>OX382321.1:6080728-7330728 GCA_947507805.1 Aporophyla nigra | reverse complement strand
GCCGAGCGTGGCGATTATGGCAAGCCCCCCCTAATTGAGGGAGGCCTAAGTTGCCCAGCAGTGGACGTCTTTCGGCTTAAGAGATTGAGTGCATCCAAAAATATCAAAACCAGCTCACTCTTTTCCAAGTAGTCCAATACAGTTTATCATCTGCCTAGCTTTTTCCCAACTATGTTGCGGTCAGCTTCCAGTCTAACCGGATGCAGCTGAGTACCAGTATTTTACATGGAGAGGCTGTCTATCTGACCTCCAAAACCCAGTTACTGGGTGATACGATACGACTTTGTAAGACTGGTTGAGTTTTGGGCTTCTAACGACAGTCAAAGATCTTTTGGCCTGGCCTGTTAATCTAGTGGTTAGTGACCCTGACTGCTATGACTGAGGTCGTGGGTTCGATTCCCACCCAGGATAAATCTTTGTTTGTTGAGCACAATCATTTGTTCTGTGTCTGGGTGTAATTTATCTATAATATTGTTACGTAGGTCGTAAAGTCTAGAAACATCGTGCTAACTCCATCTCAGAAAGGGACAACATTACGTAGATCGAAAAGTCTAGAAACGTCACGCTAATTCCATCTAAGGATGGGGCAGTGTTGAAACTTCTAGATACGACACGCTAACGCCATCTGTTATCAAGTAGCAAGTACTACGAACAATTGTACGTAGACGCCACCGCCATCTATTGTTGAGTAGCGGGATTAAACAGTAAATAGATGTCTGTGGAAGGTTCTCGAAGTTTCGAATCTACTTGTAAACTGTGGAAAAGTGTTGAATGTTCGCGAATGTTCTGCTCGGGATATAAATAGCGGATTGTCGGCCCGAGGGGCAGTTCGATTTCGGAAGCGAGCGAATACGAATCAAGCGATACAGTACAAGCGAAACAAGTGATTCTGTTTGACTATTGCGATATTGTGATTGTTTAATTAAACTGTGGTGTGTTTCGATAATTTTGGCTTAAATTAATTTATCCCGAAACCCAGCTCGTAACATTTGGTGTCAGAAGTGGGATAAATTATGCCAGTTTTACCGAAGGAGGACACGGAAGGTATTCGTACCAGGAGTCAGCGCCAGCAGGAAGTGGATCAGAGGCGATTTGAAGGACCTTCAAGACAGACATCTGGGGGTAATCAGCCGACGACGGAACCAGTTTCCCAAGCGTCTGGTGTTCCTACAGCATCACCAGCTATGGATCTTTCTGCTCTGATGGCGATGCTGCAGGAGCAGGCCCGTCGACAGGAAGAACAGGCCCGCCGACAGGAAGAACAGGCCCGCCGACAGGAAGAACAGGCCCGCCGCCTACAGGAACAGCTGCAGCAGGACAAGGAGGAACATGCTCGCCGACAGGAAGAACAGGCCCGCCGCCTACAGGAACAGCTGCAGCAGGACAAGGAGGAACATGCTCGCCGACAGGAAGAACAGGCCCGTCGACAGGAAGAACAGGCCCGCCGCCTACAGGAACAGCTGCAGCAGGACAAGGAGGAACATGCTCGCCGACAGGAAGAACAGGCTCGTCGACAGGAAGAACAGGCCCGCCGCCTACAGGAACAGCTGCAGCAGGGTAAAGAGGAGCAAGTTCTCCTTTTGAAGGATCTACACGTGAAATTTGGCAAGGACATCAAAGCCATGAAGGAGACTGTTCAGGTACATGAAAATCGTATATCCGAGGCCGAAGTCCAGATCGCTGATATAAGAAAAGCGGTTGGAGTTCTGAAAGCTGAAGGCCGGACTACGGCTCCGATAGTTGCTGCACCTTCCGTGCGCGGGTTTAAAGTGCCACCCTTCGACGGAACATCTTCCTGGTCGGCATACAAAATTCAATTTGAAGCTGTCATGAATGCAAATGGGTGGACAAAAGAGCAGGCCATGACCGCGCTTACTTTGGCCCTTCGTGATCAGGCCTTAACCGTGTTAGAGGCTCTCGGCAAAAATGTTACCTACGAGCAGCTCGTTGAGGCGTTAGAGGCCAGATACGGTGACGCGCACCTGGAACACGTTTTTCGTGCGCAGTTGAAGGATCGTGTGCAGCGCAGTGGTGAAAACCTGCAGCAGTGGGCCCTGGAAATTGAAAAGTTGGTCCGAAAAGCGTATCGGTCTGCGCCTGCACTCATCGAAGGGATTCTGACTCAAGCATTTATAGATGGCATACGGGACCTGGAAGTAAGGGCTGCCGTGAGACTTGGGCACCATGAGAAGTTGAAGGACGCCTTGGCCCACGCGTTGGAGGTGGAGGCAGTGAGGCATGATCATCGAGCCCATCGCTTCAGGGAGGTTGTGGAGTCACCTGTTCGGGACCGTATTAGGCACAGCCCTAAATGTTACACTTGCGGAGAAAAGGGCCACCTCCGGTCGAATTGCCCGAAGCGAGACACTGCCACCGAATATCACATCCAGGTTAGAAGGGTGTCTGATAGCACAGTGCAGCAGCAAGAGAAATTCGTAAGCGATAAGATTACAGGGCGAGTATTGGCTAGTGTGAATAGAACCCCAAGGATTTCGATGTCGCAGGCCAATGACGGCATATCCCACGGTAACGCGGACACTTTATCAAGAAGAACTTCTCCTGAAGAGTACAAACAATGTGTCAGACAGGAAGCTAAGGAAGTAGTTCCTGTCAGGGTGCTAAGAACGGACCTTCATGACAAATGGAAGGAAACGCTACGGCATGCCCAGCAGCGTGATACAGATATCAGGCCAATTCTCGAGTGGATTAAAGCTGATGCTCCCAAACCGAAATGGTGTGATGTTGCAGCGATGAGTACCACCACAAAGAATTATTGGGCACAGTGGGAGAGCTTGACGCTCCAGGATGGTGTCTTGTGCCGTAAAAAAGAAAATGGTCGGGGGGATAGCTGTCACCTGCAAATGGTCGTCCCGAAAGCAAAGGTGCCAGATGTTTTACAGCACTACCACAACGGTTGTTCAGGAGGACATAGGAGTGTAAAAAGGACTCTATTGAAGATCAGGGAACGTTTCTACTGGATCCACTGTCGGCAGGATGTTGAGGATTGGTGTCGCAAATGCACCAGCTGTGCGGCGGTAAAAGGGTATGCGCACTGCGTCTAGAGTTGTTCATGTGGATGGATTGGCGCGATGTTGCGGGAATGATGATGCTCGGGACGAGCATCTCTAAGGAGGGGGCAGTGTTACGTAGGTCGTAAAGTCTAGAAACATCGTGCTAACTCCATCTCAGAAAGGGACAACATTACGTAGATCGAAAAGTCTAGAAACGTCACGCTAATTCCATCTAAGGATGGGGCAGTGTTGAAACTTCTAGATACGACACGCTAACGCCATCTGTTATCAAGTAGCAAGTACTACGAACAATTGTACGTAGACGCCACCGCCATCTATTGTTGAGTAGCGGGATTAAACAGTAAATAGATGTCTGTGGAAGGTTCTCGAAGTTTCGAATCTACTTGTAAACTGTGGAAAAGTGTTGAATGTTCGCGAATGTTCTGCTCGGGATATAAATAGCGGATTGTCGGCCCGAGGGGCAGTTCGATTTCGGAAGCGAGCGAATACGAATCAAGCGATACAGTACAAGCGAAACAAGTGATTCTGTTTGACTATTGCGATATTGTGATTGTTTAATTAAACTGTGGTGTGTTTCGATAATTTTGGCTTAAATTAATTTATCCCGAAACCCAGCTCGTAACAATATGTATGTATTTAGAAAAATATAAGTATGTTTATCAGTTGTCTGGTTACCATAGTACAGGCGCTGCCTAGTTTGGGATCAGATAACGATAAGATATTATTATTATTAAAGATCCACAAATGACAGTCAAGACCAACGACTTAACGTGCTTATCGAAAAATGTGGTCACCCATCCACGGATCAACCGCGGCAAGCGTAGCTTAACCGGGTCGAATTATATTTATCAGCGAAACATATATTTATCACAGACGCAATGAGTATCGACGTCTAATGAAAAGAAAACTGAGTTCATAATTGCAAGTAACTACAGTTTTCCAGCGGGTATTGATGCTGTCATAATCAGCCTAAATTGTTCCCACTGCTGGGACTTTGACCGGTTCATTATTGGGGGGGTTTGCGATAATTGCCACGCTTGGTAGACAGGTTGGCGATCGCAGTATAGTGGTAAAATGCATAGAGAACGTTGCTGCCCATTCTCTAGTAAGATCCTTAGTTGCTTCTTACGACACCCACGGCAAGAAATGGGGTGGTACTCTTTACATCCGACACCACTCGTGCCTAAAGCGAAGTAAAATAGATTCTTCTCTCTTTGTTTCGAATGATTAGTTATACCCATAAAGTTGTTGCAGAGTTCGAGCCGATCCCTATAGAGATGGATCCGTCGCTGAAGATGCGTTCTCGGACCTACAGCGCCGGCGCCGCTAAGTCTGCCCGGAAGTCAGCTCCAGGGACCACTGGGACTGCTGCGGCAGATAAGGTAGGTTCAGTACTAGGCTAGCAAGGGTTGGGTCCTGGGGCGATGGATCTGGGGACATCCGTCGCCTCCTATTTTCCTTAGGACCCGAGATGGTGGCGCGTAGTGTTCCACGCGCGCCTCACTGTGATGTACGGGGGAGAGTTTAACACCTCACTCCCCACTAACGTGAGGAGACACCAGTCGGGGATCGTGAAAGACGTATTAGTTCCCGTGGTCCCCGAAGTTTATTAGACGTCCTCGTAACTTAGATTCCAGGAGAAAACTAGCCTCAGGTAATTTGGCTGTACGAAGAAAGAAAGAGATGTATGATTGATTGCGTTTGGCGTGTGACAGCGACGGCAGGAGAGTAATTCATTTCATACTCAGGTCATTGCCCTGCATTGTTAGACTCGAATAAAATTCTAATAATATAATGTTTGGACTTGAACACCTCGTGTGCTTGACCCACGCTCGTTAAAATTACCGTCGTGTGCCCGGCCGCCACGAACTGGCGCGAGCAAGCGGCGAGCGTTCCTTTGTATGTAACTGTTTTTACTTGACATTCCCGTGACGAAATCCATTCACTAATGGCCCCCGAAACAAGTTGATTCAGTCCTCTTTCGATGCAAAAAAAAGTAGACCCAAACAGCCAAAGTTTAAGTAACAAAATCTCATTTAAAATGTTAGGTTTCGACGTGGATCCACGTTTAGGCACACAACGGTAAAGATTTTTCAAACGTGGATCCACGTCTTAAACACACGAAGGGTTAAAAGAGATCACCTCTGAGTTTGTTTCGGCGTTTCTTCCCAGGAAACAGTCAGCTAGGAAAGGGCGGCGCCATCTATTTTTTTAAATATTGACCAAAAACCTTATCACGATAAGGTTACCAAAACATGATTAACTTACTACTATAAGGTTACCTTATCACAATAAGGTTACTAAATTACAACATGATTAACTTATTA
Organism: Aporophyla nigra; assembly: GCA_947507805.1. NCBI lineage: Eukaryota > Metazoa > Arthropoda > Insecta > Lepidoptera > Noctuidae > Aporophyla > Aporophyla nigra. The sequence goes on along the minus strand of OX382321.1, from coordinate 7,325,369 downwards.
CAATAAGGTTGCATTAACACAATAAGGTCACCTTATCAAAATATGGTTACCGTATCACAATAAGGTTACCTTATCGCATTAAGGTTGCCTTATCACAACATGGTTACCGTATCACAATAAGGTTACCATATCGCATTAAGGTTGCTTTATCACAATATGGTTACCGTATCACAATAAGGTTACCTTATCGCATTAAGGTTATCTTATCACAATAAGGTCACCTAATTACAACATGTTTACCTTATTACAACGTGGTTACCTTATTACAACATGGTCAACTTATTACAATAAGGTCACCTTATTACAATATGGTTACCTTTTAACGATAAGGTTACCTTATTAAAACATTTACAACTTATTACAATAAGGTTGGTTACCTAATTACCTAATTACAACAAGGCTATCTTGTAATAAGGCCACCTTATCACAATAAAATTACCTAATTACAATATGGTTACGATATGATTTTTATTGTTACGACAGTAAATATCATAACAACGAGAATATTGTTCACTTTGATTGGACAGCAATGCAAAATTAGACGGAAAATAACTGTAAATAGAAAATAGTATTGTCCAGGTAATACAGTAAGCAAACATAGGTAAACATCAAGTTGAGACAACAATAGTAACTTAAATATTACCTACAGCTAGTTACAGTATATTATTTACCAGTGAACCCCAAAATAGACAGTTAGTTTGTATTTTGGGACTCAGGATACGAAAGCCAGAGTGGAGACGAGAGAGGTGATTTCAGTAATGGTATGAGTGTATGTGTAAAATTTTGTTTTATTGTTAGAAACAGACACTTAAATAAAGGTTTATTTTGTACGTTTAGGAGGCAGGGTTTTCCACTATTTGTGCAGCCTTTTCCCAAATACCAATTTAACCTACCTATGTGAATAGTTATTTTTATTGTATACAAAGGTTTTTTGTGTCAATAAACTTATTTTATTATTATTATTTACAGTCAATAAAGAAGATTCTAATAGGCACGGTGACGGACGAGGAGCCCATCCCGGCGACCATCATAGCCACCGCGCATGACAACAAGCCGCCCGCCGCGCCTGCTAGCGCTTGTGAGTGTTCTACTTACTATAATAAGTTATGATTATTTTATACACAATACTAACTTTTTCCAGCGGCTTCCCCCTCGTATACTTATAAATCTTCCTCTTGAATCACTCTGTCTATTGATGAAAACAGCATTCAAATCAGTTGTGTAGTTTAAAAGATCTAAGCGTACAAACGCGGGAAGCGACTTTGTTTTATACTATGTAAAGATTATCTAGAAATCGAAACCGCCATCTAGTGGATGCCTACGCAACCTAGATGTCAAACGCTATAATGAATTAGCGTACCCCGCCATCTATTAGGAATTTATAGAACTAAGCAATGAATACACACATTGTCCTAAAAACATTTAATTTGCAAATATTGAGTTCAGTAATTGAGATAAAAAAAAACTATCCTATCTTTTAAGTTGTATACAGTATTCATACTGTGTATGTAATCTTGCAAATTACGTAAAAAGTTTTTTGGAAGGTTCCACTGTTTTTTGTTTTTTTCAAAATAAATTTAAATTGCAGCTGGAAAATGGCCGGCAATCCGCGTGGCGTCGTTAGACTCGCTACGCGGGGCCGAGGCGGGCCCGGCGGCCCCCGCGGCGCCGGGCCCCGCGTCGCCGTCCGCGCTCATGCGCACGCGCCCCGACCTCACCATCGTGGCGGCGCGCCGCGGCGACAGGCCCGACGGCGGCGCCACGTGATGCTAGCGGCACAAGGGACCCATGGACCCGTGTTACAACTCACTAGTGATCCTTATATACTACTACCCAATTTCTTTTAATTCCTAGCTTAAATTTTTACAGTCATCATTTCAGCCGAAAGACGTCCACTGCTGGACATAGGCCTCCATATAATTTTTCCGGTGTTCGGCTGCGAAATATCAAAAATCTAGTATCTGTACATTTTTTAAGTAAAATTTCTTTACGCACGCTTGACTTGGGAAGTAAACTGGTGAATGCGTTACGAGAGCGTTACGAAAAGTGTGATCGGACGAGGCGAACGAAAGTCGAAAGGGAGATATAAGTTAGTGAAGATAGAAATAGAGTTACGTTTCGTATATTACTGTAGCAGCAAGAGAGAGAGGTGCATTTTCTATCTCTCTTTAACATATAGATGGAGCTGAAGAAGTTTTACTCCAGTCGTGTGGTGTAAAGCACACTCGTTTTTTTTTTAAACGGATGATTTTTCCTTTTCGACTTTATAGACCACCCTCCACAAACTAGGCTAGCAAAAACTCCAAAAAATTTGTTAAATACGAAGTTACAGAAATTCGGAAATCTAGTATCTAGAGCAAAATTTAGTTCTACAGAAATCGTTTTTCGGCTCTCCTGTAAAATTTAGTTTTATGCAGATACTGGGTTTTGATATTTCACAGCCGCATTGTGTTGTGAAAAAAAAAAACCCAACCAAAGAAAATGGAATAACATTTCGAATTGGCATGATTGGAAATGAAACTAGCGATTCCTAGTGGATCCAACACTTATAATGAGATTTATAAACGTTACTTTATCATGTGTTTTGACTAAGACAGACAGTTCTGCAAATTTGGTGCTTAGTAACGTTTATAGATCTTGAAACGACAATAGATTTCTATATGAAATTGTAATATTTACTTTCACAGTTGCATTATTACAAAATATGTATTCTTTTTTTTCCCTTTAAATATATCCTAAAATATTGTTACTAAAACACGGGACGAGTCCTTAATATTTAAAGAGATAAGCTATGACCAAACGATACTTAGAAAAAGAAAAAAATAACCTTTTTCATACACTCTGAATTTTCTTATAACATAATAAGTAAAGACGGATTTATTAATCTCAACAATATAAACAAAATTAAAGATATAGTCTATTTTTAATTAAATCAAATCAAAATTAAAAGTCATTTATTTTAACTAGGCTGAGAGTCAGCACTTTTTGAACGTCAAAGTTACATAAGACAGTCCCCCGGCACTCCCGCCCTCTACCACTTCCTAGTGCTTTAGCTGGGAAGAAGAAGTGGCGCAACAAACTACCCACATTTGAATATTCAAACGTGTAAACAAAATCACGATCAAATATAACAAAACTGTTTGAAAACTCATCGACGTTTATTCATGAATATTATTGGAAATTTAAATAAAAATAGACCATAATACGCGTATGATACATATTATTTTTGAGATAAAGAATAATTATTATTTTCGATTTAATATAATTTAGTGATGACTGATGCGGGCTGTTGTTTCAAAGTCCTTTTATACACAGACGCATAATCTTTTTTAGTTTCTAAATTATCATAGATTAGTATTACACAATAAAACAATAGTTTTACCCAAAACGGCTTAGCAGTTTTCTAGTTATAAGCACATAAACAAACTAAACATTTAAAACAACAGCCTGTATAAACCGGAAGACAGATAAAACAGGATACACATTTCCATAGATTAAAAAAATTAAATTAAACGAGTATTATAAAAAAATAACTCAAATTGTAATTTAGAGTATATTATTATAGTTGTAATATATAATCATTTTTTATTAATATATTATTTTAGATTTAGTCATAAATATATAGTAGAGAACAGGGTTGATGAGGAAGTAGTTATGGGGAAGAGGATGCGGATGAGGAACTATTAGAAATATGTTTTGAGGAAGTGGATGAGGATGAGGATATGAGGAGGAGGATGAGGATGAGGAAGAGGATGCGGAAGAGGAAGATAGAACCTGTGATTTCAAATTGAAATTTTAAATGAAAGAAAGATTGCGAATGGACCCTTTAATATTTAGAAAGAAAAAAAAAATTTATAGTCAAAATTCACAATAGGGAGGTTGAATTTAATGAAAATTAACTTTGAAGCTGTTTCTCCAGATAGACGGTTTCGTAATTCGTCGTAAACTAATCCAGCGCCACTGAAAAGCCGCTCACTAGGGACACTTGATGGAGGGGCTGAAAGATACTGGCGCACAGCTCTGTAAAGTTCAAAATATTTGGGGTTCATTTTCCACCACAAAAGGCTGTCTTCTTGAAGACCTATTCTCTTCTCTTTAATATAATTCATTATTAGTGACTTCAGGATAACAAATCTGTCGATGGGTGGGATTTGACTTTCTTCATCGTCACTGTTAGGAGCTGAGGCCAGCATCTCAGATAACATTGATTGTAAAAATCTGCCTGTAGAAAAGTTAGCTCCAGAACTCGTTGATGGTAGGCTCTCGGTATCAGTATGATGAATGTGTTGATTGTGTTGAATAACATCATGTTCGATTGACTGCATTTGTGGTTGTGCGCCATGGCCTTCTTGACACAAAGAAATCAGTTCGGACTCAATACTTTCTTTAGTGATTTCATTGAAAAACTTAGTTTTGTATTTTGGATCTAAATAAGTAGCGATTGTGTAAATCTTATCATTATGAAGTTCACCAAAGCGATTGGTAATTTCTTCTATCAATTTTTGAATAATATTCTCGCAGGTTTGGCCAGTTTTATTTATATTCTGTCTCAATAGATTTTGCAATGTGCAGGTCAAGACATGGATTAGAGGGATCACGGATGAGATACAGGCCTCAGAACTACTCATGGTCTTGGTGGCCTCTTCAAATGGCTTAAGGATTGTTGCACAGCTCTCAAGTTGTAGCCAATCATTTGGAGTAAACTGCGGCAAATTTGTATGTTGTGAGGTATAAAGCACTATGGCATCCTTTATTTCAATTAGACGTTGAATCATATTAAACATACTATTCCATCTTGTAGGACACTCTTGAATAACTGAAAGCAGAGGCAGACCCAGACGTTCTTGCAAACCTTTTAAATCGCTTTGGGCAATTATTGAGTGGTTAAAATGTGTCGCGATTTGCTTACAATTAGCCAACAAGGACGAAATGTTTTCATCAACTGCCAAGGCCGCACGTATGCACAATTGCAATTGATGGATATTGCAATCAATGTCGTTAATCTGTAACACGCGGGCCGCTCTCTTCATGTTAGAACCACCATCGCGAACCATGATATGTAGTTTTTGACGGGGAATTTCCCATTCCTCTCGTATTTCGTCCAACTTTTGTGCTATCACATCGCCCGTATGTCGTTCCTCGAGTGGGACACATTTAAGAAATAAAGATACTCTTCGAAAGTCATTATTGATACCATGAATTGTAAAACTCAGCAACGAAACACCTGCTCCTGGTTCAGTCCATATATCAGTGGTGAAAGATAAGTATTGCAAATCTTTTATTAAGTTCTTTACCTTGTTCCTTAATTTAGGATAAATATAATTACACAAATGAGATGTGTAACTCTGACGTCCTCTTAAATTATATTTTGGCTGAACAGCATGAATAAACCGTCTAAAGCCAATTCCTTCAACAAAATTTAATGGTAAATCTTGAAGAGCTAACATTTCGCAAATTAAATTATCCAACTCGCGGCTTTTTTCGTGAGATGTATCCCAGTACTGATGTCTTTGTAATGCCTCCTGTAAAGTTACTTGTCTCTTAGCCTGTTGAAGAGGAGTCTCTTCCGACAATTTGCGTTTATCAACCGCGGCTTTTTTTAATGCTGTATCCTTTTGTTCATACTCGGCATATTCTACTTCATGGCGTGACTTGAGATGACTTCTTAACCCCGAAGTCCCGCGCCCTTTCCTTGAATATGTTTGGTCACATATTTTACATCTAACAGTATCAACATCCACTTCACTAAAATACGTCCATATAGCACTACATTTCGGCTTCATCTCAAAAACTTTTTTACTTAACAATAAATAAACCTAATAACGACTCACGTAGTTACGTACGACCACTCAAAAACAAAATAAATTTAAGACTGGCGTGCAGCGTGCTATATTATATTTCTAAAACACGTTGAGACATGTTCATGCCTGATCGTGAAAGTACCTAATTCATATTTTATCCTCTTTTCACTGTAACTATCTAATGCAGCGAGCAAAACACGGATATTACTTTTATTTACATTGAATACGTCAACAAAAGTTCCTCATAAATTCCTCTTAATTAATGAGGATGCGGAAGAGGAAGCGGAATATTTTATTCCTGATTTTGGGGATGTAGAAGAGGATGAGGAATCGCTAAAAATGAGGAACTTCCGCATTATGAGGATGAGGAAGAGGAATCCTCATCAACCCTAGTAGAGAAGTATATTAGATAACATAATATATATTTTTTATCAATTGCTATTTTCTAGAGGCCTTCTGAATGAAGACACTTGATAAGTAAAATAAACTAAAATGCTTATAGAGGATGTTTTAAAATTAAAACAATCATAGAAGAAAATATTCAGTTGCGAATTTGAGCCTTAAGGCTACTGTGGCCTTATCTGCCTAGTTCCCAACTATATTGGGGTCAGCGTCCAGTCTAACCGGCTCAGATGATACATGAAGCGACAGCCTATCTGACCTACCACATCCAGTTACTGAGTAAAACGATACCCCTTGGTAAGATCTACGAAAGACAGCTCCGAAGTTGTCGAATTCTGAATTTGAAATTCAAAATCAGTGACTGTATTCACGGTTGTTCTAATTTTAAAATATCCTGTTTGGCAACGGGCACCATTATATAACCTATGTTCCTCCGTGGACTAAAAATATATCGAAAATATCCTCAATATATACGGCTCTAATTAGTTTTGGCGTTTCTAAGGTAGGAAGAAATAATAGGCAAATTCGTATTCTTTAAAAATTCATTTAGAAGCATTGTCGTCAAAATAATATTGGTGTAAATATTACCTCCCTTTTCGAGCTTTGTTGTAGTCGGGTAAGAGGTTGTTTCTCACTGTTATAGTAAATACTGACTAATACAAAAAATGGGACAAGATTTCGAACTGAAAAAGGCACTTCACTTTGTGCATTTGATTTCATCACCACTGCTCTCAAAACGGTGAAGGAAAACATCGTGAGGAAACCGGCATATCTTAGAACCAAAAATTCGAAGACATCTATATTGGGGTCGCGTGGTGGATTACGGCCCACTGTGGAAGCCTGTGTCTCAACAGTGAGAACACCGAATTTATCAGATGTTGATGAAAAAGATTATAATTATTTTTCTTAAATAGACAACATAAATGCAATTCTTATACTTTAGAAGCGCCATGGCTAATCCTAGTAGCTGGAAAACTAGAAAAATATATACTTCCTCATTAGAGCGAAAAATAAATAAAACTATACAAGAAAAAATAATATATATTTGTATTATGATAAAATGATTAGCTGTCAAATCAATGAAAAACCGTCGTTTAGAGTAATTTTAAGTATGAATAAGTTTTAGGTATAAACGTGAATAGATAAAAAATAATATATTTATTAAATACCTTGTTCCTCTGCAGTAGATATTATTACTATGCCAAGTTTTGTGCTAGCGGGTAACAATATAATTCTGATAAAAAATACTACTAGTGTTTGCCGGTGGCTTCACCTGCCCTACCTCTTGAATCACTCTGTCTATTAATGAAAACCGCATTAAAATCTGTTGCGTAGTTTAAAAGATCTAAGCGTACAGACGCGGGAAGCGACTTTGTTTTATACTATGTAAAGATATTCCATTCCGGGTTTCGGAATGTGAAACTCATTCTTTGTCTCAAACCATTTATTTCAAATAAACCAATTATAAGCACTTTTGAATTGTAAAAGGGTCAGTCAGAAAATTGAAGGCCATTCCAAAGCTTAGGTGCCTATGGAGACGAACGGGCAAGAACCTACATGAACACTCTTTTCAATAAAAATAAAAAAATGTTACAAAAATTTGGTTACATCATTTATGTTGGAGTTTCTTGCCGGCTCATCTCCATAGGAATCAACCAATTGGAACTTTGGGATTTTGATTTCTTTTGATTGATCTATGTAACCGACGAAAAATTTCTAAGTTAAGGGTCACCCTGTGTTACAATTCTGTTTTTCATTACATTTCATTGTTTATCAAAATTATATTAATCTATTAATTATTATTATTAATCTTATTTTGTAAAAGTAAATAATAAATAAAATAATAAATAAATAATATTTATATTATATTTTATTATATTTGATATTTATATTTTATTTTGTTATATTTGAAGTATATTGATGCCCGCTTACAGGAACTTGGCAATTTATGAAAGTTATTAACATTAGTTTATTATTATTATTTCTTTAGATTTACAATCGCTTCATGTCGTGTAAAAAGATATATTCATTAAATTATAGTTTGTTTGTGTTATTCAAAAAAATATTTTAGAGATCAGTTTTATATATCATTATTGTGGGATTCAAGTATCCCATAGCTGGGCAAAAGTGAAGAATTTAGGGGTACCAGTATTTTACATGAACCGACTGCCTATCTGACTTCCACAAACCAGTTACTGGGTAATACGGTACTCCGTGGTTAGACTTTCGGGCTTCTGACGACCCGTAACGACTGTCTAAGATCTATGAGTGACAGCCGGGACCAACTGCTTAACGAGCTTACCGAGGCACGGAGGTCTTGGTATGTAAAGTTTGTCAACCATTCTCGACAAGCGTAGCGTAACTTGACCGATCGACCCGTGTGGCTGTTGTAACTTAGCCAAAAGCCCGTTTTGAATAATATAAACAAAATTATACTCATTCCCTTTGATATATCATTATGTAATGATTGAATGTATACAGTGACGAATCTAATGTGTTTTTTATAGATGCGAAAACTAGCTTTGCTAAAGAAAAAACGGAATGAAATTGCAAGAATATTGAAAATATGATTAGAAATGTCACTGTATACAATAATTACTTTTGTATGAAATGATCAATTCGATGTTTTTTTTTTTAGTTGAGTTTAAAAATTAAGGGTAACCGAAAAATTCAAATATTGTTGCGTTTCTCTGCAATGTACAGACGCCAGCACATCAAGCTACTCAAAACTGACAAATTCTGCCAATCAACCTTGAACTTAGTACTTTCGTGGTAAAGTTGAAAATCGATTAACGAAATTTGTCAGATTGTAAGTTAATTAAAATATGATTAACGACCGTACAAATATGGCTTTATAGAATTATACTCATTTAAAACATCGACATAAATCCTGACTTCTAACTTTTTCATGAAATATTTATTCAGTCTAATGAAATGATACAACATACATCCTTGTTGTGATCTGGGGGCTTACTCTTCAACCTAATTTAAATTCCAATCTGAAGCCAATACGATTCCAATGTTAATTTCGCATACACGTGATTCTATACTCTTGGAAACAATAGTGTCAACATTGCAACAACAACAACGCTCGATCTCGATTCCACTTAGTTCTCCAAAATGGACACCCAATTTAAACACATTTTGGCGCTAGCGTCGAACTCAAGAATACGAAACGTCAAAATTCCGATGTCAGCCGATCGGAATTAAAATCAAGAGTTAGCACCCTGAACCCTTATTGCACTATTAATAAGATTTTGAATAATTTTGAAGCTTATTTATCATCAATTTTTTCATATGTTCCGTACGGTCAGCCAAGTGTCTATAACTGAAAAATAAAAGCAAGAGTCTGAAATCTATCAGGCTTCTCTATTGAACACATTAACTGCCATGTCGGACTATGTGTCCGACACTTTTTGTTCCATTCAGGCTTTGTCGGACTATATGACCGACAACACATACAAAATCTGAACATGTCGTTGCTGCCTGGCGGCCATGTTTTTGGAATAAATAATGTATGTATGAAATAAATAATCTATTTATGGAATAAATAATCTATTTAAAGTGAAATAACACTAAGTAGATTTTTTGACTGTTTCTGATTTTAACCATGGCAGTTAACGTGTTAACATAAAGAAGGATACATTATTTTATATTTTCTTTTTTTTATAAAGTTGTTTTCATTTCATTTTTTTATTTCGTTATTTTTGTTGTGTTCAATTTTTCTTTGCGTCATATATACCGCAATTAAACGTATTTTCTTTGTTTTCTTTTTCTTTACATATGTAAGAAAGAGACATATGTAAAGTGTTTTCTCTGCTTGAATTGATCATTTTATACTTCAGTGCCTACCCTGACCCCACCCTAAATGAAATTGTATTATAATTATGAAGAACGATCATTATTTTTTATAATTTATCCAAACCAATTGGATGTCTTGTACCAAATTGTCATTGTACTATTATTTATATTATTAAATAATTAAAATATTCTAAGTTCTTGTTATCAAACTCATAGGATAGTTGTAGTATTTATTAAGAAAAGTTTTTTTTTTTGTATAATTATTATTATTAGTTAGTGGAGTTTTTTTTTTTATTTCAGAAATTGTTAGTATTTTCTATGGTTTAGTTTGCAAACTCATTATTTTTAGAATTTATATTATTGTTATTATAAGTCTTTGTCACAATTGGTTCTTTGTGTTTGTCGCCGATTTGGATTCTTTGCTTGATATTCCGAAATATAATTTTACTAGCTTTTTCCAGCGGCTTCTATTATACATATAAATCTTCCTCTTGAATCACTCTGTCGATTAATGAAAACTGCATTAAAATCCGTTGCGGAGTTTAAAAGATTAAGCGTACAGACGCGGGAAGCGACTTTGTTTTATACTATGTAAAGAAAAATATAAAATATATTGCTTTTAATGAAATTGAATAAATATCTCCCATGTTCAAACTACTATTTTTAGTGCAGCATAATCTGAGGCAGAGTATTTAAAGCGATTATGAACTTAATATCCAACGAATATAGTTCAGTTTACAATGCAAGTAGAAATGTTGTTGAATCTCTCTGAAATTGTGTTAAGTTACATGATTTTAAAGTTTTTTTTTTTGAGAAGAAGTAACAATAATATTAATTGGTTTTGTATTAATGAAGTGTATAAATAATTAAAGAGAAAAAAAAAACACTTTTCGACTTGCCTTAGGTACAGTCATCAAAACAAGTAACTAAGATCGTCGGAAATGGTTGAAGTTTAGTAAGAAACTAATGGATCGTTTCGGATGGAATTTTTATTTTGATAAATGAACTATTCGTTTTCTATTCCCAAAATTAAATTTTATTTGAAAATATCCATTGATTTGATACTAAACTTCAACCATACCAGACGACCCTCATAAGTTATCTGTTTTGGTGACTGTAGCTATAGTTTTTAGTTTTGTTGACGAATTATATTGTAAAAATTATACAAGCAATATATGTATTATTTAGATTAATATTTAAAATTAAACAAGCAAATAGTCCTCATCGGTAAAAAAGGGCGAAATAAATACTTTACTAGTGTAAAAACGTTGTTTTTATGAAAATGTTATTAAGAAAAAAGTTTCAATTAACTTGAAATACTTAATAATTAACATTTAAATAAATATTTTACTTGTTTTGTAATCACGAAAAATATTGTTATTACTTGTAATTGGTTAACCATATTGGTAACTTATATTAGTTAGATCTGTTATTAAATATATTTTAATAAAATGATTATATTGAAAAATTGTGTCCTTAAGATTGTCACTTTAAATAAATACGATCACTGCCGGAATTATGGGCCTTTAATAACTTAGATATAATTATAACAATGAGGATTTTTATGAAAATTCACACTACCAGGTGGCGCCACTGTCACAAGAGGTCTTCCATTTCGACAATGAAGAACGTCATTCACAATGGAAAAAAATGCGTTTTGACATTTTTGACAGGTATCTGATGTCTCAGTGCTGCCATCTAGTCGACGTCATTTCAGAAAATCTTCATTGACAAGAGGTCGGACATAAATAAATTATATTTTTTTTGTCGAACGTTTCCAATTTTTGTTCATGTTTTCAATCAGATTAACAAGAAAATGTATTGTTTTTTTTTTTGTATTTAATTATTATCAACAATGCAAAGACGCGCTGTTCTTAACAAAAAGTTTTTTACGTTCTTTTGAAAAGGTATCTTTATTTCAATCTTTTTAAACCAAACCATCTTTAATTGGTTGATTTTTTTTGCGTTATACTATTTCTTCTTTATGTCTATTGGTGTTTTGCTAATATATTATTACAAGATATTAAATATTTTTGTCATTAATAAAAAAATGTTTCAAAACAGTGCGCACCGTAGTACACTTAATATTTCATTATTTCTGAGTAGTCCATATTTTGTTAATGTATCTTAAGCCCTGAATGCAATGAATTTAGTTAAAACTTATGTATTTGTCATAAAAATAAATGTATTCGTTTTGTTATTGTTGCCGCCATCATAACAAAACATAACTGTTTAGGAAATTTAATAAAAATTAAAAGTTAATCAAATTTCTATTGTTTTATTTTCTTCTTTATCATCATTTCAGCTGACAGACGTCCACTGCTGGACATAGGCCTCCCCAAACAATAGGGGTTTGCTATTATCGCCACGGTTGGCAGGCGAGTTGGTGATCGCAGTATAGTGGTAAAATGCATAGAGAACGCTGCTGCCCATTCTTTAGCAAGTCCTTTAGTCGCCTTATACGATACCCACCGAAATAGTGTGACTGACACTGGTGCCGATTCTGTTGTACAAAATTCTCTAAACTAAACTAAAAATCCCTAAAATTTAGTTTATTCCTGTCATACGACGATTTCCTATTCTGAAATAGACTAAAGTGACACAACTTAACTATATTTTAGTTTGACAGCATTAAGATTGCACTGAGTTATTAGTTTAGTGAAAATGACAATTTTGCTATTCTGAGTTTGCCGGTTTTCACCAAAAATTTTTACCATTATAATTTATTTTGACTAAATCTGACTATTTTTAATCGCTATTAAAAAGGTGTGGAGTAAAACTATTGGTCATGAACAAAAATTCACACCAACGCCTCGCCTTCACGTGCAAAAACAGTGCTGTATTTTTTATTTTTTCTTTTGCTTATATCTCGAAAATGGCGTGTCCTATCGCAAAAATGATGAAATTTTCGACCCCCTTTATGAAACCCCGGAACATTTAAATCTCAACACGTGAGTAATATTTTTTTTTATTTTTCAAACAAAAAGTGAAAAATTCCATATAAAACACGTCTAGGCTGCCCCCTTGCGCGCGCCTTCGTGTCTAAAAAATTAATTGCGTAGTGCACACAAGTACTACGTTGCGAAACCAAAAGAAAAAAAAAAACCACGTTGGTTGTCAAATTCGTTTTTAGTCGTGTCAAAATATTTTTAAGTTTAGAGATTTTTTCTTGCAGAATAGCGTTAACCCTTAATAGGGCAAAGGACAATTGTTTACCACCTCAGATTTTTTACCATAGAGCAAGAGTAGTTCTTTTTACACTTTCATAAATACGATATTTTTTATGTGGGAATATCCTTAAAACTTTTATTAGTACTGGCAACTAAGCTAACTGTCCATGTTTACAAACTATCAACATTCAAAAACAAATATCGAAGAATTTTGAAACTCTGAGGTGTTTGGCGCCATTCAATTGAAATTTTGTTTTAACAAGATTCCGGTAAGTGGTTTTGTGGTATTTGATAGGAAAATTGATTATATTATCCTGCATGACTTGTAGAATAATTTTTGAAGTGAAACTTGTACTAATTAGAAAATCGTCGTAAACTCGGTGGTAAAACTCTTACCATTGCCCGGTTACGAAAACTTTGTAGTTTTTGGTGGTAATATAGTTACCGTTACCCATTAGCGTATTTGTTATTTCAGGAGAATGTCGAACAAAAAGCAGTTATCTGACAGTATTATAGCCAGTATTCTCGATTGAAAGTAGCGACGAAAGTGTTTCAGAAGAACCACTTTTGGGCGATTGCGTACTGGATTACGACGATGAAATTTCGCGAGGTCTATCAAGGATATTTGGGGAAGAGCCTATGATGGAGATGAGAGGATTAGAAAATGTTCAAGACCCTCCCGGGCCACGTGTTTCGGTAGAATATTTAGAAAGCGTTGAATCAGCAGTGACTGAAGAACCGGTGAGGGAAGTAAGTACGCGTAATGAAAATGATTGCGACGTCTCTTTTGGCGCTCTTTCTGAATCGAACCACCCGACTCCGGCTCAGTCTGACATAGTGCCTAATGAAACGCCGAGCACAAACATAGAAAGTAGGCCCATTCGTGTAGCACAAATCTGGTCAGATAAGGTTTCAAAACATAGAATACCAAAGTTTGATAAACGGCTGACTGTAAACATGAGCGTCACTCATAAAACACAGCCTATTGAATATTTTGACAATTTTTTCCCTCGTGATCTCGTAGAGTTGCTGGTAGAACAAACAAATATTTATGCGGCACAAAGGCAAGCGCTTCACTGGATTCCAACATTTGAAGCTGAAATGCGTGCATATCTTGGTATCTTGATCATGATGGGTCTTCACCCCTTACCTGATGTAAATCTATATTGGTCAACTCACAGAACAGATAAAGAGGTTAGAAAGGAAATAGTTCCTGATTTGTATTAGAACGCGTGTCGCCGCTTGTCTCCCACTCTTTAACTCCACTACAAGCAAAGGTCCCGAACGTACGCGAATTACGCACACTAATAAATTACACACACTTAGATCGCCAGCTTGCTATTGATTGTCACACTAACGCAAACACTGTACTTGACGTGCACTCACACACACGAAAAGCAATTTATTTCTCATACATGTTACGGTGAACAAAAAGTCGATAATTGATATCGATAAAATTACTGTAATTCTTAAAATTTTTGTTATTTAAGTTTTGCAATTTTTTGCTATAATATCGGGAGAGGGACGGGGTTGGAATAGTGTGGACATTCTAAATACATAATAATAGGTCTTTACCTATGAAATTGCCGTTTTGTATGAAAAAAATTAAACGAATTTTTTTCATGTATTTTTATTTGTATTAATCGAAATAATCACCCATGCAATCAATGCATCTTTGCCAACGCAGTGGCAGTTTATTGATGCCCTTCTTAAAAAAATCAGCTGGACAGGAGGCAACAAATTCTTCAAAGGCATTTTGTACTGCCTCTCGGGTATTGAATTTTTTTCCCGCCAAGAAGTTATCCAAATTCTGGAAAAAGTAGTAGTCTGTAGGCGCAAAGTCTGGTGAGTAGGGCGGATGACGGAGAGCTTCCAACCCCAGTTCTTGCAACTTGGAGACCGTCTGCTGTGCAGTATGAGGTCGCGCGTTGTCGTGCAGGAGCAGCGGAGACGAGCGATTGACCAATGCTGGTTGGAGATGTGCCAGCTTCTCCATTATTGAGTTCAGTTCTTCACAGTACACATCTGCAGTAATGCTCACCCCATTTGGTAAGAAGCTGTGATGAATCACACCGGCGCTAGACCACCAAACAGTGACCATCACTTTTCTAGGGGCAAGTTTTCGTTTAGGGCATTGTTTAGGTGCTGAACCAGGATCCAACCAACTTGCTGAGCGCTTGCGGTTATCAAAGAGAATCCATTTGTTGAAAATTGTGCTACATTTAGTAGGTATCCATTGTATTCTACCGGTTGCCTCAATCCACAATTTCCTTATATCTGGATCTGTTGGAAACCTAATAATAAAATATATGTTTTCATTATAAACAGCTAACCTCAAACCAAATTTTAGACGAAAACCCCACTCAGAAACTATATTGATAACCACAATTAACAATAATTGGTGTTAATTAACAAAGGTATTTTAATTCCAATATTACTGATAATAATCAATTGAATACATTCGTAATATCGACAGTGTTTACAACTTGGTGCAACACTATCGATACGCATGGAATTTCGCGGAATTCAAGCATTGGCTCGGCACACGCGACTCTCGCAATGATCGCAATACATCGCGCGATCACTCGCGTAGTACAAGATGGTACCCATCCGTTGCAAGCAATGTATAATTTTGCATCTTTTTTTCGATTGTGTCGTTTTGTCTACAAACTACATAATACAATTGTAATAATTACAAATAACACTCGTATTATAAGGTTTTAGGACTTACCGGTGAAAAGAAATCCCTTTTCGGGCTACACTACACATCTGGCTTCTTTTCCGACACGTTATGATAGCGCAAGACGGCATAATTATTATTTTTTCGCGGAGCTTCGTACGTTGTCACAATATGAGCGCGACTGTTGGCCGGTGACGCTAATTTCGGTCGACATATGAGCGTTCACAATATGAGCGGCGCGCGCGCCCCGCCCACAAGGCCCTTCTAACCTCTTTATCTGTTCTGTGGGTCAACTGATACTTTTTATAGAAATCCTGATATTGCCCAAACTTTCACTCAAAAGAGGTTCAAAAAACTGACTGAAAACATTCACTTAAATGATAATACTAAAGAACCCGCAAGAGATACGCCGGATCATGATAAGCTTTATAAAATACGTCCTATGATAACAAGACTAAACGAAGTATTCCAGACCCAATGTTCACAATCAAGCAATCAATCGGTGGGCGAAAGCATGGTAAAGTTTAAAGGTAAAAGCACGCTCAAACAGTATATGCCGAAGAAACCTATAAAAAGAGGTTATAAGGTATGGGCCCGATGTGACGCTAAGACCGGGTACATGTATGTCTTTGATATCTATATCGGCAAAGCAGATGAAAATGCATCAAGTGAGGAAGGCTTAGGGTATAATGTCGTGATGAAACTATGTCAAGGTGTTCCACGCAATACTCTAGTAGCTTTCGACAACTTCTTTACTGGCATTCCTCTAATGACAGATTTGCTGATATAGAAAGGAATATATGCCGTTGGTACCGTGCGATTGAACCGAAAAGGCTTACCAGAAAAGTTGTTGCCCAAAAATAAACTCAAGAAGGAAAAACTTGAAAAGCACGAGTTCATAAAACCAAAGCTCCCGTTTCTGCTATACAGTGGATGGATACTCAACTGGTGAACATTTTGACAACAGCACACAACCCAAAATCGGTGTCAACGATCAAACGAACACAGAAGGATGGCTCTAAAAAAGATATTACCATCCCAACTGCTATTGCGCAATATACTGTGAACATGGGAGGTGTGGATCATTTTGATCACTTTCGTGCCTCGTATCCAATCGGCCGAAAATCGAGGCGAAACTGGTTGCGCCTATTTTATTTCATGTTTGATGCAGCTATCATCAACGCGTACATAGCTTACATACAAATTCACATGCAATCGGTTCACACACATCGAGATTTCCGACTTCGTTTGGCTCGCAGTCTTATAGATGGATTCACAGGGAAAAAAAGAACCACTAGTATTATTTTCAGGAACAAGCAAGGTGGAAATTTCGGGGTACCGGCTGAAATCAGACGCTCTTCTATACCTCACTACCCACAAGACCAAGGAAAATTTACTAGATGCCGATTTTGCAGCACGAAAAATACTCAAAAACGATCAAGAATCATTTGCGATGTCTGCAAAGTAGCTTTATGTGCCACACCATGCTTCAAAAGCTTTCATATTGCTTCAGAAGAAGGAGAGGCTATGGATTGTAGCAGCTCTACTTCTAGTACCTTAACGGACTAAGGTCAAATAATTACCACCAGCACCTTAACGTAAACGGGCAATGGTAAAATAATTACCACCGAAAATTCGCGTACTTGTGATTATATATTTTTAGATTTTCATAAATAATGTTAAAAAAGGTCCCAATAAACGTATAAATAATACCACATAACCTAGTTTTTCAATCATTCTTTCCTCCGCCCTATTAAGGGTTAAAATTCTCATAGCCAAAAGTAAGGAATTTTAGAGATAGTTTATTTAGTTTAGTTCGGTGTACAACAGAATCGGCACCACTGGCATGCCCACCATGAGGTATTTTAATAACACAAAAAATTAGTCGCTAATTATTTGCCAAATATCGGAATTAGTTTGTCACTGGTTCAAAAGTTATAACCCTACATGCGTATTCGCCATTCGCTTCGTCACTCGACGAACATTCGACGACACATTCGTAAACGAGTGCCGTCCCGAACTACTGTTCACACATTCGCAGTTTGAATTATTTTGTCATTCGCACACGAACATGGAGGACGTGTAAATAATTGCATCTATACGTCCAGCTCAACGCGAATGCTCGAATCGCGAGGCGAGGCACGAAGCGAATAGCGAGCACACTGTTTACATTTGCGTGTTCGTTATTCGCCTCGCAATTTGCACGAATGTGTAAATGTAGCATAGGAGAACTACGTGGCCGCGCGGTTCTCCGTGTGCCGACCGCGCAGCCATGGTTATAAACCTTTATAACTTTCTGAATATTGGATCTACGAATTTGCGACTTTCACTGTTACTGTTTTACAAATTCCTTTGTAATGTTAACGTAGTCGTTTTTCTTCTACGACTCTATGTCCGAGCAGTCGAAACGGACACCATCTGCAGAGAGTTTACTCCAGATTGGCCAATTCGAATCTCAAAAATTAGGGCACCTAGTGAAGATCTGTTTTCCTCCAAATTAAGTCTGAATTAGTAGCCAAGATACAGATTTAGTCGGGTAGTCGATTACTTTATGCGTTTAAAATTGAGTCATACTGCATTACAATAAGATTTAAATTTTTTTGGCTCAATCGGCGGTAGGTATGACTAAATACATACATTCCGCTTTGGAAAAATACCTTTATTTAAATTCACTGAAATCAATTCAGTAGTTTGTTATGAACAAACTTCTTTCAGGACCGGCGTCTATTATGTTACACCTTGTACATATTATTATTTATATACAGATTTAATATTAGGACTACGTTCACACGGCTACAGATCAAGCGATGAATGTCCAGTTTAAGCTTACCTCTCCATATACGGAAATCCCATACAATGAGAGATCAGTTTATACTGGAAATTCATAGCTCATGCGTACGTGTATTGTACGTGTATTTGTTTAGCCCCTCTACGTCTAAATTTTTTCATTTATTTTGAAGCGGCCGTAAAGGTCCAGGAACGAATAAAGGAAAAGTGTTCAAAATTAAAACCACAAAATACAGTAAATAAAAAAATATAATGACAAATTAGTTGACAAAATTTCAAATATTTACAAATACTAACCATTTTCACAGATATACCAATAAATTAGATTTAACACAAATAACTTTCAGAGAATGGATACAAGTTTCTTCTACTGTTTTTTGAGAACTATAAACATTATGTACCGTTGGAAGCAACACTTGAATTAGGAAAACCGTCCTTATTGCTACGAGATAAAGACGCTTTCAAATCAAGTATTACGAATTCCGTATGGGTTAAATGTACATAAAAATATAATAATCAAAATCAGTTACACATTTCTTTTTACATCTTTACGTCAATTGTTTGGTTATGTTCACAAAATGACTTAAAAAAATCGATTCACAACAGAATTCGTCAACATATCGAATATTTATTTAAGACAAATATGACATTTTTAATTCTCGTAATATTTTTTCTAACATAGGCGAAAAAGTTGAATCTACCAGTTATAATGTATTACTACGCGATCGTAATAAGAAAAAAAAACCCATTTGCCCGACTGCGGCGAACCCCAAAAGGAAGATTACAATTTTATCCTATTTTGACTGCATAATAAATATATTTTATTTTAATATTAATAAGGACAACATTACCACTAAACATTTGTGACAATTTCTAATACAACAGTGCAGTATTTTTAATATTAACAAGATATTAAACCATTCTGACATCAAATCACGGTTAAGCAGCGCTTGCCGACCATCCCATCATTACATATCGAGACCCCTCCATTGCAGCTGTCATTCGTTCGATCTTTAACAATCGTTACGGGTAAACCAGTCTTACCAAGGGGTATCGTATTACCCAGCAGGCGCGGTCGCAGCCTAACATTTTGTGGGGGGTCACCATGAGTACTGAAGAATATTTTTAGGAAGGTACATCCTCTTTGGTCTAGTAGTCGCAAGCGCTACTGATCAGCATGATGTCCCGGGTTGTAATCTTTTTGCAAATGTCCATCGGAGTCTCCGTCGCTCAAGTGAGAACAATTTTAAGATAGTAAGACAGGCAAATCGTTCAGGGTTTCGACAGCATGACTGTCTTTTGAGGGGGGTCATGACCCCTAGGACCCCCCCCCCCCCCTCGGACCGCGGCTGTTACCCAGTAACTGGGTTGTGGAGGTCAGATAGGCACTCGCTCCATGTAAAATACTGGTACTCAGCTGCATCCAGGTAGACTGGAAGGCAACCCCAACATAGATGGGAAAAGGCTAGACAATGAATATGAAGCCAACACTTCGCTGGTTACTTTTAAAATGTCTATAAATATGAATATCTTGTTAATATTAATAGTTGTCTAAAAGACGTATATCACGAATAACATTTTTATTTATATATGGTCCAGTGCGTAGTCTAAGACATAATTATCGATGTGTAATATTTTTTTACTTTATAAAAAAATAAGTCAACATCACACGGTTCTACCAAATTGGTTGAAAGGCACAGAAATGACTAAAGGTTACCAACAAACATATTCCTTAGGAAGAGGTGTACACTAATTTCGCCAGTTTTGTTTAAGTCCTATGTAAAAAGCAAAATAATTTACCACACGGGCTCAGTGCGGGTTGGTAGATGTCACATATCTTTGAATTTTTGGTTCTAAGGACATTTCCGGAGTTCCGGAGCGAGTCTTTTTGGTTGATTCAACCAATTTAGATTTTGGTTGATTTAACCAATTTGGATTTTGGTTGATTCAACCAATTTGAAAGCAATGTACAGAAATCGAGAAATAAATAAATATTACACACCCATAAAAAAGTGCAAAAATATTTTTGTTCGTAATTGTTTTTTCTTAACATTTTTCTTAAAAATTCAACACTTACAACATGTACTTACAACCGCTTTTCGCTTTTAATATAATTATTTATAAATGTAGTTACGCACGGCGACAAATCTAGCTATACATTTCCAGTATAACCTAACTTCTCACTGTACGAAAAGCCTATACAAAGCGAGGTCAGGTAAAACTGGTTTTGTGTAGCTTGATAAGAAGCGATGTGTTCATATCAGTTTTTTTTTTTAAACTAAAAGTAGGTATATTATTATTTTCTAAGCATTTAACGATTGGACTTGAAGCGAGTTTTGTATACAGGTTTGATAAAATATTGCGATGTTATTTCATATAGTCAACATTACCAATTTGATTTGCTTAAAAACATTCAATTTTTTTTTCAAGAAAAAAAAGCATTTTTGGTGAATATTCAAAAATGTAAGCAGTCAAACACCCTGTATTTAATAAAATGGCTGTTCATTAATAAATTCATTCGCACTTTAGAAAAGGCTTTGTCCGCGTTATAGTACGACCGATGAATCTTGACCGTTCTGATCACAGGCTATCCGACCTGTGGCTATTGACCTTTCACTCACACTAGTCCTCTCCTGGGCAACCGTTATCCGGACATAAAAAATAGCACCATCCCATTTCTACCCCTGGGTGTCGTAAAAGGCGACTAAGAGACTTACTAGAGAATGGGCAGCAGCGTTCCCTATGCATTTTACCACCATACGCTATTATGGCAAACCCCCCCCCCCCAAATTGGGGAAGGGCTACGTCCAGCATAATTTCAGCCGAAAAACGTCCACTGCTGGACATAGGCCTCCCTCAAGCTCCGCCACTTCGACCAATTCTATACTTCTCGCATCCAGCAGATTCCTGAGACCTTCACCAGGTCATTGTTCCACCTTATGGGAGGCTCCATCGGCCATCTGTTCTGCGAGCAATGTGCCCTGCCCACTGCCACTTCAGTTTAGCAATTCTTCGGGCTATGTCGGTTACCTTGGTTCTCCTACGGATCTCTTCATTTCTGATTCGATCACATAAGGAAACTCCAAGCATAGCCCTCTCCATTGCCTTTTAGGTGACTTTCAGCCTTCTTATGGCTTTTTATGAATTAGTTTTCAGTTATTTGAGTAATGGAACGAATTTGGTTCCTAAAAAATATCTTTCGGAGCTTTTAGCGCGAAGTTCAGATCGGCCATGTTTCATCGGTAGTATTAGTTAAGGCAAATACAGGTATTCTTAATTTTTTTTAAAGACGTATGTATTTTAATATATTCTGCTAAAAATATATATATTTTATTTCTTCGTTGCAGTCTAATCGTAGCATAAGTTTGTCTCACTCACACATTGTCACAGAAACTGTGTAGGGTGACGTACACAATTATACGTAATGTCCAAAAAAAAAAAAATTTTTTTAATAAGCGTTCTATAATTGTCTACGTCCTACGTTAAAGTATCATATCCAAAGCACTTTTAACTACAAAACAGTTTTTATTAAGCATTTTAACTACTAATATACCACATAAAGAATATTATTATGAAAGCGTTCCTTTACAGACGGATATGTGACAACCGTTTATCCAGAAACCGGTTATTCAAAAAATAACCTGCTATGTAGTTTCAAAGTGCTCAATTCGTCAAATAAACTTTATTTTACTGTAAAAGATTTGTATTATCAGCTTAAACACAGATCTAACATACTTAATTTAAAGATTCGAGTACTTCAACGCTATATTTTGTGAAAAACGATACAAAATTTCGTTTTTCTTTGTAGAACAACCCATTTTTATTATTATGATGAGGACAAATTTCTCACAGATTTACATTACCTATTTGGATAGCTTATGAAGTACTCTAAGAAACCCTGGACATAAAAATAAATACATGATAGATACATGGGTGTAGCAAGAATGGGGTCACTCACCTTATTATGGTAAAACAGTCTCTAACAACAATCAATCTGATCATAAACATCCAGAATTCTGAAAACTGACCCGAATCCATAAAGAAAATTGACTATCTGGATCACCAAAATACATCCGGAATATCCGGATGCCCAAAAATTAATATCTGGATACTCCAGATGGACAAAAATCTATATCCGGATATTCCGGATGACTAAAATCCAGAACCGGATATTCCGGATGCGATATTGTATGACAAAAATTTGGGCTTCAGGTTTACAATTTTATTTTCTTATCATCCGGTATTTCCACTAAATTCCGGATAAAGATTACCCATTTCCCCCCACTCTGGCTACACCCACGGATGGAATGGAGGCGTCGGCTTTGTATTAACATTTTTACTTATTATCCCACTACATTATTTATTTATAATATTTATATTTTTAAAGTTCTTAACGCCATGGATTGGAGTAAAAAAAATGCGTTTTAAAATTTCTCTATCTATTAAAGAAATTAGTTTAATAAATAAATATTATGTGGTATTTAAAATCATAATTTCTTTGCAAACCAGATTGTATTTTCATTGTTATTATTTTTAAACAATATGACTGAACGAATTCGGCCTGAACACAGCAACACTCCACAGACTCTTCTGCACGAAGTTCGGACCAATTTATCAGCAAAATTGTATATATTTTTTTTGTTGTTGTGAGTTTTTCTACCCAATCCACGGCCATTAATCCCCCCATTTAGTTTAGCGGTGACATATAGGTGATATCATCCCAAGGGTGGCGGTACAGAGGCTGTTTCATGCGCTTCTGGTCGAGATAGTGTCCCACAAGACCGATGGTGCGGCCCAAAACGAAGAGGGCGTTGATGGAACCCATTGCGATGTAGTTGTTACCTTCCTCTCTGTAAAGAAAAATATGGTTTAGTTTCGTAGTTTCCTATAGGTACGGATGGTTTAAAGTCGGTTTCTGTAAACAAAAATGATAGATATATATAATAATTAAAAAAAAAAAAAAAAACTCAAAACACGCTTTAATAGAAAATCAAACTAATAAATAATAAATATGGAGTGATTAACAAATGAAATAATTTTAATGTAAAAAAGTGGGGTGCTAAATATGGTGGCAATAACCACTTACCAACAAATGGTAATGACCACTTACTGTCAAGTAGCATAGACCACTCAGTAACCAGCAGGTGGTAAATACCAATTACCAACAAGTGGCAATGACCACTTAACATAAAATGGTAATGACCACTTACCATCCAGTGGCAATGACAACTATATAACCAACATGTGGTGGTGGTGACCATAAAATACTATTAGCAACTAGGCAGGTAATTTTTTTTTCTTGGTGTGAAATCATCAAATGACTTCTCCTGTTCTGTGTGGAGCGGGAGGGCGTGTTAGACTTTTACTGACTAAAACCCACCCGTGTTCCTTCAGTTGCCTATGCCAGGGCCGCGGTAACTCTTTCGAACAAATCTCGCGACCCTGGCAGGGTACACTTACCGTGAAGTAGCAATGACCACTCAGTAACTAGCAGGTGGTGGTGACCAACAAATACTATTAGTAACAAGGTACTCACTGTGTGAAGAGTTGACAGTGCCGGAACATATCCACCATGGCTGCGGCGACGATGCCGTCAACATTGAGGATGAGGTTGGGCTTCTTGCGCGTTGTGATAGCTTCCACGTCCAGCGCGTAGCGCGTCACCGGCCACGCGGGCCAGCGTGACGTCACGTAGGCCTTCAGCTCACGCACTCTCGAGTCGGGGTTGTTGATTGACTTCACTCTGTAGGAGGAAATCAAATCAAATCAAATCAAAATATTTTTATTTCATATAAACCTACATGGGCACTTATGAAACGTCAGAAGCTAGGTGCACGGTTCCAAATAGTTGGTTCCTATGGAGAAGAGCCGGCAAGAAACTCCACGGTTACTCTTTTAAAAATAATTCGTTTTTACAATTGTTTCAAATTACAGTGTTAATAGTATGGGAGGACGGTGTAGGCCTGTCAACAAGTACCAGGTACTGAATAAGATAGAAAATTGTCTACAGTCTACAAGGCCTACAACGTTCTCACATTCACAAAGTATAAAATAATCTACATAAAAAATATTATTTCATAAATAGTATTAATAATATTAAATATTTATTGAACACTAGCTTTGCAGTTTGCACACAGATAATTTATAACCCGAATACTGGTACTTTTTTATCTCGGTAGTACGTTCTCATCGGATAATTTCAGAACCCCACGCGAGCGAAACTGTGTTACTCATGTGTTGGGTATCGATATAGAAAACGAATGAAATAAAAAAATGTATCATTGCAAGTTTGTCCAAAACTTTAAATGACATTGACATGTACGTTAAGGCAACCAAATTATGTTTTGGTATTAGGAAATTTGTAAAAAATATTTCTTCCACGAAAAATTATAAAAACAGCTGATAGGACCTTCAGCCATCCAATGAAGAAAAAAAAAAAGTTTTTTGATCGAACTGTGCGGCTTTATTATTAGCCCCCAATTGTAATATAGATCAAAAGCGTATCTTACCGATGTCCGATGCCCATGATGAGTTCTCCCCGGGCCCTCTTCTCGTTGACGAACTCCTGCGGGTGTTGCCCACGGTCGTACGCCGCGCTGAAGTCTAACGCCGCGCGGTCCAACGCGCCGCCGAAACGATCGCCCTGGGACAAACATGACTCATTAATGACGAAGCAATTCGAAAGTGTTACCGTAGCCCTGGCATATAGGCAACTGAAGGAACACGAGTGGGCTTTAGTCAGTAAAAGTGTGAGACTCCCTTCCACTTCGCCCAGAGCGGGAGACAACATTTGATGATTTTCAAAGCACCAAAAAAAAAATGGCGTAACAAATATATCAGAAATAGGGATGCGCATCGACACCATGTGAGTAAGAAAGTTAAGATCCGTATCCGTGGATCTTGACACCAAATATCCGTATTCGAATCCATATCCGTATTCGGATCCGTATCCGTATTCGGATTCGTATCCGCAGACAAAAATTTTTAACGATCCGACACATCACTAATCACAACGTTGTTCCCCTGAACGCGAGAAGCATAGAGCGGGTCGAAGTGGTGGTTAGGGGAGGTCTATGCGCAGCAAGTGGACGTCTTTCGGCTGACATAATGATGAATACCACGCTGAATAGTACCATGCCAATTCTACCCGGGATTGTCGTAAAAGGCGACTAAGGGACTTACTAGAGAATGGGCAGCAGCGTTCTCTATGCATTTTACCACCATACTGCGATCGCCAACCCGCCTGCCAAGCGTGGCGATTATGGCAAAATCCTTTGGGGAATGTCCGAGTGTGAGGGTCCACCGTTCACAGAAACTAACGTCATCATGCATCGCAAAACCCGAATCTTAAATAGCTGCGAAAATTTACAAATTTTCATCGTGGGTGCCTTTTTTATAGTTTTCGAGAGTGTTGAAGCCGATACTGAGGTCAGTATAAAGGTTGAGTATTTTAAAGTCCGAATAGCGACGATACATTCAGAGCTGAAGAGAAAGCGTAAGGGACATCGTTCCCTAAGACCCCCCCCCCGCATCCCAAACTCAAAAGTTTTTTATTTTTACTAGGCCGATTAGTGGTCCTAATTAGACTATAATTCATTAACATTTCAATCAAACATATTAGATTTTTTACACTCTCTATGTCAAATTTCATGCTCCTGTGGCCACCTTATTTTCGTAAAAAGGGGGGTAGGTACAAAGTTGTAATACATAGATAACACTCACAATGGTCAACAGTCCGCTGACGACGGAAGAGATGAGATCCTTGCCGGCTCTGGCCGTCACCATCGTGTTGTGAGCTCCGGACACTGCGGGTCCATGGTCTGCCGTTACTATGAGGACCAGCTCGAAGAACTTCGACGCCCACTCCGGGAGTTCGCGTTGGAACCTGGAATAAAGGAAACATTGATCATGTCATGTCCGGTGTGTGTGTATGATCAATTGTATGAACCTGAACGAGGCACAAGGAGTGTGTAGAGATCGTAGCAGGTGGCGTTCCGTGGTTTCTGCCTACCCCTTTGGGAAAAACGCGTAAATTTATGTATGTATCATCATGTCATTGTCCTTAAAAAATAAAATGGGGAAGTTTTTTTTTAAATACCGTTTGTGAAAGCCTAAAATAAATAATAATAAATAAATATCTTAGGACAACCACTGTTATCTGATCCCAAACTAGGCAGAGCCTGTACTATGGTAACCAGACAACTGATAAATATACTTATATATTTCTAAATACATACATATTATAGATAAATTACACCCAGACACAGAACAAATGATTGTGCTCATCACACAAACATTTGTCCTGGGTGGGAATCGAACCCACGACCTCAGTCTTTGCAGTCAGGGTCACTAACCACTAGACTAACAGGCCAGTCATAATGCATTGGAATTATGAAACATATTAACAGGTTTAATGTTTACGTATCAGACGGTAGAAAACATACCTACGCAGCGCACGAGTCGATTAGATCATTCCACCTCCATTTTCCATGACACAAAATATCTATTTCAAACTGCGTCATGCGTCATCATAATAAATAATTATTTTATTTTTTAATTATTCAAATGTTCATTTTTTTCTTATGGATGTGTAGTAGTCATTGGTTACATGAAGTGGGCTGCCGTTGTAAGACAATTAAAATGTCACGGTTAATATTCTTGTTATTAATAGAAAAGTACCAGAGATAAAAAATAAAATTGGATATGGGAGCTACATCTGCCAACAAATTGCTTTGTAGTTTGGCAGGAGTAAATGTTTTTTGTAAATCTGAGGTCACTACTAACAAACGGTTTTTATTTTAATTTTTTTATGTATTGACTGAAGAAAAATTCTCTGAAGAAAAGTTCCGTGTGGTGTTGGAGGTACAGAATACCACCATGTAATTTCTCCCCGTGGTTGTCGTAGAAGGCGACTAAGGGACTTACTAGAGAATGGGCAGCAGCGTTCTCTATGCATTTCACCACCATACTGCGATCGACAACCCGCCTGAGAAGCGCAGCGATTTTGGCAAACTCTATAAATTGGGGGAGGGCTATGTCCAGCAGTGGACATCTTTCGGCTGAAATGGATGACAAAATACATGCAGCTGAATATCAGTACTATTCATCTGCATCCGGTAAGACTGGCAGCTGACCTCAACAGAGTTAAGTAAAGGGTAGACAGATGATGGTGCTTACCATAGCAAGCTGATAGTGCCGCCGACTCCCAGCTGTCTCTCCAGAACTTGGCTGATGGGTACGCCGCAGTAGGAGAGCTCATTTCCTCTCTCATCACAGATCGTACTGATGAAGGCGGCTGGCTTCCTGATGATTCCCAGTTTCTGGAAGGTGGACAGGGCATTTAGAAAATGGTAGCGACACAAATTGTTTATTTTCCTGCCAGGGTCGCAGATTTGTTGCTATCCTGGTAAGGGGCCATCCATAAATTACGTCACACATTAAGGGGGGGGAGGGGGTCGACGCAGTGTGACATTGTGTGACAAGGCGGTGGGTGGGCCCCTAAATTTCAAAATGGAATATACATATTTAAAGTACTATTAAAACACGAAATATAAACTATGAAAGAAATTTAAAAAAAAAATCAATGTCTAGATATAAAATATGTGACGTCACACTAGGGACGGGGGAGAGGTCTCACAAATGTGACCAGCTGTGACACTGGACGGGCACAGGGGGGGGGGGGGGGGGGGGTTGTCAAAAAATCATGAAATTTGAGTGACGTAATTTGCGGATGGTCCCTAACCCCGGCAAGGATAATTACAAAACTTATAAAATAATTGTATCGTCATCGGTCCTTGTTAAGTATGCCAAATTTCGAGTTATTCCGACGTTTTGAAGAGGGTCATAATCATGTACAAAGTTTCCGTTACTCTGTATAAAGTTATGCGTGGTTATACATTACAATCAGTGAGTGAACAATCAATCATCCTCTGTTTTCCGACCCTTAGGGTTCGAGTTTGTTTTCCAAATTTATATGGGACCACTTTCGGAGTATACCCTTTCCAATTCCAAGAATTATCACAATCGGACTACTATGTAAAAAGTTATGCGTGGTCATACAAAAAAAAAAAAATATATATATATATATATATATATATATATATATATATATATGCGTCGAATTGATAACCTCCTCCGCTTTTTTCGTCGGTTAAAAAGTAGAAAATTTCTATGAATTCTGTTTTTTTCTATGAAAACGTGTTTTTTAGTTCTTTAAACTATTATTTCTAAATCTTTATTTAAGTGGCCGTATAAGGAATTTTGTCGATTTTCCTGATTTACTTGATTTTACAGTTAAAATACTGCATTCCCATAACTTTTAACACGTTAACTGCCATGGTGAAAATCAGAAAAAGTAAAAAAATGTACTTAGTGTTATTTCACTTTAAATAGATTATTTATTCCATAAATACGTTATTTATTTCAAAAACATGGCCGACAGGCAGCCCCGAAATGTTCAGATTTTGTATGTGTTATCGGTCATATAGTCCGACAAGGCCTGAATGGAACCAAAAGTGTCGACATGGCAGTTAACGTGTTAATACACTACATGAAATATCGTTTCAATTATTATTTTGTAAAAAAAGCTACAAGTGATAGAAAAGGATGAATTAAGTACTCACTCTTGCCCATTCGTAGTCCATTGGTACTTTGGGAGGTTCCACCTCCTCCTTCACGATGATCTTGCCTTCCTTCACTAGTTTCGAGTAGACCTGGTGGACAAAAATATTCAATACATGAATAAAATGTAAAACTTTACCTTCATTCTGGCTATACTGCAGTTGGGTAAATTCATGTAGGATTGAGCTTTTTCATCAATTAATAAGTAGGAAGTAAGCTTCATTACTGACTGGCCTGTTAGTCTAGTGGTTAGTGACCCTGACTGCTAAGACTAAGGTCGTGGGTTCGATCCCCACCCAGGACAAATCTTTGTGTGATGAGCACAATTATTTGTTCTGTGTCTGGGTGTAATTTATCTGTAATATGTATGTATTTAGAAATATATAAGTATGTTTATCAGTTGTCTGGTTATCATAGTACAGGCTGTGCCTAGTTTGGGATCAGATAACGTTGTGTTGGTTGTTCTAAGATATTATTTATTAATAGATCGAATTAAGCTACACTTTTCGAGGATTGGTGACCATCTTTACACTTAAGGGTGTTGGTCCCGGTTGTGTTTTTAGATCTTTGACAGGTCCAAAACAGGCTTTGTCTTCAGAAGATCGAAAGTCAATCAGTTTTACCAAGGGAGTATTACCCAGAGACTGAGTTGTGGAGGTCAGATTGGCAGTCGCTTCATGTAAGATACTGGTATTCAGCTGCATCTGGATAGACTGGAAACCGAACCCAACCTCCACAATCCAGTTACTGGGTAATACGATACCCCTTGGTAAGACTGGTTGTCTGACTTTCGGGCTTCTGACGACCCGTAACGACTATTTAAGATCTACAAATGTCAGCCGACAAATTAAATTTAAATTAAATTTATTTCATAAGCCTAATACAGTAAGGAGAGAAAAGCGTTAACAAAAACATTCCTTAAATAACTTTATCCTTAAACTTAACTCGTCGAATGCCTTAATTAGAGACACAATAGAAAGACAATGGTACCGATTCCCTTGTTCACAAACTAAACTAAATTTAAGTTCAGTGCATCTTTTTCATTGTATTACATTAAGAAGAGGACAAAAGAAAAATTTTAGTTCAGTCCTGTCAAATTAATCAGAGCCTGTCACTACTCCATACAAGTTTAGACGTGATTAAAAACTTGCCTACTAAAATTACGTCAATTTACGTCAAGCGCTGATTAATTTGACAGGACTAAACTAAAATTTATCTTCTGTCCTTTTCTTAATGAAATAGAAAGAAAAAGATGCACTGAACTTAAATTTAGTTTAGTTTGTGAATAAGAGAATCGGCACCATTTGCTTATGTCGCACTGTGTAACATAAGACATTCGAGAGGTAGACTATTACTAGGACATTTTGTGAAACTCCCGACACCCAAATTAGGACAAATCCTGTATCTCAGGTGTCAGCGTTCCTAGGGAGGATTTGTAAAGCCTAACATTCTTTAAGAGTGTATCTAGTTACGGTTGGTTCTAAGGCCTTATACTGCTCTGTTTTATCTAATATATAAAATTCTCGTGTCACAGTTTTCGTTGCCATACTCCTCCGAAACGGCTTGACCGATTTTGATGAATTTTTTTGTGCTTATCCGGTATCTATGAGAATCGGCCAACATCTATTTTTCATCCCCCTAAATGTTAGGGGTAGTCCACCCCTAAATTTTTATTTTTTAGACAAAATTTTTAATTTCTATTTTTTTATGATACAACATACAAAAATACATACAATCCTAGATTTTCACCCTTCTACGATCAACCCTTATTTTTTAATAGCCATTTTAGTCATTTAATCATTTTTCGAGATTATCGATATTATATCAATTATTTATATTATGGCAAAACAACGTTTGCCGGGTCAGCTAGTACTATGTAAAGATAAATATCTAAGCAGTGATGGCCGAGTGGTAGCGGCCGCGAGTTATGAGTAGGTCGTGAGTGCGAACCCAAACAGGCGCTTTATTTTGTGTAAATAATTTCATCACCACTGCTCTCAAAACGGTGAAGGAAAACATCGTGAGGAAACCGGCATGTCTTAGAACCAAAAATTCGAAGACATGTGACATCTACCAACCCGCACTGGGCCCGCGTGGTGGATTATGGCCCACTCCCTCTCTCCGAGAGGAGGCCTGTGTCCCAGCAATAGGAACAATATAGGATGA
The DNA here is from genome assembly GCA_947507805.1 of Aporophyla nigra. NCBI lineage: Eukaryota > Metazoa > Arthropoda > Insecta > Lepidoptera > Noctuidae > Aporophyla > Aporophyla nigra. The sequence goes on along the minus strand of OX382321.1, from coordinate 7,293,942 downwards.
TGTTCTGTGTCAATCATTTGTTCTGTGTCTGGGTGTAAATTATCTATAATATGTATGTATTTAGAAATATATAAGTATGTTTATCAGTTGTCTGGTTGCCATAGTACAGGCTCTGCCTAGTTTGGGATCAGATAACGTTGTGTTGGTTGTCCTAAGATATTTATTTATTTATTTATGTATGTATTTAGAAATATATAAAGGTATATTTATCAGTTGTCTGGTTGCCATTGTACAGGCTCTGCCTGGTTTAGGACGGTGTGTTGGTTGTCCTAAGATATTATTATTTTTATTAGTATCTCACCTTATTGACTGCATTTCCGAGTGTGTCGAAGGAGTTGGGCACCTCTGCCCCGTAGGCCTGTAGGGCTGCGTTCTTGGCTACGGCCTTCTCCATGGCTGAACCGGCTAGAGAACCCGCGTGACCGAACTGCACCTCCGATGTGAACATGTCTGGGAATTGAGGGAAATTTAGAGTCGTTACTGGTTATTCAGGTCTGGTTAGAATTACTATTATTTGAATCATCATCATCATCATCATTTCAGCCGTAAGACGTCCACTGCTGGACTTAGGCCTCCCCCAATTTGGGGGGCTTTGCCATAATCGCCACGCTTGGCAGGCGGGTTGGCGATCGCAGTATGGTGGTAAAATGCATAGAGAACGCTGCTGCCCATTCTCTAGTAAGTCCCTTAGTCGCCTTTTACGACACCCACGGGAAGAAATGGGGTGGTGTTATTCTTTACGTCCGGCACCACACGGTACTATTATTTGAATAGGAAATTATATTTGAATTATTATTATTATTTTTGACCACAACATTAGATTTCGCACACAGATAGTTTATAACCTGAATTAACACATAGGGTAATTTTTATCCCGGTATTACATTCCCGAGGGAAAATTTCCGCCCTCCACGCGGGCGAAGCCGTCGGCAAAATCTAGTATTCCAATATTACACTTATTTTTTAAACACTCATGATTTTATTTATTTTGCCTTTGTGTTGTGTTGTGTTTAGTTATGATAGATTGTAAGTAACTCCTTAGCTGACATATTTTAAATTGAAGACTATAATTTTTATAATGTAATCTCTTGGCATGCCACCTTAATTTAATTGCTTGTTTGTTTTAATTTTGTACGCCAATTATTGGCAAAACATAGTGCACATATTTTTGACATGGACTATCTGTTTAATATACCTATGTTTAACAAAATAAATGATTGATTGATTGATTTTGTATAACCAGGTTATTTCTTAAGACGGGTATTAGTAGTGATTTAGTCATTGAGTGACCATTACAGCCTTTTTTTTGTGGGTGGGGAACCATCAAATTAACTTCTCCAGCTCTGGGCGAAGCGGGAGGGCGTGTCAGAGTTTTACAGACTAAAATCCACCCGTGTTCCTTCAGTTGCCTGTGCCACGGCCACGGTAACTCTTTCGAACGAATCTCGCGACCCTGGCAGTGACCTTTACACCCTGTTCCTCATGCCTCTAAACGTGTAAAAACTTACCGGAACAAGTCCCGATGCACCAGGCCACGATGGGTTTCTTGATCTTCCCGTCGCGTATCGCCCTGCAGACGTGGTACTCCTCTACTCCTCCCACTTCTCCGAGGAGGACTAGCATCTTAACGTTGGGGTCGGCCTCGTATCTGTGAACAGAAGATTTGACGTAAGTATAACAACTGAAAATCTGCAAGCAGTCATCGTATTCGTCGTAGCGATTTCGATGCTTTCTCCATAGAAAAAGTGTCACTTTGATGGTCTGACCTCTTTTTTACCTGTCAATCGACCAAATGAATGATTGAATGAGTGAGTGAATGATTATGAATGAGTGAAAAAATAGTGATAAATAAAAGAAAAATAATGAATGAATGAGGATGATATAATGAAAGAATAATATCGACAGAATGAATGATAATTAGTGAATGAATGACGATGAATGATGGATGTTTTAATGATTATGAATGTTGGTGACAAATAAAAGATGATGATAGAATGAATGATAATTAATGCATGAAAGAAAATGAATTAATAAACGATGGACGTATGAATGTCTGAATCATTATGAATTGACGAATGAACGAATTATGATGACAGAATGAATGACTAATTAATGAATGATGAAGATTGAATAAATGACCGAGGATATTTTTTTTGAATTTTCGAACACATTTCTTAAACCCTGTTCAAAAATAATGACAAAAGCATATTTACCTCAAGAGATGATCGATGAAGGTGGTCCCGGGGTACCGGTCCCCCCCGATGGCGACGCCCTCGCACACGCCGTCGGCGTCCTTGGAGATGATGTTGTTGAGCTCGTTGCTCATGCCGCCCGAGCGGGACACGTAGGCCACGCTGTGGGACGGCAGAAACACCATTAACTAAACTTACATTTTAAAATAGGCCATCCCATTTCTTACCGTGGGTGTCGTAAGAGGCGACTAAGGGACTTACTAGAGAATGGCCATATCGTATACAGGTATACGATATCACTACATAGTATAAAACAAAGTCGCTTCACTCTGTCTGTCCCTATGTATGCTCAGATCTTTAAAACTACGCAACGGATTTTGATGCGGTTTTTTTTTAATAGATAGAGTGATTCAAGAGGAAGGTTTATACGTATAATACGCAGGCGAAGTCGCGGGCAGAGACTAGTATTGTAAATAAAGTGACATTGACATACCTGCCGGGCCTGTAAAGTTTACTGTCAATAATATTGTCAATCATGCCGGCAGTGTTTCCGATCTTGAAGCAGCCTGGTTTAATACCGCCCACTGTGGCCGGACCGATCACATTTACCTGTGGGACAAAACGAACAGAATTATTTTCCATTTATAAACACACACACACACACATATATGAACAGACAAGAAGAAAAGAAAAGAAATAAAAAAAAAAACACGCTTTCATAGAAAACCAAACGAAAAAGTAGAAAATAATAAAATTGAAAACAAAGCGTTGGCTGCTTTTTGAGGCATTTTAATTGGTATCAAGAACTAGGTTCTAACTACTATTATTTATTTTCTATTTTTAGGGTGCGTGTGTGTCGTATTTTGTGTTACGTCACAGTAGCGGTTGTCAGCGTAGTTTTCGTGAAAGAGCAACAAGAAAGTTTTTTTTTTTGCTATTCTGATAACCCTTACAAGGAAGATTTATGAAATTATGTATTGTCATCGGTCCTCGATAAGTCTACAAAGTTTAAATGAAATCTGACCGTTTGAAGTGGGTCAAAATCAATTCCAAAGGAGTCGGTTACAAACATACAGGTGAAGCTAATGAGAGCGTGTTAAAAATGGTACAGAGGTAATGATTATTTCAAAAGAAATCACTTCCAGCATACTTGCGATAGAAGAGAAGGTACAGAGATGTAGACAGCGTGTGTTAGTAAGAAGAAAAATAATATACATGTAAACAAAGTGTGGTCCGTGTGGTGCCAGACGTAAAGAATAACACCACCCCATTTCTTCCTGTGGGTGTCGTAAAAGGCGACTAAGGGACTTACTAGAGAATGGGCAGCAGCGTTCTCTACGCATTTTACCACCATACTGCGATCGCCAACCCGCCTGCCAAGCGTGGCTATTATGGCAAAGCCCCCCTAAATAAAGTGTACCTAGTGTAGTGAAAGTATTTAGTTTTATTCCTGGACTCACTAAGTCAAGATTTGTGCCACGTCATGCCCATATTAAATATTTTATGGAAGAAAAATGGCACGTTGATGTTTAGAGGTTCGCCATCCCTGTACTAGAGAATGGGCCGCAGGGTTCTCTATGCATTTTACCAACATACTGCGATCGCCAACCCGCCTGCTAAGCGTGGCGATTATGGCAAAGCCCCCCTAATTGGGGGAGGCCTAAGTCCAGCAGTGGACGTCTTACGGCTGAAATGATGATGATGATAAAACAAAGTGCGTGACACTTCATTTATAATTTATCTGTGAAGATCTTTAATTCTATGGAGCGAGCTGTCATATTGAATGACTGATGCAGCATGGAAATGTATATCTTATAAAAGTGATAATTTTAATGTAATTAGAATATTAATAGTGATTAATAAGAACTGGTAAAACAATAGCTTTAAATGTTGTTTCTCTTTTCAGGTAAAACTAGTGAATAATTAATGTTAAAGATCGTTTTGTAAAAGTAATAAAAAACTAGTGTAATAAAATAAAATTTTCTCTTTTCAGCGCAACTCAATTTTGGTTATAGTTTTACTGTTCATCATAATATTCAAGGATAATTATAAATTATCCCACTATACAGGGTTATTTGTAAAACACCGGCAACCTCTCAGGACTATATTAGTAACATCATAATAAACAACTTTTGTTCTATGACTTTTAAAAATTCATCATATTTTAGTTCATCAGATTTTCATACAAAAATAAAAATATTTAAATTGAACGCTCTAAATGTTACGAACTCGATGTGAAGCAAAAGAAAGCGATAGAACATTAGCGAGGGAAGCGAGATTAGGGCGGCGGGGGCGCTGAAATTTGACCTATTTACGGGCGGCCGATTTTGTATGAAAATCTGATGAACTAAAATATGATGAATTTTTAAAAGTCATAGAACAAAAGTTGGTGATTATCATGTTAGTAGCATAGTCCTGAGAGGTTGCCGGTGTTTTACAAATAACCCTGTATACATACACTCAAAATCAATTCACTAAGTAAAATTAAACAAATATAATGAGAACGGAATTCTTTTTTATTTTAGGTCAATTTACAACAGCTATTTTGTTTGCATTTATGCAATCATCAAAATTATGAAATGATCTGTCTTTAGTGTGTTGTGGCACATCATTATCATCATTTCAGTCGTAAGTCGTCCACTGCTGAACATAGGCCTCCCCCAATTTGGGGGGGTTTGCTATTGTTAAGGTTTATGCTAATATCCTTTCGAATGGAACTGTGACCATAGGCGAGCCTAGCATACATAGTCCCGGGACGTCCCTGGACTTTTTTCGGTCGTACCACCGAAAAGCCGTCGACTGGGAAGACGTGAGTACCTCCTCTCCTGTCCACTTTTCCACGTGTTAGTGCAAACTAAAGGCTCGCCTATGGCCAAAGTTCCATTCGAAGGGATATGAGCATAAACCTTAACAGCTATAATCGCCACGCTTGGCAGGCGGGTTGGCGATCGCAGTAAGGTGGTAAAATGCATAGAGAACGCTGCTGCCCATTCTCTAGTAAGTCCCTTAGTCGCCTTCTACGACACCCACGGGAAGAAACGGGATGGTGCTATTCTTACGTCCGCCACCACACGAAACCACATATGTCGTGGTACAGTCAGCGTCAATAATATCAGGACGAACAGACTGTTCAATATGATATAAACAACTATGAAAATTAAATATGAACTCAATGACACAAGGACTATTTCAGAATGAAGACAGTACACGACAACTGACATTCTTACAAGAAATTGTCCGTATATATGCAAAATGGAACCACACGACAAATTTTGTTTTTTACTTTTTTTGAAGAATACTCATTTAAAAATGGTCTAAATTCTTATACCGAAAGATGTTTATTTCGAAACTGGTTTTTATGGTAACCAGCGCGCGGCGCCGGCGCGACGGCGAAGGTGAACGACCGAGCGTAGCTACTAGGACCTACCAGCTGTTCGATCGGTCAAAATTCTAAAAAATTCGAAGTACCTACGCCGGCGCGCGGTTACTGACCTATTACTATTTCCATATCATATTACGAAACATGTAGGGTGTTCACAGTTTACTGATTTAAGGCCGGAAAAAAAAAGTATTCAAAAAATAGTTGAAATGTGTTCTATTACTGATACCGAATTACCAAAAAAAAAAAATTGCGGTCTGGTTAATTTTTTTCCTATATATCAAGATGTGTACTTACGCCTCGTGTGTCAGCTAGTTTAATGATCTTCCTCGTCATGTTCTCTGGGATACCTTCTGCGATGATGACCACGGTGTTGATCTGAGGATGCTGCATAGCCTGGAACAAGATAAACATACTGTTTGGTACATCGTAAAGACTGGAAACGTCACGGTACTACATTAACGATTATCCGTAGTCCGATTATCCGATAATCTATGTAAATAATAGTTAAAAAAACTAAAAAACACGCTTCCAATGAAAACCAAACTAAAAAGTACAAAATAATGGATTTTTTAGTAATTTTGTACTTTTTAGTTTGGTTTTCAATGGCAGCGTGTTTTAGTTTTTTTAAACTATTATTTATTTTCTATTTTTTAGGGTGTTTTGAATTTTGAGACGTATGTTAGCGTAGTTTGTGACGTATGTCAGCGTAGTGTTCGAAGATAGTTTTTTTTTTTTTGCTGTCCAGAGGGGTAATTGCGGAACTTTCTATCGGTAGGAATTGGTTCAATATTCATAGTTAAACAACATTCATTGCGTTATTTACGTTGCTGAGTCGACAATTTATTCGAACAAATGACGCAATGGTTTAGAAATAATCTTCAATCCCATTCAGATTCTGATAAATTGTGCGTTTCGCAATTAGGGTGCTGGTAACCCTGGCATTGATAATGGCACAAATTAGTTTGTGACGTATGTCAGCGTAGTTTTCGAAGACAGTTTTTTTGCTGTCCTGGTAACCCTGGTAAGGATAATGGCACAAATTTATGTAATTATTGCATTGTCATCGGTCCTTGACAGGTGTGCAAAGTTTGAATGAAATCTGGTCGTTTAAAGTGGGTCAAAATCGCGCTATAAGGAGTCGGTTACAAACAAACATACAAACATACAAGTGAAGCTAATATAAAGAGTGTAAAATAGCGACACACAGGGGTCAAATCTATGAGTGACACTTAGGACATGGGGTCAATGGGTGTAGATAGCACATGACCCAGCCAAATCCCCCAAAAAATGTTGTCGGTCTATACCAGGCCTGTCTCACTTCCATACAAGCGGCGCAAAATCCCCGAGATATATACCTACTATTCTGGAAAACAACCTAATTTCAACCTTTTGCATTGCGTATAGCGTTCATAGTACAATAACTGTCTGCCGTCTCGCTTCAATCTGCTAGGGCTGTCAGAGAGGTAGAATATACAATAGTAGGTACTTTACGGTATTAACAGTTTAGTTACGGTACGTGCGCTGCGTGTGCGACAAGTCGAGCGAGTGCAAGCCTATTGAGACTAATACGGTGGCCGGACGCTTGCGTTTATCATACCTAAATTCGGGAGTGAAACTTCTGTACCGTAAGGTACTAATATATATTCTGAGGCAATACGTCAAACGCAGATACTAGTTTCTGCCCGCGACTTTGTCCGCGTCAAACTTTTGCTCCCCTGACCCTTCCCGTTGCATCGAATTGCCTGCCAGTTTTCGCCAATTTTTCGTTGCTGCTCCGATCCTTTTGATTGTAGCGTGATGATATATAGCCTTCCTCAATAAATAGGCTACCCAACACAAAAATAATTTTTCAATTCGGACCAGTAGTTCCTGAGATTAGCGCGTTCAAACAAACAAACAAACTCTTCAGCTTTATAATATTAGTGTAGATAAATGCTTTCGACTTTGAAATGCTGTGAGAACGCAGTTTTCAAGTACTGATGGCATTCAGTTTCATTGACTAAAGGGGTAATTGCGTAACACTATCAGTAAGAATTGCTTTCATTTTGACAGTTCAACGACATTAATTGCGTTATTTACCTTGCTGAGCAGACATAGTGCTGAAAATGATTTAGATTTTGACTGATAGTGCTGAAAATGTTTCAGATTCTGACTAATAGTGATTAGATTAATTTATTTGCCTGAAATATGGTATTTTACAGATTTTATAACACACTCAATAGTTCATCATATTCCGCCAACTCAATTCGGCATGCAAATTTTGTGATAATAATGATTCTAATTTTATAACTTTAAACAAAATAATTAAATTGTAATGTCAAAAAAAATGAATAATTAAAAAATTGCCTACATATTCAATTACAAATGTCAGAGAAAAATAATTAAATTACAAATGTCAAAGAAAAATAATTAAATTACAAATGTCAAAGAAAAAGAATTAAATTACAAATGTCAAAGAAAAAGAATTAAATTACAAATGTCAAAGAAAAAGAATTAAATTACAAGTGCTGAAAATGATTCAGATTCTGACTAATAGCGCTGAATTGGGGTGTAAGAAGGGGTGGTACATACCTGCATGGTACTGTCATACGCTGAGCGAAGTGAGGCGAAGTTCACGAGAACGCTCGCCTCTTGATGTTTACGCATTGACACATCCATGTCGGAGTACACTGGAATAAAAGAAATAATCGTTTTACCAACACAACATAATCATCATCATTTCAGCCGAAAGACGTCCACTGCTGGACTTAGGCCTCCCCCAATTTGGGGGACTTTGCCATAATCGCCACGCTTGGCAGGCGGATTGGCGATCGCAGTATGATGGTAAAATGAATAGGGAACGCTGCTGCCCATTCTCTAGTAAGTCCCTTAGTCGCCTTTTACGACACCCACGGGAAGAAATCGGGTGGTGCTCTACGTCCGGCACCTTACGAAATATATGTCGTCTACGCACAACGTAAAGACGAACATTCAGATAAAAAAAATTTTTTGGATGGGAAATCATCAAATGACTTCTCCCGCTCTGGGCGGACCGGGAGGGCGTGTCAGATTTTTACTGACTAAAACCCACCCGTGTTCCTTCAGTTGCCCATGTGTCAGAGCCACGGTGTCTCTTTCAAACAATCTCGCGACGCTGGCAGAACTTTTAGAGCATGAGAAGTGAATAACATCTTACCAGGTATGAAGACCTCCTTGTTTCCGAAGTAGAACTTCTGCTTGTGGTCTGCGGTGAAGGGGTACACTATGGCGACGACTGACGGCTCCGCGCGACGGCAGATATAATCGAAGTCCAACATGCCCTGTGGGTGTACAATCACTTCAGTTTTGATTTAAATTTGATGATTTGCTGACTGCTAAGACTGAGGTCGTGGGTTCGATTCCCACGACCTCAGTGGACAAATTGTTGTGTGATGAGCACAATTATTTGTTCTGTGTCTGGGTGTAATTTATCTATAATATTTAAAAATATATAAGTATATTTATCAGTTGTCTGGTTGCTATAGTGATAGCCAATGATTGTGTTCATCACACAAAGATCTTTCCTGGGTGGGAATCGAACCCACGACCTCAGTCTTTGCAGTCAGGGTCACTAACCACTAGACTAACAGGCCAGTCAAAAACAGTAACCACTAGGTCACCTCTGCTCCGAATTGATTCCCTATTCTCTTAGCAATAAAGTCCACTATTTTACCTGTATAGCTCTGTTCTGCATGCCCCAGATGATAGCCTTGGTCCTGTCAGTGAAGAGCGACATGACGGGAGGCCCCCCCTGCCCCAGGTCCTGCCTGGTGGGTGCCTGGGAACACACCAGGTCCAGGAGTTTGTGGGTCAGCTCTGGTAGGTCGATCTTGGGTTTTGGCTGTGGGAGAAAAGAATAGTTTTGGTTAGTATAAGATGAAAGTGATTTTGAAGACATACATACAATCACGCCTTTTTCCCACGGGGGTAGGCAGAAACCACGGAACGCTACCTGCTACGATCTCTACACACTCCTTGTGCCTTGTTTAGGTTCATACAATTGGTCATACACACACGCCGGTTGCGAGTACTACGCACCTGACCTTTCTGAAGAACATCACCAATAAGGTCACTATATGTCCTCCTAGGGCGTTCCCCCCCGGTGTTACCACTCACATCTGCCTTGTAAATACCTTTTGTGAGCCGTCCTTCATTCATCCTCTTAACATGACCAAACCATCTAAGCATACTTTTTTCAATTTTTGTCACGATTGTGTATAATACGGATTTTATAAGTTTAAATAATTCATTGAAAAAATGCAGTTCCTATGGGGCTTAAAGCGATAGATTTTTTACACTTTCCTTGAATTTGAAATCTATATATAAAAATGAATCCCTATTTCCCTTGGTCACGCCATCACGCGTGAACGGCTGGACCGATTTCACTTTTTGTTTGTTTGTTATGTTTGTAATTGCCAGGAGAAGGTTCTTATGAAAAAAAAAAAAAAAAAAATTGCGCGGGAAATTAGAAAATTTAAGAACACTTATTTAAGAATACTTAACAACCATATAATAGGACAATGTAAACTTTTTTTTAATTACAGGACAACGTCTGTCGGGTCAGCTAGTACTTAATATAAATTCTATTGAATTTATAGTTTCTTCTCAAGTTAACATAATTATAGAATTTAGTGTACAGGAAAAAAAAAAAAATTGCGCAAACTCTATATTTAAAAATTCACCACATAACTTAGACATCCTAGAGCCCTTTAATAGTTAATAAAAAATAAACGCTGTTTGATACAAACAGTGCAATATCTACACGATCAGTTTTTATCCAGTGTGCAAACTGTAAACATGAATTCAGCATATCATTCTAAACCGCCCAGCGTAGAAAATTTTCGTCGGTTACACAAAAAAAAATCAGCTGTTCCACACATTTTGACCCCGCAGGTATTGCATTTTTCTATGAAACAGCTGATATTTTTTTGTAAAACCTACGAAAAATTTCTGCGCTACGGGATCTAGAATGATATGCTGAATTCATGATTACAATTTACGCACAGGATAAAAACTTATCCTGTATATGGTTAAAATTTATGGAACAGTGAATATTTAAATTTATTTTTGTAAGTGATTGAAAATATGCAGTCTAGAATTCATGGTTAGTTTTCTGGTTAATTTGGTTTCCTGTAAGGAATTTTATGGGAGACCTTATAACCCACTTCTTGTTTTCCTTTTCTTTTGTCTTTTCAGGTTTTTTGAAGTGAAAACTTCTTTAGCGCCGTTGGTTGTGATTTGAAACTCAATGAAACGAAAAAGCGACAGTAAAAAGAGACAGACATAACTTCATAAGATTTAACGTGGGAGAAAATGAGATAGGAAATACATGACGTCATGACCATGGACGAAAGAAATATGGATACGGCAAATATTGTCACATCTGAACTTCAAAAAATTAAAACACATTAAAAACGTTTTATGTACCTGTACATATTAGAATTTAATCAAAAATGTTTTATGTACTTGTACATATTATTATTATTTCAAGTCTATTATCGTACCTATATATTATTTATGTACATACGAAAAAAAAACGAATGAAGAATATTGTCGCGATAAATTGATGTAATATATACGAATAATAAAATGTTTAATAATTATCAAACTTTGTATCACTATAATCATTACTAAAAACCTACAATTATCATCTTCCCGTAATTTTACATTCGTATCATTATCTTGAAGCCAAAAATTTTGACGGTTTCACTTCTACCACGTGTGAATTGCACATATGCCATTTTTTTTTTCTTAGAGTAAATGTGTTGCTGTCCCACAAACAATGGAGCACTTATCCAGCGTGTCCAGCTGTTTACACGCTAGATATCATCAAGTTTTGAGTTTTTTGTATTTCTGACATTACACTTTTGTCTTTAACTTGACGTAGAAAAGAGCCAAGCAAACGGTTAACCCCGCCAAAAGATGCATCGGTGAAGTTCGACCTGGATCAACATGCCGGCGACGACGTGAAAAGATGCCCTCCTATAGACAAATATCACCCTTCTCTCCACTAGTCCAATGCTTACTTAAGGCTGCATAGTCGGTAGGCTCGTAATCCTTTCAAATCCTAAGGGCACGTCTTCCCTACCATTACAGCGCCCCCGGTCTACTTCTTGATATGCAATGGCCTATGTACCACCATGAAACATGAGGCTTCAGGGGCTAGTGCAAATCTCGGGGTTCATTCAATTAATTGAGTCTGGTCCAACCACGCTGGGATCGATGCAATTCATTTCATTTCATTTCATTACACTTTTTAGGGTTCCGTTGCCAAATGGCAAAAACCGGAACCCTTATAGATTCGTCATGTCTGTCTGTCTGTGCGTCTGTCCGTCTGTCTGTCTGTCCGAGTATGTCACAGCCACTTTATTCCGAAACTATAAGAGCTATGCTGTTGAAACTTGGTCAGTAGATGTATTCTGTGAACCGCATTTAGATTTTCACACAAAAATAGAAAAAAAAAAACCAATAATATTTGGGGTTCCCCATACATAGAACTGAAACTCAATTATTATTTTTTTTGCATCAAACCCATATGTGTGGGGTATCTATGGATAGGTCTTCAAAAATGATATTAAGGTTTCTAATATCATTTTTTTCTAAACTGAATAGTTTGCACGAGAGACACTTCCAAAGTGGTAAAATGTGTCCCCCCCCCCCCCGTAACTTCTAAAATAAGGGAATGATAAAACTAAAAAAAATATATGATGTACATTATCATGTAAACTTCCACCGAAAATTGGTTTGAACGAGATCTAATAAGTAGTTTTTTTTAATACGTCATAAATCGTAAACCACAATTTACCTTCCATTCAGTCAACTCAAATATAAAAAAATCGTAATGCGGTTCACAGAATACATCTACTTACCAAGTTTCAACAGCATAGCTCTTATAGTTTCGGAATAAAGTGGCTGTGACATACTCGGACAGACAGACAGACATGACGAATCTATAAGGGTTCCGTTTTTTTGCCATTTGGCAACGGAACCCTAATAAAAAAAAAACATTTAATTTCATAAACATAAACCTTATGCATAAACCGTGAGTACCTGCAGGTTTGTACGGAACCCTCGGTGCGCGAGTCCGACTTGCAATTGGCCGGTTTTTTTTTTTTGTTTTACTTTTGTTGTATACCTATAGTGTGCCTTTTTAACTGTACTAAATATTTCTTTCTTTCTTTTAAAGGTAACTTACACAAGCCTGTGGTTTCGGCAGTTGTTTGGGTGCGTAGTCCAGTTGATGTTCCTTCGGGATGGTCGACTGGCCCAGAGCCAGGCCTACGATGGCCGTCATGTTGCTCTCTGGGCCAAACACGTACAAAGGAATGCGGAGACGATGGCCTACTTCGCGCATTTGTCTGTAATATAATAATAATATCTTAGGACAACCAACACACCGTTATCTGATCCCAAACTAGGCAGAGCATGTACTATGGCAACCAGACAACTGATAAATATACTTATATATTTCTAAATATGTACATACGTATTATAGATAAATTACACCTAGGCACAGAACAAATAATTCTGCTCATCACACAAATATTTGTCCTGGGTGGGAATCGAACCCACGACCTCAGTCTTAGCAGTCAGGTCCCTAACCACTAGACTAACAGGCCAGTCAAAAGTCTGTAAAAGGATGAGAACAATTTAATATTAATTTTGGTTTTTTTTTTTCTGATTTGCGGGAATCACAAAGGTAGGCGGTACATCTAGTTCTAGACAAATATTGGGTCACAGTTTCCATTTCCAGGTCGACCAAAGTATTATTGGGTTGTTCCATGAGGAATTTCTTGGTAACACCCAGCCTTTTGTTTTTTTGGGAATTCATTAAATGACGTCTCCCGATCTGGGCAGAGCGGGAGGGCGTGTCAGACTGTTTCCCTCTTCGCGCCACCCCCACATATTCTGAGGACTTTTGCCTCAATATCCCATGGCGGCAATCCGGCAAAGAGGCTCTCCGCCTCAGCCACACTCAGCCTTTTTTTCTGGGTGGGACATCATCAAACAATACGAGACTAATATCATACTGTTTCGAAAGAGTTACCGTGGCCCTGGCATAAAAAGTCTGACACGCTCTCCCGCTCCGCCCAGAGCGGGAGAGCGTGTCAGACTTTTACTGACTAAAACCCACCCGTGTTCCTTCAGTTGCCCATATGCCAGGGCCACGGTAACTCTTTCGAAACAGTATGATATTAGTCTCGTATTGTTTGATGATGTCCCACCCAGAAAAAAAGGCTGAGTGTGGCTGAGGCGGAGAGCCTCTTTGCCGGATTGCCGCCATGGGATATTGAGGCAAAAGTCCTCAGAATATGTGGGAGTGGCGCGAAGAGGGAAACAGTCTGACACGCCCTCCCGCTCTGCCCAGATCGGGAGACGTCATTTGATGGTTTCCCACCCACTAAAAAACAAAAAAATATCAGACTGTGACGTTCTTAAAATTACGAGAATTTTCCCTCTGAAGATGACACTGACCTCAGTCCCTCCTGATAGTTGGGGCCTCCTCTCCTCACAAAGATGGTGATGTTGTACTGAATGAGAGCGTCTTTGTAGGTCTCCATCGCTGTGATGATGCCTCGGAACGTGTCGGCTACGTTCGTGAAGTTGGCGATACCTCCTCCGATGATCAGGACCTGGGAGTAAGGAGATTATTAGTAAGATAAGGGAATATCAAGGGCCTAGAGAATGGGCAGCAGTGTTCTCTATGCATTTTACCCCCCCACCCCCCCATCATTTCGTTTCTACCCCCTCATTTTTGGGGTAGGCGTAGCATGAGCACCGTCGTGTCGACAAGAATGACGTTCCGTGTAAACAGCATGACGGCAACGAAGTAGAAAGAGTCAATTACACTTTTTACGAAATTCAGAATACTTTGTGTTGTCACAGAATTTTATTTCTGTTTAATTCTCAATTTTTATTGATTCAGTCACGTATTTATAGACTAAACAATATATTCTCAAAATATCAAATATTATTTTGAAACAAAAAAAAATATTACAGTAATATTGACGCTAACCATTTTTGTCCTATTAACAAAATTATGTAAAATAGGAGAATATAGGTTTGATCTTCTATGAATTATCACAGTTTTGCGTTCGAAACGCCCTCCCATAAAATCACGATTTTGTAGACAACCCTTTTACTTTGTGGCTGTTGAGTAGAAAGTTTTCTACTATCTTTAGCATGGCGATTACAAAATCTGTCTTCACTGCTTAGACAACTGACAGTTGTCAGTGTGATTTCAACAGTTTCGATAGAAAAATTTCTTCTGAAATAATCTACATCTTTAAGGACATAGACAAAGATCAAGAGAAACTAATGACAAGATGACAGATTGTAGAAAGATTTCTACGGTGCGATGTCAAAAATAGAGAAATGAACTGTCACTTTGTATAGAAAGAGCTGAAATTCTTCGTACAAATGGCATGCTTAGCCTGCTGCAGTAGAACTTTAGGGGTATAAGGCGGCGTGTAAGGTTCAATATTCAATACTTTATTGCATTCTATAATGTGTACAATATCGAATCAACTATGAACCCTGTTCACTCTGTAGAAAAGAGAGGATCCTGCTTGCGATTCAGGATTCGACGACAGTGTGACTAGTTGCCACAGTAGATGCCGCTACAGATATCTTTCAACTAAAATATCTGATATCTCCTTACCTTCCCATTAGGATGCTTCTCTCTACACATGAGACTGAAGATGGTCTTCGCGTAGTCTGCAGTCTGCATCTCAGTAGGCGCGCCGGAGTACTCTCCGTAGTTGGCCAGTTCAGCCGCTCCTCCCAACTCGCAGATAGTGTCAGTATACACCACTGATGCTCCTCCTCCGGCTACCATCGTCCAGATTCGACCTGACTTGTTCAGGATTGTTAGCTGCGGGAAGAAGGGTAATTTGAGTATGAAAAAAAAATAGTAGGAACAAAAATTTGAACAAAAAATTGTTAATAAAATACTAAAAAACACGCTTGCATAGAAAAATACAAACTACGCTGGCATACGTCACAAAATTCGAAACACCCTAAAAAAATAGAAAATAAATTATACTTTAAAAAAACCGGCCAAGTGCGAGTCGGACTCGCGCACCGAGGGTTCCGTACAAACCTGCAGGTCATCATTATCATCATTCGTCATCATCGTTTATGAAATTAAATGTTTTTTTTTTTAATTTTTATATTTGAGTTGACTGAATGAAAGGTAAATTGTGGTTTACGATTTATGACGTATTAAAAAAAAACTACTTACTAGATCTCGTTCAAACCAATTTTCGTTGGTAGTTTTCATGGTAATGTACATCATATATTTTTTTTAGTTTTATCATTCCCTTATTTTAGAAGTTACGGGGGGGGGGGACACACATTTTACCACTTTGGAAGTGTCTCTCGCGCAAACTATTCAGTTTAGAAAAAAATGATATTAGAAACCTCAATTTCATTTTTAAAGACCTATCCATAGATACCCCACACGTAAGGGTTTGATTAATTATTTTTTTTGTGTTTCAGTTCTATGTATGGGGAACCCCAAATATTATTGTTTTAAAAAAAATGATATTAGAAACCTCAATATCATTTTTGAAGACCTATCCATAGATACCCCACACGTATGGGTTTGATGAAAAAAAAATTTTTGAGTTTCAATTCTATGTATGGGGAACCCCAAATATTATTGCTTTTTTTCTATTTTTGTGTGAAAATCTTAATGCGGTTCACTGAATACATCCACTTACCAAGTTTCAATAGCACAGCTCTTATAGTTTCGGAGAAAAGTGGCTGTGACATACTCGGACAGACAGACAGACAGACAGACAGACAGACAGACAGACAGACAGACAGACAGACATGGCGAATCTATAAGGGTTCCGTTTTTTGCCATTTGGCAACGGAACCCTAAAAAAGCGTGTTAAAAACTAAAAAAACACGCTTCCATAGAAAACCAAACCAAAAATTAGAAAATAATAGAAAATAAAGTAGGGTGCTTTTTGAGGTAGGTACTTTTTAATTGATAACAAGCACCTCACGCTTTTTAGGCTGTTTCGAATTTTGTGATGTATGCCATCGTAGTTTGTGTGGTATGTCAGCGTAGTTTTCGAAGACAGATTTTTTTTGCTGTCCTGGTAACCCCGGCAAGGATAATGGCACAAATTTATAAAATTATTGTATTGTCATCGATCCTCGATAAGTCTACAAAATTTGAATGAAATCTGACCGTTTGAAGTGGGTCAAAATCAAGTCCAAATGAGTCGGTTACAAACATAGTTACATACAAATATACATGTGAAGCTAATAAAAGCCTGTCAAAAACAGGGTTATAATTGGAAAAAAGTTCAATTTTAGATTTTACAATAACATTACGCTTGATTTCGTCCAAGGGTTAGGCAGAAATTACCTTTATAACCCTTTTTTTTATCGTGGAGAAATGCTCATGCATACTGCGCTACTAAGGGGAAATAGCGCAGTTATGTGGGACTTCAACCCACTAAAACTCCACGGTGTCCTCCTACACCGCTTATGGTGGGAACACGGGAACGAAAAAACTCTTCCGCGAACCCGCCGCGGCTGTCCGTCGCCGGACCCACCTCTGGGGGATACCCCCATTCACGGCGCGCATGAACACATAACACGCCGTGACAACCCCGGGGACCAATTAGCACATGGGCGCCAGACGACATCTTTATAACCCTCATTTAACTAGTCACTGGACAAGAAATGAGATGAGAGAGATGAGGTTGTGAGTTCTATACCTAGGTTAGACAGTGTTATTGTTGTTTCATAATATGAAAATCCAACATAGAAATATTTTTGGTATGTTTTATACATATACGTCTTACAACGGCAGCCCACATCATGTATCCAATGAGTACTACACATCCATAAGAAAAAAATGAACTATTGAATAACTAAAAAATAAAAATATAATTCAATATGATGACGCATGACGTAGTTGCTTTGATTTTTGTCTCATGGGAAATGGAGATGGAATTATCTAGTCGACTCGTGCGCTGGGTAGGTATGCATGTTCTCTACTATATGATACGTAAACATTATTAATAGGATGTTTCATAATTCTAGTGCATTATTTATTTATTAGTACGTATTTTCTTGATTGGTAACAATTTTTTAATCACGCCTAGAGGTATATTATGTCGGAAACATTGAGTGGACAACCTTTGTGAGACGACTAAAATGTCACGGTGTATATCTATACATGTAAAAAATATTTCTTTTGGCCGTCGCTGATACGGATATCCGGCATAGCAGTAGTGTTCAATAATATTTTTGGAACGAAGTTCCTTATTGCGCGTTGTGACCCGACTTCAAAAAAAGAACAAGGTTTCTCAATTCGACTGTATATATTTTGTTGTTTGTATTTGTTTGTATATTGTTGTTTTTTTTGTTGTGAGTAGAGAGAGAGAGAGAGAGACAGGGAGAGAGATAGAAAGAGAGAGATAGAGAGAGGGAGAGAGAGAGAGAGAGAGAGAGAATATTTTTGTTGAGTGTATACAGGTTTTTTGTACATATTAAATAATAAAAACTTTAGAGGTGTCAAGGGACACCCGGATGGAATAAAGTTCCTTTCCAGGATTCATAATAGTTATAATTTTTTAATTATTTATTATGTACAAAAAACCTGTATACACTCAACAAAAATATTCTCTCTCTCTCCCTATCTCCTTCTCTCTCCCTCTCTCTCCCAATCCCCCCTCTCCCCCTCCCCCTCTCTCCCTCTCTACTCACAACAAAAAAAACAACAACATACAAAATATATACGGTCGAATTGAGAAACCTCGTCCTTTTTTTGAAGTCGGTTAAAGCATGTCGTGACAACTTTTCGTAAGATTTTTTTCCGTTTAGCCCCCTTTTACAACGCGCGATAAGGAACTTCGTTCAAAAAAAAATTATAACTATTATGAATCCTGGAAAGGAACTTCGTTCCATCCGGGTGTCCCTTGACACCTCTAAAGTTTTTTTGATATGTAACCGACTTATATAGGGAACCTTATATTAAATTTAAATTACATTGCTCAAAAACAGACATACCTTCAAACTAGCACCACTTTTAGCATCCAAGTCAGCGATATGAGCCTCCTCAGGGTAAGCGTCCCTTCCGAAAGGAGGAGGGAAGGTCACCTCCCCCCAGTTCTTAGCGCAGATGAAGTCGGCGGTCTGGTCGAGCTTGGCAGCCAGGTCCAGAAGGTAGATCCTCTCGTTGGTCACGACAATGGGGTTAATCTCCATATATGTGAAGTATAGGTCCACGTAGACTCGGTATAGCGCCATGATGAAGGTCGTTAGCAGTCTGTAGAAGAGAGAAATTTGGTTTTAAAACATCTTTTTAATATTAAGCAAGACGGGAAGGACTTGTGCCAACAGGCGCGCGGGTTGAGTCGAATCATTCAGGTAAATTTGCGCTTGCTGCGGTTGATCCGTGGATAGGTGACCATCTTTACATACCAAGAACCCTCCGTGCCACTGAAAGCACGTTAAGCCGTTGGTCCCGGCTGTCTTTCATAGATCTTAAGACAGTGTTTACGGGTCGTCAGAAGCCCGAAAGTCTGACAACCAATCTCACCAAGGAATATTGTGTTACCCAGTAACTGGTTTGTGGAGGTCAGATAGGCAGTCGCTCCAAGTAAAATACTGGTACTCAGCTGCATCCGGTTAGACTGGAAGCCGACCCCAACACAGTTGGGAAAAGGCACGGCAGATCATGGTGATTTAGTGAGTTCTTTTTAAGTCTCAAGTTATAGAGGGCGACCCTATTGCTATCAACCCTAGACCTTATGCTTTAGCAGTAGCGTTTGCGACTATAATATCATCTAAGAGCGTCGAAAAAACACAATATTCGCTTTTTGCAGTGCGTTGAAGAAACCACCAGCCTTTTTTTTTCTGGATGGTAAATCGTTAAATGACTTCTCCCGCTCTGGCCGGAGCGGGAGGGCGTGTCAGACTTTTACTGACTAAAACCCACCCGTGTCCCCTCAGTTGCCCATGTGCCAGGGTCACGGTATCTCTTTCGAACAATCTCGCGACCCTGGCAGGCATCGGTCCTAGCAGACCTCTTCAGTTTTGCTGACATCTCTTTGAGGTGCGCGTGGATCACTACGCGCCGTCGACCCGAGCCTGGTCCTTACCGGGCGGCGAGCTACCCATTGCTCGCCGCCCGCAAGCCCGCGCCTAAGGTGGCCGGGATTCCGCTATCAACTCCGGACGCCCGGGGCGTCTCCTCCTGCGGCGGCTAGGGACGTGAGGGCGCAGAGACTGCACTCCCTCACGCGCCCCGCCTCCTCCTTCGCGAGCATTACTGCTTCGCAGAAGGTGGTGACGGCTTCCCATGCCCTCTCGCTCTGTACCATGGCTCACACCAGGGATATCACCAGACTAATAATACTGTCCCACTGCGAAGTAATGTCTCTTCTCACACAGAGAACCTACGAGCATTACATTTTTTAACACACTTTTATTAGCTTCAACTGTATGTTTGTTTGTAACCGACTCCTTTGGACTTGATATTGTGTCAGACTAAATACAAAATACAGAATAAACGGTCAGATTTCATTTAAACTTTGTAGACTTATCGAGGACCGATGACAATACAATTGTATATTTCATAATTTGTGCCATTGTCAAAGCAAAAAAATAACCTGTTTTCGAAAACAACGCTGACATACGTCACAAAATTCGAAACACCCTAAAAATTGAAAACACATAATAGTTTGAAAACAGAACACAATGTAGATTGTTTGAGTCTATTTCTGGATCAGAATGGTGATATTATTTAGGTATGAATTTAGAGCTACTACTCGGTTACTCGATAAAACTTGTGTTTGGTGCATCTGTAATCAAAATGATTGTTACCTTTTCATCGCAGCTGATTTAATGTTCTTGAGGAGTACCCGCTCAATATCTTCACCGGTTGGGAAAGTGTCTACTGGAACCTGCAATAACAAAAAAAAATTCAGTTAAGAACATAAAATATTAATTATAAAACTTATCGCCAATAGATCTTTGTACAAATTTAATTGTTAGTGTTTGCATGTTATGTAGGCTAACATACATTAAATAATATGAATAATATATACAATTATACAGGGTGTCCCAAAAATCAACGTCAAGCCGAAAACAGTGGATAGGCCAGGTGGTGACAGTTATCAGAAAAATAATTTAAAAAATCTAAGTTTCAGTGTAGTAGTTTAAGTGTTTAGTTTTCTAGTACTTTTCAAATTATTGACATTAAAAAATGTTTTTTTTTTGTGAGTGATGGAACCCTGAATAACCCTTCTGTAAACTACAGTCCAAAATTATTTTTTTTTTTTTTTTTTTTTTTTTTTTTTTTTCCACAAAATTAAAACACAACTAGTCAGTTTTAAAGAAAACATCACTTTTTTGCTCCACCATGTACTAATAATTATTACATCGCCCAACTTTAACTGACTGTACTGAAAAAAAAAAAGCTTAACTTAGATTTTTTTTTTTTTAATTGTCACCACCTGGCCTATCAACCGTTTTCGGCTTGACGATGATTTTTGGGACACCCTGTTTAAAAAGAGAGATAAAAGAATGACAGGGCATCAAAAATCTCGTCCACATCGCTGTCAATAGAGAAAATTGCTCAAGAGGCTGGCAGCATTGCCACTTTTTATGGCGATGCTGATTCATTGGCCAAAAAATCGGCCAACCCTCTGGGGTCACGTGATAAGTCGACCAACTGCTCGGCTATGTTCCTAAAACCAACTGGGCACTCAGACTCTATGGCTCTCGTTAATTCAATATACGGACAATTTAAATTGGGAGTAAACGAGATCAGTCATATTCCATGCAAAGTTAGGCGTTACCTTTGGGCTTAGGGCCCAACTTTGTAAGCGAAAAAAAAAAACCAGCCAAGTGCGAGTCGGAGTGTAGGTATAATGTTTAAAATTAAAAAATATATTTTTATTATATGATGTAACTAAAAATTTACGGTTTTCGCAATTTTTCCTTTATCTGTGCTATAAGACGTTGCTTCGTACCAAATTTCAAAATTCTAGATCGACTGGAAGTACCCTTTAGGTTTTGATTCCCTTGCGAGTTTCGAAAATTTGCGGAAATTTGCGGCATAAAACGGCTATATCTTTTGATTGCGTTAGCTTAGAAGTTTGATTTTTTCACAACTCCAAGGGACAGTAGACCTGAGTATTTGATATAAATTTCAGCTTGATACCTCCACGCGTTTCTGAGGAAAAGGGTCTTGACAGACGGACGATCGGACGGACGGACGGACAACAAAGTGATCCTATAAGTTTTCCGCTTTTTCCTTTTGAGGTGCGGAACCCTAAAAATGAACTGTCCTGACTCCGTTCCTTCTTAAATATTTTTTACTACACCGAATCTCTACGACCATTCCTTAAGGTGTTTTTAGAAATGAAAAATATGTAACTTATTGGCGAAAATAAATGAAATGTGACCTTGATATTTTGTTAATATACACAAAATTAGAGTCATTGGGGTCTGCCAAACTGTTGAGTTAAACCCGTTTAGCTTGACCTCAAGACGGAATCCCAGAGCGTCTAAGTCTCCTACATCCAATCTCTCCTAATATTAGACGGGAACGTGACAAGTCAAGCAACACAAGTCGAGTTATAGAAAAGGATGGGTGTCTCACCTCAAGACGGAGTGCGAGGGCGTCCACATCTCCTACATCCACTCCTCCCTGGTGGTGGAACAGGATGGTGTCGGAGCGTCTGCCCGACATAATGTTTAGGTACATCTCTTCATTCTGTGAAAAAAAAAAGAAGAATTTTGAGTCATTTTCATCATCAGTCTAGCCTTTTCCCAATTATGTGTGTGTGTGTGTGTGTCTGTGCGTGCGCGTGTGTGTGGGTGCGCGTGTGTGTGTGTGTGTGTGTGTTTAGACTGGCCTGTTAGTCTAGTGGTTAGACCCTGACTGCTAATACTGGGGTCGTGGGTTCGATTCCCACCCAGGATAAATCTTTGTGTGTTGAGCATAATCATTTGTTCTGTGTCTGGGTGTAATTTATGTATAATATGTATATATTTAGAAATATATAAGTATATTTATCAGTTGTCTGGTTACCATAGTACAGGCTCTGCCTAGTTTAGGACCAGATAACGGTGTGTTGGTTGTCCTAAGATATGTTGAGGTCGGCTTCCAGTCTAACCAAATGCAGTTGAGTACCAGTATTTTACATGGAGCGAGCGACTGCCTATCTGACCCCCACAACCCAGTTACATAACAAACACAGTATAACAACTGTACATCCACGAAAGACCGCAGGGACCAACAGCTTAACGTGGCACGGAGGGGTCTTGGTATGTAAAGGTGGTTACCCATCCACGGAACAACCACGGCAGGCGTAGCTTAACCTGATCGATCGACCCGTGCGGTTGTTTATTATTAAACCACAAGCAAAAAGTTTGAGTATTTGTTGTTAAATACCTAGAAGGAAACCAGATTGAAAGAAACAAAGAAAATATTTTGTCGTCGCCGTCGATTGGGACCAGACAGTCTGACTTTTTTGAAGAAAAAAAAAGGTAGCCTGTACTACTGTTTAGGTGGGTTCCTCCCAACTCCTAGGTCTGCCGCGGGATATTAAGAAGGAGGGAAAGGACATATATTTTGGCCTACAGTGGGACACAAACAATACATAATAACAATACTAATAATATCTCAGGACAATAATATCTTAGGACGGTAGTGGCATACATACAGCAGCTTCAACATCCAACCGCGATGGCGCGCGGCCATGCACTGAGGACCGTAGCTGCCCCTACGTTGTTCCGTCCGCGCGCCGAGTTAGTGACTGAAGACGACGCGCTTTTTTTTTTTTGTTTTTTTTTTTTTTTTGATAGACATCTCGTAGTTAATCTGAAAAGATTCTGACTACTTAAACGGATTTTTGCCCGGCGATTTCTAAAAAGTTAAACTTTTTAGACCTCCAGCCGGGCCATAGTAAAATTAAAACTAAAGCGAAAGTCCTAAGGGTAACCCCGAGGGGGGTTCGCACCTCGGCTTAGGCAATCACTGGGGGAGGGCAGCAAGGGACATGCTGGATCTGGGTTAAATTATTTAGGGGCTAATTTAAAGCTACAGGCGCAGCATCGCGGGCTGGCTCATGCAAGGGTCGGGAGGGACTATTAAGTCGGGGTCGCGACGACGGACCTCGGCGGCGAGGTCGGTACGATCTGTGTTTGTGTGTTGTTCTCACTAGACGACGCGCGCGGCGCTGCTTGTTTATATATGGAAACGCGTAAGGATCGTGGGTCAAAATACGAAAGATTCGCCTTCTTTCTGATTGGACAATGCAAATGAGTTTTAGGTGCACACACCACTATGTACAGTAACCAGACTACTATAAAGCTCTGGTAAATAAAGAAATATCATGGCATCATTATAACTAGTTTCATTCCATTTCCAAGATAGTAAGAAGTTTCCCTAAAGGACAACCAACACACCGTTATCTGATCCCAAACTAGGCAGAGCCTGTACTATGGTAACCAGATACCTGATAAATATACTTATATATTTCTAAATACATACATTTTATAGATAAATTACACCCAGACACAGAACAAATGATTGTGCTCATCACACAAAAATTTGTCCTGGGTGGGAATCGAACCCGACTAGACTAACGGGCCAGTCATTGGTAAGCCAGGCTATGGTACGGTTCCATAGAAAAAAAAAAACTAAATTTATAATACTTACGGCGTCATGCTTAACAAAGGGTTCCACAATGAAATGCCTGAGCTTCCCGGTGGCAGCCCCAACCTGCTGCTCCTTGCCGATATGTTCGCTGAGCCACTTCCTCACGTCCGTGGCCGACTTGTTCACTCCCACCAGACCTAGTTTGCCGCGCCGCTTGATAAGCTGGTCTGGTTTCACTACCAGTTGCTGTGGAAGAGAAATAAAATAATTAAATTTAAAATAGTAATAATAAAATTTTATAAAAATTAAAATAATAGTAATAGGAAGAAAGAAAAGAAAGAAATTATTATTTATGATATTTATATTATAATATTTTATTTGGGACAAGCACAGGACATAAAAACAATAAGAATAACATAGAAACATTTAAGCTACAAATAACAAAATATTACTAAAAAGATATAAAAATAAAAGAGCTGTGCTAGGCCAAAAAGGCTCCTATCTCAGCATAATGCTGCGATATTTGTAAAAAACTACTACCGCAGCGCTGGTATTCAGATAGGGCCCGCTGTGATCGATAGGATAACCGTGGAGTTTCTTGCCGGCTCTTCTCCATAAGAATCAACTATTTGGAACCCTGCACCAAGCTTCTTACGTTTCATAAGTGCCCATGTAGGTTTATGTGAAATAAAAATATTTTGATTTGATTTGAGTATACAATATTTATATAATTATATGTGAAGACGATGCACCCAGAATAACACAATTATTCAATTAGTGCGCAAACTGCCACGATCCAATAATAATAATCAAGACCGGGATCCTAGGGTCCCGAGATATGTTAACATAAATAAAAATAATAATATTCCACAACTATCACACAACGCCGTCTAGTCCCAAGCTAAGCAGAGCTTGTGTTATGGGTACTAGACAACTGATAAACATACTTATATATTTCTAAATACATACATACATATTATAGATAAATTACACCCAGACACAGAACAAATGATCGTGCTCATCACACAAACATTTGTCCTGGGTGGGAATCGAACCCACGACCTCCGGCATAGCAGTCAGGGTCGCTAACCACTAGACCAACAGGCCTGTCAATCAGCCCTAGAAGCTCTGTACGCCCTTAACAGTACAACTGACCTCGTCAAGCTGAAGTTTTACTCGCCAAACAACACCAAACCTCAACAAATATTACATAACTTGGCCAATATTTGCATAATTACCTAAAAAATTGCAATTCACTGACATAACAACCAATTTTGAATTAGCGATGCCTCGTTATGTTTAATATCAGATAAACAATCACAAATCATTCCTGATTTCTTTAAATAACTTTATTGATCTTTATTATCATTTTATGTTATCAAAATGAACAATCCAAAAACAATTTGTCATTTATCTTGTGAAATATCTGATTCATTTGATGAAATAAATGTAATAAGGAATTTATCTATAGTGACTATGTAAATGTATTAAATAGGTTTATTCCATTGACGAGTCACTCTTTGGTATTTTTTAACCAACGAAAAAAACGGAGGAGTTTCTCAAGCCGACGCGTATATTTTTTGTTTTATGTATTTTGATAATTCTTTTTTTTTTTACTGATCTAAATTGGCCATAAAACTGCGTTTGTAAAATACCTTATGCCAACGTTACACATACGGTCCTAGGTTCGACCCTAGCACACGTAGCATGACCACCATAGAAACGGGTTTTGTCGACGGAAGAATAGACAAAATGACAGAGAAAGATTTCGATCGGCGAAGAGAAGAAATGTTTCTATTGTTCAGTCGACAAAAGTCTGCGATATCAAGCATGACGATTGACGGCCAATATTTCTCTACTGTTAACACTTGGGGATAGTAAAATTGTACAGAATATACGCCCTACACTGTCGTGGCCATTACCAAGTGGTAATGTCCACAGCGTAAACGCAGCGCTTTGGTATTGTAGGAGTAGTTCTATTTATAGTGGCCCAGTAGACCACTGCTAAAAATAGAAGTACTTATACAAAATTGTTACAAAATAAAAGACAAATAATTTATTTTAATAAGCATATTAAAAGGCACTTCAGCTCTTAGATATAAGAGTTTTAATCAAATAGTCATTCAATGTGTTTAAATGAATAAGAGCATTAAATTAATAATTTTACTGATCATAATTCTGTTCAATGTTTCTATCTCAAAGTGTCAAAAGTAGAGCAAAATTGGTTATCATGCTTGACATCGTAGAGTTTTGTCGACTGAAGAATATAAACATATCTTCTCTTCGACGATAGAAATCTATCTCTGTCATTTTTTATATTCTGCCGTCGACACAACCCGTTTCTATAGTATTCATGCTACGCGTGCTAGGGTCAAACATAGGACCGTATGTGTTGCGTTGGCATAAGATACTCTACAAACGTAACGTACGTCTTTCGTAATAACTTACATATTATTGTATAGAATCAAGTTCTTCTAACTTAACAGACAGCTGTGCTGCTGGGGAGTTTGTTGCGCCACTTCTTCCCAGCGCCAACACTAGGAAGTGGTGAAAGGCGGGCGTTTTGGCGGACTGTCTCATGTAACTTTGACGTTCAAAAAGTGCTGACTCTCAGCCTAGTTTGAATAAATGACTTTTGATTTTGAACGAAATTTTATGGCCATTTTCGATCAGCTAAATAAAAAAATTAAAAAACACAGTCGAATTGAGAAAAAGGAGGAGCCTTTTTTTGAAATCGGTTAAAAACAGTGACTAGTCAGTGAAATAAACCTATTTAATACATTAACATAGTCACTATAGATAAATTCCTTATTACATTTATTTCATCAAATGAATCAGAGATTTCACTAGATGATAAATGACAAGGAGTTCTTTTTGGATTGTTCACTTTGATAACATAAAATTATAATAATGATCAATAAAATTATTTAAAGAAATCAGGAATGATTTGTGATTGTTTATCTGATATTAAACGTAACGAGGCGTCGCTAAGTCTGAATCGGTTGTTATGTCAGTGAATTGCAAATTTTTAGGTAATTATGCAAATAATTGGCTAAGTTATGTAATATTTGTTGAGGTTTAGTGTTATTTAGCGAGTAAAATTTCAGATTGACGAGGTCAGTTGTACTGTTCATAGAATCCTTTCGGCTATGGCTAGATTCGGTTCGCGCTCTAATTTACGTATGAACGAATAATTGTCATTTTATTTTAGAAGCATCGTCTTTATATTTAAATTTTGTATACTAATATTGAAAAAAAAATTCTAAAGAGTAACGGTGGAGTTTCTTGCCCATTCTTCTCCATACCAAACTACATTTTGTAAGGGTCGACTAGAATCAATTCTATTTGAATGTTGACGACGGTCAAAAGTACCTTCGATGTGCCTATTTGAAATAAGTGCTATGACTTTGATCCTTTTGTACATCGTTATTACTTAACCGTTAGTTATGCAATTAACAAATTTACTGTAAAACCTTTAAGTACATTTTTTTATGAATAAATATTTTTGTTTTTTACAGCGTAAATACTTCACGGAAGGTCATCGGTTTTTTTAATAATTACAAAAGTATTTTCTTTCTATAACACATACATTCTAGGTTTTCAAAATGTGTTTTGTTTCAATAATACGTAAGAAATACTTAAATTAGCGCGCGAACCGGGTATTCTTACCAGAGCCCTTTTTAGGGTTCCGTTGCCAAATGGCAAAAAACGGAACCCTTATAGATTCGCCATGTCTGTCTGTCTGTCTGTCTGTCCGAGTATGTCGCAGCCACTTTTCTCCGAAACTATAAGAGCTGTGCTATTGAAACTTGGTAAGTAGATGTATTCAGTGAACCGCATTAAGATTTTCACACAAAAATAGAAAAAAAACAATAATATTTGGGGTTCCCCATACATAGAACTGAAACTCAAAATTTTTTTTTTCATCAAACCCTTACGTGTGGGGTATCTATGGATAGGTCTTCAAAAATGATATTGAGGTTTCTAATATCATTTTTTTTTAAAACAATAATATTTGGGGTTCCCCATACATAGAACTGAAACACAAAAAAAAAAAATCATCAAACCCTTACGTGTGGGGTATCTATGGATAGGTCTTCAAAAATGAAATTGAGGTTTCTAATATCATTTTTTTCTAAACTGAATAGTTTGCGCGAGAGACACTTCCAAAGTGGTAAAATGTGTGTGTCCCCCCCCGTAACTTCTAAAATAAGGGAATGATAAAACTAAAAAAAATATATGATGTACATTACCATGAAAACTACCAACGAAAATTGGTTTGAACGAGATCTAGTTAGTAGTTTTTTTTTAATACGTCATAAATCGTAAACCACAATTTACCTTTCATTCAGTCAACACAAATAGAAAAATTAAAAAAAAAAAAAACATTTCATTTCATAAACGATGGTGACGAATGATGATGATGATGACCTGCAGGTTTGTACGGAACCCTCGGTGCGCGAGTCCGACTCGCACTTGGCCGGTTTTTTTTGGATGAGAAATCATCAAATGACTTCTCCCGCTCTGGGCGGAGCGGGAGGGCGTGTCAGACTTTTACTGACTAAAACCCACCCGTGTTCCTTCAGTTACCCATATGCCAGGGCCACGGTATCTCGTTTGAACAATCTGCCAGAACCTTTACGCTTTTATCACGTTGAGTGCCGATCACGCGATATCGCGTGATTTGTCGGCTTTGCATCATGGCCGATCTAGCGATATCGCGTGCTTGCTCCTAACAATCTTGTATGCGCTCTAAATCTGTGGCCATATGGGATTAACCATCAATCTGTGGTCGGCACTCACGTGTTAATGAGCGCCAGAAGCTCGGTGCGCTCTTAACATGGGATCGATTCGTGCAGCTGGTATCAAATAGCCACGAGAGATACTGTGCCACCAGTGCTTTCAAGTAAAAGATCATTATTTCAGCCGAAAGATGTCCACAGTTGGACATAGGTCTCCGCCAATTTTGGGGGATTTGCCATAAACGCCACGCTTGGCATCCGGGTTGGCGATCGCAGTATGGTGGTAAAATGCATAGAGAACGCTGCTGCCCATTCTCTAGTAAGTCCCTTAGTCGCCTCTTACGATATCCGCGGGAAGAAATGGGATCGTACCATTCTTTACGTCCACACAGAACCCCTAAAGTAAAAGATAATTTAATCTAAATACTCCTTACCTCCTTGGTGAGCCATGGATTCTTTCCGAGCTCGTCCTCCCAAATAGTGCCCTGTTCGAAGGTAGCGAAGCGACACGGCACCAACGCAGTACCGGCTGCTATGTGCCTGGAAACAGTTAAAATATTCCAATTAAACAGATGAGTTTACATAATTTTCTTCTACATTTTTACCCGACTACGGCGAAGAAATAAACAGTGTTATGATTTTCCTGCCAGGGTCGGGGAATTGTTTGTATGAGTTACCGTGGCCCTATAAAAGTCAACTGAAGGAACACGGGTGGGTTTTAGTCAGTAAAAGTCTGACAAGTTTTTCCGCTCCACTCCCCACCCTACTTTCCACACCCCACCCACAAAAAAAAAGCGTTATGATTTTGACCGGCTGGTTCTACATCTCGAGGGGTGTTAGACAGGGTTGTGTAGCGTCACCGTGTCTGTTCAACTTACACATGAATAGTTGTCTGACAGAATGCAAAGATGAGTGTGAATTGATAATGAGTGAGTTGCCTGTCAAATGCCTTCTCTACGCAGATGATCAAGTTCTACCTGCATCGTCAGCAGAACAGTTGCAAGACATGGTGACTGTAATGGATGATGCATATATGATGAAAGGGATAAATATAAATGTGAATAAGACGAAGGTTAAGGTGTTGGAAAGAGAAGAGAATGTATCGGCGTGTGATGTGAAAATCTATATTAATATTATAAAGCTGAAGAGTTTGTTTGTTTGATTGAACGCGCTAATCTCAGGAACTTCTGGTCCGAATCGAAAAACTCTTTTGGTGTTGGATAGCCTATTTATTGAGGATGGCTATAGGCTATATAAAATCACGCTACAATCAAAAGAATCGGAGCAGTAATGAAAAATGTTGCAAAAACGGGAAAAATCGCACGGGTAGGCGATTCGAAGCGACGGGAAGGGTCGGGGGAACAAGAAATTTAACGCGGACGAAGTCGCGGGCAGAAGCTAGTAAATAATAAGAGTGTGGAGCAAGTAAGTGAGTTCGTATATTTGGGGATTTTGTGTACTAGGAATTGAAAGATTGAATAAGGATGTAGAAAGGAGAGTAAATGTGGGAAATAAAGTAAATGATGCTCTACGTGCGCTTGTGACCAACCAGTTGATGTCCGAAAAGGCTCGAGTAGCTGTTCACAATGGTGTGCTGGTAACTAAGCTTATGTATGGAAGTGAATTCTGGATGTGGCGAAAGAAGCATGTAAGCAGAATCAATGCTGTCGTAAAGCGTTCCTTGCGAAGCATGTGTGGTGTGACTATGAATGATAGGCTGAGGAATGATGTGATAAGAGAACGGTGTGGTTTAAAAGAAGATTTAGTGACAACAATTTAAAAGAGTATGCTTAGATGGTTTGGTTTTGTTGAGAGATGAATGAAGGCAGCTTACAAGGCAGAATGGGATGCCCTAGGAGACATATTACCATATGACCTTATTGGTGATGTTCTTCAGAAAGTTCAGGTACATATAAAAACAAAGAACCTCCTCCATATTTGAAAACGTTTAAAAATAGCAATCCTGAACGTTTCTACATGTCTAAAAATACTTGACTGATATCATCATAATTTCGATAATGTCGTCATAAATTACATTACAATTTATCTTAAACAAATACAAAATATTTTTATACACAATGAAATGATAAAAAATCTGAGTTTTGTACACGAAAACAAGAAATAGCAAAATTATGCAATAACAACTTTAATTTTGACACTACAGCAACAATAGCAATATTTTTTTGCTATAATTAAGTACAGAACATACACAAAAACAGACGCCATTTTCCCATGGAATCGTACAAATTTATCTTGCTGGACTTAGGTCTCCCCGTGGTGGTGAGAAGTGGTGGCCCAGTGGTAACGCCCGCGACTTACGAATAGTAAGGTCGTGAGTTCGAACCCAAGCAGGCGCTTTACTTTGTGTAGATTATTTCATCACCACTGCTCTCAAAACGGTGAAGGAAAACATCGTGAGGAAACTAGCATATCTTAGAACCAAAAATTCGAAGGCATGTTACATCTACCAACCCGCACTGGGCCCGCGTGGTGGATTACGGCCCACTCCCTCTCACCTAAAGGAGGCCTGCGTCCCAGCAGTGGGCACATTATAGTGGGCGATATATATCTTAGGACAACCAACACAACGTTATCTGATCCCAAACTAGGCAGAGCCTGTACTATGGCAACCAGACAACTGATAAACATACTTATATATTTCTAAATACATACATATTATAGATAAATTACACCCAGACACAGAACAAATGATCGTGCTCATCACATAAAGATTTGTCCTGGGTGGGAATCAAACCCACGACCACGACAGTCTTAGCAGTCAGGGTCACTAACCATTAGACTAACAGGCCAGTCTATGATGATATAAAAACATACTCCATCTTCCCATGGGAGTTGGCAGAAACTACAGAGAGCCGTTTATGTCCAAATTTATCTAAAACTAACTTCTGCTCGTGACTGCATCATCATCATTTCAACCGAAAGAGGTCCACTGCTGAACATAGGGCTTCGCCGAATTTGGGGGGGTTTGCCATAATCGCCACACTTGGCAGGCGGGTTGGCGATCACAGTATGGTAGTAAAATGTATAAAGAACGCTGCTGCCCATTCTCTAGTAAGCCCCTTAGTCGCCTCTTATGGCACGACTTCGTCAGGGTCTTTCTTACTTCCCCATCAACCCCGTCGGTCGCATCGAATCGCCTGCCCGTGCGAGTGCTTCATATTCCTCAATTTTTTTTCTTTTTGCTCAGCTCCTAAGGGGCCTAGTGCGTCGTTATAGCTTTCCTCAAGAATTGGGCAAAAGTCACAAAGAACGCTAAGCGAAAAAAAAACAGGGCAGGCAAATGAAAAAAAGGGAAGACAATTTGATTTTTTAATCGTCATAACTAATCGAGTTGATTTAGATTTAAAACAACACAACAACCGTGAGTAAATAAATAATAGTTTAAAAAAACTAAAAAACACGCTTCCATTGAAAACTAAACTAAAAAGTACAAAATAATGGACAAAAAGCGTGGGGTGCTTTTTAAGGTATTTTTTTATTGATATCAGTCACCCCATTATTTTGTACTTTTTAGTTTAGTTTTCAATGGAAGCGTGTTTTTTAAAATTTTTTAAACTATTATTTATTTTCTATTTTTTCGGGTGTTTCGAATTTTGAGACGAATGTCAGCGTAGTTTGTGTTTTTTTGCTGTCCTGGTAACCCTGGCAAGGATAATGGCACAAATTTATGAAATTATTGCATTGTCATCGGTCCTTGACAGGTGTGCAAAGTTTGAATGAAATCTGGTCGTTTAAAGTGGGTCAAAATCGCGCTATAAGGAGTCGGTTACATACAAACATACAAGTGAAGCTAATATAAAGCGTGTAATAAATAAAGAAAATTTGGATAAATTTAGTTTATTGTTGTTAATATTCACATTGTGTGAACTATCACTTTATCTATTCTTCCGTCGACAAAACCCCTTTCTACGGTGGTCATGCTACGCATGCAGGTGGGCCATTGTCTTGTTTACAATCTAATTACATTAAAAAATAATTTGATGAATTTGGGCTTACAGACGCCAGCCAGCACACAAAGCTACTACAATCTATACATGTCTTTAAAAGGTTATCAACTTTATCGCGAAAGTATTAGGGTTCAAGACTGCGAAAATTTGACAGTTTCGGGTAGCTTGATGTGCTTTCTTTTATTACCCCCCGTGTTCCTTCATTTGCCTGTACCAGGGCCACGGTATCTCTTTGGAACAAATCCGTAACCCTGGCAGAAAGGGGTCGAGTTAACCATGTGGTTTTATAATCCTCCTCATAGGTGAAAATGTTTACCCGTTGCCAGATCCGCCATAGGTTTCAATTATAAACTGTCCGCCATATAATTACCGGCTTTTTTTTTTGTGGGTGGGAAACCATCAAATTACGTCTCCCGCTCTGGGTGGAGCGTAAGGGCATGTCAGACTTTTAGTGACTAAAACCCACCCGTGTTCCTTCAGTTACCAATATGCCAGGGCCACGGTATCTCTTTCGAACAATCTCGCGACCCTGGTAGGCATCGGTCCTAGCAGACCCCTTCAGTGCTGGTGACATCTCTTTGAAGCGCGCGTTGAACACTACGCGTCGTCGACCCGAGCCTGGTCTTTACCGGGCGGCGAGCTATCCATTGCTCGCCGCCCGCAAGCTCGCGCCTACGGTGGCCGAGAGTCCGCTATCGACTCCCGACGCCCGGGGCATCTGCGGCGGCTAGGGACGTGAGGGCGCAGAGACTGCCACTCCCTCACGCGCCCCGCCTCCTCCTTCGCGAGCATTACTGCTTCGCAGAAGGAGGTGACGGCTTCCCATGCCCTCTTGCTCCGTACCATGGCTCGCACCAGGGCCAGATAATGGCTTCCCTTGAGGTGACTTAGCTAGATGTGCTAACATCTGTACTTAAATAATAATATAAAATAATTAAAAATCTTACCTATTAATAAGGTCCTTGCCGGTCGCCTCGTATATAGCCTTGGACGACATGTTTGTGTGTCTGTTTGTGTAGCTGTTACTGTATCGTTGCGGCCCACGTCATAGGGATGATAGTTTTAGCTGTGGACAAGAGAAAATTCAGGTTTAGTTTATAGTTTAAAGAAAGTATAGTTGCAGAACGGTGAAGGAAAACATCGTGAAGATACCGGCATGTCTTAGAACCAAAAATTCGAAGACATGTGCCATTGTGATTGCAATCTGGCAATCGGGAAAAAAATCCCAGCTGCCACCGGGTGGCGACCAAAATAATACGAAAAAAAAAAAAAACAAAATGTTAGTCGTTAAAAGCGCGGGAACCATGGTCTTCCGGTCTTTAAATGCCGTGCTACAAAATCTACATTATCTATCTATACTCTATACTTTAGTATCATAAATGCGAAAGTAACTCTGTCTGTCTGTTACGCTTTTTCGACTAAACCACTGAACCGATTTTGATGAAATTTGGTACGGGGTAAGTTTGAACCCCAAATAGCTAGGCTACTTTTTATGCCGCGATTTCTTCTGCGTCCGTGATAACCGCCGCGGACGAAGTCGCGGGTCAAAGCTAGTTGCTTATATGACGAATTCATTCATTTTAATTTAACAATTAAATTAATCAAGAATCTTAACATAATTTTTAAAATTATCACATTTTTTTAACCGACGAAAAAAACGACGGTCATTCTCAAGTCGACGGGAATATTTTTTTTAATGTATGACAAGCACATAGTTTTTTACAGAGTAATCCAATTTTGATAATTCTTTTAATTGGATAGGATATAACCCGAAGTTGATCCCATAAAATTAAAGCGCTTTGAGTGATCTTTGTTCATTGATTGTTTGGCGCTGATTCAAAATTACTTAGGTATACTTACATTAGTTTAAGAACTTAGGCTTATTATTTTATACTTTTCAATGTTTTCCGCGGTTTTTTTTAAGTTTTTTTTTTCTCAAAAAATCCCCTTAATCACATAGAAACAAAAAACAGAACTTAAAAATTTCGAATTTAGAAACGCGGCGCGGTTTGCGTCCGCGCACAATTGGCCGGCTGGTTCTCAGACGTTTGTGATTGGTCGCGCCGCGTGGTACGATCGCCTGATCCGATCTTGCTTGCGCATACGTCATCCGGTCGAATCAGCTGAGGCAAGAGGTATAGGTACCTACTTAACTGTGGGTCGGCGGGTTTGTTTCGCCGGTTGACGATGGCCGCGTGGATGAGGACATTGCTCTTTTATATGGGGTTATTAAGTTGTTAGAAAACTATGCAGTAATATATACATGTAGTAGTTCCTACAAATGTTTTGTACTATATAATACGTTAATACGTTCCGACGATAAGGAAGCTCTTGCTGTCAAGTCTGTCTGTAGACTGTAAGCAATTTTCGATTTTATTTACAATAGTATCTGGTACTTGTTGACAGACCTACACCGTTCTCCCATACCTATTAACACTAATTTGAAACCACTGTAAAAACCAATTATTTTTAAAAGAGGAACCGTGGAGTTTCTTGCCGGCTCTTCTCCACAGGAATCAACAATTTGGAATCGTGCACCTAGCTTCTGACGTTTCATAAGTGCCCATGTAGGTTTATCTATACCAATATTATAAAGCTGAAGAGTTTGTTTGTTTGTTTGATTGAACGCGCTAATCTCAGGAACTACTGGTCCGAATTGAATAATTCTTTTTGTGTTGGGTAGCCTATTTATCGAGGAAGGCTATAGGCTATATAACATTAGGCTACAACTAAGAGGAGCGGAGCAGTAATGAAAAATGTTGCAAATCGGGGAATATCGCACGGGTAGGCGATTCGACGCGACGGGAAATGTCGGGGAAACAAGAAATTTAACGCGGATGAAGTCGCGGGCAGAAGCTGGTGTGAAATAAAAATATTTTGATTTGATTTGAGTTGTCTGCCTATCTTTTCCCAACTATATAAGGCGCTTCTTCTTGTTGCAGCAGTATGTTACGTGGAGCGACTTATCTGAAATCCACAATCCAGTTACTGGGTAAATCGATACCCCTTGGTAAGCCTGCACGCGTAGCATGACCACCGTAGAAATGGGTTTTGTCGACGGAAGAATAGATAAAATTACAGATTTTAGAAAGATTAAAGACACAATTAAAGATTGTAGAAAGATTTGTACCATTTTATGCTGGCGTAGCATGACAATTCTATCTCTTTACTACCAAGAATAGACAAAACCCATTTCTACGGTGGTCATGCCCCAGCCCATAGCCTCATTTCATTTCTTCCCGTGATCGTCGTAAAAGGCGACTAAGGGACTTACTAGAGAATGGGCAGCAGCGTTTTCTATGCGTTTTACTACCATACTGCGATCACCGACCCGCCTACCAAGCATGGCGAAGACATATCCACCTAAATTGGGGGAGCCCTATGTCCAGCAGTGGACGTAATTGGCTTGAATGATGATCTGGTCATATACGCAATTCGGTTGCGAGTACTACGCACCTGACCTTTCGGAAGAACATCACCGATAAGGGCACTTTATGTCCTCGTAAAGCGTTTCCACTCACATCTGCCTACCCCTATGAGAAAAAAACGTGAGTTTATGTGTGTATGTACGGTAGGAACGTATGAACTCGTTGCGACTCGCCTTGAAGAAGGACCGGTAAAATAAAGATACCCCATTCAGGTTCCCCTTTCAGTTCGGGTTCTAGTAACGGAATCAGCAAAAACCAGTTCTTTACCGGTATTTTAAGAATCACGCCCAGATTCTCTTCTGAACTTTATTCTAAATATTTATTATTCAAATTGGATGTATGCTAAATATATATACTTAATAGTAATTTCTGTTAATTTGTATGTAAGATTTAAAAATGTTGTATTGTTAAATAGTGTATTAAGGTTTATTTTCGCTAAGCGCACGGGAGAAGTGTCAAAAGACGCGTCTCCACGCGGGCCAGCTAACTACGGCGTTACTGAAATTTTTGCTGAAGAAATATTTCGAGTTTTGATTCAGAAACATGATTTTTCAGTTTTTTTTTTTTTTTTTAAACCCCAAGTTAGGGACAACTCACACTTATTAAACTCGTCCGCGTCCGTTCAGCTCCACCAAACAAGACTCCAGCTCGCGGAACGCGCACCAGAATAAACAATATAAAGGTTAGTTTTTTGAGGTCACCTAACCTAACTATATGACCTACTATATCCCCAAAAATCACACTAATAAATACTTTGATTTCGTAAAAATTCTAGGTCATACATAGTACCTACGTTTCCATCGTACGATGCACACGCGATTTCTACAAAAAATGAGTCACGATTTTTCATTAATAAAAAGATAATTTTGTTTATCTGTTCAGTAGGGCAATAAATACATAAATTATATATGTAATTCAATTTAATCCGATACAAGGCTTCTGTAATTTCAAGAACATACGCTGTTGCTGAGTAGTGAGTCCTTTTTTTGTGGGTGGTAAATCATCAACTTACGTATCCAGCTCTGGGTAGAGCGGGACGGCGTGGCAGACTTTTATTGACTAAAACCCACCCGTGTTCCTTCAGTTGCCTATATGCCAGGGCCACGGTAACTCTTTCGTACAAATCTCAGAGGCCAGGCATCGGTCCTAGCAGACCCCTTCATGGAATGATATCTCGCATGTCAACCTACGAGGTTGTCGGCTGCTTAACCGGACTTGCCTGTGGCTACCTTAATTAATTAGGGCCTCCAGCCAGGGGTTAAAAAACTTAAAACTAGAGCGACTACTCGCTTAGGGCACTGGGGTTGCCACCCGTACTTTATAATAAAGTACTGTACGTTATTTCACATAATTGTACTCTATACTTTATGAGAACAGTAAAGTACACGAAAATACTTTATTTTCCAAGATTTTTTTACTATGTACCTTTTTTTTCTTACCTATACTATAATTGCAAAAAAAAAAGGTGGCAACCCTAAAGGGCACCCCCTGTGGGGTACGGATCTCGGCTTAGGGCATCGCTGGTAGAGGGCAGCAAGGGACGGGCTGGATCGAAATGATAATCGTCCATTGAGTCACAGTAACGTTAAGTAGGGCAGCTCCGTTCAAGATCAAGGACTCGACGCTGTGACGCAAAGATAGCCGATGAAAAAATAATAGTTTAATTATTTTTTTTAAAGCACGCTTCTTTAGAAAACCAAAATAAACAAAATAATGGAAAAAAGCGTGGCGTGCTTTTTAAGGTATTTTTTTATAGATATCAGGCACCCCACGCTTTTTTTCCATTATTTTCTACTTTTTAGTTTGGTTTTCAATGGAAGCGTGTTTTTTAGTTTTTTTTAAATATTATTAATTTTCTATTTTTTAGGGTGTTTCGAATTTTGAGACGTATGTCAGCGTAGTTTGTGACGTATGTCAGCGTAGTTTTCGATGACAGTTTTTTGCTGTCCTGGTAACCCTTGCAAGGATAATGGCAATAAATTTATGAAATTTAGTATTGTCCTCGATAAGTCTACAGAGTTTGAATGAAATCTGATCGTTTAAAGTGGCTCAAAATCGCGCTATAAGGAGTCGGTTACAAACAAACATACAAACATACAAGTGAAGCTAATAAAAAGCGTGTAAAAACGGAGGAGATTTCTCAATTCGACCGTATATATTAAGTTTTTAATGTGTTCGCGGATAACTTCGTCGTTTATGAACCGATTTTGATGATTCTTTTTTTGTTGGAAAGGAAATATCCCAAGAATCATAATGAAACGATGATTTGATGATGGCATCCCAGAGAAGTCGATGGGAGCCTTCAAAAATCGTAGTGGCGACTAGTGCGTTGATATTTTTTTTCATTAATTATCCTAAAGCACTGCTATTTAATGAAGGTCTTAAGTTGCTCTGATGATGAAGCCCAAAGACAGTCGAGGGAACTCCTCAACGACTTAAAGCAATTACCCGGTGTTTGGACTTAATTCATTTCTATTGATGAGAACTTTTCACCCATTTTTGTTAAGGCGAGGGTGCAGTACTTTTTAACTTTTTTAAACCTCTGTAAATCTAGCAAAATGGCTAATTTCCGTAAAAAAAAAAATATTGAGGAAAATTGAACATACTGTTAAGCGCTGTGTGAAGATAGAAACGTGAATTAAAACAATTGGGTCGATAAAAAATAATCATAAAGTTGACACGAAATCGCCATTTAAAACGTGTACCTTGAAGAGATTCCATCATTAAACCATGTAAAACTTATACCAAAAGATAGGTTTTATTGTTTTTTAGGGCATGCTGAGAAAATATTTTATAATTTCCTTATCATTTAGTCTCCACGAAACAATAATACACAAAATCTAGCAGCTCAAGCGCTCGCAACGACCGGCCAGTGTTCGCCGAAACGTCTTCAACTACAAGAGGGCCTTAAACAGTTTTTTTGTTTCTATTGATCTATAAATTGATTAAAAGAGATGTCGGAATTGTAAATTGTCATCATCAAAATCTCAGACGTAAAACGTCCACAGCTGGACATAGGCCTCTCCTAAGAAATGGCGGGGTTTGCCATAATCGCCAGACTTGGCAGGCGGGTTGGTGATTGCAGTCATCATCTGAGCCTTTTTCCCAGCTATGTTGGAGCAGGCTTCAAGTCTGGACATCCGTCGCCCCCTGTTCCTGAGGACCCGAGATGGCGGCACGTAGTGTTTCACGCGCGCCTATCTGTGATGTACGGGGGGTGAGAGTTTATCACCTCACCCCCTCCCCCTATCGTGAGGAGGCCCGCAGCCGGCATCAGCCGGGGATCGCGGAAGACGCATTAGTTCCCTTGGTCCCAGGTGTGGGACGGAGCACCAGGGTGGTTTTAGTCAGTAAGAGTCTGACAGACCCCTCCCCGTCCACCCCAGGGCGGAGGATATCCACGAGGGTTTCCACCTCGAAATAAAAAAAAACACGTGTAGGCTTTATACGTCCGTACAAATGTCGACGAAAAGCACGGGCGCGAAATTTCACTGTTATGTTTGTATATTGTGATAGTCTTGCGACTTCCACGCGAAAGTAGTCGCGGGTACAAGCTAGTCTAAACTTCTTAACTAATATTATGAAGAGGAAAGGTTAGATTTTTTTTTTGTATGTATGTTTGTAACGAATAGGCTCCAAAACTACTGAACCGATTTAAAAAAATCTTTCACCAGTATTATACAATATTATACCAGTATTATATAATTAGTTCTCTATACTACCGCGTCTCGGGGTGTCTCTAACATCACGCATGGACAAACCTGTAGGTATTCACGGTTTATGCATAAGGTTTATGTTTATGAAATTAAATGTTTTTTTTTTTAATTTTATATATTTGAGTTGATTGAATGAGAGGTAAATTGCGGTTTACAATTAAATAAATAAATGAATATCTTAGGACAGCCAACACACCGTTATCTGATCCCAAACTAGGCAGAGCCTGTACTATGGTAACCAGACAACTGATAAATATACTTATATATTTCTAAATACATACATATTATAGATAAATTACACCAAGACACAGAACAAATACAATCATTTGTACTGTGTCTGGGTGTAATTTATCTATAATATGTATAGTTTAGGAAAAAAGTGGCTGTGACATACGGACGGACAGACAGACAGACATGACGAATCTATAAAGGTTCCTTTTTTTGCCATTTGGCAACGGAACCCTAAAAAGTCACGAATAGGAAGACCTCGCACGGGTAGGCGATACGATGTGACGGAGAGGGTCAGGGGAGCAAAATTTGACGCGGACGAAGTCGCGGGTGGAAGCTAGTTTATAAATAAAACATAGCCTCACTCAATACAAAGTCAATACCTACCATCGTACGAGGGTCGGACCACGTTACGTCGCGCGACATTGAACTTGACGCGTCGCCGCGTCGGGCCTGCGCTTGCGTCACTTCGTTTTTTTTATTATTTAAACATTATTATATTTATTATGGTAATAAACATTTTAAACCCGGAATAGTTTGGAGGCCTTCATTGTCGTTTTAGGTACAAAGTGTAATTACTGACAGAAATGTCGCTTGAAAATTAATTTTGCTGTCTAGAGCCTTTTCTTTTTTTGTTTGGTCTTTCTTTGCGCCATGTTTACCGCAAATAAATATATATTTTTTTTAAAGAAAGAAAATAAATAAATAAAATAAATGTATTTAGCACAGACTAAAGGGCACACAAATATAGCCCTAGAAAGAGTTTAAGAAAAACAAATCAAACATAAAAGTGTAAGGTGCGATGACAAAC
Source organism: Aporophyla nigra (assembly GCA_947507805.1). Lineage (NCBI taxonomy): Eukaryota > Metazoa > Arthropoda > Insecta > Lepidoptera > Noctuidae > Aporophyla > Aporophyla nigra. Next base: position 7,252,817 of record OX382321.1, on the reverse strand, counting down.
TAGTTAGAGAGTGCCTCACGGCTGCGCCAAAAAGACCCAGTTCAGCAAAATGCCAGCCAACTAGTGCCTGACGCTGGTTTTCTACTGGACCTGATGTGTGAAGTAACGGATGTAAATCAGTTTTATATAAATACATAGTCATCATCATCATCATTCGTCATCATCGTTTGTGAAATTAAATGTTTTTTTTTTTAATTTTTATATTTGAGTTGATTGAATGAAAGGTAAATTGTGGTTTACGATTTATGACGTATTAAAAAAAAACCACTTACTAAATCTCGGTCAAACCAATTTTCGTTGGTAGTTTACATGGTAATGTACATCATATACTTTTTTTTAGTTTTATCATTCCCTTATTTTAGAAGTTACGGGGGGGGGGGGGGACATATTTTACCACTTTGGAAGTGTCTCTCGCGCAAACTATTCAGTTTAGACAAAAATGATATTAGAAACCTCAATATCATTTTTGAAGACCTATCCATAGATACCCCACACGTATGGATTTAATGAAAAAACTTTTTTTGAGGTTCAGTTCTATGTATGGGGAGCCCCAAATATTATTGTTTTTTTTTTCTATTTTTGTGTGAAAATCTTAATGCAGTTCACTGAATACATCTACTTACCAAGTTTCAATAGCACAGCTCTTACAGTTTCGGAAAAAAGTGGCTGTGACATACTCGGACAGACGGACAGACAGACAGGCAGACATGACGAAACTATAAGGGTTCCGTTTTTTGCCATTTGGCAACGGAACCCTAAAAAGGGAAAAAAAGGAAAGCGGTACGGGTCCCTAACTGTAAACATTTGGAGATGGTTTGTTTTATAATAATTCATACATTGTTTATTAAAAAATGCACACGTTTAACAACAGTTTTTCCCTAGTATCTTAATTTATTGCCTATTAAAAAACATCATTAGTTTATTAATGACTTTACAAGATATCGTTAATGAGCGTGCACGATCACAATTTTCATATTTTCCTGTTTCATACTTTTTAGAGCGTGATTTTTCAGTAGTCGGTTTTCTTTTTAACGGACTTCAAAAAAAAGGAGGAGAATATCAATTCGACTGTATTTAAAAAAAAAAAATTTATGTTTGTTACCTCATATCTTTTGACTGGGTGAACCGATTTTGATGATTCTTTTATTTGAAAGCTGGTGCTTCCCGAATGGTCCCATTTTAATTTGGTTCCATTTGGACAATGGGGTCCATGCGAAAACCACATAAGTCTTAAATTAGCATTAAGTATTTGCGCGGCAAATGAACGAATAACGCGATTAGATTAGTGCGGGGTATCTACCATAACTAAAAAGTTAAAAATAAAAATTTTTTACAAAAAAAATAACAACAGACTTCCTTAAAAAAAAAAAACACTACAAAGTCAAAAATAACTAATTTCGGAAGTCGGTGGCAAAAAACCTTAAATACAGATCCTAAGACACCGAATTCCGAAATTAAAGTTATTTTTGACTTTGTAGTGTTTTTTTTAAGGAAGTCGGTTGTTTTTTTTTTGGAATGTCATCTCATAGGTCAGTATAACCAGACTTGACTTTGGCTACCTTAATAAATTAAGGCCTCCAGCCAGGGCTTAAAAACGTTAAACTAGAGCGACTACTCGCTAAGGGCACCCCCTGTGGGGTACGGACCTCGGCTTAGGGCATCGCTGGTAGACGGACTGAATCGGAATTATTATTATTTAGGGACGAATTTAAAGCTACAGGGTCAGCGGCGCGGACTGGCTCGAGCAAGGGTCAGGGCAGCGGCTTTTAGATGAAAATATTTTCTTGCTTCATCCTTTTAGAGCGTAATTTTTCAGTAGCTAGGGAGTGGCTTGTAGTTTTTTAACCTCCTTTTTTCTTCCATACTTCTCTATTAGTCGTCCCTTACGTAATTACTCCCTTTCTAGCCATATCGTCATTAACACAGTTCATCCATCGTTTCTTTGATCCTACGCTACTTGTAATAAATCCGTATATCTCAACAATCAATTCAGCCTCACACGTCTCTCCCATGCTGCACCACAACACCCTGTCCCTCCGCTTTTCGTATCCAGTCTATACCAGCCAACTTTTTGAGGTCGTCGGTCCATCTAACTGGGGCGTGTCCCACACTACGCTTGCCGAATTTCGGTCTTCAGGACTCGTTTGCTCCATTGGCCATCGGTCCTTCGAGCCGAATGACACGTCAACCTGCTTACTCTGCCAGCTATGTCGGTACCTCCAGTTTTTTTCCGGATAATTTCGTTTCTGATTTTCTCAAATTCTAGAGCGCACTACTTCGTCATTGCCGAGGAAAAAAATCCTGAAGTTTGAAAAAAGTTGTTATTTGTTGTGCAAGCTGTCGACAACATTTGTGTTTTTCTTGTTTTTATGATAACTATCATCCAGGTATGTGTATTGCTAAATATGAATGACTGAAAGAAATTGTTTATAACGAGTAATTAAATTTTAATTTACAAAACATTTTTTTTTTCAAACTTGAGGAATTTTTTTCGGCAATGACGAAGTAGTTCGCCCTAGGGTTTGAGTATATGAATACACTCACTGAGTACTAACTACACGCGTGACCTCGGTTCGACTTAAGGACCCCACACTCATGCCGTCTCCTTGTAAAATAAAATTTGTTTCTATTAATATCGTGTAGGCAAATAAAATACGAATGCTTTGTAATCATTTAATGCATTCCCAAGAACACATTGGACATATAAGGAAAATATGCGTATCTGCCTACCTACTGAATCATAAGTAGGTAAAATAATAAGATAATGAAACTGGTGTATTTTGCTAGTGTAAGTCCGAATTCGCACGGACTTTAAAATATCGCCACTAGATTTTAAACGCTCTGTTTAGCGCCGAGAGTCGAAAATTTAACAAGCTGTTTTTTCGACGCGCTGGGAAGCTAGCTCTAGTCATGGTACCATATTATTGTTATGTCACCGAAGATACATATGTACACCAAATCTGAGCCCAATCGGACATCGGGAAGTGGTTCAAATTAGGCTTTTAAGATTCGTGCCGAACACACATACAGGATGTTTTTAACCAGTGCGCAAGTTTTAACAAATTAAATTTAAACGAGTTATAATAACCATGCAATTTTTATTTTGATATATCTTAGTACAAAAAATTAAGTTATCGTTAACGAAAGATGTTTATTTTGAAACTGGTTTCTGGTCAGCGTCAAAATTATCTAATCAACAAGTAATAAAATCAAAGTTTTTAACCCAATTGGATAAAGTTCTTGTCTAAATGACAATTGTCGTGTACTGTCTTCATTCTGAAACATTCCTTGTAACATTGAGTTACTATTTCATTTTCATAGTTATTTAGATCATTTTGAAGTTTGTTCGCCTCGAATTTATTGTTGACGTCAAAAATATCGGGACGAACAGGCTGTTAAGCATAATCTCAACAACTAAGAAAATGAAACTTTAACTCAATTGGATAAAGTTTTTGTCGGAATGACAATTGTTGTATACTGCCTTTATTCTGAAACATTCCTTGTATCATTGAGTTACTATTTCATTTTCATAGTAGTTTAGATCATTTCGAAGTCTGTTCGCCTCGAATTTATTGTTGACGTCAAAAACATCGAGACAAAAACACTGTTCAAAAATATCTCAACAACTAAGAAAAATAAACTTTATCTCAATGGTATAAAGTTCAGAGCAGTCTGTTCGACCCGATATTATTGACGCTGACTGTACAAACTATTACTATTACACACATAATTATAGTAAACAATTAACTGTAAATCGTAACAGTTAAAATGCTACTATTGTAAAGTCTGAATGGAATTTCTTTGGCACTTCTATTTTTATGTTAATCAATTCAAAGAATGTTGAGTGGTAAGGTGCGTTACACGTGAACGATTAGTCGCAAGTTCACGGGAATAATTTGGCTTAAAGACGACACAAATTTAAAGGTTAATTCATCATCGAACGACTAAAACTAATACATCTATACTTAATATTATAAAGCTGAAGAGTTTGTTTGTTTGCTTGAACGCGCTAATCTCAGGAACTACTGGTCCGAATTATAAATTATTTTTGTGTTGGATAGCTCAGGAACTACTGGTCCGAATTGAAAAATTATTTTTGTGTTGGATAGCTTATTTATTGAGGAAGGTTATAGGCTATATAACATCACGCTACAATCAAAAGGAGCGGAGTAGCAACGAGAAATGGACGAAAACTGACAGGCAATTCGATGCGACGGGAAGGGTCACGGGAGTAAAAAATTGACCGGGCAGAAGCTAGTGTTGATATAGATGAACTGATGCCTTCTTCTAATGTGGTTAGGCAGAAACTACAGAACGTTACCTGCTACAATTTAGGCATACTGTTTTAGCTTCGTGTACGTTCATACAGGATGTCCGAAAAATCAACGTCAAGCCGAAAACGGTTGATAGGCCAGGTGGTGACAGTTATCAGAAAAATGATTAAAAAAATCTAAGTTAAGCATTTTTTTTTCAGTACAGTCAGTTAAAGTTGGGCGATGTAATAATTTTTAGTACATGGTGGAGCAATGAAGTGATGTTTTCTTTAAAACTGAGGTAGTTGTGTTTTAATTTTGGACTGTAGTTTACAGAAGGGTTATTCGGGGTTACATCACTCACAAAAAAAAAAAAAAAATATGAAAAGTAATGTCAATAATTTGAAAAGTACTTAACTTAGATTTTTTTATTATTTTTCTGATAACTGTCACCACCTGGCCTATCAACCGTTTTCGGCTTGACGTTGATTTTTGGGACACCCTCTATATCTTTAGAGGTATGAGGAAGAGGGTGTAAACTTCACTCAATCTCCGTAGAAAAGGGAGGATCAGACCAGACGGGTGTCGCATACGGAAGGCAACTGCCCGAGGAAGTTTCACGCGGATGAAGTCGGAAATATGCTTAGTACAAGTTTACCCGGACGTAAAGAATAACACCACCCCAATTCTTCCTGTGGGTGTCGTAAAAGGCGATTAGAGAATGGGCAGCAGCGTTATCTGCATAGACAACGCTGCTGCCCATTCTCTAATCGCCTTTTACCACCATACTGCGATCGCCAACCCGCCTGTCGAGCGTGGTGATTTTGGCAAACTCTGAGGGACGCCTATGTTCAGCAGTGGATGTATTTCGGCTGAAATGAAGATGACGATGATGAAAGTAAGACTGGTTCACAACTTAGTCCGTAATTCTGCTCGGTATTTCGTGCCTTATCGAGATCTTCGTACCAAATTCCTACTCGACCTAGTTCCTGAACAAGGTCCTCCTCGAGAGGTTTTCGACACTTGGTTAGTTTATTGACTGTTGAAAAGGCCGGCTTTGATACACGTGCTCCAAGAAAAAAAGATATTTGCAAAAAAAAAAACGACTTAAAAATATTGGTTACCTTTGTGGGTATTTTTCGGTTCCTTTCTTCTTGTCTGTTTATACAGGGTGTCCAGTAAATAGCACGACATACTGCAGGGGGTGATAGCTTGGGTCACTACCTATCAATACAACACAATATATGTTCAGCAAAATCTTACGGATTTCCACAAAATTTTCCGAAATACCGAAAAATCTCTTAGACCTTGAAACAGATTTTTAAGCATCTCGTAATGAAAAAATCCTTTTCTAGTTCTTTTTTTTACATCAAATTATTCGTGAATAGTTACTTTATTCATTGATAAGTCTTTTTTCTATCAAAGACAAGAATGTTTTCAAGAAATACTATTTTTTGTTTAAATTTGCACAGAACTATTTTCTTATCACTTAAGTTTAACCTACAGTGGTGAAAAAAAAATCCGTAAGATTTTGCTGAACATATGTGTTGTATTGATAGGTAGTGACCCAAGCTATCACCCCCTGCAGTATGTCGTGCTATTTACTGGACACCCTGTATATGTGTGCATAATTAGTCAAATGAATCTTCTTTACTTACATAGTATAAAACAAAGTCGCCTCCCGCGTCTGTACGCTTAGATCTTTTAAACTACGCAACGGATTTTAATGCGGTTTTTATGCGGTGATTCAAGAGGAAGATTTAAATGTATAATACGCGGTCAAAGCCGCTGGCATAAGGTAGTAAATAAAAAATGTTTGTATTTTTTTAACCGACTTCAATGAATGAATACTGAATTCGACTGTATTTTGTTTTTTTTAATTATATTTTTTTTTTATGTTTGTTACCTCATAACTTTTGACTAGGTGAACCGATTTTGATGTTTATTTTTATTTGAAAGCTGGTGCTTCCCGAATGGTCCCATTTTAGTTTGGTTGCATTCGAACAATGGGATCCATGGGAAAACCATATAAGTATTAAATTTGCATTAAGTATTTGCGCGACAAATGAACGAATAACGCGATTAGATTAGTGCGGGGTATCTACCATAACTAAAAAGTTAAAAATAAAACTTTTTCAAAAAAAATAACAACCGACTTCCTTAAAAAAAAACACTACAAAGTCAAAAATAAGTTTAATTTCGGAAGTCGGTGGCAAAAAACCTTAAATACAGATCCCTAAGACACCGAATTCCGAAATTAAAATTATTTTTGACTTTGTACTGTTTTTTTATAAGGAAGTCGGTTGTTATTTTTTTGTAAAAAGTTTTTATTTTCACTTTCTAGTTATGGTAAGTAAGTCAAAAATATCGTGATGACAGACTGTTCAACATGATCTTAACCCTAGATTACTAAACTATCCTACAAGTGACGTTGTTACTAAACATTCGTAAAAAATACGACAGGAAAATAAAACAATAAATCTACGAATTATAAATTTTAATTATTTTAGAAATTACAATTACTTATTCTTTGGGTTTAAGAGATCACATAATAATGAAAATAGTTTAATTATTTTTTTTGTTCTACGCAGTTTAAACGGGACGCGGGAACGACGCGGACTTTGTTTTTTCCAGGAATCATGATTTTGCCGTCGTAAATTTTACGATAGTTTAGTAATCTAGGGTTCACAACTAAGAAAATTGGCACTGGCACTGGTAGAGAGATGATATTATAAGAAGAAATTTACAAAAATCCAATGTTTCCCGAAAGTCACGCGAACGAAGCCGCGGGCACAGCTAGGCTCTACATAAGTTTCGCGCTTAAAGAATTAAAATCATCGCTTTGTTTCTGTCACTCAGTGGAAAATGACAGAGAAAAAAATATATTTTTAATATTTTTAGCGACAGACGCATTTAGTGATAGAGGCCTTAAGAGGCCGTCGTACATGAAATTTTTTGCCTAATTTACAGTGATTTTTTAATTAAAAGTACTGTATTTCTACAAGTTTTAATGCACCATATGAAACAGTATTTCAATTTCGATCAAATGAATAAGCCACTTTTTTTTGTCGAGAATTAAAGCATGATTTAGGTTATTTTGAAAGGTTTGTTACTGCCAAACATTTTATATTTTTTGGATTTTTATTCGGGTAATGGATTGATCTTGAACTGAAGCTTGTTCATTACACTATCCACCCATACCTATTAACACTGTAATTTGAAAAGATTGTAAAAGCCAATTCGTTTTAACAGTGGCCATGGGAGTTTCTTGCCGGCTCTTCTCCATAGGAATCAACTATTTGGAACCGTGTCCCTAGTTTCTAACTTTTCATAAGTGCCCATGTAGGTTTGTTTGAAATATTTTTCTGTTGTACTGTCTCTTAACGTTCCTACTGCAATGCAATGTGCCAGCAAATGATAGTGTTCTAAGAAACACTTTATGGATTGGATAAGCCTCATCAAAAGACTATGAATAATGCCCTTATGTCATAAATTCCGCGGTTTCGTGACGCAGTCATGGACTTCTTTCCCGATGATGACATAATATTAACTGCCATTCATATTTTATTCATACTAGCTTTTTGCCCGCGGCTTCGTCCGCGTGGAGGTCGGAAATTATCCCGCGGGAACGTACGGGATAAAAACTTTGTGTGCGCTAATCTTTTTGTGTTGGGTAGCCTATTTATCGAGGAAGGCTATAGGCTATATATCATCACGCTACAACCAAAAGGAGCGGAGCAGTAATGAAAATTATTGTAAAAACGGAGAAAATCGCACGAGTAGGCGATTCGACGCGACGGGAAGGGTCGGGACGCAAGAAATGTAATGCGGACGAAGTCGCGGGCAGAAGCTAGTCTAAGTTGTAAAGTCCGTGTGCCAAATTTCATACAAATCAAAAGTAATAGTAGTATTTATTGTATCAAAAAATTAATTACAGTGGTTCCCTAGACCCCCACATTAGAATTCCCTGTGACGTGGGATCTAGTTACTTCGTTCCGTTATAATAGAAGACAACAATCTGACTAACGTTTTGAAGGCTGGATTGTTTAGTTACAGATTTACAAAATAAAAGTAGAGTATTAGTTCAGTAGTTTTTGCGTGAAAGAGTAACAGACATCTATGCATCCTCACAAACTTTCACATTTATAATATTGTATTTGTAGTAAGGATGTTTCTCGTTTTTAACGTGCATAAGGCTTGGTAGTCACGATATTTGGGTTTTCGACCTTCGTAAATTTCCTTTGCAATTTTTTTTTTTTGGCTTATCTTCTTTGCCTGTGTTTCTTGTATTTCTCCTAAATAACTGCTGCGAACTCTGACACACACTTTTGAATAGTTAAATAAACGGCCAGTTAGTCAAAAAGTTGTCCATTCCAAACCGTGGAGCAAACCAAACTAAGGGGGGAAAACAGATGACAAACTCCAAGGTCACCGTTTTTAATTAACATGTTAAAATATGCTGGGCACACACGGGTACAGGTCAAGCTATTCACATCCAGTTTTAGCTGACCTCCCATTGTATAGGCTTTTCGTACAATGAGATGTCTGCTTATACTGGAAATGTATAGCTTGATGTGTAGCCGTGTGTACACCATTTAAATATTTTTGTAAATTAAATTAAAAAATAATGAAAAATTGTAAGATTTAAATTTAATTATCATCAGATAGACAAAAGACATTCATATTTTAGAGATTTTGAGATTGTTGCCCAATACAGGATAATTTTTTATCCAGTGCGCAAACTGTAACCATGAATTCAGCATATCATTCTAGACCCCCCAGCGTAGAAAATCGTCGGTTATGCAAAAAAAAAATCAGCTGTTTCATAGAAAAATGCAATACCTACGGGGTCAAAATGTATGGAAGAGCAGATTTTTTTTTTTGTATAACCAACGAAAATTTTCTACGCTGGGGGTCTAGAATGTTATGCTGAATTCATGGTTACAGTTTGCGCACTGGATAAAAAATTATCCTGTATATATTCATGAAACATGCGTGATGATACTTGCAGAAATAGACATAATTTATCGTAATTCTGATACATTAGTCAAAGATATTTGTTGACAGTTTTTGTATGACACTTAATTGAGATTTTTGACACGTTCAATACGTATTAGGGCGTAGTATCAGTAGTTATGTCAATAAATCATAATTCTATGACTTATGAGGCCATAATGGGCACAGTTTAAGAGCGCTCAACCCGTCACAATTCTCATACAATGACTCGTACGTGATTACGGCGTTATAACACTTTTTCTCTAGATATTTTGTATACACAGGAATCTTGTGGCAGGCTCTAGTTTTCTATGTAATAAAAAGTATCTGAATTTTGGCCGTTCATATTGTACTCATGTTCATTTTGTACTTGTAGGACGCCCTCAGGCTAGGTGGAGCGACGATCTTCGCAGGGTGGCTGGTAGCAGCTGGATGAGAGTTGCCGAAAATCGAGCTAAATGGCGTGCAATTGGGGAGGCCTATGTCCAGCAGTGGACTGCTATAGGCTGATGATGATGATGATGATATTGTACTCATACATTGAAAAAATTAAGAATAAATTAGATATTATAAAAACGTCACACTGGAATGGAAATTCTAAATGACAAACATGTTTTCGCTTTTTCAAAAACACGTATTTCCTGGAACAAGTTTTGTAAATTCTACACGCGACAGTTTTCGTTCTGCTCGCATTGCGCTCGCTTGCATTGCGTTGGTTGAAACAAAAAGCTTTTCAATCGCATAGACGATAGCCGGACCGGGAAGCGCCCTCTTAACCGTTAAAATTATAATAAAGTTTAATTGAATTAAATTTAGTAAAATTCTCATTATTTTCTTTACCTACTTATCCACGTGTTTTCCACGAGAATAAAAGTACTACCGGGATAAATTGTCCCCGGTCATGGTCTATCCGTGTGAAAATTTTCATTCAAATCTAATGAGCTGTTCAGTCGTGCAAAGGTAACAGACACAATTTTTTGCATTATTTATATATGGTATTTCGCTGAATTTGATAACGGATTTTAACCTATACGTATAAAAACGTGCTACCCGAACAATAAGTAAAGGGCAAATAGTTGAGATTTCTTGTTTTATATCCTTAAAGTAACAAGGATGTAAATGTAGCCAAACGTGAAAAAAAGTATGTAAACTATGTTACTACTTATAACCAACAGAAGTCCAATTATCTTAATTAAATGCGATCAAAATCTAGGCTCAATCTCATCTCGGCGACAATCAAAAGTCAAAAACATTTCAAAAATGTATGGAAACTCGAGGTATTTTTGACAGATTGAAATCAGACTGAACGTTCTTAAAAATTTGAAGATTGCCCCTCAGCTATTTGCCAGTGACAGTTCCATCCAAATCTGTACTGCCGTTTAGGAGATTAGCCGCAGCAAACAGACAGCAAGTCACAATAAAAAAAGTGCTTTCTTAACGCATTAAGTTCAGCCAGCCAGTCCAGCCCGTTCCTTGCTGCCCTCTACCAGCGATGCCCTAAGCCGAGGTCCGTACCCCACAGGGGGTGCCCTTAGCGAGTAGTCGCTCTAGTTTTAAGCCCTGGCTGGAGGCTTTAATTTATTAAGGTAATCCACAGGCAAGTCCGGTTAAGCAGCCGACAACCTAGTATGTCGACGTGAGAGATGTCACTCCGAAAAAACAAACATGCGTTTAGTAATAAATAATAGTTTAAAGAAACTTAGTTTTTTTAACCTTTTATTTATTTTCATTTTATTTAGGGTGTTTAGACTTTATTGACGTATGTCAGCGTAGTTTTGGAAGACAGTTTTATTTGCTATCCTGGTAACCCCGGCAAGAATAATGGCACAAAATTATAAACTTATTGTATTGTCATCGATCCTTGATAAGTATGCCAAATTTCAAGGTAATCCGACGTTTTAAAGGGGGTCACAATCATGTTCAAAGTTTCCGTTACACAGGCACATACTAACGTACGTATGAAGCTAAAAAAGCGAGTTAAAAAGCTGTTATTTACACATGACAAACAGACACTTTAATTTCACTTATTTGTATAGATGACTATGAATTTATCATATTCATTTTTTTCAATACAAAAATGACACAGCCAATAAAAATGTACTCTAATTAGGCAACTACAAAATTACCTCAAAAAAAAACCTTACCTACGTTATTTCATTGTTTATGAGGAATCTGAAGTTAGTGACATGCCTTATACGTGTAATATATTCAAATAACCGATCGACGTGGAACATCGTGGCAGTAGTCGACGTCATACGTAAGTCAAAGGTTAAGAACAACTAACGTACTGCACGGCTCTCCAGACTTAGTAAAATGCCGTTAGGTTAAACCCGCTAACACAACAATACGCCTTTACCTCCCGGAGGGATAGACAGAGGTGCCTGTAAGTGGCTGCCACGGTTGCGACATTGTTGGAAAGAGTTACCGTGGCCCTGGCACAGAAGGAACACTGCTCAATAACACCACTGACTGCCCACAATTGGTATGTAGGTTCAATCTCAGAGTACCCCGTAGACCACCTCGCAAATATAACACCCTTAGTTCCACCTCTTTGCCGTACAGTGTCTGGTGCTAATTCGCCTACACCCCGCATGTGAAAACTCATAAACGAACGCAGCGAGCTGCACCCTAATTGCGAAACGCACAAGTTATCAGAATCTGAATCGGATTGAAGATTATTTCTAAACCATTGCGTCATTTGTTCGAATAAATTGTCGGCTCAACAACGTAAATAACGCAATGAATGTTTTTTAACTATGAATATTGAACCAATTCCTACCGATAAAAAGTTCCGCAATTACCCCTCTGGTTGGCGTCCACGCTGACTCAATTACACATAGACATTTGTCAAACGTAATTAGTATTAGTTTTTAATATAAGTATTTAGAATTTACGTACATTAAGTGTTTAAAATTTAAATTATAATCACAAAGAGCATTTTGCATGCGGTGTTTGCCTGTAATTGGTTGTGCAGTCAGATTTAAAACACAATTACTTGTATGTTCCTATCTGTATAATATCTGTAACAACTGTTGGTGAACCTTAAGGCGCGGACTGACTACGATTTTAAATGTTACAACTACATGCTACAGCTCCAACAAATAAGGTTGAAAATTGAATAAATATTTGGATTGACGATGTGACTAAGCTGCGAATTGGCATTTATTTTACGGTTTTATTTAGATTATTCGGACTACACACATTAAATTAAATAATTGTCTGGTTAAAGTTTTAAAGTAATGTTTATTCTATTGAACTCTTAAAAAAAAAAAATGTTGTTATCGCTGAAAATACAGAGATGTTCGACGTCAAAGTTTTTTTTGTGAAACAATTTTTATTGGGAATATCAAACAATTTTTCACTATTCTATTCGGTTAGAATTTTTCTTTAAATCCTTCTCTGTCCACTGTATTTTTTGTGTCGTATATTTTCATTGCGTTACGTCATACTCGATTGTCAAAGACACCAGTGTTTTGTGAATATTGAGGTAACACCGCGCCTTAATTAAATGAATAAATAAAACACGGGTGGGTTTTAGTCTATAAAAGTCTGACATGCTCCGCTCCACCCTGAGTGGAGGACGTCACTAGATAATTTCCGATCAAAAAAAAGAGGTGCACATTATAGACTGGTTACGCTATTTCATCACCTCTTAAAACGGTGAAAGAAAACAGCGTGTCCTAGAATCAAAAATAAATAATAGTTTAAAAAACTAAAAAACACGCTTCCATAGAAAACCTAACTAAAAAGTAGAAAATAATGGAAAAAAAGCGTGGGTGCTATTTAAGGTATTTTTAGGGGGGGGGGTTTTTTTATTTTATTTTTTAGGTCTTTCTTTCTTTCTTTTTCTTTTATTGATATCCTGATATCAATAAAAAAAAAAACCATTATTTCCTACTTTTTAGTTAAGTTTTCTATGGAAGCGTGTTTTTTAGTTTTTTTAAACTATTTTCTATTTTTAGGGTGTTTCGAATTTGAGACGTATGTCAGCGTAGTTTGTGACGTATGTCAGCGTAGTAAAATACGAAGACATGTGACATCTACCAACCCGCACTGAGCCCGCGTGGTGGATGGACGGTCTACTCCTTCGCACCGAGAGGAAGCGTTTGTCCCTGATAGGACGAAGGGATTTTCTTTCATATGATACTCATTTTTTTTTTATCACACCACCATTCACTAAAGACGTCTCTAGATTTTTTTTTTAAATGACATATCACAGTTCAACCTATGAGGTTAACTGGACTTGCCTTATAAATTAAGGCCTCCAGTCAGGGTTTAAAAAACTTAATACTAGAGCGACTACTCGCTAAGGGCACCCCCTGTGGGGTACGGACCTCGGCTTAGGGCATCGCTGGTAGAGGGCAGCAAGGGACGGGCTAGATCGGAATGAGGCGTCCGAATACATTGTCAACGCATCTTTATATAAGCACAGATTTATCATTTGTCCCAATCTTTCTTGACGACGCTAATCGACAAAAGATTGCCATCTTTAGCTGCAAGATAAGTTTATTATGTTATTTGAGTGATGGTATCAGCACAGTCGAAGGCTTTATAGTCACAAAAACTTTGTTGTTCCGCTACTTATTTCAAACTACCTTCTCGACTGCGCCTGCGTTGTAATCGCGTAGACCCGTTGGTCCTACGCCTGATCTCATTCCGATCGTGTCGGATTGTCGTCCCATCGGACTATGAGAGTGAGGGAAGAGTGAGTGCCCCAGTGTCTGCTGCGCACACACGCCTGCACTATAATTTCTCCCGCGCCGATGGATAATCTCCGTTGAGATTGGCCGCCATGGCCGAAATATGGTTGGAGGACTACAATATATAATCAATTAGACTATAAAAAGGCTGGCCAGGATCACCAGGAGAGCAAAACAAAAAAAAAAAACGAAAAACCCGCTTTTGTAGCTAGCCGAACTAAAAAATTTAAAATAAATAATAGTTTTAAAAACATGCTTTCATAGAAAACCAAACTGAAAAGTTGAAAATAATGGTAAAAGCGTGGGGTGCTCTTTGAGGATTTTTTAAATTGATATCAAGCAAGCACCACACTTTTTGTCCATTATTTTCAACTTTTTAGTTTGGTTTTCTATGAAAGCGTGTTTTTAGTTTTTTTTTAAACTATTCCATTTTTTTACGCGCTAGCTCAAAGTAATGAAATTAATTACCGGTTTTACTTTTTTTGGATAATTTTTTTAACGCGTTCTTTTTACAACCTAACTTGCTAACCTTTAGTAGATTTTTATGAAAACATTAAGCGTAAAATTTTAAGCGTATTCTATGATAATTTAGTTAATTACTTTGCTAAGTGGTTATAATTATATTATTAATTGTAGAGATAATATCTTGAGCTCAATGTACCCTTATATTGACAACATCGTAACATAACGCATGTAAAGTCAAAGCATTTATTTCAATTATTAGGCCCAAAAAAGGCACTTTTGAACGTCAACTGTTTCATGAAAATTGATTCTAGTTGCCTCTTCCAAAAAGTAGATTCGTATGGAGAAGAATGGGCAAAAACTCCACCGTTACTCTTTTAATAGTTTTCAATATTTGTATACAGTCCAGTTGTGTCCAGTTGAAAATCAGCGTCAGGCACTAGTTGTCTGGCATTTTTGCTGAACTGAACCTTTTTATGTGGAATGATGTGATAAGAGAACGGTGTGGTTTAAAAGAAGATGTAGTGACAAAAATTGAAAAAAGTACGCTTAGATGGTTTGGTCATGTTGAGTGGATGAATGAAGGTTGGCTCACAAGGCAGATGTGAGTGGAAACACCGGGAGGGGACGCCCGAGGAGGACATATAGAGACCATATTGGTGATATTCTTCAGAAAGGTCAGGTGCGTAGTACTCGCAACCGGCGTGTGTGTATGACCAATTGTATGAACCTAAACGAGGCAAAAGAAGTGTGTAGAGATCGTAGCAGGTGGCGTTCCGTGGTTTCTGCCTACCCCCATGGGAAAAAGGCGTGATTGTATGTATGAACCTTTTTAACGCAGCCGTGGGGCACACTTAAATGCTAGTTTATAACATCGCACTGTACACTTTTTATTGATTTTTTTTTAAATTTTTTGTTAATTATCGTGTATTTGTTTGCTGTATTATATTGTGTGGCTCTTTTGAGTTTGTGCTAAATAAATGTATTTTGTTTCTTCTTTCTTTCTATACAATATTTATACAATTATATGTGAAGACGATTTATTCCCAAAGGGTCGGACAGAGGTGTACACTATAGTACACTCACATTTCGCCCGTTATGTAATAGCCCCATGTAATAGGAGGCGAGCCTATTGATATCAACCGGTCACAAATGCAGACTCTGGTCTGCTACTGAGAATTGCCTGATGGAAAACCCAATAACACTTTTCCCGACCTGAGATTGTAACAAGGGGACTTATTAAAAGGCTGGTCACCCAAAGGGCATTGGAGAGAGCTATGCTTGGAGTTTCCAGACGCGATCGAATCGGGAATGAGGAGAACCATTGGTGAACCAAGGTAACCGACATAGCCCGAAGAATTGTCAAACTTAGTGTCAGTGGGCAGTGCACATTGCTCACAGAACAAATGGCCGAAGGGGCCGAAAGGTTCTGAAGTGGTGACCGCGTACTGGAAGACGTAGAGTTGGAAGGTCTCCCACAAGGTGGACCGATGACCTTGTGTAGGCTGCAGAAATCTGCTGGATGCGAGAAGCACAAAACCGGTCGATATGGCAGAGCTTGGGAGGCCTATTTCCAACAGTGGAGGTCTTACAGCTGAAATGATGATGACGTGTCTTGTGGTCACTGCTAGTAAGTCCCTTAGTCGCATCTTACGACACCCACGGGAAGAAATAGGATTGTGCTATTATTTACGTTCGGCACCACACGCAACACCACAAGACACACCTGATAAAATCCTTGACCTCGACTTGCGACAAATAATAATCAAACAATACACAAGTTGCGACTTTATTAAGGATAACTACTTTCAAACTACAATCGCAATATCAACGTTTCATTCACTGTGACATTACATAATATCACGCCTCTATATCCCGAATGGTAGGCAGAGTTGTATGGTAGAACCAATAATTCGAAGACATGACATCGACTACAACAATGTAGATTACGGTTTACTCCCTCTCATCGAGAGTAGGCCTGTGTCCCAGCAGTGGGAACAATATAGGCTGATGATGATAAGGGCTTAGTAAGACAAAAAGGTTTATTTTTGTTGCCGATGAATTTTTTGTTAAAAAAGTTTTTTTTTTTTGGGATATTTTTTTACACTGTGTAGTGGATACCGTTTAACAATTTAAAATGGGAACAAAAACGAATAAAAATAAGAATTTTCAAAGCTGGACTACCTACTCAGTAAAAATATACGCCTCGAATCAAGAACATCCTTTTTTTTTTCGTTGGTAAGAAAAGCCCGTTACCATTCTCGAGATACTGATCAAACTCAGAAGCCCAGGTTCCACAGACTCGCGACCAATAGACAGAACTCTAACAAACTCCTTGACATGACCTCTAACTAGGATAGGTCCCACCATATCAATGCTAGCCAGATTTGCTCTGCGATAAATTGATCTAACAACGGGCCAATTTCAATAATACAAGGTTAACTACTTTCTACATAACATTTGCAGTTTATGAATCACATCAAAAGTCATTTATTCAAACTAGGCTGAGAGTCAGCACTTTTTGAACGTCAAAGTTACATAAGACAGTCCCCCGGCACTCCCACCCTTCACCATTTCCTAGTGCTTTAGCTGGGAAGAAGAAGTGGCGCAACAAACTGTCCAGCAGGAATGTTTTACATATTGTATAGTAAAGTCGTTAGAGCAGCGGTGGCCCAGAGGTATCAGCCCAAACTAAAGAGTTGTAGGTCGTAATTTCGAACCCAGGCAGGCAATCTATGTATTTTATTACACGCTTTATATTAGCTTCATTTGTATGTTTGTTTGTAACCGACTCCTTATAGCGCGATTTTGACCCACTTTAAACAACTAGATTTTATTCAAACTCTGTAGACTTATCGAGGACCGATGACAATACTATAATTTCATAAATTTGTGCCATTATCCATGCCAGGGTTACCAGGACAGCAAAAAAACTGTCTTCGAAAACTACGCTGACATACGTCTCAAAATTCGAAACACCCTAAAAAATAGAAAATAAATAATAAAAAAACTAAAAAACACGGTTTCATAGAAAACCAAACTAAAAAGCAGAAAATAATGGAAAAAAGCGTGGGATGCCTGATACCAATAAAGAAAATACCTTGAAAAGCCCCCACGCTTTTTTTCCATTATTTTCTACTTTTTAGTTTGGTTTTCTATGAAAGCGTGTTTTTTAGTTTTTTTAAACTATTATTTATTATCTTTATTGTTACCTCGTACTTATTATCAAATAAATAAATTATATTTCCTGTATGACATTTCCTGACGACATTGTGATTAGTAGTTCCGGTCAATATATCGGAAGTTAGGTGTCCAGTTAGTCTAGATTTATGTAACGTTATCTAGTCTAAGGTATGAATGAGCCTGCCAGGGCCAGGGTCGCGAGATTGTTCGAAAGAGATACCGTGACCCTGGCACATGGGCAACTGAAGGAACACGAGTGGGTTTTAGTCAGTAAAAGTCTGACACGCCCTCCCGCTCCGCCCAGAGCGGGAGAAGGCATTTAATTACTTCCCTTCCAAAAAAAAAAGGTATGAATGAAGGACGGCTAACAAAATGTAATTTACAAGATAGACATGCGGACTAATTTTAGAGCAACCAAGATGGGCATTTTTACGACCAAAAACGGTTATTCCTACCGAAAAGTCCCGAAAGATGAAAACGACATTCGCTCGGACTCTTAAGGCCCTCTTGTAGTTGAAGACGTTTCGGCGAACACTGGCCGGTCATTGCGAGCGCTTGAGCTGCTAGATTTTGTGTATAATTGTTGTGTGGAGACAAAATGATAAGGAAATTATAAAATATTTTCTCAACATACCCTAAAAAACAATAAAACCTATCTTTTGATATGAGTTTTACATGGTTTAATGATGGAATCTCTTCAAGGTACACGTTTTAAATGGCGATTTAGTGTCAACTTTATGACTATTTTTTATCGAGCCAATTGTTTTAATTCACGTTTCTATCTTCACACAGCGCTTAACAGTATGTTCAATTTTCCTAAATAATATTTTTTTTTACGGAAACTAGCCATTTTGTTAGATTTACAGAGGTTTAAAAATTTTAAAAAGTACTGCAACCTCGCCTTAATCAAGGAACTGAAAACATGTGAAGCTACTTATCTACGACAAAAAAAGTAATTAAATTAATCACCTGTATCGAATGACTCGTATTAAACCATTATGTAGGTAATTTTATAATTAAATATAATTATATAACTGCTTCATATCATTCACTAGCGACTGACCGCGACTTCGTCTGCGTCAAATTGTTCCCCCGACTCCCATCGCTTAGAATCGCCTGCCCGTGCCAGGTCTTCATATTCGTGTTATTCACCGCCTCCCACGCATAAGGCTACAAAATCTTTTTCTCAGGACAGCATTTTTCGTATACGTTTATGCGCGGGAGCGTTTAATGTTAAGACCATTATCCATTTAAAAACTCATTATTTATACAGGATAAGTTTTTATCCAGTGCGTAAATTGTAACCATGAATTTAGCATATCGCACCCCTAGATCTAAAGGGAACTAACTCAAAATTCTTAATTTTTCAAACCAGATTCAAAACTATTTCCAAAATTCGACTCCAAATATTGGAAATAGTTTTGAATCTGGTTTATTGGTCGATAGGTATTGAAATGACAGACTCGAAGGTGTGCATAACTGAAAAATTAAGAATTTTGAGTTAGTTCCCTTTAGATCTAGGGGTGCGAATTATCATTCTAGACCCCCTTGCGCAGAAATTTTTCATCGGTTTTACAAAAAAATATCAGCTGTTTCATAGAAAAATGCAATACCTCCGTGGTCAAAATGTATGAAACAGCTGTTTTTTTTTTTTTTTGTTTAACTTACGAAAATTTTCTACGTTGGGGGGTCTAGAATGATATGCTGAATTCATGGTTACAATTAACGCACTAGATAAAAACTTATCCTGTATAAGATATTAAAAGGAGAAGGGGACTTCTGGGCCCAGCAGTTAACTAGTTGAAGTGTGTATTAAAAAAAACCGTTATATTTTTCTAAAGGAAATCACAGAATATGGTACCATGTTTCTACCTAGAAAGCGAGAAAACTTTAATTAAGTTAATGAAACTAAATAATCGATTAAATAATGCCTGAATTACTATTAGTCGATTCGAAAATCTGAGAATATGTATGAAAATCGAGTGACAAGTGCATATCAAGCTTTCGTGGAATCGATTGAATCGATTCATAGTGATTTTTTTTCTTCCGGCAACACTTGTGCCTGACATCCGTCAGTCACTGACTGACAAATGCACTCGGTTGTTTTCTTTCGTTCTGAGTGCGTATGTACTTTCCTTGTTTTATTGTTTAACTCCACGACCTCGGTTTTGCATATTATAACGGACTATTTGACGGATCTTGCTACTCTAAATTACCTGGCTCTATTTTGGACAACTGTTTACGCCTATCGATTGGATATTGACGATATGGAGTGTAAACCTCACTTTTACTATAATTCATATAATTTGGTTCCTGGATAGCCAAATTTCACCAAATTTTCAGTGAGGCCTTGTTATTATATCGTCTTACAAATAAGGCCAGTTTGATTTAGTTAACACCTGGGCCCAGGAATCTATGGATTCATTCCCTTCTCCTTTGGATTTAAGTAATAGATAATACTATACAAGATTGTTGTAATGGCACAAAAAAACGGTTTTAGTCAAAAACAATGTTCCGACCATCTGCTTGGGAGCCATCGATTCTTTTTGCTCGGCTCCTAAGGGTTTTAGCGTGATATTATATACATAGTATTTAGCGTTCCTCGATAAATGAGCTACTAAACAGCAACAACCTAAAATAATTTTTCAATCACGAATACGAAGACCTCGCACGGGCAGGCGATCCGATGCGACGAGAAGGGTCTGGGAGCAAGACATTTAAAGCGGACGAAGTCGCGAGCAGTAGTTAGTGTTTTAATGTTAGTATGATAAGGACAGATATTTTAACCTTCTAGGGGAATGAAAACTGGTGATTCAGGTCCTAAATTACTAGCCTAATTAATCCTACTACCTACCTCAGGTGATGGAAGAAAGCTTTTGGCCACAGGATGTGGTATTCCGCCGCTTTCGTGGACAAGTGCCGCCAGAACGCACAAAGACTTAGTGCAACTTTAGTGTTACTAACATAGTTTTTTTTTTTTTTTTTAAGTAATATTGACTAACACAATTGTTATTAAACGTATGTATACTTAGGTTAAGGTATTTATCTATGGGTCTTTGTTACCTGAAAATAAATGGTTTATTATTATTATTTTATTATTATAATTGTGAAAGTTTGTGAGTATGGATGTATGTTTGTTACTCTTTCACGCAAAAACTACTGATCTGCACCCTAATTGCGAAACGCACAATTTATCAGAATCTGAATGGGATTGAAGATTATTTCTACACCATTGCGTCATTTGTTCGAATAAGTTGTCGGCTCAGCAACGTAAATAACGCAATGAATGTTGTTTAACTATGAATATTAAACCAATTCCTACCGATAAAAAGTTTCGCAATTACCCCTCAGGTTTAGATGAAATTTTCCACACAGAAAGTTTATAACCTGGATTAACACATAGGGTACTATAATATTTATCCTGGTAGTACGTTCCCGCGGTCATCCCGCGATCCGACTTCCACGCAAGCATAGCCGCTGGCAAAAGCTAGTTACATCCATAAATAACAATCATTTAAATTTATCACCTAAATATAAAGAGACTGGACATTTTCATAATCTTATCAACAACACTAATAAAAATTAAAAATCACACACATTTCTCTGTTTATTCCGGACCCGATTAAAGCGATGACTTTCATGGAAGATAACAAAAATGAAACGTGCAATCGTATTTTATCTGTTCCTCAATAGATATGGTGATGAGTTAACAAAAAAAAAAAAAAAAAACTTACAAGCAGTTTTCGATTTTGCTGCGCAATGCAAGCTAAGAGATTCGTTCGTTCCGTTTCAGCCCTTGCTGCTCTCTACCAGCATTCCCCTAAGCCGAGGTCAGTACCCCACAGGGGTTGCCCTTAGCGAGTAGTCGCTCTAGTTTTAAGTTTTTAAGCCTTGGCTGTCTTAAATTATTAAGATAGCCACAGACAAGTCCAGATAAGCAACCGACAACCTCATAGGTCGACCTAGGAGATGTCATTACAAAAAAAATAGGTTATATAAATGAAAAAATGCATGGTTTTTTTATTTTTTTTTTATATACAAATAATTCGATGTTACGGTTAATTATTAATGTAAAACACCCTTATGTGAAATATGATAACGTCGCATTATCCTAGCTTTCAATTTGAATGATTGGTTCGAATAAAAAGATTTACTCGTACTTATCAATGAAACTTACACCCCTATTACTTAGTATTTTTTAACCTAACCTAGTGTACTATGTGAGCTCAAGTATGTCGCACAAGTGTGCATTCCCAAACTCATTTGTCGAGCTCACGTAGTACATTCAGGAATATTTGGTGCACGATCAGTATTTTTCGGGGAAGAATAAAATAGTTATTGTTACAATAGAATATTTGCAGCGCACTACAATAAAAAAGTGTTATATCTTGGTGTTCATTTGGAATTTGTTTGATGTAACATATTTTGTTGGCCGAGTAGTTTAATTATAGTAAAACAATTAAACGGGTTTAAGATCAATATTTTAGAAATGCATACATAGGATGTACCTTAAGATTTTTGGTGAACACAAAATTATTATCCTTTTTTTTTTCAATAATCTGCCAGTTGATTCTTTATGGAATATCAATAAGAATACGTTGTATAAAACAATTTTGCTTAATAGAGTTCAGTCCCAAGATATACAATGTTTTATGCACCATACAACAAAGAATACAAATAACCGGAAAAAAATCAAGCTGCGTTATAAATATGGAAGATAAACCTTACAGATATATTTATAAAACTAGGTTACCACGTAAGCAACCCTACATACAATTGACATGTAAAATTCTAGCATTGTCAACTATTTTTAGAGGGATTTGTATGTGATTTACACATTCATTTAAACATCTCTTTAAGCTGAGACACTCAATGGAGGCACGTTAAGTCAAGACGAAAACAGTTCATAAAAACTTTTGTTAAAATATACGTCACTGTCAGTTAAAACATCCATACATACATAACTTCACGTCTTTTTCCAATGGGGGTACCTAGGCAGAATATACAGAACGCCATCTGCTTCAAAGCAAAAAGTTTTATGTGAATTATTTGGTCATATAACGCGTTACCAGAACTACGCACCTAACCTTTCTGAAGAACTCTAGAACTTGATTCTTTGATATGGTGTCATTAATAAACCTTGAGCTATGAGATATCAAAAGGAACACCGTGTATAATAATAAAGCCGCTCCATTTAAAATAGTTTAATACGATCCAGCTCGCCCCTTGTTGCCCTCTACCAGCATTTCCCTTTTTTATCTCTAGGTGGAAATCCTCATGGATGTCCTCCGCCCTGGGGTGGGCGGAGGGGTCTGTCAGACTCTTACTGACTAAAACCACCCCGGTGTTCCGTCCCACACCTACGTCGGGGACCACGGGAATCAATATGTCTTCCGCGATCCCCGACTGGTGCCGGCCCGCATTTGCGGGCCTCCTCACGTTGGGGGGGAGTGAGGTGTTAAATTCCCCCCCATACATCACAGAGAAGCGCGCGTGGAACACTACGCGCCACCATTTCGGGTCCTAAGGAATAGGGGGTGACGGATGTATCAGCATTCCCCTAAGCCAAGGTCCGTACCCCACAGGGGGTGCCCTTAGCGAGTAGTCGCTCTAGTTTTAAGTTTTTTTAAGCCCTGGCTGGAGGCCTTAACTAATTAAGGTAGCCACAGGCAAGTCCGGTTAAGCAGCCGACAACCTCATAGATTGACCTACGAGATTTAAATACAAATTATTATCTGGTATTTATTTTCTATTTTTTAGGGTGTTTCGAATTTTGAGACGTATGTCAGCGTAGTTTGTGACGTATGTCAGCGTAGTTTTCGAAGACAGTTTTTTTTGCTGTCCTGGTAACCCTGGCAAGGATAATGGCACAAATTAGTTTGTGTCGTATGTCAGCGTAGTTTTCGAAGACAGTTTTTTTGCCGTCCTGGTAACCCTGGCAAGGATAATGACACAAATTTATGAAATTATTGCATTGTCATCGGTCCTTGACAGGTGTGCAAAGTTTGAATGAAATCTGGTCGTTTAAAGTGGGTCAAAATCGCGCTATAAGGAGTCGGTTACAAACAAACATACAAGTGAAGCTAATATAAAGCGTGTAAAAAAAGAAGGTTGATAATGGTAGTGTACGATTTGACCTTAATTGAACCGCCTCTCACCCCGCATATACCGATGCTGTCCATTTAAGATGCAAAAAAACCCAGACACATTAAATTACATTATCTCACCACAAACTATGTTTTACCGGAAAACCTGAATAAACGATAATGGTACTTGTTTGTCATGTTATAAAGATTAAAGCTCTAATTAATGCTGACAAGTATCCGTTGGAAGATTTTCGTAATTCTACGAAAGAAGAGAACGTCGGAGGTCTGGTGCGGCGACTTGGGAAAGAGATAGAACAGGCTAAGATATGATACGATTAGATGATCAATGCAAGGAAGGAAGTGGACACTGAGATGGTTCACAATGTAAATTAGAAATAGGCCATAAATTGAAAACAGTATGCTTAGATGGTTTGGTCATGTTGAGAGAATGAATGAAGGGCGGCTAACGAGGCAGATGTGAGTGGAAACGCTGGGAGGGGACGCCCTATGAAAACATATAGTGACCTTATTGGTGACGGCCTTCAGAAAGATCAGGTGCGTAGTACTTGCAATCTGCGTGCGTATATGACTATATTATGAACGTTAATGAGACAACATGAGTATGTAAAGATCGTAGCAGGTGGCGTTTTGTAGTTTCTACCTACCCTCATGGGAATAGCCGTGACTTTATGTATGTAGGTCATAATGCGCCGAACAATCGAACTAGAGAACATATTGGAGATGAAGAGGTAGAAGAAATGTTCTAATTAAACTATAATTTATTTTCTATTTTTAGGGTGTTTTGAATTTCGAGACGTATGTCAGCGTAGTTTGTGACATATGTCAGCGTAGTTTTCGAAGACAGTTTTCTTGCTGTCGTGGTAACACTGGCAAGGATAATGGCACAAATTTATGAAATTATAATATTTTCATCGGTCCTCGATAAGTCTACAGAGTTTAAATGAAATCTTGTCGTTTAAAGTGGGTCAAAATCGCGCTATAAGGAGTCGGTTACAAACAAACATACAATCATACAAGTGAAGCTAATATAAAGCGTGTAAAAAGACCTATATATTAAACAATAGTTCACGGTGAAAGATTCAGATTTGAGGGCAGAACCCATGAAAAGCAGATGTAACTATATAGTCTACAGAATATACACGAGCGTATTAGAATCGGTAAACACAAATAAGGACCAAAGACTTATCGAAAGCAAAACAGTCACGACTCAAAACATTTTCATAGTAATAACAAAAAAATCTTAATAGGACAGTCACGACAATAGCATTGTCTCCTCTTAAGAAAGAAAACGTCAATTTATCAAGATTTCACGTCAAATGTTATTACAAAAATCTGCGGTAAGAGTCGAAATTTATGACCACAGTACTCAAAATTGAGTAGTTAGGTCCAAAACACATTTATAAGTATTAAAATTCGAGGCTGGCAATTCAATAGGACGTCTATTTGTTGAATGGACAACGTGAACTTTGGACACTTGTACAATATTTGAGTAGAGACCACTTTGCAACGACACAACCGCGACCGGTTCTACTATTTGCTAAACGATTCGGTATATCATAAGAAAGTTAACAATTTTTCCATTTTGAACGCTATTTGTTCAAATTACATTTTCTCTTTAACAAGCAAATAACTTATTTTTTCCTATTCTGTTTGCGACGGCAATTTCGTAAGCATGACTTGGCTTTGTTTAGAATTATTCATTTATTCCGCAAATTATGGTAAATCCTACAAAAATTAAAAAAAAAACGTTGTTCTGTAAACAGGTAAGTTTCACTCAATATAATTTTATTTTATGGTACAATGTAACCTTAGAGTTACTATGAAACGGGCGTACCAATTACAAGTTATTTTTTGTTCCGCGTACACTTTCGCTCAACGCCACCTTACGACTAATTTACATATTCAATGTAAAGTACAAATAATTTAAACAGAGAAGTATAAAATAAAAATAAGACACTCACTTCCAAATATCGCTGGCGTGCGATGTCAAATCCAGATAATATTCAACAAAAAAAATAATATTAATTATCTACGCACGATAATCACTCGCGATATGTTTTCGAATTTGGAACGACGCGTCCGCTCTATGCGGCTTCAAGCGCGCGACTGATATTACGAAAGGCGATTTGTAAGTGGCGTGCGCTCGCGCATACATAATTTAGTGTGTTGCGTTCCGTTCCCTCGTGCGGCGACTATGACGGGTGCATGAACCGTTATCGCGAGGTTGGGACACAATATATTAAAGTGATCTGTAATCATGCCACTGATATTTTTTGGCAAAACAAACGTGATATTGCATGTGAGTGAATAAGAAGCTCATAAAACAAGTAGGAACTGATTTGACTTGGTTTTCAGTCCAAAAATCTAACCTATCTATAGGGCAGCAAAAAATGCTGAATCAAGGTGAAACTTACTACGGAGTTCAAACCCCGCTGTAACGTACTTGTCGGGTTATGTAAGCCGTCATCCGGGACGTAGTTCTGACGTCACGTGACCGAGACCATGACACTGACATTGCAGAACGGCATCGCAACACGTTTGACATTTTGGAGTACGAGGTCAAGTTTAAACAAGTTCGTGTATTAGGCGATAAAAAGATATTTTTCTTTTTCAACATCGTCTCTATGGACATTAGGGGTCTTGCTGACGAAGAATATAGCAACTGTTTGTATCTAGCGGAAGTCTTAGGACTTAGAGCTCACTGTGGGAACTCCAGGCTAGGCCGAGGAATTAAAATTTACTCTGTGTTAAAATACCCTTACGTAAAATATGATAATGTCACATTTTCTTAGCTCTAAATTTGAATTATTGGTTTGAATGAAAATATATACTCGTACTTATTAATGAAACTTACACCATTAATCAAGAAAAAATATCCTATTACTTAATTTAAAATAGTAATATGTTAGTTGATTCTTCCACATGCTCTCATTGATCTATAGGATATCAATTGAAGTACGATGTATAGTTTATAAAGTTTTTATGAATTGTCTATAAACGCATTTTTCTTTATTCCTTTTATAAAAATTGTAAAGAGTATGTTTAGATGGTTTGGTTATGTTGAGAGGATGAATTAAGGGAGGCTAACAAAAGGTTAATTTATGAGGCAGATGTGAGTGGAGACGCCGGAAAGGGACGCCCTAGGAGAACATAAATAGTAACCTTATTGGTGATCTTCTTCAAAAAGGTCAGGTGCGTAGTACTGGTAACCGGCGTGTGATATGACCAGATGTACGATGATAAACGAAGCAAAAAGAGTATATTGTAACGATCGTTTCTGTATGTAAGTTCTTTTATAAACTGGGATAAGTGCAGGAGAAGGAAACAAGCTGTTTTTAGATATGTCGTATATAGACGAGACCAGAGGGGTAATTGCGGAACTTTTTATCGGTAGGAATTGGTTTAATATTCATAGTTAAACAACATTCATTGCGTTATTTACGTTGCTGAGCCGACAATTTATTCGAACAAATGACGCAATGGTTTAGAAATAATCTTCAATCCCATTTAGATTCTGGTAAATTATGCGTTTCGCAATTAGGGTGCAGGAGTTCTCAGGGTTATAGAATACTGCATAATAACAGGGTCTTAGTATACTCAACGTGTGACAAATAGAACGTGTCTTGCGTCTTAATGTCTTCAATGGTATAGGAAACCTATTGTAGTGTATGTATTATTAATTCATGAATTCGTAAATATCAAATATGTTTTATGCATTTATTTGTGTTGTAAATGCAGCTGGCGTTTGGCTAAGACCTTGGATAAAGA
Source organism: Aporophyla nigra (assembly GCA_947507805.1). Taxonomy (NCBI): domain Eukaryota; kingdom Metazoa; phylum Arthropoda; class Insecta; order Lepidoptera; family Noctuidae; genus Aporophyla; species Aporophyla nigra. The sequence goes on along the minus strand of OX382321.1, from coordinate 7,225,349 downwards.
TGCAGTACTTATTTGAAGGAAGTGATGCACCAATATGGCTTTTTTTTTGGATGGGAAATCATCAAATTACTGCTCCCGCTCTGGGCGGAGTGGCATGTAAGACTATTACTGACTAAAACCCACCCGTGTTCCTTCAGTTACCCATATGCCAGGGCCAGGGTATCTCGTTTGAACAGTCTCGCGACCCTGGCAGGCACCAATATGGCTCCATTTACATAATGTGTATCATTTGCATCGTTGTATATGTAAGCGGGCACGCCCTTTATGCCTGGAGGCTTTAATAAGGTTTTAAGTTCTGTTTACGATTTTGTTTTATTATTTATTTCAGCTTGAGTTTCGTTTTCAATGTTTTGTTGGTATATTGGCGTGTGCTAGCTGATATATGGCGAATAATGTATGTTTTGTTTTATAATATTAATAACTTACACAATATTGTATAGAATCAAGTTCTTCTAACTTAACAGACAGCTGTGCTGCTGGGGAGTTTGTTCCGCCACTTCTTCTTCCCATCTAAAGCACTAGGAAGTGTCGAAGGGCGGGCGTTTTGGGTGGATTGTCTTATGTAACTTTAACGTTCAAAAAGTGCTGACTCTCAGCCTAGTTTGAATAAATGACTTTTGATTTTGATTTGATTTTGAAATGGAACCGCATGATGTGAACTTTGCGCACTCATTTGTTTCTTGGCTCCATCTCATCTGTCTAGCCTTTCGATTTAAATTTGATTAGACTGGAAGCCGTATTGGTAACGTGTGGTGCCGGACGTAAAGAATAACACCACCCCATTTCTTCCTGTGGGTGTCGTAAAAGGCGATTAAGGAACTTACTAGAGAATGGGCAGCAGCGTTCTCTATGCATTTTACCACCATACTGCGATCGCCAACCCGCCTTCTAAGCGTGGCGATTATGGCAAAGCCCTCCAAATTGGGCGAGGCCTAAGTCCAGTAGTGGACTTCCGTCTTACGGCTGAAATGATGATGATGATGATGACTGACTATCTGACCTCTACAACCCAGTTACTGGGTGATACGATACCTCTTAGCAAGCGAAATTCTGTAGACGTTCAGAAAATTTAATACGGTATCGGTTTCTAGACACAACAGAATAAATATATTCAAATTGTTGATTTTTTGGTGTCAACGACCGTTGGTGGTTTGTTACCTATTTGAAGAAAGAGTTGAAAAAACCGGTTTAAAAAAAAAAATGTTTTGTCGTATTTACATATCGATACTAATCGCGTTTGTAAAGTTTACACAAAGAAAACATTATTTTTATACTTACAATATTTTAAGTGACAAACAACCTGCGCGGTTGATGTCCAAAAAAAAAAATCTATATATACAAAATTCAAAGTCCTGAGTGACTGACTGACTAATATATCAACGTGCAGCCTAAACCGCTGGTCCTAGAGACATGAAATTTGGAGGGTGTGTTCTTTGTGATGAGTTGAAATTCCATCCCAAAGAGGGTGAAATGGGGCGTTGAATTTTCTGTGAAACTTTATATTCTCTGTGTCCGATAATACATTGGTTACCTGGATTAACACATAGGGTACTTTTAATCCCGGTAGTATGCTGCTGTGGGATATTTTTCGACATCCACGCCGGCGAAGCCGCGGGCAGAAGCTAGTATAATATATACGTTCGAATTGAGAAACCTCCTCCTTTTTTTGAAGTCGGTTTAAAACTCTTAAAAATGAATATTTTTTCATGTTTTTGTTTTTAATTATTCATGCACATCACATCTGCGGAGTATTACTAGCAAATTCAATTTCATCATCAGCATTTCAGCCGAAAGACGTCCACAGGTGAACATGGCCTCCCCCAATTTTGAGGGGTTTGCTATAATCGCCACCCTTGGCAGGCGAGTTGGCGATCGCAGTATGGTGGTAAAATGCATAGAGAACGCTGCTGCCCATTCTCTAGTAAGTCCCTTAGTCGCCTCTTACGACATCCAAGCGAAGAAATGGCTGGTGCTATTCTTTCCTCGCTCAGGTCTCTTTTATTTTTATATCTTTTAGTGCTATTTTGTTACCTGTATCTTAAAAGTTTATACATATGTTCTCCTTATTGTTTATATGTCCTGTGCGTGTCTCAAATAAAAAAGTTTTCTTTATTTCTTTACGTCCGGCACCACACGAAAATTCTATTTGACCCTGTATATTCATCAAACCAGTCCATATTTAGCAAAAACAAAGCAAATATATGAGTGTTGATTTCGAAAGTTCCCGTTAATCGTAGTAAGTAATATTGTAATTTCCTGTAATTATAAATTAATTACTAATGCTTTGTAATCCCTAATTGCACGCAAGAGTGTTTTTGACGAGTTACAAAACCACACGAAAATTGTAATCGTGTTCAATAGAGCTTTAGATCGCCCACAATGGGCCGTATTAGAAGGCTGAAAGTCACCCGGGTAAACGGCAATGGAGAGAGCTATGCTTGAAGTTTCTCTACGTGATCGAATCAGAAATGAAGAGATCCGGAGGCGAACCAAGGTAGCCGACATAGCCCGAAGAGTTGCCAAACTTAAGTGGCAGTGGGCAGGGCATATTGCTCGCAGAACAGATGGCCGATGGGGCCGGAAGGTTCTGGAGTGGCGACCGCGTACTGGATGACGTAGCGCTGGAAGGCCTTCAACAAGGAGAACCGCTGACCTTGTGTAGGCTGCAGGAATCCGCTGGATGCGCGAAAGAAGGAAAGAAGAAAGAAAATTGCGTTTATTGGCATTGTATCATTTTAAAATAAAACCTTAAAACGGGAAGTATTTGGCTACGAGCTTGGCACTTCCAGCAGCGTTCATCAACTCCTGTAGCGCGCAAAAAAACAGGACAACACGGTCAAGATATTAAGTGCTGCATTGTTTGTGGGAGAGTACCAAATTTACACTCCAGCGCGGAGTTATCTGTGAATCTGCACCTGACCAGGTTTTCTTTACTTCGGCCTACCTGAATCTGGAGTCTATTTAAAGACTTCCAGGAAAGCCAAAACACTCGTTTCCAGATACGTATGAGTTTTCGAGTCTTTGTTTCTACTCATGTGAAGATTATGAAGGACTACTTTTATCGAACTAGTCATAAAAGTGGTATTACCGAAAGTCATAAAAAACATGATTAAAAATGTCCGAATTCCAAAGTATCATGACTTCATGACTTTCGCTATTAGACTTTGTTCTGATTGGATTGATAATATTGTCATATACTACCATCCTATTTCTTCCCGTGGGTGTCGTAAGCGGCAACTAAGGGACTTGCTAGAGAATGGGCAGCAGTGATCTCTATACATTATACCACCATTCTGCGGTCTTCAACCCGCCTGCCAAGCGTGGCGATTACCCCCCCCCCCCCCCCCCAGGGTTTGCCATAATCGCCACGCTTGGCAACTTGGGTGAGGCCTATGTCCAGCGGTGGACATCTTTCGACTGAAATGATTATATGCTAGATGTGAGTGAAAACGCCGGGAGGGGACATCATATGAGCTCTTTCATATGAGTGTATTTCGATCCATAGTCGTAAGAGTGATTGCTTATACGATCTACTGACCCCAATGGTCTCATGGTCGCAAGCGGTACTACTGAGGGGTCCTGGGTTTGATTCCCAGGTCAGGCAAAGTGTTATTGAGTTTTTCACTAAGAATTTATTCCTAATAGCCCGGAGTTTGGAAGTTGGCGGTGTGTGCCTTCGTGCCTCGAAAAGCAAGTTAGCCGTTGAAACGATAATGTCAATAATCTATACTAATATCTATACTAATATTATAAAGCTGAAGAGTTTGTATGTTTGTTTGATTGAACGCGCTAACCTCAGGAACTACTGGTCCGAATTGAAAAAATATGTTTGTGTTGGGTAGCCTATTTATTGAGGAAGGCTATAGGCTATATAACATCACGCTACGACCAAAAGGAGCGGAGCAGCAACTAAAAATGGTCGAAAACTGGCAGGCAATTCGATGCGACGGGAAGGGTCAGGGGAGCAAAAATTTGACGCGGACGAAGTCGCAGGCAGAGGCTAGTGTTACAATAATAAAAATTACAAAAATGTCAACGGTCATCAAGGATACAGTTATATGAAACAATGTAAAAAGGTATATACCATGTCAATCAGTCAGTGATTCATCATTAAGGTAGTCGTCAATTGTGTGATAACTTTTAAGTATCAATTAATAGTTCGTTTAGTTAGTAGTTTGGGGCCAATGTAAACTCTATGTAAATTTGTTTAGCAATAGTTTTTTATTACTATTTTATTGTTTAGTGTCCTTTTAAATTTGAAGACAATCATTAGGTACTTAATAATCAAACATTCATAAGGTTAATTATATTTTAAAGCGAGAAAAATTACCATAACGTTTAAGAATCTTCAAATTTATGTTAAAAGAAGTTGTAGTGACAAAAATTGAAAAGAGTATGTTAAGATGGTTTGGTCAAGTTGAGAGGATGAATGAAGGGCGGCTAACAAAAGGTATTTACAAGTCAGATGTGACTGGACACGCTGAAAAGGGACGCCCTAAGAGGACATATAATGACCTTATTGGTGATGTTCTTCAGAAAGGTCAGGTGCGTAGTACTCGCAACAACTCGTGGCGTGTGTTTTTGACCAGATTTATAAACGTAAAATAAGCAAAAGGAGTTTATAACATTCGTAGCAGGTGGTGTTCTGTAGTTTTTGCTAACCACCAGGGGAAGAAGGCAGGTGAACCTGTGAAGTTGTAAGCTGCTTAACCGGGGTTGCCTGTGTGTGTGGCTACCTTAATAAATTTAAAAAAAAAGAAACAAAAAAAAAAACAAAAAAAATCTAAGGGAGGTGCCCCCTGTGAGGTACGGACCTCGGCTTCGGGCATCGCTGGTAGAGGGCAGTTAGGGACGGCCTGGACCGGAATGATTTAAAATTGCTCCGTCTACGCAGCGCCTTTACGGTGAATGCTCCAACCAGCCCGCGAAATTCAAATTTTCTTACGTTTTTTGCAATTTGCAGGCCAGTGCTAGGTTGTATGTTGATTAAAATATTATTCGCGACTGTAAGACATATGTAGTTACAGAATTATAGTCATCAAAATCATCAATACAACGCTCTAAGTTCATAAAGCTGTAGGAATGACTTTTTCTGTTTTATTTTTGTTCCTAGGCCTTTATGAACTTGGAGGGTTGTATTGGTTATTTTGATGATTATAATTCTGAACTACATACGTCTTACAGTCGCGAATAATATTTTAATCAACATACAACCTAGCACTGGCCTGCAAATTGCAAAAAACGCAAGAAATTTTGAATTTCGCGGGCTGGTTGGAGCATTCCTCTTAAAGCCTTTATCTATTTATAAATGGCGTACGTAAGGCAAATATTGCCTTTTGCCTCCAGCGTGACGTTAATACTCATTACTACTTACAAGTCATGATTCTGATCAATCAATTCTAGCTCTTATAATTCTCAATTACAGACAAGACATAAATCTCAACAATGGAAGGTTTTTACAGATCTGTCATTCAATACCTACTACAATTTGAACTCTTTATTATTGGTTGTCATGGCAATAATGACATTAGGTTTAAATAGGTTGATAACTAAACAAATAAATTAAATTGTTGTGTCTGCTTTTAATGCCAAAGTAAAAGCTTTTTAATATATGCATAAGAAAGTCTATACGGGACTTATGACGAAAAACCAATTTTCAAAATGTTTGTAACCGACTCCTTTGGATTTGATTTTGACCCACTACAAAGGGTCAGATTTCATTTAAACTTTGTTGACGTATCGTGGACCGATAATAATAGTTTTTTTTAAACTATTTATTTTCAGACAGAGATTTGTGACGTATGTTTGCGTATTTTTCGGAGACATTTGTTTTTGGCTATCCTGGTGACCCCGGCAAGGATAATGGCAAAAATTTATGAAATTATTGTATTGTCATCGGTCCTTGATAAGTATGCCTAATTTCAAGTTAATCCAACGTTTTGAAGAGGATCAAAATCATGTTTAAAGTTTCCGTTACATAGGCACATACTAACATACTAAAATACGTTAGAAGCTAATAAAAGCGTGTTAAAAACATATAGTGAATAATTAATTTATGAACAGACCCAAAATATTGGAATTCCGCAATCGACCACTCGCGCGCCGAAAGATCGAACAATAAAATGAACGCAAATGAACGTTAATCTCTTAAGTTTTAGATAGTTCAATCAATGAAGACGCGCCCCACTCTTTGACAATTGCACTGAGAGCGGTTAAAAAAACCGGCCAAATGTGAGTCGGACTCGCGCACCGAGGGATCCGTACAAACTTGTAGCTATTCACGGTTTATGCATAAGATTTATGTTTATGAAATTAAATGTTTTTTTATTTATTTTTATATTTGAGTTGACTGAATGAAAGGTAAATTGTGGTTTACGATTTATGACGTATAAAAAAAAAAACTACTTACTAGATCTCGTTCAAACCAATTTTCGGTGGAAGTTTACATGGTAATGTATATCATATATTTTTTTTTAGTTTTATCATTCCCCTATTTTTACACACACACACACACATTTTACCACTGTGGAAGTGTCTCTCGCGCAAACTATTCAGTTTAGAAAAAAAAATGATATTAGAAAACTCAATATAATTTTTGAAGACCTATCCATAGATACCCCACACGTATGGGTTTGATGAAAAAATTTTTTTTGAGTTTCAGTTCTATGTATGGGGAACCCCAAATATCATTGTTTGTTTTTCTATTTTCGTGTGAAAATTTTAATGCGGTTCACAGAATACATCTACTTACCAAGTTTCAACAGCATAGCTCTTATAGTTTCGGAAAAAAGTGGCTGTGACATACACGGACAGACAGACAGACAGACATGACGAATCTATAAGGGTTCCGTTTTTTGCCATTTGGCATCGGAACCCTAAAAAGGAAAGGGGCGCAGAGGGGCGCGTCATCGTGGATTGAACTAAGTATCTATATTTTTGTCTTGTGAACGTGGAATGAAACTAAAATGAATCTAGAATCGAGAAAAGTGTCTGTTCTCAGCGCTTCAATGAGGAGACAGAATGAGAACAAGGGTGTGAGGGCTATAAAAGTACCATGGATCTATACTTTTGCGTCAGCTTTTGTCTTATCTAGTACTAGTTTTTGCCAGCGGCTTCGCCCGCCTATTTAAATATAAACTTTCCTCTCGAGTTACCGCAACCGCATTAAAATCCGTTGCGGAGTTTAAAAGATCTAAGCGTACAAACGCGGAGAGAAACTTTGTTTTATACTATGTCACGATTATTATAAGTTATAAGCTATGACGAAAGGTTGTGTAAAGTTCACTAATCCTCTATAGGAAAGAGGAAACCTCCGAGCAGACAGGTGTGTTGTCCGGTGGGCAATTGCCTGAAATTGTTGACAGCTTGGAGAGACTTGTCGGCTTAAGAGGATTTGCCTTAATAAATTCAGGTCTCCAGCCAAGGCTTACAAACTAAGCAACTGCACGTAAGGGGTGACCTTCTGACTCCCGGCTACCGTAGGCGCGAGCTTACGGGCGGCGAGCAATGGGTAGCTCACCGTTCGGTAAGGACCAGGCTCGGGTCGACAGCGCGTAATGTTCCACGCGCGCCTCAAAGAGATGTCAGCAGAACTGAAGGGGTCTGCTAGGACCGATGCCTGCCAGGGTCGCGAGATTGTTCGAAAGAGATACCGTGACCCTGGCACATGGGCAACTGAAGGAACACGGGTGGGTTCTAGTCAGTAAAAGTCTGACACGCCCTCCCGCTCCGCCCAGAGCGGGAGAAGTCATTTGATGATTTCCCAACCAAAAAAAAAAAAGAAAAAAGCTGTGCCTTTCTGCCAGGGTCGCGAGATTTGTTCGAAAGACATACCGTGACCTTGGCACAAGGGTAACTGAAGGAACACGGGTGGGTTTTAGTCAGTAAAAATCTTACTCGCCCTTCCGCTCCGCCCTAGAGCGGGAGACGTCATTTAATTATTTCCCATCCAGAAAAGAAAGACTATGTGCATAACCAATGAATCCATTACAGATTTGCTACAGTATTAAAAGCAGATATTCCACAAGATCCGTAGATTAAAATAGATTATGTTTACGATTCAGATTGACCTGATGAAGTGCACGATGTTATTCTAACGCCATTTATTATTCTCAAGCAAAGATAACTAGAGGTCAAACTGTTATACAGTTCCTTTAGGTGGAAGCGGTAGTAATAGTAATAATTTATTAATATATTTGCTCAAAACATGGTATAACAAATGCAAGCCCATGAAGCTACGTCAAAGCGAATGAAATCAACAGAACGTAAGTTAAATATTTGGTGTGGAACTCCGCATTAGGTACGAAGAAAACAGGCCTTGACACCGAGCAGCCGGCATAGAATAAATGTTACATACATTAACGCAAGTATTCATTTGTGAATTGTATTTGTGAATGCTTGAAAAAAAACGTGGCGTTTACATTCATTCATTTCAGCCGAAAGATGTCCACTGCTGGACATAGGCCTCCCCCAAGCACTGCCACTTTGACCTGTTCTGTTCGTAGCTCTTAAATGTATATTTATGGCATCGGCTATTTGGATCTCCCCATTGGCATGGTTGAAACGCTCTGCCATCAATGTTACGGAGCTTTGTTTTTTTGCGTTTAATCTAATATTTAAACGACCCCTTCGTTTATTATTAGTATTTCTAATACTTGCCTTAATATTATGGATCCCAAAGTTTCAAAGTGGTTTCTGTTGTTAAGGTTTTGGTAATTCATGTATACAAAGACAGTATAGTGTAGTAAGCCTATCTGCCCGATGACGGCAAACATCATTCCGATTCAGTCCGCCCCTTGCTGCCCTTAGTGAGTAATCGCTCCAGTTTCAAGTTTTTAAGTCCTGGCTGGAGGCCTTAATTCATTAGGGTAGCCAAAGGTGAGTCCAGTTAAGCAGCCGACGAACTCATAGGTTGACCAGCGAGATGTCATGCCCAAAAAAGAAAGACGGCGAACAAAACATAATAAATCTTGACAATTTTTATAGTGATTTCGTCAGATCTAATTACAGTCACCAACATAGATTTGCTAGCTGCATTAATTAAATAAAAATAACACCTGTTTTCACTCGACATACAACAGCTATCACGTGCCAATCATCCAAAAATTAATTCACGTAAAGTCAATTCAGTATAAATAAACAAGAAAATCAGCTAGCAACATTTTAGATCCGCACATCACCTCTCGATCACGGGCCACAATACTGATAACCCCTGACACTTCTGCCCCAGGGTGAGCTCGCAAAGTCGTGTGAAAGACGTCGTGTCCTCTACGACACTAGGAAATGCGTGAATGATAACAAAACTTATATCTAGACCTTGGAAGGTCGTTTGATAGGGTAAGCAAGATGTTCATGAAAGCTAGGGTGCATTTTATTGCTTTTTGTAGTCTTAAAATGGTGTAGATCTAACTTATACTTAAGCGTTTTTAACCGACTTCAAAAAAATTCTTTTTTTATTTGTAAGGGTATACTCCTGAGGTGGTCCCATATTAATTTTGTGAAGATTTGATGTATACTTTGGGAGATAAACGAAGGAACTCCTCAAAAACAAACAGTACACGTAATGTGATTTGGATATTGTACTAAAGATCAAAAATAATTGCTGGTTCTATCTATCCGGATGGATAGATGTGGTGGGTGTGGTGTGGTGCGGTGTGGTGTGTGTGGTGGTGGTGTGGTGATGTGGTGAACTAATTATAGTCTTCGAAGATACCGCATGGAACTCCTCATCGGTGAACAGTACAGTCAGCACCAAAAGTCGATGAACAGAATCAACATAACAAAACACCTGTTCACAATAAAATGCCATAAGTTATAGTCGCAACTAGGAAACAAAATAGCCTGTACACCAGAAATTTACAAAAGTCGTTAAACACGACTATTTCAAAAGCGACTTTAGGAATACTAGTGCACAGATACTTTTGAAATAGTCGTGTTTAACGACTTTTGTAAATTTCTGGTGTACAGGCTATTTTGTTTCCTAGTTGCGACTATAACTTATGGCATTTTATTGTGAACAGGGGTTTTGTTATGTTGATTCTGTTCATCGACTTTTGGTGCTGACTGTACATATAGGAACTTACAGTGAAAGGTTAGAAGGCTTTTTTTTATGTATGTTCGGCCATAACTCCGTCATATATAGACGGATTTGCAAAATTCTTTTTTTTGTTTGAAAGGAGTTTATTCTGAAATGGTCCCATATAAATTTCATATAGATCTGATGATGAGTTCCAGAGATAGACACCGGAACTCTTTAAAAAATGACAGCAAATCAACCGCGATTTCTGCTATCGCATAAATATGCATGGTTTGTTTGGAATTAGTGCGGGGTGGATACCACAACTAAAAATTTAAAAATAAAAACTTTTTTACAAAAAAAAAACAACCGACTTCCTTAAACACACTACAAATTGAAAAATAACTTTAATTTCGGAAGTCGGTGGCAAAAAAACCATAAATACAGATCCTAAGACACCGACTTCCGAAATTAAAGTTATTTTTCAATTTGTAGTGTGTTTAAGGAAGTCGGTTGTTTTTTTTTTGTAAAAAAGTTTTTTTTAAAAAGGTATCAAAAGATATCTTGTGTGTAACGTCACTATGGTATTTTCAAGGTGTACCACAGGGTCTTAGTCTAAGTACAACTTTGAGCGGTTTTTTGCCATTATTTAAAACTAAACTGATGGGATTTACCATCGGCAGAAATGACGAATTTCAATACAAAGTTTCATCCCTTATTTAACCCCATGATGTGACGAATTTTCAAAAATCCTTCATTAGTTTTCTTCGTAACATGAATTAGTACAATATTTCATCTGCCTAGACCGTGCTTAGGCTGTGCATTATGTTTAAGTGATTTTCGTTAAATGGATGGTTGATAAAAAATAGAGCTGGGATAGTGGAGGAAGGATCCGGGCGTCGGGGATTACGCCCTCTTCGCCCTAAATGGGTCCAGGGGCGACTAGTTTGGGGACACCTGTCGCCCCCTATTCCTTAGGACCCGGGATGGCGGCGCGTAGTGGTTCACGCGCGCCCTCTAGAGTATATGGGGGGGGGGGGGGTCCACACCTTACTTCCCTCCCTGACACGGGAATCGCGGAAATCGCATTCCCGACGTAAGTGTGGGAGGGAACACCAGGGTTGTGCCACACCAGGGCCGAAGACATCCATGAATTCTTCTTCTTCTTCTTAGCATGTCGATAGCAATCTAAATAGAGTTAGGCCAGAATTTGGCTACGAGCTTAGCATTTTCAGTAGCGTCCATCAACTCCTGTGGCGTGCAGACAACAGGACACACTGGACAAGATATCCATGAACTGAGAACTTTTTTTTTTTTTAAACTTTGTCAATGACTTATAATTAGTTACGTATTCATTAATTCAAATGCGGTGTCCCACAAGGGTTTTAAATAGGCCCAAATTTAAAACACTTTTGAATATTTTTGCGCTTAGTTGAAATGACGTGATTATACAAGGTGAGTACGATGAAGGTTAGTTTTAAGCGACTATGTATTTAGTGACGTATATTTAATGTACTTTGGTTATCGTCCATGTACTGTACAAGGATTTGACAGAGGCACAGCTTTGCATTGACCCATACTAATACTAAAATTATGAGTACGAATATATCTTTATCTGCTACCTTTTCACGTTTTAAGGGCTGAGAGGATTTCGATGAAATTAAGAACTTAGGTAGACCATGATCTGGGTTAGGAGTTATACAGGATACTTTAATATCGGTATTACGTCCGCATGGGATAATTTTCGTCATTCATGAAGAATAAAAAGTTTCAGTATGAATGTTGATGGCTATAAGGGTAGGGGGAGACCAAAGAAACGATGGATGGAGTGTGTGAATGATGGTATGGTTAGAAAGGGAGTGACTACCGAAATTACGACTAATAGAGAAATGTGGAAGAAAGAGAAATGTTGCGCTGAATCCAAATAAATTTTGATGAGGGTAGGACAATGACGCTGACGAAGAAACAAAATTGAAAAGTCCATTTACATATTTTTGTACACCTATTTAGTAGACCTCATAATTTAATTACAGACCTAAAGTTGAATGTCATTTACAAGTCATAACATGATCTATTTGTCTATATCATCATCTGTCTAACAGCGGTCGGATTCCAGTCCAATCGGAAGAAGCTAAATTAAATACACATGGAGGAAATGATTGGTGTACCAAGCAAATAAATAAGTATAATGTAACAGAACACGAGTCGATTTATCAGGTAAACTTACGCTTGTCATGCACGGTCCGTAGATGGATAACCATCTTATGATATCGAGACCCCTTACTGTCATTTTTGGATATTTGACTGTCGTTTTGGGTCGTCAGAAACCCGAAAGTCTAACAACCTGTCATACCAAGGGGTATTACCCAGCTGAACCAAACGTCAGCCTAGGAAATATTGGGGAAAAGGCGACACAGATTGATTGGGTCGTCTTGGTAGTCAGGTAGTAACTTGTATATTTAGGGGTTTATTTATAAACAAAGCTTAAAATTAACTAATTCTATGCTAACGCAGGTCAGGGCTGACCGACAGTGAACTCTCTTTAAGCCAGTAAGAAATTTGTAGATCCACTGCCCTATAAGAGTTGATTGAAAACACTCGTAAAATGCGGTCATCTAAGGCCGATGCGGTCCAAACGGAAAGTCTAGATGTCGACCAGCATTGACCGACGTGGCTTGAACGGGAAGATGCATTTTTTTCCTGGCAGCTAACGTGTTAAGAGATGTTTAAAGTCAAAAATTCAGTTCAACCACACATTTTTGACATTAAAACTTCTCAATTAGCAACTTCTTAACTGTTAAACAGTTGCTAATTACTAAGCTTTAAGCAATATCTATAAAAGAGGTATATATTTAGCAAGCCAAGGTGGAATGTATAATTAAAATTGTCTATTTAATTTTTATTGTGAAATGGACCTTGATCTCACGTAATAGAGAGTAATGGACAGAGTGTAGGATAGGGTATGAGCAAACGTACCTAGTGTAGATTAGGGTTTTCAGAAGATAAATAGCCTTGCCAGAAGGTGACTGTTACATGAATGTCGAGCAGAATGGCGAAAGGCCGCAGCAGTATGAGCTTTACAATGAACAACAATAAGATTCTTATTTCCACGTTTCTATGATAAAATTCTAAAATGATTATAAATAAATATGTAAAAATATTACAATAATGATTATGTATTGTCACAGTAATTTATACATTATATTTCCTTTATAATTTGTTTAGTGGCATTTTCATTCAATTAATTTAATTCCTGGGAAAAATTTAAACAGTCATAACAATGTACAATAATAAAATAATTACAATAGCGTGTCCATCTGTTTATACTGTGTGGTTGCAGAGATATTGGTATGTAAACTAAAACCACGAATCAGTACATAATTCAGATCCCCTTGAGTAGACATTTTTGATAAAAAATCAACCGTTCTATAGAAAACTGCAATACATATGCAGTCAAAATATCATCATCATCATCATTTCAGCCGCAAGACGTCCACTGCTGGACTTAGGCCTCCCCCAATTTGGGGGCTTTGCCATAATCGCCACGCTTGGTAGGCGGGTTGGCGATCGCAGTATGGTGGTAAAATGCATAGAGAACGCTGCTGCCCATTCTCTAGTAAGTCCCTTAATCGCCTTTTACGACACCCACGGGAAGAAATGGGGTGGTGTTATTCTTTACGTCCGGCACCACACGGTACGTCAAAATATATGGAACGGCAAATTTTTGCTAAATAACTGACTAAAAATTTCAAGGACGGTGTACTTCAGAATCATTTACGGAATCCATGGCATGTCAACATCCTAGTTACCCTGTATACATACATACGCCAAATACGCAACAGTCACCCAAAGCTTTCATATACATACAGCAATGCTGATAATGTCTTCTGTATACACAGTGTAACTGGGTTTACAAGAACCAATTTAGTTTTGCTATTGGAAAGTAGTCTAGGTCACTGTCACAGGATACGGAGAAGAGGTCTTTAAACATACATACATAAATGTCTTCTTCTTATGGGTGTACACAGATAGAAACTACCGAAACCCACCTGATACGATCACAGGGCACAGGTCTCCTCTCTGTGAGAATAGGTTGTAGTGGACCATAACCCATGGGGCCCAGTACGGTTTGGTAAATAAGTAGTATGTTCACTGTCATTTCAGCCGAAAGACCTCCACTGCTGGACCTAGGCCTCTCAAAAAAATGCAGGTGTTTACATTATCACCATGATTGGCAGGCGGGTTGGCGATTTCAATATATAAAATGCATAGACAATTCTGCTGTCCATTCCCTAGCAAAACAATTAGTCGCCTTTTACGACACCCACGGGAAGAAATAGGATAGTGCTATAGTAGTATGTTAGTATAGCTCAACTTTAAAAGCATTATTTTTTTAACTGTCCAAACATTAGAATCAGTTCTAGACAGGAATATGGAAGACTTTTATGTAAGGATAGAAAGAAATTATATAAAGGTCATGTAACCCCACAAAAATAACAATAATATTGAAGTTTCAACAGCAACTACTTTATGTTGAAGCATCCATTACAAATTGGAAATATTCAAAATAAAAATGAAATAGGTTGACCTCTCAATAAGTGTAACCTACTTTACATTTTTCAGAATAACAGCAAGCAAGTACGTAAGACAATCGTAAAGCTCCAGAATATCGATCTGAAACACCTAAAGAACTATCTCGCTTCATAGTGGAGCGAGATTTGATGATAAAATAAATACAGATGCAATTTTAGATGGAAAATCATACAACCTAGTTTCCGAAAGTATGACGGAAGTTCAACATCAAATTATTCGAATTCTAAATGACCTACTGTGTACTATCTTCACGCCGCAATCAGTGATGAGTACGACAATCGTCTTACAATCGGATTAAGCGATCAATTCGTATAAATCAGCATTAAAATAAAGATAACGCGCTAAACGATAGCTTCAACAACTTTCATATTCAAACAAACAAAATCGATGAAGTAATACTTACAGATATACGTCAGCGTGCGGCACACAGGTATAGGAACACAAGTAATCACTGATAAGTAATCAAAAGATTAATAATTTAACGATATAACGACCGACCGACTAGCCGATGTCACCACGATTGACGTTCACAGCGCGGCCATTTCCCGATACAGTTTAGAAACTTGTTTATTACTATGCCGGTATTCATTTGATAAGACTGAATTTTCTTCGTTGTTTCTTTTTTAGAGGTAGTTGGTGTATTCGAATGAAATAAAATCTCAATTCTATGTTTGTTTTCGTTGAATGAATTGTCCATACTTAGAAATACTCATAAATTTTAGTTTATTCCATGTATAAAGGTTTTCAGAACGAAGCAATTACGCGAGTTTTACGTTTAGATAACTAACAGACCAAGATAAGGAAAATGAATGATAATTTAAAAAAAAATGAACCAATATAATAAATATTTTCAATTTTTTTGGAATAACTTCTGTGATTAAACTTGTAATTTTGAAGAAATTGATTCTATATCATTTGAGTTGTCACAGCGATGCGGAAAATGTAAAATCAAAACGCAAATAACATTTTCAATGTTTAGATTATGAATGTCATTCCATTGCAAAATAATTGAATTTTAAGCATTTATTTGAGAAAGATTTCTTAATTTTTAAGCTTTCAAATAAGTGCGATAAAGATAGTCGAAATCATTAGCGAAAATTCTAACCGTGTTGATACGGAACGCAACGTCTAAGATAAAATTTTGCTTCTAGATTACAATCCAAATACCTATTTTTCTTCAAATTAAATAAAAATATTTTCAATATTTATCAATGATCCGAATGGTTTTACGTGAAGTATTGAGTGATAGTTTATTTATTAGTTTACGTTTTATCCATTACATTTACTTTTAGTCAACAAATCCATGTAATTTTTCGTGAAACGATGGAATCGGATGCAACAAGTCATGTTGATAGTAGTTTAAAATATTCCCTTGTTATAACTAATCTAATGGACTCCTGTAGAGTTTGTATGGCTCAGAGCTTGAATATGAGTTATATATTCGACGCCGAAAAACAGAATATTATAAAAGAGATACAATTTTGTACTGGAGTTACTGTAAGTTCCTTCTATCATATTATTTTGTTATTTTATAGCAGCCTTTCCCAAAGTGGGCGATAACGCCCCCCTTGTGGGCCCTGCAGGCCTATAGGGGGTGGTAAGAGACCCAGAAAAGACTGTGTGGGGTGTGTAGACTCTACACGACGCCCCCATTTCTTTCCTGGCTCTCTTACCACCCCCTTTAGGCCTGCAGGGCCCACAAGGGAAGCGTTATCGCCCACTTTGGGAAAGGCTGTTTTATAGTTAAGCTAATGGATCGAAGACTGGTTGGTTCTTGGAAGTCAGCCACGTTACTGACCTTGGTGTCTGGCCTATCATATCCATTCAGCTGAAAGCAATTTTCAAATATGTCCAACAACCCTTTCTTGGGGTTTGCTAAAGAGCAATGGAGTGCAGCATTTTAAGCGTTATACGAACCGTCAAATCACGGAGCACTCTGCGCTCTGGAATGTGAATCCTAGACATAGGCAAAAAGGCTGCCAGGCTAAAATGAGATGGTGGGTCTCGCTAGCCACATGCAGATTGATTGCTGGGCAATATTCTCCACACAGCAGCCTAAGAAGAGGTGACGAGACAACCTACATGCGTATTGTAAGTGTTGGGTCGATGTGGCCCTGGAAAAGGATGCCTAGAGGGATTTAGGAGAGGCCTTTGCTCAGTACTAGAACAGTGTTGGCTACTTTAAAAAAATATCTCAAGCAATATGCCTTTCTGGCTTTCTTTTCATACTGTACGAACAATCTATCGGTTAGTGACCCTGACTGCTGAGACGGAGGTCGTGGGTTCGATTCCCACCCAGGACAAATTTTTGTGCGATGAGCACGATCGTTTGTTCTGTCTGGGTGTAATTTATCTATAATATGTATGTATATAGAAATATATAAGTATGTTTATCAGTCGTCTGGTTGCCATAGTACAGGCTCTGCCTAGTTTGGGATCAGATAATGGTGTGTTGGTTGTCCTAAGATATTTATCCAGTCGGTTTGCATTTAAGCGGAAATTGCAGAGTTATTTTCATAACAAATAGCATAGAGTCATCTCAACACTTCTCTACCTTGTATTTGTATCTGTAGATTTATATATATATAAATATATATATATTATAAGTATGTATTATAGCAAATATGTATGTATGTGTATAATTAGTTTATAACCTATTTTAGTAAAAACACTAGTGTTTTTCTCTTATTTATAATTCATTATTATACATTTTTCACTATTGTTCCTCTCAATCAAAGCACCTGCCATGTAATCTCTTCACCACCCTTTTTTTTTTTTTGGATGGGAAATCATCAAATGACTTCTCCCGCTCTGGGCGGAGTGGGAGGGCGTGTCAGACTTTTACTGACTAAAACCCACCCGTGTTCCTTCAGTTGCCCATGTGCCAGAGTCACGGTATCTCTTTCGAACAATCTCGTGACCCTGGCAGGTATCTCTTCACCACCCTTGGTTGACTGGTAGAGAATGCCTAAGGCATTAAGTCCGCCTTTGTACCTTTTTTTTAAGTGTGCGAAAAGTTTAAATAAATAAATTTATTTATTTTATTTATTTATGAATTTAAAAAGTTGTTTTGACTGAGATGTATTTGTATCTACCTTTCCAGATAAAAAAAGAAGTTGGTCTACCATCACAAATATGCGACCCATGCCTCAATAATCTCTCCGTAGCGCACAAATTCAAAACGTCCTGCCTTGAAGCGGACGAGACGTTCCGTAAGCTTATCCTTTCTCCTGCCATCAAGGCTGAGGAACCGGAGCTTATTGAATATGAGTACGAAGAGATAATTGAGTGCAAAGATGAGGATGATGATGAATTTGAAGATGTTAAGGAAGAATTGATAGAGACCGTGGTACAGGAAAATGGAATAAGAAAGAGTGGCCGCATTGATGTGAAAGACAGGTATAGTATTCATCAAATTTTTATAAAGTTCTGGATGTGCTTCTTCTTGTTTTCGTTTAGATGGTATATCTATGTTTCTTAGGGTGTTTGTGGCTAAGCTATAATAGCTCCATGGTTGTACCGAGCAGGTAAAGCTATGCATGCAGTTGTTGGTCTGTAAATGGCTGTCAAAGTCAAAGCATTTATTTCAATTAGGCCCAAAAAAGGCACTTTTGAACGTCAACTGTTACATGAAAAAAAAAAGAATTGATTCTAGTTGCCCCTTCCAAAAAGTAGATTCGTATGGAGAATGGGCAAGAAACTCCACCGTTACTCTTTTAAAATAGCTTTCAGTATTTATATACAATATTTATACAATTATATGTGAAGACGATGCACCTACAATAAAAAAAATTACCATACCACAACAGGTAAAAGAAATGAAAATGAAGCAATGAGAGATAAATTGATTATGTGATAGATACGAGTACATGGTGCTCACATATTTACAAAAACATTGTAGAGGCAATAATACGAATTTCCTAATATATTTACAAGTTACAAGTGTATGAGTTACAGTAATTACAGAATGTAAAACAGTGTCATAGAAGAAAAAAAAAATATCTTTACAATTAATTTATCAACTAGTTTGATAAACTCTAAGACAAAAACATTGCAAAGGCAAGAATGCGAATTTCCTAATGTTTTTACAAGTTACAAGTCAGTGTATGAGTTACAGTAATTACAGAATGTAAAACAGTGTCATAGAAGAAAAAAAATTAATAATATCTCTACAATTAAGTTACAAACCAGTTTGATAAACTCTAAGACAAAAACATTACAAAGGCAAGAATACGAATTTCCTAATGTTTTTACAAGTTACAAGTCAGTGTATGAGTTACAGTAATCACAGAATGTACAGCAGTGTCATAGAAGAAAAAATAAATATTATCTACACAATTAAGTTAGCAACCAGTTTGATAAACTCTAAGACTGTCCTATGGAGCGAGACCAGCATGTTTCCAAGCGTTCTTATCTTGGATGTAGTCCTCTAATTTGTAATAAGCTCGTTTACAAAGTGTACTTTTAATATTACTTTTAAACCTCCTTTCATTTAATTGCAATATATTAGAAGGTATTTTGTTGTAACATTTAACACAGTACCCCATTAAAGATGTATGTACTTTTGCCAATCTGAAAAATGGTTGATCTATCTTGTCTTTATTTCTAGTATTAAAATTATGTCTATCGCTCATTTTATTAAAAAGATGTAGATTTTTTCTTACATACCTACATAATATTTTCGTAAATGAATTGGCAAGGTACCGTCATAATAATAATTCTTTTAAATAATTCCCTGAGGGATTCGCGGCGACTTAGATTATAAATGGCTCTGACAGCTCGCTTTTGCAAAATAAAAATGGATTCAATGTCAGCAGCCCTACCCCACAGTAAAATGCCATACGACATAATGCTGTGGAAGTAGCTAAAATAGACCAAACGCGCGATTTCTACATCTGTTAACTGTCTTATCTTTCAAACAGCATAAGCGGCCGAGCTTAACCGCCCCGCAAGAGATGTTATATGAGGTCCCCATTGTAATTTCTCGTCTATCGTGATTCCTAGGAAAACCGGTTCATCAACGCTGAACAACTTTATATTTTTACCTCTCCCGTCCCACTGAACCAATATCAGGTTACCCGAAAAATGTCCTCTGCGTCCTTAAGACTCGATATCGCGTCCTATGACTTCACAACCGAAAACACACCATCACGGCATAGAAAAATAAGCATATAGTCGCGTGAAGTCATAGGACGCGATATCGAATCTTCGGGACGCAGAGGACATTTTTCGGCTGAACCGATATCGCGTCAGTGGAACGGGAGAGGTTAACACCCCTCTGTGCCTCAGAAAACAGGACCCATAACAGCAGAGATGTACAAAATAGGTTATAAAATGTATTCAAATGCAAAATGCAAATACTTTTGCATTTTCTTATTTCAAATACAAAATAATTTTTCATTTTATATTTAAAATACTAAATGCAAAATACGTATTTACAAAATGCTTTATTAAAATAAAATACTTTTACTTTTAAAGTATCTTTATTTTGTTAAAAAATTTATTTATTTCAGTCAGCTAACAGGCTGGTAAATTTACTGTGATAACTTACTTAAATTAAATTTACTTAAAATATTTTAATAAAATAATTTGCCCAAATACACTGTCGCTCATCTTTCTCCTGTGTGGTCTCATAATCATGCCACCATAAGAAAAAAGTAAAACTAATTATCTAAGTGGCCTGAGCCCTGACAAGAAAGCAGTTCAATTCAGTGTTGCCATAGTGAGAAAAACAAGTACCATTTCTCATCACATTAATTATTAATTCTTTGATGTTTACAAAACTTAGCAAAAAGTATTTTGCATTTTGCAAATACAAAATATGTCCTTAAAAGTATTTCAAATAAAATATAAAATGCTTTTCTAAAAAAAGTATTTAAATACAAAATGGAAATAGGTATTTTGTATTTTCTATTTTGCATTTCAAATACTGTTATTTTTAAAATGTCACATCTCTGCATGCTACGTTTGCACATTCTATATGTTTTATACTTAAGTCCAGTATACAATTTTCTTATTATCTTGGATGTTGCAACATTTAATGAAAAATCATTTTTTTTTTAAATAATTAAAAATATTTTGTCCAGGATTTTTTATGGAAACCCATTTTTAATATATTTTCTAATATACTAAATTTATTATAAAATAAGTTTTATTCTATTATCAGCTCGGTGAAGGTCGATGTAGGTTCGGATCTTCTACTAAACGTCTCATTTTTTCCTGTGGGTGTCGTAAAAGGCGACTAAGGGACTTACTACAGAATGGGCAGCAGCATTCTCTATGCATTTTATTACCTGTACTGCGATCGGACGGCCCTCCCCGTTGGGAGAAGCCTATCTCCAGCAATCCACGTCTTTCGGCTGAAACTATGACGATTTATTCCATTTACTTTGTAACCGACGAAAAAAAAACAGGAGTTTATCAATTCGACGCGTATATATATATTTCTTGTTTTTTTTTTTAAATGTATGATCACGCATAACTTTTTACATAGTAGTCCGATTGTGATAATTCTTTTTTCATTGGATAGGGTATACCTTGCTAAGTATTATTAGTGCATTAAAGCCACAAAAAATTGTAAAAAAAAATTTTTGACAAAAAATTAAAAAGTTTTTTATATTACACTAGCTTCTGCCCGCGACTTTATCCGCTTTTCCGTTGCTGCTTCTCTCCTTTTGATCGTAGCGTGATGTTATATAGCCTATAGCCGTCCTCAATAAATAGGCTACCCAACACAAAAATATTTTTTCAATTCGGACTAGTAGTTCCTGAGATTACCGTGTTCAACCAACAAACAAACAAACTCTTCAGCTTTATAATATTAGTATAGATTTCATAATGATTTTTCCAGTCCACCAGTAAGAGGTCGTCCCAGAAAGACCGCGGCCACGATAAAAGCGCCCCGACGACTGAAGAAGTTCAAATTCAAGCGTTTGTGCTGTGAACAGTGCAATGTGAAGTTTGAGACCAAAGAGGAGAGCGATAACCATAAGAGAAAGATGCACAAGGAAAGTGAAACTTGGGTTTGTGAGGTTAGTATGCTGTCTCATCATCTGCCTAGCACTATGTTGCCTATGTAGCCTTCGCAACTATGTTGGGGTCAGCTTCCAGTCTAACCAGATGCAGCTGAGTACCAATATTTATATGGAGTGACTGCTTATCTGACCTCCACAACCCAGTTAGGTGCCATCCATTAATTACGTCACACGTTAAGGGGGGGGGGGAACGGGTCCACGAATTGTGACATTGTGTGACAAGGGGGTGGGAGGGGCCCTAAATTTTGTGTCGTCACATTTCAAAATTAAAAAAAAAAAATTCATTGTCTAGATATAAAATTGCAAAATATGTGACGTCACACTGGGGTCTCACAAATGTGACCAGCTGTGACAAGGACGGGGAAATCGCATAATTCTTTTTTTAGTGGAAAGGGTATACTCCGAGGGTGGTCCCATATAAATTTAGAAAACAAAATCGAACCCTAAGGGTCGGAAAACAGGGGATGATTGATTGTTCACTCACTGATTGTAATGTATAACCACGCATAACTTTATACAGATTAGTCCGATTTTGATAATTCTTTTTCATTGGATAGGGTATACCTTGCCAAGTATTACTAGTACGTTAAAGCCACAATTTTTTTTTAAATAAAAACTTTTTAACAAAAAATTAAACCGCCGACAAAAGTGAAAAGCAAAAAATAATAAACTAAAAAATTATGAGTGGGCGCTTTGAGTGATCTTTGTTCATTGATTTTTCAGCGCCGACTCAAAATTTTTAAGTTTATTATTTTTTGCTTTTCAGTTTTTTCGGCGGTTTAATTTTTTTGTTAAAATGTTTTTACTAACTAAAACCCACCCGTGTTCCTTCAGTTGCTCATATGCCAAGGCCACGGTAACTCTTTCGAACAAATCTCGCGACCCTGGCAGGCATCCGTCCTAGCAGACCCCTTCAGTATTGCTGACATCTCTTTGAGGCGCACGTGGACCACTACGCGCCGTCGAACCGAGCCTGGTCCTTACCGGGCGGCGAGCTACCCATTGCTCGCCGCCCGCAATCTCGCGCCTACTGTGGCCGGGAGTCCGCGATCGACTCCCGACGCCCGGGGCGTCTCCTGCGGCGGCTAGGGACATGAGGGCGCAGAGACGACCACGCCCTCACGCGCCCCGCCTCCTCTTTCGCGAGATTATTTTGGTTACACCGGCATGACTTAGAACCAAAAATTCGAAGACATGTGACATCTACCAACCCGCACTGGGCCTGTGTGGTGGATTGTAGCCCACTCCTTGTCACCGAGGCCTGGGTCCCAGTTGTGGGAACATTATAGTCTGCTGATGAAATAACTAACTAGCTAGGTACTTAAGAGCGTTCATCCTACACGGGCTGGCTGCATCGCATTTCAAGTGGGTTTTCGTGATTATCATATTAAGTTCAAATGAAAGCATTACTTTTAGGGATTAAATATAATGACCACCATAAAATGCTTTGATACCCTTAGTTCTTTTACCAAAAATATATACTTGACACCAGAAAAATAAAGTCTAAAATTACAATAGTACTAGCTATTTTAGTCACGACTGCACTTCAAAATGTATTCGAACACCAAATGTAGTAAATGATCACAAAATCTTAATAATTGGGTGTACTACGTGAGCTCGACAAATGAATGTGCGAATAGCACTTGTGCGACACACTCAAGCTCACTAGGTTAGGTTAGGTTAAAACTGTGACCTCCTATGCACGAGCCGAGCGAGCGAAGCGAGCGGTGCCGCGGCAGCGGCCGGCGAGTGCTTGAAACGACTAGATTCAGTGTGTCGCACAAGCGTGCATTCGAACTATGGTGAGTTGCAGTACAGTTTTGTCGCACAAGCGTTATTCGCACATCCATTTGTCGAGCTCACGTAGTACACTCTTAATAATATGGTGTTCATTAACTATTTTTGGGTTAACAATGATTTTTTTGGAGTCAGTTTGCTTAAATAGGATAGCAAGATGTAAAAACTTTGGTGATAGTTTTACATTGAAATGCTGGTTTAATTTTGGTGATCATTTACTACTTTTGGATTAACAATGATTTATTTGGAGTCATTTTGCTTAAATAGAATATCGAGATGTTAAAACTTTGGTTATAATTTTACATTAAACTGCGGGTTTAATTTTGGTGATCATTTACTCTTTTTGTCTGTTATATGTTACTATATCTGCTGGTAAGTTAAACATAAGCCTTACTTTTATCTTCGAGAAAGAGGTTAGTCGTCGAATCTGACTCGGCTGGGCAGCGTTCGGGAAGCTACGCAATTCAATTCAATTCAATTTATACAATACAGGATGTAAGGGACAGCCCTCCGCAGACTGATGGGGTGGATTCAGTATATCATACTAAGATGACCAGTACAAGAAATTATTTCAGGACCGTTATGAGAATCCAATAAACCTGATTTGTTTTATTTCCTCACACGCAATGTATCTCGGATCAATTCGGAAAGCCGCCTTTGTGCAATCGTCGACGACGAGTTCGATGAACTCTGTAGTTAGACAGGAAGTGAACAGCTGATTTTACGCGTCCGTCGTTCATTAGAGTATTTCAACATCCATTGCTGCTTTTTTTATTTTAGCCGTATTGTTTACATAAATGGAGTGCTGCTTTCAGAGAATTTAATTTTACATTGAAATAAAACTGAAAAAGCTGAAAAAACGTAAAAAAATCTTGAGAAAAATTCCGGTGGAATATGATTCAGAATAAGGAGCTGAATGCACTCTGTCAGTTTGTGGAGGGCTGTCCCTTACACCCAGTATTTTTTCGTACTATATACCGCAGTTTCTCAAGACGAAAGTCTTAGACCAATGCGTGTTGCCAGTGATAACATATGGCACTGAAACCCGAAAGCCTTATTAGAAGGCTAAGAGTCACCCAAAGGGCAATGGAGAGGGCTATGCTTGGAGTTTCCCTACGTGATCGAATCAGGAATGAAAAGATCCGCAGGAGAACCAAGGCAACCGACATAGCCCGAAGAATTTTCAAACTTAGTGGCAGTGAGCAGTCGGGAGTCGATAGCGGACTCCCGGCCACCGTAGGCGCGAGCTTGCGGGCGGCGAGCAATGGGTAGCTCGCCGCCCGGTAAGGACCAGGCCCGGGTCGACGGCGCGTAGTGTTCCACGCGCGCCTCAAAGAGATGTCAGCAGCACTGAAGGGGTCTGCTAGGACCGAGGCCAGCCAGGGTCGCGAGATTGTCCGAAAGAGATACCGTGACCCTGACACACGGGCAAATGAAGGAACACGGGTGACTTTTAGCCAGTAAAAGTGTGACACGCCCTCCCACTCCGCCCAGAGCGGGAGAAGTCATTTGATGATGTCCCATCCAAAAAAAAAAAAAAGTGGCAGTGAGCACGGCACATTGCTCGCAGAATAGATGGCCGATGGAGACGAAAGGTTCTGGAGTGGTGACTGCGTATAGAAACACGTTGAGTTGTAAGGTCTCCCATAATGTGGAGCGATGACCTTGTGAAGGTCGCAGAAATCCGCTGGCTTCAGCCAAGCCACCACCAACCAATTACTAACAACCAAACCAAAACAGGTTGACTGGTAGAAAATGCCTTCTGTACATTTGTGAGCTTAAAGTATTAAATAAATAAAAATAAAAGTACAAATTGGCTTCTTTCTTCTTTTTCCAAAAATTAACGTCCTTTTTTCAACTCTTCAGATTTGCGGTAAGATGTTCATACACCGCGCGTCACATTACACACACGTGAAGTCCCACCAGCCTCCGAACTATGCGTGTGACCAGTGTGACTACAAAACGTGGCATAAATACGACCTCGTCAAACACATTCGGATACATACCGGTAAGTAAGGCTAAATTATGCTTACCAAGGTCACTACAAGGTTGAGCGATTGGCACCAGCCGGAGATCTTCGAAGTCGTATCAGATCCTGTGATCCCCGACGTCGGCGTGGGAGGGACCTGCCCTGCCAGGGTCGCGAGATTTTTTATTTTTATTTATTTATTTAAGCAAAGCAACTAAATACACACAAAGACATTCACAGTACATATCATTTTCAAATGTAATAGCATTGCATGCATCTAAATTATAGGTGAGCACAGCATTTTATTAAGATCTCACTTTACAATCTATACTAATATTATAAAGCTGAAGAGTTTGTTTGTTTGATTGAACGCGCTAATCTCAGGAACAACTGTTCCGAATTGAAAAATTCTTTTTGCGTTGGGTAGCCTATTTATCGAGGAAGGCTATAGGCTATATTACACCACGCTACAACTAAGAGGAGCGGAGCAGTAATGAAAAATGTTGCAAAAACGGGGAAAATCGCACGGCTAGGCGATTCGACGCGACGGGAAGGGTCGGGGGACAAGAAATGTAACGCGAACGAAGTCGCGGGCAGAAGCTAGTAATTAATATAAAGATGGATAACAAAATAACAAAGCAACTAGAAATAAGATCAACAATGTTTTATACTTAAAATTAATTTGTAACAAATAAAATAAGATTGAATAATTAAGAAACAAACAAAAAACCCTTTGTTAAAAATTGAATGGATAACAAAATAGAAAGAAAAGAAACATTACTGAGCAAAAATTACATTACATTACATTACAAATACATACATACATACATACATACATACATACATACATACAATCACGCCTTTTTCCCATGGTGGTAGGCAGAAACCACGGAACGCCACCTGCTACGATCTCTACACACTCCTTTTGCCTCGTTTAGGTTCATACAATTGGTCATACACACACGCCGGTTGCGAGTACTACGCACCTGACCTTTCTGAAGAACATCACCAATAAGGTCCCTATATGTCCTCCTAGGGCGTGTCCCGGTGTTTCCACTCACATCTGCCTTGTAAATACCTTACCTTGTAAATAATTACAAATATAATGAATAAAAATTACAAAAATTGCATATTATTGAACACAGCTCTCTTAAAGTTCGAAAGAATCACCGTGGCCGTAGCATACCGGGTGACATTTTTTAACGTCTAGAAAAAAAATGGGGGTAATAGGTGAACGGAGTAGAAGCCTTTGGCATAGAAATTTTTGGTATTTTTATTTTTGAATAACATGTTATGAAATTGATCTAGCAATAAATAGTACACATTTAATGTAACATTTTCATACTAGAACAATAAAAACAGAAATTTGAAAAAAAAAAAACAAAAAGAAATAATTAAAAGCCTATCGAAACTCAAATCACACGCACCCTACTCAATGCGCGTCATGTATCAATGATTTCGTAGCACGGTCCTACCCTTTGAAGCCGGCAGATAGGCGTCCTCATTGATCTTTCGCAGGCGCACGAGCCGCACATGCATCCCTTTCCGCCCGTGTCCCGCGCTCCTTTAGTCACCTACGATGAATCTGAAGGCCTTCCTGCCTTCTATTCTAGTTACACAACACACCATATGAAGGTCGAGACGGTAAAAAATGTCATCCGGTATAGGCAACTGAAGGAACACGGGTGGGTTTTTTTGTCAGTAAAATTCTGACATGTCCTTCCGCTCCACCCTAGAGCGGGAGACGCCATTTGATGATTACCCACACACAAAAAGAAAAATGCTTGCCAAGATGAGTGAACAAAATTAAAACTCATTGAGTCAAACTTGGCTGAGGATCAGCACTTTTGGAACATCAAAAAGTGACAGTGGGTACTGAGATTTTCTTTGTTTTGTGATTGTTTTTATTTTTCGACTAGCTTCTGCCCGCGATTTCGTCCGCGTCAACCTTCCCGTCGCATCGAATTGCCTGCCAGTTTTCGTCAATTTTTCATTGCTGCTCCGCTCCTTTTGACCGTAGCTGTATTATAGCAGTAGCTGATGTTATATAGCCTATAGCCTTCCTCAATAAATAGGCTACCCAACATAAAAATATTTTTTCATTTCGGACCAGAGATTACCGCGTTCAACCAACCAAACAAATTCTTCAGCTTTATAATATTAGTATAGATATTCAATTTTTTAGGATGTTTCGATATTTTTGCCGTATATCGGCGTAGTTTTCGAAGATAGTTTTTTGTTCCCTGGCACGGATAATGGCACAAGTTTATGAAATTATTGTATTGTCATCGGTCCTTTATAAGTATGCCAAATTTCGAGTTAAGCCGACGTTTTTAACGGGGTCCAAATCATGTTCAAAGTTTCCGTTACATAGGCACATACTAACATACGTTTGAAGCTAATAAAAGTGTGTTAAAAAACCTATTGTTTTTATTAGGTTTAAAAATGTACCAATGCGAATACTGCACGGCCTCCTACTACACTTCCTCGAACCTGACCAGCCACATCCGAAGACTACACATGAATGAAAAGCCACACGACTGCAACATATGCCAGCGGACGTTCTTCGACAGAACCAAGTTGAAGAGACATCTGGACTCACATCTTGAGATTAAAAGGTACTGTTTTCGCAAAAATTCTACTGCATTATTTCAGCCGAAAGACGTCCACTGCTGGACATAGGCCCAAGGCCCACTTCTACTGGTTTTGTGCTTCCCGCATCCAGCGGATTCCTGCGGCCTTCACAAGGTCATCGGTCCACCTTGTGAGAGGCCTTCCAACTCAACGTCTTCCGGTACGCGGTCGCCACACCAGAACCTTTCCAAATTCCACTGCATAATCAAAATCAAAAGTCATTTATTAAAATTAGGGGCCATCCATAAATTACGTCACACAAGTTTCATGATTTTTTGACCCCCCCTCCCCTTATCACAGCTGGTCACATTTGTGTGACCCCCCCTCCCTAGTGTGACATCACATATTTTGCAATTTTACATCTAGACATTGTTTTTTTTCTTTCATAGTTCATATTTCGTGTTTTAATATTACTTTAAAAATGTAATAGGTTGGGGAAAAAGTTTCTTCGCATTTTTTAAGAAAATTCAAAACATTTTCTAATAAAGTTTATTTACATTTAACTAAAGTATGTAGGTACCATTTTGTTCGATAACTTTTTGCCATCTTGTAGGTAGGGACATGATCCCATTGCTATAGAAATTTTGGGACTTCTGGTCAAAATACCGCGACAAGTGGTTTTGGCAGTCCTCTCGTGATGTTAACCTGACACTGCCTAAAGAATTCTGAAGAGACCGAAACAGGTGGAAATCTGAAGGTGCAAGGTCAGGACTATACGGCGGATGCATTAACACCTCCCAGCCAAACTCTCTTAATTTTTGTTGGGTGGCTAAAGATGTGTGAGGTCTAGCGTTATCATGATGAAAAACCACACCCCTTCTGTTGATTAATTCCGGCCGCTTTCTCTCAACTTCTTGCTTTAATCTCATCAGTTGTTCGCAGTAGAGTTCAGAATCGATGGTCCTGCCTGGTGGTAACAGCTCATAATGAATAATGCCCTTCCAATCACACCACACACACAGCATCACCTTGTTGCGAGTTAACCCGGGTTTCGCCACAGTCTGTGAAGCCTGACCGGCCTTTGACCACGACCTTTTCGCACGTTCTTGTCATACGTGATCCACTTTTCATCACCAGTTATCAGCTTCTTCAAAAATGGTTCGGTTTCATTACGTCGTAATAAAGAATCACAAATGAGTACACGGTTCATTAGGTTTCTTTCAGTGAGCTCGTGAGGTACCCAAATGTCGAGCTTTTTTGTGTACCCAGTTTTTTTCAAATGCGCCAAAACTGTTTTGTGGTCAATTTCCAGTTCTTCAGCTACGTCGTAACTACTGGTATGCCGATCTTGCTCCACTTTTTCAAAAATGGCATCCATTTTATCCGTAATAGGGCGACCAGAGCGACGTGCATCTTTGACATCAAGATTTCCGGATTGAAAACGCTTAAACCAAATTTGTGCTACTCTCACAGACACTACACTAGGTCCATAAACATCGCAAATTTTTTTCGCGGTTTGCGTTGCATTTTTACCTTTTTTGTAGTAAAATTTTAAAATGTATCGAATTTCTTCATTAGATTCACTCATCTTGACGGTACGAAAAACAAATAAAAATCACACATTTTCCTAATTTGAATTTGGAATTATGTTCTTTAAAATTTAAACTTTCAATGATACCAAAACCAGCCAGATACAAATAGTATAGCCAAAGAGATTTTATTACAAGTTCATACATACTATAATGCGAAAAGACTTTTTCCCCAACCTAATATATTAAATTTTGAATTGTGACGTCACAAAATTTAGGGCCCCTCCCACCCCCTTGTCACACAATGTCACAATTCGTTGACCCCCTCCTCTCCCCCTTAACGTGTGACGTAATTTATGGATGGCCCCTTAGGCTGAGAGTCAGCACTTTTTGAACGTCAAAGTTACATAAGACAGTCCCCCAAAACGCCCGACCTTCGACACTTCCTAGTGCTTTAGCTGGGAAGAAGTGGCGCAACAAACTCCCCAGCAGCACAGCTGTCTGTTTAGTTAGAAGAACTTGATTCTATACAATGGTAAGTAGTAAACATTAAGAGACAGGTAGTCCAGTGGTACCCGCTGCGACTTACGAGGTCGTCAGTTCGAGGCCAGGCAGGGCCCTTATCATCATTTCAGCCGTAAGATGTCCACTGCTGGGCTTAACCTCCTTCAATTTAGGGGCCTTTGCCATAATCGAAACACTTGGCAGCCATAAAGGCGACTAAGAGACTTACTAGAGAATTGGCAGCAGGGTTCTCTATGCGTTCTTCCACCATAGTGCGATCGCCAACCCGCCTGCTAAGCGTGGCGATTATATTAAATACCCCCATTTTATTTTGGGAGGTCTATGTCCAGTTTTGGACGTATTTTTTAGGCTAAAATGATGATGATATCATGTGAGGGTTCTTTTTTTGGATCGGAAATCATCAAATGTCTTCTCCCGCTCTGGGCGGAGCGGGATGGCGTGTCAGACTTTTACTGACTAAAACCCACCCGTTTTCCTTCAGTTAACTATATGCCAGGGTCACGGTATCTCGTTTGAACAATCTCGCGACCCTGGCAGAATCATGTGTGTGATAAATAAATAAAATAAATAAATAAATGTGAGGGTCATGTGGTGTCTAAAATAGTTTTTTCATCAACTGTTAACAAGAATCTGAATATTCCTTTTTCACACTTTTCAGGTTCGAATGTGACGTATGCCACGCCTGCTTCACCCGCCGATGTTACTGGAAGAAGCACCTCCTCCGTCAGCATGACATCGTCACCCCCCCTCAGAGACCTGGCAGGCAGAAGATCAACCTAGTGATAGGAGAATATATAGGGACCAGCAAACAAGATGGTATTGCAGAATACTATGGTAAAGATGGGGTGGTGAAGAAATTATAGCGATGGGGGCGCCACCTGTCAAATTAGTTCCACGTAGATGGCGCTGATGGTCGTATCATCGGAAATCGACGGGAATGTGGTACATACATACATACAATCACGCCTTTTTCCCATGAGGGTAGGCAGAAAACACGGAACGCCACCTGCTACGATCTCTACACACTCCTTTTGCCTCGTTCAGGTTCATACAATTGGTCATACACACACGTCGGTTGCGAGTACTACGCACCTGACCTGCATGTGGTCTTTAGAATTATTTCTTACGAACCTCGTCATCATCTGCCTAGCCTTTTTACACGCTTTATATTAGCTTCACTTGTATGTTTGTATGTTTGTATATTTGTATGTTTGTATGTTTGTATATTTGTATGTTTGTTTGTAACCGACTCCTTATAGTGCGATTTTGACCCACTTTAAACGACCAGATTTCATTCAAACTTTGCACACCTGTCAAGGACTGATGACAATGCAATAATTTCATAAATTTGTGCCATTATCCTTGCCAGGGTTACCAGGACATCAAAAAAACTGTCACAAACTACGCTGACATACGTCTCAAAATTCGAAATACCCTAAAAAATAGAAAATAAATAATAGTTTAAAAAAACTAAAAAACACGCTTCCATGGAAAACCAAACTAAAAAGTACAAAATAATGGAAAAAAAGCGTGGGGTGCCTGATATCAATAAAAAAATACCTTAAAAGCACCCCACGCTTTTTTTCCATTATTTTGTACTTTTTACACGCTTTATATTAGCTTCACTTGTATGTTTGTATGTTTGTATATTTGTATGTTTGTATATTTGTATATTTGTATGTTTGTTTGTAACCGACTCCTTATAGCGCGATTTTGACCCACTTTAAACGACCAGATTTCATTCAAACTTTGCACACCTGTCAAGGACCGATGACAATGCAATAATTTCATAAATTTGTGCCATTATCCTTGCCAGGGTTAACAGGACAGCAAAAAAA
Organism: Aporophyla nigra; assembly: GCA_947507805.1. Taxonomy (NCBI): domain Eukaryota; kingdom Metazoa; phylum Arthropoda; class Insecta; order Lepidoptera; family Noctuidae; genus Aporophyla; species Aporophyla nigra. The sequence continues at coordinate 7,193,475 of OX382321.1, read as the reverse complement.
CTGTCACAAACTACGCTGACATACGTCTCAAAATTCGAAACACCCTAAAAAATAGAAAATAAATAATAGTTAAAAAAAACTAAAAAACACGCTTCCATTGAAAACCAAACTAAAAAGTACAAAATAATGGAAAAAAAGCGTGGGGTGTCTGATATCAATAAAAAAATACCTTAAAAAGCACCCCACGCTTTTTTTCCATTATTTTGTACTTTTTAGTTTGGTTTTCCATGGAAGCGTGTTTTTTAGTTTTTTTAAACTATTATTTATCTCAACTATGTTAGGGTCAGCTTCCAGTCTAACCGGATGCAGCTGAGTACCAGTATTTTACATGGAGCGACTGCCTATCTGACCTCCACAACCCAGTTACTGGGTAATACGATACCCCTTGGTAAGACTGGTTGTCAGACTTTCTGGTTTCTGACGACCCGTAAGGACTGTCTAAGATCTACGAAAGACAGCCGAGACAAACGGCTTAACGTGCTTTTCGAGGCACGGAAGAGTCTTGGTATGTAAAGATGGTCACCCATCCATGGACCAACCGCGGCAAGCGTAGCTTAACGTTAACGATCAACCCGTGCGGCTGTTATTACTTAGCCATAAGCCCTAAGATTTACACTTGTCTATGAAAGGACCTAATTTCGAATGGTGTCGGACGTGATATATAACACCATCTCATTTCTTCCCGTGTGTCGTAAGAGGCGACTAAGGGACTTACTAGAGAATGGGCAGCAGCGTTCTCTATGCATTTTACCAGCTTACTGTGATCGCCAACCCGCCTGCCAAGCGTGGCGATGATGGTAAACCCCTCTAAATAGGGGGAAGCCTATGCCCAGCAGTGAATGTCTTTTGGTTGTCATGATGATGATGATGATAGAACAGTTTATTTTAGTTTTTTAATCACCAGTATCATTATTTCACCCGAAAGTTGTCAACAACTGGAGATAGGCCTCGCCAAGCACCGCCACTTCGACCTGCCCCCCTAGCCAAGTTACAACCGTTTCGTGTCGAATTCCGTTCTCCAATCGGTAACGCCTCGGTGTCAGCAATTGTTGAAAACGATAAGTTGGTAGCCATGTTGACGCGCCTGAGTCGGCCGCTCGTTCTACAATGTCTTTAGAAAAACGACACATTATAACAAAGGATTTAGCGTTGAACATTGTAGAAACGATAAAAAATCATTCTATCATTTTAAACGATGTAAAGGGAAATGCCCATTCAATAAAGAGGTTTTGGCCTAGTGATGCCCACGAAAGAAACAAATTATACGCATTAGGGCTGACATCATAGATAAAAAACTCACCACTATTTTTTGCATAGAAGTTGGTTGGACTTTTATAAACCATGCATAAAAATTCAAGGTTATTAAAAAAACACTTTTAGTTTTTTTAATTTATCATTCGTTCTCATTTAAATAAATGATAACCACGTCATCTAGGAATTGGGTTCACAATACACAACTACAACAAACAACTACAAAATACAACTTAGGTTGAGACAAAACAAACTACAACAATTTCTATGGTTTCCTTGTCACTAAACAACTGAATTATTCAATTCAAATCTATCTTACATAGCTATGTATGTATGTACCTTTTATGTTCTTATAGTAACTCTCTTGTTGTGGTGCAATCCATTGCTGTAATATAGACCGAACTTCAATCTTCGTGTATCTACGCCACAGTTGACACAGAGAGGGCTCCGTGGTTACCTGGTAAGTTCGTGTAAATCAGGTTCCTTATTCGTGTCAGGTCCGTCATGAGAAACAGTAACGGTATCCATTGGCAAGCCGGTGTCGTCGTGGGAGGCGGGTACAGAATCCAATGTAAAACCAAGGTCGTCATCGGAAGCGGTTACAGGGCCCATATTCGTAATCAAAGTCGTCGAAAATCAAATAGAAAAACGCAGTAGAAAATAATCACGAGTCGCAAGAACACACACAACACCAAACAAAATGTGAAATGTCAATCAGTTGTCAATTATGATTATTATTGACGTAGGGATGCGATATATGAGATCAATTTACCGAAAAATCAGTAAATCAATTTAAAAATGAAAAATCTGGAAACATGGAATCCGTTCAATAGATCGTATTTAGAAGCACGGAAATGGACAACCATCTTTTTTCTATCTAGAGAAAACAACAAAGGCGAAACAACTATATAATAAAGAAAGGTTTTCCAAAAATCAATTTTTCGTAACCGGTTTTATTTAGTGTATCGATTGTGTGTGTTTCAGTAATGGTTGCAATCCCTACTTGGACAGGATTGACAATCGACCGGAACTGTTGGATACGATAATAAACGATTGAATGTTTTTATTAAATCGGCTTTTAATTCCGGAGTTTTCATAACGAATAAGTAATAGCAATATTTTAGTTACTAAATGGGTATTTTTTTTGTATATACCATATTGATGGGCGCAACATGGCCAAGAACGGGCGTTTCCCTTTGGCTACGAATTTTCTATTCGTTTGTTCTAACCACGTGACTTAACGTTGAGCGACTAGCGTTACCGATTGTAGATAATCAACTTGGCTAGGGGTGCTGTTCTATGCTTCTCGCATCCAGAAGATTTCTGCGGCCTTCACCAGGTTAACGGTCCACCTTGTTCGAGGCTTTCCAACTCTACGTCTTGTCTAAGTTTTTTTTGATAAACGACGAAAAATGTCTTCCCTAGAATCAAATGCTGAATTCATGGTAAAGTTTCCGCGTGGATGTGAAACAGTGGGAAGTGTCGTATCCGGTATTAAATCATTGCCCAATATCGGATATACATACACTCCTATGTGGCCAGAGACTACAGAACGCCATCTGCAATGATCCTTACATACATTCACATATTTCTCTTTCCTCCGTTTCACGTCCCTATACCGTGAACATTGACAAGTTACACTGTCTTTCCCTAAATTTGCACTTTATGGTACTTATTATATAGTTTATTTTCCAATGCCACTTTTCAGCGCTCCTATAAAGCTTTTTTTTTTTTTTTTTTTGGATGGGAAATCATCAAATGACTTCTCCCGCTCGGGGCGGAGTGGGAGGGCGTGTCAGACTTTTACTGACTAAAACCCACCCGTGTTCCTTCAGTTGCCCATGTGCCAGAGTCACGGTATCTCTTTCGAACAATCTCGTGACCCTGGCAGGCATCGGTCCTAGCAGACCCCTACATTGCTGCTGACATCTCTTTGAGGCGCGCGTGGAACACTACGCGCCGTCGACCCGAGCCTGATCCTTACCGGGCGGCGAGCTACCCATTGCTCGCCACCCGCAAGCTCGCGCCTACGGTGGCCGGGAGTCCGCTATCGACTCCCGACGCCCGGGGCGTCTCCTCCTGCGGCGGCTAGGGACGTGAGGGTGCAGAGACTGCCACTCCCTCACGCGCCCCGCCTCCTCCTTCGCGAGCATTACTGCTTCGCAGAAGGAGGTGGCGGCTTCCCATGCCCTCTCGCTCCGTACCATGGCTCGCACCAGGGCCGGACGCGAGAGGTCGCCGCCGCCGATCGCCTCCACGAGGACACGGCGGTGCTCCGCCCATGCAGGGCACACCTCCACTGTATGCTCCACCGTGTCCTCCAGACGATCCTCACAATGGAAACACCCGGACGTTTCCTCCCGCTTTATCCTGAACAGGAACCCACCGAAGCACCCATGCCCGGTGAGAACCTGCGTCAGGCGGAAGGTGAGGACGCCGTGGCGCCTCTCAATCCACTCCTCAAAGAGGGGACTTACCGCCGCAATTGTGGCGTGCCCAGCGCTGGGTTGCGACAATCGTACCCGCCATGTCGCCATGAGATCCTGCCGGAGCTCCGCCCGCCGTGCCGCGATTTGTCGCGGCAGCGGAGTTTCGCCCCGACGTTTCGCCTCCTCGCGCCACTCCCACATGTGGGCGAGGACCTTTGCCTCCAGATTCCATGGCGGCACTCCGGCAAGGAGGCTCGCCGCCTCGCAGGAGACCGTGCGGTATCCCCGGACTAGCCGGATGGCCATGACCCTCTGGGCCGCACTCAACCGGCGCGCTGGGCGCAGCCTCAATGAGGGCGCCCACACCGGTGCCCCGTAGAGGGCCATGGACCGCACGACCCCCGTGTAGAGCCTCCGGCAGGAGGCGTTTGGACCCCCCAGATTGGGCAGGAGCCGCTTTAAGGCAGCCCCAGCCCGCTCCAGTCTGGGAGCCAAACGTCGGAAATGCTCAACGAAGTTCCACCGGCTGTCGAGGACAAGTCCCAGATACTTCATCGTCGACTCGACGCCGATGTGAACTCCTCCCACCGTGAGTTGGGCACCCGAAGGTGGCGCGTTCCGAGGACCATGAAAACCCATGGCCTCGGACTTGTGCAGGGCCACCTCGAGTCCCAATTGCCGGATTCTTTCGACGATTGTCGCAACCCCTCGTGTCATTAAGTCGGCCGCCGCCTCGTACGACCTCCCGTGCGCCAGGACCAGCGTGTCGTCAGCGTAGCATACCACGCTGACGCCGTTAGGGAGGTCGGCGCGCAGCACCCAGTCGTATCCGATGTCCCACAGATGCGGCCCCAGGACCGATCCCTGTGGGACACCGCACGACATCTCTCGCCGGTTCCACTCTCCCTGGTGACCGGGGTAGATGATGGCCCTATCCGTCAGGTAAGCCTCGACTACTCGACAGAGGTAGTTCGGCACCCGGTGATACCGGAGTGCCTCCCTGATGCAACTCCAGGGCAGGGTATTGAAGGCATTGGCGATGTCTAGAGACACCGCCAAGACGACCCCGCCCCGGGCCACTGCATCCCCCGTCGAAAGTCCTATAAAGCTTTAAGTGGTATTTACGCTGTTGATGTAAACGCAATAATTTACGGTATTTATGTACAAATATATTGTGACTGTTTAGTTAAAATAAGATTAGGTTAAAATAAAATATATAAATGATATGTTAAATCTGTATTAATATTTGTTTTAATTATTTATCCTTAAAAAAAAAAAAAAAAAAAAAAAAAGGCCTAGTGCGTGTCGAACGTACAGACGTTCAATCCATGAAGACGCACCCCACTCTTTGACAATTGTACTGAGAGCGGTTAAAAACAAAGGAAAGGGGCGCAGAGGGGCGTGTCATCGTGGATTGGACTATCTATAACATTGTGGTTTGAAAAGAACTCGGAAATAATTAATTTGTTCAAAAAATATACAGTAATATAATAATGAGTCTGTATTATCCCACTGCAGGGCAAAATCCTCCCTTTCCTTTTTCTACTCAACTCCATCCATTTTTTTATATTCTCGAGGTGGAATTCTTCATGGATGTCCTCTGGAGTGGGTGGAGTGGTCTGTCAGCGAAGGGGTCTGCTAGGACCGATGCTGCCAGGGTCGCGAGATTCGTTCGAAAGAGTTACCGTGGCCCTGGCATATAGGCAACTGAAGGAACACGGGTGGGTTTTAGACAGTAAAAGTCTGACACGCCTTCCGCTCCGCCCAGAGTGGGAGAAGTCATTTGATGATTTCACATCCAAAAAAAAAAGGGGTCTGTCAGACTCTTACTGACTAAAACCACGCCGGTATTCCGTCCCACACCTACGTCGGGATCACGGGATCTCGTGCCAGCCCGCCTCCTCGGGTCCACACGTTAAGGGGGAGGGGGGGGGGGGTGTTAAACTTGCCCCCTCATACATCTCAGAAAGGCGTACGTGTTACACTACTCGCCGCCATCTCGGGTCCTACTCAACGCCATAATAACCTAACAATAAATAATAAATAACAAAAAAATTAAATTAAAAATTTAAAAAACCCCCGACACAAAAACCTAAAATCTCTTTAAAAATTAAAAAATAATAAAAAAACTCAATCTTGAAGTACCCAAGTATGTATAAATAATTCAAAAAAAAAAAATACGTCGCGTTGGGGGACCGCTCCAAACCTAACAATTTACTTACAAATAGTCTATTACCTAACCGAAGAAAACTTTTTAAAATGACTTTTAAATATTGCATTTAGGATACGACCGTCAACGACGTCTGCCCTCGCAGAGCGGTCACCCCCAACGCGACGTATTTTTTTTTTGAATTATTTATACATACTTGGGTACTTCAAGATTGAGTTTTTTTATTATTTTTTAATTTTTAAAGAGATTTTAGGTTTTTGTGTCGGGGGTTTTTTAAATTTTTAATTTAATTTTTTATTTTATACTTTTTATAGGTATACTTATTATAATGTAGATTTTGTTAAGTTGTAAATACATAGAACTTCGCCGTGGCCAACAGGAAGATGGGAAGCTTCCAAAAACAATATCAATTCAATTTGATGATGCCACTATCGGCCGGAGTTGTGTTGACGAGAAAGGATGGATTCTGATAAGGCCACATAATGTAACTTTTCAAGGTCTTAGAGGATATGGAAATATTGAAAGAACAATGTTTCCTAACATTTTATGTTGGGCGATTACGGCATATAAGTTGCAAGGCACGACAGTTGAAAAAGCTGTGATTTACTTAGGTAAAAGTACTTTCGCAAAAGGCCAAGCCTATGTAGCCTTAAGTAGAGTATTTTTACTCTGCTTCAGGCTATGCATAGGCTTGGCCTTTTCCTTGGATGGTGTAGCAGTTTGTGAGCTCGACCAAAGAAAACTATTTAATAACCCACATGACAAATCATCTTTAGCAGGATTGCAAAGACTGAGATGTAGTCATTGATACTCTCACGTGACAATCGGATTTCCATGTCCCAATTTTCCCACCACCAATTTTCTCATCAAGCGAAGCTTGAACATTCTCGATTAAGTCATCAATATTCTCTTTCAGTGCGCTTTCATTTGAGACCCCACTCGAGTATATTTGTAGACATTCGGTTATTCTTCCCCACTTTCACCCCCCACAACTTTTAAACGGCTTAACCGATTTTCATCAAACATATCTAAGAACACTCGCACATAAGTCACCTTTAATACAAAAAAATAATAATTGAAATCGCTTCATCCGTTCGGGAGCTATGATGCCACAGACAGACAGACACACAGACAGACCGACACACAGACAGACAGACAGACAGACACGTCAAACTTATAACACCCCTCTTTTTCCGTCGGGGGTTAAAAATGATCTCCTAACTTAACTAAAACGACGTTCAAAAATGCCTTTTTGTGCCTATTTGAAATAAATAATAACAATAATATCTTAGGACAACCAACACACTGCTATCTGATCCCAAACTAGGCAGAGTTTGTACTATGGTAACCAGATAACTGATAAATATATATTTCTAAATAAATAGGTACATATATTATAGATAAATTACACCCAGACAGAACAAATGATTGTGCTCATCACACAAACTATACTCCATTTGTTTAGGTATTTAACTAAAGGTAAACAATCTTGATATGTCTTTTTATATAAAATAAATCGTATAAAAGACCAACAAATATTATTTAAATTAAGTTACTTACCTAACATCGGTTTAAGTAAATACCTAATTGTAAACATTTTTAGATTCAATTTTTAGACAGTTTTTTAGATAAAAGACATGTTAAGATTGTTTAAATTTAGTTAACTACCTAAACAAATGGAGTATAATAATATGCAGAAGCTCATGAACACAGACTTCATCATCACGTGAATGTCGAGGCGATTCAACTCCTTGACACCACTGAATTAGTGCGAAGACTAAAAAGGGTTAAACCCTTTGAGTTAGTGTAGTGCAGTGTAAGTGAACACAAACTGCAGTGAAAGTGCTAACTTTTATAAAGAACACGTTAATCAAGTGTCTTCCCCTTAACTGTCAGTGAGTAAGAAAGACGTTATTGGACGATTTCTTAGTTTTATAGTTGCTTAGCAGTTTAAGTTATATTTAAATTACTTATTAGCTAATAGGCTAGATTGTAATGTGAATAAAATATCACCTAATGTGATACTTTATAAAGTAAAAAAAAAATCACACAAACCTTTGTCCTGGGTGGGAATCGAACCCACGACCTCAGTCTTAGCAGTCAGAGTCACTAACCACTAGACTAACAGGCCAGTGTTTTAACTTTGACTTTAGTGTCCAAAAATTCATCCGCATCGCTGTCGACTAGTAATTTATCCAAGAGACAGGAGGCATTACCACGTTGTATGGCAATGCCCTCTGGCTAAAGTAAAACCAGCCACGGGAAGTGTCAACCAGCAGATTCAAGATTCCAGGTCAGGCAGTGTCATTGGCTTTTTTCTTTAGGAAGTTCTCAGTAACAGCCCGGAGTTTTGAAATTGCCTGCACGTTAAGCCGTTGCTCCTGCGTCTGATCTCTCTCCGATCGTATCGGAATGCCGTCTCATCGGACCTTGAGAGTGAAGGGACAGTGAGTGCCCCTGTGTCTGCGCACACACGCCTGCTCTGCTCTATAATATCTCCCGCTTAAATGTTAGTCATCTTCGTTGGGATTGGCCGCCATGGCTGAAATACGGTCTGGAGACCGATACTGGATAAGTTTTTATCCAGTGCGTAAATTGTAACCATGAATTCAGCATATCATTCTAGACCCCCATGCGCAGAAATTTTTCGTCGGTTTTACAACAAAAAAATCAGCTGTTTCATAGAAAAATGCAATACCTACGGGGTCAAAATGTATGGAACAGCAGATTTTTTTTTGTATAACCGACGAAAATTTTTTTACGCTGGGGGGTCTACAATGATATGCTGAATTTATGGTTATAGTTTGCGCACTGGATTAAAACTAATCCTGTATACCCGGTTCAGCGTCTCCGACCTGAGCGTGACGATTAATTCTAGTTCACCAGTATTTTACGTGGAGTGACTAACTATCTGACCTCCAGAACCCGAATACATTTTTTGGCTACGAATGACAGCACAGACCGATCGCTAAACGTGCTTTCCGAGGCACGGACGGTATGTAGGTAATGAATGGTTACCCATCCACAAACCGAACACGGCAAGCGCAGCTTAAACTTCAATCGACGTCATCAACATTTAGACAAAGTTCTTTCTATTCAATTCGACATCTCTTCGGCCCGAGCACGGGGCGACCCGTAGACTCGGGTTTCGATGAAGACAAAGACAATTATTCTTTCCATAGCAAGAGAGTGGTAACTAATGTGATTAAGGTGAATCTGTTATGGACTTTTTCATTGAATAGTCATATAGTGGGATTAAACGATCGTAGAGTATTGTATTAATGATTTTATTTAATATAATCATGTTATGTATAAAAAAATGTACACCCAACTGAAACTCCAACTCAAAAGTAGAGAAAAATTAGTCGCCATGCTCGACATCGTAGAATTTTGTCGACTGAAGAATAGAAATATTTACTCTCGTTAGTTTTAACATCGCCGTGCTTAAGACGGTAGAAATCTATCTACATTCTGCCGTTTTGTCTATTCTTCCGTCGACAAAACTCGTTTCTATGGTGGTCATGCTACGCGTGCAGGTGGAAACATCCACTGCTGAAATTATTGCATTGTCATCGGTCCTCAATAAGTCTACAAAGTTTAAATGAAATCTGACCGTTTTATCAGGCCAAAATCTTTTAAGTAGGCTAAAATCAAGTCCAAAGGAGTCGGTTACAAACATAGTTGCATACAAACATACAGGTGAAGCTAACAAAAGTGTTTTAAAAACAAGCTACACAACAGTCAATTAAAACATAACCATAAATGTGTTATAATAATTTCTCTAACGATCAATTAGTAAATTCTTTTTGCACAAAGCAAAATATCCCTAACGACTTCTATCACAAGAATGTTCAGTGGCTCTGCAACGGGCAAGCCTACAGGTTTTCTTGAAAAATGCTGGGGTGCATTCAGCTGTTTCTGGTAAGAATTTTGGGTTGATCTTTAGGGTTCTGTAGGAACAAATTTGCGACTCGACTGAACAGCGTTCGGGAAACTACACAATATCTTCTCGTCCTACATACCGCAGTGTCTCAAGACAAGAGTCTTTGACCAGTGCATGTTGCTAGTGATGACCTATGGCACTGAGACGTGGTCGCTCACAATGGACCTCTTATGAAGGGTGAAAGTCATCCAAGGGCTATGCTTGGAATTTCCCTACGCGATCGAATCAGAAATAAAGAGATCTGTAGGAGAACCAAGGTAACCGACATAGATGGGCAGTAAATAAGTAGCAATCTGCCCTGACCACTGCCGCTTAAGTTTGGCAATTCTTTCGACTATGTCGGTTACCTTTGTTCTCCTACGGATCCCTTCATTTCTGATCGCGTAGGGAAACTCCAAGCATAGGCCTCTCCATTGCCCTTTGGATGACTTTCAGCCTTCTTATAAGGCCCGATAAAAAAGTTTCAGATTTTATCATTAACGTTAAATTATGTTTTCAGATTATTTGTTTTTTGACTTGGGTGACCTCAGATCCACATGCCAGTCTCACTTTTGACTACCAAAATGTAAGCACAATCTTTCTTTAATTTAGGGCAAAATTCATAGACAATGGTGCCGATTCCCTTATTCACAAACTAAACTAAATTTAAGTTCAGTGCATCTTTCTCTTTCTATTTCATTAAGGAAAGGACAGAAGATAAATTTTAGTTTAGTCCTGTCAAATTAATCAGCGCTTGACGTAAATTGACGTAATTTTAGTAGGCAAGTTTTTAATCACGTCTAAACTTGTATGGAGTAGTGACAGGCGCTGATTAATTAGACAGGATGTACGGCACTCGACTACAGCCCGGGGATTTATATTGAATAAAACAACGTTTTCCATTTGAGCAAGTACAAATATATTTTCGAAATCATATTGAGGTCGTCTATCGGCGGAGACTCTTAACACCGCGATTTAGGATTTGGCGCTCAATGAACAACGCCATCTATTGAGCGTTTGAAACAAACTCTCTATCAACTTCGCGACTGAACATCCCGCCCACCATGGACAGAATGTCCAGCTTAACAACAACTGATTGACCGCCCACCTTGCAACAACAATTTTCGGTGGGAAGTTTAACAAAAGTGGACTGTAATGTAGAAATAACAATAAACAACATGAATAGAAATAACAATACACAAAAATTAAGTATTATACTATAATAGTACAAGCTATTGGGTGATAGGCAACACAATCAATTTGGAGACAGGTCTCTTGATCATTGAACCCTTGCAGCGCAAGGTGACCACCCTTGTAATGTTGTCCGAGCCAGTGTGCTTCTCGGTAATGACACCATAGAGCCATCTTGCTGGTGGAAGATCATCTTCCATCACCAACACTACGTCACCCAATTTTGGCTCTGATGTTTCACGCGCCCATTTGTGTCTGTGGTGAAACTGAACCAGATACTCACGGGACCACCTACGCCAGAAGCCCTGAACCATGCGTTGAGTCAACTGCCATCTTTTCAAAGTACTGATGTTGGAACTCTCAAATTTGACATCGGGTACGAGAATCAGAGGCTCGCCTATTAAGAAATGACCTGGTGTTAGTGGGCATGGATCTTCTGGGTTGACACTCATCGTGGAAATAGGCCTAGAGTTTAGACAGGCTTCGATTTGGGCAAGCACTGTTGCCATTTCTTCGAAAGTGAGTGTGCTTGTCCCAATCACTCTTTTGAGGTGGTGTTTTGTGGACTTCACTCCAGCCTCCCAAAGACCTCCGAAGTTCGGGGAGTGAGGTGGAATGAAGTTCCAGGTTGTTCCATTTGTTGCCAACCAATCGGCAATGTCAGCTGCCATGCCAGACCTTCTGTGGCTGAATAATGTCTTCAATTCCCTGTTGGCTCCAACAAAGTTAGTGCCGTTATCACTCCACATCTCGCCACAATGGCCTCTCCTCGCTGTAAAGCGCTTAAAGGCTGCTAGAAAGGCTTGCGATGTCATGTCACTGACTACTTCTAAATGTATGGCCCGAGTGGCCATGCATACAAACAGACATATGTAACCTTTGGTGGAGTGATAACCGCGACCCTTTGTAGGCCGGATACTAATCGGACCTGCATAGTCCACGCCACTTCTTAAGAAAGGTCGGCTGACATTGACCCTAGCAGAAGGCAATGAACCCATTAATGGATGTACAGGCCGAGATGAATGACGGATACAACTAACACATTTGCGGACGTATTGTCTAACGATACTCTTTGCATTTATTATCCAATATTTGGATCGTAAATAATTAAGAACTAACTGAGGCCCACCGTGCAACGTTCTTTCATGAGCGTCGACTATAAGGAGGTGGGTTAAATGGGATTTACGAGGAAGAATTATGGGATGCTTTGAGTCTTCGTGAAGGTTGGCTTTATGCAATCTACCACCGACTCTCAAAATCTGTTCCTGATCCAGGTAAGGATTGAGCGAGGTAAGTCCTCCCTTTTTATTTATTTCTCCCTTTGACTTTAAATGATGTATTTCCGATTCAAAATGTTCCCCTTGACATATTTTAATGCAGGTAAGTAATGCCCCTTGAATTTCAGAATGTGTCAGAAATTTATTGAATTTAGTGCTATAATTTTTATTTTTAAACTTTAAGAACCTTTTACAATAAGCTACTACTCGGGTAAGTTTTCTAAGAGACGAATATTTTGAAATTATGGTATCCTCACTTGTTTCCTTTACTACTGTATTACATGCTACTACTGATTTTCTCTCTTCTAGGTTAGTTTCCTTAATTTCCCTTCTACTATAATTAATCTCATTATTTTTCAGCCAACTAGGTCCATGTATCCACAGTTCTAGGTCGGCGCACTCTGAGGGATTCACGCCACGCGACGCGACGTCTGCAGGATTATCACTGGACTGGACGTGCGACCACTGACTATTCTCCATAACGGTAAGTATTTCGGACACTCTGTTGCCCACGAAAGTTTTCCAGCGGCTGGGGTGACTGCTCAACCAGGCGAGTACCACTGTCGAGTCAGTCCAGGCATGTATGTTTTCCTTACAGATACCCAAGGTGTCGGAAACTTCACGCAGAAGTTTTGAAAGCAGCAAGGCACCGCATAACTCCAAACGAGGTATGGATACCTGTTTGACAGGGGCCACCTTGGTCTTAGCTGCAACTAGGCTAGCATGAACTCGACCATTAGCATCAATACACCGAACATAGACAGCGGCTGCGTAAGCGACATTGGATGCGTCACAGAATCCGTGCAACTCTAATAAGACATCGAATTGACCCATGTGAATCCACCGTGGGAGACGGAAGTCCCTGAGATGGTAAAGGTTATTTCTATAACTAAGCCATTCCTTTAACAGGTGATCTGGAAGTACATCGTCCCATTCGGATCCCGCTAACCACAGGCGTTGAATGAACACCTTGGCTGTAATTATTACCGGCGCAAGCCAGCCAAGAGGGTCGAATAAGCGAGCAATGTCAGAGATTATCTTTCGCTTAGTTATGGGAGTATCGGGCGGGGAAAGTTGAACAACGTATCTAAACTCATCTGACTTTCTCTGATAAGTTAATCCTAATATTTTTGTGAGCGCATCCATCTTAAGCTCCAGATTGTCCTGCCCAGCAGCATCCTCGTTCATTTTGGCTAACAATTCGTCACTGCTGCTAGACCACTTTTGAAGCTTGAATCCCCCACGCGCTAACAATTGATTCAGCTGGTGATAAATAAGTTCCCCCTCAGCGACAGACTGACAACCTGTCAACAGGTCATCTACATAAAACGATGTAAGGACTCTGTGTGCCGCTAGAGGAAAATCACTTCCTTCATCTCGAGCTAGTTGCTGCAGAGACCGGACCGCTAGGTATGGCGCAGACGACGTTCCAAAAGTAACACGTAACAATCGAATATGCTTCAATTCATCGTTTGGATTGTCACGCCACAAAATGCGCTGATAATCAGCATGCTCATCTGCAACCTTTACCTGACGGTACATTTTCTCAATATCTGCAACCAAACTTATTGGATGACAGCGCCACCGCATGATAGTTTGACGCAGCTCAGGTTGTAGGGTTGGGCCAACCATTAACTCTGTATTTAGCGATACACCATTGTGGCCTGAACATGAAGCATCGAAAACGACCCTAACTTTAGTGGTGCTTTTATCCTCACGCACCACCGCGTGATGTGGTAGGTAGCACGCATCCTTATCTAATTCTATCTGTGGGACAACTTCAGCATGTCCCAGTTCAATGTACTCATTTATGACTGCACTATACTGTGTCCTAAGTGTCGGATCTCTCAATAATCTTTTCTCCAGGTTGATAAAGCGCCTACGGGCAATGACCTCTGATCCACCAAACGTGCAACTGGGCGAATCAGTTTTAAATGGTAGTTTTACAACATACCTCCCAGTAGCGTCGCGTTTGGTGGTTTTGGAGTAGAGCTCCTCACATTTTTGTTCTTCCTCATTCAAGATAACACTTTGAACCGAGGGCTCTGACTCCAACTCCCAAAACTTGCGTAAAAGGTCATTGACATCCATTGACTGTGCTACGGTATGATAACATACTGGCCTAGATACTGCCAACGAAGGGATCTCCCCAGACAAGATCCAGCCTAACTGAGTCTTCTGAGCGACTGGAGATTCCGGTGGACCCTTGACTAAACCGTCCAACAAAACTTCTCCGACCACACGCGTACTCAACAGTAAATCAATTTTCCCTGGCGTATCAAAGGTTGGGTCAGCTAATTTTAAGGACGAGAACAAGGCCGAAACCTGAACGATCTTCTTTTCTGGTAAATGAGATGTGAGTTTATTCAATACGTAAGCATCGACATATAAGACAAAGGTGGGATCTAAACGTGATTGTAGTTTAAACCGAACTATCCACTTAGAAGGCATTGAGTTTCCTTCGTCATCGCCTAGTCGCAATATGTCGGTGTGAGCAGGTGCCTTTCTCAGTCCGAGCAACTGTACCGCAGCCTCTGTGATAAAAGAGACTTGAGAGCCCTGATCCATCAGAGCTCTTAACACAACAGCAGTACCAGTCCTCGACTCTACGTTAACCAAGGCTGTGGCTAGCAGACCGTGGTTGTGAACATCCGCAAAACAACATATAGGTTTGGTATCGGTTTGACTGGAAGAGGTGACTGCATTAGCAGCTACCACCTTCGGTTCCGCTGAACTATTAACAATTTCAGCAGAACTATCAGTAGATTTTGGGTGAAGTAGTGTGTGGTGCTTCTTCTTACAAAGGTGACATTTAGTATGCTGACGACAAGCATAGACCGAATGGTTTGTTCCTAAACAGTTATAACAAAGCTTACTGACTCGGGCAAACTCACGACGCTCATCACAATTTTTCTTAGCAAATGTTTTACAATGACACAATTTATGATCTCCTGAACATAATACACAACTTTGAGAAGCGACATGAAACGATTTGGCATTATTATCACGAGCACTGTTTTGTTTGTTTACTTTAGGGTCTAAATACTCTAAGGCTCTAAACCTAGATTCCATAAAGGCTTTAAACTCTTCAAACGTTGGTAAGTCATCCGTAGGACTTGAACTAATTCTCAGTTCCCACAATTTACGGGACTCTGTATCTAATTTCTCGGAGCTTAAGTACACAACAATTGCATCCCATGCACTGACGTCAATGCCTAAACTGCGTAAACCATGCAAGCAGTCAACCGTCGTGTCCAACAGCGTTTTAATATTTGTCGACGATTCCTTGCTAATTGACGGTTGATGGACAAGCCGTTTGAGCATACAGTTAGCTAAAAATCTTTTATTATCAAATCGCTTGTTTAGGATTGACCAACACTCATTGTAATTAGATGCAGTCACAGGAATATGTCGAAGCAATTGTTCTGCCTCGCCTGACAGATGACCCTTTAGATAATGGAGTTTTTGAACGTCATCTAATGTGTGGTTTTTATGAATTAGTGACGTAAATAAATCGCGGAATGTGACCCATTCTGAATAGAGCCCCGTGAACGTAGGCAAACTAATTTGTGGTAACTTTACATTTGAACTATTTTGAGAAGACTGGTTATTATTGGGGTTAACAACTTCACACGGACAAATTTGAATCAGCTGCTCTTTCAATTCCGACTTATAAGTTATATATAACTCTTCAGTTACTTCGTACAATTCAGACGTAAAATATGGATTCTTGTTTAATTCCTCATCGGTTGCCTTCTCTATTATGCGCAAATGTGTTTCAAGAAACAGTTTCCATTGCACCTCTAGAGATTCTAATCTAGTCTCAATATAGCTTTGAGTGAGACGCTCTTTAGGTGATTTTTTAAAGTTAATTCTACTTTTTTCTATCACTATTTTCTTGTTAAATTGCAATTTGCCTAATAATTCCATTTTGCATAAAGGCGATTCAATGCAACCGATGAAAAATTACAAGTACACAAACACAAACAGTAAAAAAAAAAGTGAAGAATAAATATTACGTAATTAATATTGATGATTAATTACGTATTCAAATCAAAAAGTTTCAATAGACCAAATTGGGCATAGATTTCCCGTCAAAACACCTTATTTGTAATTATTCTAAGTCTACTACTAAATCTTTAAAGTCTCGAGCACTTATATTTGCACTAAACTGATCTTCACTGAGAAATTGAAAGTCTACGAAATAAACACTGGATTAACTCACAGTTTTATCTGCCAAACCTCTCCAAACACGTCGTGATGTTCCTGCTGGTACTGCTGAGAGTGTGTCGTCACTGGCCGTGACGTCACTCTTGATGACGTTGCTGTTGTCTCGTCGCTCGTGGACTCTGCTGTTGTCGCCGTTGCCGCATGAAGTGAATCTCGATACTGGTGGCGCCCCCTGGCGGAGCCGGCCGCAACCTCGCTGCTGTGCTGCTTGCTGAACACCGCTGATCACCCACACTCACGGGGATTTAACAGGCACTTCAGGGCGATCCACCACTGGTTTCTATGCCTCACCAGAACGTCACAAAACTGTCACTTCACTTGTCGACGCGATTTCACTATAACGCGATCCGACTCGAAAGGACCAATTATGTACGGCACTCGACTACTGCCCGGGGATTTATATTGAATAAAACAACGTTTTCCATTTGAGCAAGTACAAATATATTTTCGAAATCATATTGAGGTCGTCTATCGGCGGAGACTCTTAACACCGCGATTTAGGATTTGGCGCTCAATGAACAACGCCATCTATTGAGCGTTTGAAACAAACTCTCTATCAACTTCGCGACTGAACACAGGACTAAACTAAAATTTTTCTTTTGTCCTCTTCTTAATGAAATACAAAGAAAAAGATGCACTGAACTTAAATTTAATTTAGTTTGTGAACAAGGGAATCGGTACCATTAGGTACTTACTAACTTTACCTTGCTTAAAAATGTTTCTTACGAATATCAACTTTCTTGGTGAAAAGAGTTACTAACATCGTTTTTAAGTAATTGTAACTAACTATATGGATTGTTAAGACCAGTGGTGGCCAAGTGGTAACGATCGCGACTTACGAGTCGCGAGTTCGAACCCAAACAGGTGTTTTACTTGCCTCAAGGAGATGTCAGCAGCACTGAAGGGGTTTGCTAAGACCGATGCCTGCCGGGGTCGCGAGATTGTTCGAAAGAGATACCGTGGCCCCGGCACATGGGCAACTGAAGGAACACGGGTGGGTTTTAGTCAGTACAAGTCTGACTCGCCCTCCCGCTCCGCCCAGGGCGGGAGAACTCATTTGATGATTACCCATCCAAAAAAAACCAGGTGCTTTACCTTGTGTAAAATTATTTCATCACCACTGCTGTCAAAATGTTGAAAGAAAACATCGTGAGGGAACCGGCATGTCTTAGAACCAAAAATTCGAAGACATGTGACATCTACCAACCCGCACAAGGCCCGCGTGTTGGATTATGGCCCGCCCCCTCTCTCCGAGAGGACGCCTGTGTCACAGCAGTGGGAACGTTGTAGGATGCTGATGTATATGCATTGTGAGAACTGGCTTGTAGTGTGAAATAAAGAACCGTATAAGAAAGAATCTTTTGAGGAAAGAACCACACAGATTGAGTGGATCTATCCAGTTAGTGCACGCATTTGTAAGTAATCGTGCAGCTCAACTTAGAATTTTAGAAGCTCAACGATACGACGAACAATACCAAAGAAAAAACTTTTTACAAAAAAAATAACAACCGACTTCCTAAAAAAACACTACAAAGTGAAAAATAACTTTAATTTCTAAAGTCGGTGTCTTACGATCTGTATTTAAGGTTTTTTGCCACTGACTTCCGAAATTAAAGTTATTTTTCACTTTGTAGTGTTTTTTTTAAGATGTCGGTTGTATTTTTTTTTTTTTTTGTAAAAAGTTTTTATTTTTAACTTTTTAGTTATGGTTGATACCCCGTAATAATTTAATCGTGTTATTCGTTCATTTATCGCGTAAATACTTAACGCAAATTTAAGACATGTGTTTTTCACATGGACCCCATTGTCCAAATGAAACAAAAATGGGACCATTTGGGAAGCACCAGCTTTCAAATAAAACAAGAATCATCAAAATCGGTTCATCCAGTCCAAAGTTATGAGGTAACAAACATTAAAAAAAATACAGTCAAATTGATAACCCCCTCCTTTTTTTGAAGTCGGTTAAAAGACATTTGGGACAATTAATTAATCCCCTTTGTTTTACAGAGACGGGATGACTTTTATGACCAGCCTGTCAACCTGATGACCAAGAAAGCACCACACGCGAAGGTAGGTACACCTTAAGGTGTCAATAGGCGAATAGCGCGCAGAACGTTAGCGACTGGGCGCGACGATGGTTTTAAAGTGGACGGGCTAAGTCTACGTACCGGTTTCCGCCGCAGGAGGAGACGCCCCGGGCGTCGGGAGTCGATAGCCGACTCCCGGCCATCGTAGGCGCGAGCTTGCGGGCGGCGAGCAATGGGTAGCTCGCCGCCAGGTAAGGACCAGGCTTGGGTCGACGGCGCGAATTCCACGCGCGCCTCAAAGAGATGTCAGCAGCACTGAAGTGGTCTGCTAGGACCGATGCCTGCCAGGGTACCGAGATTGTTCGAAAGAGTTACCGTGGCCCTGGCACATGGGCAACTGAAGGAACACGGGTGGGTTTTAGTCAGTAAAAGTCTGACACGCCCTCCTGCTCCACCTATAGCGGAAGACGTCATTTGATGATTTCCCACCACAAAAAAAAGGGTCGCGGGTTTGTTTAAAAGAGATACGGTGAAGCAGGTCTGCACGGTAGCGCTTGATGTGGTGGTGAGCCAGTCATCATTTCAGCCGTAAGACGTCCACTGCTGGACTTTGGCCTCCCCCAATTTGGGGGGCTTTGCCATAATCGCCACGCTTGGCAGGCTGGTTGGCGATCGCAGTATGGTGGTAAAATGCATAGAGAACGCTGCTGCCCATTCTCTAGCAAGTCCTTTAGTCGCCTTCTACGACACCCACGGGAAGAAATGGGGTGGTGTTATTCTTTACGTCCGGCACCACACGGTACTGTGAGCCAGTGAAGTGATATTATTCAACTCAAATACGGAATCAACAGGATTCTACAGTACCTACCATACTCTGTAGGTAGATTTGCACCGTAATTGCTTAATAACCCGAAAGAGGTGGGCCACCACAGCTCTAAGTAACATACCTAATATTTTTCCAGAATGAGCCAGCTGAACTCCAAGGGGACCCTAGCCGGGACTCCTTTGCTCCGTTCGATTTCAGCAAGATGGAACAGTTCGTGAACGACTACAACCAAGACGCTGCGCCAGAACACAACAGAATCAAGAGACGAGCTCGGGTACGTACACACTTTGCTTTCGTTTATTCAAAAGTCTAAATGCAAAATTCAGTCAGGGTTTCATGCCGCGAACGCTTCGTGTGCTACTCCAACTCAGACTTGGCCGGTTTGTTAGGGTTTCGTAGCAAAATGATAAAAAGAAACCCTTATGGTGCGACTCAGTCTAAAATACCGCTTATCTCCGTGTGTTGGTAGAAGTTTATGTAAAGATTACAGGAAAAATAAAGCAATATTTCTGAATAGCAAACTTTTTCAGAGATCATTAACAAAAATTACATTAGTTCCACTCTCAGTCAAGGGATGGCCTAAAACTTCAATACTGTAAAATATTTATATATGTATGTTTATACGGAACCCTTGGTACGCCGACTCGCTCTTGACTGTTTTTTTTTTACGAATATGAACCTTATTCGCTTACTCGTATAAGATAAAAAAAAAACTTATCGCCAAATAAAAGTAATAAAAATAGCTCAATGAATCGTGCCCTAATTAAAGATAGTCCGTTAAGATTTTAATTATGATCTCAACGATATCTTATTCTATTGTAGCCCAAGAATTCGCGAGCATTCTGGTTTTTACGTTTCACATCGGGATACGCGGGTGCTTTTATTAAAGACTCCAAAACCACATTTTTTGCCATGTTCATGCAGAAATTGTTCGTTATCTGATAAACTAAGTGTCCAGTGATATCGTACCTAAAATAATAAAGTGTTAGTGCCAAAAAAAGAAAAAAAATCCCACATAAATTGACGCCAGAACTGACAAGACTATTTTTTGCCGCAGAACGTGAGAAAATTTAACACACTCCTCGGCCCACAACTTCGCGAACGGCCGCATCACTACACGTACCCAGAGCCTGTGAAAGACAGGATCCTAGAGTTCTCAACGTCAACGAGAAGACCTGGAATCTTACCTGATCAAATGAACCCAGGAGTTATATTTAGAGTAAGAATGTCAGATGCAATCCTGCGAATCAAACAAAGAATGTATGAAGACCCTGAAAGGCATATAGAAGCCGATATAATCTACACTAACCTGATCAAAAAGGTTGTAATGGATGAAATAACGAAATTCCATAATCTGTTACTGATGTACAAGACGGATAAGAGCATAAAGGAGCATTTGGGAGAATGTGGCGGTCGTATATATAAATTTATAAGCTACATGACGATTAAAGTACATATCTACTGCTTGTTTGACGCCTTATGGATTGATGGGAATCCTTATGTCATTGGTGATGAATATTCCGTGACGCCTGTGGAAGTGCCTCCGATGCTGCAATGCGATGCAGCAGAGTGTAATTCTATAGTGTTTGTAGATTCTATTACGGAGCCTAAAGATCTGGAGGAGTAAGGTTTTGGTTTAATATAATTTTGTGGCGAAGTTGGTTGTTTCATTTGTGTTGATTTCCTAAATATGCATGCAATGAGTCTTTATAAATAGTACACTTTAATGATCGCTGAATGTTTGCTTGTCAGTTTTGCCAGAATGCCATGATAATTCTTAATCCTATTATACACATACCCACACACATATTTGTGTTTCGATGTTTCTTACGCTAAATCAGCTGAACGGACTTCGATGAAATTTGGTACACACGTAGTTTATAGCTTTTAACTTTTAACGTCAATTTTGATCTAAGTGATACGTTTCCGTGGAGTAATTTATAACCTCCGCGCGGGCGAAGGCGCTGCCAAACGCAAGTATTTTTATAAATTTGAAAATAACTATGCCTGCCTGCGTAGCATGACCACCGTAGAAATGGGTTTTGTCGACGGAAGAATGGACAGAATTACAGATTGTAGAAAGATTAAAGACAGATTAAAGATTGTAGAAAGATTTGTACCGTTTTATGCTGGCGTAGCATGACAATTCTATCTCTATACTACCAAGAATAGACAAAGTTCTTTCTATGGTGGTCATGCTACGCGTGCTGTCGTCAGTCGGTCTGTAACCACAGATTACTAAATAGTTACTACGTAACAGATACTTCACTCAGTGGAAAATTTCCAACACCTACTGCTATAATAGCCTACTCCGTCGCGTCAGCAACCGCTGCATGCTAAAATGTGCCTAAATGCTCAAGCGTACAGTTGTGATTGCTACGCACCGCGCGATCCCACAGCAATCGCAGGGATGCCTCTAAAATAAAATTAAATTAACATAACTATTTGTGTCTATTTTTAACCGACTTCAAAAAAAGGAGGAGGTTATCAATTCGTCTGTATTTTTTTTTTGATGTTTGTTAGCTCATAACTTTTGACTGGGAGAATCGATTTCGATGATTTTTTTATTTGAAAGCAGGTGCTTCCCGAATGGTCCCATGTTAATTTGGTTCCATTCGGACAGTGGAATCCATGTGAAAACCATATAAGTCATAAATTTGCATTAAGTATTTGCGCGACAAATGAACGAATAACGCGATTAGATTATTGCGGGGTTTCTACCATAACTAAAAAGTTAAAAATAAAAACTTTTTACAAAAAAATAAAAACCGACTTCCTTAAAAAAACATTACAAAGTCAAAAATAACTTTAATTTCGGAAGTCGGGGCAAAAAAAACCTTAAATACAGATCCTAAGACACCGAATTCCGAAATTAAAGTTATTTTTGACTTTGAAGTGTTTTTTTTTAAGGAAGTCGGTTTTTTATTGAGAACTGTGAATATGTTCGGTAGTTTAAAATTGTATCGTATAAAAGTAAAATATGTTTTTAATAAATTGGTGCTGAGTGTGCAAATACATCTAAAACATAGATGAAGTTTTTTTTAAAAATCTTTAAAAACTACATGTGTTTTTTATTTTTCCCTTCTTTTACTTGATTTGCACCCATCTACTGCACATAAGGCACCAGACGGCATCGTAGGTACCCGTACAAACGAATGGAACGATTTAAATTGAACAACGTGCGTGCGCTTCGCTTGCGAAAACCGCATTGAATATGGTCCGCAAACGACCCGAGACCGCTCGGCCGGGCGGTAGGTAATTATAGCGCGCAAGTACATGGAGTGACGGAGGCCTGCTGTAACTAAAATAATCATCAGGACACAACATTACGCCTGTAATTTCCGAAGGTTTGGGAAAAGGAACCTGTACACCCCTATTTCGCCTGGCCTTTTAACTGGCCTGTTAGTCTAGTGGTGAGAGACCCTGACTGCTAGGACTGAGGTTGTGGGTTCGATTCCCACCCAGGACAAATCTTTGTGAGATGAGCTGAGCACAATGATTTGTTCTGAGTCTGGGTGTAATTTATATATAATGTGTATGTATTTAGAAATATATAAGTATACTAGCTGTACCCTGCCACGCTTCGCTGTGGCACATTCGAGTGTTTTCCTCGCTTCCGGCAGATGGCGCGGTCACTGGTACACAGCTGATCGTTAAAAAAAACTGTTTTTTCGCGGTCGCGGATATGTGACTGATGCAAAAAATAGATAAAAACAATCCTTGATGCGGATTATATATATCATGCTAAAATTTCAGCTCGATCAGTGCAGAACTTTTGAGTTTTTGCGTACACAAACCATGCCATGCCATGCTTTGTGTCTGGTTGCCATAGTACAGGCTCTGCTTAGTTTGGGATCAGATAACGGTATGTTAGTTGTCCTAAGATATTAAGATAAAGATATTTCGCCAGTTATGCTAAATTCACATGTAACAGATGCCGAGCCCATCCCGTTAACCAGACACAAATCTAAACTCCAACCTGCTTCTGAGAAATTGATGGAAAAATCCCGCTCGCTTTGCCCTACTTGGGAGTCAAACCCAGGACCTGATGCTCGTCAGTAGCGCGTGCGACCACTAGAGCAACGGGAAAGTCATAAGAGTTTCCTAATTTGAATTTGAATTCCAAATTCAAATTAGGAAAATGTGTGATTTTCATTTGTTTTTCGTACCGTCAAGATGAGTGAATCTAATGAAGAAATTCGATACATTTTAAAATTTTACTACAAAGAAGGTAAAAATGCAACGCAAGCCGCGAAAAAAAATTGCGATGTTTATGGACCTAGTGTAGTGTCTGTGAGAGTAGCACAAATTTGGTTTAAGCGTTTTCAATCCGGAAATTTTGATGTCAAAGATGCACGTCGCTCTGGTCGCCCTATTACGGATAAAATGGATGCCATTTTTGAAAAAGTGGAGCAAGATTGGCATACCAGTAGTTACGACGTAGCTGAAGAACTGGAAATTGACCACAAAACAGTTTTGGCGCATTTGAAAAAAACTGGGTACACAAAAAAGCTCGACATTTGGGTACCTCACGAGCTCACTGAAAGAAACCTAATGAACCGTGTACTCATTTGTGATTCTTTATTACGACGACGTAATGAAACCGAACCATTTTTGAAGAAGCTGATAACTGGTGATGAAAAGTGGATCACGTATGACAAGAACGTGCGAAAAAGGTCGTGGTCAAAGGCTGGTCAGGCTTCACAGACTGTAGCGAAACCCGGGTTAACTCGCAACAAGGTGATGCTGTGTGTGTGGTGGGATTGGAAGGGCATTATTCATTATGAGCTGTTACCACCAGGCAGGACCATCGATTCTGAACTCTACTGCGAACAACTGATGAGATTAAAGCAAGAAGTTGAGAGAAAGCGGCCGGAATTAATCAACAGAAGGGGTGTGGTTTTTCATCATGATAACGCTAGACCTCACACATCTTTAGCCACCCAACAAAAATTAAGAGAGTTTGGCTGGGAGGTGTTAATGCATCCGCCGTATAGTCCTGACCTTGCACCTTCAGATTTCCACCTGTTTCGGTCTCTTCAGAATTCTTTAGGCAGTGTCAGGTTAACATCACGAGAGGACTGCCAAAACCACTTGTCGCGGTATTTTGACCAGAAGTCCCAAAATTTCTATAGCAATGGGATCATGTCCCTACCTACAAAATGGCAAAAAGTTATCGAACAAAATGGTACCTACATACTTTAGTTAAATGTAAATAAACTTTATTAAAAAGTAATTGTTTAAAAAAACTAAAAAACACGCTTCCATTGAAAACCAAACTAAAAAGTACAAAATAATGGAAAAAAAAGTTTTTTGCTGTCCTCGTAACCCTGGCAAGGATAATGGCACAAATTTATGAAATTATTGCATTGTCATCGGTCCTTGACAGGTTTGCAAAGTTTGAATGAAATCTGGTCGTTTAAAGTGGGTCAAAATCGCGCTATAAGGAGTCGGTTACAAACAAACATACAAATATACAAACATACAAACATACAAGTGAGGCTAATATAAAGCGTGTAAAAATGTTTTGAATTTTCTTAAAAAAATGCGAAGAAACTTTTTCCCCAACCTATTACATGACTTTCTGGCTGTTTAGAGTATTTTGTGAATATCATTATACATTTGAAAATATTTTTAATAGGTATTTCCATCAGAAAATTCTCAGCAACAGGTGTCTGGACGTGTGCCCGGTCGATGGGCCTACGTAAATTCAAAATCAAATCTGGTAGCGTTTTGTAACGGGTTGTTGAGCTTTCTAAAATAGGGTTGAGCTACACGATGACTGATGCATGTATTCCGGCTCTTTCTTTAAAATACACTTCCAGTTATAGCCCTACATTGTTAAACTCACATAAAAAACTGTTTCCAAAAAAATAACAACCGACTTCCTTAAAAAAACACTACAAAGTCAAAAATAACTTTAATTTCGGAATAAGGTGTCTTAGGATCTGTATTTAAGGTTTTTTTGCCACCGACTTCCGATATTAAAGTTATTTTTGATTTTGTAGTGTTTTTTTTTTTGGAAGTCGGTTGATATTTTTTTGTAAAAAGTTTTTATTTTTAACTTTTTAGTTATGGTAGATACCCCGCACTAATCTAATCGCGTTATTCGTTCATTTGTCGCGCACACTTAATGCAAATTTAAGACTTATAATATAAGTCTAGTAAGTATAAGTATAGTAAATTTGCATTAAGTGTGCGCGACAAATGAACGAATAACGCGATTAGATTAGAGCGGGGTATCTACCATAACTATATGGTTTTCACATGGATCCCATTGTCCGAATGGAACCAAATTAAAATGGGACAATCAAATAAAGAAAATCTTCAAAATCGGTTCTCCCAGTCAAAAGATATGAGGTAACAAACATAAAAAAATAAAAAGTACAGTCGAATTGATAACCTTCTCCTTTTTTTGAAGTCGGTTAAAAATTAGAATAATAGAATATTTGGAACTTAAAAGAGACCATGACCTCTGAGTTTGTTTCGCCATTTCTTCTCAGGGATCAGTCAGCTACGAGATGCCGGCGCCATCCAGTTTTTAAATATTGACCAACACAATATTAACGTGTAAAAACACTTACTTTTTACTATCACTTAAAAAATCTACTTACAAATGAATATTTCATTTGATTTCAAACTTTAGGTACTGGGACACAAGTTTCGATGCAGCTGGTTTGTCACAGTTTAACATTTTTGAACCGCATTCAACTCAGGGAGGAGAGGGAGTGAGGTGTTGAACTCTCCACCCTTACAGATGTAAGGGTGGAGAGTTCTAACTAGTTCTATCTAATCGAGGCGCGCGTGGAACACGATGCGCCGCCATCTCGGGTCCTAAGGAATAGGGGGCGACGAATGTCTTCAAATCGGTTGCCCATGGACCCATTTAGGGAGAAGAGGGCGTTGTGTGCGCCACCTCCAGGTGATGAGTGGAAGTGATCTCCCGCTCCCTTTTCGCAGCCTCCTTTTGCGTCCCAAGACTCCTCGATGCCGTTCATGGAGTCGGCCACGGCCGGCAGCGATGGGTCACTGACTCCTGAGATGACGGCGCGTCGTGGCCTACCAAGCGCCATACTCTGCCAGCGTACGCTGCGCCGCGTCCTCCCGGCAGCTCGCAGTTCTAACATGATCTAACCCATGAGATATTACAGAAATGTCCAATATACAATGTTTATTTGCAGAGACGTCGGGGTCGCGGCGGCAAACGACGAATTCGCCAACGGTCTACCACCAACCAACCTGACGATGACGTAAAGAATGCATTAGTTTTCTGACTATTTTATACATGAAAGAAAGAAAGAAGAAAGAAAATACATTTCTTTAGCACAGTTTAAAAGGCACACAATAGACAACAATATTTACAGCAGGAAAGAGTAAAATAAAAATAAATTTTAAAAAGTGTAAGGTGTGAAGTCAGAAACTGGCATTATAGGGTGCCTCGCGGCTGCGCCAAAAAGGCCCAGTTCAGCAAAATGCCAGACTACTAGTGCCTGACGCTGGTTTTCAACTGGACCAGAAGTGTGATTGACATGGTGTCAGGGAGAGCCCTCTGCAAACTGACAGGGTTTCAACTATATTCAGCTCCTTATTTGAACCAAATACATGGTGAAATTAAATTTGCTTCTCAATACTTTAACCATGTGTTGGGTATCGACAACTAAAAGTAATTATATAAAAATAAAAAAATACAAAAAAATATGCAAACATTTTCAATATTCTCATTCCAACTTTGTTTGGGGGGTTCAGTGTGTGTGTGTTAGGTACGTTTCTGTGCATATTGTACTTGAATTTAGCACTGAAATCTAAATCATTTGACATGTAGTACCTGTGCGAGGCACGGGCGTATCGCTGGTGTACTTATAATATTTATTGTTATTCATTTATGATACATTTTATTTATTTGTTTAAATGCCTTAAAACTATCATTACAGCACGCGTAGCATGACCACCGTAGAAATTGGTTTTGTCTATTCTTGGTAGAATAGTGATAGAATTTTCATGCTACGGCAGCATAAAACGGTACAAATCTTTCTACAATCTTTAATTTTGTCTTTAATCTTTCTACAGTCTGTAATTTTATCTATTCTTCCGTCGTCAAAACCCATTTCTACGGTGGTCATGCTACGCGTGCTGGGTGCTTACTCTCGAATATAATTCCAATAGATCGACATTGGAATTGTCAGTCAAACGTCAGTGATTGGCTGGACTCATTGAGTCTAGCGAGGTATATAATCTAAGACAACGTTCAACGTTCTGACGTTTCACTAATGTCGATCTATTGGAATTATATTCGAGAGTAAGAACCTTGGTCTTAACCAAATGTGTTAGCCAAGTCACACACACAAAATAAAAATTATAAATAATAAAAATAATAGTTAAAGACGAAAAAACGCAAAGCGTGTTTTTAAACTACTATTTATTTTCAATTTTTTAGTTCGGCTAGCTTTAAAAGAGTTTCTTTTTTAAAATTTTATTGTTTATATTATAATTATGAATTCATTCATTCATCATGTATAAAATGTTTAGACCAGTAAAGAAACCTTATCATTTACAGTCGAAGAATGGAACCACCACAGAAGTACCGATAGCAAGAAGCGGAAAAGGCAAGCAAGGGCGTAACAGAGACAGGATCGCGCCAAAAAACCCTAATTTTGATATTTACGATCCCGGTCAGAAGGTGAAGTATACCTTTATAATTAACAAGCTTTTGCCCGCGGCTTCGCTCGCGTTAAATTCCCCCCCCCCCCCCCTCCGATTTTAGGGAAGTGTGGGGTCAGAAAGAGACAAAAGTAGCCTATGTCACTCTCCATCCCTTCAACTATCTCCACTTAAAAAATCACGTCAATTTGTCGCTCCGTTTAGCCGTGAAAGACAGACAAATAGACACACACACTTTCCCATTTATAATATTAAGTATGGATTGACATTTTGGTGTCTAAGATTACATTTGTGCAGTGGAACACTGCGCTCAATATTACTGGGTTTGGCGTGCTCCACTCCAGGGACTCGATCGTCTGCTCTATCGGCCATCGGTCCTTCGACAAAATGGCCAGTCCACTACCACTTCAACGTGCTTACTCAGTCAACTATATCGATTACTCCAGTTCTTTTCCGGATAACTTCGTTTCTGCTGATTTTATCCTTCAAAGAAACTCCGAGCATAGCCCGCTCCGTAGCGCGCTGAGCGACCTTAAATTTGGGGACCAGGCCAACTGTCAATGTCCACGTTTCGGCACCGTATGTAATAACTGGCAGGACGAACTGGTTGAAGACCTCGTTTTCCAACATTGCGGTATTAGCGACGAGAAGACTTGACGAAGTTTTCTAAACGTTGCCCGTATCGGCAAGCCTAGTGTGGATAGCCCCCCAGCTAGATGGACCGACGACCTCAAAAAGGTGGCTGGGACAGACTGAATGCGGAAGGCGGAAGACAGGGTGTTGCGGCGCATTATGGGAGAGGCCTATGTCCAGCAGTGGACTGCAATAGGCTGAGTTGATTGATTGATTGAGGCGTGCTGTCGCTACGGCTGATCGAACAAGGCTGCGATTGCGGCGCATTGCTCCGCGCTCCATCAGGAGCCGTCCTTATATTACGTCACACAAATTTCATGTTTTTTTGACCCCCCCCCCCCGTCCTTCTCACAGCTGGTCACATTTGTGAGACCCACCCTCTCCAGTGTGACGTCACATATTTTGCAATTTGACATCTAGACATTGAAATTTAAAAAAAATCGTTCATATTTCGTGTTTAAATAGTACTTTAAATATGTATATTCAATTTTGAAATGTGACGTCACAAAATTTAGGGCCCCTCCTACCCCCTTGACACTGACAATGTCAAAATTCGTCGACCCCCTCCCCCCCTTAACGTGTGACGTAATTTGTGGATGGCCCCTCATGGGTGACCATCTTTACATACCAAGACCCTTCCGTGCCTCGGAAAGCACGTTAAGCCGTTGGTCCCGGCTGTCATTTGTAGATCTTTGACAGTCGTTACGGGTCGTCAGAAGCCCGAAACTCTGACTCGTAGTCTTACCAAGGGGTACCGTATTACCCAGTAACTGGGTTGTCGATGTCAGATAGGCAGTTGCTCCATGTAAAATACTGGTACTCAGCTGCATCCAGTTGGACTGGAAGCCGACCTCAACATTGGGAAAAGGCTAGACAGATGATGAGTGTGTTTAAGCAATTAGGGGCCGTAAATTACGTCACACGAATTTCATGATTTTTGACCCCCCCTCGTCCTTGTCACAGTTGGTCACATTTGTGAGACCCCCGCCCTCCCTAGTGTGACGTCACATATTTTACAATTTTACATCTAAAAATAATTATTGAATTAAAACAGCAGTTCCAAAATTAGTTTTATTTCAATTTAAATTATTTTTAGTAAAATTAACATCAAATCAAACATTGCGAGAAATTTGAACCTTATATCTTTACAGATAGAGATGCAAATGTTTTTGAGTTTTTCGTTAATAGTTCAAAGTTCATGTTTTACTTAACACTTAGATTAAAATAGATTTTGAAATGTGACGTCACGAAATTTAGGACCCCTCCCACCCCCTTGTCACACAATGTCACACTTCGTCGACCGCCTCCCTCCTCCTGACCGTGTGACGTAATTTATGGATCGCCCCTTAGGGCGCTGCTTCTATGCCAAAGAAATAAAATAAATGCTATACTTTCAGGATTTTGAATCAGGATATGTCGAGATGCCTAAGGACTTGTACCAGGCGCATTTGAGACCTGGAGTCATCTTCAGGATCCATATGTCCGAAGCTGTCCTCAAGATGCAGTACCGAAAGTAGGTAGTATACAGGGCGACAAGTACACCGATGCGTAAACTGTAACCATTAATTCTGTACTTGATTCTACACCTCCTAGCGTAGAAATGTTTTAAAGCAACAACTTTTTCACAGAAATGGGCAATATCTTTGTGGTCAAAATGTGCATGCAACAGCATTTTTTTTTAAGTATCCTACTAAAAATTTCGACACATGGGCCTCCAGCATCATATCCTGGATCCATGGTAACAGATTGTCCTGCCACGGTAATTGAAGGAACACGGGTGGGTTTTAGTCAGTAAAAGACACACACACCCTCCCGCGTCACCCAGAGCGGGAGACGTCATTAGATGATAACCCAAAAAAAGGCGTTAGTCAAAACAGGCAAATATTTTCCGCAGTTACGGTGAAGATAAAGATGAATCCGTAATAGAAGCTGATGTGGAGTACCTTCGTTTGACACGGAAGGTCATCAACGATGAGATCACCAAGTTCGAGGACCTGCAGTGGCTGGTGGGCTGGTTCCACAACCGATCCGACTTAATTCAGGAGCACATGTGTAATACCAGATATTATACTGTTGGTAAGTTGAAAGAATACGTGGATCTGTGTGGTTCCGTAAAGAATCAAGCACCATCCTATTTCTTGCCGTGAGTGTCGTAAAACGCGATTAAGGGACTTACTAGAGAATGGGCAGCAGCGTTCTCTATGCATTTACCACCATACTGCGATCGACCACTCGCCTTCCAGGCGTGGCGATTATGGCAAACCTCGCCAAATTGCGGAAGGTCTATATCCAGCAGTGGACATCGTTCGGCTGAAATGAGGTAACCTCCGTGAGGTTGTCAGTAATACTAAGGCGTTGCCAACCTTCCTCGAGGAGCTGGGGTGGATCAAATAATCGGTTTTCCCACCCGTAAACAAAATACGAGCGTTGATGTGGAGTTGCGGCCGAACCGAAATTTAGCCTTATACCGCTGGGCAATTAGAGCCCATGAGCTCCTATATCATCATCCTCCATGCAGGCCCTGCACAGCAGACTGTCTGTGACTCCTATGATAAACAGGTGTTTATAAAATAACTCTTGGCTAGTTATAGACTGGCCTCTTAGCCTAGTGGTTAGTGACCCTGACTGCTAAGACTGAGGTCGTGGGTTCGATTCCCACCCAGGACAAATCTTTGTGTGATGAGCACAATTATTTGTTCTGTGTCTGGGTGTAATTTATCTATAATATGTATGTATTTAGAAATATATAAGTATGATTATCAGTTTTCTGGTTACCATAGTACAGGCTCTGCCTAGTTTGGGATCAGATAACGTTGTGTTGGTTGTCCTAAGATATTATTTATTTATATTTATTATTTATAGCTCAGACACACATTCACTCTCACTCACACACACACATTCACTCTCACTTACACACATACACACACATACAACCCACAAACCCGCACACGCACTTACCACATTTTTTTTTCACACTAGAATTAAAAACAGGAATGTACCACTTAAAAATAAATACTACTTACTTACCTGTAATTTCGTATAATGAACGGATGGATGACCCCTGTAACACAGGTTCTACCTAGTATGGGGGTCATTGATCAAATTTCTGTGCACTTGTAAATCCTAAGCTGTAAATGCTGCGTATAACTATTTTGTAATATACTTTTGGAACTAAATGATTTTTATTACTATTATTATAGCTGCTGTAACTGTACGCAGCTGTATTATAGTTAGTCAGAGAACCTGTGTCGCGGCCATCAATTTGTAGTGTGTGGTGGAACATTGCTTGCAGAACAGATGACCCTAAGAAGATTTGGGATAAGGACGGGAGAATTATGGCGATGTGGTGTGTCTTCATCAAAAGCTATTTTAATGAAGGGTTGAAATTGAAATCTCGACGTTTATAAAGTGATATATGGTGTGATTGTAAATGATAGGCTGAGGAATGATGTGATAAGACAACGGTGCGGTTTCAAAGAAGATGTAGTGACGAAAATTGAAAAGAGTATAATATGCTTAGATAGTTTGGTTAAGTTGAGAGGCTGAATGAAGGACGGCTAACAAAAGGTATTTACAAGGCAGATGTGACATGACACGCTGAAAGTCGACGCCTGAAGAGAACATATAGTGACTTTATTCGTGATGTTCTTCAGAAGGGTCAGGTGCGCATTACTCGCAACCGGGGCGTGTGAGTATGACCAGATGTATGAACTTAAACGAGGCAAAAGGAGTATGTAAGGACCGTAGCTTTCGTAGCAGGTGGTGTTCTATAGTTTTTGCCCACCATGGCAAATAAGCGTCAGTTTATGTATTTATGTTTAAGTGAGAAAATTCCAGCAGTACCCCTAGCCAAGTTGATAATTTGCGATCGTTAACGCTAGTCGCTCAACGTTAAGTGACGTGGTTAGAACAAACGAATAGAAAATTCGTAGTCAAGTTCACATCGCTCAAAACGATAGAATGATTTTTTATCGTTTTTACAATGTTCAACGCTACATCCTTTGTTATAATGTGTTGTTTTTCTAAAGACATTGTAGAACGAGCGGCCGACTCAGGCGCGTCAACACGGCTACCAACTTATCGTTTTCTACAATTGCTGACACCGAGGCGTTACCGATTGGAGAACGGAATTCGTTCTTTTTCATCTCGTTCTTATTTTCAGGAACTCCTCCAACGATGTTCACCCACCCGGAAGAATACATGAAGCGTATGTGTCTGTTCGACAGCGTGTATATCGACCATATCCCGTACGTGGTCGGTGAAGACAGCTCGATAATGGCAGCAGTGGCGCCACCTGTGCTGCACTGTGATGCTGCTACTTGTACTTCAGTGCCTTTTATAGACAGGTAACGGAATATTCTAGCTCTAGCAATAGTTCCAGTTCGGTGGTCCAGTGGTAAGGACCGCGATTTACGAGTAAAGATTGCAACG
This sequence comes from Aporophyla nigra, assembly GCA_947507805.1. Classification (NCBI taxonomy): domain Eukaryota; kingdom Metazoa; phylum Arthropoda; class Insecta; order Lepidoptera; family Noctuidae; genus Aporophyla; species Aporophyla nigra. The sequence goes on along the minus strand of OX382321.1, from coordinate 7,160,430 downwards.
TGGTCGCGAGTTCGAACCCAAGCAGGCGCATTCATCATCATCATCATTTCAGCCGTAAGACGTCCACTGCTGGACTTAGGCCTCCCGCAATTTTTGGGGCTTTGCCATAATCGCCACATTTGGCAGGCGGGTTGGCGATCGCAGTATGGTGGTAAAATGCATAGAAAACGCTGCTGCCCACTCTCTAGTAAGTCCCTTAGTCGCCTTTTACGACACCCACGGGAAGAAATGGGGTGGTGTTATTCTTTACGTCCGGCACCACACGGTACCTTACGCAGCAGCGCGTAGCAGGCGCTTTACTTTGTGTAAATTATTTCATCACCACTGCTCTCAAAACGGTGAATGAAAACATCGTGAGGAAACCGGCATGTCTTAGAACCAAAAATTCGAAGACATGTGACATCTACCAACCCGCACAGGGCCCGCGTGGTGGATTATGGCCCGCTCCCTCTCACCGAGAGGAGGCCTGTGTCCCAGCAGTGGGAACATTATAGGCTGCTGATGTGATAGTTCCGGATCAGTATCATTCCGATTCACCCCGTCCCTTGCTGCCCTCTACCAGTGATGCCCTAAGCCGAGGCCCGTACCCCACAAGGGGTGCCCTTAGCGAGTAGTCGCACTAGTTTCAAGTTTTTTAAGCGCTGGCTGGAGGCCTCAATTTATTAAGGTAGCCACAGGCAAGTTCAGATAAGCCGCCGACAACCTCACAGGTTGACTAGCGAGATGTCATTCCAAAAAAAGAATCGGATGATGACAACCAAGCTCATCATTATCAAATCAATCAATCAATCTAATCAATTTATTTCGGGCTACAAAGACCCAGATCATAAATACCTTACAGACTAACATACATACAAATAAAACACAATGTAAACAAAACTATTATATTATCGACGGCGCGTAGTGTTCCACGCGCGCCTCAAAGAGATGTCAGCAATAATGAAGGGCCAAAGACTTTCTCTTTGGCTAGGACCGATGCCTGCCGGGGTCGCGAGATTCGTTCGAAAGAGTTACCATGGCCCTTGCATATGGGCAACTGAAGGAACACGGGTGGGTTTTAGTCAGTAAAAGTCTGACACGGCCTTCCGCTCCACCCAGAGCGGGAGAAGTCATTTGATGATTTCCCATCCAAAAAAAAAGGTCATCATGATCTGCTTAGCCTACTATGATGGTGTCGGCTTCCAGTCTAACCGGATGCAGCTGAATTTGAGGTGGAGCGACTGCTCATCTAACCTTCACAAATCCGTTACTCAATAATACGATACGCTTGGATAAGACTGGTTGCCAGATTTAACCACTGTCAAAGTTCTACCAATAACAGCAGAGACTGGCTTAAGGAGAAAGGCTTAACGTGCTTTCCGAGGCACAGAGGGTTTTTGGTATGTAAAAATGGTCATCCATCCACGGGGTAACGGCGGTAAACATAGAAATATAGAAAAAATGCAATAAAAATAACTATTCCGCTATCTTGGATCGTCCGCCATATTGGATTTAGAATGACGTCACATAGCTTATCGTGTATTGTCATCCAAACTAAATGGTATACAAAATTTCAGCTCAATTGGTTGAAGATATCTGCTTCAAAATTGAGCTTAGCAAGATTCCACCAGAACAAACATACATATATACATTGCAAGTTAAATAAAAGCTTTTAAAAAGAGTTACATCGAGCGGCAAGCATAGTTAATCCTACCCAACCATGGGAACAAATGGGATGCTGCTATTCATCCAGGACCATACGGAACTGATTACTTTAGCGGGTTACAAAAATTCGACAAATTACAAACGTTGCAAGTCAGGGGGCTTACTCTTCAACCTAATTTTAATTTCAATCTAAAGCCAATACGATTCTAATGTTAATTTCGCATACACGTGATTCGGTACTCTTGAAAACAGTAGTGTCAACATTGGAACAACAACAACGCCCGATCTCGAATCCACTTAGTTTTCCAAATTAAATAAATAAATATCTCAGAACAACTAACACACCGTTATCTGATCCCAAACTAGGCAGAGCCTGTACTATGGTAACCAGACAACTGATAAATATACTTATATAACGAGGGTAGATGGGGCGCCTCACTATCAGTATGGTCACACATGGCCGGGGATTAAAAATAATATTCCGAAAACTTAGAGAAACGGTGTATTTATTCGATCACGCACACTAATTACAAAAATGTTAAAAGATCAAGCCGATCAGAACAGATTAAATCGGAAACGCGGTAAGTTCGATGCAGCACGTGGTGACAACAGAAAACACGACCGTTTGCCTTTGCGTCTCTCAGAATAATGTCGCCCGCTCTAACCGTCAATGTCCGTATCACTATCCTCTATGGTTACTGTCACTGTGAGTGTCTGACAGATATCTACCGTCAGTCATGTGACGGCTGTCAATTAAATGTCACCACATCTGCATCGACCGTACCCAAGTGTAACACTTGACGTTTCCGTTTGACGTTTACATTGTTTACTTCTTAATTCCGCAATCAAAATAACAGATGGCGCCACGGTGATACCGTCGCTGCAACAACTTCTTAATTCCGTAATCAAAATAACAGATGGCGCCACGGTGATGCCATCGCTTCGACATATATATTTCTAAATGCATACATATTATAGATAAAATGGACACCCAATTTTAACACATTTTGGTGCTAGCGTCGAACTCAAGAATACGAAACGCCAAAATTCCAATGTCAATCGATCGGAATTAAAATCAAGAGTCAGCACCTAGATTCTGCCTTAAAGTACGCTTTGGTTTAGGAGACTGCTTCCAAAACTAAAAATTTCCTTTTCTTCCACAGTGTGATGTTCGACGAACGCTTTTCGCGTACCAATGTGCGCACTCTCACACGTTGTCAGGCATCATGTCGAGCACATTGTCGCAACGATCCAGACTGTCTCAAGCGCTGCTCCGACAGATGTTTACGTTCAGACTAAAGCTGTGGTTTCTTTAGACAGCGGTGAAAGGTCACATCATAGTGGCTGTCTAAATACAAGCGTTTTTTGACACCTTAATGTCAATTACTGGTGAAAATGTTGGCCAATGATAGTCGACATAAAGTGACAGACCGCTCTTCCAAGAAATCTCGCTTCTTGGTTCTTTTGGTGTATGGCAATATCGTAACTAAATCCAACATCTTGTTTTTTTTTTTATTTACAGTCTGTCACAATTTCACAAAATTAATGTTGAGCGCCAAAAGATCCTTGTTTTAACTGCTTTATCCATTATAAATATGTATTTGACGAGAGTAAATGGTGTTTTATTTCTCCCTTAACCTCTTGATGCCCTATGAAATTAAGGCATATCAAGGTATAATATGCGTTAAGGTAACCTATGAAATTATCTTTTTTGCAATTTTTTGCAGATCCAGTGTCAGGTTAATGTTGATTAAAATATCATCCGTGATCGTAACAAATGGTATCACTTATGCAACGTTTACAACGCAATATTACCTACATAACTCATATGTATGACCAACTTGTTAATAATAGAAGTGGTCGTATAAGGGTTCCAACCTCCGTTACTTTAGAGGTACAAACTCTTCTGTTTTTTTAGTAAGAAAAAATAAAGAAAGAAAATACGTTTATTTGCGGTAAATATGACGCAAAGAAAAACTGAACACAACAAAAACATATAAAAAAAGCTGGGGAAAATATGCGTCACATCCACGCAAAACGGCCATCGCTCAGCATAATACTGCGACTCTATGCGAGACAGAGCCCCAGCGCTAGTTTTCAGCGACAGCCGATTTAGATTATCTCGTCTTTCACTTGAAGGATTAATTACACACAGGTTAACTTGTAGACATGGACCTTAGTGTATTTAGGTAAACGCACCGAGACAATTTTGAAATCAATGAAAGAATTAGTTGTTTTCACACTTACTTTATTATTTTCATGTGCTACTGTTATTTCCACTAGATTTAAATAACACAAATAATGCTAACTTAGTTTTTGAAGAACTCACTCTGTATAAACAAATGTATGGAATCAGGTACTTTTACAAGTAGTCTTAAAGATTGGTAGGGTTTTGTAAAATCGCCTTGAAAATTATCTGTCGATCTATTCAGTAACAATTTATCGTGAAAATTTAGGTGAAGTGAGCCGTCAATCCCTGGCGTCAGGTAGGATGTCACTGACATCCATCCATCCATCAACTGACATCATGTCAGTTTACATAAAGCTGACTTCACCTACATTTTTGGTTTTCATGGTGAGATTTTTACAGAATCATACTGCTAAACTTCCTCTACTGTAAACAATACGATTTCCGGTCGAAGTCGAATACAATTTCAGCTTGTGACAACTATAAAGCTCGATATGAATAAAAAAATAATCGGTCTAGGCTAGGTCTTCATTGACCTCATAAAAGCATTTGACACAGTCAGCCACGAATTGCTGTTAAATAAAGTGACTGAAATTGGTATAAAAGGTCCCTGCCCTTGACATATTTAGGTCATACCTGTCAAACTGTTACCAACTAGAGAAGATAGGGGACACTCAGAGTAATCCCAAAATTATAACATACGGCGTGCCCCAAGGGATAACTTTGGGTCCTCTTTTATTCCTACTTTATTTAAATAGTGTGTACCAACATGATCTAAAAGAGAGGGGATGACACATGTATATTTTGCTTTGGTCACTCCATCGACACAATAATAAATTAAGCACAAAGTGGTTTATATTTACTTAACAATGGTTTTAGATTTTTTTAATCATTAATACAGCAAAATCCAACTATGAGGTATTCGCAATCAATTGGCAAATATATCCCATTACAAATAAACAACAAAACAATAAATAAAGTGGATCAAAAAGATACTAAGGATTATTCTTAGATACTAAATTGACGTGGCTAACACACTTTTTAAAAATAACGTCAAAGCAATAACTCTCGGGCACCTTTTTACGTATCTTTCGCTGCTGCGCCAAATTCAATATTTAATCTGTTTCGCTCTCGTAAAATCACACGTTGTCTACCGAAAAGAGATATGAGCTTCCACCGCAGAAATGCATATACTGGATGACATTTTTTACCGTCTCGACCTTCATATGGTGTGTTGTGTAACTAGAATAGAAGGCAGGAAGGCCTTCAGATTCATCGTAGGTGACTAAAGGAGCGCGGGACGCCGGCGGACGGGGATGCGTGTGCGGGTCGTGCGCCTGCGAAAGATCAATGAGGCCGCCTATCGGCCGGCTTCAAAGGGTAGGACCGCGCTACGAAATCATTGATACATGCCGCGCATTGAGTAGGGTGCGTATGATTTGAGTTTCGATAGATTTTAATTGTTTTTTTTTTTCAAATTTCTGTTTGTGTTGTTCTAGTATGAAAATGTTACTTTAAATGTGTAGTATTTATTGCTAGATCAATTTCATTACATGCTAATCAAAAAAAAAAAAAAAAAAAAACTATGCCAAAGGCTTCTACTCCGTTCACCTATTACCCCCATTTTTTTTCAAGACGTTAAAAAATGTCACCCTGTATATATCGTATCTTCTACTATAAGCTGCAAAAATAAATTACTGAAAACGTTATTTCATTTTGATTATCTCGCTTAAACACTAACAGCATACAAAGAAACGAAATGAATTAACATTACACAAACAAACATTAAATTACTTAATTTACCATGGTGAAACCTGCTGTCTTGCATGGGTCAAAATGTTGAGTCACAAAAGGGATGAATGAAATTCAATTGCATGCAGCTGAGATGAGAATGTTAAGAGGGATGTGTGGTGTTACACGAATGGATTGAATAAGAAATGAGTACATAAGAGGAAGTCTGATAGTGACACCGATAAGTGAAAAGTTGTGTGGGAATCGGTTGTCATGGTATGGCCACGTGATACGGAGGAATGAGGAATATTTTGTAAATCGGCGAAATATAGTTCGGTAAAATAATACCTATTATGACACATGATACTTCGATGATCTAAAAATAAGTCAAATAAATAATGTATATAGCAAAAAAGACGTCACTCAATCGTTTTCGGTCAAACGAAATTCGAACAAAAATAAATAGGAAAAGTGATCGGTTCCCAGCTCAGACCAGTAGTGCCGCCAACTCTCCAGCGAGATAACTTAGAATTTATCTAAACGAAAAAAAAGAGTTTCTCCGAATCCTAGGAATAGAAATTTATTGATAAACCGGCATACCTATTCATAATCATAATACAACCATTCGATACGCTTCCATACCAAATTTAATATAGAAAAAAGAAAGAAAATACGTTTATTTGCGGTAAATACGACGCAAAAAAAGACTGAACACAACAAAAGTATAAAGAAAGCTGGGGAAAACATGCGTCAAATCCACGCAAAACAGCCATCGCTCAGCATAATGCTGCGACCCTGTAATAATATCTTAGTACAAACAACACAACGTTATCTGATCCCAAACTAGGCAGAGCCTGTACTATGGTAACCAGACAACTGATAAACATACTTATATACCTATTTCTAAATACATACATATTATAGATACATTACACCCAGACACAGAACAAATGATTGTGCTCATCACACAAACATTTGTCCTGGGTGGGAATCGAACCCACGACCTCAGTCTTAGCTGTAAGGGTCACTAACCACTAGACTAACAGGCCAGTCGAAGGCCTATCATCAATATCAATATATGCTGTTCAGTCCTCATCATCTGCCTAATCTTCTCCCAACTATGTTGAGGTCGGCTTCCAGTCTAACCGGATGCAGCTGAGTGCCAGTATTTTACATGGAGCGACTGCCTATCTGACCTCCACAACCCAGTAACTGGGTATTACGATATAAGCTAAGACTGGTTGTCACACTTTCGGGCTTCTGATGGCCCGTAACGACTGTCTAAGATCTACGAAAGACAGCCGGGACCAACAGCTTAACGTGCTTTCCGAGGCACGGAAGGGTCTTGGTATGTAAAGATGGTCACCCATCCACGGACCAACCACGGCAAGCGTAGCTTAACCTGGACGAACGACCCGTATGGCTTTTTATTACTTTTCAGTCCTATAAGGTTAAAATCCGAAAATATTATCAGTTTAAATCAAACAAACGGGCGATATTCTTCGGACAGTTGTCTGCTGTCGGGGGCAAGGCAAATCAGGTTATCGAAATGTGTAATTTACGACACGATAGCTTCGAGTCAATGCTTGTCAATATCTACGCGGGTGGCCCAATATCCCTCACTGTACGATGCATCCCACCATCATTATTTCAACAGTACCTATCATAAAAGATAATATTCGGATTTTTTTTTTTAAACAAATTGATCCGAAGAAAACACTACGAAATGAAATAGTATAACTTTTTATTAACCGACTGCAAAAAAGGAGGAGGTCATCAATACGACTTATGTTTGTTAGGTACCTCATAACTTTTGACTGGGTGAACCGATTTTGATGATTATTTTTTTATTTGAAAGCTGGTTCTTCCCGAATGGTTTAATTTGGTTCCATTCGGACAATGGGGTCCATGTGAAAACTATATAAGTCTTAAATTTACATAAGTATTTGCGCGATAAATAAACGAATAACGCGATTAGGTTAGTGCGTGGTATCTACCATAACTAAAAAGTAAAAAAATAGAAACTTTTTACAAAAAAATTAACAACCGACTTCCTTAAAAAAAAACACTATAAAGTCAAAAATAACTTTAATTTTGGAAGTCGGTGTCTTAGGATCTGTATTTAAGGATTTTTTGCCACCAACTTCCAAAATTAGAGTTAAGTTTTACTTTGTAGTGTTTTTTTTAAGGAAGTTGGTAGTTATTTTTTTAGTAAAACGTTTTTAAAATAGCGATTTCGGAAGCCGCAGCCGGTGATAAAAACTAAAATATATAATATTACAAAGACACCAAATTCTATGATGTTTTCATAGGAATTGTTTGTAGAGTCGCGGCGCGCGTGGAGTTTGCTGCGGACTTGTACCTCAATTAACATATTTTTTAACAAAAAAATTGTCTTGGCAGTAAACAAGTTCATTCACTTTTACCGACTCTCCATGAAGCTGTTTAAGATTTTCAAGAATCTTTAAACAGACAGCTTTTTTATTGCATTTTGTATTTCCAATTACGCTTGCTTCCTTAAATGCTCTTCTAATTTATCATCATCATCATCATTTCAGCCGTAAGACGGAACACCCTCGTCCTCTAATACCCTTCCCAAATGTTGACGTTTAAATGACGTTTAAAAAATATTTCTCTTCGACGTTGATTATCTGTGGTCGGCCTGCATAAACCTGACATATGTGACTTAAATAATAATGGCCGATAAAACACAAAATACAAGATAAAAAAAAACTGTTTACCTTAATTATTGAATAAATAAATTAGATTAAAATTCCAAAACAACGATTTTTTTAACAGAACTTTGCCAACTTGCAAATAAATTTGCTAACGTTAAGTTACTTTCTGCTGTGTGGTTTATAGGGTCCGTGGATAACTTGTTACTTTTCTCAGTTTTAAATCTTGAACCCTCCTTCTCTAGGGAGCAGTCTACGTTCTTCAGACGGTCTGATACCTCGCATCTGTCACCTGCATAACCATCTATGCACTGACAGGTTGGCTCATTCTTCTCATTAAAGGAACAGGTTCCATTGTTCGTACAATATCTGCGACACACGTCGTCTTCACATCTCTCCCCTGAAAATCCGGCATTGCATCTGAAAAAAGAAAATAGCAAACTAAAATAACAATAATAAATAATGGTTTAAAAAAAAAACGAAAAAACACACTTTCATAGAAAACCAAACTAAAAAGTAGAAAATAATGGAAAAAAAGCGTGGGGTGAATTGTTAGGTATTTTTTAATGTATATCAAGCACCCCACGCTTTTTTCCATTATTTTCTACTTTCTAGTTTTCTATGAATGCGTGTTTTTTTTGTTGTTTGAACTATTATTTATTTTCGATTTTTTAGTTCGGCTAGCTACAAAAACGACTTTTGTTTTTTTTTTTTGTTGTCCTGGCCGGTATAATATTACAAATTTATAAAATTATTGTATTGTCATTGGTCCTTGAAAAGTGTGCAGTTGGGAAAATCACGATCAAAGAATCCGTTACATAAATACATACCAAACGAATAAAAGCGTATTAAAATTCATTAAAAAAATTGTTTTGACTTAAGTGTGTTTTCCGTTACATAGACCAAGCTACTAAGACGCTTGTTAAAATGTAGAATATGTGCTACCTGCATTTAGGAAGACCCTCTTCGTCAAAACTACATTCACCATGAATACAATAGTTCAGGCAATCGGTTATCTCGCATCTGTCACCTGCATAACCATCTATGCACTGACAGATTGGCTCATTATCCTCATCAAAGGAACAGGTTCCATTATTTGAACAATATCCACGACACACGTCGTCTTCACATCTTTCTCCTGAAAAACCGGCATTGCATCTGAAATAATGAAAATAGGAAGTAGGGTAACTAAAATGAACAAGAAAGCCGGATAGATTATCATTAATAATAGTTTAAAAAACTAAAAACAGGCTTTCATAGGAAATCAAACTAAAAAGTAGAAAATAATGGAAGAAAGCATGGGGTGAATTGTTAGGTATTTTTAATTGATATCAAGCACCCTATGCTTTTTTCCATTATTTTCTACTTTTTAGTTTTCTATGAATGCGTGTTTTTTTTTAGTTTTTTGAACTATTATTTATTTTCAATTTTTTAGTTCGGCTAGCTACAAAAGTGGGGGTTTTTTTTGCTGTCCTGGCCAGGATATTATTATAAATTTATGAAATTATTATACACCGTGAAATTTTAATCGTCTTATAACGGCAGCCCACTTCATGTATCCAATGACTACTACACATCCATAAGAATAAAATGAACATTTGAATAACTACAAAATAAAAATATCATTCATTATGATGACGCATGACGTAGTTTGAAACTAATATTTTGTCTCATGGAAAATGGAGATGGAATGATCTAGTCGACTCGTGCGCTGGGTAGGTATGTTCTCGACTGTCTGATACGTAAACATTATTAACAGGATGTTTCATAGTTTGTTTCAACAGTATTCTTAGAGCGTTGGCTGATAGGCCGATCTTGGGGCGGTGGATACGACTGCACGAAGTCAAGTAGACATTCCCCAGGATCGGTGAGCCTCACAGCTTAGAATAAATGTTACTAACATTAGTTCATAAGTTTTCACTGTTACTAACACTTATGGAAGAAATTCTGAAATAAATGTTTTTTTATTATTTTATTATAATTCTAACGCATTTTATTTTTCATAGTGCACTATTATCTTAATTAATGGAAAAAAATTACATGTTGAGGTATATTATGTCGGGTACATTGAGTGGATGACGTTTGGAAGACGACTAAAATGTCACAGTGTATTGTCATCGGTCTTTGATAAGTGTGTAAAGTTTCAAATTAATGCGACGTTTTAAGTGTGAGAAAATCACGTTCAAAGATTCCGTTACATAGACCAAGCTACTGAAAAGCCTGTTAAAAAATAGAATATGTGCTACCTGCATTTAGGAAGACCCTCTTCATCTAAACTGCATTCACCATGAATACAATAGGTCAGGCAGTCGGTTATCTCGCATCTGTCACCTGCATAACCATCTATACACTGACAGATTGGCTCATTATCCTCATCAAAGGAGCAGGTTCCATTGTTCGAACAATGTCTACGACACACGTTGTCTTCACATCTTTCTCCTGAAAACCCGGCATTGCATCTGAAAAATTAGTTTGAACATTCTAAAAATTAAAATGTAAAGTTATCATGTTTATTGATTAATAAAAATAACAAAATGAACAAAATTTTAAATCAATCAGATCAAGTTTTTTTAATTTACTTGGTAACACACTGGTCGATCTCGCGACAAGCTTTTATCTAGACAAATAAATAAAATTGGAGTGTCTGTTTGTAATATTAAAATAACCGCTTTTTACTAAGTGTATATGGATGTATACACGGTACATATGTATACCAAAACAACATTTTTTACAATTTTTGTCTGTCTGTCTTTTTGTTCCGGCTAATATCTGAAATAGCTGGACCGATTTTGACGCGACTTTCACTGGCAGATAGCTGATGTAACAAGGAGTAACTTAGGCTACTTTTATTTTAGAAAAAAAGAGGATTTCACGAAAAAAAATAAAACAAACGAAAAACTTTTTTGTTAAATACCACGCGGACGAAGTCGCGGGTAACAGCTAGTATTACATAAATTGCGTAGTGACGTTACAAGTTGAAAGTAAAAGTTTTAAAAGTAAAAAAAAAAATATCTATTTAGCGCATTTAAAAAAAGATCACGTTCAAAGTTCTTTAAAAAGATTTTTAAATTTAAATTTATTTTTAAGTAGCAAGATTCCACCCTAACAAACATAGTTACATACATACATTGCAAGTTAAAGAAAGCTTGTAATGATGAAAATGTGAAATCAGGTAAACTAATTTTACAAGGAGAATATCAGTCAATCTTTTACATACCTGCACTTAGGAACTCCCTTATCATTAACACTACAGGTACCTTGCAAGCAATAGTTTTCACAAACTGAAAAATCGCATCGCTTACCGATGTACCCTGGTGCGCATTTGCAAAGAGATTGACCACTAACTTTAATACCATGATCACAAAACGCCTCTTCAGCCTCTCTAGCAATTTCAATCAAGTCGGTGGTGATATCCGTACAGTTATTTGGCACCAGACTGGTGAGCGCTTTGCAATCCTCAACTCCCTGAATTTGTTCACTGATTTTATATTTTGCGGCTATACCGACAACGTTCTCCGTATCAATCTGAAAATAGCCGGTGCTGTCTCCAGTTAGAGGTTTCTCAAGTTTCCAAACGTTTGTCGGACCACAGGCTAAGCACCAGTTCACCATGAAAAGTGAATCTTTTGAAGTGCTTAATCTATTTGGATGTGTTTCAAACGTTTTTTCATTCAGACGAAATTTATTATTGACTAAATTTTGCTTGTTCTTTCCATTCAAATCTGCACTAAAAAGGCGGCTTCTTAACCTATTTTCAGGCATAAACCAGTATATTTCTTTTGTTTGTTGATCGATTGCCAAGCTGTGTAAATCAAAATTGTATGAAGCGAATATAACAACTTCTCTGTCCGAACCATTAAACCGAGCTCTCTCTATCGTAGATCTCGTTAGATTTGTGTTGATCCAGTAAATATACCTGTAAATTAAAAACAAAAAAAAAAACACAATTGCTTATAACCAAGTTTAAAAGACTATGTGAAAATTTAAGTGGTCAAATTATTTATGGTATCGTACCCTCTACAACTATCCACGGCAATGTCAGTGGGGATACCGTCGGCCATCTTGATTAAAAGATTTCCGTTAGCATTGTTCTCAGATCCTTTTTTCAATGAGATCCAATTTATGCTTCGTTCTATAGTATCAGTGAAGAAGAGTATTTCTGTGATCGGGTCAAAGGCTAGTCCCTGAATATTCCTTCCGTTTCTCTCGATGTAACATTTGTATTTAATGGTAGCTATCACAAAACCACATATAACGTCGTTGTTGTTCTGTTTGTCGACGTAAAGCAGAATGTTATGTACTTCATCGTAAGCTATCGCTGTGAGGTTCTGGGATTCAAAACGTACGGTTCCCGTTTTAATTTCGTTAGTGTAAAATCTTAGACGGTCACCTGCAGTTACGGCGACGTCTGAAACAAAAGAAACATTATTTAAACTCAAACTACGAAACAACTTAATTCAAAATGGCGACCGGACGCAAAATGTCTACTTCTCACAATGTCAACTTTGCCCATTCCAAAGCGTTATGATTTCAGGCGAAAGACGTCCACTGGTGGACATAAGCCTCCCCCAAAAGGGGGGGGGGGTTTTGTCGTATTCGTCAAGCTTGGTAGGCCTGTAGCGATCGCATTAGGGTGGTAACGTGCTTAGAGAACCCGACTGCCTATTCTCTAGTAAGTCCCTTAGTCGCCCTTTACACTACACCCACGGGAAGAAATGGCATAATGTTATTCTCTATGTCCGGCACCATACGGACAAAAGTATAGCGTAGTAGGAACCAATGGAGAAGAACGGGGAAGAAACTCCCCGGATAGTCTGAAATCAGAAGACATACAAACACGATACACACTTAGATACAAAACACGATTAAACATACCAATATCCCACCTAAAAATACACTCATCAAGCCCTCTGGTTATGTCGATAAAAATTTACAATAAGGTACCAGAATCCATAAGAACAGAGAAAAAAAGCCATCTATTCACTAGCAAATTAAGAAAGCTTCTATTAAGTAAATGCTACTATAGTGTCTACGAATATTTAAATGATAAATCCCTTAAACTAGCTTAGAAAACTCCAAAGCATGTATTTAATTTATTTTTTATTACTATTTTAGAATAAGTTACATTATAAGATAATCAATAGGTCCTCTTCTCTACTTACTGTATTTTCTTTTGCTGTGCCCGACAGGGTCCACGATTGTTTCTAAATAAAATGTTTTACCACCTAAGCATATACATTGTGGAATGCAATAAACTATTGAGTATTGAGTATCAAAATATTGTTACAAAAAAGTGTTAAGGTACATCATTTATGTTGAAATTATGCATGTGAGAACGATGTTAAAAGAGGTGGACATCAAAAGAGTAGGTATATAAAAAAAACCGGCCAAGTGCGAGTCGGACTCGCGCACCGAGGGTTCCGTACAAACCTGTAGGTATATAAGTAAAAGTTCACCCATCACGACAATCGAGTCGTAGTTCTGTTCTGTTTCTTGGCTTGGTTTTATTTCTGTCTGTGTTTTGTTCTGTTTATTATATGATGTGACTAAAAATTTACGGTTTTCGCAATTTTTCCTTTATCTGTGCTATAGGACGTTGCTTCGTACCAAATTTCAAAATTCTAGATCGACTGGAAGTACCCTTTAGGTTTTGATTCCCTTGCGAGTTTCGAAAATTTGAGGAAATTTGCGGTATAAACGGCTATATCTTTTGCTTGCGTTAGCTTAGAAGTTTGATTTTTTCACAGCTCCAAGAAACAGTAGACTTGAGTATTTGTTATAAATTTCAGCTTGATACCTCCACGCGTTCCTGAGAAAAAGGGTCTTGACAGACGGACGGACGGACGGACGGACGGACAACAAAGTGATCCTATAAGGGTTCCGCTTTTTCCTTTTGAGGTGCGGAACCCTAAAAACTTTTTAACAAAAAAAAATTGTGGCTTTAATGCACTAATAATACTTGGCAAGGTATACCCTATCCAATGAAAAAAGAATTATCAAAATCAAGACTACTCTGTATAAAGTTATGCGTGGTTCTAGTTATACATTACAATCAATGAGTGAACAATCAATCATCCCCTGTTTTCCGACCCTTAGGGTTCGACATTGTTTTCCAAATTTATATGGGACCACTTTCGGAGCCACCCTTTCCAATAAAAAAAGAATTATCACAATCGGACTACTATGTAAAAAGTTATGCGTGGTCACACATAAAAAAGAACAAAATATACGCGTCGAATTGATAACCTCCTCCGTTTTTTTTTCGTCGGTTAAAAAAAAAAACTGAAATTAAAATAAGTTTTGGCAGCCAAGAGATGTCCAGTCTCTTCTGACGGCGCCCGTTCACGAACATGCCGTATGGATCCGCACCATTAAGTTCAGGGTCATAGCCCAAATGTTATCCGTAGTAGTGTGCTTAGGGTATGATGGGACTGACTTTCGCATTGCGGCCATAAAACTCCCTAATTAAATAAATAATAAAAAATAGTATAAGGGCTCGGGATGAACAGCTGAAGCATAGATCTTTTGGAGTACTTAATTGTAGACACACCCTTGCAAACGCCACTAAAGGATGTGTCAGGCCATGGGAAGCCGCCACCTCCTTCTGCGAATCAGTAATGCTCGCGAAGGAGGAGGTGAAGAGCGTGTAGGAGAGGCAATGTTTGCGCCCTCTCACCATTATTCATCACTGAAGACGCCCTGGGCGTCAGGAGTCCATAGCGGACTCCCGGCCACCGTAGGCGTGGGTCGACGGCGCGTTGTGTTCAACGCGTGCCTCAATGAGACTTCAGCAGTAATTGAAAGGGTCCGCCAGGGCCGATGCCCTGGCAGGTCACGGATTTGTTAGAAAAAGTTACCGTGGCCCTGGCAGAGGCAACTGATGGAACGAGGGTGGGTAAAAATCTGACACGAAGAGCGGGAGAAGCCATTTGATGATAACCCACCCAAAAAAAAAAACATCAAAAAACAACAACTAACATCATCATCATCCTATAGCTGTCCACTGCTGGACATAGGCCTCTCCAATTGCTCGCCATTCAGCTTAATTCTCAACAACTCTCATCCAGCTGCTACCAACCACCCTGCGAAGATCGTCGCTCCACCTAGCCTGAGGGCGTCCTACCTTACGTTTGCCGATTCGCGGTCTCCACTCAAGAACACGTCTACCCTAACGGTCATGGGTTCTACGGCTAATGTGGCCGGCTCATTGGCACTTCAGGTTACTAATCTTATGTCGACAACTTTGATGATGTTCTAATAATAATAAAAATAGTGAAGGTATACGAATTTGCCTGGAATAAATAACACAACTTCGAAGCGAAAAATAAATAAAAATAACTGTAATTTCGGAAGTCGGTGGCAATAAACGAAAATCACCTTCCAAAATTACATATACTTTTCACTTTTTAGTATTGTTTTTGGAATTCGGTTGTTTTTTTTTTGTAAAAAAGAGTTTCATTTGGTCTATTCTGGACATATCAGTTTCCTCACGGTAAAGGAAAGTTGGTTATGAGCAAAAAAAATCGCTTGTAGTACACTCACCCCAGGTGTGCGCCAACCCCAGGAACAGCATCACTAACGCCAGCACACACTGCATTCTACACATTTTGCTTCAGAAATATAAAGTTATTTCAACTGAGATAGACGGTCTACTGGTCCACTGGTGAACACTCATATGATATTTAAACAAAAAGCTGGTTTTTTTGAACTTGAAAATAATAAGAATTTGCCAGTGATAAGACTTACTGATAAGAGTTCGCATTGTTAGCTTATTCCATCGTCTAGATCAGTGTTTCACAAACTTTTTGTGTCAAGGTACACCTTGGAAATTTGAGAGTTTTGGAGGTACACCATAAAGGAAAAATAAATAATCGTAAAAACAAGAAAACTAAAATACACGCTTCCATTGAAAACCAAACTAAAAATTAGAAAATAATGGAAAAAAGCGTGGGGTGCTTTTGAGGATTTTTTTATTGATATCAAACACCCCACGCTTTTTTCTATTTTTTTGTTTGCTTATTTTCTATTTAGATAATATTTTTTTTAAACTATTAGGTATTTATTTTCAATTTTTGGGTATTTCTAATTTAGTGACGTATATCAGTGTAGTTTTCGAAGACAGTTTTTTTGCTGTCCTGGTAACCCCGGCAAGGATTATGGCACAAATTTATAAAATTATGGTATTGTCATCGGTCCTTGATAAGTATGCGAAATTTCGAGTTAATCCGATGTTTTCTAGGGGGTCAAAATCATGTTGTCGAAAGTTTCCTTTACAAAGGCACATCATCATCATCATCATCATCATTTCAGCCGTAAGACGTCCACTGCTGGACTTAGGCCTCCTCCAATTTGGGGGGCTTTGCTATGGCAAATCGCCACGCCTGGCAGGCGGGTTGGTGATCGCAATATGGTGGTAAAATGCATAGAGAACGCTGCTGCCCATTCTCTAGTAAGTCTCTTAGTCGCCTTTTAAGACACCCATGGGAAGAAATGGGGTGGTGTTATTCTTTACGTCAAAGGCACATACTAACATACTAATAACATACAAACGACTCAGCCCTGGAGTGTGAATGTGGTGCTATCCCACAAACGATGAGGCACTTGATATCTTGTCCAGCGTGTCCTGTTGTTTCCACGCTACAGGACTTGATGGACGCTACTGAAAATGCTAAGCTCATAGCCAAATTCTGGGCTAACTCTATTTAGCTTGCTATCGATACGCTAAGAAGAAGACATACAAACATACTAAAATACGATTGAAGCTAATAAAAACGGGTTAATACGATACACATCCATACATAAACTCACCCCCTTTTCCCATGAGTGTAGGCAGAAATTACGGAACGCCACCAGCTACGATCCTTACATACTCCTTTTGCCTCGTTAAGGTTCATACAACTGGTCATACACACACGCCGGTTGCGAGTACTACGCACCTGATCTTTCTGAAGAACGTCACCAATAAGGTCAGTATTTGTCCTCCTAGGGCGTCCCCTCCCGGCGTTTGCACTTTCATTTGCCATTTGAAAAATAAGACTATATAATATTCATCATCATCATCATTTCAGCCGTAAGACGTCCACTGCTGGACTTAGGCCTCCCCCAATTTGAGAAGCTTTGCCATAATCGCCACGCTTAATCAAAACCAGTAGCACAAAAGTAATAAAAATAGGAAAAATAAAAATTATGCAATTAAAAGGTAATAATAAACAAAAGGTATTTAAAAGGCATGAGTGGAGACACCGGGAGGGGACGCCCTAGGAGGACATAATTATAGTGACCTCATTGGTGATGTTCTTCAGAAAGGTCAGGTGCGTAGTACTCGCAACCGGCGTGTGTGTATGACCAATTGTATGAACCTAAACGAGGCAAAAGGAGTGTGTACAGATCGTAGCAGGTGGCGTTCCGTGGTTTCTGTTTACTCCCATGGGAAAAAGGCGTGATAGTATGTATGTATGTAAACATACCAATATTTATTATTAATCAAAACACCGTGCCGTGTGGTGCCGAACGTAAGAATAGCACCATCCCGTTTCATCCCGTGAGTGTAGTAAGAGGCGACTATTTTTACACGCTTTATATTAGCTTCACTTGTATGTTTGTATATTTGTATGTTTGTATATTTGTATGTTTGTATATTTGTATGTTTGTTTGTAACCGACTCCTTATAGCGCGATTTTGACCCACTTTAACCGACCAGATTTCATTCAAACTTTGCACACCTGTCAAGGACCGATGACAATGCAATAATTTCATAAATTTGTGCCATTATCCTTGCCAGGGTTAACAGGACAGCAAAAAAACTGTCACAAACTACGCTGACATACGTGTCAAAATTCGAAACACCCTAAAAAATAGAAAATAAATAATAGTTTAAAAAAACTAAAAAACACGCTTCCATGGAAAACCAAACTAAAAAGTACAAAATAATGGAAAAAAGCGTGGGGTGTCTGATATCAATAAAAAAATACCTTAAAAAGCACCCCACGCTTTTTTTCCATTATTTTGTACTTTTTAGTTTGGTTTTCCATGGAAGCGTGTTTTTTAGTTTTTTTAAACTATTATTTTTTTAGTTTTCATTCACGGAGCAGGCCGGAATCACTGCAGCAGTGGAGGACCTTTTTTTTCACGCCGACGGAGATCGTTTGTAACTAAATTTTTTTTTTTCAAAAATATATCTGTATATTCTTAAAACGTGTATAAATATACTTTTAAAATTTTGAAACAATAAAGTAGTTTTTTTAATAAAAAAACAGAAAAATTGGTTGCCTGTAAAGTCGGTATACGGGCGAAAGTTTTACGTGACAACGACTTTGAGTGGTAAAATAATTTTAATGTGAATATTCATTCGTATAGTAGGAAGAAGGATGAAATAATAGTAACAATTTATTCATCTAAGGCGCTCTTAGGCGGGCTAACTGTGCTCGAGTGGAAGGGACGCGTGCCTTTCACTTTTTATGTCTGTCTCTCTCGCTCTTAGGCGGGCTAACCATGCCCGAGTGGAAGGGACGCGTGCCTCTCACTCGCTCTCATTGTGAGCGCATAACGTGAGCGGAGCGTAACGCAGTTTCTTGAAGTGTCACCCGACAAACCAATTTATAACGCTACGTCCTACGTAGGCGGATCAAAGCGAACGCGATTATGAAGCGGTGACACGCGAATTCAACGCGATGCGGTGCGACGCGGCGGCTATGTCCTACGTGCACGCGAATCGTCTCGCACAGCCGCCACTGACGCCGACGTTCAGTGGGCACTGTGGATTTGTCATGGACGGATGGAAACAAATATTATTGGAAAATTCATATGTTAAATATCAAATACTGAAGAAGTATGAACGGCGAAGAAGTGAGACTAATATTGTATACTTAGGTCCCAGCTAATTTGGCCCAATCCTCCCATTCGCGGTATGATAATAACCGGTTGTGATATTTTTTTATTCCTTTTATCCTATAATATAGGACGTTCTTGGATAGCATTAATTAAAATTTCTATAAATCCGAAATTATAACCAAAAAAAAAAAAAAAATACGACGGCACCGCATCCAGTTCGCGCGAAAATATCAAGCCAACTGATCGCGTTCGCTTCGTTTCGCGCCGCTCCGCACCGCACGCATGTGCGTTTGGTCACGTAGGACACTTCAATAGGTTTCGACTGTTTGTTGTTTTCGCGCCGCGCCGCGCCGCTTCGCGTTCGCGTCTAGATCGCTCACGCAGGACGTCGCGTAAGACGTTGTCACGTCAAAATCCCAAATATAACCTTTTTTTTTAGGCCGTCACACTAGGTGTGCCCCTTAAACTAAGTTAATTGTAGAATGATCTAATCTAGTTAAAATCTCATTGTGAAGACTTATTTAAAGTGAGACTGAAGTGAGTTGTAATAACAACTCACTTCAGTCTCACTTTAAATAAGTCTAAAGCGCTTAACAGTTTATTTTTTAAAGAAAGTTAGAAAAAGTGCTTAAAATAACAAAACTCCAACGAATTTGCCAAGTTTCATGATTTTTTTTATATGACATGCTATTTTTTTTCATACTATTTTAGAATAGATGTAAAGGTCGATACCTAAACTTCACATAAACACTAATAACATGATGTTAATAAATACTTTAAATTTTCATGACTATGATAGGCGAAAAATGTTCTAATTTTTACCCTCCTCCTTTGTACCATTATCTTGGCCAAGATCACCAGGGTAGCAAAAGAAAAAAACCGTGAATCCCGTTTTTGTAGCAAGCCGAACAAAAATTTTGAAAATAATAAAGTTTGAAAAACTAAAACATGCTTTCATAGACAACCAAACTACAATATTGGATAAAAGCGTGGGATGCTTGAAATCAATTAAAAAAGACCTCAAAAATCACCGCACGCTTTTTTCCATTATTTTCTACATTTTAGTTTGGTTTTCTATGAAAGTGTGTTTTTTTAAAACTATTATTTATTTTAAATTTTTTTCATGGTGGTATTAGTTGAAAATCCTATTTAATAACCTTATTTTTTTCCGAGGCACACCAACCCATTACCATGGTACACCAGTGTGCCGTGGCATAAACTTTGCGGATCGCTGGTCTTGATAACTGCTTGACCCTGTGACCCAAACACGGACGCGTAACATACATGAATGAATTTTGAATATGGGGCCGGTTTTGGGCAGCAAATAAGTAAAACAAAAATAGATTTGCAAACTGTACTTACCGTTGGACATGTCAAATAAAAGGGCTGGGGGAGAGTGATTCAATTTTGTTCAAACCTTTAACTGAAACTGAAATGTACAAATCATTTTGAGAGTTCCCCATCATTCATGGCGTTGTTTAAGTTATTAAGCAAGCAATTTTTTCGAACAAATAAAATAATGATTCTTCAGAAAGGTCAGGTGCGTAGTACTCGCAACCGGCGTGTGTGTATGACCAATTGTATGAACCTAAACAAGGCAAAAGGAGTGTGTAGAGATCGTAGCAGGTGGCATTTCGTAGTTTTTGCCTACCCCCATGGGAAAATGGCGTGAGTTTTTGTGTGTATGTGTGAAACAATTGATGACAAATGAGCTACAAAATGATTCTGATTGCGATTAAGGGCCATCCATAAATTACGTCACACGTTAAGGGGGAGGGAGGGGGTCGAAGAAGTGTGACATTGTGTGACAAGGGGGTGGGAGGGGTCCTAAATTTCGTGACGTCACATTTCAAAGTCAATTTTAATCTAAGTGTTAATTAAAACACGAACTTTGAACTATTAAGGAAAAACTCGAAAACATTTGCAACTCTATTTGTAGAGTTTTGAGGTTCAAACTTGCAATGTTTGATTTGATTTTAATTTTATTAAAAAATCATTTATATTGAAATAAACCTAATTTTGAAACTGCTGTTTTAATTCAATAATTATTTTTAGATGTAAAATTGTAAAATATGTGATATCACACTGGGAGGGGGGGGTCTCACAAATGTGACCAGCTGTAACAAGGACGGGGGGGGGGGGGGGGTCAAAAATCATGAAATTCGTGTGACGTAATTTATGGGTGGCCCCTTAATAGCGTGTTATGCAATTAGTGTGCCTTTTTACACGCTTTATATTAGCTTCACTTGTATGTTTGTTTGTAACCGACTCCTTATAAGGCGATTTTGACCCACTTTAAAAGACCAGATTTCATTCAAACTTTGCACACCTGTCAAGGACCGATGACAATGCAATAATTTCATAAATTTGTGCAAAAAAACTGTCTTCGAAAACTACGCTGCCATACGTCACACGCTTCCATAGAAAACCAAACTAAAAAGTAGAAAATAATGGGAATGGTTTTCTATGGAAGCGTGTTTTTTAGTTTTTTCAAACTATTATTTTTTGCCTGTCTCTCGTTCTGGGTGGAGCGGAAAGGCATGTCAGATTTTTACTGATTAATCCACCCGTGTTCTTTCAGTTGCCGTTGCCAGGGCCACGGTAACTCATTCAAACAAATCTCGCGACCCTGGCAGGTCTGTCAGATCCCTGTGGAGTTTTGGTAAATCTCTTAGTAGGTACTTATTATGTGAATGCAATCTTATATTTGCTGTTGCAATGTATGGGAGACAAAAAAAATTACAACCGACTTCCTAAAAAAAAACACTGCAAAGTGAAAAATAACTTTAATTTCAAAGGTCGGTTGTCTTAGGATCTGTATTTAGGGTTTTCTTGCCACCGACCTCCGAAATTAAAGTTATTTTTCACTTTATACTGTTTTTTTAGGAAGTCGGTTGTTATTGAAGTGAAAACTTCTTTAGCGCCGTTGGTTATGATTTGAAACTCAATGAAACGAAAAAGCGACAGTAAAAAGAGACAGACATAACTTCATAAGATTTAACGTGGGAGAAAATGAGATAGGAAATACATGACGTCATGACCATGGACGAAAGAAATATGGATACGGCAAATATTGTCACATCTGAACTTCAAAAAATTAAAACACATTAAAAACGTTTTATGTACCTGTACATATTAGAATTTAATCAAAAATGTTTTATGTACTTGTACATATTATTATTATTTCAAGTCTATTATCGTACCTATATATTATTTAAATACGAAAAAAAAATGCAGAATATTGTCGCGATTAATCGATGTAATATATACGAATAATAAAATGTTAAATAATTATCAAACTTTGTATCACTATAATCATTACTAAAACCTACAATTATCCTCTTCCCGTAATTTTACATTCGTATCATTCAAAAATTTTGAAGGTTTCACTTCTACCACGTGTGAATTGCACACATGCTATTTTTTTTTTGTAAAATGTTATTATTTTTAACTTTTTAGTAATGGTAGATACCCCGCACTAATCTAATCGCGTTATTCGTTCATTTGTCGCCCAAAAACTTAATGCAAATTTAAGACTTATATGGTTCTCACATGGATCCCATTGTCCGAATGGAACCATTCGGGAAGTAACAGCTTTCAAATAAAAAAAGAATCATCAAAATCGGTTCACCCAGTCAAAAATTATGAGGTAACAAACAAAAAAAATATTAAAAAACAAAAAAATACAGTCGACTTGATAACCTCCTCCTTTTTTTTGAAGTCGGTTAAAAATGGTTTAACAACTACAATATAAAGTTTATTCTTGAGATAAATTCATCCCAACTACGGCTTTTCTTCACCATTGGTGGTCCGACACGCATTTCGGCCGGGTATTTCGTATTTTATTTTTGAGATGACATATGTATCTCGCAGGTCAACCTATGAGGTTGTCGGCTGCTTAACCGGAGTGGGTATTTTCGTCCAACATCAACTACCTTTATCTAAAGTCATTTAACTGTGTATAGACTTTTCCTATCTCTATTACAACATATATTAATACTAGCTTTTGCCCGCGACTTTGTCGGCGTCAAATTTTCGCTCCCCTTCCCGTCGCATCGAATTGCCTGCCAGTTTTCGTCCATTTTTCGTTTGCTGCTCCGCTCCTTTTGTCCGTAGCGTGATGTTATATAGCGTTCCTCAATAAATGGGCTACCCAACACAAATATAATTTATCAATTCCGACCAGTAGTTCCTGAGATTACCGCCCCTCCCCCCTTTCCGCAATAAAAAGTAGCTTATGTTCTTTCTCAGGCTCTAAACTATCTGTGTACCAAATTTCATTTAAATCGGTTCAGTAGTTTTAGCAGGAAAGCGAGACAGACAGACAGAGTTACTTTTGCATTTATAATATTAGTGTGGATTAGTGTGGATACTTGCACAGCGCCCGTGACTTCGTCTGCGTCGATTTCGTTATTTCCCCTATGCAATTCAACATTTTCTATTAAGTAATCATGCATGATCAAAAGCCGTTCGTATGGTGCCGGTCGTAAAGAATAGCACTATCACATTTCTTCTCGTGGGTGTCGTAAGAGGCGACTAAGGGACATACTAGAGAATGGGCAACAGCGTTCCCTATACATTTTACCACCATACTGTGATCGCCAAGCCGCTTGCTAAGCGCGGCGGGAGGACTATGTCCAGCAGTGGACGTCTTTAATATTCTTCTAAATTATTCAGATTCAGATGCTATGAATCTGAATCTGAATAATTGTTGTTGAGGCCTTCCAACGCTACGTCTTCCAGTACGCGGTCGCCACTCCAGCTTCTTTCGGGCCTATCGGACATTTGTTCCCATTGCCACTGTAGTTTGACAATTCTCCGGGCTATGTTCATTACCTTGTTCACCTACAGATGTCTTCATTTCTGATTCGATCGCGTTTGGAAACTCCAAGCATAGTCCTCTCCATTGCCCTTTCGGTGATTTTCAGATTTCTTATGAGGCTCATTGTGAGCGTACATAATTAGTCAATATTCAAATATAATATATCGGGTTGACTAAAAAATTTTGCACCAAAAATAAAGAAATATTTATTTTAACACAACTTTATTATAAAATATGACTAATCAATAATATAATCACCATTACATTCTACAACCCTTTCCCATCGGATAGGTAGATCCTCAATACCTTTCTTCCAAAATTCGAGAGGCTGTGAAGACAAGAATTTCTCAACTGCCGTTTTCAGGTCATCGGAATTCGTAAAGCTTTTTCCACCCAGAAAATGCTTTAAGCGCCGAAACAGGTGGAAATCTGATGGCGCAAGGTCCGGTGAATAAGGCGGGTGAGGGACCGTTTGCCAGCCAAGATCCGCTAATTTATCTTTGGTCGTCGAAGCGATGTGGGGTCTGGCATTGTCATGCATGAGTTGAACCGTTGCACGTCTTGGGCGTTTTCTGATTATAGTTTCGGCCAGATTTTGCAACAAATTAACATAAATGTCAGCCGTCATTGTCCTGTTAAGCGGAAGGTATTCAAAATAAAGAAGTCCCTTGTGATCCCACCATACGCACAACATAATCTTTGACGAGTGGGTTTGAGTTTTCGGCTGCGTTGGCGGGTCTTTTCCTCGGGCAGCCAAACTGCTTGTCGTGTATCGTTTCGGTATAGAATCCATGTTTCATCACCGGTCACTATATCCCCCAAAAACTCTTTTCTATGCGGGCGAAGTAGCAGAGATTCACAAATACCTACACGACATGTTTTGTTTTCGTCGGTAAGTGCATAGGGGATCAATCGCGATGCTACTTTCCTGTAACCTAATTCGTGCAGGTGATTCACGATGGACTGTTGACTACAGCATACTGTCGCAGCTAATTCGCGCGTGCTCACAGCTAGGTTTTGTTCAACACAACGAAGTAACTTCTCTTCATCTATCGTAGCAGGTCGACCCGAACGCTCTTTATCTTCGAAGCTCGTATCTCCAGCAGAGAATCGATCATACCAGCGGTTGACAGTCCAGCGTGTTACTAGTGTCTCCTTAAATGCCTGGTTGATGTTGTTGGCTGCGACGCTTGCGTTACTGCCCCTTAACCACTCGTAGAAGATGACAGCTCGAAGTTGTCGTTTGTCAATCGGAGCCATTTCTGTGTGAAATCATAGCAATACTGCCCTTTTATATTCACCGTGCGATAGAGGGGGGTCCCTCTAGAATATTCTAGTGATGACTGCATGATACACAAGGTCTTACGAAAACTAGAAATTTCTAATAGTTTCGGTGCAGAATTTTCTAGTCAACCCGATAAATAGAACATAGGCCTAGGATGACATATTAGAATTCTTAAATGGGCTTAGTGCTTAAAAACTCTGGTTTAAGGATTTGTTAAAAGGATCTCAGTTTCTACAGAAAGGGGATGTATAAACAGCGATTATCACACTGTAGTTGTACCGATATGATGACTAAACAATGATTCAGTACAGTCCTATAGACTATGTTCCTTGACTGTTTAATGTTTCCTTAGCCAAGACTACCACACCATAATTTTGATTGTAGTTTATTGTAGTAGGTACTCAATTTTTACCCCGGTATTACTTGAGGTTATCGTACCGATCTCGGATCGGACTATCTAAGTCCGCAATCGGCAAGTAGATATCATTATCAAAATTAAAACTTAAGTCCATTAATAACATGTTAAAGCTATCTATGTCGTTTTAAATACTAGAGATGGGCCGAATACGAAAAATCGGCCGAATATTCGGCTAAAAGTTTACCGAACCGAATATTCGGCAGGATTTAGCACGCCCTATCGATCGTGCATCTCAAAAAATCTAGTCTGTGCTTGTCACGCGTTGAAGCACACGTCTTTTCCATGCTCGCTGATGCCACTGCCCCCGAACGTCCCAGATTATTATTGCATGAACTAGTTTAGTTAGTATTGCAACGTTCCCTTGTGTTGTTCTTACCATGTCGATAGCAATGTAAATATAGTCGGCCCAGAATTTGGCTACGGGCTCGGCACAGTAGCGTCCATCAACACCTGTAGCTTGCAAACAACAGGACACGCTGGACAAGATATGAAGTGCCCCATTGTTTGTGGGACAGCACCACATTTACACTCCAGGGCAGAGTGTTCTATGAATCTCCACTTGAGAGCTTATTTAAAGACTTGCAGGAAAACCGAAGCAACTCGCGTTCGTGTGCGAGATTTTCAGCAGGTGGAACGAAAGGGTAGGGAAGTACCATGTCGCCACAGGCTTAGTCTTTCCTTAGACCATTGGCCAGTGAGTGGGAGGTCAAACTTCAAAAAGCTGTTGCGGCTTTTCAGCCTTTGTGATACGAGGATGTTATCGTGCACAGGGTGTCGTGTGTCAGAAACAATCTTGGCTCTTTCACTTGAGCTTGCCACCCTTCTGCTAGCAAAAATATGTTTTAGGTTATGTTAAAAGAGCCTACTTTTGCTTATAATGGTCATACTTCTTTAATTTATTTATTTATTTGTGCACAGATAATGTTGACATTATAATATATAAGGCCGCCAGTAAAAGTCACAATACCTCCCGTACTATTTGATACTGTCTGGTATTATTCCTCATTGCTGTGACCCGTAGAGTAACAAACGAGTGAGAACTCTGATACGCTCCATAAAAAACAAAAAGAAACAAATGAAACACTTAGCAAAATGTTTATTGATTTTTTTAATTACATAGGTAATGAATAATGATTCGTTAGAATGTTAGAAATTTTTGCCGAATAATCGACTACGAACGTTCGGTAAACCTGCTGAATAAGCCGAATTACAAACTTAGTAAGAATATTTAGCCCATCCCTAGTAAATAAATACCACGAATATTTTGGTTGGATATAACTTGCTTGGTTTTGGGTCAGTGCCACAGTGTTATCTTTGGTGTTATCTGTGGTCAGTGCAGTTAGCAAATGTTTATAGTCTTAATTAAAGATATTGTCTGATTTCCTCAAGGTTTTCAACACAGTTAAAAATGTGTTATTTATATCGGTGCTTAAGTTATCAAACAGTACACAAATATAAGTCTGAAATATAAACAAAGCAACTATGTGGCACTCTTAGGCGCCTTCATAATCTATACACAGATACATAAATTCGATAGATTATGAAGGCCCCAGCCATCATGAGGCCGGATGTAAAGAACAGCGTTACCCCAATTTCTTCCCGTGAGTGTATTTAAAGGCGACTAAGGGACTTACCTACTAGAGAATGAAAAAAAAAAGTAAAAAAAAAAGTGTTTGTTCACAATGTTTTGAACAGCATTGTCTACAAATTTTACCACCATACCGCGATCGCCAACCCGCCTGCCAAGCGTGGCAATTATGGCAAAGCCCTCTAAAGGGGAGGCCTATGTCAACACTGGACGTTTTACGGCTGAAATAATAATGATAACGCCTGTTATCCTCCCATATTTCCCAACGATTCGATCTTAACATTTCGAGTTAGTAGAAGAATTGCTACTACTATTTGCTTACATTCCAAAACTATTTCGAAATGTTTTATGAGTGGTGACCGTCCATTCTGGCGGTCACCACATTTCGTCTGTATATATACAGGATGTCCCAAAAGTAGTTGCTGAAACTAAATGTATATTTTTCCCCTTTACATTTTGAGTAGTGACTGTACTTTTGAGGTTAGCATACCTGAGACCCTGCAGTTTTATTATAGCTTTCTTAAAAGCAACAACGACCGAGTCAAAATGAGTTTCGCACTAAGTATGGAACGCATAGAGTTGTGAGTAAAAGCACTCATAAAAGGTGAGAACGTAATATGCACACAAAGATATTCTCTTTGTGTGCACATCATGTATTGCGTCACCCAGTGGCAAGGCGACATTTTCCTTGTTACTTTTAAAAAAAAATATGTTTTTTTACAGGATTCTCGATAATTTTATAGAAAATATGAAACCGTACAAAACCGTAGACACGATGTATCAGGCCGACCCGTATCAATGACCGCAGATAAAAATGCCGAGAGAATCTATGACTATCAATGAATTAATCCAATATCTCTTTACAGAAGTGCCTGTTTGTACTTTACGTATACCCAAATAAAACCTCCATCTTTTCTTTTTCAAACGCTATCATTTTATTTTCGAAAAACTCCATACGCTTAAAATGACAGCAATTAGTTTCAGCAACTACTTTTGGGACACCCTGTATATATCCTAGGTATGTAATTAGGGGACGCACCTAATCACATATTATAAAACTGACATAAATCCGAACTTCGGTCTAATACTGAAACATCCAGATGGAAAACAGAACCGAGATCTCATACTCAGTAGACCAACGAGGCCAAAATCTAAATATTTTATAGTAAAAATAAAAGACAAGGTTAGTGTTACATGTTTTTATTCTTAATCCAAAGCTTTCCATCAAAAATCGCATAAAAAATTTACTATGTACTCAATTTCAATACATAATATTATTTACTGACTTATCCTAAGGTATATTTATATATTATATTTGAATTTGAGCTAGGTACTTTTGTTTCGCATATCAAGATATATTATAGCCTCGTAAGGCCCAATATAAATTAAGTTCGATATAACTTACGACCCAGTGTACCTACTAAAAAAAGGTGCTAGTAGCTGCCCCCCTAGCCAAGTTACAACCGTGTCGAATTCCGTTCTCCAATCGGTAACGCCTCGGTGTCAGCAATTGTAGAAAACAATAAGTTGGTAGCCATGTTGACGCGCCTAAGTCGGCCGCTCGTTCTACAATGTCTTTAGTAAAACGACACATTATAACAAAGGATGTAGCGTTAAACATTGTAGAAACGATAAAAAATCATTCTATCATTTTGAACGATGTGCACTTGGTGGCTACGAGTTTTCTATTCGTTTGTTCTAACCACGTGACTTAACGTTGAGATGATGTCATTCCCATACATTTGATTAATTTTCGACTTGCGTTAACGATTGCAGATTATCAACTTGGCTAGGGGTGCAGAATTTCGATCTAGTAAAAATGTGTTTAAATGATAAGCTCTTGAGTTAATTATTTTAGGGAGTATTTAATATTTATTAGATGCATTCAAGGTTATTGAACTTTTGATGACAAATTTATTATTTAGATTAAATATTATGTAATAATTTTATGTCGCTGGGTGGTAATATAATGATTTTAACTACAAGACAGTTGTCTTGAGCCGCAGTGTCTACATATTTTTGTCATTAAATTAGGTCGTTAGGTGTTACGAGGGTATACGTATGAGGAAAAGTAGAGAGGTAAAGTTTTTCGTTCTCCAGAGATCAGGGAGGATCATTCTGCTTGTCGCCTGTGTGAAGCATAGTTCAAATTTAGCATAAATGCCGCGCCACAAAAACAATGTTGGACGATTTTAAAAGACTGACTACAGTCGGTTCCTGGATGGATGAAAATCCTAGACACCCCTCATTGCCCCGCAAAGCACCTTATGCCGTAAGTCCCGGCTGTCGTTTGTAGATCTATGACAGTATTACGGGTAGTAGAAAGTCTGACAAACAGTCTTACTAATGGTTTCCGTATTACCCAGTAACTGGGTTGTAGAGGTCAGTTAGGCAGTAACAGTAGCTCCATGTAAAATCCTGGTATTTAGCTACATCCGGTTAGAATGGATGTCAACACGACAGATGATGATGATGAAAATGATGGTGAAGATGTTACCCAGTAACTGGGTCTACAGGTAATCGCTCCATGTAAATGAATAGTATTTAGCTGTATCCGGTTAGGCAAGAAGCTGACCCCAACCCAGTTGGGAAAAGGCTAGAAATAATGTTTTACTAATGGTTTCTGAATTACCCAGTTACTGGGTTGTTAAGGTCAGATGGACAGTTGCTTCATGTTAAATACTAGAATTTAGCATCCATTGAAAGCCGACCGCAACATAGTTGGGAAAACGCTAAGCAGATTTTGATAAGGCCGCAGTGCATTGCATTCCGGTACTAAAAGTATTGTGTGGTCTAGTCCACTTATACTAAATGTACCATTGAACCACAGAGTTGATAAAAATTGATGTAGAATAAGTTTTCCGACCGATAAGTGAATATACTTTTAGATTCGGTCTGCTGAAGGCGAGCGTCATGATCTTTAAACGAATGTAGGTCGAAATAAAAAATATTGTATTTACATCTATCTATCTATATATATAAAATGTTACTTTAAATGTTACTTTGTGTACGCTTCAAAAACTCAAAAAGTTCTGCACCGATCGAGCTGACATTTTAGCATGATAATTCGCATCAAGGATCGTTTTTATCTATTTTTTGCATCAGTCACATATCCGCGACCGCGAAAAAACTGTTTTTTCAACGATCAGCTGTGTACCAGTGACCGCGCCATCTGCCGGAAGCGAGGAAAACACTCGAATGTGCCACAGCGAAGCGTGGCAGGGTACAGCTAGTAAATACATACATAAATAAACTCACGCCTTTCTCCCATGGGGAAAAATGTATTTCTAATGCTTTATTGTATAAAAATGCTGACTGGTTACCACAACCACCGAAAACTAGGCCTGGCAATATGTAACATACGTACACTCCGGACTGAAGAGAAGATCGCCCAACTCGAGGAAAATTTAGCAGGTCACGATATAGTAGGTTTATCTGAAGTCCGAAGAGAAAGGGAGGACTTGATAATCCTCAAATCCGGTCACATGCTCTATTTCCGGGAGGGCGATCAGTCCCAAAGCGGTGTCGGGCTTCTTGTCATAAGTCCCTTGTGAGCAACGTGGTGAAGATCGAGAGTGTGTCGACCAGGGTGGCGTTCCTTATACTCAGAAGGAGATATTCGTTGAATGTCGTATAGGTTTACGCCCCGACTTCGACACACCCCGACGGTGAGGTGGAGACCATGTATGAGGATATTTCCAGAGGCATACATAGGAATCAAACTCACTTCAACGTTGGCATGGAGGACTTTAACGCGAAACTGGGCAAACGAGACGATGATTTGCGAGCCAATTTGGAATTGGACATGTCAGAACCAGCGGGGTCACCTACTGGCCGGTTTTATGGAGAAGGAAGGCTTTATGATGACGTCCTTCTTCAGAAACCGTGAGCGGTGAGAGTGGACTTGGAAGAGCCCTGATTAGATTGACTTCATTATGTCTACGAAAAATAAAATATTAAATGATGTCTCTGTGACCAACGAGGAAATGCTTGAGCTGCGACTCACCTTCTGGACAGGTTTAAGGAGAAGGAAGACCTCTTTATGATGAACTTCTTCTTCCGAAAGCTTAAGCTCTGAAAGTGGACCTGGTAGAGCCTTGATAACTTAGATTGAATTAATGATGTCGAAGAAAATAAATTATTTAATGATGTCTCTGTGATCAACGCGTAAATTATGGTAAGAGGCTTTCAATTTCAAATAAACCCTAAGACCTTTCAGCTCGAACTCCAGAAACGTTTCTAGTGATTAGGGAGCTCCGAGGACGATTATAACGATGGGTTCGTGAAACTGTCCAAACGGTCGGGTCTAAAATATTCAAGAGCAGTCGGTAAAAATAGGAAAAGAAACATACACAAAACATACATTACAACTCATGGAGGAGAGGCGCGAAATGATACTTCAGTCTTCAGACTATGCGCTCCAATACCGGCTGCTCCATAAACGAATCTCTAAGTCCTTGAAAAGCGACCATGACTGCTTTAATTGGGGTCGCAATAAGGACGTGATAGAGTGGAACAACGGCTCCAAGGTCATTCGAGTGAGAAGCCAAGAGATCTGTCAATGGGGCAGAGCCAGCTTGCGAAACTGAAGACCGACGATGACATAATCGTATCCGCCAATCCTGATCTCTGTTGAGAGAGATCGAGAAGTTCTATGGACAGTTATACACGTGAACCAGTAACCCCGTTATGAATCTGACAAGCGACCTAAGAGCTAGATTGATCCGATACTACACCGGAGACATCCAGGACGTGAGCTTGTACAAGATTAGGTTGGCTCTGAAGCAGCTTAAAAACAACAGGGCACCGGGTGATGATGGTATTACGGCCGAACTTCGGAGGGCTAGTGGAAAAGCCGTTCTTAAAGCCCTCTAAAAGCTGTTCGATTCCGTCATCCTTAAAGATAAAACGCCACAGGCATGGAATAGAGGTGGGATGGTACTCTTCTTTAAAAAGATGCCTTGCAAGAATTATAGGCCTATCTGAGTCAGGTCTACAAGTTGTTTTCAAGAGTCGTCACGAAACGTCTCGTTCAAAGATTTGACGACTTCCAGCCTCACCGAATATTCTTGAATAAGCCGGAATCTGTACAGGCTTTAGCAAAATCGAAATAGTTGACGGTTTTAATGATTGCTTACAATGGGCTTCATAAGAAGACTGACAGTCACCCAAAAGCCTATAGGAGGAGAGAAGGCTATGCTTCGAGTTTACCTACGCGATCGAATCAGAACTGAAGAGATGCGTAGGAGAACAAAGGTATCCGACGTAGCTTGAAGAATTGCCAAACTTAAGTGGCAGTGGGCAGAGCACATTGCTCGCAGAACAGATGGCTGATGGGGTCGAAAGCCTCTGGAATGGCGACCGCGTACTGGAAGACGTGGCGTTGGAACGCCTCCCACAAAGTGGACCGATTACCTGGTGAAGGCCGCAGGAATCCGCTGGATGCGAGAAGCACAGCACCGGTCGAAGTGGTGGTGCTTTGGGGAGGCTTTGTCCAGCAGTGGACATCTTTCGCTTAAAATGATAATAATTATATAAAAATATTAGGTAAAGGCACTTCTTCCCCGTATAAACCAGCTGTGCCAAATTTCGGAGTCTCGCGTCCGCGTTATTCTCATAAAAAGGGGTACTTACGTTTTTTTCTCGTTAATATATACATAATGTTATTCAACAAAGCCTTGTATGATAAAATTCATAACGTCTTGTTTGCCAACGGTTGGCCATAGGTGCACTTTTCCACACTACGCCAGTTATGTTTAAGTCTCATTTGAACAATGTCCCGGTGAGCCTATTGTCATCAACCGGGCCCAAACCCAGGCTCTCTGTGGATTTGGGCCCGGTCTCCAGGTAGCTACTGAGAAATTCTAGATACAAAAACTCAATGACACTTTGCCCGAACTGGGACTTGAACCTGTCGTAGAATCTAAATCAGTTTTGATGATAACCTGCTGTGAAGCAACATACAAAGATTCCCTAAGGTTTCCTAGAAGACCGGTGGTCGCTATTTAGGATGGAGTGACTACAGTCATGCAAACCA
This sequence comes from Aporophyla nigra, assembly GCA_947507805.1. Taxonomy (NCBI): domain Eukaryota; kingdom Metazoa; phylum Arthropoda; class Insecta; order Lepidoptera; family Noctuidae; genus Aporophyla; species Aporophyla nigra. The sequence continues at coordinate 7,127,212 of OX382321.1, read as the reverse complement.
TGAGAAAGATGACAGCGACAATCTTTGGGGAGCAGAGGTTCGATGTAATGTCAAATAGTGGTCGTAAAAATAGGATTTTTCTTGACAGCCGGAACCGGAACCGGTTTCCTAGGGAACCACGGAAAAGCTAACACCTCCTTCTAAAAAAAAAAACGTGGAAGTTTGAAGGCGTTTCTTATTATCCACCCTTGGCTGGCTGTTTTATGGTGCCCAGCTGTGAGTCTTACAAGCAGACCTACCAAGAGGTACTGTAAGGCAATAGATGGCGCTCGAGAACTATCGTGAAGTTGACAAGTACTAAGCTAGCAACGAGCGGGCGGCGTGCCTTACTGGCATGCACCGAGACATTCATTCTCTTTCCTTGCGGACACCGGTGGCTTAACATCTACCTTCTATTGTACTACAATGTGTATTTTTAATTAATCTTTTACCTTGCTTTTCTGTATTTCTTACAGTACTTATCATGCTACCCAGTACACTGGGTTGTGGAGGTCAGATCAGCAGTCGTTCCATGTAAAATAAAATTCAGCTTTATCCGGTTAGACTGGAAGCTGACTCTTAACATATTTTAGAAAACTCAAGGCCGATTCAATTTCATTAATGGGCTTGACATGACTTTTCACTGCCGTAAAAAGTATAGCAATGTCGCATTAACTCGAATCATTCGCTCACTGGAGTAAACTGACAGGCGCTACTGGCACTAAAAAATAATATGATCATCTTATTAAATTATTTATTGTAAAAGTGGTCGTTTAATAATGTTTTGATGTTAAATAATGTAAAATGTGTAAAATAAATGTAGATATATTTGTATAAAATCGGGAATATAATAAGTATGATCCCATTATATTTAAAAATTGACAGTTAGCACCTGTAAGAGTACTCGACGTAGGCTAGCCTTTGGTGCTCACCCATAAGAGCAGGCGATATTGATCGTAGAGCATTTTGACTGACAGCTTAAAATGTACATACATTCAAATCATAAGTTCTGTCATTCTTTTAACAATTGTATGAAGTGGCTATAACATGGCAAATTAATGTAGGGTGCCAATATTCTTTACATAGTATAAAACAAAGTCGCTTCCCGCGTCTGTACGCTTAGATCTTTAAAACTACGCAACGGATTTTAATGCGGTATTCATGAATAGACTGAGTGATCCAAGAGGACGGTTTATATATATAATACGCGAGCAAAGCCGCTGGCAAAAGCTAGTCTGTTATCATTTCCCTGACTGTACAAATCGCGTAGGCTTGCGCGGCGCGCATTTTGACGTTTAACGTTGTGGTAATGAAGCTTTAGCCTGTATTTCACCTGCTGTGTAGTGGAGCGAGTGAAATGCACCACCACGAGTTGGCTGTGCGAGGAAGCTGTGCAGCTCAAGTTATGCAATGCATCGACTGTAGAAAAGGTATGGGCATTACTATCGGTACTCTGCTCTGCACATAGCTACACCAATCGCATAGCCATAGCTCTCGTCCACAGCACGCATCCAGAGCAAGCTTCTTTAGCACGCAACCATAGCACGCATCCATGGCATGTATTCACAGTTTTCATTTGTAGCACGCATCTGTAGAACGAATATGTAGCACACACCTGTAGTACGCATCCGAAGCTCACATCCTTCCATATAAAAAATATAGATTATCTTCTCCATAGCACGCATATGTAGCACGCATCCATGTTACGCATCCATAACTCGCATCCTTCAATATAAAAAACATAGATTATCTTCTCCATAGCACGCATATGTAGCACGCATCCATGTTACGCATCCATAGCTCGCATCCTTCAATATAAAAAACATAGATTATCTTCTCCATAGCACGCTTAAGTAGCACGCATCCATGTTACGCATCCATAGCTCGCATCCTTCAATTTAAAAAACATAGATTATCTTCTCCATAGCACGCATATGTAGCACGCATCCATAGCATGCTTTGTAGCACGCATCTGTGGCACGCATCCATAGCATGCTTTGTAGCACGCATCTGTGGCACGCATCCATAGCACGCATCGTTTCATTTAAAGAACATAGCTTAGTTGAACCCCGTTTCAACCAGTGCTATGCTGGAAACGGGGAATGGAGCAATGAATAAAATTTGTTGATATCAAACACAGTATAGCAGATATCTGGTGGAAAAGCAGCCTCAAAATCCCCGCTGGCTCCTTCTGGCTTAATAATAACAGCCGAACAGGTCTACATGCCTACATGTTTCGTGAATGAGTCTATCTGTTACATGTCAAGACCCTTCTGTGTTTCAGAAAGTACGTTAAGTAGCTGACAACTGTGTACCTAAATACGGCTTATCGAAAACCCAAAAGTCTGACCACCAGTCTTACCAAGAGATATCCCGTTACCCAGTAACTGTGTTAATCAAACTTCTCCGTGCCTCTGCAAGCACGTCAAGCCCGTCCCGGCGTGTCATTCATAGATCTTTCGACAGTCGTTACGTTACCCCCCCCCCCCCCCCCCCCCTAAGTCCAAAAACCAAGAGGTAGTGGAGTTCACATAGGCAGAGGTTTCATGTAAAATACTGGAATATAGCTGTATCTGGTTAAACTAAAAGCAGACTCCAAACCCAACATAGAGAAATGGCAGGCAGATTGGTTGGAGCTTCAGGTTCGAATTCGCCATTAGAAATCCGGCGACGACTAACAAGGGGTCAACTCTCAACGCAAAAAGTCCGTAATTTCAGCCAAAGTTATAATAATAATATATAATATTCCACAACTATCACACAACGCCATCTAGTCCCAAGCTAAGCAGAGCTTGTGTTATGGGTACTAGATAACTGATAAACATACTTATATATTTCTAAATACATACATATTATAGATAAATTAGTTATGGGTAGTTCCTACTCCGTATCGACGGACATACGATTTGTTCGGGGCCGGTACTAAGAACGAATGATACGCGATTGTCCTTACACCCCTACGTGTTTTTTATTCCGTCTGAATAAGTTAATCGGGAGTAAGGTTAATTTCAAAGTATCGAAATACTTTCGCATAGCCCCTACCTTCGTTGACAGACTCAAAGATTAGGCCTCCTTTGAAAGGGCGTCTTATTCAAGCTGAATTGCCAATAGAACTCAAGCAAAAGCGTTGCTAAGAACAAAGGCGTTAATACGAATATTATTTTATGATATTTTTCGAATTGATGCTCTTGTCTCTAGCTAAATTTTACGCTAATACTAGCAACTATTGGTCATGTTTTCTGCTTAAATTAGACGACCACTGCTACCCTTGTCGTATTTTGAACTAACGAAGGTCACCGGATTTCGCTGGTTGAGGGCAGTCCAAGACCAGTCCTTACGGCGATGCTTGAAGGGTATGCCCAGATGTTTCGGCAGCCTGATGATCTTACTCGATCCTCCTAAGTGTTAAGGCCTTTAATGCGCGGTGGTCACATGGGCCAAAAAGTATAATTCCTTTTGTAATATGGAGGGAAGAGAGTGGATCGGGGAAGATGTAACTCCAACCTGGTAAAGTCATTCTACCTCGATGGAACGGCAGCAGGGTTTGGGGGATATGGAGCCGAGTTGAAACTTTGCTCCACGTCCTCTCCTGCTCTCTGTGTTCCAAAACAGGCAGTCAAAGTGACTTCTGCACTGCCACCGACTACGCCAAGAAAGTCGTTTTAGGTCAACAAGATCTGAATTCATTATGCTAGGGACACGAAAAAGAAGGGTGGACAGTTCCTCCATTTAAAAGAGAGGATCCTCTGACAAGACTGGTGCTGTTTCTCGTGAGCACTGCCCGTTGGATTTTGTGAGGCTGTTGTATAAAGGCACATTTTCTTTGTATAAACTTATTCGAAGTAAACTTGTCCGAGGTAAAGTTTTTCGAGGTAAAATCGTTTGAGGTATTCTTTTTCGCGGTAAACTTTTCCGCGGTAAACTTTGCTTGCTTTGTGCAGGTTTTGTGTGATACCAGCATAGCTGTTCAGAACCATTCAACAGGTTGTCGAATTGAAAAATGTCACATTTTCAATCACTGATCAGCCTTGCCCCCGACAGCAAAAAGCTTTTAGAAGAATGGTGGTCGTCTATTTCATTTAAATTGACGAAATTTCAGGTTTTTGGATTTTTTTACTGTTTTAAGAGGAGTGTTGTTCAATTCGGCACGGAACCGTATCGAACAGTTGTCAAAAGCAATGCTGATGTCTTGGGTAGTTAGTATGAGGCCTTATAGATGACGCTACTTTGATCTGTTATAATATGTCTTGCTCAAATTCAAATATAAGGCAAGTTTTAACGAAAATTTTACGTTTTTTGATCCTCTGGTTCAGTTGTTAGAACATGGAGATGTTGTCCCATGATTTCTTTCGGTTTTTCGTCCGGAGGATTTAACTTTTGCCGCGCACCAGGTGTTCACGACTGGTGCATTCAGCGCTGGGTCTGTGAAAAGTTATAATTATTATTTAGTAAAGTTTAAACTCAAAACCAGGAATGAAGCGCTCCGCAGGCGAACCAAGGTAACCGACTAGCCCGAAGAATTGCAAAACTTAAGTGGCCACTGGCAGGGCTTATTGCTCACAAAACAGATGGCCGATGGAGCCGAAAATTTCTGTAGTGGCGACCGCGTACCGAAAGACGTAGGAGTTGGAAGGCCTCCCACAAGGTGCACCGATGACCTTGTGAAGGCCGCAGGAATCCGCTGGATGCGGGAAGTACAAAATGGTTGAAGTAGCGGAGCTTGGAGGAGGCCTATGTCCAGCAGTGGACGTCTTTCAGCTGAAATGATGGAGATGATGAAAGTTTAAGGGGCACACCTAGTGTGACGGCCTAAAAAAAGGTGGTTTTTGGGAATTTTTATTAAAAAACGACTTTATTAATTGTTTCAAAATTTTAATAGTATATATGTTTTCAGAATATAAAGAAATTTTTTTTTTGTTTTTAAAGATTTTTAAGTTATACACGATTTCCGACGGCGCGAAAAAAAATTGGTTCTCCACTGCTGCAGTAATTCCTGCCTTCTCCGTGGATGAAATATAAAAAAAACTCGTTAAACTAGAAGATATTGTCCGTACAATGACCTACGATCAAAAAAAAAAAAAATTCGGTAGTAATCAGAGCATTTGTCTTTGAGTAATCACTGCAGCAAATTTGGAAAATGCTGTTTCGAGAAAACAGCGTTAAATGTATCTGGCTACGAAAAATAATTCCGAATTTTTTTCTACATGTTCTTTATATAGTTCTCCATACAATGATTTATCGATTTTATTTATCTGATCAAAAATCAAATTTTGGCAGGCCAAAAACGACCAAAATGTTGGGTGAAATTCGACTTGTTTTAAAAAAAAACGCCGCCATTTTGTCAGTTTTTAATTTTTTTTAGTTTTCATTCACGGAGAAGGCCGGAATCACTGCAGCAGTGGAAAGCCGTTTTTTTCACGCCGACGGCGACGGAGATCGTTTGTAACAAAATTTTTTTTTTTTTTTTTTCAAAAATTTCGCTGTATATTCTTAAAACGTATATAAATATATTCTTCAAATTTTGAAACAGTAGTTTTTTTAATAAAAATTCCCAAATATAACCTTTTTTTTAGGCCGTGACACTAGGTGTGCCCCTTAAACTAAGTTAATTGTAGAATGATCTAATCTAGTTAAAATCTCATTGTGAAGACTTATTTAAAGTGAGACTGAAGTGAGTTGTTATTCCACCTGATGGTAGGGACCGACTCTATTGATATCTCACTCGAAACTCACTTCACACCTAAATTATCACGGTGAGATTTGTACAGAGTAGGCTGTAGCTACGATTGATGGTGCCAGACATAAAAATATCACCAACCCATTTCTCCCCGTGGGTGCCGTAAAAGGCGACTAAGGGACTTACTAGAGAATGGGCAGCAGCGTTCTCAATGCATTTTACCACCATACTGCGATCGCCAACCCGCCTGTCAATCGTGGTGATGGCAAACCCCTCAAATTGGGGGAGGTCTAAGTCCAGCAGTGGACGTCTTTCGGCTGAAATGATGATGATGACTCTATTAGGCGTTTTTAGATATTTTTTTAGTTCTGAATTATTACACCTATATTTTAATACTAGCTTTTGCCTGCGACTTCGTCCGCGTCAAATTTTTGCTCCCCTGATAGGGTTGCCACCTTTTTTTTCATACAATTAAAGTAGGTACCATTGGTTATTAAAGGTTAAGAAAAAAGTACATAATATAAAAATAAAGTATGACTTATCTGCCTTTTTTATTATATTTAAAAACACAGTTTTTTTTTTTCCTGCTTTTTGCAGTTTGTATCACATAAATTTCGTTTAACGAAAAAGTACTTACGACTAAACTTTTCAAAATCCCAAAGAAATCAAATCATGCAAAATAAAGTATTTTCGTGTACTTTATTGTTCTCATAAAGTATAAAGTACAATTATGTGAAATAACGTACAATACTTTATAATAAAGTACGGGTGGCAACCCTACCTCTGATCCTTCCCGTCGCATCGAATTGCCTGCCAGATTTCGTTCATTTATCGTTGCTGCTCCGCTGCTTTTGATTGTAGCGTGATGTTATATAGCCTATAGGCTTTCCCAATAAGTAGGCTATCCAACACAAAAACATTTTCTCAAATCGGATCAGGAGTTCCTGAGATTACCGCGTTCAACCAAACAAACAAACTCTTCAGCTTTATAATATTAGTATAGAAGCCAAATGCACCACTCTCGCACCCTACTCTCAGCGTAGTTTATTTAATTTGACTTTGTTTATACATTACTAGCTGTTGCCAGCGACTTCGTCTGAAATCCTGGGTTGAAAGTGTCAATGTCCCGCTCCGGGAGGCAAATTCTCGTAATTTGCCTCCCGGTAAAATACCGCAATATAATTTAATTTAATCATGTATCAATTTAATTTAATCATGTATGCACACCAACTTACTTTCTCATACTTTTTTTTTTAATTCTCAAAATCCAGACGCAGAGTTCTAGGACAATGGCTGTTGTATAGGTATTGTATCTGTAATACCAGCTAGTTTTAAATACTTTGCATTGTAATCTGTGAAGAACGTTGTGGGTAGCACAATTGTTCAAAATGTAATATCTAAGATATTATGTCTATCTCTTATTGTGTTACTGTTTGTTTCTCCTTAAATAAATTTAAAATGTTCAAAATCCATTCGCAGTCTCATCTCGGCAACGATAAAATCTTAAGAAACTGTCAAAAATTATAGAAGCTCGATGTTTTTTTGAAAGATTGAGACTAATATCAAACTGTGAACATTCTTAATATTACGAGAATTGCTCCTCTAGTCATGGTCTACCTATGCGCCAATTTTTATCCAAATCCGTTCAGCAGTTTTAGGCCTGAAACTGCGTTAAGCGGGCGCCCGCGCGGTACCATACAAAAGTGCAACGTCGCGGGGCCCCGCGCGGGGTTGTACGTTGCGGGGAAGCGAGCCCCGCGCCAGCAAAACGGTGCCCACCTCCGTCTCTGTCCATCAACGGGTACCCGCGCGGGGGCACGCGCGGCACCCGCTAGCGGTAACACGCACGGGCTTGTTCAGTTAATAACGCTATGAACTAGCGACACTGCGTAAATAAAACGCCGCGACGGGTACCCGCGACGGGGCCCATAGCGTTCCCATAGAGCCCACCCGCGTATCCACGCGCGTAGACACGCGACTGTTGCTCGTCGCGGGCTTAACGCAGTTTCAGGCCTTAGCGTAAAAGCGTAACAAACGAACGAACATAGAAAAATCTTATTTTTATTTTAATAATATAGTTCCATCATCATCATTTCAGCCGAAACATGTCCACGCTGGACATAGATCTCGCCCAAGCTCCGTCACGTTGACCGGTTCTCTGTTTCTCGCATCCAGCGGATTCTTCCGGCCTTCACCAGAGGGGTAATTGCGGCCTGCCAGGTCGCGAGATTTGTTCGGAAGAGTTACCGTGGCTCTGGCATAGGCAACTGAAGGAACACGGGTGGGTATTAGTCGGTAAAAGTCTGATACGCTCTCCCACTCCGCCCAGAACGGGAGACGTCATTTAATGATTTCCCACCCACAAACATCAGTATCAGTAGGAATTACTTTCATTTTGGCAGTCCAACAACATTCATTGCGTTATTTACGTTGCGGAGCCGACCATTTATTCGAGCAAATGACGCAATAGATTAAAAATAATCTTCAAAACGATTCAGATAGTAATCGATAGTGCGTTACCCAATTAGGGTGCAGGTCAGAATCGATGAATACTAGTTTAAACTAGCTTCTGCCCGCGACTTTGACGTCGTTAAATTTATTTTTCCCCCGATTCTTCCCGTCGCATCGAATTGCCTGCCCGTGCGATTTCTCCGTATTCGTGACTTTTTCTTTTTGCACGGCTCCTAAGGCCTGGCGCCCACTATCGGTGGGCATCGGTGCGGCTCGGTACAGCTCGGGCGCCTTACGGCGGCTTTGGGCGGCTTTGGGCGCCTCAGAGCTGCGTCGGGCGACTTCGGGCTGCCTCGGCAGCCGTAAGCATGGCTAAGGACGCCGAGGCTATCTTCGGGTAGCAAAATGAACAATGAGAACTAAGTCCCAATCCATCATTATAAATACACACGCACAACTGTTTTTAACCGACTTCAAAAAAAGGAGGAGGTATATGTTCGACTGTATGTATTTTTTTTTATGTATGTTCACCGATTTCTCCACCAATTGTCAACCGATTTTGAAAATTCTTTTTTTATTCGTAAGGGTATACTCCTGAAGTGGTCCCATATTAATTTTGTGAAGATTTGATGTATACTTTGGGAGATAAACGAAGGAACTCCTCAAAAACAAACAGTACACGTAATGTGATTTAGGTTATATTAGGATTTGCAAAATTCTTTTTTTGTTCGAAAGGGGTTTATTCCGAAATGGTCCCATATAATTTTCATATAGATCTGATGATGAGTTCGGGAGACAGACACCGGAACTCTTTAAAAAATGAGAGGAAATCAACCGCGATTTCTGCTATCGCATAAATATGCATTGTTTGTTTGGAATTAGTGCAGGGGTACAACTAAAAATAAAAACTTTTTTACAAAAAAAAACAACCGACTTCCTTAAAAACACTACAAAGTGAAAAATAACTTTAATTTCGGAAGTCGGTGGCAAAAAAACCATAAATACAGATCCTAAGACACCGACTTCCGAAATTAAAGTTATTTTTCACTTTGTAGTGTTTTTAAGAAAGTCGGTTGTTTTTTTTTGTAAAAAAGTTTTTATTTTTCACGTAACGTTACGACTGCTCTGCGATGTTTCTGCCGCCCAAACTATTCTGAGGCTACCCAAAATCAGCTACGGCGTCCTTAGCCATGCTTACGGCTGCCGAGGCAGCCCGAAATCGCCCGACGCAGCTCTGAGGCGCCCGAAGCCGCCCGAAGCCGCCGTAAGGCGCCCGAGCGGTACCGAGCCGCACCGATGCCCACCGATAGTGGGCGCCGGCCCTTTTGGGCCTAGCATGGTGTTTATGCCTATAGCCTTCCTCGATAAATGGACTACCCAGCACAAAGATTTTTTCAATTCCATTCAGTAGTTCCTAAGATCACAGCGTTCAACCAACCAAACAAACAAACTCTTCAGCTTTATAATATTAAATATAGATTGAGATAAATAAACTTCGTACTGGTTGGGTTCCGGACACCAATTTCGGGTATGTTCCGAGAAGGTGCTTTCTGTACATCTTTTTTTGTTCTCCGTTTTGGAGCGCGTGGTAAATGCAATGGACCCCCACATTCCTCGCAAATGCCGGCACCGTCTCCTGTCAGACATATTAAATCATGTTTAAGGAGGATTCGTCAAAGTAGCCCACGAAATTCAACATCTCTTACGTTCTTTTCTAAAGAAAAATATTCAACTTATTCCTTTTAACAACGTATTGACTTTCTAATACTGCGCTTCTAATAACGTTTTTAAAAATGAATGAAGCTCTTATCAAATAATTGGGACTGATAATGTTGCATACTTTTTTGAATAATTGAGCTTTTTTTTAACTTTCCAGCCTTTTTTCAAGGTTGGTCACTGCAACTTGGAGTGATGTTGGTTGATCTCTAAAGCTAGCTTCCCACGGTCCGTGATATCGCGAACGGTCGCGGACCATCTCGCACGACACACCGTGGGTAGGGTCCCGTCCGTGGTAGCACAAGACGTCTGTGGCGGTGCGCCGGTATCCGGCGCGAGGCGGTAACTTCAAAAGTGCGGTACGACGAGATCCGAGCTCTCTTTTACTCTCTTTTACTTTTACTCTCTCTTTTACGAGATTTCTCTTTCACTTTGCATTTTGAAATGAAGCTACCAAAAGATCTACACAGACCGACACGCACCGTTGAAAGAGCCCTGACTGTGTGCGTTGCCGTCCGTGGTTGTCGGCTGTGCGTGATGATCCGCAGGATCACGCACCGTGGGAACCCAGGTTAACTTAGCCAGTTTGGGGTTAAGTTGAACTGTGACCAACCAACGGCAATCCAAGTTGATAACAAACGCCGAATACCATATTAATTTTAATGAATTCTGATGAAAATCCAACGTAAAATAGTTTCCCAATTTTCAATAAACGTAAAGAATTTAGAGAACTACAACATAGCTAACAAATAAGAAATAACCCATAAGTTTATATCTGTCAACGTTAAATTGTAAATACCGTTGGATTACAATTTAACTAGTGAGATTGTAATCTACCGAAAGATTGTGAACCGTCAGATTATAATCTCGCTAGTTAAATTGTAATCTATTTACAATTTAAATAAATAAATGTCAGTGTCATGTTCTATATTGAACAAAATGTGATTCGCGATTTTTACCTATGTCTGTAGTAGGTATTTACAGAAATATAATACTATAACCGTTGTTTAATCTTAATCAATTTCTTGAAATTTTCATTCAAGGGGATCAATGGGATTAATTTAATTGAATATTTGACGCGAATCCTTATTTTAGACAACATAGAACATGACACTGTCCTGCAAATATGATAAAACCGGAAGAAAATTTGAATTTCAAAAAATAAATCAGCGCATCCATCTTAAAAGAAATCTCAACTACGAAAAATATAACTTTTAAAACCAAACCAGCATCGCACATTGCGAACAGCACGGGTTAGTCCAACTGCCAACTGAATCTACTATTAGTTCTACGAAAACATTTTATTGGACAAATAAAAATACGATTAATACTCACTAAAATCTTCATCTTCTATTAAACTTCATGCGAAACTGCGTGACTTGATAAGAGACGTCAAATTTATGATTACCTATCTTTGGTAGTCGTCTACCAAAAGTAATATTGAACTAGTTTCATAAGACAATGTTAAAAGCCTTTGATCTAGGCTGGCATAAGTATATCTAAGACAGTCGTCATGTCTGGCCGCGTTTTTTTTTTGTTTAATCACATCTTCAGGTCACCCTATAAGGTTGTCGGCTGCTTAACCAGACTTGACTGTGGCTGCCTTAATAAATTAAGGCCTCCAGCCAGGGCTTAAAAAACTTAAACTAGAGCGACTACTCGCTAAGGGCACCCCCTGTGGGGTACGGGCCTCGACTTAGGGCATCGCTGGTAGAGGGCAGCAAGGGACGGGCTGGATCGGAATTATTATTATTTAGGGACGAATTTAAAGCTACAGGCTCAGCGGCGCGGGCTGGCTCGAGCAAGAGTCGGGATCGTTCGATGAACCCAAACTTTGTTCGCGCCGACAGATGACGCTGTATATAATTATTAACGCTGTCTTTTAATTCTGCGTTTGAACACTTCGCTTTGGTTCGAACGCGGGCTACGGTTAGTCTGTTAATTTGTGTTACCAAGGGGTATCGTATTACCCAGTAACTGGATTGTTGAGATCAGATACACAGTCGCTCCATGCAAAACAGTGGGGTTGGGTTTAGGGGGGGCAATAAACTCAGCTGCATCCGGCTAGAGTGGACTCCAACCACAACATGGTTGAAAAAAGGCTAGGCAGGATCCAGCAATTCCCACCAAACTTTGGAATATAACCACAGTTTTTAAAACATTTACAATACGTCATTTAAATTATCAAAAACAATCTGACGCTTTTGTTCTTGCAATCTGTTTTAGTACAGTGACATTGCAATGATAAAATTATAATTTCTTCAAACTTTTAAATCTTCAAATTCAATAATAAACGGTGGCTCAGTGCACAGTTATAAAGATCAGGTCATACATGAGTTGCACAGGTTTAAAAGGTGCTCATATACGGTTAGGGTTGCCAGGTACAGGCTTATCATATCCGGGATAATTCAACAAAAAAAAACCTCTCTTTGGTTTTTATAACTGTTGTTTATAGCTATATATATTACTAGCTTCTGCCCGCGACTTCGTCCGCGTCAAATATTTGCTCCTCTGACCCTTCCCGTCGCATCGAATTGCCTGCGAGTTTTCGTCCATTTTTCGTTGCTGCTCCGCTCCTTATAATTGTAGCGTGAGGTTATATAGCCTATAGCCTTCCTCTATAAATAGGCTACCCAACACAAAAAGAATTTTTCAATTCGCATCAGTAGTTCCTGAGATTACCGCGTTCAACCAAACAAACAAACTCTTCAGCTTTATAATATTAGTATAGAAGATAGTATAGATAAAGATTGAAGTGAAAGTGAAATGTATAAAAAATAGATATATAAATCAAAGAGAGGCATTTTACCATTTTTTTCAGGGCCAAGGCCACCAGGTCTTTACCAAAATTATGGAGTTTCCAAACAATACACGTCAAAATTGATCTGAGTCTCCAGTTTTGGACTTTTCAGCAGGCTGAATATTACGAATTTGCAAATCTAATTATACGGAACCCAGGACAATAAAAGCTCATTCCTTGATATTGGAAGGAACGTAAAATTCCGGGACAGTCCTGGATTTCCCGGTAGTCTGGCAAGCCTATATACGGTCCAAGTATGTTGCGCATATAATAGACGTATAGTTACATGCGCGGGTTACTTGCTTACACGACCATGAACTCGCGTATACACGGTGTGGGTATGTTGCCTCTCAAGACACACCGTCACAGACCGCCGTCCTTCCGTCCTCACGATCGAGACCCGCCGCGACGTCCCAATCCATGTCCGCCCCAGCCCTTGCTCGAGCCAGTCCGCGCCGCTAAGCCTGTAGCTATAAAATTCGTCCTTAAATAATAATAATTCCGATCCAGCCCCGTCCCTTGCTGCCCTCTACCAGCGATGCCCTAAGCCGAGGTCCAAACCCCACAGGGGTGCCCTTAGCGAGTTGTCGCTCTAGTTTTTAGGCCCTGGCTGGAGGCTTTAATTTAATAGCCACAGGCAAGTCTCGTTAAGCAGCCGACAACATCATAGGTTGACTAGCGAGATGTCATTCCCAAAAAATTTGTGGGTCTGCTGCGAAGTTCGTGCGGTCCATCCCTAGTCCTGAAATTTTTTTACAAGACAATCTTTTGTCGTGATTCTCTAAATGACTACACAGTCGGCGAGAAACATGGAAAAAAAACATACGAATTCTGATTTACCACCCCGTCTGGGGTGGACAGATGCACATGCGTTTCCGAGTATCCACCCTAGGGCAGCTAGGATAAGATAAGCCAGCATTAATTGCAGGGATTCGCCAGAGCCAAAGGCTGCCAGGGTTGCGGGTTAGTTCAAAAGTGTTACCGTGGCCCTGGCAAAGGCAACTGAAGCACCACGGGTGGGTTTTAGTCAGAATCAAGTTCTTCTAACTGAACAGACAGCTGTGCTGCTGTGCAGTTTATTAAGCTACTTCTTCCCAGCTAAAGCACTAAGAAGTGGTGAAGGGCGGGCTTTTTGACGATCGAAAAGTGCTGATCCTCATCCTATTTGAATAAATTACTTTTAATTTGATTTTGATTTTGAGTAAAAGTCTGACACGCCCTTCCGCTCCACCCAGAGTGGGAGAAGTTATTTGATGATTTGCTTACCAAAAAAACGGTGGCCAGGATGGCCAAATATATTAATCCAACAGGATGCTGTTTGCTCTGATAACGGTATCCAAGCGCTTGAAGATCTTTGTAGCTCAGTACACATAGTAAAGATTTTATAAGTTTAATGTCCAATCGGTTTTCGCAAAACTAACAGCAGATAAGTTGGACTAACCCTGCTTCTTATTCACACGTTCGTTTCTGCTGAGGTCCACGACACTGCTCTCGAACACTCGAAGACGCGACCGACTCCGCTCACTGCTGAGAGACTTCTTCGAACGGCGTCGCCGACGCCCTCGACTCTGTCGACCACTTGGACCGGACATGAAGACGGCCTGGGGACCTGTGTTTATTCCCGCGAACCGTGCTGCTGTGGAAGAGAAGCCGCTAGAGAGCGCGAGGATGCACAAGAATGCGCGAGCACGCGGTTCTTTACGCCATAACCACTGAAATACTCGCGGTAAGCAGACTGCAATGTCCAATCCCGCAATGATTGAAGATTATGTCTTCAACCAGTGCTTCCTGCCCGCTATAATATACATTGCCAAAATGCAGAGACGAGGTTATCCGGAAAAGAACTGGATTAAACGACATAGTTTGCAGAGTAAGAAAGTTGAAGTGGCAGTGGGCTGGTCATGTTTGTCGACGGATCGATGGCGATGAAGCAGACGACTCCTGTACCCCGAGCCAAGTTAATAATCTGCAATCGTTGACGCTAGTCGCTCAACGTTCAAACGTGGTTAGAACAAACGAATGGAAAACTCGTAGCCAAGTGCACATCGTTCAAAATGAAAGAATGATTTTTTATCGTTTCTACAATGTTCAACGCTACATCCTTTGTTATAATGTGTCATTTTTCTAAAGACATTATAGAACGAGCGGCCGACTCGGGTGCGTCAACATGGCTACCAACTTATCGTTTTCTACAATAGCTGACACCGAGGCGTTACCGATTGGAGAACGGAATTCGACACGAAACGGTTGTAACTTGGCTAGGAGGGCTGGAGTAGAGACCGCGTATTAGCAAGCGTAGTTGTGGGGCGCCCCCCAACTACCTAGATGGAAGACTTCAAAAAGGTGGCTGGGATAGACTAGATACGGAAAGTGGAGGACAGGGTGTTGTGCCGCAGTATGAGAGAAGCCTATGTCAAGCTGAGGACTTACATGATTAAAGTAGACTGCGCCACGCTTCAATGCGATTCAACGCGCTTCATACCTTTACATTAGAAGGCCTGTGTCCCATCAGAGAGAACATTATAAGGTGAATTTTCTAACCCCATAAGTTGACCTGCAAGATGCTATACGTGAAAAAAAACGTACTATATTGGGACTTACTTATATTTTGCATAAAGTCGATCTTCTGTTTTTTCTTGGCTTCGTCGCTTATTCGGCTCGTCATGGTCACCCGTTTGGAGAACTGCGGCATCGTGGCCAGCTTATACCGATGGTCACAGGTCGCGCCATATAAATTGTTTAACACTTTTACCTGCTGTTGTGTCATAATACATTTTTTAAGAGTAGCATACATACAACGGCAGCATTCAGTCCTGCCAGTGTTGCTGATTTGTTGGAAAGAGTTACCGTGGCCCTGGCATAGGCAACTGAAGGAACACGTGTAGGTTTTAGTCAGTGAAAGTCTGACACACATTTCGCTTTCGCGCACCCAGAGCGGGAGACGTCATTTGATGATTCCCCACCCATACAAAAGCGTTGTGTCAACAACTCCAACACAAAGATACACGAAAATTTGCAAGTTTGATCGAAACTTTATAAAACTTTGAAAAACAAGTTCTGTGACAGATTTAACTGTTTAATCCTACCAGTTTTCGGTGTATTCTTCTTGCTTAGTTTCAAAAGACCAAACTAACCTGTTGCAAGTAAGGGCGTAGGGGCATCCATAACATCTTCAGAAAGATTTTGAAACTGTTTTGCTTCGAAGCCAAAGATGTTTGGTTATTATTTTTGAGTGTGGGGGCCAGGCTTTTCCATGCTCTGTCGGTTATAGGAGTATCATCTGGAAAAAAACTGCTCGAACTGACGGAAATAAATAACAGCTGTTCGATTATCAAACTTCAATATGTGTCACTTTTTTTTAAAGATTAAAATAGGTTTTATGCAGCTTGTGCAAACTCGTTTTGATGAGAAGATTAGGTATTAACTTCCTGTTAGAGTCACGAGATTGTTTGAAAGAGACACCGTGACCCTGGCACATGGGCAACTGAAGGAACACGGGTGGGTTTTAGTCAGTAAAAGTCCGACACGCCCTCCTGCTCCGCCCAAGAGCGGGAGACGTCATTTGATTATTTCCCATCCAAAAAAAAAAGGTATTAACTTGTGCTACATTGGGTGTTTTGTATATCAATGGCTACATTGATATTTTGCCGCCTGACGACCTTGACAAGCATTATTGGTAAACATTTGTGTAATTGATGTGATTGATAAAGATGTGGACGGAAAAATAAATGTGGTAAAGAATGTAAATGGTGCTTTATATGCGATTGTGACCAACCAGTTGATGTCCGATAAGGCTCGACTGGCTGTTCACGATGGTGTGCTGGTGCCTACGCTTATGTTTGGAAGTGAATGTTAGGTGTGGCAAAAGAAGCATGAAAGCAGAATAAACGCTAAGGAAATGCGTTGCTTGCGAAGCAAGTGTGGTGTGACTATGAATGATAGGCTGAAAAAAGATGTGATAAGACAACGGTGCGGTTTAAAAGAAGACGTAGTAACAAAAAGTGAAAATAGTATGCTTAGATGGGTTGGTCATGTTGAGAGTATGAATGAAGGGTGGCTAACAAAAGGAATTTACGAGGCAGATGTGTGGACACGCCGAGAGGGGACGCCCTAGGAGGACATATAGTGACCTTATTGGTGATATTCTTCAAAAGGGTCAGCTGCGTAGTACTGGTAACCGGCGTGCGTGTATGACCAGATGTATGAACCTAAACGAGGCTAAAGGAGTATGTAAGGACCGTAGGTGGTGGCCTTCCGTAGTTTCTGCCTACCCCCATGAGAAAATACGTAAGTTTATGTATGTATTTTGATTAGTCGACCTCAAACCGGTGACTGTTTTGTGTGTAAAAACACGTCTATAAAATGACGTAAACCAGCAAAATCAGAAATCTATATCTTCTATACTATAATATAATAAAGCTGAAGATTTTGTTTGTTTGGTTGAACGCGGTAATCTCAGGAACTGGTCCGAATTCAAAAAATCTTCTTGTGTTGGGTAGCCTATATATTGAGGAAGGCTATAGGCTATATAATGTCACGCTACGATCAAAAGGAGCGGAGCACCAATTAAAAATGGACGAAAACTGGCAGGCAATTCGATGCGACGGGAGGGGTCAGAGGAGCAACAATTTTACGCGGACGAAGTGGCGAGCATAAGCTAGTTTCTCATAAATATATATACATATATATTTCGTTTGACTGCCCTGTTAGTCTATTGGTTAGTGACCCTGACTGCTAAGACTGAGATCGTGGGTTCGATTCCCACCCAGGACAAATCTTTGTATGATGAGCACAATCATTTGTTTTGTGTCTGGGTGTAATTTATCTTTAATATGTACAAGTATGTATTTAGAATTTATAAGTATGTTTATCAGTTGTCTGGTTGCCATAGTACAGGCTCTGCCTAGTTTGGGATCAGATAACGTTGTGTTGGTTGTCCTAAGATATTAAGAAGAAGAAGATATGCCCTCTTAAAACATAAAATCTTACGCGGACGGAGTCGCGGGCAGAATCTAGTGCAGATTTTTTTTTAAATGATAATATACAAACAGCTTAAGTCTCTGACAACCGCTAGTTAGTCATATTTTAATAAGAATGTTAGCCTTTCCTTATTATGGGGTCAACACACTACGTTATGTGAAATTGAGCATGAGCCCACAGACGTGAATATATCCTACTCATATTATAAATGCGAAAGTTTGTGAGGATGGATGTATGTGTATGTGTATGTTTGTTACCCTTTCACGAAAAAACTACTGGACGGATGTGGATGAAAGGAGATGTTTCATTTTCGGCCATCAGATGTACATTTATCAAAAAAGAGGAAAAAATACTACAAATTAGGGAAAAATATGCTCTGGTTAATTTGCGCCTGATTTGTTGTGTACAAAAAATAATAGTTTTTCAATTATTACCATGTTTTATTCAACATGGCGTCTCGTTTGCTTGCAGACTTCATTCGTTCTGAAATCATGTCTCATCAAATCAAAGTTAAGTAGAAAATAATTAAAAAATGTGTGTATTCTTGTAGTGTTAAAAATAAATTACTATTATTCTCTTGTAAATATTTTTGAGTAAACATAATTAAGTGTGACTATTTCATCGTTACAAAAATCTTTAGACTCCATGCTTGAAGTGTGTTTCTAAACGAATTCAAAATAACCACTTGCTAACTCTTAGGACAAACGTCAAACATTTTTAATTTTTATTTTGTACATAAAAACCATTTGATATTATGAAAAAAATGTTACTTTATTCTATTCATGAGTAATTTACCCAGCTTCGCTAAACGGTACACGTTATGGCCGGAGGCCAATATAAAAATGAAACATCTCCTTTGACACACAGATAGTTTATAACCTGGAATAACATATAAGGTACTTTTTTTCCCGGTAGTATGTTCCCGCGGGATAATTTTCGACATCCACGCGGGCGAAGCCGCTGGCAAAATCTAGTATGTAAATAATTCTAAACGTGATGCCAGGTTAAATACCTATTACAAAGAATTCTTACTTTTATGGAAATAAACAATTTAATTAAAAAATACATATATTACAAATGGAACAAACATTGACACACACATACTTATTTGTATGATGTACATGTATGTTTGTAAAAATTTATTTTGTATATGTGTACATTTAAATTATAGCATCATTTTTGACGTTATGTTGTCCCTTTTACTATTACACACGTAGTCTACATCTCTTTATCTTCTCTTCTATCGCAGATATGCTATTTTGTTTTTTGGATGGGAAATCTTCAAATGACTTCTCCCGCTCTGGGCGAAGCGGGAGGGCATGTCAGACTTTTACTGACTAAAACTCACCCGTGTTAGTTGTTAGTTGCCCATGTGCCAGGGTCACGGTATCTCTTTCGAACAATCTCGTGACCCTGGCAGGCATCGGTTCTAGCAGACCCCTTCAGTGCTGCTGACATATCTTTGAGGCGCGCGTGGAACACTACGCGCCGTCGACCCGAGCCTAGTCCTTACCGGGCGGCGAGCTACCCATTACTCGCCGCTCGCAACCCCGCGCCTACGGTGGCCGGGAGTCTGCTATTGACTCCCGACGCCCGGGGCGTCTCCTCCTGCGGCGACGGCTAGGTATGCTGGAAGATATTTCTGTTGAAATAGGCACGTACGTATTTCTTCTTGTGTGTTTATATGTGTGCATTATGGCCACCCCGCCCCTCAGTGTTATGAGGATGATGATAAATGGTTAATAATTTTGGCTGTCAGTCGTGGATCGTCACAGCAGAGAACTGCTGTAGGCTGATGATGGTGATATAGAGGTATCATCACCCATACTCCATAGCAAAGGTAGGATTCTACAATTAGATGATATATAATAATAATAATATCTTAGGACAACCAACACACCGTTATTTGATCGTAAACTAGGCAGAGCCTGTACTATGGTAACCAGACAACTGATAAACATACTTATATATTTCTAAATACATACATATTATAGATAAATTACACCCATTATGTACTAGTTGCGCGGTAAACTCTGCTTGTGCGATGTAGAATTTAGCATGACGTCATTGCTATGTGTAGTTCGTAGGTAGCGGTATAGATGTCGCCACAGATATTATTATCAAGAGCTTCATCTGTCAGTTGTTTCACACTAGCTTCTGCCTGCGACTTCATCCGCGTCAAATTTTTGCTCCCCTGACCCTTCCGGTCGCATCGAATTGCCTGCCAGTTTTCGTCCATTTTTCGTTGCTGTTCCGCTCCGTATCGTAACGTGATGTTACATAGCCTATAGCCTTCCTTAATAAATAGGCTATCCAACACATAACTACAGCAACTACGGGTCCGAGTTTTTCAATTCCTGAGATCACCGCGTGCAAACAAATAAACACTTCAGCTTTATATTATTATTAGTGTAGATTAATACATTATTATTATTTATTGGTTGTTCTTAAATAAATATGCTAGTGCGCGGTAAACTATGCTTGCGCGATGTAGAATTTTGCATGACGTCATTGCTATGCGTAGTTCGTATGTAGCGTTATAGATGCCGCCACAATGATAATTATCAAGAGCTTCATCTGTCAGTTGTTTCACATAAAACTTGAAGGAATTTAATGTAATTTTTCCTTATAATTAATATTCAAAGCACATCTTTATCCACATCTTTCTAGGGCTGTGTATTCACAAGGAAACTTACGTTGGGCAACAACGGTCTTTTTTTGATCTCGAGGTGGATATCCTCACGGATGTCCTTCGACCTGGAGGGGGGGGAGGGAGGGAGTGTTCCGTCTCACACCTACGTTGGGCTGTGCGACTCCCGCAGTCCGCGGACTGGTGCCGTTACCTTCTCACGTTAGGGGGAAGTGAGGTGTTAAACCCCCCCCCCCCCGTACGTCACAGATAGGTGCGCGTGGAACACTACGCGGCACCATCTCGGGTCCTAGGGAATAGGGGGCGACGGATGTCCCCGGATCCGTTGCCCCTGGACCCATTTAGGGGGAGGGGGGGCAAAAACGGTCTTGCCTAACCTTTCATTAATGATACATAAGACTATTCCTGAAAGGACACCTAGGCATAGGTACACTTACATTTCCCCAGTTATATTTAAGTCCCATGTAATTGCCATCAATCGTGTACAAATTCAGATTTCGGGTTGCTACAGAGAAATTCCAGAAACAATTTTTCATTCATTGCGTTATTTACGTTGCTGAGCCGACAATTTATTCGAACAAATGACGCAATGGTTTAGAAATAATCTTCAATCCCATTCAGATTCTGATAGATAGTGCGTTTCGCAATTAGGGTGCAGGACTTCATATTCAGCAGTAGCGCTTGCTATCACTAGACCAACTTAGCAGAAGAATTCCTCTAGTCTGCTCAATAACGTAATCAAATAAAACAATGAATGAATGAACTGTTGAAATAAAAGGCTTTGTTATTGACGAAAACACGCAGGCTGTGCAGCTCCTCATATTCCACCAGTATGCGTGGTCGTGGGTAGACCAGTGGTGGGCCAGAGGTAACGACCACGAGGTTACGAAGTTCGGACCCAGGCAAACTCTTTACATGTTATAAATTCTTTCATCACCACTGCTCTCAAAACGGTGAAGGATATCAACGTAAGAAAACCGACATGGGCCATGGCCTATTACAAAGAAAAAATCGAAGACATGTGTCTTCTAAGTCTGACTTTCCAACCCGCACTGGACCTGGATTACGGCCCACTTCCTCTCACCGAGAGAAGACGTGTCTGTCTAGCAGTGGAAACATTATGAGGTGATTAAGTAAAAGAATTCTGTTCCGCAGTAAATTAAAGTTCTTTTCGTAAATCTTGATTGCTTATACTGTATACTTCTATACTACAATATTATAAAGCTGAAGAGTTTGTTTGTTTGTTTGATTGAACGCGCTAATCTCAGGAACTACTGGTCCGAATTGAAAAAATCTTTTTGTATTAGGTAGTCTATTTATCGAGAAAGGCTATAGGCTATATAACATCGCGCTACAACCTAGAGGAGCGGAACAGTAATGAAAAATGTTGCAAAAGAAAAGCTAGTCGTGAATATAGTTTTAAATGAGTATATCAGTCATCTTCTGACTAACAGGGAATGTTAATATCGTGATCAAACCCGGACTTATCTATACAGGGTGTGGCGTAAGTAGTGGTCCACCGTTCAGCATTCGATGAACCAGATAATTAACTATAACAATTAAAAAATTTAAACATTTTTACCCAAGGGTTCCGAAAATATTTCATTTTTGTCTTTTATTTACGAAATTTCTACCTTTTATTACATATTTGTTTGTAGTTTCAACAAAAACCACTATTTTTTCATTTTGATTTCTGTTAATTACTGCTGAATACTAGAGCTATCATGATAAATTATGATTTTTTCATGTAAATTCAGCTCTTTCGAAGAAAAAGTTGTTTCTTCTCTAATTTTAACCCCAATTATTAACACACCATCAAATTAAAGAGCAATTTTTGTAAAAAAAAATATGGGTAAAAATGGTTAAAATTTTTGATTGTTATAGTTAATTATCTGGTTCATCGAATCCTGAACGGTGGACCATTACTTACGCCACACCCTGTATAATACTTATACTTAACTTTAGTTGAACTTTTTTTAAATTCGTTATAACTTTTATTAAATTTATTTTGTGACAGACATAAGATAATATTAATAATATGTACAAGTGTCTAAAAACAGAGACAAAAGAATCACAGGGCATCAAAAAACTCGTCTGCATCGCTGTCAATGGGAAAAGTGCCCAAAAGGCTGGCAGCATTGCCAAGTTGTATGGTAATGCTGATTCTTTGGCCAAAAAATAGGCCAGCCCTTTGCTCACGTGAAGAGTTGACCAACCGCTTGGCTATTTCTCGAAAAACCAAGTGAGCACTCGGACCCCATTGAAGTTGAACTTGAGTTTACCGTGCAACTAGCATACAATACAACGTCCCGTATGGTCGGGCGATCGTTTCTTTTCTCTGGAGATTGAGTCAACTTTACACCTCGCGTCCTCACATTTCTAAAAACCAAGGCTTACCTGCACTGTCCATCTCCTATACAAAGAAGCCTTAGAATTATAGGCTGCTAAATTGGTCATTTTCACCATTGTAGAGAGTATCGTTAAAGCGATGGTTTCCTAAAAGAGCCATATGAATCAACTCAACCTATCGCAGTACACTGCGCACTTGGCCTGTTAGTCTAGTGGCTACTGACCCTGACTGCTAAGACTTAGGTCGTGGGTTCGATTCCCACCCAGGACAAATGTTTGTGTGATGAGCACAATCATTTGTTCTGTGTCTAGGTGTAGTTTTTCTATAATATGTATGTATTTAGAAATATATAAGTATATTTATCAGTTGTCTGGTTACCATAGTACAGGCTCTGCCTAGTTTGGGATCAGATAACGTTGTGTTGGTTGTCCTAAGATATTATTATTAGATATTACTGCTGGACAGGCCTCTCCCAGGCTGCGCCACAACATCCTGTCCTCCACGTCCAGTCTGTCCAAGGCAGGCGCGGTCGCAGCATAACATTTTGGGGGGGGGTCACCATGAGTACTGAAGAATATTTTTAGGAAAGTAAGTCCTCTTTGGTCTGCGTAAGCGCTGCTGATCAGAATGATGTCCCGGGTTATAATCTTTTTGCAAATGTCCATCAGAGTCTCCGTGGCTCAAGTGAGAACAATTTTAGGATAGTAAGACAGGCAAATCGTTCAGGGTTTCGACAGCATGACTGTCTTTGGGGGGGGGGGGTCATGACCCCTAGAACCCCCCCTCTCGGACCGCGCCTGGTCCAAGGTACCTTCTTAATGTCGTCAGTCCACACTATACGCTTGCCGGTACGCGATCTCCACTCCAAGACTTGTCTGCTCCACCGGCCATCGGTCCTACAACAAATATGGCCAGCTCACTGCCACTGCAAGCTATGTCGGTAACTCCAGTTCGTTTCCGGATAACTTCACTCCTGACTGGTTGTCAAACTATTGTGCTACAGCCGGGCAATCACACTAACGTGTTTTCCGAGGCACGGAACGATCTAAAAAAATCATCATTTCAGCCGGAACTCCGCCGGCCTCCCCCAATTAAAGAATAACACCACCCCATTTCTTCCCGTGGGTGTCGTAAGTCGTAAGAGGCGACCAAGGGACTTACTAGAGAACGGGCAGCAGCGTTCTCTATGCATTTTACCACCATACTGCGATCGCCAACCCGCCTGCCAAGTGTGGCGATTTTGGCAGACCCTCCCAAATTGGGGGAGGCCCATGTCCAGGAGTCGACGTAATATGGCTGAAATTATTTAAGGCCCTCTTGTAGTTGAAGACGTTTCGGCGAACACTGGCCGGTCGTTGCGAGCGCTTGAGCTGCTAGATTTTGTGTATAATTGTTTCGTGGAGACAAAATGATAAGGAAATTATAAAATATTTTCTCAGCATGCCCTAAAAAACAATAAAACCTATCTTTTGGTATAAGTTTTACATGGTTTAATGATGGAATCTCTTCAAGGTACACGTTTTAAATGGCGATTTAGTGTCATCTTTATGATTATTTTTTATCGCGCCAATTGTTTTAATTCACGTTTCTATCTTCACACAGCGCTTAATTAACAGTATGTTCAATTTTCCTAAATATTTTTTTTTTACTGAAACTAGCCATTTTGCTAGATTTGCAGTGGTTTAAAAAAGTTAAAAAGTACTACAACCTGATGAATATATAAATTCTACGCAAACAGTAAATCACTGTATAATTGACGAGACACTAAGTACATAATGACACTTTTGTGATGCGATGACCTCATCAGCTGTATATTTTGCCCACTATGTGACTTCTCCAATACAAAACTTATCGTAAAATACCACTCACTGATTAATAACGAAATCTCAGAAGATTAAACATTCAAACTTAAAGTGAATATACGTACAATAAGTTTCAAGGTTAAGCAACGCCTGCCGAGGTTGGTCTGTGGATGGGTGACCATTATAGAGGATTATAAGTACACTAAGTATCAAGGTTAAGCAACGCTTGCCGAGGTTGGTCTGTGGATGGGTGACCATTATCAACATACCGAGACTCGGTGCTTAGGAAATTACAAAGTCATTGGTCACAACCGTCATTCGTAGATCTTTGATTTTCAGATAGGCAGCTCCATGTAGAAGTACAGGTATTCAGTTGCAACCGGTTAGACAGGGAACCGACCCGAACGTAGTTGGGAAGAGGCCAGGCAGATGATGAAGTATTTAGTACACCCAAATTTCGCCAGGTATGTTAACACATTCGCGCGCAGGGCTCACTTTTTCGAAACTTGTGATGGAGCACTGTTTTCCCCATACATTTTTTTTGACGTTTATAAACGTTCATTGGTACCTCTATTTATTTGAATAATTAAGATTTTGATATGTTGTGGCACTGTGACGTCACTATAGGAGCATTATATGAGAAACGGATGTTTCCTTACGTACTGACTGATAGAGAAATATAAAATTTGACGTATCGGTACGTTGTGCGACATCGTATCTCGATTTTTTTACGTATCCATACGTTCCGCACGCGAAAGTGTTAAGTTCTATGTAACAGGGGGCGATCCGATTGCCATCAACCGGTTACAAATTCCAGGCTGCTACTGAACCTGCCAGGGTCGCAGAATTGCTGGAAAGAGTTACCGTAGCCCTGGCATAAGCAATTGAAGAAACACGGGTGGGTTTTAATCAGTAAAAGTCTGACACGCCCTCCCGCTCCACCCAGAGCGGGATATGTTATTTGATGATTTCACACCCAGAAAACAAGTCTGCTACTGAAAAGTGCCAGATGGAAAAAATGAAAATCATTTTGTCTGACCTAGGAATAGAATCCACAACGTCACGGTCGCCGTCAAATTTACGGCCACTACACCAACGAGGTAACTACAGTTACAAGGCCTTGAACCCTTACATATGGCGCACACTATGCGACATGTGACCGCAACAGCTCGGCGAATAAAGACACAACGGCTGGCTGCGACAGTTTCATCGTTCTTCACATGACTTTTTCTTCCACGCTTCTCTATTAGCCGTCATCTCAGTAGTCACCCCCTTTCCATCCATATCATAATGCACACAGTCCATCCATCGTTTCTTTGGTCTCCCTCTACTCTAATAGCCATCGACATTCATACTCAAAACTTTCCTCACAACATTTTCCTCATTCCTCAGAATCATGTAACCATACCATGACAACCGATTCCCACACAAATTTTCAGTTATCGGTGCGACTTTCAGACTTCCTCTTAAGTATTCATTTCTTATCCTATCCATTCGTGTAACACCACACCTGCTTGCAATTGCCTTTCATTGATCCCTTTTGTGGCTCAACATTCTGAACCATAAAGGACAGCAGACGACATTTTATTTTTCCATATATTTTGTTCAAACCTTGGCGTCAAGTTGCAGACTCGCGGCGACAGTTTAAGAGCTGAGGTTCGAACTCATACATAAAACATTTTATATTGTGTAAATAATTTCGTCACCACTGTTCTCAGAACGGTGAAGGAAAACATCGTGAGGAAACCGGCATGTCATAGAAGCAAAAATTCGAAGACAAGTGGCATCTGCACAGGTATGTGTATTATAAGTTTCTAATCAATTTATATAATATGTACTAGTATTTATAATTATTATAATTCAATATGACGATTTTATTTTCAATCATTATTCCTCTCAACCAAAGCACCTTTCATCTAATCTCTTCACCACCCTTGGTTGACTGGTAGAGTCCGCCTTTGTGCCTTTTTGTGTGCGAGAAGATTAAATAAATAAACTCGCCAACCCGCACTGGACCCGCGTGGTAGATTACATACCACTCTCTCGTATAGGAGGCTGTCCATTAACCACGTGAGGCTCGAAAAGGGGGGGAGGGGTCAATAAAAAATCACGAAATATCACAAGGGCGTAGAGGGGGTGTAGAATTATACCACGTGTATTTATTTTTTCGGCAAACGCGTACAAAATCGAAAGCGGCTTGTGTGACCATTATAATTATTAACAAAAAAAATTAAGATTCTTTGTAGGTACTAAAAAATACACGTGATATGGGGGGGGGGGGTAGTCTTAAACCTCACCGTGTATCACCAAGGGGGAGCGGGAGTTAAAAAATGCTAAAATAACATCACGTGATTAATGGACGGCCCGTAGAGAGCAGACACGCCCCAGCAGTGGACATTATATACTGATATATTTCTAACGACAGGGTAGGAAAATCGCACGATGTCGCTACTTACCGCAGCGACTAGACCACAACACGACTGGTCAGTAACAGTATCAGTCCTCCTATGAGCGGTAAAGAAGATGAAGACGCCTTTGCCTTAGCACGATAAACACCAAGATAAGTGGAACTAGAGGCTTTATACTCACTCACAAGATCACTTACATGACGACGCGACGGTCCCTCTCGAATAGTCAAAGAAAAATTATCGCTTCCTGCTTGACAGCCTAGTCGCAGACGCAAAGGACATACCTGCGTCTAGTCGCTACGACTAGAAGCACAGTTTGCAATGACACTTAGAATACTTTGAAAGGTGAAGGAGGTGGGAGGAAATCTGGTCTGATTTAGCATGACGTGTGGGTATGCTGAGTGGCTTTTTAATGTACTGGAGAACCCCAAAATCTCCTTCCTTAGATGGGACATTAAGATGCCGTTAAGACAAGAGTTTGTCGATTTCGCTAATTTACTTGATTTTACAGACGTGCAGTTAAGGTGAATACTTCAACCAGCCCGCGAAATTCAAATTTTCTTACGTTGTTTGCAATTTGCAGGCCAGTGCTAGGTTGTATGTTGATTAAAATATTATTCGCGCCTGTAAGACATGTAGTTACAGAATTATAATCATCAATACAACGCTCTAAGTTCATAAAGCTGTAGGAATTACTTTTTCTCTTTTTTTTTTTGTTCCTAAGCCTTTATGAACTTGGAGGGTTGTATTGGCGATTTTGATGATTATAATTCTGTAACTACATACGTCTTACAGGCGCGAATAATATTTTAATCAACATACAACCTAGCACTGGCCTGCAAATTGCAAAAAACGCAAGAAATTTTGAATTTCGCGGGCTGGTTGGAGCAATACTGCATTTCTCATCATTTATAAAACACAACATGAAAGATCGTTTCAGTTATTATCTAATGAGCATTCTCTGAATGCTCTCCTTTTTTTATTTTTGTCGAGATTTATTATGTTATTTTGAAAGATTACTAACTCTTTTTAATATTTTGAAGTTATATTTAGTAGGTCGTGGGTTCCAACCTATGCAGGCGCTTTACTTTGGGTAATTTATTTCATCAAAAAACTGGCCAAGTGCGAGTCGGACTCGCACACCGAGGGTTCCGTACAAACCTGCAGGTATTCACGGTTTATGCATACGGTTTATGTTTATGAAATTAAAAGTTTTTTTTTTTAATTTTTATATTTGATTTGACTGAATGAAAGGTAAATTGTGGTTTACGATTTATGACGTATTAAAAAAAAAACTACTTACTAGATCTCGTCCAAACCAATTTTCGGTGGAAGTTTACATGGTAAAGTACATCATATATTTTTTTTAGTTTTATCATTCCCTTATTTTAGAAGTTACGGGAGGCCCCGACACACACATTTTACCACTTTGGAAGTGTCTCTCGCGCAAACTATTCAGCTTAGAAAAAAATGATATTAGAAACCTCAATATCATTTTTGAAGACCTATCCATAGATACCCCACATGTATGGGATCGATTTTTTTTTTTTTTGAGTTTCAGTTCTATGTAGGTATAACCCCAAATATTATTGTTTTTTTCCTATTTTTATCTGAAAATCTTAATGCGGTTCACAGAATACATCTACTTACTAAGTTTCAACAGCATTGCTCTTATATTTTCGGAAAAAATTGGCTGTGACATACTCGGACAGACAGACAGACAGACATGATGAATCTATAAGGGTTCCGTTTTTTGCCATTTGGCAACGGAACCCTAAAAAACAACCGACTTCCTTAAAAACACTACAAAGTGAGAAATAACTTTAATTTCGGAAGTCGGTGTCTTAGGATCTGTATTTATGGTTTTTTTGCCACCGACTTCCGAAATTGAAGTTATTTCTCACTTTGTAGTGTTTTTAAGGAAGTCGGTTGTTTTTTTTTTTTGTAAAAAAGTTTTTTTTTTAAATTTTTGTTGTGGTATCCACCCCGCACTAATTCCAAACAAACAATGCATATTTATGCGATAGCAGAAATCGCGGTTGATTTGTTGTCATTTTTTAAAGAGTTCCGGTGTCTATCTCTGGAACTCTTCATCATATCTATATAAAATTTATATGGGACCATTTCGGAATAAACCCCTTTCAAACAAAAATAGAATTTTGCAAATCCGTCTATATATGACGGAGTTATGCCCGAACATACATAAAAAAATAAATTATAAACATCCAAATTGAGAACCTCCTCGAGAGATTCGACGCGACGGGAAGGGTCGGGGGAACAAAAAATTTAACGCGGACGAAGTCGCGGGCAGAAGCTAGTATAAAATAATTATCAAACTTTGTATCACTATGATCATTACTAAAACCTACAATTATCCTCTTCCTGAAATTTTTGAAGGTTTCACTTCTACCACGTGTGAATTGTACACATGGTTTTTTTTTAAATTTGTTCGTATTTCAACCATTGCTCGCAGAACAGATGGCCGACCTGCACCCTAATTGCGAAACGCACAATTTATCAGAATCTGAATGGGATTGAAGATTATTTCTAAACCATTGCGTCATTTGTTCGAATAAATTGTCGGCTCAGCAACGTAAATAACGCAATGTTTTTTAACTACCTATGAATATTAAACCAATTCCTACTGATAAAAAGTTCCGCAATTACCCCTCTGGCCGAAAGTTTCTGAAGTGACGCCCGCGTACCGGAAGACGTAGAGCTGGAAGGCCTCCCACAAGGTAGACCGATGACCTTGTGAAGGCCGCAGGAATCCGCTGGATGCGGGAAGCACAAAACCAGTCGAAGTGGCGGAGCTTGGGGGAGGTCAGCCGAAAGACGTCCACTGCTGGACATACCAGCAGTGGACGTCTTTCGGCTGAAATGATGATGATGATGATTTCAACTATAGTAGTACACACTCACAATCACTGACTGGCCTGTTAGTCTAGTGGTTAGTGACCCTGACTGCCAAGACAGGTCCTGGGTTCCATTCCCACCCAGGACAAATCTTTGTGTGATGAGCACAATCATTTGTTCTGTGTCTGGGTGTAATTAATCTACAGGGTGTAGCGTAAGTAGTGGTCCACCGTTCAGGATTCGATGAACCAGATAATTAACTATAACAATTAAAAATTTAAAAAAAATTACCCAAGGGTTCCGAAAATATTTCATTTAGGTATGTCTTTTATTTACGAAATTTCTACCTTTTATTACATATTTGTTTGTAGTTTCAACAAAAACCCTTATTTTTTCATTTTGATTTCTGTTAATTGTATTCAGCAGTAGCTGAATACTAAAGCTATCATTATACATTACTTATGTTTTTTATGTAAATTCAGCTCTTTTGAAGAAAAATGGTTCTTCTCTAATTTTAACCCCAATTTTTAACACACCATCAAGTTCAACAGCAATTTGAGTAAACAAAAAAAAAAAAAATTGGGTAAAAATGGTTAAAATTTTTAATTGTTATAGTTAATTATCTTGTTCATCGAATCCTGAACGGTGGACCATTACTTACGCCACACCCTGTATAATATGTATGTATTTAGAGATATATAAGTATGTTTATCAGTTGTCTGGTTGTCATAGTACAGGCTCTGCCTAGTCTGGGACCAGATAAAGTTGTGTTGGTTGTCCTAAGCTATTATTATAGGTAACAAATCTGTAAACATTTCAAGTGTTTACCTGTCTCAGTTCAAAAGAAACAGCCTTGTGACAGACGGACAGAAAATGGAGCCTTAGTAACAGGGTCCCGTTAGCACCCAATGGGTGCTGAACCCATAAAAAACGACATTAAATCGTCACAATGGTCAGCCATTATTGACAAGTATTAAAATTAAAATGGCGGCCGCATTTAAAAACAAACATCTACGCTGATCCGCGTCCAGTTCGCGGCGAGCGCTCGCTAAACGACCTTGTCACACGAGGAAAATAAGCTGAGAAATACATAGAACCGGCTTCCGAGAACTCTAAAGTGCTTGTTTTATAGAATAATGTTTTATTAGTGGAACTTTTAGTGCTGAATATCGTTCGTGGACGCTAAGGTGGGTGACGTTTTGATTTTTTCCGGACTTCTTTTCTAGGCAATGGTCATAATTTTTTGTGACAGTAATGTTTTTTTCCATTTTTTTTTAACGTTTTATGGTTAAAGATGTGTGGTTTTTATTTTGTGATTGTCATTTAATTATTATTTTATTCTATGTAATCATTAACGACTATAATAAACGCTAATTCATAGGAATGTGCAATATTTTTTTAGATGGGGTACTTTGATTTTATTGATATAACTTTAACAGCTATGAATATAGATAAATACCAGTCTGTATGCGAATAGAAAAACTTGTATACAAACTTATTTACTAAATGAAATATACTTTTTTTTATATATACTAATAGGTCATCTTCTTTACATAGTATAAAACAAAGTTGGATTTCGTGTTTGTATGCTTAGATCTTTTAAACTACGCAACGGATTTTATCTATAGACAGAGTGATTCAAGAAGAAGGTTACATGTACAATACGCGACCGAAGTCGCTAGCAAAAACTAGTTAAAATCTAAATAAAGTTAAATTGATTTAGATGAAAAGAAACCTGGCTTTATCCATAGTATCTAAGTGTGATTTCCATATTTAACTATACTTGTTACCAAAATAGCAACAACCAAGGCTGTCAACTTTATAAATTGAATCTTGAACCCATGGCTGAACGCTGACCCCTAAAAGACAGGCCCAGGCCTAGTTTGTAGGTTAGGATCTATTTTGTGACAATACATTCATGTGCTATCTCATTATGACTGGCTTGTAGCATATATTTTTAAGAGTCAAATATATTTTTTTTTTTTTTATATAAGTAGCTGTTTAAAAAAGATGCTATTTATGTATGTAATAAGGAAAAACATTGCCTTACAAGGCAGGTTTAAGTAAGGCATTCGAGCGATAAATTGTAATCACGATTCCGTGGTCCAAAAGGTTATCGTTATAGAATAAATAACAATACACTTTCTACCATATTGTTATACTGTAAGTCTCAAATAATTGTAGCTGGGTAAAGTCAATTATGACGACTTTTAATCGACTTCAAAAAAGGACACTATTTTTATTTTGCACGTATTTTTATTTCTAACCGATTTCAAAAAAAAGGAGGAGGTTCTCAATTTGACTGTTTTTTTTTTTGTTTGTTACCTCAGGACTTTTGACTGGGTGAATCAATTTTGATGATTCTTTTTTATTTGAAAGCTGGTTCTTCCCGTATGGTCCCGTTTCATTGGTTTAGTTCTGACAATGGCATCCATGAGGAAACCATCATCATCATCATTTCAGCCGAAAGACGTCCACTGCTGGACATAGGCCTCCCCCAAGCTCCGCCACTTCGACCGGTTTTGTGCTTCCCGCATCCAGCGGGTTCCTGCGGCCTTCACAAGGTCATCGGTCCACCTTGTTGGAGGCCTTCCAACTCTACGTCTTCCGGTACGCGGTCGCCACTCCAGAACCTTTCGGCCCCATCGGCCATCTGTTCTGCGAGCCAGGAAAACCATAGGAAACCATATAGTCTTAAATTTGCATTAAATACGTGCGCGACAAAGGGACGAATAACGCAATTAAATTAGGACGGGGTACATATCATAACTAAAAAGCGTTTTTTTATTTAAATTCCACCCGACTTCCATAAAAACACTACAAAGTGAAAAATAACTTTAACTTCGGAAGTCGGTGGCACAAAACTTAAAAACAGATCCTAAGACACCGACTTCCGAAATTAAAGTTATTTTTTGCTTTGTGGTGTTTTTATGGAAGTCGGTTGTTATTTTGAAAAAAAAAATTGTATACAGAAAATATTTTCTTCATTTTTGTGGACCGATTTTGTTTTATTTTCGCCCAGATGTATTTTAAGTCACGCCGTTTTCCGATGGGGGTAGGCGGAAACTACGGAACGCCACCTACCTACGTACGCTACGTACCTTTCATTCTCTTTTTGCCTCGTTTACGTTTATACATCTGCAGGCATCTGCATGACCAGTTCTATCTCTATTCTACCAAGAATAGACAAAGTTCTATCTATTCAACTCGACATCTCTTCGACCCTAGCACGGGGCGACCCGTAGACTCGGGTTTCTATGAATACAAAGACAGTTATTCTTTCCTTTGCAAGAGAGTCGTAACTAATGTAATTAAGGTGGATCCGCTAAGGACCACTAAGGATAATTCATTGAATAGTCATTCAGTGGGAATAAACGATCTTAGAATATTGTATTGATGATTATAATTAATATAATCCTGTAAAAAAAAATGTATCCCCAACTGAAACAAGTAGAAAACAATTTGTCGCCATGGTCGACATCGTAGAATTTTGTCGACTGAAGAATATAAATATTTCCTCTCTTCAGTTTTAACATCGCCGTGCTTAAGACGGTAGAAATCTTGCCATTTTGTCTATTCTTCCGTCGACAAAACCCATTTCTATGGTGGTCATGCTACGCGTGCAAGTCATACACGCACGCCGGTTACGAGTACTACGCACCTGACCCTTCTGAAGAACATCACCAATAAGGTCACTATAATTACGTTCTCCTAGGGCGTACCCTCTTGCCTTTTCCACTGACATCTGCCTTGAATGAAAGGCGGCTAACAAAAGGTGTTTAACCTTTCGTAAGCCGACCTTCACTCATCCTCTCAACTTGACCAAACCAATTATGAATACGGTTTTAAATTTTTGTCACTACATCTTCTGTAAGTTTGCTTCGATAGCTTTAGAGTAAACTTCAGGCTACTAAGGCCCATAAAAACAATACATAAATAACATAAAAACAATAACTATAAACTAATAAATCCTACTTCCGACTAATATTATAAACGCGAAAGTTTGTATGTATAGATGTGTGGATGTTTGTTCCTCTTTCACGCAAAAACTACTGACCCGATTTAGATGAAATTTGGCACACAGATAGTTTATAACCTGGAATAACACATAGGGTACTTTTTATGCCGGTAGTATATTCCCGCGGGATAATTTCCGCCCTCCACGAGGGCGAAGCCGCTGGCAAAAGCTAGTATTCTACAAAACTAAACTAAAACTTTCACTAAACACGTATATGATGACGGCGTCGTGTTCCCCTGCGGGGTGTCGCGTAACCGTCCTCGGAAACGACGAAATTCCTCTCAAATAGGTTTGTAGATGGTCAGTTGGAACTCGTACCACGAACCACCACCACCACCACCACTGTACCTAAGTATGTTGATAATGTTCTAATACTTTTTCTCACTGTTCTCTGAATATACAATTAAGAGGGCATCAAGCGGTTTTGGGAAGCAAACGCGTTCGTTTGATCTCTTGCTGCATTATTATTATCTAACCTTTAATAATAATAATATCTTAGGACAACCGACACACCGTTATCTGATCCCAAACTAGGCAGAGCCTGTACTATGGTAACCAGACAACTGATAAATATACTTATATATTTCTAAATACATACATATTATAGATAAATTACACCCAGACACAGAACAAATAATTGTGCTCATCACACAAAGATTTGTCCTGGGTGGGAATCGAACCCATAACCTCAGCCTTAGCAGTCAGGGTCACTAACCACTACACTAAGAGGCCAGTCAAATTACGCAATTAATATGTAAAATATTTACGTATTAACTCTATAAATTGAACACTTTAGAAACACGTTTACTTGTAGTTTCCTCAATCATCGTCATCTGTCTAGCCTTTTCCCAACTATGTTGGGGTCGGCTTCCAGTCTAACCGAATGCAGCTGAGTACCAGTATTTTACATGGCGCGACCTATCTGACCTCCACAACCCAGTGACTGGGTAATACGATACCCCTTGGTAAGACTGGTTGTCAGTTTTTCGGGCTTCTGACGACCCATAACGACTGTCTACGAAAGACAGCCGGGACCAACGGCTTAACGTGCTTTCCGAGACACGGAAGGGTCTTGGTATGAAAAGATGGTCACCCATCCACAGACCAACCGCGGCAAGCGTAGCTTGACCTGAACGATCAAATCGTGCGTCTGTTATTATTTAGCCGAAGCCCTTCTAGAAAAAAAAAACATTGTCTAAAAAACAAAACAAAAGAATACGGCGTAAATACTTCACGGGAGGTCATTCGTTTTTTTTTTTTTTGAATAATAACAAAACTTAATGTTTTCTATAACATTCAACATTTACAAAATCTGTATTTTTTTATCATTTCGAATCAAATACCGCGTTGCGATTGTGCGCTCTTAAAACGATGATCATAAATTGATAGAAGTAGATGTTCTTAGAGAAAAAGGAAATTCACGCGAACGAAGCCACGGTGGCAGTGCGAGTTTTAAATAAGATTTTACCTTATTTTATTGAACTTTTTTTTTTTTAAAGCCGTCTTTAGTAATAAAAATGATGGCTGAACTTCTCTTCACCTGATAAACTTGTATTTTGTAGCGAAATACCAGTTTAATAAGTTGTTGACCTCATCAACCTTTGATGATATTTACTTGTTATTCACACTGTGATTAAAATCATAAACAGGTAATATATGACTATTGTATATATGTATATACTAAATCTTTATCTTTACATAGTATAAAACAAAGTCGCTTCCCGCGTCTGTACGCTTAGATGTTTTAAACTATATACGTAAAGGATTTTAGTTCGGTTTTCATCAATAGACAGAGTAATTCAAGAGGACGGTTTATATCTATACTTAACCCTAGATTACTAAACTATATATCCTACAAGTGACGTTGTTACTAAACATTCGTAAAAAATGCGACAGGAAAATAAAACAATAAATCTACGAATTATAAATTTGAATTATTTTAGAAATTACAATTACTTATTTTTTGGGTTTAACACTTTGACAGCCGAAGATTTTAAAACGCGGATTCCATGGTTCGCCGGCGATTTTCGCCGATATTGCAACATTTATAAAATGAGAACTATCAATGATAAATCTATAATTATTTTTTTATTTATACTATTGACTTGTTTATTTCTAGGATAAAAATAAAAAACAGACGTAAATTAGTTTTTTTTATTAAAAAATGTAGAATAAAAAAAGAGGTTTTATGGAAAAAAAAAAAAGTCGAACATGGACTTTTGCGTGTTCAAGTCGTGTAATTTTTGCGTGTGTGAAACATTTTGAAGCAAGGATGGTAGCATAAAGGCACGTTGCAGTCTGGGCAGTAAAATATGGTTTCTTTGCGTCCTCGTTTGCCAGTGTTTTCTTAGAAATGTCTGCACAAACTTTACAGACTCTTGCCACCTTCTCTTTTTTATCAATGCACGCCAAACACGGACTACGCACGTCGTTTTAAAACAAACACTAAGAAAGTCAGTCACGTACTGAGAACGTGATCAGCGTCACAGTACAATCAACCTGGGACGTACTCAGCACGTGATCGGCTGTGAAAGTGTTAAGAGATCACATAATAATGAAAACAGTTTAAATTTTTTTTTTGCTCTACACAGTTTAAACGGAACGCGGGAACGACGCCAACCTTTTTAGGGTTCCGTTGCCAAATGGCAAAAAACGGAACCCTTATAGATTCGCCATGTCTGTCTGTCTGTCTGTCTGTCTGTCTGTCCGAGTATGTCGCAGCCACTTTTCTCCGAAACTATAAGAGCTGTGCTATTGAAACTTGGTAAGTAGATGTATTCAGTGAACCGCATTAAGATTTTCACATAAAAATAGAAAAAAAAACAATAATATTTGGGGTTCCCCATACATAGAACTGAAACTCAAAATTTTTTTTTTCATCAAACCCTTACGTGTGGGGTATCTATGGATAGGTCTTCAAAAATGATATTGAGGTTTCTAATATCAATTTTTTTTAAAACAATAATATTTGGGGTTCCCCATGCATAGAACTGAAACACAAAAAA
This sequence comes from Aporophyla nigra, assembly GCA_947507805.1. Lineage (NCBI taxonomy): Eukaryota > Metazoa > Arthropoda > Insecta > Lepidoptera > Noctuidae > Aporophyla > Aporophyla nigra. Next base: position 7,090,520 of record OX382321.1, on the reverse strand, counting down.
AAAAAATTCATCAAACCCTTACGTGTGGGGTATCTATGGATAGGTCTTCAAAAATGAAATTGAGGTTTCTAATATCATTTTTTTCTAAACTGAATAGTTTGCGCGAGAGACACTTCCAAAGTGGTAAAATGTGTGTCCCCCCCCCCCCCGTAACTTCTAAAATAAGGGAATGATAAAACTAAAAAAAATATATGATGTACATTACCATGAAAACTACCAACGAAAATTGGTTTGAACGAGATCTAGTTAGCAGTTTTTTTTTAATACGTCATAAATCGTAAACAATACACAACAATACGTACAATTTACCTTTCATTCAGTCAACACAAATATAAAAATTAAAAAAAAAAACATTTCATTTCATAAACGATGATGACGAATGATGATGATGATGACCTGCAGGTTTGTACGGAACCCTCGGTGCGCGAGTCCGACTCGCACTTGGCCGGTTTTTTTTTTTTCCAGGAATCATGATATTGCCGTCGTAAATTTTACGATAGTTTAGTAATCTAGGGTTAATATTATAAAGCTGAAGAGTTTGTTTGTTTGGTTGAACGCACTAATCTCGGAGCTACTGGTTCGAATTGAAAAATTCATTAAGTAAGTGTTAGGTAGACCATTTATCGAGGTAGGTTATACGCTACAAAACATCACCCGAAGACTCTTAGGAGACCTGCAAAAATAACAAAAAGTCACGAATACGAAGTATTCGGACAGGCAGGCGATTCAATGTGACGGAGTGGGTCGGGAGTAGGGTTGCTATTGCCACCCGTACTTTATAATAAAGTATTGTACGTTATTTCACATGAATGTACTCTATACTTTATGAGAAAAATAAAATAGACGAAATAGATTATTTGATGCATACTGCAAAAAGCAATAAAAAATATGTTTTAAAATATAATAACAAAGAAAAATAAATCGTACTTTATTTTTATACCATGTACTTTTTTTTCTTACCTATAGTAACCAAAGTACTTTAATTGCATGAAAAAAAGGTGGCAACCCTAGTCGGGAGAGCAAGTTTGACGCGGACGAAGTCACGGTGTATGGTGCGGTGTGGTGTCGGACGTAAAGAATAGCACTAACCCATTTCTTCCCATGGTATTCGTAGACGGCGACTAAGGGACTTACTAGAGAATGGGCAGCAGCGTTCTCTATGCATTTTACCACCATACTGCGATCATCAAACCGCCTGCCAACCGTGGCGATTATAGCAATCCCGCTCTTTCTTAGGAGGTTGATATCCAACAGTGGACATCTTTCGTCTGAAATAATGATGATAATGAATTCTGCTTAACCCTTTGGGTTCGATTAAAGGCGAGATGTTATGTTATCTATACTAATATTATAAAGCTGAAGAGTTTGATTGTTTGATTGAACGCGCTAATCTCAGGAACTACTGGTCCGAATGGAAAAAATATTTTTGTGTTGCGTAGCCTATTTATCGAGGAAGGCTATAGGTTACATAACATCATGCTACAACCAATAGGAGCGGAGTAGTAATGAAAAATGTTGTAAAAACGGGGAAAATCGCACGAGCAGGCGATTCGACGCGACGCGCGACGGGAAGGGTCGGGGCAACAAGAAATTTAACGCGGACGAAGTCGCGGGCAGAACCTAGTGTGTAAATAAACAAATGAATATGATTGAGTTTTAGTAGTCATCGCAGAGACCACTTTTTGCTCATACATTTCATGTTCATTGTTAGCGCAAAAAAGTAATTGCATACAAAATACGAGGAAACAAAAAAAAATATTTGTTGTTTGGAAAAACTCTGTATTTAACCTTGGATATTATAATTCATATTAATTTATTACTTTCAGTAGTAGGTAGTGAGTTCGGACCCAAGCAGGCGCTTTACTTTGTGTAAATTATTTCATCACCACTGCTCTCAAAATATCACGATATTTTCCTTCAGCGTTTTGAGTGCAGTAAGGGAATTTTTGGTTCTAAGACATGTGACATCTAACAACCCGCACTGGGCCCGCGTGTTGGATTATGGCCCACTCCCTCTCACCGAGCGGAGGCCTGTGTCCCAGCAGTGGGAACAATATAGGATGTTTATGATGATTACCTTGACTACGACCGTGGCAAATTTCGTCTTACCCCAACCCACCGCGTCGCATCGCATCTCCTGCCTGTACTATTATTTCGATTTCGCTTAGAGACATTTCTGACTTTGTTTATTTTCGGTCAGCCCCTTAGGGCTACAGCGTGATGACCAATAGTCTTCCTCGAGAATTTGGCTATTAAATGAAAAAATATTTTTTTCACACAGACATTTGTAATTTAATTAGTTTTCTTTGACAATTGTAATGTAATTATTTTTCTTTGACATTTGTAATTTGATATGTAGGCAATTTTTTATTTAGTACTTTTTTTTGACATTACAATTTAATGATTTTGTTTAAAGTGATAAAAAATAGAATCTTCATTATTATCACATTTGCATGCCGAATTTAACTGGCGGAATATGAAGAACTATTGTGTGTGTTATAAAATCTGTACAAAGTCTGTATTGCAGGCAAATAAATGAATCTATTTATCAAATCCAACTACCAGTTTCAGAGATTAGCGCACCACAGTCGGATAAAAAGAATAACTAAATATAACCATTTCATCATGATCATCTGCCTGGCTTTTCTCCCAACTATATTGGGGTCGGCTTCTGGTCTGTACAGATGCAGCTGCAGTATTCTACACTAGCTACTGCCCGCGACTTCGTCCTCGTTAAATTTCTTGTTCCCTCGACCCTTCCCGTCGCGTCGAATCGCCTACCCGTGCGATTTTCCCAGTTTTTGCAACATTTTTCATTACTACTCCGCTCCTCTTGGTTTTAGCGTGATGTTATATAGCCTTTCTCGATAAATATGCTACCTAACACAAAAATATTTTTCAATTCAGACCAGTACTTCTTGAGATTACCGCGTTCAATCAAACAATAGAAAGAAAGAAAGAAAAAAATAAGAAAAAGAAAAATATTCATTATTTATATTGTTTTTTTTTTTCGTATAGATAGAACGACTATCTATCCGACCTTTACAACCCTGTGACTGAGTAGCGCAATTGCCCTTTGTAAGACTAGCTCTTCTGAGTACCAGTAACCGTAACTACGGTCAAAGATTACGGAAAGCACGTTAAGCTGTTTGTCCTGGCTAGGGTTGCCACCTTTTTTCTTGCAATTAAAGTACATTGGTTATTATAGGCATGAAAAAATAAAGTACATAGTATAAAAATAAAGTATAATGTATTTGTCTTTAATACTAAAGAAAAAAAAGAAAGAAAATACATTTATTTAGCACAAACTCAAAGGCACACAAAATAATACGGCAAAAAATACACAATAATTAACAAAAAACAAAAATTAAAAAATAAATCAATAAAAAGTGTAAAGTGCGATGTTGTAAACTAGCATTTAAAAACATATTTTTTATTGCTTTTTGCGGTTTGTATCAAATAAATTTCGTTTTACGAAAAAGTACTTACGACTAAACTTTTCAAAATCCCAAAGAAATCAAATCATGCAAAATAAAGTATTTTCCTGTACTTTATTGTTCTCATAAAGCATAAAGTACAATTATGTAAAATAACGTACAATACTTTATTATAAAGTACGGGTAGCAACCCTGGTCCCGGCTGTCATTTGCAGATCTTTGACAGTCGTTACGGGTCGTCAGAAAGACTGACAGCCATGTCTTTACCAAGGGGTAACGTGTTACCCAGTTACTAAGTTGTGGAGGTCAGAAAGACATTTGTTCCAAGTAAAATACTGGAATTCAGCTGCATATGGTTAGACTCTGCCGGGGTCACGGATCGGTTCGGAAGAGTTTTATTTATTTATTAATCATCATACATCTACCCTTACAGCTAACCAATGCGGTAAATGTGCCTTAATTAATACTTTAACATAATTCCTTATAACTAATACCTATAACTAAAACAAAGCAAGTTACCGTGGCCCTGGCACAGGCAACTGAAGGAACACGGGTGGGTTTTAGTCAGTAAAAGTCTGACACGCACTCCCGCTCCGTCCGGAGCGGGAGACGTCAGTTGATGATTTCCGGACATAAAAAAAATGGTTGTACTAGCAGCCCACCGATGACGGAGTTGGGAGGAGACCAGGCAGATTGATTGGCTATAAATAAATGAACTTCAATATTGCCATTAATAAGTACAGTCAGGTGTAAATACACAACAAAAAAAAACATGTAACATTTTTTCAACATTTAAAATCTTTGAAAATAAATTTTCCAAAGTTTTCAGCAAACATATTGATAAAAAGTAATCAACACATTTTTATGTAAGAATAAATGAACCTAATTACTACTTAAATGCTTCCCAATATTTATACGTACGTATTTTCAGAACTTTTTGCTATTTGCAGGTCGCTGTCAGGTTGTATATTGATAAGATATGAATTGCGATGGTACTCATATGTATTTATACCATCCATCCATCCATTTCAGCCGTAAGACGTCCACTGCTGAACTTAGGCCTCCCCCAATTTGGGGGGCTTTACCATAATCGCCACGCTTGGCAGGCGGGTTGGCGATCGCAGTATGGTGGTAAAATGCATAGAGAACGCTGCTGCCCATTCTCTAGTAAGTCCCTTAGTCGCCTTTTACGACACCCACGGGAAGAAGTGGGGTGGTGTTATTCTTTACGTCCGGCACCACACGGTACACACGCCACACGGTATTTATACCGTTTTGTATAAATGTTAAAATCATCAATACAGCCCTGTATGTTCATTTAATCCCATTTAATTCATGAAGGAACATTTAACGGGATTAAATGAACTTATAGGGTTGAACTGATGATTTTAATGATTATACCCTGTAAGTTCATTTTATCACATTGAAAGACTTTTTCACGAAAAAAAAAACACTTAATGGGATTAAATGAACTTACAGGGTTTAATTAATGATTATAATTCTTTAAAGCCGTATTTGCTACGGTCGCGAATCATATTTTAACAACTTGACACGGACCTGAAAATTAAAAAAAATGTTATAAAATTTAAATTTCGCGAACTTTAAAGTATCAATGGTTAATCCCATGACATGTGTAATTGCATTCTCCCCAGCACTAATCGAATTTGTAAAATAACCTTCCACTTAGCAGCACTAATGGCAAATGTAAAAAAATGCGAAAAACATCGAAAAATTACTGTAAAATTTAAACGATTAATGTCGACAATAATCGGTAAATAATCGTTAATCGATTTGATTACATGTCTAACATTAATTGTTAGTAACTTTCGTTTTTTTTTTTTTTCGATTTTTGTTTGGTGTTATCCGCGGGACTGGTTGGTAGGCCTAGGGCTGCGGGGCTAATATTAATGTAAGTTTAATATTTTTATAAAGTAAATAATTATTAATTAAATTTTCGAATTAAAAATTCGGAACGTCAGATTTTTTTTCTATTTTGTTTTCAATGCCCTATTTTTTTCTTGCTTGGCTGATCTAAAATCCTTTTTTTATCTTAATATTATTAAGGATATTTATTTAAACCAAAGAAGTGAATGTTATTAAATAAAATAACAATATAATACCCTAACTTAAACTATTACCAAATAAAATTTTAATAAATCTTCGAATTTTTTTTTTACCTTTGGTATTTACCTACATAAAACGTCTGAAATATAAATTGTTTCCAAATCTTTTGCTTTCATATTTCAGCTTGAAAAAAATATTTTTTTTTAAAGAATTCACACTAACTATTACGCACTTCTGAGATTATTGTGGGATTATGAAAGAAGTAGGTACTTCAATTTTTTAAATATAACAAATAATTACTCCAATTCATAAAAAAGGTTCAGTAAATTTATTAACTATTTAGCATGTAGCGAAATATTCGTTTAATATGAAATAAAATTATTTATTCTGGAATTAGGATATCGGAATCAATTTTAAACGTCTTTTAATAAATAAATAATTAATAAGCTCTATCTTAAAAACTAAATATGTTATATTTTTTTTTAAATGTGTTCATCATCAGATGTTTTTTATAAACTATATTTATATAATAAATTAATGACGATGACTGAAACCGTCACTGTCACCGCGGTGTTCTTCATCTACAGAAAGTACGCAATGAACTTATTTAAAAAGAAAACGATGTTTTAAAAAAAAGTCTAACCGAAATTTAAGCCTAAATTAAATGAATGTAGTAATTTAAAATGATCAACACATTATTAATTACTTTAAAAGTAAAATTATTCTATTACCAACAAAAACTAAAATAAATATGGGTAATTATACTTATAATATAAAGCTGAAGAGTTTGTTTGTTTGATTGAACGCGGTAATCTTAGGAGCTACTGGTCCGAATTGAAAAAATCTTTTTGAGTTAGGTAGTCTATTTATCGAAGAAAGCTATAGGCTGTGTAAACTCACGCTATAACCAAGAGGAGCAGAGCAGTAATGAAAAATGTTGCAAAAACGGGGAAAATCGCACGGGTAGGCGATTCGAAGCGACGGGAAGGGTCGGGGGACAAGAAATTTAACGCGGACGAAGTCGCGGGCAGAAGCTAGTTACGAATAAATCCAGTTACAGTAATTATGTTGACACCGACTGTATCCGGCCAAGCTTAAGCATGATCACCCTTAATGTTCCCACAGCTGGGGCACAGGCCACTCTGTCTAACCAAGAGGAGGTCTGTGTCCCAGCTGTGGTGACATTATAGACTGATTTTGTCAGGTAATTTTACCTGTGATAGCTACTTCTATATGGCAAGTACTTTAGTAACGCCGTTTCCTCGTGGAGGCGATCGGCGGCGGCGACCTCTCGCGTCCGGCCCTGTTGCGAGCCATGGTACGGAGCGAGAGGGCATGGGAAGCCGTCACCTCCTTCTGCGAAGCAGTTATAGCTTGCGAAGGAGGAGGCGGGGCGCGTGACGGAGTGGCAGTCTCTGCACCCTCACGTTCCTAGCCGCCGCAGGAGGAGACGCCCCGGGCGTCGGGAGTCGATCACAGACTCCCGACCACCGTAGGCGCGCTAAGGACCAGGCTCGGGTCGATGGCGCGTAGTGTTCCACGCGCGCCTCAAAGAGATGTCAGCAGAACTGAAGGGAACTGCTAGGACCGATGCCTGCCAGGGTCGCGAGATCTGTTTGATAGAGTTACCGTGGCCCTGGCACAGGCAACTGAAAGAACACGGGTGGTTTTTAGTCAGTAAAAGTCTGACACGCCCTTCCGCTCCACCCTAGAACGGGAGACGACATTTAATGATTTACCACTGAAAAAAAAAAGGTCTTTAGTAAAAAAAAAAAAACGCAATGAGGTCTTTATTTCTCTATTGGTGTAGCTTTTATAATACATATATAAACCTTCCTCTTGAATCACACTGACTATTAATGAAAACCGCATTAAAATCCGTTGCGTAGTTTAACCCTTTATAGGACGGCACATACAAAGTGGCCAGTAAACTTGACAGTCACTTCAAGGGCCTACCTCGAAGTGGACGGTCACTTCTTCACTGTTCAGTTTACTGGCCACTTTGTATAAGCCGTCCTATACAGGGTGGACAGTCACTTCAAGGTACCTAGGACCTTGAAGTGGGCGGTCACTTCTTCACGTAGCTTACCCCACCCTTTTTTTTTGTGGGTGGGAAATCATTAAATGACGTGAGCGGGAGGGCGTGCCAGAGTTTTGCTGACTAAAACCCACCCGTGTTCCTTCAGTTGCCCATGTGCCAGGGTCACGGTGTCTCTTTCGAACAATCTCGCGACCCCGGGTAGCTTACCCCTCAATTTCAACCAATAAAGGTCGATAAATAAAATCCACTGTTAGTGACGCGACTATCGCACTTAATACCTCGTTACTAAAGACCTGTAAGGTCAAGCAAAATTGATAAAAAGACTTATTTATTTCATAATAAACTATGTTTACAAACGGATACAGTAGGACAGTAAAAAAACAACTTCTAGGGGAATTCCATTTGATTATTCATGAATATAAATTACGCGTTAATGAGAGACTATGAACTGAATTACTACGAATGGCATGACCGATGACACTAGATGACTCGCTGACCATTGTGCAGGTTTTTTCCCAGTTTAAATGTAGAAAGAGGGGGTCTCCTGGCCAAATAATAACATCCACACTACTCAATTTTCAAGGTTAAGCACTGCTTGTCGAGATCGGCTTGCGGAGGGGTGATCACCGTGGCCTTGATTGTAACTAGCTGAAGCTAGGTGGGCCGCCGGGCATTAGGTCCCGTTTTTCTTAGTACTTGTAATTTTCGCCTCCCAATGGGGGTGCATTATAGGCACTAAGAAAACAAAACAAAAAAACACTGATCCGTACATTTTTCACTTTTGTAGGCAATAGTTGTTTTTTTTTTTAAGTAATCGGCTATATATTTGAACACCTGCAGGAAGGAATTTCAGTGCTCTGTGGAACTCTTCCTCTAAGAATTTCCTTTTGTTGTTTGTGTAACAAAGAAACATAAATAATGTAGATTATTATTAAAATCCGAGTCGTTCTTGAACAAGGTTTGGTAAATCTCCACAGATTGTACTAAACTCTTATCATTACACTGTTGTTTTAATAGATTATTTAAGTCTCAAAACTCTTGTTATACCCAATTAGAGTTGCCACCTTTTTCTCTTGCAATTAAAGTACATTGGTTATTATAGGTAAAAAAGTACATAGTATAAAAATAAACTATGAACATATTTTTTATTGCTTTTTGCAGTTTGTATCACATAAATTTCGTTTAACGAAAAAGTACTTAAGAGTTAAGACTAAATTTTCAAAATCCCAAAGAAATCAAATCTTGCAAAATAAAGTATTTTCGTGTACTTTATTGTTGTCATAAAGTATAGAGTACAACAGGTTGTGCTACCCTGCACCCTAATTGCGAAACGCACAATTTATCAGAATCAGAATGGGATTGAAGATTATTTCTAAACCATTGCCTCATTTGTTCGAATAATTTTTCGGCTCAGCAAAGTAAATAACGCAATGAATGTTGTTTAACTATGAATATTAAACCAATTCCTACCGATAAAAAGTTCCGCAATTACCCCTCTGGATAGTTAAACATACCAAGTTGGCAAGTCACGTAATCTCGATCACAGTAGTACATACTAATGTACGTCGTTAATTTAAAACTAATTATTTAATAATTACAAGTATCATTTACAATTCTAACAGGAAAATGAATTAATTATGTTACTGTATTGTTAACTCATTAATCAGACTAATTCAGTATAGTAACTGTAAAACAGTGCTCAGGGCAATGCAGACCCTGCCAAGGTCACGGAATTGTTCGAAATAGTTACCGTGGCCCTGGCACTGCCAACTGAAGGAACAAGGGTGGGTTTTAGTCACTAAAAGTCTGACATGCTCTCCCGCTTTCTGGAGAAACAACTTCTCTGTCTCTGTGAACCCCACCCAAAAAAGGGCAATGTAGACAGAGAAGTTGTTTCTCCAGAAAGCGGGAGAGCATGTCAAGTTGGGCCCAGTATACCGTTGCAGTGCGTCGGGAATGTTTGCTGAATCACGTAGGGATGGCTTTCACGCCATCATGCGTAAGAAAGCGGCTTCCCTACTGCAACGTTTGCGTAGCACTCGGAACGGCATCCTGAAAATGATTGTTAGCAGAGTGGACTGCCCCATCCAAAGGTACTGGGTAGAATTAGGTATAGGTTTATGTTAAATAGAATTAAGTACTAACAACAATAACATAGCATGTAAGCACAGTTTGTTGCTAACCACTAACTACGTATGGACTACTCAGGTCTGAAATAAAGATATTTTATTATTTATTATTATAAAGGCCCAAACTGTGCTATTTTATCACCACTGCTCGCTAAACGGTGAAGGTAAACAGTCTGAAGAAACCGACATATCCTAGAACCAAATATTAAAAAACATGCGATATTTACGAGTACCAACCGGACTGATCACCGAAACGATTCGATGAACAATAACAATGAAATGGTATTTGTGTAGGTCGCGTAAAGTACTCAAACTGCCAGATTATGATTAAAACGAATTGAAAAAGGGATGAAAAATATAATATATGACCCATATTTACAATTATTATACTTTTTCAAAGTAAATATTCATGACAGTGTATAAAATATTCACGAAATGTGAGTTAATTATTTTTAATTTTTATTTAATTATGTTCACCAACAATTGATTACACCGATACAATTAATAATACATTGAGAAAATTAAAAATTAACTGTGCAGCATGAAACAATAATTCCGAGAAATAAGCTAACTTATTTAGTGATAAGCGCTAACATTAAGAAATTGGTAACATTGGTAGAAAAAAAACAGTAACATTATATAATACAGAGACATGCAAAATTAAAATTGATGAAATTCAGATTCGTTGACACTGATAACATTGGTAAAAATTGTTAAGAATTTTATAAATAAATAATTAGTAAATAAGTTTGCAAAAAAAATAATACGTAAAACACTCTTGGTATGCTGTTAACAACTTCTTCATGTCACAAGACGCGTGTCTTTTGATATATAACTGACTAGCTTCTGCCCGCGACTTCGTCCACGTCAAATTTTTGGTCCCCGGACCCTTGCCATCGCATCGAATTGCCTCTCCATTTTCGTACATTTTTCGTTGCTGCTCCGCTCCTTTTGATTGTAGCGTGATGTTATATAGCCTATATTCTACCTCAATAAATAGGCTACCCAACACAAAAAGAATTTTTCAAATCGAACCAGCAGTTTCTGAGATTAGCGCGTTCAACCAAAGAAACAAACAAACTCTTCAGCTTTATAATATTAGTATAGATATAACTACACTGGATATTTTTTTTCTTTCCACCTTATTTCCTGCTTATTTCTTACTTCCTCTAACTCTATTGTTTCTAGGGTTCGGTTAACCAGGGGACGTAAAAGAAGGCGATGTTATTCGCCCGTCTGTCTGTGTGAAAATCAAGATCGTTTTTCTAAGGAACAACCGGAGGTATTGACTTGATATTTATTTTAAATACTAAGGTCAACCATCTCCATTGTTTTTACACGCTTTATATTACCTTCACTTGTATGTTTGTTTGTAACCGACTCCTTATAGCGCGATTTTGACCCACTTTAAACGACCAGATTTCATTCAAACTTTGCACACCTGTTAAGGACCGATGACAATGCAATAATTTCATAAATTTGTGCCATTATCCTTGCCACGGTTACCTGCACGCTAATTGCGGAACGCACTAGGTACCTATTTATCAGAATCTGAATGGGATTGAAGATTATTTCTAAACCATTGTGTCATTTGTTCGAATAAATTGTCGGCTCAGCAACGTAAATAACGCAATGAATAGTGTTTAACTATGAATATTTAACCAATTCCTACCGATAAAAAGTTCCGCAATTACCCCTCTGGATAGCAAAAAAAGAGTCTTCGAAAACTTTGCTGAGATACGTCACAAAATTCGAAACACACCCAATACCTCAAAATTTACCCCCCGCTTTTTTCCATTATTTTCTACCTCTTATTTTGGTGTTTTTATGGAAGCGTGTATAGTTTTTTGAAACTATTATTTATTTGGAACATCCATTGATTTTAGTTCGATTAAATTGAAATTAAATACGTCCAAACATCATTATTATCTTCTTGCTGAATCAAGGTACTTCCCGGTGACGTACCTACTAGTTTTATTAAGCGGTTAATACATAAAACTGGTTTCATTACATAATCAAGAAAATCATCTGCATTTATGACTCGTGTTCCTTCAATGTAGCCATATTATATTTACTGCAAATCGCCATAATAGCTGCAGATCGTCATATTTTCAAGAAATTGTCTTTTTTGCAGCGAATATAATTTCCAGTTTTATTGGTTTTAAAATGATTATAATTTAGTAATTATTTTATCATAACTGAATTTTAATCAACATAATTATTGTAACTTAAAACAGCGTTGTAATTCGCAAAAGACGTAAGAAATTTTAGGATTCGGGGGCTACATTGACGGACCATTCGGGCCTACTCTTCAACTCCGCCAACCAACACACGGGCTCAATCGAAAGAAGTTCGAAACTTCGAAGTGAATCTTACATCCATTTTTGACATCACATCATAGAAATCTTTCTACAATCTATGATTTTTTCTTTCATTTTTAACGATCTTGGTCTAGGTCCTTTTTTATGTTGAGAAGAAGAAGAGAAGAAAGTTTTGTAGCCCAAACTTTCAAAATCAGACTGACAAATGACAATGGTCTAAGGTAGTGACGACAATTTGTTTTTGTAATCGCGATTCTAAAGAAAATAGAAATATATTTACTGTCTACACGGAACCTCATTCTTGTCTACTCTTCCGTCGACAAAACGGTGCCTGCTGGGAAGAGTAACATAAAAATCAAAAAGAATGTGTAGGAATCAAAAAGAAGTGTGCCTTACGGCTGTGTCAAAAAGGCGAAGTTCAGCAAAACTGACAGACAAATAGTGCCTGACGCTGATTTTCAGCTAGACTTGCTTTTCGCTTCGGCTCGGAGACAAGACATACAGACAGACCATTATTAATTCATTACATTCCAAAATGGGGCGTGCTGTAACAAAATGGATTTTGCGGGACCGAGCGGGCAGGACGAGCTCGACAATACGACTCTCGGCTCGAACTCTCGATTCATCTAAGTTGGTAAACTTGGAATAGCCCCCTTGCCTAATAGGGATGCGTCAAGGTGGTCCGTGCGTGACATTTTTTTTTTAAGTTTTTTAAATTTCCACAGGTCAGTTTTAAATAAGTTTCGCGACCGCACCAAAACCGTTCATCTAAGTTCATTTAATTCCATCAAATGATTATTTCATGAAAAATTCATTTAATACACTTTTTAACATGTTTACAAACTTAATCGTTGTGTTGATTAGCGATATTTAGTTAGTTAATATTAGACAAGCCTACTTATATATTTACAACCTCATTCATGTCCAATAAGCAACAGGAAAACGGTCATCAAACTAGTAATGATCTAGCATTCTAGCACATACTTAGTTGATTCAGTATAATCCGTGTAAAAAAAACACCCGGATGTCGAATGTCATGAATAAAAAGTAATTTTTTTCCGCTGGTGTTAGAAATAAAAAAACTAAATACCCACTAACAATCTGTGTTATTTTCGAATAGATACTAGAAACTAGAATATTCGGTTTGATCCATTCGGGAACCATGTTTTAGAAAATCCTTTCTTTAAGCCGATTTCACCAATTTCATCTTTGTTTAACACTGACTGACAGCTCTTGACCGCAGTTTACATGTGCTTATCGCGTTCAATTTCATTGGTGAAATCAGCCCTTAGTGCATCTTTGTGACGTTTAATCTACACGTCACCCTATAGTCTGTTACACGCCGTTTACTCTATTTCGTAAAAATCTCAATTTCACACTTGGGTGAAGTAAGCTGTCAAGAGTTGACAGCTCAGTTCACTTCAATTTTCGCGGTAAAAAGTTTACAGAATAACCCGAATGGAAAATCTTTCTGACATTCAGTCATGTTAGATACTAGCTTCTGCCCGCGAAACGCCGTCACATCGTTTCGTTTTCGGTGTTTTATCGTTTCGTTTTTGGACTTGTTTTCTTATAACTCGGCTTCTAAAGGTCTTTGCGTAATATTTTAATAGCTTGTTGCTTAAATGGGTTATTCAATACAAAATATTTTTACAGATCCCATTGGTAGTTTCAGAGATTAGCGCATTCCAACAAAAAAATCTACAGTTTTATTAAAAATTTAATTTTGTCGAATAGACTCATCGTCATCATCATCATTAAAGCCGAAAGATGTTCACTACTGGACAAAGGCCTCCCCTAATTTGGGGGATTTTCCATAATCGCCACGCTTGGCTGGCGGGTTGGCGATCGCAGTATGGTTGTTGTCGTATAGAGTAAATGTAGATAAATATGAAAGAATATAACACTTTACATCTGTTACCTTTTCGCGCATTAACAGCTGAATACATTTCGAGATAGACCATCACTTCAACATAGGGTACAATTCGTAGGGATAATTTTCGATCTATTCGCGAGCGATATATGCTTCAAAAAATTTGCTTATTCAGAATATTAACACAGTATTGAAGTAGGTATGTTATCAATAAATCCGATAAATAAACAAAACACAAGTTCTTTAGTTGGCTTTAGCAATTAGGAACTAGTTTCAAACAAGTTTGATGATGTCATATTTGTCAATAGGAATTTTATTCTAATGGTTTTGTAGTCTCAAGTCGTTATGTCAATATATTAGTGCAAATGATAAAAGTATGCCTAGATGGATTGATCAAAGGCCTTCCTCTACTCCTCCCATCTTTCACGAGCCCGCGCGTTCTCCTTCCAGTATTGATGGAATCTATCCAGCTTGTCCCGCTCTCCTACGTGGTCTTTGCCCAGTAATGGGACAGTGGAGGCTATTAAAAAAATGAATTGGTCTTGTTGAGAGGATGAACGAAAGGCAGCTAACAAAAGGTATTTTTAAGGCAGATGTGAGTGGAAACGCCGGGAGGGCCCTAAAAGGATATAGTGACAGTTATTGGTGATGTTCTTCAGAAAAGTCAGGTGCGTAGTACTCGCAACCAGCGTGTATGATGTATACACGCTGGTTGCGAGTACTACGCACCAAGCAAACGGAGTATGTAAGGATCATAGCAGATGGCGTTCTGTAGTTTCTGCCTACCCTCTATGGGAAGAAGGCGTGAGTTTCTGTATGTCATAAATACAGTGATCTTTATCCCCCTTTCAATAAGGTTGCGTTTTGAGTTTCTGCTGTCAGAGGTTTAATAACTGAAAGGACAGTGTTTAAATTTAGCTGGACCTGGATGTTCTCACTTTCATATTCACTTTATTTTTTTGGATGCGAAATTCTCAAATGACGTCTCCCGCTCTGGGTGGAGTGGAAGGGCGTGTCAGACTTTAACTGACTAAAACCCACCCTTTTTTCTTCAGTTGCCCATATGCCAGGGCCACAGTACCTCTTTCAAACTAATCTCACGACCCTGGCAGTTCAGATTTACCCGTGATTTATTTTAGTGATTAGGTATAATTCTGTATAGCCATATTTGGTATCGCGGTCATATTTAAATCAAAATTAAACCTGACATTGACCTACAAACTGCAAAAAAGTTACAAAATTTGAATTTCGGGCTACCTTGGATCTTCCACCGTAAGTGCACAAACGTCACTCACACACGATGATTCTAAAAGGCGTGGGCCTCACATCACCAATGAAATATTCGAGAATATCAATAATTTAATTTGATTCCGATGAGACACAAGCGAGAATAAATGTTTTAATAATATCAATAAACATTTGCATCAAATTAATCAAGTGACCTGACCTCAGCGTCCACCGATAATTATATTATCTAACGAATGTTATGTGTCGTTAATAAAATATTCATTTTAATATACTTAAGTATTATGAGGGAGAAGACGTGTCTAAGATTTAAGTTTCAAATGTGAGTATAGCTGTGCATTGATATTTTCCGGCGCCATCTTGTGTTTCAAAATTCAAAAACGAACTCATTTGTTTTAAAATCATCGCGGATTTCAGTGGGCAATTCTCTTAATTTTAATTTATGAACGTTGAAAGTCAGATCTCAGTCTCAATCTGTCAAAAATACCTCGAGTTTCCATACATTTTTGACAAGTTTTGACATTTGATTGTCGACGAGATAAAACGAACGAGAATTAGTCTTCAATTTAAAGTTTTTCGATTTAAATAAAGTTAATTTTCTCTTCCAGATGTACAAAATAATACCAATCCTCGTGCTGGTAGCAACTGCCCACGGCGAGGGCAATGGGGACCTAGATTCAGTGCTCAGCCAGATCTTCGGGCCTGCACCTGGGAGTGGAGGCGACCAAAATACAAAGGTTGAGCATCAGTTGTCGACGTCACAACCAATCCAGGACAAGACTCATGCTTCGACCATCGTGCCACCAGTCCAGACAAATACAGGTAGACATAAATTTTGCAAGCTTTCCGCTAGCTAATGTCACTATCATACATTTTTGACTTTTCCATCACCCTAATCGCCGATGGAATATATCATTTTGTTTATGCAGACGGTCAGACGGTCTATTCTGCAAAATTTTACCGTTAAAATTAAGATGAAGTGAATTTGAAGTGAGCTGCCATTCCAACAGATGCTCATTTGACATTAGTGACAGCTCACTTCACCTAAATTTTCATGATGTATTTTTTACACAATAGATCGGCAATCATAGGCAATGTGACACTTTAGTTGCGTAACGCACTATCAATCAGAATTTGAATCATTTTGAAGGATATTGCAAATCCAAACTTCATAGATTAAAAAAAAAATGTGTGAATAGCAATGTAGGTGTTACCTCACAGCCAGCACATCGAGCTACTACAATCTGTCAAATTTCTTTAATTGGTTTTTAACTTTATCGCTAAAGCATTCGGTTTAAAGTTGATTAGGAGAATTTGACAGTTTCGGGTACCTTGATGTGCTGACGTCTGAACCTAACTAACGCAATGTATGTTGTAGAACTGTCATTGAAAGCCGTTTCTACTGCTACTGTGTTAAGCAATTATCGCCTGGTTTGCCATCAAATAACTTGTGAAAAGGCAAGCTCGTGGCTTTTATGTCTTTAAAATTGTAATGGTAATGGTTTAGCCTGCACTCCTGTACGATACAAAGACTTAGGGCCTATGCACATGGCGTTTTATAAAATGTCATAGACGACGCATTTTCTGCTTTGAAAAATCTGCAATAGAATAGAACATTCTAAGCGTCTTTTTCTTCTTCTTTTGCTATTAAAACGCGTATACGCGCGTCGACCGCAAGTAAAATAACGCCGTATGCACTTATTGTTTATTCTCCTGAAAACTTGTACCTATTCTCCCTAATATTTTCTCTAACTTATTGAGGAATGTCCATCTAATGCTCTTCTTAAAGAACAGGAAGGCAATTCTCATAATTTTACGAACGTGAACAGTCTGATCTTAGTTTCGGATCTGTCAAAAAAACATCGAGTTTCCATACATTTTTGACAAGTTGTTGACATTTGCTTGCTGCCAAGGTGAGAATGCGACTATATTTTGAATGTTTTTAATTACAAGGATTGGCCTCCAGATGTCTGATTTAGATTACGAGTCTTATTACGGGTGTTGTCATAGAATGATACGCCTCGCCAAGCGTTCGGCGCCATCGGGTTCGCTACACGTCCTAACCAAAGCGATCAGACGCGCGTCTACACAATCGTCGCGTTCGTAATATCACTAAATTGTTCGGCAAACACGAAGGGACTCCTGTTGGCGCAACTATGCATTCGGGTTCACCAAACAAAATGAACTCGACGGTCGCGTGGCCGGTTGTAGCCCGTGTGGCCTTACCTGATGTCCATCTTCTTTACATAGTGTAAAAAAATAATAGTTTAAAAAAAACTAAATAGCTAAAACTAAAAAGTACAAAATAATGGAAAAAAAGCGTGGGGTGCCTGATATCAATAAAATAAATAATAGTTTAAAAAAACTAAAAAACACGCTTCCATGGAAAACCAAACTAAAAAGTACAAAATAATGGAAAAAAAGCGTGGGGTGCTTTTAAGGTATTATTTTATTGATATCAGGCACCCCACGCTTTTTTTCCATTATTTTGTACTTTTTAGTTTGGTTTTCCATGGAAGCGTGTTTTTTAGTTTTTTTAAACTATTATTTATTTTCTATTTTTTAGGGTATTTCGAATTTTAAGACGTATGTCAGCGTAGTTTGTGACAGTTTTTTTGATGTCCTGGTAACCCTGGCAAGGATAATGGCACAAATTTATGAAATTATTGCATTGTCATCAGTCCTTGACAGGTGTGCAAAGTTTGAATGAAATCTGGTCGTTTAAAGTGGGTCAAAATCGCACTATAAGGAGTCGGTTACAAACAAACATACAAATATACAAACATACAAACATACAAATATACAAACATACAAGTGAAGCTAATATAAAGCGTGTAAAAATACCTTAAAATGCACCCCACACTTTTTTCCATTATTTTGTACTTTTTAGTTTGGTTTTCAATGGAAGCGTGTTTTTTAGTTTTTTTAAACTATTATTTATTTTCTATTTTTTAGGGTGTTTCGAATTTTGAGACGTATGTCAGCGTAGTTTGTGACGTATGTCAGCGTAGTTTGTGACGTATGTCAGCGTAGTTTTCGAAGACAGTTTTTTCTGCTGTCCTGGTAACCCTGGCAAGGATAATGGCACAAATTAGTTTGTGACGTATGTCAGCGTAGTTTTCGAAGACAGTTTTTTTTGCTGTCCTGGTAACCCTGGCAAGGATAATGACACAAATTTATGAAATTATTGCAATGTCATCGGTCCTTGACAGGTGTACAAAGTTTGAATGAAATCTGGTCGTTTAAAGTGGGTCAAAATCGCGCTATAAGGAGTCGGTTACAACACAAACACAAACATACCTACTAACATACAAACATACAAGTGAAGCTAATATAAAGCGTGTAACAAAGCCGCTTCCCGCGTCTGTACACTTAGATCTTGTAAACTACGCAACGGATTTTAATGCGGTTTTCATCAATAGATAGAGTGATTCAAGACAAAGGTTTATTTATATGTTATCGGCCAAACCCGATTTTAGGATGTAGTTCATCGTTTCGCCTAAGCCAGACCAATGCTCCCTTCTCATCAACATAACATGACTCTACATAACATGTTTATGTGTACTACACTACTACTATGTAACAGTTTACAACGGTTAAAGTTTCACATTAGAATGATACCGTGACATACATGATGAATTGATGATACAATAAAAAAACTGGCCAAGTGCGAGTCAGACTCGCGCACCGAGGGTTCCGTACAAACCTGCAGGAATTCACGGTTTATGCATAAGGTTTATGTTTATGAAATTAAATGGTTTTTTTTAATTGTTATGTTTGAGTTGACTGAATGAAAGGTAAATTGTGGTTTACGATTTATGACGTATTAAAAAAAAACTACTCACTAGATTTCGTTCAAACCAATTTTCGGTGAAAGTTTATATGGTAATGTACATCATATATTTTTTTAGTTTTATCATTCCCTTATTTTAGAAGTTACGGGGGGGGGGGGACACATTTTACCACTTTGGAAGTGTCTCTCGCGCAAACTATTCAGTTTAGAAAAAAATGATATTAGAAACCTCAATATCATTTTTGAAGACCTATCCGTAGATACCCCACACGTATGGGTTTGATGAAATTTTTTTTTTGTGTTTCAGTTCTATGCCCACCCCAAACAACCCCACAACCCCAAACCAACCCCAAATATTATTGTTTTTTTTTCTATTTTTATGTAAAAATCTTAATGTGGTTCACAGAATACATCTACATACCAAGTTTCAACATCATAGCTCTTATAGTTTCGGCAAAAAGTGACTGTGACATACTCGGACAGACAGACAGACAGACAGACAGACGGACGGACAGACAGACAGACATGACGAATCTATAAGGGTTCCGTTTTTTGCCATTTGGCAACGGAACCCTAAAAAGAAGCAGTGTAGTACATCGCTGCTTTTTTTTATTGTAGTAGGCTGTACGCTGTATGCTTTCTTTTGTCTTTTCTGCATAGGTCAATATAGGTTTGTTCTATCGCGTGTAGATACACTCGGCCTAAAATCGGGATTGGCTGGTAACATGTAAATACTTAGGCGGGTGAAGCTGTTGGCAAAATTATAAACGCGCCTTCACGCCGCGTTTGGATTCGCCGAACAAAATTAATACGATGGTATCTTTTTATTATGGCAGCTCCTAAATCTCCTTTACTTTTCTTAGACTTTTACTTGACCCTCCAGAAGTGCTATTCTGTAAAATTCTCACCGTGATAACTTGGGTGAAGTGAGCTTAAAGTGAGCTGTCATAGTGTCAATCCCTAGCATCAGACGAAATGACAGCTCACTTTTAGGTCACTTCACCAAAGTTCTCACGGTGAGATTTTAACAGAATAGATCGGCTGGACCCTTCAGCAACTTCTTCACTTCAAATAAGATTGAAAACTCTCTTCTACATTTGAAAGGTTTGTACGGTCTAGCTTTTATCTGAGTTCTGGGGGTTTCCATACGTTTTTCCCTTCATTTCTGATCATCATCTTCTTAAAGCAATATACAATTTAACTGAATTTTGCCAACTAACCGGCTCATATGAATTTGGATTTTACTTCTGTGTGAAGCTCTCGCTATTCGCATATTCGAATATGATTTTTTACTTTACTTCGCTAAGTAAAGTCAAAGTGCGCTTTGGGATTCTCATCTCGAGTATTGATTTTCAGCTGCAGGTGAGATGCGAATTTTCTCACAAACTTTCCTTTCATGCCATCTGTGTCATCCCGGTCCGTTGTAACTTCTAATTTCACACTTTTTTTACTAGACCGCACTGTCCTACTCCTATGCAGATGCCCTCCACTCCTTCCATCTTTCGGGAGTCTGCGAATCTTCCTACCAGTTTTGATGGAATCTATCCAGCTCTTCCCACCATCTCCAACGTGGTCACACTTATAAATACTTAATTATTATTTATTGAACCCGGTCACGACTACAAGCGATGCGACTTGCGACGCAATTTGCGTCAAGAAAAACGCGCGCAGGACTTCACGTCCCGTGACCCATCAGTAGCGACAGTGACTTATCAGACCACGCTCACCGGTCTCACCCGCTCCGAAGTCGTGGCCACCGCGCTACTAGCCAGAATAGTACTATAAGGCGCATGGTCAGCTTAGCCTGTAGCTTTTAATTCGTCCCTAAATAATTCCAATCCAACTCGTCTGAGACACCGACGTCCTAATCCGAGGCCTACCCCTCTGCGTACAGTCACTTAGTTTTTAAGGATTTTCAAGCCTCCGGCCAGGCTACAATTTATTGAGGCCACCACAGGCGGTTAAGCAGCTGACAATCTCCTAGGTTGGCCGGCTAGAGGTGCCTGTTTGTGCAGAATAAACTATTTTTCTTTCTTTCTTTTTCTAGGTCATGCCAAACAAAAAAAACGGCGTGTGACCTAAATTGGAATTTACGCCACCATCTTGCTTTTTAGTGAAAATCCACGAAACAAATTCACTAATGTTTACCAACTGCACCATCCTTTTTTATTTTTTTTGGTCGGAATTCATCAAATGACATCTATGCCAGGGCCAGAGAAACTCTTTCGAACAATGCGACCCTGGCAGGAACTGCACCATCCTGTCAACGTCATTCGAACAACATAAATAACGAAATGAATGTTGTAGATTTGTGTGGTGTGACTATGAACGATAGGCTGAGGAATGATGTCATATGACAACGGTGCGGTAGATGGTTTGGTCATGTTCAGAGGATGAATGAAGGACGGCTTTCAAAAGGTATTTAGAGTCGAAGGGACGCCCTAGGAGGACATATTGTGACTTTATTGGTGAAGTTCTTCAGAAAGGTCAGGTGCGTAGTATTTGGAACCAGCGTGCGTGTATGACCAGCTGTATGAATTTAAACGAAGAAAAAGGAGTGTGTCAGGATCATAGCAGGTACCGTTCCGTAGTTTCTACCTACCCCAATGGGAAAAACGTGTGAGTTTATGTATGTATGTAGAACTGTCAAATTCATTTTGACAGCTGTCAATGTGTTACGCAATTACCACGCTGTTTCCGTCACGCGAGTAAAACTCTCAAATTCATTTTGACAGCTGTCAATGTGTTACGCAATTATCACGCTGTTTCCCTCACGCGAGTAAAACGCGCCAAACCGCACGCTCTAAGGAACTTCATTCATTTGTTTGCTTCGCAGTCGCTGTCCGAAGACGCGTGTCGCTTGAGCGTGTAGGTCGTAACCGTAGACACGATGTAACAAACCTACATTGCCCAGAGACAAACTATCCATCAATACATACAAAGACAGGTAGGAGCTGTTGTAAACCATCGCGTGTTTCTTCAGAGTGTTTTCTGTTCTCTTTTTAAAGTGAAATCTTCTCGCTTCTCTCTTAAGCGCTCTATGCGCTCTTTCTGAACAGCGTTTGAAACTGGACCGTTACGTCACGGTTGGGTCGGTCTCGTGGAATCGAGTATCCTCGCCTCCAGTCGGTCGATGACGCTGAATCGAGTTTACTCGGCGCAAATCGCGTATACTCGATTCAAGTCGCAAGTTTGTCCTTCTGTATTATTCTTACTAAAAGCCTGTAAAGTCCCACAGCAGGGCAAAGGCCTCCCTACTCTCTTTCCACTTGTGTCTCTTTATCCCTGCTAACGACCAGGTAAACCTGAAGGAGTCCAGCTCATTTCGCCATTTGACTTCTAATGTCCTCTTTTTATCTAATACTATCCAGAATAGTCCAGATTAAGGGAGATGCACTAACAGACGATGTATTCTATAAAATTTCGGCAGAAACTCTTTTTAAAGTAAACTTGAAGTTAACAGTTATTAGTGTCAAATTCTACAATCAGGTGGAATGACAGACTTACTTAATTAATGAAGGACTTACTAGAGAATGGGCAGCAGCGTTCTCTATGCATTTTACCACCATACTGCGATCGCTAGTGTCATTAGTGTCAAATTCTACCATCAGGTGGAATGACAGCTCACTTCAAACTCATTTTACTTAGTTATGTTGTCACGGTGAGATTTTTAAAGAATAGTAGGTTTTAGGGTTTGCAACGCGATATTGACAGGTCACTTCACCTAAGTTCTCAAAGTGAGATATTGCCAAATACAAGCCGTTTTCGCGCGTTACCTTATGTTCTGTATTCCGTGTCTGTATGTCATCATTTTGGTTCATAATACTTCATAACATTTTTGTTTTGACGTCTTTTAATCATTCGTTTACTGTGAATTTCCTTGTTTTGTTTTTGGGCGAGTTTTTTTAAATATTTTTTTTTACTTTTTCTTTTATGTGCACTTTATACAGGGTGTTTGGCGCTTGGACCGGCAATATTTTTTGGGGGATTCGGTGGGCATTTGCTATCTTTTACCCATAGACCCCATGTCCTAAGATGCACTCATAGATAGACTATGTGTAAAATAATCGGGTCCTGACTATTTTTCGCGATTATGATGTTGGCCCAAAGGAGAAAATTGTTTAGTTTATTGTACTGCCCCACACCTTGAAATATAACCGTACGAAGACATCTTCTCCATACGAAGCTACCTTTTGGAAGGGGGACCAGAAATCAATTTTATTTTATATAAATTTGACAATCAAAAGCACGAATAGCGTCCCTGATGCGGCGAGTGCGCGATAGCTCCAACAGCTTAGTGGCTATCGTGGCCGGCAAAATGGACAGTCCATTGATGTGGAACTGGATGACAACTCATCGTGCGTCATTCCAGTATATAAAATAGAGCTTTTTTGTATTTTTTTTTTTGTGTGTTTGAGTGTATCTTTTTGTTTCTTTTTATTTTTGTGTGTAAAACTGTAATTACTGAACATATGGACTTACTGACGGTCTGAAATAAATTTTATTATTATTATTTTCATTTATTCATTTTTTAACATATTAAGTATATTTTTAAATATTTTAACAAAAATCAAAAAAAAAACATTTAAAAATATAAAAAATAGTGATCCATCGGCATCGGGAGCAGGGTCCAAGCTGCCGGTGGTCAGGGCTCTAGAGAGAGGAACCTCCTGACTATGCGTGCCGTATCCAGGAGTACCGCCTTCTGAATCAAGCCCTTGATCCAGCCGTGTAATGAGAGCCTCCTGAGGTGCTGGTCGAGGCTCTTCGCTATTAGGCCATTGACTGTAACGATTATCGGTACAATGATTGCAGAATCCACGTCCCACATGTCGACAACCTCGTGTGCTAAGTCAAGATACTTGATTTTTTTATCTTGCTCAGCTTTCACGAGATTCTCGTCATGAGGGACAGCGATATCAACAATCATTGCACGACGCTCTCGTCGATCTATCACTACAATATCAGGCTTATTGGCTACAATAGTCCTGTCTGTGATGATAGATCGATCCCAGTACAATGTGGCGTGACCATTCTCGAGAACTGGGTCGGGCACATACCTGTAGTATGGTACTTCAGATTCCACAAGGTTGTACTGCAAAGCAAGTTGCTGGTGGATGATCCTAGCTACTAGATTGTGTCTGTGCAAGTACTCGCCGTTAGCGAGACGAGAACAACCGGAAACAATATGTCGGATTGATTCACCGGGACGGTGGCATGCCCGACAGATGTCAACCGTACCATCCTTGACAATGTATTTCCGATAGTTATTCGTCATGATAACTTCATCCATAATCGCACAGACAAAACCTTCGGTTTCCCCAAAGAGGTCGCCGAAACGCAGCCAGGATACGGACGTCAAAAAGTCTACATCAGGCCCATGGAGAGCCCGGAAAAAGCGACCGTGAAGCTCTTTGCTTTGCCATACTTCCTTACGATCCTTAGTATCCAGTACTGCAGGTTTGCGCCAGTTCTCGTTCGCCAAGGAGAGCGGGGTGAGGCCCTTGTCCACTGCGACCACATCTCGGTGCATCCCCACGTCAGTTTGAAGAAAATATTCCCTGAGACTGCAGATCTCGCGGTTGTGGAGGGTTTTAGCGTTTAAGAAACCTCGACCCCCACACTTCCGCGGGATGTACAGTCTCATCACTGATGACCGTGGGTGATGCATCCGATCTGCCGTCAGCAATGTGCGGACCTTCCTATCCAGAGCGCCAAGTTCCGTCTGAGTCCATTTGAGTATGCCGAAAGAATACATCAAAACCGGCATGACCCAACCGTTGAAGGCACGCACCTTGTTGCCGCCTGATAAAAGACTATTAAATACCTTTTTCAGGCGGCCAAAGAAACGTGCCTTCAGCGATTGTTTCATGTCGGTAGCATTGATGCCTAATGCTTCCGACATACCCAAATATTTGTAGGTTTCGGTTGAGGAGAGGGATCTAAGGTGTATAGAATCCGTAAGTTCGGTACCCACGGATTCTACAATCTCCCCTCTCTTTACATGCATGACTGCACATTTGTCCACACCAAATTCCATCCTGATGGCGCTACTGAACGTTTCTGTTACCTTCAGTAGCTCCATCAGTCGCAAATTGTTGGGGGCAAAGAGTTTCAGATCATCCATGTAAAGGAGGTGTGATATCAACTGACCACCTCTTCTCAATCGATAGCCTAGACCTGAATCCTCCAGCAGTGTGCTTAGAGGATTCAAGGCTAAGCAAAACCAAAGCGGACTCAAACTGTCGCCCTGAAATATTCCTCGCTCAATCCTGATCGGTTCATTGATCTGCTGGATTTGTGGACATCCTGGATAGAGAAGGACCGTCCTCCACTGCCTCATACACGACATCAAGAAGGTGCGTAGAGTTGCATCTATTTTGTACAATTCTAGCACCCTCATGAGCCATGTATGTGGCACCGAGTCATAGGCCTTCTTATAATCTATCCAACATGTCGACAAATCCTTCCGGGATCTACGAACCTGTTGGCTAATGGTCATGTCTATAAGGAGCAGCTCCTTAGTACCACGGGACCCATTCTTACATCCATTCTGAGACACCGACATAATTGCGTTACTTTGAATATGGTGTGAAATTTTTGCTCTAAGAATGGATGTAAGAACTTTATAGACCGTCGGTAAACAAGTTATGGGTCTATAATTTTTAGGTTCCGCAGTACTACCCGATTTATGAAGAAGGTGGGTAACTCCTGTTGTAAAGAACAGTGGTAGCGACCCAGTCTCTAAAGATGACTGGAATTGTGAGGCTAAGCAGGCATGTGACCTTTGTAGCCATTTGATCCAAAAATTGTGCAGTCCGTCCGGTCCTGGGGATTTCCAGTTAGGCAACGGACGGACTGCACAGGACACATCCAGAGGACTGATGGTAATAGCCTCCATATTTGGTATTGAGTCACATGCCTGCTCAACAGCACGCATCCAGTGTCCTTCAGTGTGACTGACGGGCACCGACCAAATGCTTCGCCAAAAAGCACTCATTTCGTTATTATTTGGTAGACACGCGTCAGTCACACCTTGAGTTCGGTTGGGTCGCTCCCAAGCTCTGTACACCCACCTTTCATCGTTCTGGAACATGCGGTTCTGAGTAAACCGGTCCACTCTTCGCCTATACCGACGGATACGGTTTGCCCATGCATAAACTTTCTGCTTCAGGAAGTCGATGCGCTCTGTGACACGGGATACATATTCTCGGGGGCTAATACTAGTTCCCGAGAACGCCCGCTTCACAAAGCGCATCACCCTTGGGCGTGTATTGCCCTCCCTGAAGCAGATTAGCTTCGCGATGAGCACCCTGGCCTCATTAATACGACGCTCAATCCTGCATTGCCAGGCCGGTGCGACAGGTTTTGGTCGTACAGCTCGATCAGTGTTTGGGAATTTGACTCGAGCTATACGACAAGCCGCAATAGCCGTGCAATACAAGATTGAGTGTGTATCGCAAAGATCTGCACTGCTGTCAATAAAATTTGGCAGCAGCGCATCCAGGGCACACACCAGTGCTCTGTTTTTCTTATTCATGGGCAAACGTGGTAACCGCGGTCTAAGGTCAGGTGATATGAACCGGTACTCACGAATCACATCCTCCAGAATGCTCCTTATGTCCACATTGCACAGGTTATCTGCAGATATAGCCCTGATTTCCTCCTCCTCATCATGCTGGTTTGCCTGCAGTAGAACATCGGCAGGCGTATGCATGACATTCTGGGATGGGGGAGGATTACTAGCAGAGCTATTCTGCATTTCCGAGCGCAGCCGATCAAGTGTAGCGTCATCCAATCTATGATTGTGTTGAATGACGCGCACCTGATCCGACAATCGTTGGGCCGAGACGTTGACGGCTGGTTCAAGCACCTGAAACAGAGAGAGCATCCGAACTCGGTACGCTGTCAGGTTAATTCCTCCCTCTGTAGCCCCATAATATGCGCGCATCACATTTTCATTTATGGACTGGGTCCATCGCATGCGCGACACATTTCCACCGGCAGCGGGGACCCTGCTCGAGGCCTGATGGCTTCGAGGTCCCAAGCCCGCTGGTGGCCGTCCTCTTCCTCGCCGCCGTTGTGATGTTGGTGACGACGGCGGGGAGAAAAACTCGTCGCTCGAGCTCGACGCAACTGCAGCGCCCGGTGACACGACGCTCTCGGTTGAGGCGCGTCCCGGCGGCTGCGAGGCGGAGCTGAGCGACAAGTCCGGAGATGGTGGGTGTGCCTGCTGTCTCGTCCTGGCTCTAGTCTGCATGATTTTTAGCTCATATTTTGTTTCAACAGTCTCTTTTTTTGTTTATGCTTATGGTTTGTTTTTGTAGGGTTTTCCATTCTAAATTGTTATTGGTATTATTGCACTTGATATTTTGCTGATATTTATTAAATCCCGACTGTATAATTTAATTTTAAATAGTGAAAAATATTGAGCGTAAAAAAATTCTTGTGACGTTGACAGATGCCAGAGACAATTTTTTATTATTATTATTATTAAAAGCGCCTATTTGAAATAAACGCTTTGACTTTTACTACAATCATATTTCTGACACACGTTTTATATGCGTAAAAATTGTTGCGTAATTACGATAGAGAAGTGTTGCTACAAAATGAGCCAATAAACCAATAAAATAGGCTTTAATATTGAGTCGTGGGTTATGACACATTATTTAGATATATTATTTATTTGTACGTATTTTCTTGCAGATTTTTTTTGTATTAATTATGTTTAATTAATACAAAACGTTGGCAAAATACCTTCAATACAGATCCTAAGACACCGACTTCCGAAATTAAAGTTATTTTTCACTTTGTAGTGTTTTTTAAGGAAATCGGTTGTTTTTTTTTAAGTTTCTATTGCAGAATAAATTGTTTAAACTTTGCAGGTACTTACATAATTTCACTCCGCACATCCAACTTTTCACAACACCAATAATAATTATTATCTTATTATCTTATCTACTCGACGTCCGTAGGTCACTACAGGGATCCAGCAGAATATCAACGTCAGGTAAATTTGTCTGACACATGCTGAGCTGGACTCCCATGTGGTGCAACTTTGAGACGCACACAGCACTTTTGAACTCCACCGCACGTTTTTTTTTTATTTAAATTTTAAATTGTTGTGCAGTCTAAAGTGTCATCATCACTATATAAGGTGTATCTATTCATACACGAAATATTTAAACAGGTACACCTGTAAAGAATAATAAAGAAAGGGTGGTAAAGAAGCTATAGCAACGAAAAAAAAATTTGTTGAAATGTATTTTTTTCATAATTAAATATTTATAAATTATTTGACGCATATAAGAAATACTGGCTCCTTCTTATTTTTATCATCCATTACTCTAGATTCTATAGTGGCCGCGCTCGCTCTGTCCGGTCACTGCCCTCGTAACGTCAGGCGGGCCATTTATAGAATTTGGAGTAAAGGTTTTATGCAAAACGTCTCAAGCAATTTTAAAATTATAATAATTACGAAAATCCAAAAATGCTTAGATAAAAAAATCTTTTTGCTTCTACAGCTAGCTAGCCGCCTACAGGTGTGCGTGTGCCTCTTAAAATATTTCGTGTATGAATAGATACACCTTATATTAGGAATTCCTTTCTTTTCTGTTTGTATATTGGCGCTTTGTACCTACCTCGCTAAGAGCTCTTACACACGGGCATGTTGCCAACGGCAGGTAACTGCAACCGTCGACACGCGATGGTGACGCTGACCTTTGAAGATGGCACGTCGCTGGTTATCTTTGCCTTTGGCAACATGCCGCTCGTGTGTAAGAGCTCTAACTAGTAAACATGTTCCTTTATTATTTTATCGTGCTTTATATGTTGTGTGCTTTGGTGTGCAAATAAAAGATTTTTCTATCTATCATTGAGGATCCAGCAGATTACATCCCATCAAACTGTTCGACTTTGAACTTCTGAAAAAATCCGTGCAAATGTGGATTAAAGAAATTGAAGCAACCGAATACTAAGAAATGATTTTTGTTTTAGAAGTTCGTCATTTACTGAAGTCCCGACGACATGTCTTGTAAGTTGTACAAATATAAGTCTTCTTGTCAACAGCAACTGAAGAGGACTTGTCCTGCAAGATGCCTGACGGTATGGAGGGCGAATGCGTGAGCTACTACCTCTGCAACGTCGCCAATAACACTGTCATAACTGATGGTATAGGTGTCATTGATATTCGGTAAGTAATCAATTACTATTTCTTCCCATGGGTAAGAGGCGACTAGGGGACTTACTAGAGAATGGGCAGTAGCGTTCTCTATGCATTTTACCACCATACTGCGATCGCCAACCTGCCTGCCAAGCATGGCGATTATAAATAAATATCTTAGGACAACCAACACACTGTTATCTGATCCCAAACTAGGCAGAGCCTGTACTATGGCAACCAGACAACTGATAAACATACTTATATATTTGTACACCCAGACACATAACAAATAATTGTGCTCATCATACAAGATTTGTCCTGGGTGGGAATCGAACCCACGACCTCCGTCTTCACAGTCAGGGTCACTAATCACTAGACTAACAGGCCAGTTTCATTATGGCAATCCCCCCAAAATTGGGAGAAGCCATGTTGAGCTGTAAACGTCTTTCGACTGCAATGTTGAAGTAATTAAATGTCTAAAAAGACTGTTCTAAGTCCCGTAAGAGCCCGTGCTCTTGTAGCGTGTTTCATCATAGCATAGTATAATCGACTGGCCTGTTAGTCTAGTGGTTAGTAACCCTGACTTCTAAGACTGAGGTCGTGGGTTCGATTCCCACCCAGGACAAATCTTTGTGTGATGAGCACGATCATTTGTTCTGTGTCTGGGTGTTATTTATCTATAATATGCATGTATTTAGAAATATTTAAGTATATTTATCAGTTGTCTGGTTGCCATAGTACAGGCTCTGCCTAGTTTGGGATCAGATAACGGTGTGTTGGTTGTCCTGAGATATTTATTATTTATAATCAGCCTATAATGTTCCCACTGCTGGGACACAGACCTCCTCTCTGTGAGAGGGAGTGGATCGTAATTAATCCACCACGCGAGCCCAGTTCGGGTTGGTAGATGTCGCATGTCTTCGAATTTTTGGTTGTACGTCATGCCGGTTTCTTCACGATGTTTTCCTTCACCGTTTTGAGAGCAGTGGTGATTAAATATGTATAATAATTGACTCTAAGTGACAATGGTTTGAAGCCACGACCTAAAACTCTTCGGTCTACAATCCATCTTGCGACCTTGGAGGCATTTCTTTTTATGTATGTGTGTTCATTCCTATGGATTAGATCGAGGTGGCCCTGGAAAAGGATGCTCGAATAAATGTGGGGAGGCCTTTGCTCAGCTGTGGGACAACGTAGGCTAATAAAAAGTACATTCATATTATCTACTAGCTTCTGCCCGCTACTTCGTCCGCGTCCAATTTTCGCTCCCCTTCCCGTCGCGTCGAATTGCCTGCCAGTTTTCGTTCATTTTTCGTTTGCTGCTCCGCTCCTTTTAACCGTAGCGTGATATTCTATAGCTTATAACCTTCCTCAATAAATGGGCTACCCAACACAAAAAGAATCTTTCAATTCCAACCAGTAGTTCCTGAGATTAGCGCGTTCAATTAAACAAACATACAAACAAACAAACTCTTCAGCTTTATAATATTAGTATAGATAAATATAGTAAAATAAAAACGAAGAATTTTAATCTGTTTGTCTGGATTTTGCGTCTCGAATTGACGCAAAAACGGCTAACGGATATGGCGCACATGTAATTTATAACCTGGATTAACATATAGGGTAATCCCGGTAATAAGTTCCCTTGGAGTATTTTCCGACATCCACGCAGGCGAAAGCTAGATCTAACGAAAACCTTACCTCCACAGAGTCCGTGACGGCCCCTGTGCGTCATACATCGACACCTGTTGCCTGATACCCGACAAGAGGCCGCCAGACCAGCCCGTGAAACCTCTGCCTAAACCTGATGAGCCACAGGTATGGGACACTTAATTTTATACTTTTTTGATCGTGCCTCGGAAAGCACGTTAAACCATTGATCCTGACTGTCACTCATTTATCTTAGACGGTCGTTACGGGTCGTCAGAAGCCCGAAAATCTGTGGGACAATTCTGTTAATTTTTAGATCGTTCACAGGTCTCTGTCAAAAATACCTCGAATTTCCATAAATTTTTGACAAGTATTTGACGTTTGTCTGTCGCCGGGATGAGACTACGACTAGATTTTGAATGGCCCTTCTGATCACAAGTCTTACCAAAAGTTGTCGTGTTACCCAGAAATTGGATTATGGAGATCAGATTTGCCAGTCACTCCATGTAAAATACTGGAAGTCAACTGCATCCGGACTTGACTGAAACCAACCCCCAAAGAAGAAAATTCTAGGCTGATGAGATCCCGTCAACTCAACTGTCTAGCCTAGACATAACCGTTGACAACTGTCAACAAAACTTTGACAGATATCTGTCAATCGAGGTGTTAATTATGTTGATTGTCTTTTTAAAATAGGTCTACAACAACGTTACTGAAGCTTGGGAGCCAGCAGCAGTATGTCATTTGTTTTTTTTATTTGTGTGTCTTCATCGAGTGTTCTTTGTTTTCAATTTTACTCTGAGGGAACCACCTGCGAATTTTCTGAACCCTTTTTTTACGTGTTGAAGTCCTCATGGATACTACCTTCTTTTCTGTGGAGGACAGACAGGTCTGTTAGACTTCTGTCAATCAGTTTTCCTCAAATACAGTCCCCTCACAGTTATTTTACCTCTGATTTTACATCAAAGTCATAAATACAATGCTGTGAATGTTGAATAAAGATGTAGAAAAAAGTGTAAATGCGGGAAATAAAGTAAATGGTGCTCTACATGCGATTGTGAGCAACCAGTTGATGTCCAATAAGGCTCGACTGGCTGTTCTCAATGGTGTACTGGTGCCTACGCTTATGTATGGAAGTGAATGTTGGGTGTAGCAAGAGAGTCATGAAAGTAGAAACGTTCGTTGCGAAACAAGTGTGGTGTGACTGTGAATGATAGACTGAGCAATGATGTGATAAGACAACGGTGCGGTTTAAAATACGATGTAGTGACAAAATTTTTATAAGTATGCTTAGATGGTTTGGTCATGTGAAGAGAATGAATGAAGGGCAACTCACAAAAGACAACGTGTATGATCTCATATTTTACAATAAAATATAAATAACATAGGTGTATGTAAGTATACCATGTTTCAAGCAAAAAAGTTATCTTATCTTTAATGTAAGATAAGACCGCCGGCAGGTGACACTCTAGGACTCATAGCAATTAAAATTAAAGTCATTACATTGCATGTCCACACACAGAATAAGTCCAAATACAATACTAATGTCAATATGAAATACTTACGTCAATATACAATACCTATGTCAATATGAAATACTTACGTCAATATACAATACCTATGTCAATATGAAATACTTACGTCAATATACAATACCTATGTCAATATGAAATACTTACGTCAATATACAATACCTATGTCAATATGAAATACTTACGTCAATATACAATACCTATGTCAATATGAAATACTTACGTCAATATACAATACCTATGTCAATATGAAATACTTATGTCAATATAGAATACCTATGGCAATATGGGAGGACATAAAAAGTGACCTTATTGGTGATATTCTTCAGAAAGGTCAGGTGCGTAGTATTCGCAACCGGCTTGTGTATGATGATATATGAACGTTAACGACGCAAAAGGAATATGTAAGGATCTCATAGAAAGAAAGCGTGATTTTACGAGTATGTGTCATAAGTACAGTGACATTGATTCTCATTTTAATAGGGTTGCTATCTAGTTTTTGCTGTCAGAGGTTCAATAACTGAAAGGACTGTGCTTTTATTTTGCTGAAGGTGGATGCTCCCGTATTCATCATTACCCCCAACAGGCAATGGTCCGCCAAATATATCGGAGGGTCATCGAGACTTATTTTGACTTTACGTCCCGAGTTCTGGATTGTTTTTATATGCTTTGGGTATTCTTATTGACTTCGCTTTCTTTTTATTTTATTTTATAGAAAAATCTGAGGGCACTAGTCCAATAAAGGGTGGATTTGTTGGGTTTTCAACTCGATCAACCATGTGGGGCACTACCACCATCCATGGGTGCCGGGAGCGGGGTGCAAGAGGGCACACTTTCACTTCCTTGGTTTCAAGCTAAAATGTAGGTTTAAAAACGTTATGAAAACTAAAATAATACACTTATTTGAGGCGAAAATTTTCGAACACGCTTCACTGCAACTTTATTCCACAAATTACCGAACTTCTTTTTCCGAAAATCGAATGGAACCTAGGCAGGGTGCTAACATTATCGAGCTTGCTTCGCTCGCTCTTGCATTTAGCTTAATTCTTGTGCTTCTTTGTTTAAATAGACTCAGTTAGTCCGACCTATTTCATTCGAGGTGAGATGCAAAAATTATCGAGCTCGCTTTGCTCGCTCTGGCATCGTACACTCTCTTGATTGTTAAGCTTTTCTGTAAAAGTCGACAAAGTTACTCATTGTATGAATGGACAAACAATAACCTAACATATCCGAGGTGAAGTGAAAATCATTGAGCTCGCTTCGTTGAATTGAAAATGCACCTCCTTGAAAATAATCTTGCCAACGCCTTGTAAGCATATCTATTTCTGGAGCTAAGCACCATTGCTGTGTGCTGATTTGAAGAAAAGTGCGGGCACATGAGACCTTTTAGCTTTATCTCTAGCAAGGCAACACATCTTTTTTTTTGGGTGTTGGAAATCATCAACTCCCGCTTTGAGCGAGCGGGAGGGCGTGTCAGACTTTTACTGACTAAAACCCACCCGTGTTCTTTCAGTTGCCTGTGCTAGGGCCACCGTAACTCTTTCCATCAAATCCACAACCCTGGCTTCGGCCCTATCAGACCTCAGACATGTCTTTGAGGCGCGCGTGGAACACAACGCGCCTTCGACCCGCGCCTGATCCTTACCGGGCGGCGAGCTACTCATTGCTCGCCGTCCGCAAGTCTGTGCCTACGGTGGCCGGGAGTCCGCTATAGACTCCTGACGCCCAGGGCGTCTCCTGCGGTGGCTAGGGGCGTGAGGGCGCAAAGATTGTTCTCCCTCACGCTCTCCGCCTTTTCCTTTGCGAGCATTACTGCTTCACAGAAGGAGGTAACGGCTTCCCATGCACTCTTGCTCCGTACCATGGCCTGGACCAGGGCCGAACGCGAGAGATCGTAACCCCATGGCAACACACATCTACGATGCCTTTAGTACCTATTAACATTGCAGCAGTGACCTTAAATGGTCATTTCATTGTTACCAACAAATAAAATAAAACAATGCATTTATTATAAGTTCGAAAAATGTTAAACCAGTATCTACCAATGTTATTTCCGAGATCAAATTACCGTGTCAAAATGTTTATATATTTATTTTTATTGTTGTTGTTATTTTTTAATAACGTTATTACAATGCGGACTTACGACGCACGGAACGTAATTTAATAGCCCATAGAATTGAAGGCGAATCCTTGGAATTTTTTTTTGGAATGACGTCTCGAATAGTCTCGATGTCAACGTATGAGGTTGTCGGCTGCTTGACAGGACTTGCCTTAATAAATAAAGGCCTCCAGCCAGGGCTTAAAAACTTAAAACTAGAGCGACTACTCGCTAAGGGCACCCCCTGTGGGGTACGGACCTCGGCTTAGGGATAGTCCATTCTCGGCATTAAGCAGTGCGTAAATTTTTTCGGCGGTATAATTTTTTGTTAAAAGGTATTTATTTTATATTTACACGCTTTATATTAGCTTCACTTGTATGTTTGTATGTTTGTATATTTGTATGTTTGTATATTTGTATGTATGTTTGTAACCGACTCCTTATAGTGCGATTTTGACCCACTTTAAACTACCAGATTTCATTCAAACTTTGCACACCTGTCAAGGACTGATGACAATGCAATAATTTCATAAATTTGTGCCATTATCCTTGCCAGGGATACCAGGACAGCAAAAAAACTGTCACAAACTACGCTGACATACGTCTCAAAATTCGAAATACCCTAAAAAATAGAAAATAAATAATAGTTTAAAAAAACTAAAAAACACGCTTCCATGGAAAACCAAACTAAAAAGTACAAAATAATGGAAAAAAAGCGTGGGGTGCCTGATATTAATAAAAAAAAACCTTAAAAGCACCCCACGCTTTTTTTCCATTATTTTGTACTTTTTAGTTTGGTTTTCCATGGAAGCGTGTTTTTTAGTTTTTTTAAACTATTATTTATTTTTTTATAATCTACTAATTACTACATGCTTGCAAAATCGGACTATTCTGTAAGAAGTTCTGCGTGGTCATACTTTACAATCAATGAGTGAATAATCAATCATACCCTGTTTTCCTACCCTTAGGGTTGGATTTTTTTTCCAAATTGATACGCGACCACCATCAGGTTATACGCTTTCCAATAAAAAAAGAATTATCAAAATCGGACCACTCTGTAAAAAGCTATGCGTGGTCACATATAAAAAAAAAAATATATACGTGTCGACTTGAGAACCTTCTCCGTTTTTTTTTAATCCAGTGCTCGATGAAAAATCATCGGTGGGCATGAGGGCTAAGCCCACGTTCCTGCTAACGTAATAAAATGGCAGTGGGATTTTTTCGTGCCCTAGGTTTAGCGTCGAGAGTTGGAACACTGTGTTTTTTCGACACGCTGAGAGCTAAAACTCACTCGCGCTGCACTCTCACAATCAAAACAGGGATTGTCAATACTAGGTTCAACTGCCTCGTTGGTCTCGTGGTCCCAAGCGCGACTGTTGCGGTCCGATTCCAGATCGGGTAAAGTGCTATTGGATTTTTCCATTACCAAATTTCTTAATAACAGTCCGGAATTTGCAAGTTGGCGGTGTGATACCCCCGTGCCTCGGTGCGCACGTTAAGCCGTTGGTACTGCGTCTGATCTCTCTCAGGTCGTGTCGGATTGCCGTCCCATCGGACTATGAGAGTGAGGGAACAGTGAGTGCCCCTTTGTCTGCGCACACACGCGTGCACTATAATATATCCCGCGCCGATGGCTTGTTACCGTTGAGATTGACCGCCACGGCCGAAATACGGTCTGGGGGACTATGTATAATCGGTTCAACACAAAATATCCCGCCGCGGTTTTAACATGTATGTCTAAATATCGATTAAAGAACTACGCTGCCGTCACCGCCATTAAGAATACAAACGCGTGGAAACTGTTAAACATATTTGCGGTTAGTTCACGGTCAACTAAACTAAAAATACTTGAAAATAATGACCTTATACTAACCACATTATTCGTTTTAAAATTACTTTAAGTGACCTTTTAACCATATATATTATTGAATTCTATCTATGTAGGAATAGATAATATGATAATCCTGAATAATTTGATCTTTATTTGAACGCACTGATCACCAGAATAACCTGTTGGATTTGAACTTGTTTAAAACAATGATGCAAAATACACTTACCCGTCAGCGGCGTGGGCTCCGGCAGGGTCCGACCCTTGCTCGAGCCAGCCCGCGCCGCTGACCCTGTAGCTTTAAATTTGTCCCTAAATCATAATAATTCCGATCCAGCCCGTCCCATGCTGCCCTCTACTAGTGATGCCCTAGGCCGAGGTCCGTACCCCACAAGGGGTGCCCTTAGCGAGTAGTCGCTCTAATTAGTAAGTTTTTTAAAGCCCTGGCTGGAGGCATAATTTATTAAGGTAGCCACAGGCAAGTCTGTTTAAGCAGGCGACTAACTCATAGGTTGACCTGGGAGATGTAATTCCAAAAAAAATACACATACAAGTCAGGCAACAGCTAGTTTCACATAAAATACCTACTTGGTTGGTTTTTTATGATGTTTTTGCATTCGCGTTAACAACAGATTCTTAGTGAAGTGTTGAGGACATAATGATTACGTAATACATGATAGGTATGTCAAACGGTCGAAAGGGGGTCACACAGTAAGTTAATACAGAAGGCTTCTTTCCATAGTATAAAACAAAGTCGCTTCCCGCGTCTGTACGCTTAGATCTTTTAAACTACGCAACGGATTTTAATGCGGATTTCATCAATAGATGATGTGATTCAAGAGGAAGGTTTATATGTAACACATGGCCGAAACCACTAGCAAAAGCGTTTAACATAGAAAAGGGCATATGTGTTAGTCGTAAGTTTCACCTCGATCGTGTAGAAGTGAGAGTTTACGACTAGCGCCAAGTACCTACACACGATTCAGCGCCGAGTATTCGCGATTCAGTGCCAAGTAGACGCGATTCAGCGTTGAGTATTCGCGATTCAGTGCTGAGTATACGAGATTTAGCGTTGAGTATACGCGATCAGCGTTGAGTATACGCGATTCAGCGTTGAGTATACTCGATTCAGCGTTGAGTATACGCGATTCAGCGCCGACTTTAAGCGATTCAGCGCCGAATATATGCGATTCAGTGCAGAGTATACGTGATTTAGCGCCGAGTATATACGATTTAGCGTTAAGTATACGCACTTCAGCGCCGAATATACGTAATTTAGCGCCGAGAATACGCGGTTCAGCGTTGAGTATACGCTATTCATTGCCGAGAATACGCGATTCACCGCTGACTTTATGTAATTCAGCGCCAAGTATACGCATTTCACCGTTGAGTATACGCGATCAGCGTTGAGTACCTATACGCGATGAGCGTTGAGTATACGCGATTCAACGTCACCAACCGGAATACTTAGTAGTTACTTTGTCCATTAATGCGGAAAAGCCAAGGCATCTGTTTATTAAGTGCGAAGCGCACTCGAAAATATTTACGCAATTATTCAGACGTGATAATGTTTATTTGTGAAAATCTTAGGATTTAAATTAATTAAAAAACAAAATTATAATTTAAATTATCTAAATTATTCAGACAGGTTAGGTTTTTGTTAGATCGTTCAAATCTAATTCCGATTCAGCGCGACCTTTGCTGCTCTTTAACAGCGATGCCCTAAGCCGAGGTCCGTACCCCACAGGGGGCGCCCTTAGCGAGTAGTCGCTCTAGTTTTAGGTTTTGAAGCGCAGGCTGGAGGTCTTAATTTATTAAGGTAGCCACAAGCAAATCCTGTTAAGCAGCCGACGACCTCATAGGTTGACCTGCGAGATGTCATGAGGCAAAAAAAAAATATTGTTCGTTCAAACATATTTATAAAGGAATCATTTTGTTGCGTTATACAAACTCAACGAATTATGAGAACGTATACTACAAGAGAGAGCGTAGCGAATTCGAAAATGTTTGTACCATGTTGAGTATATATTAGATTCTGATATTATTTTGATAATTCGTATGAGTTATTACAATATTTATTTATCGAGTTATACAGAAAAACTCAAGAATAATGATATTGTGGAATAAAACAGTGAGCGAATCGAGCTCGAAAATATTTGCACCCTGCTTGGTTGACTTTTGATTATGCAAACAGAAAGTAACCCAGAAAAACTTAAGAATTGTGAGAACAAATAATGTAAGAGTGAGAGAAGCGAGCTCGAAAATTATATAATTGCATAATTTCGGATAGATTCGGTTTTCTTTTGGAAACTCATATAGAAATGGGACCTGGCGGGGAAAGTAACAAAGTAGAGTCCCAAAATATTTCGCCGTTTTTTTTTCTGGATGGGAAATCATCAAATGACTTCTCCCGCTCTGGGCGGAGCGGGAGGGCGTGTCAGACTTTTACTGACTAAAACCCACCCTTGTTCCTTCAGTTGCCCATGTGCCAGGGTCACGGTATCTCTTTCGAACAATCTCGCGACCCTGGCAGGCATATTTCGCCGTTGACAGCCAGCCCTACGCAGGTTGGGTTGCTGTCATTGACACGTCTGTCAACGTCACGATGATCTTTATTTTTGACAAATAAAGATGACTGTTGGGTTGTTGCTGTCAGAGGTAAACAGCTGGTAACCGATTGTGAACAGTGTAGTTGGGGATGCCATAAATTTATATCTGCTTAATATAAACATGTGGTCTCCCTCTACTCCTATGTCAATGGCTATAAGAATAGAGGGAGACTAAAGAAACGACGGATGGACTGTGTGAATTATGATTTGGATAGAAAGAGGGTGACTACTGAGATGACGACTAATAGCGATGTCTGGAAGAAAAAGACATTGCGCCGACCCGAAATAAATAGAGATAGGGGCAGGAGAATGAATGATGATAAAGTTAACCTTCTGTGATATTTTATTCAGTATTTGTTATGTGATATTGACCCCTTTGCCGCTAAACCGGTTTCAAAATTAATTTTCGAATAAAAATAAATCGATTTTATCCTCATCTATGGTAATTTGGTACCTAAACATTTTGTTCTACAAAGTTGTTACTCAATCAATGCCAAAAAATGATTCTCGCTAGTCAAGAATTCACAATCAAAATATTTTATTCCACAAAAAGGTACATGGGCACTTATAAAAAAACCGTCAGAAGCTGGGTGCACGGTTTCAAGTCCGCCCCGACCCTTGCTCGAGCCAGCCCGCGCCGCTGAGCCTGTAGCTTTAAATTTGTCCCTAAATAATAATAATCATTCCGACCTAGCCCGTCCTTTGCTGCCCTCTACCAGCGTTGCCCTAAGCCGATGTCCGTACCCCACAGGGGGTGCCCTTAGCGAGTAGTTGCTCTAGTCCTAAGTTTTTAAGCCCTGGCTGGAGGCCTTAATTAATTAAGTTAGCCACAGGCAAGTCCGGTTAAGCAGCCGAACACCTCATAGATGGACGTGCGAGAAGTCATTCCCAAAAAAATGCGGGATTCCAATTGGTCATTTCCTATGGAGAAGAACCAATAAGAGACTGTATGGTTACTCTTTAAAAAATAATTGGTGTTTACAATGTTTTCAAATTGGGGTCAGTGAAGACCATGCAAATTGGTGTCAAAAATGTTCTTTTGAAGAAAGAACCACACAGATTGACTGGACCTGTCCTTTGTTTTGTTTGTGAAATCATCAAATGTCAAATCGTCTCCAGCTCTGGGTGGAATGGTAGGGCGTGTCAGACTTTTACTGACTAAAACCCACCCGTATTCCGTCAGTTGCCTATGCCAGGGCCAGGGTAACTCTTTCGAACAATTCAGCAACCCTGGCAGGGACTGAACCAGTCCTGTCAGTGCAAGCATTTATTAGTAATTATATAATTCGACTTTCTTTACCCTCTCACTTTGTGTGTTGTATTCCGCGATATCTCAGGCAATTGTGGATTGATTTCATCTTTTTTTTTTTATGTACAATGGTTTGTGTTTTTTATTGGAATTTAATCAACTTTGCTTGGGTAGTTTT
Organism: Aporophyla nigra; assembly: GCA_947507805.1. Classification (NCBI taxonomy): domain Eukaryota; kingdom Metazoa; phylum Arthropoda; class Insecta; order Lepidoptera; family Noctuidae; genus Aporophyla; species Aporophyla nigra. Next base: position 7,050,311 of record OX382321.1, on the reverse strand, counting down.
CGAGGTAGCTTCAATAATACGTATTTTTTCCACTTTGTGTATATTGATGATTTAATAATAAATTCCTGTGACTGTTATTTACTAGCAATTGCGCACGAATACAAATTTGTGTGGGGTAGGTACCACAACTAAAAGATGAAAAATAATAACTTTTTTTACAAAAAAAAAAAAAAAAATAACCTCCAAAAGCACTACAGAGTGAAAAATCATTTTAAATTCGGAATTCGGTGTTTTTGGTTTGTATTTACGTTTTTTGCCAACGAATTCCGAAATTAAAGTGGTTTTTTTTTTAATTTGTACTTGGTTTTTTTTTTATTTGTAAATAAGTTTTTATGTTTGAACCTATTTCATTTTATGCTTTTATCTTAGATTATCTCGAAAGCCGTATCGCTCTTGCTTATCACAATAAAGACTTAGTTACCTTCTTCTGTATCCATGTCTGACACGCTGTTTAATACATACATGCCGTCTGTTGGGACAGGTCAGCTCAAAGCTGTACTGGCACTTTTTTCAAAAGGCTCTTCCAGACATGGCCCTGAATAAACTCACATAAAAATCTAATAATAAAATGTTTGTTTCTTTGGAAGAGACCTCTGAGTTTGTTTAGGCATTTCTTCTCAGGGAACAGTCAGCTAAGAAATGTCGGCGCCATCTAGTTTTTTAAATATTGACGTGTAAAAGTGTCTTACAAATTCTACTTACATTAAAAAAATAAAGAACCAGTAATACCAAGGGGTGGGGAGCTCATAATGGCAGTCTCTCCATGTAAAATATTTAGTTGCGTCGTGTAGACTGGAAGCTGACATTGTTAGGAAAAGGCAAGGGGAGATATGTCCATAGAAAGAAACTTTGCCTTACTTCAATCTTTATTCTTTTTTCTCCTCCAAAAATAGAGGGACTGACGAATGTACTATTTTCTAATATCTGTATCTCCTCTCGACAGGTTGGCTGCCGAACGGACAAATGTGTAGAGGTTGTGATCTTTTATTTTAAACTTTGCTTCTCTTTTTGAATGTCGAGCGTGTGTTTTTTCCTATTTGCCATGTTTTTCAAACCTCTTTTGATATTTCTTTCGGGTTCTCCTTAAGTCTTGTCTCTGGTCGTTTTTGTTTCTGTGTGTGTACTCTATTTGCCTTTGATGTCTTTGTGTGTGTTAAAATCGAATGCTGGGTTAGATGGTATGAGGCGGGTATCACACCTCCGCCGCGAAACCATGGCAGCAAAACCTCAGTAGTTCCAGCATGACACGTGCTTTGTACGACTTGCTGACCTGCTTTCCAAGGCACAGGGTGTCACCCATCCACGCATCGACCGCAGCAAGTGTAGCTTAACCTTCACTCGGTTATTTAGCGTTCGTCTTTGTAAACATTTTAATGATATTTTAACTGCCTTGTTATACCGGTTACTTACATGGCCATACGACCGTTCGACAAACCAGTCTGGTAGATCTAGCTATTACCTTTATTTGACAATATAATAATGTGACGTGGCTAAAATGGTGTGATGTGGTAAATATTCACTTAAGATTGTTTCTTTAATACGTATTGTAATTATTAACACTCGTTTGGGAGGCTATAAATAACATGCATCTTTAGAATAGAACGGAATAGAATTTTATTCTGCAAATATGGGTAATACACAAAAGTTCTTATGATACCGATCCAAGATCAGCCATACTTTACCATTCAGAATGGAAATGTTTTTCATTATTTATGTAATTTGTACAGGGTTATTATTAAAATTATCATTCAAAGGATCAATTTATAAATTATCATTTACATGTAATAGATTAATTTATAAATTATCAGTATCATTAAATAGATCAATTTATAAATTATCATTTTCGTTCCATAGTTCATTTATTCAACTTTTTTATTCTCGGCGACTAACTCAGTTATTAACCGACTTCAAAAAAAGGAGGAGGTTATATGTTCGACTGTATGTATTTTTTTTTTTTTTTTTTACTAGTACGTTTTCACAGTCAAAAATTTACGTAATCTACTCTTAAACAGTACTGTATTTAAATCTTTTCAACCACTTCCACTGTCCACCATACATATTGAACCAGGTAAAAAAAAAAAAACTGATACTGGAAGTTGACTCCAACATCAGTGGCGTGCATTGCAGGTAGGCCGCCTGTTCTTCTCTAGGCAGACAAACGCGGGTTTTATTTTGGTATGATAATGTGGTTAGTTTCTGAATAATTTCGGGACATATATTAAAATGTAATCGACAGACTTATGGTGATTTTTCGAGGTAGGAAATGCTTATGTCCCTATATGCAATGCATGCCACTACCCCACATAGTCAATTGGGAAAACGCTAGGAAGAATAGGATTCCACATGCCTAGCTCTACCTAGCATTGAGGGCATCTAAAGGAGCGTGTTCCGGATGGTGCTGGACGTAAACAATAGCACCATCTCATTTCTTCCCATGAGTGTCATAAAAGGTGACTAAGGGAGTTACTAGAGAATGGGCAGCAGCATTCTCTATGCATTTTAACATCATACTGCGATCGCCAACCCGCCTAGCGTGGCGGTTCTGGCAAACTCCTCCAAGTTGGAGGACGTTTACGTCCAGGAATGGTTGTATTTCGGCTGAAATTAATTATAAAAGGGGCGTGGGGTTTGCTGATATAACCACATATTCTACGAAAAAAAATTATCTAATAAGTTCCCGTTTTATCTTCCAGAAAGAGGGATGCGGTTGGGCCAACCCTGACGGTGCTGATCTGCGAACAACTGGAGAAGTCAACGGAGAAACGAAATTCGGAGAGTTCCCTTGGATGGTTGCAATTCTCAAGTTAGTAGTCTTCTTTATAAACGTCTTCACGCCCAAATTCCCTGCAAAAGTGAATAGTTGAGTTTGGCATGCCTAGCCAGTCTATTATAATGTTCCCTCTGCTGGGACACAGGCCTGCTCTCTGTGAGACGCAGTGGGTCATAGTCTGCCACGCGAGCTCAGGCGAATATCACAACTCTTCGAACTCTTGGTTCTAGGACATGCCGGTTTCCTCACGAAGTTTTCTTTCACCGTTTTGAGAGCTGTGGTGATGAAATAATTTAGGTACACTTAGTAAAGTGCTTGCTTGTGTTACCCACGAATGGGTCAACACTGCTTTCAGGATTGTCGTGACTTCTATGTAATGGAGGTTGAGCCTATTTAGCCTACTCAGGCATAAAAAACAATGCCAGTGACAGAAAATATCCGTTACGCGCGTAAAAGATCTGATACGCGCGTAACAGAATATACAGGGTAATATTAAATAATCTGGCAATTCTTTATCTTTGTGTTGGATATCAATATTGAAAAATGAAATAAAAAAACAACAAAAGAAATGAACTAGGTTTAGTTCATTTCTTTTGTTGTTTTTTTATTTCATTAATTTTAACCCAGTTAGGTATTGGGTATACGAATACCCTTTGGTTAGACTGGTTGTCTGACTTTCGGGCTTCTGACGACCCGTAACGACTGTCTAAGATTGACAAATGACAACCGGGACCAACGGTTTAACGTGCTTTCTGAGGCACGGAGGGATCTTGGTAAGTAAAGATGGTCTCCCAGTCACAGACCAACCGCGGTAACCGTAATTTAACCCGATTTATCGTCTCGTGCGGCTGTTCTTACGTAGCTACAAATGCTTCAATGATGTGCGAACATCCAGGGCACCTTATTAGGACGTATTATATGTGTATAATACGCGGTTTTAAACATATACGCACGAAAGAAAACACATGTACCTTTCAAGTCTGCTGTACCATCGTAACTCCCAAAAACTTAATCAGATTTAAACGCGGTTTTTTGTTAAACATTAAATTACAGCGTCCCTGTTGACGGCGGCGAAATATCATCATTGTAAGTACATAATAGTTAGGCGAAGTAAGTACAGAGGGCGCTAATCGCGAACTACTAGTAGGGTTGCCAACCGTACTCTAAATGATTATACTCTTTTTCTTATGGGTGTACTTTATAATCTATAACACTAATATTATATATTAATAATAATAGCCTTTATTTTTCTTAAATGCTAAACACCAGCTTCACAAAGTTTGTGTTGCTTCCCAGCATAGGGCTGCCCTAAAGCTTCCCACAAAGTTAATTTGTTAATAGTAGTTCGTAGTTGTTAATTCTTATCAACTCTGGGGTCAGATAAAAAGTTTAAACACGCGAAAGAGATAGACAACGTATGTTTTGTCGTCTTTGTACTGGATCTGTTTCCTTGTCTCATTATTTTTATAATTTAGCGACTTGTCTATTGCTCTTCTCTGTCTACGCCAACTGTAGCTTAGACATTGGGCTTTTTGCATATATTGATAAGCTTGCGATTGACTACTAGGTATTTAATCAAGAGTAATATTTAACGGATCCTCCTTCTAATAATGCACTCTTTTTTAATCGCTGAGCCTCTTATTAACTATCTGACCTCTTCTCTCAATTCGTTCAGTTCTTAAGCTAGGAAACCACGACCAAATAGGATAGGTTAGGTTAAAACGGTGACTTACCCCTACATCCAGAGGATCGTCTAGAGGACACCGGGGAGCATACGGTGGTGCCCTGCCTGGGTGGAGCACCGCCGTGTCCTCGTGGAGGCGATCGGCGGCGATTCGCGTCCGGCCCTGGTGCGAGCCATGGTACGGAGCGAGAGGGCATGGGAAGCCGTCACCTCCTTCTGCGAAGCAGTAATGCTCGCAAAGGAGCAGGCGGGGCGAGTGAGGGAGTGGCAGTCTCTGCGCCCTCACGTCCCTAGCCGCCGCAGGAGGAGACGCCCCGGGCGTCGGGAGTCGATAGCAGACTCCCGGCCACCGTAGGCACGAGCTTGCGAGCGGCGAGCAATGGGTAGCTCACCGCCCGGTAAGGACCAGGCTCGGGTCGACGGCGCGTAGTGTTCCACGCGAGATGTCAGCAATCCTGAAGGGGCCTGCTAGGACCGATGCCTGCCAGGGTCGCGAGATTGTTCGAAAGAGATACCGTGACCCTGGCACATGGGCAACTGAAGGAACACAGGTGGGTTTTAGTCAGTAAAAGTCTGACACGCCCTCCCGCTCCGCCCAGAGCGGGAGAAGTCATTTGATGATTTCCCATCCAAAAAAAAAAACCCCTACATCCAAATTGGCACGGGTGAATATGGGGAGGCAGGCAGATGCACGCCCCCTCTCTCCCCGACACCCCAAGACGTTTTAAGTAAAATAAAATCCAAACGTCTGAATGGACTGGCCTGAATGCATATTCATCAAGACTTTGCCTCAATGAGGAACGCTGAAGAAGCACTTACTATACAGGATATTTGCCGCATCGATCGACAAATTTTTTTTGGGGGATTGGGTGGTTCATGTGCTATCTTTCACCCATAGACGCCATGCCCTAAATGATTCATAGATTAGACCTCTAAGTGTCGCTGTTTCTCATGTCGCTGTCTCTATGCAATAATTTATGTTTTATTTTGAATAATCATACAAAAGAGAGTGCAAAAAGTTATTTGGTGCAAATACTAAACAAATATGTTGTTTTTAAAGACGATGTTTCAGGTAATTTCAAAATCAAACAAACAAATCATATCTTGATTACAGTGACACTTAGGACATAGGGTCAATGGGTGAAAGGACAGCACATGACCCACCCAAGCCCCTAAAAAAAGTTTTTGGTCCATGCGCGAAACACACCCTAACTATTACGGTTCAAACTGCTGCAGTCAGTTGAGTTCGTGCAATATAGATCATTATATTCTTTGATTAAAATAAATATATTTAGGAGTGTAATATAGGAATTACCTATTAGAGGTTCGACTAGATAATATAATGTTATGTATATTCGAGTTTATTCTTGTGTGTGAATCAGAGACACGATGTGGAGCGCCTGTTATTTAATTTTGATGCCCGTCGCTGTGCATAGATGGCGCTAGCTGTCGCTTCGTAACACATAATCACGCTATATTTCTGGGACACTTCCTCTGTTCGGCAGGGAGTGGCCGCCGTGCGTGTGTGATCAGACGTACGAACGTAGACGCGGTAAACGGAGTAGGTACGTAAGGATCGTAGCAAGTGGCGTTCTGAAGTTTCTGACTACCCTCATTCATTAAATAACACTATTGAATCAATAATGAACTGGTAATTGACAAAAGTCTAACAGCAATTATGTTACTTTTACAATTCTCTATTTGTTAATAACAATCGTACCCTTGGACTTTTTTAACCGACTTCAAAAAAAGGAGGAGGTTCTCAATTCGACGGTATTTTTTTTTATGTTTGTTACCTCAGAACTTTTGACTGGGTGAACCGATTTTGATGATTCATTTTTTATTTGAAAGCTGGTGCTTCCCGTGTGGTCTCGTTTTTGGTTTGGTTCCATTCTGACAATGGGATCTACGTGAAAACCATATAAGTCTTAAATTTGCATTAAGTATGTGCGCGACAAATGGACGAATAACGCGATTAGATTAGTGCGGGAACATACCATAACTAAAAAGTTGAACATAAAAACTTTTTACAAAAAAATAACAATCGACTTCCTAAAAAAAAACATTACAAAGTGAAAAATAACTTTAATTTTGGAAGTTGGTGTCTTAGGATCTGTATTTAAGGTTTTTTTTTCCACCGACTTCCGAAATTAAAGTTATTTTTCACTTTGTAATGTTTTTTTTGTAGTGTTTTTAAAGGAAGTCGGTTGTTTATTTTTTTTTCAGTTTTTTTAGGTATTATTTTGGACTACCTTCTGCCCATCACTTGAAATTCACGTGAAATTTCTGGTTCTTTTAAAAAGCACGAATTCCGTCGAATCAGTTTTCGAAGAGGGCATTTCCTACTGTGTATCACTTAGGGCCATATGATTATTAGAGACCCGAAGTAAGAGGCCTTCTACACGGTCGGGACCAACCGCCGACCATAGTATCCTTGGTCGGGTTGATATAAAAATGGACAGTGTAGAAGTTGGTTGACCCGACCGATATTTGGTTGATATCAACGGCTTTGGTTGCGAGCGCATCCCTCGCGACAGGCTGCGTCCGTGGTCGGCCCCAACCGTCTGGAACGCTGTCGCCCGACGCGAGCGCTTCAAAGTGCGCTTGTTACAAGTGAACCACCGACCGTGAATGAATGAGAAAATGAGACAAGTTGGTCCCGACCGTGTAGAAGGCCTCTAAGAATTCAGTCACAATGATCTGACAGAACTCCCTACTGTCTGTGTGTTTTCTCCCGACCGAATAAGTAAATTAGTCTAGTGTAGGGTTTATTCTTAGGGATTCTTATATTATTAGAGTTTCTGGTTTTCTCAGCGTTATTTTTTTTTTTTCGAGGCACGAGAATTCTCGACCAGGATTTCTCGAGTTACTCGAGATTTTTTTTAAATGTTTATACGATAATAATTTTAAACATTTTTATTTAATAAAAAATCTGACAGTGACACTGAGATAATACTCTAAACTTGACACGTGTTATATGCATATTTTTTAGCTACCTGTAGAACGTAATAGATTTAGGGTACGGGCTACTCGAGAGAATTCTCCCGTCTCGAATAACGACAAATTTATCGGAATTTCGAGAAAGTCGTTATTCGAGACGGGAGAATTCTCTCGAGTAGCCCGTACCCTAGCCCGTATCTTCGTTAGCGGAGTTAGAGAGTAGGTCCTTAGTTCTTAGATACATTCTTCTTATATGGTGTACGGTGTACCTATCTAATTCTTCTCAGGCTACAATATCTCTGAAAACATTTTTTTTTTTTCAAAGCGATCTTTGGGGTTTTGGAATCTTGTTGATTTTTATTTTAGGATTACTAATTCTACCTATCTGTATCGTCTATACATTAATCAGAAAAAATATTTACTAATAAGTACTCCGAGATATATGCTAAAGCCTCAGAAAACATATATTCCTTCCCTAGATTTTAACAAAATTTTATTGAAAACTATTCCAGATCTCGAAAATTCCGGCATCTCGCGAGTTTATAATTTCTAATTTCGCGAGATCTCGAATTTGCTATCTCGAGTCGAGATTGCATTCCATATTGACGCGCAAACTGTCACCACATGAGATTAGACTCCCTAGCGTAGAAATGTTTCATCAGTCATAAAAAAAAAGCTACTGGTTTGTAAAAAAGCAATACCTACGCAGACAAAATGTATAGAACAGCTAAGTTTTTGTTTTAATTATCGACAAATAAATTTTACGCAGAGGGTTTCAAAATCGTGTATGGTTACAGATTGCGCGCTGATGCCTGATGCCTCTTTTTTTGTGGGGGGGAAATCATCAAATGACGTCTCTCGCTCTAGGCGGAGCGGGTCCCGCGGTCTGGGTACTAGCGTCCGGGAGGGCGTGTCAGACTTTTTATAACTAAAACCCACCCGTGTTCCTTCAGTTGCCTATATGCCAGGGCCACGGTAACTCTTTCGAACAAATCTCGCGACCCTGGCAGGCATCACAGTCCTAGCGGACTCCTTCAGTTATGCTGATATCTCTCTGAGGCGCGCGTGGAACACTACGCGCCGCCTGATGCCCACTACCACACTGTTAAAAGTTTTATTTTTGTCAGTCTCAAATAACAACTGAAATGATTTTGTTTAAAATTTTATTTTAAGGTTCTTTTTCCATGCTGAAAGTCGTAGGTAAGAAAAATAATTATGTGAAACTATTTATATTTACGACCTCTTATGCACCACATTCTATGCAAACTAAGAAAATTCTGTTCTATTCTAAACTTCAGTCATAAATCGATTTTTGAATTTCGTCCGAAGACTTCCAGCACACTACCTATTAGAATCTGAGTCTTTTTGATGGAAATAACTAAACCATTGCTTGATAAGTTTGAGAATTTGTCTGCTCAATAATGTAGATAACGCAATGATCGTCGAACTATCAAATTAGAAGCCTTTCCTACTGGTCGTATGTTCAGCAATTATCCCGCAGGTTACGAGGGTAATGCGAGGATCGTACCCAATTTTTCATCATATCATATAGCCCATAGCGTTCTCACTTCTGGGACACAGGCTTCTTCTTTGTGGGAGGGAGTGGACTTACACATCATAATCACGGAACACACGGAAAAACATGGGAAACACACACAAAATACACGGAACACACACACAAAATACACGGAACATACACACAAAATTCACGGAACACATACACAAAATACACGGAACGCACACACAAAATACACGGAACACATACACACACATACGGAATTCTTAGATTTTTTGGTTCTTGTACATGCCAGTTGCTTCACAATCTTTTTCTTCACCGTTTTATGAGCATAAGCATAATCAGCCTATATTTTTCCCACTGCTGGGAAACAGGCGTCCTCTATTTGAGAGGTGGTAGGCTGTTATCCACCGCGTGGGCCAAGTGCGGGTTGATAGATGTCACACGTCATCAAATTTTTGGTTCAAAGACATTGTCGGTTTCCTCATGACGTTTTCCTTCACTGTTTTGAGACCAGCGGTGATGAAATTCTTTAAAGAAAGTTAACCGTCTCGCTGACGACTTACAACTCGTAAGCCGACTCTTTCGTTTGAAGATCAGTTGTGGTGAAATCAACTGCACCAAATAAAGTGCCTGATCTAATTTCGAGTCGGGCCCATCGCCACTGAGCCGTCTGCACTGCTCTCTGCTATTTTTCAGACACTGCACCAACCTTCCTGAATGCTCTGAATGTGTCTGTCTTTTACTGATAACTCCTTCGACTGCCATTTTTCTGTCTTCACCACCACATATTCCAAACCTAACTTTTCCATCTTCTTCTCAGGATCGAGCCGGTCAACGAGCATGAGCCAGACGGCATGAAACTCAACGTTTACGTCGGTGGTGGATCCCTGATCCACCCGAGCGTGGTGCTCACTGCTGCTCACTACGTCGCCAGTGCCAAAGCCCTAAGGATTAGAGCAGGAGAATGGGATACACAGAGCACTAAGGAGATCTATCCATTCCAAGATAGGGACGTATCCGAAGTTATAACCCACAAGGACTTCAACAAAGGTAAATCAGTAGGAATTTACAGTCTATTGATAAATGTACTATGTTGAGGTTGAGGAATGATGTGTTAGCGCAACGGTGCAGTTTAAAAGAAGATCTTCTTCTAAGCGTGTCGATAGCAATCTAAATAGAGTTAGCCCAGAATTTGGCTACGAGCTTAGCACTTTCAGTAGCGTCCGTCAACTCCTGTAGCGTGCAAACAGCAGGACACGCTGGACAAGATATCAAGTGCCGCATTGTTTGTGGGACAGCACCACATTTACATTCCATGGCGATCTATGAATCTCCACCTGAACAGGTTTTCTCGACTCCGGCCTACCTGAGTCCGGAGTCTATTTAAAGACTATATGAAGAGAAGAAGATGACAACAACTGAAAATTTGCTTAAGCGCTTTGGTCATGTGGCGAGGATGAATGAACGGCGACTTACAAAAGGTATTTGTGGTACGAGGCAGATGTAAATGGAAACGCCGAGACGGGACGCCTTATTGGTGATGTTCTTCAGAAAGATCAGGTGCGTAGTACTCGCCACCGGCGTGCGTGTATGACCAATTGTATGAACGTAAACGAGGCAAAAGGATCGTTGGAGGTAGAGTTCTAAAATTTCTATTATTTTTATATTAATTTAAATTCTATTTCTCAGCCAGCAGTCACAATTGTGAACACTAGACCAACGTATCAGTCGCAATAACATGCAGAGATGTATTAGCACCCGCCTTTATGTGGCGCAGGAGATATTCTTCATATACATATCTGTTGATTTGTTTGTAAGTTTCTTGTTTCACGCAGAAAAAGAGATAGTGTAGGGCCCAGAGACTGACAAAGAAATTTTCCTTCCGAAAAATTCCCGAACCATTTTCTCGAGAATTTTTTCGTGACTAAAATTTCTTAGGCAAATGCTAGTAGGTACTCAGGACCTAATAACAGTGATAACCAAATTCTACTTCTCTTTCAGGCAACCTGTTCTACGATATCGCTATACTCTTCCTAGCTGCGCCAGTAGACTTGGCTCCCAATGTAGGAGTAGCTTGTCTCCCACCCCCGAAGATAAAGCAGGACGACGGCGTTCGGTGCTTCGCTACAGGATGGGGCAAAGACGTGTTCGGAAAGGAGGGACGTTACCAAGTTATTTTGAAGAAGGTTAGTGACATGAAAAATCTATTTTTAAGTGAAAACTTCCTTTGGCACAGTTTGCAGTCTTTCTGTACTGTGAACGAAATTGAACCGTTGACTAGGCCTGGGTCGACGGCGCGTTGTGTTCCACGCGCGTGTTATATTAAGCAGTATATAACTATAAGTGTATATATATACCAATTATCAAGCCTTGAATGTCAGAATGGTAACGGCTTATTTACTGTGTATAGGAAAGGGTTTCAATAAGTAAAGCACAGAAAGACAAGACTACACATATATTTCAATTAGACTTGTCATTATTAATCAGAAAGCTAATCGTCCGTTCCAAAACTAGGTCTTCATGGAGAAGAAGGACAAGAAACTCCATGCAAACAGTACTGAAGTATTATATCAACACATTTCTTACATTGCCATACATTATCATTATTATTCATATTATCTTAAATACATTAATACTATCTCTTGGACCATTGTCCAAGAGAACTCAGAATAATATCAATATAGTCAAAATATAATCAAAATATAACAATAATATCTAGGAATAGAATATGAATATTCCATTTATGTGATTTAAAACATTAGCAATATTGGCAACACTATAAACTGTACAACAACATTGCCATAATAGGCAATAATTAGGATATAATATCAATGACTTAACTTACGTGATCTCTGATCGATCCTTTCCACACAACAACAGCTCTAGAACTAACCAACTGAACATCTGTCAAGCAACTGACTGTTTAATTTTTTTTTTTTGTTGGATATCTCGTTGTTAATCTGAAATAAGATTATTTCAACGTATACGGATTTTCGCCCGGCGATTTCTAAAAAGTTAAAACTTTTTAGACCTCCAGCCGGGCCATAGTAAAATTACAAACTAAAGCGAAAGTCCTAAGGGTAACCCCGAGGGGGGTTCGCACCTCGGCTTAGGCGATCACTGGGGGAGGGCAGCAAGGGACATGCTGGATCTGGGTTAAATTATTTAGGGGCTAATTTAAAGCTACAGGCGCAGCATCGCGGGCTGGCTCATGCAAGGGTCGGGAGGGACTGTTAAGTCGGGGTCGCGACGACGGACCTCGGCGGCGAGGTCGGTACGATTTGTGTCTGTGTGTTGTTCTCACTGTACTGGTCTCTTTTCGACTCTCCTGGAGGAGAGTAGTGGGATCATCGGGTTCGCTGAGAATATGCCGCGGACGGCGGACTTGACTAATGCGGGAGGGGGTATAGCTAGCTGCCGCGACAACCAGAGGGTTGCGGTGGGTCACTGCTTTATCGAAGAAACGCTTCGAAGCGCGTTTCATGTACTTGACTGTTTCACTGTGGCTCCGGCCTTTTATACCCGTTAACAAACAACTATGATTCAAAAACTGACAGTTGAGTCAAATCAGTGTTTGATTTAAGAAAAATAAGTTTGTTATAAAAAATCATTTAGTAAATTCAACAATTAAATATTAGACACATAATCGCCTCAAAGATTTTTTTTTCTCGCTTTTGGCACGCCTAAAGTGTACACTAAGGTCGATGCCTGCCAGGGTCGCGCACAGGCAACTAAAGGAACACGTATGGGCTTTAGTCAGTAAAAGTCACGCCCTCCCGCTCCGCCCCGAGCGCGAGACGTCATTTGATGATCCTCACCCCGAAAAAAAAGAAGCCTCGGGTCGGTTACGACCAATCGGGTATACTTGCGGTCGCGTATAGACGGCGTCATCATTCATCATCATTTCAGCCGTAAGACGTCCACTGTTGGACTTAGGCCTCCCCCAATTTGGGGGGCTTTGCCATAATCGCCACGCTTGGCAGGCGGGTTGGCGATCGCAGTATGGTGGTAAAATGCACAGAGAACGCTGCTGCCCATTCTCTAGTAAGTCCCTTAGTCGCCTTTTATGACACCCACGGGAAGAAATGGGGTGGTGTTATTCTTTACGTCCGGCACCACACGGTAACCGATAGACGGCGTACCTAGGTCGGGTAAACTCGACCGTGAGTCGCGTATAATCGGGTCCTCGGGTCGGGTCGGGTCGGGTTTTAGTGATAGCAGTGCAGTGGGCGTCTTACGGTTGAAATGATGGTTATGATGATGAATCTTCTCTTCCAGATCGAGTTACCTGTAGTGAAGCACGACAGATGCCAGGCAGCTCTCCGTAAGACCCGTCTGGGCAGGTTCTTCCAGCTGCACTCCTCATTCATGTGTGCTGGTGGTGAGCCTGGCAAGGATACCTGCAAGGGAGACGGTGGATCACCGCTGTCTTGTCCTATTGAGGTAAGAAGAAATCATAACCCTAAATTTGCCATTTTGATTTTTAAATGGACAGTATGAGGGAGGTTTTTCAGAGAAATCACCTTTTCCAATCATAAAGGACGCTGGACGCAAATGTGTGCTCTACAACACTTTTTTTTTTTAAATAACATGGAAGACTTACAACTAACAAACAGATTAATGACAGTATATTAGTCAGAAAGCCAATTTATTATAGTCAATGTTCCTCTTTTTGTACTACTCAAATAATTCTCATTTTGATGTCCTCAAAATACGAAATAGTCAAGTCACTGCCACCAATTTGAATGTCGATGAACATATTTGGTTGTAGTGCCCTAGCTTACAATTAAGATCGCGCGTATTCGCAAAAAAACTTGCTTATTGATAACTTTCGAACAATAAGAATCTTTTGTGCCAAAAATCATGCCTATCGTAGAGCCAGCGCTTCAGGCTGTGTTGTCAGTGAAATAATAAATTTAATAATTGTGGCGTTCCGCGCATAAAGGTACCAGTAGGGAGGTATTGAGTTAAGGCCGGATGTAGAATCTAGAAGAGTCTTATTATGCTGAGTACAAAAAAAATATTTCCTAATACTTTTTTTTGTAACAGATATCCAAAGTTGAAATTCTGAAAAAACTAATTTCGAGAAAATGGAGTTTGAAAGTTAGGTTACAAAAAACAATGCCCCATTCTTGACTGGCCTGTTAGTCTAGTGGTTAGTGACCCTGACTGTTAAGACTGAGGTCGTGGGTTCGATTCCCACCCAGGACAAATGGTTGTGTGATGAGCACAATCATTTGTTCTGTGCCTGGGTGTAATTTATCTATAATATGTATGTATTTAGAAATATATAAGTAAGTATGTTTATCAGTTGTCTGGTTGCCATAGTACAGGCTCTGCCTAGTTTGGGATCAGATAACGTTGTGTTGGTTGTCCTAACATATTTATTTTATTTATTTATTCTCGGCAATTCCTGGCTTACGCCCAACACATTATATGCATCAATGTATTACTAACATAACCGATACTGTACTGCCTAAACAAATAGTACCTATTAAAATTCAAAAACTCATAAATATGAAAATATCGACATTTAATAAGACCTACCGACGTCTGGTACCTTTTTACAAAACATTTCCTTTTAAAAAAAATGTGCTAAGAATTAAATGTTGTCTGTAGATGTTAATTGTATTAAATTGTAGCAAAGGAGAATCGGCAAAGATGTATGGAAGCTGGTCCCAGCACCAATAACAACCCCACATATGCCATTACATAGATATTTTAATAAGAAGTAATAATTACTATGGCGGCTCATTTCAACTCGCTGTGTGGAAGTTGTGGTGATGTTTGGTAGGACGTAGGTACTGGACGGAAGACAACGGAATAGTCGAATAGTTAATCACTTCTGTTCGTGTTGGTTTGAATATTTGCAAATACATTCATTCCGATGATAATACCATGCCATAGTACCACTTAGGTGATCTGATTGTGGATCTGGACCAAAGAGAATATAATATAGTCTTTGATCTGGACGTTAGATTACGGAACTCGAGACTCTTCACTACGAGACTCTCCTCTAGCTACTAGGAAACCCATCGTCTTTTAGCTCGTTAGATGTGTCTCCACGAGTCTTGTTCATTTTACCTGATGACTGACCTGATGCCTGGGTAACGGAACTCTTTAATACCAGGTTTTATAGGATTATACAGTCCATGGGATTACGAGTAGAAATTCAAGAGTTCCGTTATCTGGCGTCCAGGACAGGCAGGCAAGACCAGCTCGAGGGTACTATATTATTTTGGTATCGTCGGAATGCTTACATTTGGGAATATAATAGTGATTAACTATTCAAATGTTTCTTTATCTAGCGTTCAGTACGTCTTACAAAACATCGCCATAACTTTTTTCACTCAACGATTTGAAACAAATCGCCATAATAGTTATTGACCTGTATTAAAAATCCTATCTAATGACATAAGTGTGGCTGTTATTGGCCGAGGGGACCATTTTGTCCGGTTCTCCTTTGTTGTAGAACAATAATCAGTAAGAATCATGAAATGCCATATTTTCACCCGATTTTACAAAAACGCAAATAACTCTGAAACTAAATGCTGACAACTGATACCTTTATGCGCGGAACGCCACAATTATATTATTGTAAGTAGAAAGTAGATGATCTGCACACTAATTGTGTAGCACACAATCACAATTTAAATCATTTATTCGAATAAATTGTCCGTAAATAACGCAATGAATGTTATATAAATTAATAATAATAATATTTTTTTATTCACCAAAATAAGAACACGTATTACAAAAAGGAAAATGACAATATACACTAAGTAATGGCTTAAATTTGGTACATAAAGTTTGGGACTAGCTGCATCCGAACTAGGTAGTAAACCTGTATCTCGGATTGCATTTGATCCCCGTACATCAATTGTGATCATTTGATAGCCATGTTAAGGACGCTATAACATTTTTGAATCGCTCAAGTTTAGGTATCTCAGTCGGCACACAACAACATTACGCGCACGCACACACTGAAACCATTGTCTGCTCGATTTTAAACATTACTTAACGAATCTTGATACTCGAAGGTATTATTTATTTATTTTAGCAGTGTTGAGTAAAATTAGTAGTAAACTAACTTTACTTTCTGCATTTGGTGACAATTAACAAGTTTTATTACCATGATCATTATGATTTTTGGAATAACGTATAAATTGTCAATTAAAAAAAGAGGTGTAACAATAAAAAAACTTTTTTCTGATAATAAACAAAAATAACGGATTGTGATCGTAGACTATCGTTGAAAATATATAGGATATTTCCTAAAGAAAACTCAGAAAAAAGAGGGCGTGTCAGACTTTTACTGACTAAAACCCACCCGTGTTCCTTCAGTTGCCCATGTGCCAGGGTCACAGTATCCCTTTCGAACAATCTCGCGACCCTGACAGGCATCGGTCCTGGCAGACCCCTTCAGTATTCCTGACATCTCTTTGAGGCGCGCGTGGAACACTACGCGCCGTCGACCCGAGCCTGGTCCTTACCGGGCGGCGAGTTACCCATTGCTCGCCGCCCGCAAGCTCGCGCCTACGGTGGCCGGGAGTCCGCTATAGACTCCCGACGCCCGGGGCGTCTCCTCCTGTGGCGGCTAGGGACGTGAGGGCGCAGAGACTGCCACTCCCTCACGCGCTCCGCCTCCTCCTTCGCGAGCATTACTGCTTCGCAGAAGGAGGTGACGGCTTTCCATGCGCTCTCGCTCCGTACCATGGCTCGCACCAGGGTCGGACGCGAGAGGTCGCCGACGCCGATCGCCTCCACGAGGACACGGCGGTGCTCCACCCAGGCAGGGAACACCTCTACCGTGTGCTCTACCGTGTCCTCCAGACGATCCTCACAATAGAAACACCCGGGCGTTTCCTCCCGCTTTATCCTGAACAGGAACCCACCGAAGCACCCATGCCCGGTGAGAACCTGCGTCAGGCGGAAGGTGAGGACGCCGTGGCGCCTCTCTATCCACTCCTCAAAGAGGGGACTTACCGCCGAAATTGTGGCGTGCCCAGCGCTGGGTTGTGACAATCGTACTCGCCATGTCGCCATGAGATCCTGCCGGAGCTCTGTCCGCCGTGCCGCGATTTGTCGCGGCAGCAGAGTTTCGCCCCGGCGTTTCGCCTCCTCGCGCCACTCCCACATGTGGGCGAGGAGCTTTGCCTCCAGATCCCATGGCGGCACTCCGGCAAGGAGGCTCGCCACCTCGCACGAGACCGTGCGGTATCCCCGGATGACACCCGAACCTCACCTTTGAGATTGGAGCGCGTTCAAGATTTTTAATACACAATAGGAAAATGTATACATTTTTGTATGAAGGCTGTTTTTGTACTCTATTATGTATTTATTATTCGAAATGACTAACATTTTTGAGAGATGATGATTAACTACATGATTTTCAATTTATGTAAATAATGAAAGTTACGTAAAATAAAACAAAAAAACTTTAGAGGTGTCAAGGGACACCCGGATGGAACGAAGTTCCTTTCCAGGATTCATAATAGTTATAATTTTTTAATTATTTATTGTGTACAAAAAACCTGTATACACTCAACAAAAATATTCTCTCTCTCTCCCTATCTCCTTCTCTCTCCCTCTCTCTCTACCTCTCTCCCTCTCGCTCTACCTCTCTCTCTCTACTTCGCTCTCCCTCTCCCCCCTCTCCCCCTCTATCCCTCTCTACTCACAACAAAAAAAACAACAACATACAAAATATATACGGTCGAATTGAGAAACCTCGTCCTTTTTTTGAAGTCGGTTAAAGCATGTCGTGACAACTTTTCGTAAGATTTTTTTCCGTCTAGCCCCCTTTCACAACGCGCGATAAGGAACTTCGTTCCAATATTTTGACTACATACTAGCATAACCCCCAAAATTGATACCCATGTCGACATTTCATCATAACAGTACATCCGCCATTTTAAATTAAAAATCGATGATAATAATATTTTTATAAAAAACAATACCCGCCGTATTTGGATCAAATTTGGATGAAACATTCGTAATCACTATCCTAAAATTACCCAAATTTGATAGCTATGCCCACTTTTTATTTAAAAAATTATATTCGTCGTTTTGAATGAAAATCTTGTGGGGTCCCTATATCCCGTCAGGAAGTATGTTCCTTAGTCTTTTTTTGACTCCGAATGTAATTTGTATGGAATTTCGGCTTCAGCACCTTCGAAAATCTTGAAAACGTCACCCATGATGAAAACTTTAAAAAATTTCGCAACCGCCATTTTTTATTTTGACCTCACAATCGGCTTCAGCACCCTTGTTTACCCTTGCCACAAGCTATATTAAAGAATTTCGTTCCAAAAATGGACGACACTTGCATAATTTAATTACCACATTGAAAATAAATATTCATATAAGTTTTTATTGAATAATCATCCGCCATGTTGAATTCTTGTAAATGAATATTCATAATCATCACTACCTCTACAATTCCCAATAGAATTTAAGTTATTTATTTCTAAACCAAATTCTGGTAATAAGTTTGGTACTCATAATTTTGGCCCGAAAAGTATCAAAATTTTTCAACCACAGTATAGAGAACGGCACTCACTTTATTATTATTTTGATCGTATTTATTTCGTACAAAAAAGCGATACGCCCGTGCTTCCTAGGGCGCGTCTGAGCGCGGAATGACAAGCCGCGAGTAGAAAATGTATGAAGAAACTTGCGAGCGTTCTTAATTTTTCTCATAAATAAAAAAGTTACGTATTTAATTAGAAAATATTTAGGCAAAACGTAGAAGATTATACTAGCCACAATTTCTTGTCATTTTGAAGTTAAAACATGCAGTTGGTCTCACTATACAGGTACCTTTTCAGACCCCATTATTTTTCGTTTTCTTCGATTATTGCTGTGGGGAAAACGTATTTTTGTGAAAATATTATATGGGACTATACAATTTTTATGATACCAGTATAGAGATGATTAAATTATCTTTATTTTAGACCATAATTGACTTCGCAGTTGTGATTCCTCTTGATTTAATTGGTACTGCAAAACCACCGATATTTGTAGAAAAATGTTATAGCGTCCTTAAAGGTTGTAAACATTTAATAAGATTGCCATGTATCTAGAAACTTGGAAAGTATGCGCAATGTAAGAGAAAATGTAAATGTGGTGTGAAGCTGTTTCTTTGTCTGTGTACATGTGAGTGGGTATATGTGTGAATGTGTTTGTGTGTGTGTGTGTGTTAGCGACGATGCGTAACTAGTATTTTAAAATTATTTTTAGATATTAAGTAGTTATTATGTGCATTATTACATCGACTGATTTGTGTAAAAACTAGAGATATTAAGACTGTTATTTGTTACTTATTAGCGCACTAAGCTTAAGTATGACAAAACTTTACCGTAACGAGGACCGTTACAGAATTTTGCGATTTTAAGGGTTTAAAATAAGGTTTTTAGATACAGTTTTTTGTAATTAATTAAAGTAAGTTAATTACCATGTTTTAAAAAATAAGCAAACATTGTAAGGGGACGCCTCACCATAGAAAACAGCCCAAGTAAGTTTCCCATACAAACCACGTTAGAATTGTGTGCAAAACCCAAAGTGTTCTGATTGGTCGAGCTCGAAATGATTAGAGCCGTGTGCAAACTTAGAGTGTTCTGATTGGTCGAGCTCGAAATGATTAGAGCCGTGTGCAAACTTAGAGTGTTCTGATTGGTCGAGCTCGAAATGATTAGAGCCGTGTGCAAATTTAGAGTGTTCCCATTGGTCAGAGGTCTTTATAAAAGACGGGCATTTTTCCAAGGTGAGGCATTCCGGATCCAGCAGTATTATAAGAAACAAGAAGAAAAATAAGAAACCAGAAATAATTGAAGAAGTGTTTTATTCGCCGCACCCTGCTACAGTACATCGACATCCCACCAGCGAGCCCGTCCTACGTCAGTTCGTCAGCAACAAATTGGTCCTTCGAGAGCCGGATCGGGTTCAAGAAACAGATGCCTACTACAAGATCAGGAGCAGGAGCAGCGCCGTCAAAATCAACAAGTGAAAATACTTCAGACTGGAGTATGAACACGCCGAGTGAATCTACAAGTGAAAAAACTACGAGTGCGTCAATTGCAAGTCGATCAACACTTACGAAGAGGTCACCGACGCGCCAGCCACACGCACACCACACCAAAGATGCCGCCGGGAAGGAATCAACACCAAGGGAAGCGACTCAAGCCAACATTAATGAAGAAGCATCCAATCTCGCACGCCAAGAAGAAAATCCAACGCCGCTGAACCCAGATAGAAGTATTGCAATAAAAATTCGACGAAACAACGAAAGCATACCGACATCAAGAGAAGAAAGTCTGCAGCAGCCTCACCCTAAGAAGCCGCCCCGCGACATAGACACACGGTCTGTTCGCTCGACGCATAGGAAGAAAGCAGAAGCACAAGCCAAGATGACATTGGCGTTAAGGGAATTGGAGTTGGCAGAAGCAAGATCAAGAGTGGCTCAAGCTGAACTAGAACTCCTAGCAATGGAGTCAGAAGAGGAAGATGGTACCAGAGAAGAGCAGTACGAACGAACTCAAGAAGTTGAGAACTGGATCATCCAAACCGGGTCAAATAAGGATCAGAAGCCGACCGAAAAAGAAGAAAAGAAGAGCGACATCCAAGAATTAGCTTCAGTCATACTCAAGTTATCCGAGAAGTCACGTGACATCGTCTCTCAAAAGCACCTCGAACTTCCTTACTTCAATGGAACCTGCGAAGAATGGTTGGCTTTCAAGAGAACATATGAAGATACCACCGAGTCCTTCAGCAACGCGCAGAACCTAGCGCGCCTTAGAAGAGCAATTCAAGGAAAAGCAAAAGAAGCCGTCCAAAGCCTGCTGTTCACTGCTGAAGACCCACGCGAAGTAATCAAGGGACTGGAATCAAGATTCGGAAGACCTGGATCATTGGCATTAGCAGAGCTAGAAAAACTGAAGAATTTGTCAAAAGTCGGCGAGAACCCAAGCGACATATGCATATTCGCAAGTAAAGTGAAGAACGCCGTTGAAACAATCAAAGCTTTGAAGAAACCGCAATACCTTAGTTCGCCTGAAACTCTAAAAATCATAGTGGATAAAATGCCAACATCCATGAAGTTCCGTTGGTTCGCTTACCACAGAAGCAGACGAGATGAAGAAATTCAAGAACTACTACTCATCGAAGCGTTCCTGGAATCAGAAGCCGACATGTGCGGGGACTTTGCTCCACCTGAAGTGCCTTCGGAGCAAAAGAAGGGAATAAGAAAACCCGTACATACGGTACAAGAAGAGCCACGAGAAAAATACAAGAAGTCATGTCCAATTTGTGAAGAGGAGCATTTCGTAATAGAATGCAAGAAGTTCAAAGAAGCTAACATAAATGAAAAATGGGACATAATCAAGAAAGCGAAGTTATGTTTCAAGTGCCTCCGATTCAGACACTCAAGAATCAACTGTAAAGCTCCAGTCTGCAAACAGTGTAAAAGATGGCATCATACCATCTTACACTCCGACGAACCACCAGTTCCAGTAGAGAAGAAAATGAATAAAGAAGACAAAGAAAGCGCGTCAGAAGAAAAAGTCGCCTCAATCCATAACACCAAGGGCGAAGAGAAGGCATATCTGAAGATCATCCCAGTAGACCTATATGGACCAAAAGGCCATGCCCGCGTGTTGGCATTGTTGGATGAAGGATCAACGGTCACACTCTTAGACGCGTCAGTAGCTGAAAAGATTGGAGCTAAAGGGACTCAAGAAAGACTCACGATCGAAACAGTCGGCGGGAAAATGTTAAGAAAAGATAGTTCACAGAAGATTGAGTTGAAGATAAAAGGGGCTCACAGAAGAGACAAGAAGACTGTCGTAGCAAGAACCATCGATGACCTGAAGCTGTCAGAACAAAGCATAAATAAGGAAACTGTCAAGAAATGCCAGCATCTAAAGGCAATTGAAGGTCAGCTCCTTTACGTCTCAGAAAGGCCCAAACTGCTAATAGGCCAAGACAACTGGGGCCTCATAGTAACAAGAAGACTGAAGAAAGGCAAGCCATCTGATCCTGTAGCCTCCCTCACCAACCTAGGATGGGTGCTGCATGGATGCGAAACAGGAGCGAATGCCCTAGTGAACTTCACTCGCTATGGCAGATCTACATGTGACGAAGAAAGCATAGAAGAAATCGTCCGAGAACATTTCCAGTTAGAATCTCTTGGAATTCAAGATCGATCACCGTCAAACGACAGTGACAGAAGAGCATTAGAAATCCTCGAGAAAACTACGAAGAAACTATCAAACGGTCAGTTCGAAACGGGCCTCCTGTGGAGGAAAGAAGACGAAACCTTACCCAATAACTACAATCAAGCAATCCGACGACTAGCCAACATCGAGAAGAAGCTTGACCAAGATAAAGAATCCAAAGAGCACTACGAACAACAGATCCAGAGCCTAATAGAAAAGGGATATGCAGAGAAGGCTCCAGAAACTTCAAACAAAGGAAGAATATTTTACTTACCCCACTTCGCTGTCGTGCATCCAGTTAAGAAGAAGCTAAGGATAGTATTCGACGCAGCTGCTAAATACGAAGGAAAAAGCTTGAACGACGCCTTGCTATCAGGCCCAGACCTGCTACAATCTCTATTCGGCGTTCTGCTACGCTTCAGGGAAGGGCCAGTGGCAGTCATGGCTGACATCCAGGACATGTTTCTTCGGATCAAGATAAGAGAAGCGGACCGAGACAGTCTCAGGTTTCTGTGGCGCGGAAGTCGAAGAACGGGCAAGCCAGAAGAGTACAGAATGTCATCAATCATCTTTGGAGCAGCATCATCACCGGCAACGGCAATATACGTGATGAACAAGAACGCAGAAGACTTCAAAGAAACTTACCCAGAAGCGGTGAAGGCAATAACCAAGAACCACTACATGGACGATTACCTCCAGAGTTTTGCGTCCGCAGCTGAAGCCAAAAAGATATCAAAAGAAGTGAAAGAGATTCATGCAAGAGCCGACTTGCATCTGAAGGGGTGGGCCAGTAACAGTTCAGGGGTATTATCAGAAGAAGATATCAATAAAGAAGATTCTCTGCAACTAACAAAAGAAGAAAAAACTCTGGGGCTAAGATGGCTAGTAAAAGAAGACGCGCTAGCCTTCAATATTGGACTGCGCAATACACCCGAGGATCTGCTAGACGGTAGAAGAACTCCTACAAAAAGAGAAGTTACAAGCGCAGTCATGTCCACTTTTGACCCAATGGGTTTTGCGACACCCGTCTTAATACAAGGGAAGAAATTGATTCAAGAT
Source organism: Aporophyla nigra (assembly GCA_947507805.1). Classification (NCBI taxonomy): domain Eukaryota; kingdom Metazoa; phylum Arthropoda; class Insecta; order Lepidoptera; family Noctuidae; genus Aporophyla; species Aporophyla nigra. The sequence goes on along the minus strand of OX382321.1, from coordinate 7,027,125 downwards.
ATTTGGCGATCGAAAACAGACTGGGACGAGGCAATTAATGAAAAACAAAAGGAGCAATGGATGAAGTACTTAGAAGAAGTGTCGGCGCTAACAAGACTGAGAATCCCGAGGTGTGTTTCACCCCGAGGCAGAAAAGGACAACTGCATACGTTCACCGACGCAAGTGAAGAAGCCTACGCTGCGGTAGTCTACTGGAGGACAGACGAGCCCGGTGGAAAAGTACATGTCTCCATGATCGCCGGCAAAGCAAGAGTAACGCCGACCAAACCAGTATCGATTCCAAGGTTAGAGCTGCAAGCGGCCTTGCTCGGCAGCAGACTCGCAACCACTATTGAAGAAGAGATGGACCTCGAAATATCAAAAAGGACCTTCTGGACAGACTCCAGCACTGTACTGCAATGGATAAAGGCAGAACCAAGGAAATTCAAAACCTTTGTGGCCAATCGACTGGCAGAAATTGAAGAAAAATCCAAGCCAGAAAACTGGAGGTGGGTACCAACCAAGAAGAATCCAGCAGATGACGCCACGAGGGGAACCCCTGTCGAATTCGATCACAACGCCAGGTGGTTTAAAGGTCCGGCATTTCTCCGTCAACCAGAAGACGAGTGGCCATTTAAAGACTTCAAGCCAGAAGACGTCATGCCAGAAGAAAAGAACAAGCAAAAAGTGATGGCAATAAAGGCTGCGGAAGAAGAATTCCTGAAACTAGAGAGGTTCTCAAGCTGGAATCGACTACTACGCACCATGGCTAGAGTGGTTGCTTTCACGTGCCTCTTACAACAGAAAACCCGTGAAGCAACCACCACAGCCGCACGCCAGGGAGACGAACCCTGGAAACCTCAAAGAAAATTTCAAAATAAGAAGATACGAAAAACCACGAATCAATCAGCAAGCAAAGAAGAGAAGCGATCGTATCTACCTCTAAAGGAAGAACACTTAAGAAAAGCCAAAGATATTTTAATAAGGCTGAGCCAAAACGACAGCTTTTCGACAGACATCGTAAATTTGAAGGCAGAAAAACCCTTAGAAAGCACTAGTCGGCTTAAGAAGATCGACGTCTACATAGGGGACGATGGGATCGTCAAGCTAAGAAGCAGAACAATGAAGTTCCAAGATGAAGGCAAAAGAATGGTGAACCCTATCATTCTGGATGGAAAACAGAAGATAATTCGCCTCATAATGCGACACTATCATGAAAAATTTCTTCATGGAAATACTGCCACAGTAATGAACGAGATTCGACAGAAGTATTGGATCCTGGGTTTGAGAGCAGCACTAAAGGCGGTCATACATAATTGCCAGTGGTGCAAGATCAAGAAGAGCCAGCCAGAGATACCCCCAATGGGAGATCTACCAAGCGAGAGATTGCGACACCACGAGTTCCCGTTCTCATACACAGCTGTTGATTACTTCGGACCGATGCAAGTAACTGTCGGGAGAAGAACTGAGAAACGTTGGGGGGCTTTATTTACGTGCCTCACCACAAGAGCCGTGCACCTGGAGCTGGCACCCTCTCTTAGTACCAGCTCGATGATTATGGCACTTCGACGAATGGCAGCAAGAAGAGGAACCCCGAAAACTATATTTAGCGACAACGGAACGAATTTTGTCGGAGCCAAAAGGGAATTAGAAGAAGCTGCTCAAGAAAAAGGCATCAAGTGGAAGTTCATCCCTCCGGGATGTCCAAATATGGGAGGCGCCTGGGAGAGACTTGTGCGAACAGTCAAGACGGCACTAGCAGTGGTCCTCAATGAAAGAAGTCCACCAGAAGAAGTGCTCCATACACTGATGACCGAGGTTGAACACATAGTCAATTCCAGACCCCTTACCTCAGTCAGCATGGACCCTGAAGATGAAGAAAGTTTGACGCCAAACCATTTCCTGCTGGGGAGATCGTGTGGAGCAATGTCGCCTGGAGAATTTGACGACAAAGAGTTAATCGGGAAAGCAAATTGGAGAACCACACAAAGACTCGCGGACCACTTTTGGAAAAGATGGATCAAGGAGTACTTGCCCCTCCTGATGCCAAGGAAACTCAAAGGGAGAGAGACAAATGACCCAAAAGAAGGGGACATTGTGCTCATAGTGGACGCTACGCTGCCCCGAAATTCATGGCCTCGAGGAGAAGTCGTCAAAACTTACCCGGGACCAGATGGAAGAACTCGAGTGCTGGACGTGCGGACATCAGGAGGAATACTTCGCCGCCCGACTCGACGAATCGTCGTGGTGGTCCCTACAACATCGTCGCCTCAAGAAGATGCAGTGCTACGCACCGTGGGGGAGAATGTTAGCGACGATGCGTAACTAGTATTTTAAAATTATTTTTAGATATTAAGTAGTTATTATGTGCATTATTACATCGACTGATTTGTGTAAAAACTAGAGATATTAAGACTGTTATTTGTTACTTATTAGCGCACTAAGCTTAAGTATGACAAAACTTTACCGTAACGAGGACCGTTACAGAATTTTGCGATTTTAAGGGTTTAAAATAAGGTTTTTAGATACAGTTTTTTGTAATTAATTAAAGTAAGTTAATTACCATGTTTTAAAAAATAAGCAAACATTGTAAGGGGACGCCTCACCATAGAAAACAGCCCAAGTAAGTTTCCCATACAAACCACGTTAGAATTGTGTGCAAAACCCAAAGTGTTCTGATTGGTCGAGCTCGAAATGATTAGAGCCGTGTGCAAACTTAGAGTGTTCTGATTGGTCGAGCTCGAAATGATTAGAGCCGTGTGCAAACTTAGAGTGTTCTGATTGGTCGAGCTCGAAATGATTAGAGCCGTGTGCAAATTTAGAGTGTTCCCATTGGTCAGAGGTCTTTATAAAAGACGGGCATTTTTCCAAGGTGAGGCATTCTACGCTCGACGCTCGCCAAGGAAGGTCGTTACGCTGCCGCTCCGCTGCGCGTATCCCCTCCACCGCCCGCCGCTCGATCGCCCGTCAGTTGTGCTCAGTGCTCACGCCGCGTAGTCGCCCCGACTACTCTCCGTAATTTTTGGGATTTAAATTTATTTAAATCTCAAATATTCGGAAAACTGTCTTTTTCAAGACAACTGTTTCTTTAAACAGAGTCGTCTAAAACGTTATTCTAAGCTGTCTTTTTCAAGACGGCCTAGTTTCTCTAAGAGAAAAGGTCAAAAACGTTGTGTTGTGTAGTGTTGTGGCCCCTTCAGGGCAAAGCCACAGTTTCGTGGTCACTCGGTGGATACCTAAACGGTGCCAACGAAGCCGAGTGGGTGTTGACCCAACACACCCGCCTATCCCCTTCAGGGCTAGGCGAAAGTTGGACGGGTCCCAGATCGCTGGCCTTGGGGGCTTCCCTCGTCAGCCCTGGTGACAGTTTTCCCTTCACAGCCGCGTACTAGTGCCGCGGGTATTTCTATACCCCCCGCACTAGTGGTCAGGGTACCTTCTGTACCCGCCGTTTTGACCAGTTAGGAACCCGTTTGCACAATAAGATTGGCAACGGGATACACTCTTAGGGCACACCAGGATCACCTCCCTGTCTATACCCGACAGAGGAGTGTAACACACACCCCCGGCAACCCACCGGGGATTAGGCTTGTTAGGAATAGGATTTGGTGTTAGGATCGCTCTCATGAGTGATTAGGTTCCCCATTCCTCCAACACCATGTTGGACCTAATAGACGAACTCGCCGAATTTAATAAAATTAGCCGAGATGAAGTGAAAGGCGTACTCTTTGGCTTCTTTCAGTTACTGAAAGAGGACAAAAAGTGGGCCGTTGACTTCTCTCAACGGGTTAAGAAGATTAAAGCGAGGAAACAAGGCAACATCCCGATCATCGCTGAATTCAGCGATGCTCTCGATGCGCCGGCCACCTCGGACCCGTCTTGTGAAATGGACACCGATGTCCCGACCGACTCCGCTCCGCTCACTCCCCCGGCGAACTCAAACTCATCTCCGTCCTCGGACGCAGAAGGGTATGAAGTCGTCGCCCACAAAAAGGGCAAAGGGAGTAAGCGGAAAAAGAACAAAGCGAGCAGCGCCGAACCAGCCGCTAAATTTATAGCGGCTGAGGAATCCGCTCCTTTGTCCCGCGCCTCTTCCCCGAATCCGACCGCACCTGTTTCGGTGACGTCACAGGCGACCCCCGCCACCGTGACCGCGTCTACCCCCTCCACGTCGCAGGCGTCCGACGCCACCGCGACCGCGCCCCTCTCCGTCACGCCGCAGGCGATTCCCGCCACCGCCGCCGCGACTCCCATCCGTCTCACGCCTTCAACCCCCGCGAAGGTTGCCGCGCCCCGCGCTAAAGCTAGCGCTCCGATCCCACCCTCAGGCTCAGCCACTAATAAGAAAATTCCCCCACCCCCGCCTGTGTTCATCCAGGACAAGGCTAAGTGGACGGAAATTTCCAAATGGTGCGTTGAACTGAAAATCAACTACACCAATGCCCGAGCCACCCAGCAGGGCATAAAAGTGTTAGTTCCGAACTCAAATGATTTCCGTGAGCTCACAAGAATCCTCACGGTAAGGAACGTGTCATTTCACACGTACGCCTTACCTGAGGAGCGCTTGACGAGAGTGGTCATTCGCAGGATCCCCTCCGAAATCCCCACGGAAGATATCAAAGCCGACCTCGAAAGACAGAACGTGCCTGTCTCAGAGGTCCACCGTATGCACAGGTCCGGCAAGGGCGTTGCCTTTGATATGGTTCTAGTGGTATGCCCTCCTACGGAGGGTCATCACCCCATATTCAAAGTCAAGGCAGTTTGCAACCTGTCAGGGCTAGTAATCGAGAAGCCCCGAAAATCAGGCATCATAGGCCAGTGCCACCGATGCCAGCTTTACGGGCACTCAGCTTACCATTGTTTCGCCACCCCCAGGTGCGTAAAGTGCCTGGGAGATCATGGCACATCTGATTGCACCCGGCCCAAAGACCGCACTCTCTGCACCGAGCCACCTAGTTGTGTGCTCTGCAAAGAGTCCGGTCATCCGGCCAACTACAGGGGCTGCCCGAAAGCCCCAAAGTCCTCATCCCCTAAGCTAGCGCAGCGCTTCGACGCCCGCCAGACTAGGGAATCCCCATCGGCCAAACTCCCCGTGAGATTGGCCCCCCAGCGTCCGATGGCATGGCCTCAGCTGAGCTCAAGCCAAGCTTTCCCTCCCCTGGCCTCCTCTAGGCCAAAGCCCGCTCCCATTCCTCCCTTAATGGACCCGCGTACCCGCGCCCCCGCACCCCTATCCGCGCCCCCCGGTTTTCCCACGGCCGCACCCGCCGCCGCCCGCGTCGCGCCCCCCCCCTGCCCCCATGGCAGCTCCGACAAATAGGAAAGGCCAGGCTCCCATCGATGCGTTTAGCGTCATCAACGGGACCTTTAACACCTATAGCACGTTCCTTTCCCCGCGTGCCCAACAGATGGCTCAGGAACTAGTCGCCGCCGGCGGCAATCTGTTCCGCATCCAAACAATCTATGCTGCGTATCCCGAGATCACGCAAGCCCTCCACGTCATTAACTCCCAACGGCCCCATTATGTATAACGCCGGAATACTGACTAAATTCAAACCCCGATCCCTAAAGTTAGGTTTCTTTAATGCCAATGGCATTCTCCGCCAACGTGATGAGATCGCCACATTCCTCCGCGACCATCACATAGACATTTTACTCATACAAGAGTCATTCCTAAAGCCACATCAACGCGACCCTAAAATTGCAAACTACCGTTTAGTTCGCAACGATAGGTACCGTTGCCACAAAGGTGGCACTCTCATTTATTATAAAAAGTCCCTGTACTGCATACCTATGAACCCACCCCCTCTCTCCCGATTAGAAGTTTCGGCCTGTCGGTTAGGACTGACAGGTCACCAGCCGATCACTATCGTGTCGGCTTATATTCCCCCTCGGATAGAGTCCGAGAACCCCCAACTCTTAAATAGCGACCTCTCAAAACTTTTCGGCATGAGTGACTCCGTTATTATAGCGGGCGATCTCAACGCCAAACATCCAGCCTGGAATAGTACCAGCACCTCGACCAGAGGCAGACACCTCTTTAATCTCTGCTCCACCATGTTATTTGACGTCATCGCCCCGATGACTCCCACCCACTACCCTTTCAACCCCGATCAAACAGCTGACGTGCTCGATGTGGCACTTCTAAAGAACGTCAACCTAAGGTTGGACTCTATAGAAGCTATACACGAGCTCGACTCTGATCACCGGCCAGTAGTAATGCACTTAGCCCCCCGGATAGGTACCCGCGACCCCTCTCAACCCCCCACCACTAAAGTGATAACCGACTGGAAGAAAGTAAGCGAACGCTTACAATCTAACACGTCGACTCACTTAGATTCCATTCCCGATCAGTTCGACACCGTCGCCGACACAACGGCTGCGATCGACTCACTCACAGAGCACGTACAATCGATCGTGAACGATTGTTCACGGGAGATTCCAGAGGCGGCTGACCGCCTCTGGAAGCTGCCAGACGATATACGTGCTCTGATGACTGAGAAGAACGCAGCCGTGCGTGCTTACAGTAGCTTTCCCTGTGCCGCGAACAAAGCTCACATGCGTAACTTACAGCGTGCTGTAACGTCACGTGTGTCCGAGCTGCGTAACGCTAACTGGGACAAGATGCTGGGCGATCTCGAGCCGACTCACCTAGCATTCTGGGAACTTCAAAGGAAACTCAAATCCTCTGAGGTTTCCACAATGCCCCCCCTGACCCGCCCCGATGCGACCATTGCATTCGACGATATCGACAGGGCTGAATGCCTAGCCGATAGCCTCGAAGCCCAATGCACACCAAGTTCGCAGCCAGTAGACCAAGCGTTCGTCGATAAGGTGAACGCGGAAGTCGAACGCAAAGCCTCGCTCCCGCCCGTCGAAGACCCTGAGGATCCCTTGCCTCCCGTCACACCAGACGAGGTGCACGAGATCATCAAGGGACTGAGACCACGTAAAGCCCCCGGATCAGACGGCATCACCAGTAGAGTGATCAAGCTGTTCCCCGCTCACCTGATTATGCTCATGACCACCATCTTCAATGGTGCCCTGAGTAATAACATATTCCCCCAAACGTGGAAGGAAGCCACCGTCATTGGCATCCCTAAGCCCGGTAAGCCCAAAACCGAGCCCACGAGCTATCGTCCCATTAGTTTGCTCAAAGTCCTCGGCAAAATCTATGAGAGACTTATTTATAAGCGACTCAGGGATTATGCCGAGACGAAGGGCCTCATCCCCAACGAGCAGTTCGGATTTCGATCCCAACACTCGTGTGTCCACCAAGTGCACCGTATCGTCGAGCATATCAATGCTGGTTTTCAGCGTGGTATGTTCACGGGTGCAGTATTCTTCGACATAGCGAAAGCGTTCGACAAAGTCTGGCACAACGGCTTGTTATACAAGCTGTACCAACTCGGAGTGCCTGACCGTCTCGTGCTCATCTTACGAGACTTTCTCGCGAACCGCACCTTTCGCTACCGCATCGAAGGGGCACTATCCTCCCCTCACCCGATCCTTGCAGGAGTCCCTCAGGGCTCTGTACTAGCTCCCCTCATTTTCACGCTATTCACTAGCGACATCCCCAGAAGCAGAAAGGCAATGTTAGCTCTGTTCGCAGACGACACAGCCATCTACTTCTCGGGATTCAGTGATAAAGCGCTGGTTCGCTACCTCCAAACCGCAGTCGACGAGCTCGGCGAGTGGTTCAGGAAGTGGCGAATCGAAGTAAATCCCGATAAAAGTCAGGCTGTCTTCTACACCCGACCGCGAAAAAATCACCCCCCTCCCCGACCCATCTCTATGTTCGGCAAGCAAATCCCTTGGGGAAAGCAAGCCAAATATCTAGGCGTCATCCTTGACGAACACCTCACCTTTTTCGAGCACATAAAGAAGGTCCGCTCGCGGGCCGCTTTCGCTCTCGGTAGGCTCCATTGCGTCCTAAACAAGCGTAGTAAACTGTCGCTTCAGTGTAAGAAGCGCATTTACCTCGCTTGTATTAGGCCCATCATGACGTTTGCAAGCTCCGTGTTTGCACATACCAAACCCCGATATATCCATAGGATGCAGACCCTCCAAAACCGTTTTCTCCGACAAGCCACAGGTGCGCCTTGGTATGTCAGGAATATCAATCTCCATGTAGATCTCAGGATCCCTACGATCCAGCAGTACATGAAACGCGCTTCGAAGCGTTTCTTCGATAAAGCAGTGACCCACCGCAACCCTCTGGTTGTCGCGGCAGCTAGCTATACCCCCTCCCGTATCAGTAAAGTCCGCCGTCCGCGGCACATTCTCAGCGAACCCGATGATCCCACTACTCTCCTCCAGGAGAGTCGAAAAGAGACCAGTACAGTGAGAGCAACACACAGACACAAATCGTACCGACCTCGCCGCCGAGGTCCGTCGTCGCGACCCCGACTTAATAGTCCCTCCCGACCCTTGCATGAGCCAGCCCGCGATGCTGCGCCTGTAGCTTTAAATTAGCCCCTAAATAATTTAACCCAGATCCAGCATGTCCCTTGCTGCCCTCCCCCAGTGATTGCCTAAGCCGAGGTGCGAACCCCCCTCGGGGTTACCCTTAGGACTTTCGCTTTAGTTTTTAATTTTACTATGGCCCGGCTGGAGGTCTAAAAAGTTTACTTTTTAGAAATCGCCGGGCAAAAATCCGTTTAAGTAGTCAGAATCTTTTTCAGATTAACTACGAGATGTCCTACAAAAAAAAAAAAAAAAAAAAAACAAGGTGAGGCATTCCGGATCCAGCAGTATTATAAGAAACAAGAAGAAAAATAAGAAACCAGAAATAATTGAAGAAGTGTTTTATTCGCCGCACCCTGCTACAGTACATCGACATCCCACCAGCGAGCCCGTCCTACGTCAGTTCGTCAGCAACAGTGTGCGTGTGTGCGCGTGTGTGTGTGTGTACGAGATGTTGATGGAATGATTATTCAATACGAGTGGGTAAAGTAGTAGCTTGTCTATTTGGGGATGTTCAAAATCGCTTCTGTTTCGTCGTAAGTAAGTTTTAATAGGTAGTTCTGTATTTGTTTTTTACAGAGTGTCCTATTGAGTGGGTAAATATTAATAATTTTGTTGAGTTTATCGTATAGGTAAGGACCAAGAAAAATTAAGAATCTCTTAATAAAAGTTGTTTTGGGTACACATGTACGTTTGCATAGGTACTGCATATTTCTTACGTTTGCTTAAAGTGTTTGGATCGTATATGAGATCACCGTGTTGTTTTATGATTATACTTAAAATAAAAAGTTGACGAACAGTCAGCACTTTGCACGATTGGTATAGCTGCGTTGTAGGATACAGAATAGGTCGAAATGTGATAGTTTTTAAAATAGCTCGTTGAGCTGTTTCAACTTTTTTCAGGATGGTTTTCGGAGCGCCTCCCCAAGATGAGATGCAATAAGTACATAATTATCGACTGGCAAAGCGAGAAATAAACTTGCTTGAGTAGTTTAGCGTCATTAAAGCTATTCCACTGGTAGTGTATTTACGGTACGCCACTACCCACCTGTATTGTCCGTCGCTTTACCCCCAACAAATTCAATTCAATGTCTTTTTTGTGGATCATGGGTAACATAACACAGGTCTGAAATGATAAATTCGACATCAGCTAAGTCTCTCCCCTAGGGCAGACAATCTGCCAGGGTCGCCAAATTTGTTTGAAAGAGTTACCGTGGCCCTGGCATTTAGGCAACTAAAGGAACACGGGTGGGTTTTAGTCAGTAAAAGTCTGACACGCCCTTCCGCTTCACCCAGAGCGGGAGACGTCATTTGATGATTTCCCAACTCCAAATTAAAGTAGCATAACACAGGTCTGAAATAATGAAATTGACATCAGCTACGTCCAGCCTAAAGGCAGATAAAAGTTACATAAAAACTTTTTAGTTATGGTAGATACCCCGAACTAATCTAATCGCGTTATTCGTTCATTTGTCGCGCAAATACTTAATGCAAATTTAAGACTCATATGGTTTTCACATGGAGGGGTCCATGTGAAAACCATTGTCCGAATGGAACCAAATTAAAATGGGACCATTCGGGAAGCACCAGCTTTCAAATAAAAAAATCATCGAAATCGGTTCACCCAGTCAAAAGTTATGAGCTAACAAAGTCGGTTAAAAATTAAACTTACATTTACAAACTATTCCTAATTCATTTTCTGCTCTTCCACAGTACGAAAAGGACCGTTACGTTCAAAGCGGGATCGTCGCGTGGGGCATAGGTTGTGGTGAGGACGGAACTCCTGGTGTATACGTCGATGTGTCCGTTTTGAGGGACTGGATCGACGACAAGGTCGCCGGCAAGGGCTACGATCCTAAGACTTACACTTATTAGGAAAACATCGTTAAAGAGACAGTGGTTTGAAATGTTAACTTTCACTACTACTATTGTAACTAGGCGTAGCGATATTATAAGTAAAAAGATGTACCTATCTACTACATAGGTTACTTACCCAACATTCGATTTTCAAAAACGTTACAATTTAACGTATTATTGTCACGTCATGTCGTAATACTGACACGTGAAAGTAGGACGGCATGTCGTTATTTTCGGGAGCAAAAGAGAAAAACGTATGTTGCTTCCATTGACGCCTGCGAAACTGAGTTCAAGCGTACTTAGCGCAGTTTTTTGTCCTATCAACTGACTTTTACTTGTAATATCATTGCCGAAGAGTATGAAATCGATCACTATTTTAATTCGATACTCGGCTGCATTTATGTAGCCGCCACCGTGCGGAAAATCTTGGAAGGAAAACGTAACGTGTTTAAAACCTTATTAAATCTTTTTGCAATCTGTGGTCATTTTAAACTTCAAATGACAGCGAATGTCAAACCTTGGCATGCGGCCCGGCAAGCTAAGTGCGGCCTGATTTAGTCAATGCGGCCCGCTATAGCGCTTCCGAACTTGTCACAAAAATTTATTTTTAAACCACTGTCTGGTAAAATCTATAGAATATGCTCAATCTTACTTCACTGATTTTGACAATAATAAATTTATAGTGTTGTACCTGTTAATTGTGATTTTGTACTTCTGAAATTTTTGTTTGTATTTCTGGAAAGTGCTTTTAATGTTACCTTTTATAAAAAATATAAATGTAGGTATGTCTGTTTGATTAAAATACACTCCTGAACTCCTAAATCAACTTTTTAAATGGTTGTGAATTCAAATTCGGATCAATGATAATCCCAAAATGGTGGCCTCAACTGTCAACTTCAAAGTTGCATTAAAACTTTTTCACTGACCCCAACATTTTTTAAGGTCTAACCCTTCTATAACTTAAATGGAAATCGATTTAAGAATCAGGATAATCAAACTTAAACATGCCCAAATGACAACTACCTTATGAGATTTATCTTGCGTCTATTGCCTACTCAATGTTTTTAAGAAAAAAATACTTTAAGAATACAATGTTGTTTTATTAATGCTCAGTTTTTGCCACCCCAATCTTCTTCCAAGGTCGCTCAGCGTGCTATGGAGTGGGCTATGCTCGGAGTTTCTTTGAAGGAATAAGAACCGGAGTTACCGACATAGATTTGCAATAAGCAAACTAGCAGTGGGCTGGCCATGTTTATCGAAGGACTGATAGCTAGTGGAGCTAGTGTTGCAAAGGACTGGAGTCTTCGAGTCGTAATTTTAAAGACTCTACTCAATTATGGAAGACTCAGCTTGCTCAAAAGGCTCGAAGTCTAGAGTCAAGCACTCTAGTCTTAAAAAGGACTCGAATTTTAAAGCGGACTCTTAGTCTAAAAGGACTCGAGTCTTAAAATGAACACGAGTCTTAAAGAGAAACTCGGAGCATAAAGATGAAACTCTTCTCAGCTCATCAATCGAAAAGACTCGAATAGAAGGTGATAACTTGAAATGAGTGGTTATGACGTTATTCATAGACTCGAATTCATTTTAAGAGTAGAGTCCTTTTTAAGACTTGAGTGACTGTTAAATGACTCGGGCTTGGCTTGACTCTAGACTCCGAGCCTTAAGCACCCTGAGTATTCCATAATTGAGTCGTCTTTAAAATTACGACTTGAGGGTTCGAGTCCTTAGTGGAGTAGATAGACAGCGTAGCGCGGGACCCAGCTAAATGCACCGCCGGCTTTGAAAATTTGGGATGGACAGAAAGACTTGATACGGAAGGCGGAAGACAAGGTGTTATGGCGCAGCCTCGGGGAGCCCTATGTCCAACAATGGACTGCGATGGGTTCAGTTGATACATGTGTAAGTATTCTTGTCCCACGGTCTTCCAAAAGGCGCATGTCATGAAAATGCAGAGGGAAAACAGACTCACTGCTTGGCAAATCAGGAACTGTGTTTGCACTGCTCAATATCTTCTATACATAGTATAAAACAAAGTCGCTTCCCGCGTCTGTACGCTTAGATCCTTTAAATTACGCAACAGATTTTAATGCGATTTTCATCAGTAGATCACTATACAAGAGGAAGGTATTATACGTGGGTGAAGCCGCTGGCTAAAGCTAGTTCTTTACAAAGTGACGATGAAAATGATTAAAACTAAAGCCTTTACAATATTATAAGCTTTATTAACTATATCAATAACCAACATTTCAACTATATTATTAGTACATTAGGAACGCACATTCAAAAATTCAACAAAAAGAAAAAAAAACGAAAATAAAAGAAAAATATTTTGGTCTCACGATTTAATACTTCGAAACAACAATAAAATAATTCCGAAAAACAAAACTATTTACAAATGAAAATTAAAGAAAAAAGTGTAATTATGCTTAGAGCTAAGAAAACCATGGTTTAAAAATCTGAAAAATGAGTTTCACGTCATATTTGGCCAACACTTTTTCCTCAAGCCAATATTGGTACAAACAATTGCTATAAATGTTGCCATATCAAAAAAAAATACCGCTAAATATTACGTAAAACTCAAACTACAAAAATTGAAATACTTGAACATGACTTAAACAAGAAGTTGCAACTCTTATAAATACTTTGTTTATTATAATTTCTATATATTTACCAACTTTCTGGAATGGACTATAACACAATTCAATTCAATTGGCACTAGTATGGAGGGATCTTTTTTTCATTATTACTCTTTCACACCCTTGGGTTACTGCGAAATTACTATATTGTAATCCATTATTAACAGGCCGGGCCCACGTCGTGCATTATGGCCCACTCCCTCACAAAGAGGACTGTGGAAACATTATGGGCCATTTATTACGTATGTATATTGCATGAAATGTCATTTGAAGTCAGAAATGGATTGCAAATATGTAAAGTAGGAGTACCGGAGTAGACAGTTATCTTTTGACGAGTATTTTTGTTTTAGACAATGCGGCCCGTTGATCACATTTATGTGGCCCATTGATCATATTCTTGCGGCCCGTCTGACATTTTTTATTTAAAGACATTATTAATCTCACCTCTTTTAGAGGTATATTGAACAAGGTTTTTTTTTTATTGCTTTTTGTGATCGGGCCCAATAAAAGCAAGGTGTTGGCAAAAGACTCGTCAAATACATGGTTATTATTTCTCTAATACTATGCGTTTAATACAAGCTCAGAACAATATCGTTGTAGTTTTCATACTGGAAGTTAACTCGCGTTTTATTTAAAAGTTTAAGGCCATAGTTTCTAAAATAGGCTATTTTGTAATTTGGGCAATGCATATTTAGTCCAATATACGTTGGTTATTTTAATAGATTTATAGGCAGTTTCATACGTAATTGACACCCTTATGGCCTGCCGTGCGGCCTGCCCGACTTCTGCGGCCTGTTCGACATCATGCGGCCCGATAGTTAAAGGGAATATTTCAGACTTAATAGGCATTGTCCAAGTATATTTATCTATTTATAAATATATTATTCACACCCACATTTTAATAGTTTTTTGTATCCGTAGGCACATTATCGGTTCTCAAACATCCTTAACATTATTATCTACATAATTAGTATATATAAGCAATTTTTATATAATTAAGCAAATACGCAGAAGGAGTATATAGTTGCGTTTTCAACATCGAATAAAAACTAGACGAGTTTTTTTTTTAAATTTAAATTTAGTGTCAAATGAAAATCGATGTCAAAAATCGAATTTAGAATTGATCGATTTAGTCTTTATCTATTGTCTATGCGTAGAGGCACCGTTTTTTAATCGTATTAAATATATCGAAAACATTTCTTAGTTTTATCGACTATTATTATTAACAACAATAAATAGTTTTGGAATTAATTTGAGCTCACAAGACGAACTATCGTGTTTTTTACTACGGCACCAGATTCTGACATTTTACAAAACGTCATTTGCTATAAAAATACGATGTTTTAGTTAGGTCACGTTATTATTTAGTGAGAGAAAGAGAGACAAGACGTCTTTCCACAAAAATAAAGTCATCGAAAAAAAATGCAATAACAATAAAAATATTCAAAAAAAGAAAACAATCCCACAAAAATTGCGCTTACTCAAATGATTCTAATTACAAAATTGCACAGATTATATATGACATACAAAAAAAGGTTACATTATATTCCAAAACAGACCGTTATAAAATACAAAAAAAAAAGTTTTTGATTATTACTGATTACTCTCTCACTAAAGTCTAAAACATCGATTATTTTCCAAACTTACTCTCCAGCATTGATCGTAATGGTCTTGCCTTTGGGATCATCGAAACGGTCCATCGTTCTAATGTCCAGCATCATCATAATTCCGTAGAAGGTGATGGCGAGGAGGATGAAGACCACCATGAGTCCTGCCCAGATGGGTGCGGAGAAGAATCCAACACAGTGGAACGAGTCACCGAACTCTTGAGTCGTGTTGGTCTCGAAGAATGGCTGAATCTGTGGATGATAATAATAATGTTAATTATTTAATTGTACTACAGGTATGTGCCCGACCCAGTTCTCGAAAATTGACACATTACACTGTATTGGGATCGAACCATCATCACTGACAGGACTATTGTTGCAAATAAGCCTGATATAGTGGTGGTGGATCGATTAGAGCGGCGCACAATGATCGTTGACATAACGGTCCCGCATGACGAGAACCCCGTGAAAGCCGAAAAAGATAAACAGATCAAGTATCTTGACTTGGCTCGCGAGGCTGTCGACATGTGGGATGTGGACTCAGCGATCATTGTGCCGATAGTCGTCACTGCCAATGGCTTGGTAGCCAAGAGCCTCGACCAACACCTGAAGAGGCTCTCGTTGGGCAGCTGGATCAAGGGCTTGATTCAGAAAGCGGTACTTCTAAATACGGCTGGCATCGTTAGGAGGTTCCTCGCTCTGGAGCCCTGACCGGTAGCTTGGACCCTGTTCCCGATACCGGTGGGCTACTATTTTTTTAATGTTTTTTTTTCTAATATTATTAATATAATTTATAAGTGTGTTAATCGAAATAAAGGAAATATAATTTTAATTTTATTAGAAACATTGTAAATCAACAAATATTCCGTAAATTTTAACAAAACTGGAAATGTTGGCTACAAAGAACCCAGTCTGTTATCCGAGAGGTATGGCGCTGTAGTCGAGATACAGGTTTTTCACCTAGTTCGGCTACAGATGCACCCATGTTATATTATTTTCATTATAGCCTACAATTTTTTTTTTCTCTACGCAAAAGATTGTTGTAATGTTAATATTTTTGGTGTTAATCTATATATATAAAAGAAAGTCGTGTTAGTTACACTATTTATAACTCAAGAACGGCTGAACCGATTTGGCTGAAAATTGGTGGGGAGGTAGCTTAAAACCAGGAGACGGATATAGAATACTTTTTATCCCGTTCGCCCGCGTTCCCGTGTGACATGACATAAAACGTCAAAGAGAATACAAGTCACTATAAAACGTGGTATGACAAAAACGTTGCCTTCGAAGTACCAGGCGGTCATAACTTGGTATGAACTTGCTTATAGTAAATATAAATTAATCAATGGCAAAAATCAGGTATCTTGACTTAGCACACGAGGTTGTCGACATGTGGGATGTGAACTCTGCAATCATTGTACCGATAATCGTTACAGTAAATGGCCCAATAGCGAAGAGCCTCGACCAGCACCTCAGGAGGCTCTCATTGCGCGGCTGGATCAAGGGCTTGATTCAGAAAGCGGTACTTCTGGACACGGCACGCTTGGGAGGAGGTTCCTCTCTATAGAGCCCTGACCACCGGCAGCTTGGACCCTGCTACCGATGTCGATTGGTCACTGTTTTTTTATATTTTTTTAATTTTTTTGTTAAAATATTTAAAGATATACTTAATATGTTAGAAAATAAATAAATGGAATAATGTTAATTAGTTTTTTAATAATAACTATAATAATAGATATAAGCAGAGTTGTACCTATCATCATCATCATCATCATTTCAGCCGTAAGACGTCCACTGCTGGACTTAGGCCTCCCCCAATTTGGGGGGCTTTGCCATAATCGCCACGCTTGGCAGGCGGGTTGGCGATCGCAGTATGGTGGTAAAATGCATAGAGAACGCTGCTGCCCATTCTCTAGTAAATCCCTTGGTCGCCTTTTACGACACCCACGGGAAGAAATGGGGTGGTGTTATTCTTTACGTCCGGCACCACACGGTACAGAGTTGTACCTAAATAGTACACCCATATTTCGCCTGTTATGTTTAAGTCCCATGTAATAGGGGGCGAGCCTATTGCCATCAACGGGGAACCAATCCACACTCTGGCCTGCTACAAAAAAATCCTGATAGAAAAACCCAATAACTCCTTGTCTGGCCTTGAAATCGTACCTAGGACGTACGCTATGCTCAGCTGTAACGTTTGTGACCACTAGACCAATGAGACGGTATTTTATTTTAGTATTAATCGTTTTTTTAACTGACTTCAAAAAAGGTTATCATTTCGACTGTATTTTCTTTATTTATTTATTTTATGTTTGTTACTTTTGACTAGGTGAACCGATTTTGATGATTGTTTTTTTATTTGAAAGCTGGTAGGTACTTCCCGAATGGACCCATTTTAATTTGGTTCCATTTGGACAATGGGATCCATGTGAAAACCATATAAGTCTTTTTGCATTGTTTGCGGCGACAAATAAACGGATAACGCGATTTGATTAGTGCGGGGTATCTACCATAACTAAAAAGTTAAGAATAAAAACTTTTTACAAAAAAAAAAATAACAATTGACTTCTTAAAAAACAAACACTACAAAGTGAAAAATAACTTTAATTTCGGAAGTCGATGGCAAAAAAAAACCTTAAATACAGATCCTAAGACACCGACTTTCGAAGTTAAAGTTATTTTTCACTTTGTAGTGTTTCTTTTTTGAACAGAAAATTAAACCAATGTTCTCGAAAAGCAAAGCAAAGGTGTTTAAGGTGAATGCTTCAACCAGCCCGCGAAATTCAACTTTACTTACGTTTTTTGCAATTTGCAGGCCAGTGCTAGGTTGTATGTTGATTAAAATATTATTCGCGCCTGTAAGACATATGTAGTTACAGAACTATAATCATCAAAATCATCAATACAACGTTCAAAGTTCATAAAGCTGTAGGAAAAACTTTTTCTGTTTTTTTTTTGTTCCTAGGCCTTTATGAACTTGGAGGGTTGTATTGGCGATTTTGATGATTATAATTCTGTAACTACATACGTTTTACAGGCGCGAATAATATTTTAATCAACATACAACCTAGCACTGGCCTGCAAATTGCAAAAAACGCAAGAAATTTTGAATTTCGCGGGCTGGTTTGAAGCATTCACCTTAAACACTTTTTGGTCAGTTATGTTTAAGTCCCATTTAATAAGGTCGTCCCCTATAACATGGGACTTACAACATACATAGCGAAATGTGGGTGTATTACAGGTAGGTACACTTCTGTCCAACCCTTTGGGGAAACGAGGCGTGATATTATGTTATAAAACATATTAATTGTCGCTTAGAACTCTCTTGGGTATCGTAAAAACGCCATAACGTATTAATTTATTTTACATTTTCCATAAATATATTAATTAATTCTGAAAGGGGCCATCCATAAATTATGTCACACAAATTTCATGATATTTTGACCCCCCCCCCCCTTTCGTC
The DNA here is from genome assembly GCA_947507805.1 of Aporophyla nigra. Taxonomy (NCBI): domain Eukaryota; kingdom Metazoa; phylum Arthropoda; class Insecta; order Lepidoptera; family Noctuidae; genus Aporophyla; species Aporophyla nigra. The sequence goes on along the minus strand of OX382321.1, from coordinate 7,009,117 downwards.
CTTGTCACAGTGGGTTAAATTTGTGAGACCCCCCCTCATATTTCGTGTTTTAATAGTACTACTTTTAGTGTCAAGCACCCGGCTCCCGGGTCGAACGGTAATTCGTTCGCATGCCCACGACTCGCATCCGAGTCCTACGTATAAGTAGTTATGTACCTTGCGACCATGCCGTGCACCCGCCTACCGGGTGCAAATCACAAAAATAAGCTAGGTGTGAATAGAGTGTACTTTTGAATAATTCTTTTTTCAACTGTGGCAGTGAAAGTGTTAAAATATATGTATAAGTCTTCGATTTTGAAATGTGACGACACAAAATTTAAGGCCCCTCCCACCACCTTGGCACACAATGTCACAATTCGCCTCCCTCCTCCCTTAACGTGTGACGTAATTTATGGATGGCCCCAAAGAGCTAATAACATAAAATACTATGACGCTTGTTTATCCCTAGGGACGTTGGCAGAGGTGTATAGCTGTATGGTAAACCCATGACTACGCCAGGGATATAATAATATCCTTAGGACAACCAACACACCGTTCTCTGATCCCAAACTAGGCAGAGCATGTACTATGGTAACCAGACAACTGATAAATACACTTACATATTTCTAAATACATACATATTATAGATAAATTACACCCAGACACAGAACAAATAATTGTGCTCATCACACAAAGATTTGTCCTGGGTGGGAATCGAACCCACAACCTCAGCCTTAGCAGTCAGGGTCACTAACCACTAGACTAACAGGCCAGTCATAAGGGATGTTTTTTTAAATATATTTTTATTAGCTTTTGCCCGCGATTTCGCCCAGATGAAGGTCAGAATATATCCTACGAAAGCGTGCTAAGGCCACAAAAAGTATAGCCCATGTTACTCCTTATAACATCAGCTATCTACTATATAAGTCCCGTATAAATCGGTCCAGCCGTTTCGTAGATTAGCCGGATCAAACAGACAAAATCTTATATTCTTTCTTATCATCACCATTTCAGCCATAAGACGTTCACTACCGGACATAGATCTTCCCCAATTTGGTTGGTTAAGCCATAATCACCACGCTTGGCGAGCAGGTTGGCAATCGCAGTATGGTGGTAAAATGAATAGAGAACGCTGGGTGGTGCCATTCTTTACATCCGACACTACACGGACATTGTTTCTTGTATGCAGCTGAATTGGACGTTCAGCCTCAAGACCTATGACCATTAACTAGCCACTAAAGAAAAGGATATTATCCACCATACCTTCAGATCCTCAAAGCTGACGGAGTAGGTCTGGGTCTCATTTATGCTGGTGAAGGTGACATGCTGGGCGCACCGGTAGGAGAATCCAAGGATAGCGAACACTCCCTCATCAGTAGGGTACAATACGTCGGTCACGGTTCCCATGGTCAACACAACCGTATCTGTGGAGATTAGCATAGAAAATGTTTAAAGAAAATGTTTGTATAGAATTTATAAGTATACAGGTGAGTTATAAAGGAGAAAACGCGAAATATACCGCGAAATTCAGTATTTCTAAAAAAAATTGCAATATGAAAAAATTAAAAAAGAAATGCGATTTGCCTCGGAAAGCACGTTTAGTCGTTGGTCCCGACTATCTTTCGTAGATCTTAGACAGTCGTTACGGGTCGTCAGAAGCCCGAAAGTCTGACAACCAATCTTACCAAGGGGTATCGTATCTCGTATATATCTCCCGCTCCGCCCAGAGCGGGAGAAGTCATTTGATGATTTCCCATCCAGAAAAAAAAGGGGGGTCTAGAATGATATGCTGAATTCATGGTTACAGTTTGCGCACTGGATAAAAACTGATCCTGTATATAATTCTACTGTACGTGTGTATGTCACTGAACTCCTCCTAAACGGCTAGCCCGATTTGAATGATTTTTTTTGTATACGTTTGGGTGGCAACCTGAATGGTTTAGATTCACAAATCAGCCCGACAGATGGCGCTGCTATCGAGTTCTAGGAAACAGGACAACGTCTGTACGGTCAGCTAGTTTTGTATAAAAATAAAACATATAGGTACCAGTTGATTCTTTGAAATGGTCTCATTAAACATATTCAGCCTATGCTGTTCCCACTGCTGGGACAACACAGGCCTCCGCTCTATGAGAGGGAGAGGGCCGTAATCCACCACTCGGGCCTCGAGCGGGTTGGTAGATGTCACCCGTCTTCGAACTTTTCGTTCTAGGATATGCCAGTTTCGTCACGATGTTTTCCTTCACCGTTTTGAGAGCAGTGGTGATAAAATAATTTTCAATTTAGAATGACTGACGCAAATGGAGATTGGAGAATGGAGATTTTCTTAAGTGGAGACCCTGAATCGGCAATCAATAGCCTAGGAGTAGCCTAAATGACGAATGTGTATTGAAAATTTGTTTTAGCAAACACCAAGTCCTGGTTGTAAATTAGTTTTACCAAACACCAATTCCTGGCACTGAGAGCAGTGGTGGCCCTGTTCTATCTACTCGACTTACGAGTTGGAATTTGAATCCAGTCAGGCGCTTTACCATCAATTGTCTCAAAACAGTGAAAAAAATCATCGTGAAGAAACCGACATTTACTAGAACCAAAAATTGTAGACATGTGACATCTGCCAAGCCGTATTGGGCCCGGGTAGTGTATTACGGCCCATTCCATCTTACCGAAAGGAAGCCTGTGTCCTAGTAGAAACATTATAGGCTGACTGAGATATCACATCTGCGGAGTTGCACTATTAAATTTAATTTGACCCTGTGTATTCCATTTTACCGCCCGGCCTATGTAGAATCATGCCAAGTCGAACAAGTGTGTAATATGCCTTAAAGAGCTTTTTATTGATTAAAACCTCCTCCTGACTTTGTATTTGGACTAGTGCCAAAGTGTCCACTTCAGTTAAATCTATGCTAAGATAAAAGAATTTCTAGAGACTCAGATAGTCTTTTCTTTTAAGTAACAAAGTTAACTTTAAGGAAAAATTCAAATTTTCTTACGTGTCAGGTTGTATGTTGAAGCGAGGTGGCCCAGTGGTAACGGCCGCGACTTACGAGTAGTAGGTAGTAACTTATTTCATCACCACTGCTCTCAAAACGGTGAAGGAAAACATCGTGAGGAAACCGGCATGTCTTAGAACTAAAACACGCGCCCGCCGCGTGGTGGATTATGGCCCACTCCCTCTCACCGAGAGGAGGCCTGTGTCCCAGCACTGGGAACATTTATAGGCTGCTGATTGATTTTGATGATTCTTTTTTTATTAGAAAGCTGGTGCTTCCCGTTTGATCCCATTTTAATTTGGTTTCATTCTGACAATGGGATCCATGTGAAAACCATAGAAGTCTTAAATTTGCATCAAGTATGTGCGCGAAAAATGGACGAATACCGCGATTAGATTAGAAAGAAAGACAAGAAAGAAAACTTTAAAAAAATTTATTAAAAATCGACTTCCTTAAAAAAACACTATAAGTCAAAAATAACTTTAATTTCGGAAGTCGGTAGCAAAAAAACCTTAAATACAGATACTTAAACACCGACTTCCGAAATTAAAGTTATTTTTGACTTTGTAGTGTTTTTTAAAGGAAGTCGGTTATTTTTGTTTTTCATAGTCATTCAATGGAGTTTTAAATGAACTTGAGTGTATTGTTGTTTTTAATAAATATAATTCTGTAAATACATACATGTTATGGCTGCAAACCATATTTTATTAACTACTAGCTGACCCGACAGACGTTGTCCTGTCTCTTTGATGATATTTGAGCACGCATTCTGTCAATTCTATATCAAATGCAAGGTCAAATGTCATAATGTTACATTAAAAAAGTTTACATTGTCCTATTTGTTAAGTATTCTTAAATAAGTGTTCTTAAATTTTCTAACTATCCGCGCAATTTTTTTTATTTTTTTTTCTTTCATAAGAACCTTCTCCTGACAATTACAAACACAACAACAAAAAAAAAGTGAAATCGGTCCAGCCGTTCATGCGTGATGGCGTGACCAAGGGAAATAGGGATTCATTTTTATATATACAACGCGGAGAGGACTATACGACTTTTAATTAAACTTTGTATAAGTTATTATATTATCATCCTGCACACAAAAAATCAATCGAATATATCCAGTAGTTTAGCCACAGGACATTATTTTCCATTTTAAGCATTTTCTACATGATGTATTGTTAATAGGAGAAATACGCGACAAGTTAACAACCTCCAGGGACATTGGTATTCCACACGTTGCCAGCTCGCTATGAGGTAGGGCGCAGGGCGGGCGCGTGACGCGCCGCTTGTTGCGGGTGCGCTATTGGTTCGTCACTCGACTGAAGCTTTCCGAGTTGTGTTCACGTTACATTCGTTCTCAAAATACCGTCGCGCATAAAAGTGTTTAATTCTGAAATGGTTGTACATAGAAAATTGAGAAAAATAATGACGAGAGAGGCTGATAATAATTCAATTGATAATTAAAAACAATGTATGAAACGGACCGTGTAAAAAGTTCAAAAGATTCGGAATTTTTTACTGTCTTCCGAACTCCTGGCAAAAATAAAAGAGTCAAACAAAAACCAACAACAGACATTGACAGCTTTGACCAGGGTGTTACAAAAAGAATCGTCCACAATTTCCACGTCACTGAAAAAAAACTTGAGAGGTGTCAAGGGACACCCGGATTGAACGAAGTTTCTTTCGATTAATTAGTGAAGGAACTGTATTTTTTTTTTAAGAATTTTCAACGGATGATTATTTTATTATTTACTAGCTTCCGCCAGCGGCTTCGCCCGCGTGAAAATTCAACCCCCCAATTCACCCTCTTAGGGATGGAATTTCAAAAAACCCTTTCTTAGTGGAAACCTACTCTTCACAAAGAATACACCCTCCAAATTTCATGTCTCTAGGACCAGCGGTTTAGGTTGTGCGTTGATATATCAGTCAGTCAGTCAGTCAGTCAGTCACTCAGGACTTTGAATTATATATATATAGATTATGTACAAAAAACCTGGCTAGTCCAAAATAAAATAATAGGCACAGTACTTTTGTGCGCGAGTGCACCCAAGGCGAACGCGGGGCGCCGCGCGGGGATACGGGAGGGGTAGTGATATTGTCTGGCCACGGTCACTCGGTCAGTGTGTCACCGGACGTGCTTCCTTCCGCATTAGAATTTCTGATGCGCCGGCGCTCTTCCGAAGTCGCCGCTCGAGTGTTTTCGTATCTTTTTTTAAGACGCTTAAGTGAGTGAATTGTGCGAAATTTGACGCTTTGTTGTAATAGTGACAGGACACATACGTAGAATAGGTACTTAGTTAAATTGATAAGTGAACTTTGCGAAATTAGACGCTTAATACTTACTGTGTTTGAAGTTTTTGTTGCATTATAATTACAAATCATCATGCCTCGTTATAATTACTCAGCTTCGGAGTACACCGATATGATTTTAATTTATGGGGAGTGTCACGGAAATGCCGCTTTAGCAATACGGACATACCGAGAGAGGTATGGGAACAACCGTATGTGTCCGACCCACGGGCGGACTATTGTACAAGCTGTCCAGAGGATACGGGAAAATCGATCCCTAATCCCGCATGTAGATGGTGCTCCTCCGCGTGCAATTGTCATCCCAGACGAAAGGATTTTAAATTATTTTGATCGCAACCCGACGTCCAGTCTGCGTAAAGCAGGTCGCCATTTTCGTGTAAATCACAAAACGATTCAAAAAGTTTTAAAACGAGACAAACGCAGGCCTTATAAGTACAAGAAAGTTCAAGCGTTATTACGGAGAGACAAGCCAGTAAGAGAAACTTTCTGTCGCTGGATGGAAACCAAACATCTCGAGAATCCTGACTTCCTGTACAATGTGATGTGGACTGACGAAAGTACATTCACAAGGAATGGTTTATGGAACCGACAGAACCTTCGGTACTGGAGCCGCGAGAATCCGCATCTAGTACGGGAGACTTCACACCAGTACAGATTTGCTGTCAATGTGTGGGCTGGCATACACAGAAATACCATAATTGGTCCAGTATTTATTAATGGCAATTTAAATGCAGTGAAGTTCTTAGAACTCCTCACTGGACCCGTTTCCGAATACACGGACGAACTTTCGCTGGACGTGTACAGGCAGATGTGGTACCAGTTAGACGGAGCACCAGCTCATTCAGTTGTGTCTGCAAGAGAGCGTTTGTCTCAAATGTTCGGACAGCAGTGGATTGGCCGTTATGGACCAGTGCGGTGGCCAGCGAGGTCACCAGATCTCACGCCACTGGATTTCTTCTTGTGGGGTCACATAAAAAATGAGGTATACTCTACAGAAGTTGATACCGTTGATGATTTAAAAAATAGAATTATAATATCTTTTAATAAATTGAAAGACATGGCTGCTACTGGTGACCTATTATCAAGAGTGAGAAATAATATTATACGTCGGTGTACACTGTGTATTCAAGAACACGGCGGACATATTGAAAATAAAAAAATTTAATACTAAATTCTTAGCTAAGTGATTGTTTAATAAGTGTTGTGTGTGTTGTGTATTAGTGTGTGTGTTGTGTATTAGTGTGTGTGTTGTGTATTAGTGTGTGTGTTGTGTATTAGTGTGTGTGTTGTGTGTTGTGTATTAGTGTGTGTTTTGTGTGTGTGTTGTGTTGTGTGTAAGTGTTTGTTAAATTGATTAGTGGATAACTCGCGGGTGAATGTTGACTGACTATTTCGTTAATAATCTGTGATTTAATGTATTGTAATTGAGCACTAATAATATTATTAATGGTGCCAAAACATTACCTACGTCACCTGTCGCTACGCGGGGTCGTCGCCGGCCGCCGTGAACCGCGCGGGCGCTTCATAATAAAACCGCGCTCGGTTGCCAGTCTTACCGCAGGTCAGTGAACTAATATTTCTAAATGGTGTTCTATTTTGTGGACAGTTTTATGCTATTTAGTTTGTTTGAAAAAATGTTTTTTTTTTAATTTCGATGTTAGGATATATTTGATAGTTTATGAATGTTTCTATGAACCAGCAATGCCAGTGCTTTCAATTAAAGTCATATTATCTTCACCACGTTGTATAGATGTTAGAGTCGGGTTCCAATATTAACGAATGCAGCTGAATAATAATATTTTATATGGAGCTACTACCCTATCTGACCTCCACATCCCAGTAACTGAACATTACAATAGTCCTTGGTATGTATAACTGTCAGACTTTTGGGCTTTTAATTTATTTGGCTTTCAGACTAACCAGATGCAGCACACTAATAGTATTTTACATGGAGCAAATGCCTATCTGATGTTTACAACCCACTTAATGGGTAATATACCCCTTGGTAAGACTGGTGGTGGGACCAAGGTAACCGACATAGCCCGAAGAATTGCTAAACTGAAGTGGCAGTGGGCAGGGCACATTGCTCGCAGAACAGATGGCCGATGGGGCCGAAAGGTTCTGGAATGGCGACCGCGTCCCAGAAGACGTAGAGTTGGAAGGCCTCCAACAAGGTGGACCGATGACCTTGTGAAGGCCGCAGGAATCCGCTGGATGCAGGAAGCACAAAACAGGTCGAAGTGGCGGAGCTTGGGGTAGGCCTATGTCCAGCAGTGGACGTCTTTCGGGTGAAATGATGATGATGATGATGGTGAAGACTGGTGGGTCACCACCAGTCTTTTGCTTTTCTCATGACCCGTAATGTCAGTGACTGTCAAAGATCCACGTATGACAGCCAGGACCAACAGCTTTTCGAGACATGTAAAGGTGATCACCATACGGACAAAATGTGGAAAGCGTAGCTTAACCAGATCTATCAACCTATGTGGCTGACATTACTCAGGAGAAGCCCTTCAAAATATTAAAAGCAAGTTTATCAAAATTCCATATCAATTCTTTTACTTTTACTGTGCCTATGCCACTGATGTAGGATCACGGATGAGTTGCCATTAAGAGCTACGCAATAGGAGTCTATCATCATTAATATGGGATAATAATGGGAAAGGGGGCAGACTCTTAACATACAGGTACACCTAGTTCAGGAGTCAGAGGCTTCAAACAAAATTCTGTAATCATTTATGTCAATAAAGAATTGCTTACTTACATCATTCTGGAGCCCTTATCCCAATTTATTTGTGGTTGGCACAACATACCTTTTTCTTCCATACTTCTCTAATAGTCACATCTCGGTAATCACACCCCCTGTCTTCACACAGTTCATCCATAGTTTCTTTGGGGTTTTTCCCTAGTCTCACAGGAGTCTATAACATAATTATAATAAAATAAAATATAACTTACCAAAGAACCAGTAGCCAGCTTTTGAGTTGAAGTTAAGCGTAAGCGTAGTGTTCTCAAAGGTCATCGTAGCATTCACGTATGTGTCGTTGAGGACAGAGTTCTGGGCCGTAACGTCAGCCAGTGTCCTGGAGTCGTTCCCAGTCTTGACCAAAATCTTCGCTGTGAGCATACGGAGCCCATCCAGAGTGTACATGCGGGTGTTTCGTGCACCTTCCACGGCACGACGCACGCGTGTCTTGGTGACCGGGATGGTCCATGATGGGAAGTTGGCCGTGTAAATAGCAACGACGTTCAAATCTGTTGGCATGTTCGCGATCGTTTCCTGCATGTAGGCGTCATGGCGGCGGAGCATATCGGCCCTAGATTCTCCTTCTTTGGCGTCATTTAGATTGATGAATACAAATCTGGGTCCAATAGGGACGAAATCCTCGGAAAATATGTTCGCGGAGTCTGGACCAGCAGTGCGGTTGAGGGTGAGCAACGCATCCTTCACATTAGGCAAGTAAACCGCTTCATCAAGACTGTCATGCAAGTAGGGGAAAGACGTCTCACCATCCTCGTTTTTCAATGAAAAATCTTCAACAGATAGCGTTTCTTCGGTGAAAATGAGCGCCACAGGGTCTTCTACCAACACCTGCTTGATGATTGCCGCAAATTCGTCGCTGCTATACGTCGTAAGAGGGTTTGATTTCATGGAACTTTTGAGCGAGTCGCCCCATAGAAACACTGGGACTTTTGATGCATAACAGCTAATTACACTTAGAACTAATAACGGGAATACCACACGGCAAAACGCCATTTTAAAGGCTAATTCTATTGGACGCAAAACGGACTAAAAGTTAGTATTTTAGCCCAAATTTGTCATAAAAAGACAGCGTTCGGGCGATGACGACTGACCATGGGTCATGTGAAAAGTGATCATATGATAAGTTTGACGCCTTGTCTATGGTACGCTATTGTTGCCATTTTTCGTTTTCTATAATGCCAAAATTAAGAAAAAGACATTAAAATCAATATTCATAAAATTAATTTGTCTTACTTTATCGTAGTTTTATGTAGCTACCATTTATTATGAATATTTAACACGGTAAATGTAAGATTAAAAATTATAAAATGTTTAGAAATTTCGTTTTGGAAAGAAACAAGCCCTAACCATATTTTGAATATTTTCCCAAGTTTGTGGGTACAAGCCGAGTTTTTTTAAATTGTCTATAGGTAGACTTCATAGCCAAAATCAAAAAGTTTTATTTGACAATACTTTTTTTTACACTCATGTCTTAATTTGCATTGTCTTGAAATAATTAAAATAAAATGCCCGTTTGACATAGCTCATTATAAAAATGAACGTGGCATATGTAACGATGTCAATATAAATTTACACAACTATGTCAATGATCTGTCAAATTCAGTACAGACGCCAGCACATCAAACTACCTGAAACTCTAATCCCAATAAATCTTGAACCTTATACTATAGTGATAAAGTTGAAAACCTATTAAAGAAATTTAACAGAATGTAGTAAGCTTTTTGTGCTGGCGTCTGTATATTTCATGTTAGGTCTCCGTTTTTTCACATTGTTAAGATCGATTTCACACTGTATAACGAAGGCGAACCGTCCGTGTCATCACACAGTGTGGTATAGGCAAGGGTATAGGCAAACCGGATTTTGGAAATACGGGTTTGCATTAATCACAATTAAAAAAAAAAAGATAATCCTATGACCTATGTAGGTTTTTCGTTTGTTCATTTGAGATGATCTTTAAAATAATAATAAAAAGACATCTTCCAAGTCAATAAATCTTTTTTGACATATCGTATTATTAGATATCGATACATCGCAACTGTAAAGTTTACACAAATAAACAGTTTCTTGCACATACTAATATTTCAAAATATCTATACTAATATTATAAAGCTGAAGAGTTTATTTGTTTGTTTGTATGTTTGTTTGATTGAACGCGTTAATCTCAGGAACTGCTGATCCGAATTGAAAAATTATTTTTGTGTTAGGTAGTCTATTTATCGAGAAAGGCTATAGGCTATATAACATCACGCTACAACCAAGAGGAGCTGAGCAGTAATGAAAAATGTTGCAAAAACAAGGAAAATCGCACAGGTAGGCGATTCGACGCGACGGGAAGGGTCGGGGGATCAAGAAATTTAACGCGGACGAAGTCGCGGGCAGAAGCTAGTAACTAATAATATAATAACGCGTAACCTAGAGCGATATAAATTTGGTTGTAATAAAAATAAAAACTGATAGATTTGATGAAATAAGACAAGTTTGATATTAATTCAAAGGCATTTATTGAAAGCAAGAAGAACTCAGAAATAAATGTTGTTTCTTGTTGTTTGTTGAATACTGCGGTAGAATACACAAGTGAACATTTGACAAAACATTTAACAGCGTAAGAGTGAGATAACCTCAGAAGACAACAGATAAGAGACACAAACGGTGGTGTTAGTTCCGTTTTAGGCCACACGCCAAAAGATCCTGGTACATGTTATTAGCATAGCAGAGATGCTCTTTAAACCGATTACGACCTTTTGTTTTTCACCTTCTCATTATGGAATGTTTGGATTAATAGTCCACAGACAAGACTTACGCGGTCAATTAGTGAATCTGTCAAAAACAAGATTCAAGAATAATGAATTCGTACGTTGTCGTAACGTTTATTTATCTTTTGCAACTAAGTTATGGTGTGGCAGCTGCAAACACTGTCCCTGTGTTTATGTTAGATTACGAGCAAGTTATGATTCACGTTCAGATAGACCCAAACCCCTTTGCCAAGTTGACGTCTTCTGCGTTTGCAGACATACTACACGATTCTGCGAAACGCAGTGCAGGAGTCATCATTTTTGTTGAAGAAACTTTTAGCGCTGAAGACATAAGCACAAAAGATAGGGCATACGGAACTCCTTACAAAAATTTACGCAACTCCCTCATTGCCAACAAGGACAAAGTGAAATATTTCCCATCAGTCATCGAACCCTATAAACTGCTCAAACAAATATTCCCACCAAGAAAAAACAACGTTTTTTTTCTGTCACAACGCTCAAAATTGCAGCTCCAGGATAATTTTAAGTATCTTTACATTTTTTTCCAAGATGGTGTCACTGAGTCTAGGGCAGATGTATTGCAAAGACATGATACTATCATAAAGAAAGTCGTCGACGCGGTACGTCAGTTGAAACCTGGCCCAGTTGTAGCGTATTACACGGGGAAATTGAACCCAGTTGTTGTGAAGAAGGTCGAATTTGTAAAGAACGCGCCAATTGTAACTGCCAGGAAGTCAGGAATCTTCGTCGTTTCACCGAGGGCTCTCTTCCGGCTTTTTGGTTAGTATGTTAACTTATCATATTTGTGAACTGAATAATTACTGGGACCAACATTGCAGGAGGAACTGAACGTTATTTTACACGGACATATTTTTTGCTAAGTTTAAACTGCCCAAGTGCTAGGCAAAGGCCTTCCCCAAGTTCTTCCAGGAACTCTTATCCCACGCCACCTAGAACCAGCCGTCGCGGTTTACGTCTTGGTCACCTCGCCTCCGGTATTGTGGCCGACGTCGGCAGCGCCGTCCATCTTCAGGCACCCATTGTGTGGAGACTATTGCTCAGCGGTTATCCTGTATGCAGCTGACGTGACCCACCCTATACAATTTAAGGCTGGCAGTCGCCTTGTCTACATCTATTAAACCCGTTTTGGAACGCAGCATGTTATTTCGAATTATGCCTTTGCCTTTTTACACCCAGATATCTGCGTTCTATTGCTCTTTGATAAACATCAAAGCTGAACTTTTGCAGGTTGGTGAGCTAGCAACAAAACCATTCGATATGCTTCCATACCGAATCGATCAATCAACGTTACCGTAGAAATCCATGAAATGCTGTTCACAAATTCAAAACCCAATCAAATGGACAACCACTATTTTTCCGCCTGCTGTTTACTATCGGGGGCAAGGCAAATCAGGTTATCGAAATATATCATTTTCGATACGATTGCCTGTCGAATGGTTGTGAATAGATATGCAGGTCTGAGCACCGTAGGTTAGGACGGGCAGGTTACAAAGGTAACATAATATTTATGCAGACGTTGTGTCCACAGGAGTAAACATGGCAACACCGACACGTCGCGCTGAGTTTCACCGACCGCCGACTATCTCTGAGGAGACCTACACTCGGCACGAGTTGACTACGAGGTTTGCATTCTCGGAGTTCGAGCTCGAGTGGAACTTCGTCTTCAAGGAGGACGGTTGGATATTAAGTAAGTTGTATTTCCGTGCCTGTAGTTCTCGTATCTAAAAAAAAAACTTTGTTAATTGTCAGATTACTACTAAGTACCTACCGTACGTACGTAGTGTTGTAAAGGACTCGAGTTCTTGAGTCGTAAATTTAAAGACTCGACTCAATTATGCAAGACTTCAGTGTGCTCAAAACGCTCAGAGTCTAGAGTCAAGCCGAGTGCGAGTTATTCTCGAGTATAAAAAAGGGACTCAAGTTTTAAAAATAACTCGATAAAAACGACTCGTGTCTTAAAATGAACATTCGAAAAAACTCAAATAACTCGTCAGATTTTTTTGTACGCAAACTTACATCATAACCACTAATTAGTGTTTATTGCCTTCTTTATAGTATTTTCGAATGATGAGGTACAAGTTTCATCTTCATGCTCTGAGTTTTTCTTTAAGACTCGGGTTCATTTTAAGACTGGAGTCCTTTTTAAAACTCGAGCCCTTTTTAAAACTCGAGCCCTTTTTAAGACTTGAGTCCTTTAAGGGGGATGCTCCGACCAGCCCGCGAAATTCAAAATTTCTTACGTTTTTTGCAATTTGCAGGCCAGTGCTAGGTTGTATGTTGATTAGAATATTATTCGAGCCTGTAAGACGTATGTCGTTACAGAATTATAATCATCAAAATCGCCAATACAACCCTCCAAGTTCATAAAGCTATAGGAATGACTTTTTCTCTTTTTTTTTGTTCTTAGGCCTTTATGAACTTGGAGGGTTGTATTGGTAACTTAGTAGTAATCTGACAGTTGACAATGTATTTTTTACGGACTGTGGTAAGAGCCCCGTAGTAATCTGTGAGGCGCAACAGGCATGCGACGGACAAAGACTATATAAATTCTCTTTGGCGACGGAGATGTAAATCCTTATATTTATCTTAATATCATATTACAGACACTGGTAAATGAAATGCACAATCTTAAAATAGAGAGAGCTGTATCAGGTTGGAGTGTTGTTGTAGGAATGTTGTTTACACATCATAATCAATCTATAATGCGCCCACTGCTGGGACACTGGCCTCCTCTCTCTGACAGAGAGTGGGCTATAAGTATAAGATATCACGCGAGCCCAGTGCCTGATAGATGTCGCACGTGTTAAAATTTTTGATTAGACTAGGAGATACCGGTATATACTGATTTCCTTACGATGATTGTGTTTTCCTTCAACATTTTGAGAGCAGTGGTGATTATGTCACGCGACTTCTTTCGTGAGCCGGACTCTATTTTCAAAAGTTGTAATCCATCGACAATAATTGCAATATTTTTTCTGCAATTTTTGATCCATAATCAGTAATTAACACACACATACACGTTTTATATATTTTATGTAGAAAAAAATAATAAAAAAATATGTAAAACGTATACATACTTGATACATAAATGTATATATATATAGTCCTCCAGACCGTATTTCGGCCACGGCGGTCAATCTCAACGGAGACTAGCCATCGGCGTGGGAGATATTATAGTGCTCAAGTGTGTGCGCTGACACAGGAGCACTCACTCTTCCCTCTCTCTCTCTCATAAATGTAGCTAGACATTGTTACAGTATTTTCAGCGTGTGTTCACCACCTCAACGAGATGTCAGCACAAATTGAAGGGGTCCGCTAGGAACGTTGCCTGCCAGGGTCGCGAGATTTGTTCGGAAGAGTTACCGTGGCCCTGGCATATAGGCTAGTGAAGGAACACGGGTGGGTTTTAGTCAGTAAAAGTCTGACACACCCTCCCGTTCCGCCTAGAGCGGGAGATGTCATTTCATGATTTCCCATCCACAAAAAAAAAGGAAAAAAATTATGATGCTATAATTTCTTTCTTTTGTCCCTTTAGCCAAAATATCAATATATGAGGGTGACGAAGAAGTTGGCAGCACCGTATTGAACGTGGGATCACATTACAACACCTCTTACTTTTGTCCAGAACCTATCAGAATTTTAAATAGCAGAGACGGGAGTATGGTCACCATTGATCAAATACACGTGAGTAAATGACACACAGATATTGGTGCCAATTCCCTTATTCACAAACTAAACTAAATTTAAGTTCAGTGCATCTTTTTCTTTCTATTTCATTAAGGAAAGGACAGAAGATAAATTTTACTTTAGTCCTGTCAAATTAATCAGCGCTTGACGTAAATTGACGTAATTTTAGTTGGCAAGTTTTTAATCACGTCTAAAGTTGTATGGAGTAGTGACAGGCGCTGATTAATTTAACAGGACTAAACTAAAATTTTTCTTTTGTCCTCTTCTTAATGAAATACAAAGAAAAAGATGCACTGAACTTAAATTTAGTTTAGTTTGTGAACAAGGGAATCGGTACCATTATCGGCACTTTCAGGGCTTGTGGCTAGGTAATAACAGCTACACGGGTTGATCGTTCACGTTAAGCTACGCTTGCCGCGGTTGGTACGTGGATGGGTGACCATCTTAACATACCAAGACCCTTCCGTGCCTCGGAAAGCATGTTAAGCCGTTGGTCCCGGCTCTCTTTCGTAGATCTTAGACAGTCGTTACGGGTCGTCAGAAGCCCGAAAGTGTACCAATCGTACCAAGGGGTATCGTATTACCCAGTAACTGGGTTGTGGAAGTCAGATAAGCAGTCGCTCCATTTAAAATACTGGTACTCCGCTGCATCTGGTTAGGCTGGAAGCCGACCCCAACATTGTTGGGAAAAGGCTAGGCAGATGATGTTTATCGGCACTTTCACAATTTGACATTGACAGCCAGCGCCATTGTATTTTTTTGTAACAGCAAGTTTCTGTATTCGTACCGACTGTCAGCATAGCTATTTATAAAACGATACGATAGCCTATGGTATCGTAATTTATAGCTTTTGCCCGCGGCTTCGCTCGCATTAAATTCGGGGTAACACGGTTCCCTTTTCCCGATTTAGAACACAGAAGAGAACTCGGAACAGAATGTTATTTTAGTATGCTACTGTAGACGATATTATATGTCTTTCCATTTGGGGATAGAATGTAAAGATTCTGGGCATTGGACATACGCGAACATGCTACATACGATTGTCTATGGGAAAAGCACGACTTTTCTAAGTTCACCCCAGCCACCTAAAAAAAAGTAGCCTATGTCACTCTCCATCCCTTCAACTATCTCCACTTAAAAAATCACGTCAATTCGTCGCTTCATTTTGCCGTGAAAGACGGACAAACAGACATAGGTACACACTTTCCCATTTATAATATTAATATGGATTTTTGTAAAGCGTTTATATTACACAATGTTATACTAAGACTCCTGTTGTGAGCCTATGCTGGCCCAAAAGTTTGATTGGATGAATGTCAAACACTACGACATAGCGACAGGGTGCTACTGAGATATTCTTGATGGAAAACCCATTACCTTATGAAGCACTTCATCTTTTATCATTATTTCAGCCGTAACACGCCCACTGCTGGACATAGGTCTCCCCCAATTTGGGGGGATTTGTCATAATTCTCACGCTTGGCAGGAGGGTTGGCGATCGCAGTATGATGGTAAAATGCATAGAGAACGCTGCTGCCCATTCTTTAGTAAGTCCTTTTGTCACCTCTTACGATAGCCACGGGAAAAAATGGGATGATACTACAGTGGAGCGTCGATTATCCGAACTAATTGGGGGACAGGATTGTTCGGAAAATCGGTTTTTTTTTTATAATCGAACTGTATTGATTCAGTCATATAGACATATCATTAATGACAAATAGTTTCTTTCACGTCGTATAATTTAGTTTATTCAACTAACGGCTACTTCAGAGTCATACAACCCTATTATTTAATCTGAGCATACAACTAATAGTTCGAGACAATTTTGCGTGTATTGTAGCGCGGGAGGAGGATAGCACGCGCGAGTCGGGCGGGCGTAGTAGTTCGGATAAGCGGTCGTCCGGTCAAAGTCTTTAGTATTTATTAGTGTGATTTTTGATGATACAGTAGGTCTAATAGTTAGGTTAGGTGAGCTCAAAAAACTACCCGTTAGGGCATATAATCGGTTGATCGACGTTCGGATAATCGACGCTCTAATGTATTCTTCATGTCCCACTCCACACGTATCACGCACGGATAAAGCACTTGCGACCACTAAACCATGAATTTAATTAATCTGCCCAGCTTCATCTCAACTATATTGGGGTCGGCATTCAGTGTAACCGGATCCAGCTGTAAACCACTGTTTTGATCGATTGCCTTTCTGACCTTCAAAACCCGGTTATTAAATTATACCCCTTTGCAAAAAGTTGTGTCAAACTTACTGATTAAGTGATTAAAGTGCCCTTATCTTGTTTACCCATCAGATTGAACCAAAAATGAATGGATCTTCGCCTAAATTCAGCCCCAGCCGCCACTGCGCGCCGTATTTCAGCGCGGGCATATTGGCCGCCATGATGATCACCTTTTTGTGCTTAGGTATCACGATGTATGGAATTATGTCTATTATGGATGTCTCTACTAACGACCGCTACGATGATCCCAATGGGCAGCCGTTGACTCACGAGGCGGGGCACATAGAAGTTTAAAAGAGAATACTTTGATAAGTATCTAGCTATAGCAAGGATCTTTTGGTGCGTGGCCAAAATGGGTACTAAAGGCGCCATCTTGATTTTTCAATACAATGCACAAAAAGAAATGTCATAAATGTTTACCAACATACATACTTCAACCACAAGACTCCGTTGTATAAACGAAACTGCCTTTCTAATGCAATGATTTGAGTATGATTCTGTTTCCCCTGTGATTTGGCCGATTTCGGAAGTCTTCCTCACTATGGGATTTTATCGTGCACTGGATTTTCTGGACTCTCTGTAGCTGTACCGCGTATTAAGAATCCAACAGTGTATCCCAGTGCTTTGATAAAACACGATTTTCTAGTCTCGGCGCTAAGCAGTGCACTGAAGTTCCAGTACGCGAAAAATTTTTTTCGCTGTTTTATTTTGTCTGTGGGAAGGCGGGCTTACACCTCCGCGCTTAGCTCGCTAGCTGGCATTGTGTTTGTTTCGCACAGTTTTGCATGTATCTGTTAGTGCAAAAGTTATATATTTTTTTTGTAAAATGTATGTTGATTTGACTGAAAAACTAAACTAAGACGTCTTTATTAGACCTGTCTACGTGTACTGTTTACAAGAAGCCAGTTTTTACTGGTCACGGCGGTGTCGCAGACGCATGCTGAGCACAATGATTTTGATTAAGAGAAATTGGGATTCCTTATATTATTAAGAACATCTTACAAAGTTTTAGTTTAATTACCAAATAAAAATATTTTCTAAGGAAATGCTGTATTTTTATTTTATAGTTCAGTAATTTGAGGTTTTCTATTAACTTTGGAACCGTCAGATGTTCGAAAATCGAAAACGCTACAGTGGTACAGTATTTTGACAATGCGGTACGCTTCACTCGAGTGAATCTTTTTTTTTGTACATACAAATTTAAAAAAATCTTTTTTGTGTGTAATAGGGGGCAAGTCTTGCCATCGACCAGGCACATTTCCAGACTGCTTCTGTGCTCCTCAAAGAGATGTCAGCACACACTGAAGGGGTCCGCTAGGGCCGATGCCTGCCAATGTGTTCGAGAGTTACCGTGGCCCTGGCACAGGCAACTGGATGAACACGGATGGGTTTTTAGTCAGCAAAAGTGTAACACGCCCTCCCGCTCCGCCCAGAGCGGGAGACGATTGATTTCCCACCTCAAGAAAAAAATGGCTGCTACTAAGTTCCGGATAGAAAAACCGAATAACACTGCCCGGTCTGAGTTTCTAGCGACCGTTAGACCAGGGAGCCATAAAATGTTATTCTATAATAACTTCAGGAAAATATTCAACAAATAAAAACCCAAAAATAATTCTTAGCAGTGTATTTGGTAAAGCTGAACTACCTACGTATCAGTAAACTATGTAGAAATTAAAAAATAATAATAAGAACAAAATTGGCCTGTTATAACAGCTCTATCGAAAGACCAAGATATATATACATTGCTACAGATGGACAAGGATCTTTTGGCGGGCGGCCATCTTGTTTCTTTAAAACATTTCACAAAACAAATCCAAATGTTTACGGCGCCAAAAGATCTTTGTAGCACTATAATTACTAGAAATAAATATTCGAATACAGAACAGAAAAACATCGTGAATTTTCGTTTATTTTCGGGTAATGTCGGGGGCACATTTATTTCATTGTAATACTAAAGTTAAATGCATTAGTCCTGATGTATGGATATCATTACAAAATGTGCACAGGACATTGAAAAATAATCAGCGATTTTTTTTAAAACAAGAACTATTTTGCATACGCTACAATGACAAGTACTTATGTCAAATCGTTCAGTAGGAAATGAACATAGTTTAACTAAGCATCTGGTAATAGACATTTTTGAAAAAAGATTGCCAGCAATCTCTACAAATTGCCCAAAGGCTGTCATAATGGTAGAAATAAATATTTATTATACCAACGAGCCGACCAATGCTGTGCATTCCAAGTGAAATGCTTTGTTAAAAAATTATATAGCGTATGCAAGATAAAGTACAGTTTCTACTCGTTAATATTACACATCGGGCTTCAGAAAGAGACCGTCACAGAGGTATGAGAGAGACGGAGGATAACGGTATAAAAGACCGATTTGTTTTTAAGAACAATGTACCACGTATTTTTACCGCGGCGTTTTTTTGTCGGGCACGGGATTTAAACGCTCTACTTTGCGCTGAGAGTTGGTAATAAAACAGTATGTTTTCTTGACGATGTGCTACTACCTTCGAAATGCAGAATTAAATCCGGTGCATGAAAAAAATTGCGCGCTTGAATCTGGGCTAAAACTCGATGTGTTATATTTACGAATAGGCACTGCAATTCAGTCCCTAAATAATTATGTTGAAATTGAAACAGCCTAAATTGAATAATGAGACTTGCAGTCATTATTTTATAAATCATTGTAGGAGACATGTTAGGCGGAAAATGACGTACTGTGTTATTTATGTAGAATAAAATATGCAGAGTAACTGGGTTTTAATCGCTAAGTTCCTACGTTAAAATGTACGGACGCCAGCTATCCGAAACTGTCAAATTTTCCCAATCAATCGTGTACAAAAAAATTGAAAACTTATTAAAGAAATTTGACAGATTGTAGTGGCTTATTGTGCTGGCGTCTGTAAATTTTTTAACCATATTCCTTAGTGTGGTGATTTTGTTCAATTTTCCTGGTGCGATTAAATTGTCTGAGGTATATAATAAGTTAGTTAGTGTTTAGACGATGCAAGTAAATATTGCAAGTTTTATTTAAGTAACTTGCACCATATAAATGAGGCTCGAAGGATTAATTCCTCTGCAACTAATTGTATTATAGTAATCTGTAAGGGAATGATGAAAAAGGACTTTGGGAGATAATAATTCAAAAAGATAAAATGTAAATTATTATATAATTTAATAAAAAATAACGGCTGCAAGTCCCATCTTACACTACTAGGAAACCACGAGCCCATTTACACTAAATAACAATTTAATATTTAATTCTAATGTCTAAATTTAAAAATGGCGTCTACATGTGATAGGAAAATGTGAAATATTGTCTACTGGAATTTTATGTAGATACAATATTATGCATTTTCTGTGATAGAGGTATGTTCATTGCTATACAAAGATATGATAAAATAATATATTTTATTATAACTATGTGTGGCAATCCGACTCATTGCATAGGACCTAATTTGATAACATTTATGGTCAAAATCTCTCTTTTGAAAAAAAGTTTGGGTGTAACCGTACCATAGAAGTGACAACTTTACGACTGGAGCCGAGTATATACGATTCAGCGCCGCCGGATATACACGATTCAGAGGAACCAACCAGAGCCTGACGGTCCAGGAGTCCATGCCCTATACATGAAGTACTAAGGCCGTCTCTGTATAGGACATAAAATTACTTCGGTTACCGAACCAAGAGTGAATGACAACAAAATTTGACGGTTGTCTCTACACCCGTGTTTTGCCCGTTCGAAAATTTGAAATTTAACAAATCAACGGACTTGGTAGACTGTTCGGGAAGAGGGCAAAGTAGAAAGAAATTTTTCGCTTCAAAATCGGTAGTCACATGAAGTTTTATGACAAATTAGCGATTCGCTTACCTGATGGTAAGTTGTCAACACAGCTTAGAGGATCTGACAATACCAAAGGTATCATAAGCGGTACTGGAAATGTCTTATAACCGTTTTTCTTGTACATATTTACTATTTTGTCTTAAAGAGATTGACAATAAAGTGCTTCCACATTAGGCCACTGTGTATCGAGTCGTTTTTCATGAAATACTAGCGTATGAGTAGACACTAAGTTGCGCCTACCCTCAAATGAAATGTTGGGATGAATCGATCATACATACATCTTAATTTAATAACAATTTCAGTTAAAATTGGTACGTTGATGAACGAGGAAAAAGGGTTAGCAAGAGGTTTAAAAAAATAAAATAAATTACACTATATTGATCGATGAATCTTTTGCCATTGGCCTAGACTGTCATTCTAAGATCCTTTGACAGTTATTACGGGTAGTCAGAAATCTGAATGTCTGAAAACAAACCATACCAAGGTCGGGCCATGTAAAATACTGATATACAATTGCACTCTGTCAAGACTAGGGACCGACCCCAACTAAACTCTAGTTAGTCATAATTATAAGGAATATATATTTGCCCACAAGATGGACCGAAGAACTAGTGAAAGTCGCGGGAATCCGCTAAATGCAGGAGCAACAACGCCGGCCGTTGTGACTATGTTTAATGGAGCCCTATGACCGTCTTCCGACCCTTAGATCTCGTTCAAAACCTTACCAACTTTTAACTGGAATTTCTACCAAAAAATCATCTGTATCAAGCATTCCGTGAAGCATTAATATGGAGTGACCAATCAGAAGTGAGCTTTATGACGCGACGCCGGCGTTCGGCCAATGAGACTTTCCTTTTTATTTACGTCACTCTATACTAAATACTTTAGACATACATTAAAGGGTGTTACATTATTAGGTTTGTGAATACTTAAAGGTATATAATTTCCGTCATAATAATTTAGAAAACTTAGATAAAATATTGCATAAGTAAACCCGTTTTCTGTAGTATATATTAATGTAAAAAAATTCCAGGATAAATTGATAAAATGATGTTGAGACGTATCAAAATCCGTTGTGTCGTTTAGAAGAACCAAGCGCACAGACTGACACAAAAATTAACTATTTAGTGATTATGACGTAAATTACCCCTTTAAAGTGTCCCCTAATAATTTAGCACGTTTTTAAACGGCTATCATTCTTGTACACTGTTGGGCAGCATACCATGCCAGTAGAGAACTGCGAGAACAACGCAACTAAGTGGCACCGAGTACAACTCAACCGAGTGTTAGTAAATTAGTTCTTTTCTTCTTTCTTCTCTTGATTCTGTTGATCGGCTGATTGGGTTGTCTGCTGTTGGCCTTCACGTTCGGCTGCCATCTGGATAAGAAAGATTTTGTTTTTAGCACGTTTTTATTAGATTCACCTGTATGTTTGTATGTAACTATGTTTGAAACCAACTCCTTTGGACTTGATTTTGACCTACTTGAAACGGTCAGATTACATTTAAACTTTGAAGACTTATCGAGGAGCAATGATAGTAAAATAATTTCATAAATTTGTGCTATGTTCTTTGCCAGGGATACCAGGATAGCAAAAAAAAAAAAAAACTATCGTCGAAAAATACGCTGACATACGCCACAAAATTCTAAACGCCCTAGAAAATTAAATATAGTTTGAAAA
The DNA here is from genome assembly GCA_947507805.1 of Aporophyla nigra. Classification (NCBI taxonomy): domain Eukaryota; kingdom Metazoa; phylum Arthropoda; class Insecta; order Lepidoptera; family Noctuidae; genus Aporophyla; species Aporophyla nigra. The sequence goes on along the minus strand of OX382321.1, from coordinate 6,986,839 downwards.
ACTAAAAATCAGGCTTCCATAGAAAACCAAACTAAAAGTAGAAAATAACTGAAAAAAAAAAATGCGTGTGGTACTTGATACCAATTAAAATACCTCTAAAAGCACCCAACGCTTTTATTTTCTTTTAGTTTGGTTTTCTATGGAAGCATGTTTTTTTAAACTATTATTTATTATTATAAACACTTTTTGGTCATACAAGATGGACTAACGAACTGCAGGCTTAGCGTGACGCTTTCTATTTCTATGAAGAATAGACACAGTTCTTTCCATACAAAATGATATTTTGTTTCTCCATTTTTTGACATAGCACCATAGAAATCATTCTACAATCTGTCATTTTGTCTTTCGTTTCTAACGATCTTTGTCTAGGTCCTTTTATAGGTAGACTATTTCAGAACTGTTTTATCCCAAACAGTCAAAATCACACTGACAACTGACAGTTGTCTAAGGCAGTGAAGACAATGTGATTTTGTAATCGCCATGCTAAAGACAGCTACAGACAGAACACTTTTGCCACAAAGTATATACAGTTTTCTACAAAATCTTGATTGTACAGGAGAGCGTTTTGGACGCAAAAATGGCGCCGTACTGTCTACAAGGTCACGTCATTCTTGTCGTCGACAAAACGATGCTCATACTAAGCCTGGAATTCGCTGGATGCGAGAGTGAGTTCTATGTAATGTAGTAGTCACAAATCTTTCAGCTCGTTTCTTACAACTAAGCTATTTGATATTACAACTACTTTAATTTAGCACACATGCTTGACCAACCGGCTTTTGAGAAGGCAAGATGGCTCAAATGTGTGCATGGAATTGTTAATGATATGTCGGGAATGTGTGAAAGAAATAGTGATGTTCTTCAAAAAGGTCAGCTGGGTAGTACTCGCAACCGGAGTGCGTGTATGAACAGATGTATGAACGTAAACGAGACAAAAGGAATATGTAAGGATCATAGTAGGTAGGACCGTAGTTTCTGCCTACCCATATGGGAAAATGGCATGAGTTTATGTATGTTACATAAGCAGGCAGCGAACGATCGTGTCTTTATTTCATTCATAAATGTACGCATGTAGTGGTAATTTCTTCTACATTTTCGTGTCTATACATTGCACACATAAAGCGAATTCCTGCCGCAGGATAACCAATCACAGGCGTCCCTGCGCCATTCAATAATGGCGCATGGACGCCTGTGATTGGTGAGTATTATCACAGCGCGCTGTGAGTATTATGCGATCTAGTTGAATATGTACGTAGCCTCAGGAACATTACGATTCGCAATGATGCAATTTTATTTGTCAACGTTTTAGTTATCAAAATTTAGAAATTGTTTGTTTACGAAAGGATCCATATTGATTTCGTACATGTGAAGCGCGCTGTTTTATGTTTTTATTTTGATTGAGTTTTCTTGTGATTAATTCATTTACAAACGTTAATATTTAGGTAGATTTGTTGCTTATTTCAATTAGTTTTTTGAATTGTTTTAATTTTTACTTACTACGCTGTTTGTTTGTTTTTTTCAAAATGTTGTTCGATTGTGAGGTTTGTGTTGAAAATGTGTGTTTGTTAAAAAGTGTATCTAAATGGAAATGTGTACCTGAGTAACGAGAATTATAACCCAGCAAAGAGGTAATGCAACTCGTAAGTTTCATAGTAATAATTAAGCAACTAAAACCGGCTATGTTGTTGTTTACACACATTTAATTATTTTTTTTCCTTGCTAGTTTAGTAGTTCGAGTACAGTGTGGAATTGTTCGGGATTTGCAGATTTACATGATTACTATCCCGCGGCTTGCTCAAAGATTTTGGTAATTATCGTATTGAGAGAAGTATTACGAAGAAGTTTTTCATTACAACGTATTCTTACGTACCTATTTAAGAAACACACAAAGTCAACAACAAGTACCTACACATCTTTCTGTGCTTTCGACGGAAAAATAATTATTGGTCGAATGAAGACGCATACCAACTTTTTATGACGATGGTTTAAAATCATATTTAAAAAAAATAGGCGCGTAGATGTCATTTATAAATGAGTTTGTTTACTTTATTATTTTTGCTGTTACCTGTACTTAATTTACCTATTAAATATATTTACATATACGAATCACATGAAGGGCCTTTTTCAACTATCACTCACCTGGATCAGATATTTGAGGTGGCCGAAATTATTTATTAGCATTATCAGGAAATCGCCATTTCAAACTTTTAAACCACCTAGTGAGTTTTTCTTCACTAACTTGAGCAATTACGAAAGACGTTTTTTTTTTTGAACTGCCTACCCGATCATAAAACCCTGTGCACGCCACTGTGTATGTATGTGTGAAAGAAATCTATGGTTTTGTTAAAAAAATGAGAAAGTATTGTTTCGATGGTATTCATTACAGACCTGCTGTCTTGTATGGGTCAGAATGTTGGGCCACAAAAGGGATGAATGAATGTGGTGTTACACGAATGGATACAATAAGAAATGAGTACATAAGAGGACGTCGGAAAGTGGCATCAATAATTGAAAAGTTGTGTGGGAATCGGTTGTCATGGTATGATCACGTGATCAGGCGCGGTCGCAGCCTAACATTGGGGGGGGGGGGGGGGGGGTCGTCACCATGAGTACTGAAGAATATTTTTAGGTAGTAAGACAGGCAAATCGTTCAGTGTTTCGAAAGAAAGACTGTCTTTGGGTGGGGTTTCATGACTCCTAGGTCCCCTCCCTCGGACCGCGCCTGCACGTGATACGGAGGAATGAGGAGAATGTCGTGAGGAAAGTATTGAGTATGAATGTCGATGGCTGTAAGAGTAGAGGGAGACTAAAGAAACGATGGATGGACTGTGTGAATTATGATATGGGTAGAAAGGGGGTGACTACTGAGATGACGACTAATAGAGAATTGTGGAAGAAAAAGACGATGATAAATTGGAATGACTGCCCTTATTACCATCAGGTATTGATTACATCATTCATGTTGAAATTATACATGTAAGAACAACATAAAAAGACGTGCACGTAAACAATTAAAAAAAGCCGTGGCAGCTAAGGGAGATGACCTATCTCTTCTGACGGAATCCGTTCATGAACACGACGTTATAGTGGACCCAGTCCCTCTCCCAGAGGCTCCATTCCCAGCTGTGGGAACATTATGCTGTGCTTACCTTCTTGTAGGCTTGCTCGAACAGCTTCAGACTGGCCTGCTGCAGTGTGCTGGTGGCGGTGCGGATCTCCTCAGGGTCAGCGGTTTCCTTCTTCGAGAGCAGCTCGCGGAGTTTCACAATGTCTTCACGGAGTTTGTCGCACTGTTGGTACAAATGAAATGTCTTTTTATTGTACTGCATTATTAGGAGGCGAGGTCAACTTAGGCTGGTTTCGTAGTCCGAAAAAGTGTTTTAGATACAGCAATTTAATATAAAAAAATATTTTCTTTTACATGAACCTACACACACACTTAAGAAACAAAAGTTATTAGGTGCACGGTTCCAATTGGTTAATTCCTATGGAAAAGAGCCGGCAAGAAACTCCACGGTTACTCTTTTAAAAATAATTGGCTTTTACAATGGTTTCAAATAACAGTGTTCATAGGTATGTGAGGACAGTGTAGGCCTGTCAACAAGTACCAGGTACTTAATAAAATAAAAAATGATCTACGAGGCCTACAGGATAGGTAATATGTAGAACGGGCTAGTGTCCGCAACTCCACGTCTGAGCGCGTATTTTGCGTACGGGTGGGAGATCGGTTATTCGATCCACCCCAGCTCCTCGAGAAAGGCCAGCAACGCCTTGATGTTGCTATCTCACTTAGGGTACCTGAATAAGGCCTACAGCATTCTCACATTCACAAAATCGTAGTAGGTATAGTAGTGAAATAGTAATGTACCGCGGTTTCTAGGAAAGCGGCGTGCAAGTGGCACGCGACTAGCTGGTACCGCGACTACTGTCGCACCGCTGCAAAAGTGTTCCGCGCACTGGCGCGGACACCGATCGGCGGTGCTTTATTTTTTTTATTAATTAAATTTGTTACATGACAATTTGTAAAAAGTCCAAATGGAATTCGTGTATCTGAATTTTAGGGATAATAGGGATTAATTCAGATGCACAAACTCCATTTGAGCTCCAATTTGGAGCTCTTTTTGCTGGTTTTTTCTTTGTTTAAATTATTTCATCACCACAACTCTCAAAACGGTGCAGGAAAACATCGTTATAAAACTGGTATGTCTTAGAACCAAAAATTCGAAGACATGTGACATCTACCAACCCGCATTGGGCCCACTCCCTCTCACCGAGAGGAGGGCTGTGTCAACAATATAGAATGGTTATGATCCACTCACCTCTTCCTGAGGCAGCTGGCTCTTGTACTCGTCCATCTTACTCTCGGTGTCGTGTAGAACGCCCTCGGCCTGGTTGGAAACCTCGACTCGCTCGCGTCTCTGCTTGTCCGTGGCGGCGAACTGTTCGGCGGCCTTCACCATGTTTTCAATCTCGTCCTTGGATAGACCGCCTGATGACTGGATGACGACTATTCGGGGGAGAAAAATAAGTGTTAAGTCATTAGTTTGTAATCTATATATATATAAATGAATCCCTATTTCCCTTGGTCACGCCACCACGCGTGAACGGCTGGACCGATTTCACTTCTTTTTGTTTTGTTGTGTTTGTAATTGTCAGAAGAAGGGTCTTATGAAAGAAAAAAATTGCGCGGAAAATTAGAAAATTTAAGAACACTTATTTAAGAATATTTAACAACCATATAATAGGACAATGTAAACTTTTTTAATGTAACATTATGACATTTGACATAGAATTGACAGAATGCGTGCTCAAATATCATCAAAGAAACAGGACAACGTCTGTCGGGTCAGCTAGTGATACTATAAATTGATGCAGTTTAGTTGAACTCTATAATACGGTCAAATTCAAATAGCTGGCAATATTTTACCCACGTTTTGAGTATCGATAAGTAATAAAAAAGTATTTTTATCATTTCGATGGGCGAAGATTATCGGTCAGCTGTTTTTGTAATTTTTCGTGGTATTTAGATATTTTTAACGAATTTAAAACAACTAAATAGTATCACATAAAAGTGGCCTTAACCTACAAGTTACAGTGTCATTTAAAGTTTTTTTTAAATATCATTCGATGGGGAAAGGTCAATGCCCGTAATCGATCTGCACGCGTAGCATGACCACCGTAGAAATGGGTTTTGTCGACGGAAGAATAGACAAAATTACAGATTGTAGAAAGATTTGTACCGTTTTATGCTGGCGTAGCATGACAGTTCTATCTCTATTCTACCAAGAATAGACAAAGTTCTTTCTATGGTGGTCATGCTACGCGTGCAGTTATCGACGCAGTGATTATTTGCACGGGTTCATTTGCAATGACTGGGAACACTTTATAGGACGGCCATTACTACAAACATAGTAGTACAATAGTCGTGAATAAGCAATGTACCGCGGTTTCTAGGAAAGCGGCGTGCAAGTGGCACGCGACTAGCTGGTACCGCGACTACTGTCGCACCGCTGCAAAAGTGTTCCGCGCACTGGCGCGGACACCGATCGGCGGTGCTTACCCTAACAATAATAAGACATAAGATACAAAGCATTTTTTTTTACAGTAAAGCCCTCTCGGTTACTACTAATATCCGGTAAGTCTATTTATTTTGACACCAAAAGACTTGATTTTTAACCGACTTCAAAAAAGGAGGAGGTTCTATGTTCCATTGTACAGTAAAACCTCAATTATCCGGCCCCCAGTTAAACAGATTCGATTTGAATTTCGATTTGAATATTTGAATTGTGAAGAGTTTGTTTTTTAGGGTTCCGCACCTCAAAAGGAAAAAGCGGAACCCTTATAGGATCACTTTGTTGTCCGTCCGTCCGTCTGTCAAGACCCTTTTTCTCAGGAACGCGTGGAGGTATCAAGCTGAAATTCATATCAAATACTCAAGTCTACTGTCTCTTGGAGCTGTGAAAAATTCAAACTTCTAAACTAACGCAATCAAAAGATATAGCCGTTTATGCCGCAAATTTCCGCAAATTTCAAAACTCGCAAGGGAATCAAAACCTAAAGGGTACTTCCAGTCGATCTAGAATTTTGAAATTTGGTACGAAGCAACGTCTTATAGCACAGATAAAGGAAAAATTGCGAAAACCGTAAATTTTTAATTACATCATATAATAAAAAATAAAATAAAATTTTAAACTTTATACCTACAGGTTTGTACGGAACCCTCGGTGCGCGAGTCCGACTCGCACTTGGCCGGTTTTTGTTTGTTTGGTTGCATGCGATAATCTCAGGAATTACTGGTCCAAATTGAATTGAAATTGTTTCTGAAGTGGCAACCGCGTACTGGAAGACGTAGAGTTGGAAGGCCTACAAGATGGACCGATGACCTTGTGAATTCCGCAAGAATCCGCTGGATGCGGGAAGCACAAAACTGGTCGAAGTGGCGGAGCTTGGGGGAGGCCTATGTCTAGCAGTGGACGTCTCTCGGCTGAAATGATGATGATGATGATGTACAAAAATTAGTGATGCTGTGCAGTACTCACTCTGTTGCTCCTTGCCGGTGCCCTTGTCCCGTGCCGATACATGCACGATGCCGTTGGCGTCGATGTCAAAGGTGACCTCGACCTGAGGCACTCCTCGTGGCGCGGGAGGGATGCCCACTAGTGAGAACTGTCCCAGCAGCTTGTTGTCGGCAGCCATCTCACGTTCGCCTTGGTGCACTTTGATCTCGACCTGGGTCTGGCCGTCAGCAGCTGTGTGGGAGATTTTGTAGGTTATTTTTATGATACATCCATTGAAACGTAGGTTTAAAAAAATCTACTTCATTAATGTTATATTCACTGTCAGACAATGAACAGCCTTGCACAAGAGTTCCTTTAATAACGAAAGTGACTCACTAAGGAAGAATGTTCTAATGGAAAAAAAAAAAAATGTATAGAATTTCGTCATTTATAGCTATGGTAAATCACTTCGGGCAACACGGCTTGTAAAAATAATCTCCTAGTTTTTAATGTCATATTTTTAAGAATATTTCACATTCTCAATCAAAAACAGCTCTAATTTACCTAGATTTTTGTCATTAAGTGTCATCGAGATTGGATTTCAATTTCAAGTTATTTAAGTTCGCGAAATGTGAAAATCGTAATAAAAAAGTATAATGAGTTTTACTTGTAAAGCAAATATTTTTTGCTTCAATAAAAACAAAATAATAATCAACTTCTAAACTCACCGGTGGAGAAAACTTGACTCTTCTTTGTCGGTATGGTGGTATTCCTGGTGATCAGTTTGGTGAAGACTCCTCCTAGGGTCTCGATACCCAGGGATAGAGGTGTGACGTCGAGGAGCAGGATGTCGGTGACGTCTCCGGCTAGGACTCCGCCCTGTACGGCGGCTCCTACGGCGACGGCCTCGTCCGGGTTGACGGCGCGTGAGGGGGCGCGTCCGAAGATTTCTTGGACTGTTGTTTGTACCTACGGGGCGGGATATTGGTGTTAAGTTTCTTTTCGAAGTCGTTTAAGTCTATACTATATTATTAATCTTATAAAGCTGAAGAGTTTGTTTGGTTGAACGCGTTAATCTCAGGAACTACTGGTCCAAATTAAAAAAATCTTTTTGTGTTGGCTAGCCTATTTATTGAGGTAGGCTATAGGCTATTTGTACGCCGGAAACGGCAGAATATTTTGAACATAATAATCCACATAACAACTCTGTACAATATTCTGACAAATAAATGCTTTCTTTCTTTCTATATAACGTCACGCTAGGACCCTAGGAGCCGAGCAAAAAGAAAATTTTGTACTAGTGCGGGCAGTCGATGCGATACGACGGAGTAGATGGATCGGGGGAACAAGAAATTTCACGCGGAAGTAGTTTGGAGCAGAAGCTAGTCCTACGAATATTATAAATATGAAAGTTATCCAGGATGTATGGAGGTTTGTTACTTATTCACGCAAAAATTACTGAATGGATTTGAATGAAATTTGGCACACAGATAGGTTATAACCTGGATCACCACAGAGTTTTATATCATCATCATCATCATCATTTCAGCCGAAAGACGTCCACTGCTGGACATAGGCCTCCCCCAAGCACCGCCACTTCGACCTATTCTGTGCTTCTCGCATCCAACGTATTCCTGCGGCCTTCACCAGGTCATCGGTCCATCTTGTGGGAGGCCTTCCAACGCTCCGTCTTCCAGTACGCGGTCGCCACTCCAGAACCTTCCGACCCCATCGGCCATCCGTTCTGCGAGCAATGTGCCCTGCCCACTGCCACTTAAGTTTGGCAATTCTTCGGGCTATATCGGTTACCTTGGTTTTCCTACGGATCTCTTCATTTCTGATTCGATCGCGTAGGGAAACTCCAAGCATAGCCCTCTCCATTGCTCTTTGGGTGACTTTGAGCCTTCTTATGTTTTCGAGTTTTATATATACCTACTTTATTGTACACCATAAAAATAAAAAACATAAAAAAACATTACAATTACTACAAAATGTACAATGGGCGGCCTTATCGCTTTATGCGATCTCTTCCAAGCAACCATGGAATGGACAGTGGTAAGTCTGGACATAAAATGGGTATGTCAGTGGTGTAAACATACAATGTGCTAGTAGGTATATATACCGGTAGTACGTTCCCGCGGGATCAATTCCGATCTCCACGCGGGCGAAGCCGTTGACAAAAGCCAGTATTTAAAAAAATAAAATAATCAAAGTAGAATTTCAACGCAGGGGGTATCAAAATCATGTACTAAATCTATGGCAACACATACGGCTCTAATTAAACCTTAATACCACAGCATAAAGTATACTTTCTTTTATATTTCATGCCACTACGCCAAACGAAATACAACCTAATTTCTTGACTTTCCTTGTGTATTTTAGATTTTTATGAATAAATAAATGTGTGTGAGCGTATAACCCGCCCGTGTACAGACACGGCCGGGGAATATAACCCCAGTTCACTCTGGCACCCGTCTGATAGACCACCTAGACAGCCATGAGGGACTGACATCGGCTTGTGCTGATAAGGTGCTTACTATTCTAATATTCAATACTAGCCTACCCCGCGACTTGGCTGCCGTTGGCTGGCCTGTTAGTCTTGTGGTTAGTGACCCTGACTGCTAAGACTGAGGTCGTGGGCTCGATTCCCACCCAGGACAAATCTTTGTGTGATGAGCATAATCATTTGTTCTTTGTCTGGGTGTAATTTATCTATAATATGTATGTATTTAGAAATATATAAGTATGTTTATCTTTTAGCTGGTTGCCATAGTACAGGCTCTGCCTAGTTTGGGATCAGATAACGTTGTGTTGGTTGTCCTAAGATATTATTATTAATAATAGTTTTAGACTTCGTCAGCGTCAAATTTCTTGGTTCCCCGACCCACCTCGTCGCATCGAATCGCCTGCCCGTGAGAGGTCTCCATATTCATGACTTTTTTTTGTTTTTGCTGATCTTATATAGCCTGCCTCGATAAATGGGCTATCTCTAACACTAAATGTAGTTCCTGAGATTAAAATGTTAAACCAAACAAAGTCTTCAACTTTATATTTCGATTTGATTATGTGCTATCATGGACTTTTTTTTCGACCTCTTGAAGAGGAACAATTTCGTCATACATAATTTTTCCATTACTTTCAGTTTGCGCCGCGCACGCAACGGAACCTCTCAAGACGAATCTTTTTTCCACGATTGCTGCTCCGCTCCTTTTGGTTGTAGCGTGAACTTATATAGCCTATAGCCTTCCTCAATAAATAGGTTACCCAACACAAAAAGATTTTTTCAATTTGGACCAGATATTCCTGAGATTACCGCGTTCAACCCAACAAATTAACTCTTCAGCTTTATAATATTATATAGTATACAGGATTTTTTTTTACCAGTGCGCAAATTTTTTTTTGGTGTTTCTGTATCAATACATTTCAATTATTTTTTCAATACTTTTTTAAATTTTGTCCGACCTTAAATCAGTAAATTGTGGACACCCTACATATTTCGTAATACTATTGTCGATTTGTCGCTCAATATTAATAGGTCAGTAACCGCGCGCCGGCGTAGGTACTTCGAACTTCTTAGAAATTTGATTGATTGAACAGCTGGTAGGTAGGTACTCGTAGCTACGCTCGGTCGTTCACCTTCACCGCCGCGCGCAAGTTACCATAAAAACCAGTTTCAAAATAAACATCTTTCGTTAACGATAACTTAATTTTTTTGTACTAAGATATATCAAAATAAAAATTGCATGGTTATTAGAACTCGTTTAAGTTTAATTTGTTAAAATTTGCGCACTGGTTAAAAACTTATCCTGTAATAATATAGATTGAACAGTCTGTTCGTCCCGACCCACAGGTCGTCAGGGCACAGGTTCTAATATCCTTACCTTGGGCATACGGGTCATGCCTCCCACCAGCAGTACTTCGCCGATGTCTGACCGCTGCACCTCAGCATCCTGCAGCGCGCGCTGGCACGGAGCTACGGTACGCTTGATAAGGTCGCCGACTAACGACTCCAGTTTGGAGCGGGTCATCTGTGAAGGAGAGGTTTGTGGTTAGTAAATTTTTAGATTTAGATAACACAAAATTACAATGAAAACTGTATACAGGGTGTCCGGTAATGAATGGACAACCTTGAAATGTCTTATAGTATAACTTATGGCCGTTCAGAAAAAAAATGAAACAAAATATATGTATTCATACATTTTTTTATACCCAAGATGTTTAAACATTGAAAAATAAATTTTGCAAAGTTTTTCTAAAATTAATTAATTTGCCAATTTTTTAATAAAAAAGTGCAATAGCTAGTCATACTATTCACTGTTTATCTATTAGCATAGTTCGTGTATAATAATAAAATAACAACAAACCGATGGAATCCATTCATTTCTGATCGAAGTGTTCATAAAAGTAAAACAAGGTAAAAAAAATTAGACCTTTCTTTAAAAAAAAATCATATCTTAGGCACTACTTATGATATATTTTGTTTCATTTTTTTTTCTGAACGGCCATAAGTTATACTATAAGACATTTCAAGGTTATCCATTCATTACCGGACACCCTGTATACACCGTGACATTTTAGTCGTCTTACAACGGCAGCGCACTTCATGTATCCAATGACTACTACACATTCATAAGAAAAAAAATGAACATTAGAAATAACTAAAAAATTAAAATATTATTCATTATGATGACGCCTGACGTAGTTTGTTTGATATTTTGTCTCATGGAAAATGGAGATGGAATGATCTAGTCGACTCGTACGCTGGGTAGGTATGTATGTTCTCTACCATATGATACGTAAAGATTATTAACATAACGTTTCATAATTCTAGTGCATTATTAATTTCTCTTAGTACGTATTTTCTTAATTGGTGGTGGATCCCACCCAGGAGAAATGTTGTGTGATGAGCACAATCATTTGTTCTGTGTCTGGGTGTAATTTATCTATAATATGTATGCATTTACAAATAAATAAGTATATTTATCAGCTGTTTGGTTGCCATGGTACTGGCTTTGCCTAGTTTGGGATCAGATAACAGTGTGTTGGGTGTTCTAACATATTATTATTTTTATATGTTAATATATCTCGGGACCCTAGGATCCCGGTCTTTTGGAAGGCGTACGAGGGGCCGAAGCCAACTCGCTGAGGCCCCTTAGAAATTTAGATGACGTGAGGCACTCCGACGATTATCCCCGTATGCACTGTGCAAGTGCACCCAAGGACAACCCCCGGCCGGTGGACTATTGCAGGATATAAAAACCAAGATGTTAGACTATGTATATGGATGGCTAAAATGGACTGGTTACCATAGCTGGGCACCGTTAATCAAATAGTTAACTTCGTTAATCGTTAATCCGCTACAAAAAAAGTTAGCTTCGTTAAACGTTAAAGCGTTACATTTCGGAAGAATTAACGCAAGTTAACGTTAATCGTTAATCCGTTAATATGTGTAAAATTGCATTTTTATATCGTTGCGTTAGTGAACTAATAAAACCTGTTGGTTTAAGTTAACAGGTTAGGAACAAAACAAAATACTTGTAAAATTCAAATGTGTGATTTAATCGTCGGGCATAAGGTGCATATTCCCCTTCATGAACATTAAAATGTTGAAGTTCTCGTCTGAAAGCGAGGCTCGTTTTGGTGTTAAAATATCTTTGTCGTTTCATACTTGTCTAGGCCAGTTTTTCGCGCCGCGCCGCAGTGCTGTGCGGTAAATAGTAGGCATTGGATTAACGATTAACGGACTTCTGCATATTAACGGAAGTTAACGTGTCCGTTAACATTTTTAAAAGTTAACTTAAAAGTTAATCCGTTAATCAAAATGTTAACTTCGTTAATTAACGATTAACGGATTAACGAGTTAATGCCCAGCTATGCTGGTTACCAAGAACTATGGTAGGACTATGGCCCCTGCCGCATCAATGTTTTGTATTTACATGGATTAAATGGCAGGGGGTGACTTGCACACTCAATAATGGGCCCCCAGCAACCGTCGCTGGCACATAGTGACGCAGCGACAAGGGGGCAACACTTCCTGAGGTGCTAGAGAAGTGGAATGGTATTCCACGGCTTTCAGAACAATCCCAGAGCCCGGAAGATGGTCAAGATCCCTACGAGCACTTACTGGAATACTTCCTTTCTCCGAGCACGTTTGCTCTTGCGAATCTCCACTCAAGCCGGCCAATAAAGGCAAGAATGAGCTGGGAGTTCTGAACCTCTTCAGTGTTCACTCCAGCCGGCCAATAAAGGCAAGCCAGAGATGAGGAAACAAGAATTCTCCCGGGAGATAGGGTCCGTGGGGTCGCTACTGCCCAACAGCACGCCACATATTATTATTCTTTTATTTATTTTTCAACATATTTAATTACATTTTTAAATATTTTTACAAAAAAAAAATACAAAAAACATTTAAAAATATAAAAAATAGTGATCCATCAGTAGCGGGAGCAGGGTCCAAGCTACTGGTGGTTAGGGCTCCAGAGACAGAAACCTCCTCACGATGCGAGCCGTGTCAAGGAGTACTGCCTTCTGAATCAGGCTCTTGATCCAACCGCCTAACGATAGCCTCTACAGGTGTTGGTCGAGGGTCTCGGCCATCAGCCCATTGGCTGATACGACAATCGGCACAATGACAGCCGAGTCAACATTCCACATGTCAACAACCTCGTGTGCTAAGTCGAGATATTTAATCTGTTTTTCCTTCTCAGCTTTCACGAGGTTGCCATCATGCGGAATGGTAACATCGACTATCATTGTGCGGCGCGCTAACCGGTCTATCACCACTATATCAGGCTTATTGGCGACAATAGTCCTGTCAGTAATGATAGACCGATCCCAGTACAACGTGACATGGTCATTTTCGAGAACTGGGTCGGGCACATACTTGTAATACGGTACCTCAGAATCCACTAGTTTGTATTGCAAAGCAAGTTGCTGGTGAATAATCCTGGCTACTTGGTTATGCCTGTGCAAGTATTCGCCGTTAGCCAGACGAGAACAACCAGAGATAATATGTCTAATGGACTCACCCGGATGGTGACATGCCCGACACACGTCAACCGTCCCGTCCTTCATAATATGTCTCCGGTAGTTATTCGTCAAGATAACTTCGTCCATAATTGCACAGACGAAACCTTCAGTTTCCCCGAAAAGGTCACCAAAACGTAGCCAGGATACGGACGCTAAGAAATCTACATTGGGCTCATGAAGAGCCCGGTAGAAGAATATTATTATTATTATTATCATCTTACTCAGACTCCATTTATCGCTTCTCTGGTTAGAGAATACAAGATAATAAACTCAGGCTTTGGCAGTCCTGCCAGCATCGCTAATTTGTTTGAAAGAGATACCGTGGCCCTGGCACAGGCAAGTGAAGGAACACGGGTGGATTTTATTCAGTAAAAGTCTAACACGATGAGCAGGAGAAGTCATTTGATGATTTCCCACACCGAAAAAAAAAGGCTTTGGCAGTCCACTGTTGGGCATACGCCTCTTCCAAATTGTGGCAAAACTGCATATAGGCATTTTCCATTTCATAGCCTAGCCATATTCCCACAAAGTTGTGGTCGGGTTACACTCTAACCAGATGACCTGACCTCAACAACACAGTTATTGGGTTGTCCCTTTAGTAAGACTGGTTATCAGAATTTTGGTCTTCTGACGACCCGTAACGACTGTCTACAAAGAGACAAAAAAAATATTTCATAGATAAATGTATGTGAGCGTATTACCCGCCCGTGTACAGACACGGCCGGGGAATATAACCCTAGTTCACTCTGGCACCCGTCTGATAGACCACCTAGACAGCCATGAGGGACTGACATCGGCTTGTGCTGATAAGGTGCTAACTAAAGCCCGAATATATCCGGTTTCGACACCCAAAACAAGGGTAAAGTATTGTTAGCTAATTTCATTTACATACACCCATAAACTCACACCATTTTCCCATGGGGGTAGGCAGAAACTACGGCACGCCACACATTGGGGATAGAGTCAATTTTTTGTTAAAAACCACCTATAGATCGCAAAAATAAACCAAATCAGACAATTTTTGGACAGAAATGTTTGTAATTAAATTCTAAAGAGTCTGACGAAGCTGGATTTCTAATATTCCTTAAATCTAAAAATTTCATAACCCACAAAAACCAAGGTAAAGCGAGTTTTACCCTGTTCTTTAACCCTTTCAGTCACGCATTTCAACAAGCACTTGTATGGAAATGCAAATATACGCTTCCGATGTATTTTATTTTTGTACATAAAAAAACCCTTAAATTTAAACAAACTTTAAAACAAAATATAATCTTGCAAAAATTTGTTTAATCAAATTGTTTAAATAACTTAATTTTGCAAAACAATCTACGAATAAACAATTTGCAACACGATTAACCCTCTAATATATTCATAGTTTATTTCGTATCAGGAAAAAACTCATGATCACTAGAGTATAACATAAGATCAGTCCTAATATATTTTTATTTTATTTTTTTATATTCAATTCATATGCATTTTTTATTAAAAAAAATTTAACCTGATTTCGCAAATCTGGCTTCGTGTCTTTGGAATTTAATTTCAAACATTTTTGTGCAAAAATGGTATAATTTGTTTAATATTTGAGGTCTCTAGGTGGTTTTGAACATTCTGTCCCCAATGTGCGCCACCTGCTAGGATCCTTACATAGTCATCATCGTTCAGCATCGTTTAGGTTCATATATCTGGTCATACACACGCCAGTCGCGAGTACTACGCACCTGACCCTCTGAAGAACATCACCTATACAAACTTATATAAATAAAATAATTTACTTCAAAAAGATGTTCCTTACCTTGAGGTTCATGTGCTTAGGTCCAGAAGCGTCCATGGTCAGGTACGGAAGGTTGATGTCGGTCTGCAGGGAGCCTGACAGCTCGATCTTGGCCTTCTCAGCGGCCTCCTTCAGACGCTGCATGGCCATCGCGTCTTTACGGATGTCCAGGCCTTGCTGTGAAATGAATAAATCTGTCATTTATTTTGTCAAACATAGGTATGGTTACAGATAGTAAATAGTCTATAATATGTGCACTATGAAAGTATCCATACTAATATTATAAATGGGAAAGTGTGTCTGTTTGTCCGTCTTTCACGGCAAAACGGAGCGACGAATTGACGTGATTTTTTAAGTGGAGATAGTTGAAGGGATGGAGACATAGGCTACTTTTTTTTTCTTTTTTTAGGTGGCTGGGGTGAACTTAGAAAAGTCGTGCGACAATTGTATGTAGCATGTTCGCGTGTGTCCAATGTCCAGAATCTTGACATTCTATCCCAAATGGAAAGACATATAATATAAGAATAATAATAATATCTTGGCTCGCGAGGTTGTCGACATGTGGGATGTGGACTCAGCAGTCATTGTGCCGATAGTCATTACAGCCAATGGGTTGATAGCCAAGAGCCTCGACCAACACCTGAAGAGGCTCTCGTTAAGCAGTTGGGTCAAGGGCTTGATTCAGAAAGCGGTACTTCTGGACACGGCTCGCATTGTCAGGAGGTTCCTCTCTCTGGAGCCCTGACCGCCGCGCGCCGGTAGCTTGGACCCTGTTCCCGATACCGGTGGGCTACTATTTTTTATATTTTTAAATGTTTTTATTTTATATTCTAATATTTAAAAATATAATTTATAAGTTTTAAAAATGAATAAAGAGAATAATAATAATATCGTCTACAGTAGCGTATTAAAATTCTGTTCAGAGTTCTCTTGTGTTCTAAATCAGGAAAGGGGAATCGTGTTACCACGAATTTAACGCGAAGCCGCGGGCAAAAGCTAGTATGTTATATAATGGAAACCTTTAGTTTTAAATGTTACTCTCATTTTGGGCATCACCGCAATTGGACGAAATTAATTAATATTTCGTATATTAAGAAGCCAACCTGCGTGATATTTGGGTAAGACACTAGAAATCTCAATGCTATTCGTTTTGACAATCCTACTAATATCATAAATGTGAAAGTTTCTGTGAGTGTTTGTTACTCAATCACGCAAAAACGGCTTATTGGATTTGTATGAAATTTGACACACAAATAGTTTATAACCTGCACCCTAATTGCGAAACGCACTATTTATCAGAATCTGAATGGGATTGAAGATTATTTCTAAACCATTGCGTCATTTGTTCGAATAAATTGTCGGCTCAGCAACGTAAATAACGCAATGAATGTTGTTTAACTATGAATATTAAACCAAAGTCAGGTGCGTAGTACTCGCAACCGGCGTGTGTGTATGACCAATTGTATGAACCTAAACGAGGCAAAAGGAGTGTGTAGAGATCGTAGCAGGTGGCATTCCGTGGTTTCTGCCTACCCCCATGGGAAAAAGGCGTGATTGTATGTATGTATGTATTAAACCAATTCCTACCAATAAAAAGTTCCGCAATTACCCCTCTGGATTGACATATGGGGTTCTCTTTATCAGTAGCGTGCATTGCAATTAGGCCCTAGGCTGTTCCTGTCTAGGCAGACAGACGCGGGTTTCTTTAAGGTATGATAATTTAGTTCATTTCTTAATAATTTCGGGACACACATTAAAATGTTATTGACAGACTTATGGTGATTTTTTGAGGTAGGCTGCTCTCTATCATTTTTGACCTCCATAATGGAGCTGCCTCCATTTATTATACAGGATCAGTTTTTATCCAGTGCGCAAACTGTAACCATGAATTCAGCATATTATTGTAGACCCCCCAGCGTGGAAAATTTTCGTCGGTTATACCAAAAAAAAAAAAATTAAGCTGTTCCATACATTTTGACCCCGTAGGTATTGCATTTTTGTATGAAAGAGCAGATTTTTTTTTTTTTGTAAAACCGAGGACAAATGTCTTTGCAAGGGGGTCTAGAATGATAAGCTGAATTCATGGTTACTATTTACGCACTGGATAAAAACTTATCCTGTATATATAAAATTAGTCCTGAGTGACTGACTGATATATCAACGCACAACCTAAACCCCTGGTCCTAGAGACATTTAATTTGGAGGATGTTTTCTTTGTGAAGAGAAGGTATCCACTAAGAAAGAGTTTTTTGAAATTCCATCCCTAAAAGGGTGAAATGGGGGTTGAATTTTCTGTGAAACTTTTTATTCTCTGGGTCGACTGACACGCGGACCAATTCGCGGGCAGAACCTAGTTTTACGTAACGGAACTTTTTTGTAAAACTGGTAGCAGTTATGTAAAACAGCGGAATCGCCAATCTATGTCCGACATAGTAATTGATTATTAAATTTTGTATATTTTTTTTGATTAATAAGTGAAAGTCTCATTTCAGGATCTGTTAGAAAAAGCAATGTACCACGGTTTCTAGGAAAGCGGCGTGCAAGTGGCACGCGACTAGCTGGTACCGCGACTACTGTCGCACCGCTGCAAAAGTGTTCCGCGCACTGGCGTGGACACCGATCGGCGGTGCTTTTACTAAAACTAACACGTTAACTGCCATGTCGGACTATGTGTCTGATACTTTTTAATCAATAATCGACTTAAAGTCAAATAACACTAAGTACATTTTTGACTTTTTCTGATTTTACCCATGGCAGTTAACGTGTTAAGTATGATTTTGGGCATTTATTTTCACTTTTTGACCGCCATTGGCCATACAAAAAGTTAGTAAATAAATCATTTATTTAACGAATGAATTAGCCTAGGTAAAATCAATATTGTTTCAGTAATTAAGACCCCTGCCCTTCAAACTAGGAGAGTCCTGTATCTTGAAGGACAGTGTACTTTCGAGGGATAATTTAAAAGTAATCTGTATTTTGTCACCGACTTTCAAAATGAAAGTAATTTTTCACTTTGTAATGTTTGTTCCTCTCTCTTAATTTAGCTTTGCCCGGCAGGGTACATATTGGTCTTTTATTTGTTACACCATTTATGTAATCTGCAGACGGTATGAAACAAAGCCACATTTCGTGTTTGCACGCTTAGATCTTTCAAACTACGCAACGGTTTTCATGAATAGACAGAGTGATTCAAGACGAAGGTTTTTATGTATACCTACTACGCGGGCGAAGCCGCTGACAAAAGCTAGTATCTATGAAATGCAATAAAGAATTGAGTATTGCTTTTGAAAGTCGGTTGTCTTTTTTTTGTATTTCAAACTTAAAGAATTTATTTCAAATAAACCAATTCCAGGTACTTCTGTATTGTGAAGTGGTGATGAGTCAGAATTTAAAAAAAAACTAAAAAACACGCTTCCATAGAAAACCAAACTAAAAAGTAGAAAAAAAGCGTGGTGTGCTTTTTAAGGTATTTTTTTATTGATATCAGGCACCCCAAACTTTTTTTCCATTATTTTCTACTTTTTAGTTAGGTTTTCTATGGAAGCGTCTTTTTTAGTTTTTTTAAACTATTATTTATTTTCTATTTTTTAGGGTGTTTCGAATTTTGAGACGTATGTCAGCGTAGTTTTCGAAGACAGTTTTTTGCTGTCCTGGTAACCCTGGCAAGGATAATGGCACAAATTTATGAAATTATTGCATTGTCATCGGTCCTTGACAGGTGTGCAAAGTTTGAATGAAATCTGATCGTTTGAAGTGGGTCAAAATCACGCTATAAGGAGTCGGTTACAAACAAACATACAAGTGAAGCTAATATAAAGCGTGTAAAAATGCCAGGTAAAAAGCGTAGGTACCTATGGAGAAGAACGGGAAGAAACTCCATGGACGGTTTTTAATTATTATTTTAAAGTTTTTTAACTCAATTAGTATACCACTATTTGCTATGTAAACAACAGTGACAGGGGAAGTATGGGAATATCATCAGCAGCCTATAACGTTCCCACTGCTGGGACACAGGCCTCCTCTCGGTGAGAGGGGGTGGGCCATAATCCACCACGCGGGCCCAGTGCGGGTTGGTAGATGTCACGTCTTCGAATTTTTTTTTTTTTGGTTCTAAGACATGTCGGTTTCCTCACGATGTTTTCCTTCACCGTTTTGAGAGCAGTGGTGATGAAATAATTTACACAAAGTAAAGCGCCTGCTTGGGTTCGAACTCACGACCTACTACTCGTAAGTCGCGGCCTGTTACCACTGGGCCACCACTGCTCTAGTATGAGGACACCATAAAGATATTCCACATACAAAAAAAAAACCGACGAATTGACGAACCAACTTCTATTTGAAGTCGGTTAAAATTACATCGCATTGAAAACAATGATTATTAGAAAAAGTAACGTTTCTCAGTAAGGTCAAATAGTAATGGCTTCATGGTTATTAGGTTTACTAATAGGGTGACCGTGAGCGCTATAAATAGTTACTACCACCAAAATCAGATACTTTGTTAGGTAGATAGATCATTTTGGATTTTTTGTTATTTAAGAGGTTGTTTTTTTTTCATTGATTTTACGTTCTATTAACGAAACCAAATCACTGGTTTCAAGGATAACGGTGTTTACCCTTAGATCCTGTATATATATTTTTTTTTATGTATGATCACGCATAACTTTTTACACAGTAGTCCGATTGTGATAATTCCTTTTTTATTGGAAAGGGTATATACTCCGAAGGTGGTCCCATATACATTTGGAAAAAAAAATCGAACCCTAAGGGCCGGAAAACAGGGGATGATTGATTGTTCACTCACTGATTGTAATGTATAACCACTTACGCGAGCGTGTTTCTATTAAAAGTCTAAGTTAAAAATGTTTTTGCATCAAAAACGCAGCCGCTAGCCGGTGGTATTCTAAAAATGTTTGCTATTCTATACTCTACTAACTTTATACAGAGTAGTTCGATTTTTATAATTCTTTTTTCATTGGATAGGGTATACCTTTCCAAGAATAATTTGTTACATTAAAGCCAAAAAAAAAAAAAAATAAAAACTTTTTAACAAAAAATTAAACCGCAATTTTTATACAGTACTGTGACTCTTAAATCAAGTCCTACATGGAATATTTGTCTTTTAATCTAAGCAAATTTGTCTTATGTTGTCCGTTCAAATATCTGAGTTATCAGCTATAATCAAGAACAAAAGTTAGTTGAAACAAAAGCGCTATTTCCCGCGATTTTTTTTTTTACTAACTGTAATTTCTATAAGGAGGGGGGGGGGGGGGGCAGACACAACACTGAAAGATAACAAATAAAACCATAGTTTACTTACGTCTCGTTTGAACTCATCCACCAAGAAGTTCACGATCACATTGTCGAAGTCCTCTCCACCGAGCAGGGTGTCTCCGTTGGTGCTCTTCACTTCGAAGACACCCTTCTGGATCTCCAGCACGGAAACATCGAAGGTACCGCCTCCCAAGTCATATACGGCGATGCTGGGAAAGAAATTCAGTCATACAGCTATGTGAAGATAATCCAGGATTGAATATGTAAGTTTTCACGCCCTTTATGCCTGGAGGCTTTTATTTTGGTATTAAGTTTTGTTAACATTATAACACGCTTTCATTAGTTTCATACGTATGTTAGTATGTGCCTATGTAACGGAAACTTTGAACATGATTTTGACCCCCTTGAAAACGTCGGATTAACTCGAAATTTGGCATACTTATCAAGAACCGATGACAATACAATAATTTTATACATTTGTGCCATTATCCTTGCCGAGATTACCAGGATAGCAAAAAAAAAACTGTTTTCGAAAACTAAAGTGACATAGGTACGTCACAAAATTCGAAACACCCTAAAAATAGAAAATTATAATAATCGTTTAAAAAAATAATTTTGATTTTTTGCTTGACTATACTTTTAATTTCATTTGTTTTGGTATATTGGCATGTATAGCTGACATATGGAAAATAATTTTATTTAATTTTCTGTGTCTCGTAAATGTTAATTATTTAGCCTACGTCCCTTTTGTATAGAATCAAGTTTATCTAACTACACAGACAGCTATGCAGCTGGACAGTTTGTTGCGCCATTTCTTTCCAGCTCAAGCACTAGGAAGTGGTAAAAGGGGAGCGTTTTGGAAACTGTCTTATATAATTTGGACGATCAAAAAGTGCTGATTCTCAGTCTACTTTGAATGATTTTTTTATTCTGATGTGTGGTTTTGAGTGCCAAGTTGTTCTGAAAAGTTTTTGAAGATTTGAATTAACGGTATTCTGAAATGAAGTTTCACTAGGTGGCAGCACTGAAACGACAGGTTCTGTTACCTGTCAGAAGTGTCAGAATGCTGAATAAATGATGAATGGAATGTACCGCGGTTTCTAGGAAAGCGGCGTGCAAGTGGCACGCGACTAGCTGGTACCGCGACTACTGTCGCACCGCTGCAAAAGTGTTCCGCGCACTGGCGCGGACACCGATCGGCGGTGCTTACCCTAACGGCCCATTACAATGGAAAGGAGGTGGGTAAAGTTTAGAACATTTTTCGCCTATCATAGTCATGAAAATTCAAAGTATTTATTGACGTCATGTTATTGTGTTTATGTGAAGTTTAGGTATCGTCCATTACATCTATTCTAAAATAGTAAGAAATCAAATCGCCATCAAACGTAAAAGTTTGGCGAGTTTAGAATTAAGTTGCAAAACTGTTCTTTACTTTCATTAAATAAAAATATATATATATTAAAAAAATTGCAAGTCTTATAAAAAAATCATCAAACTTGGCAAATTCGTTGAAGTTTTGTTTTTTTTTAAATCTCATCACAAAATAAACAGTTAAGCGCTTTATGCACCAAAATATTTTTTAGTCTCTCAAATACTACAGTAAATAGGCTTTTTAACTAGCAGCTGCTGCAGCTGAGACGAGAATGTTAAGAAGGATGTGTGGACACGACTTGATAGAATAAGAAATGAGTACATAAGAGGAAGTCTGAACGTGGCACCGATGACTGAAAAGTTGTGTGAGCATCAGTTGTCACTAGCTTTTGTCGTGTATGTGAAATAAAATATTTTGATGTGTGCTCCTTGTGGTGCCAAACTTAAAAAATTCTCCATCCCATTTCTTCATGTGGGTGTCGCAAGAGGCGACTAAGGGAATTACTAGAGAACGTGCAGTAGCGTTCTCTATGCATGTTACCACCATACTACGATCGCCAACCCGCCTGCTAAGCATGGCGATTATAGCAAACCCGCCCGAATTTGGGGAGTACTATGTCCAGCAGTGATCTTGATGTTTTGATTAGAACACTTACATTTTGTCGTCAGTCTTGTCCATGCCGTAGGCGAGGGCCGCCGCCGTCGGCTCGTTGATGACTCTCAACACGTTCAAACCGGAGATTTGACCTGTTGACAACATTTTTGTTCAAACTTTTGTTACGTGGACCTACAAGAAGTAACTAAAATGACTGAAAACCTGATAAAGGGGTGATTGTACTTGCTAATCATAATATTAAAATGTGAAATGATAGGGTATCTATACTAATATTATAAAGCTGAAGAGTTTGTTTGTTTGATTGAACGCGCTGATCTCAAGAACTACTGTTTCGGATTGAAAAAAATATTTTAATGTTGGATGGCCCATTTATCGAGGAAGGCTATAGGCTATATAACATCACGCTACCACCAATAGAAGCAGAGCATCAATAAAAAATGTTGCAAAAATGGGGAAAAAATATTCCTTTTGAGAACAAAAGGAACATTTTTTTTTTTTTTTTTTTCACGATTTCCAGTTAGTTTCCATACCGTTGTTTAAGATGAGCATAGTAAGTAACCTCTTAGTTTTTCAGTTATTTAAATAACATCTTGTATATCAGTTTTATGAATAACACAGATAAAGAAATTGGAAGAGAACGTAATGTACCGCGGTTTCTAGGAAAGCGGCGTGCAAGTGGCACGCGACTAGCTGGTACCGCGACTACTGTCGCACCGCTGCAAAAGTGTTCCGCGCACTGGCGCGGACACCGATCGGCGGTGCTTAGAATTTACTATAGTCTATTCGCGTTAAGAAAATAGTGACTAATAAAGTAAAAAGTAAAAAAAATAGTGGCTAATAATAAACTATAATCCCCAGTTTCCGAGGTCTTGAAGTAAACTCTGAACTTATTAACTATTGATTCGACAGAGTTATCAATTTAAAAAAAAATTAAGTGAGTCCTCTGAATGTGTCAAGCACGAAAACAGGGCATGATTAACTTTTTTAATAATTTGTCAAAAATACACAGTAATAAATAAATGCCAAGCTGAACAAAAGCAGAATATTTGTAAAAATTGCTTCGGTTCATCTTTTATGTTCAACATTGAATACTGTTAAGTCAAATGTAGCGACCCAAACAATTGTGTTACAAATTTTGGGCCATAAAAAGAACAATTGCAAGTTTTTGTTTTTTATGTTATTTGCCATTTGTACGGGACACAAATCGAATGCTTACTATATGCTACTCTACTTTAGTTCGCCATGTTTTAATCTAATAGTATAATCAGACTATAACGTTCCCACTGCTGGGACACAGGCCTCCTCTCGGTAGGACGTACCTATAATCTAGCAGCGGGCCAAATGCAAGTTGGTAGATGTCACATATCTTGGAATTTTTGGTTCAGAACCGGTTTCCTCACGATGTTTTCCTTCACTGTTTTGAGCAGTGGTGATGAAATAATTTACACAAAGTAAAGTGCTCCATTTCTTCCCGTGGCTGTCGTAAAAGGCGAATAAGGGACTTACTAGAGAATGGGCAGCAGCATTCTCTATGCATTTTACCACCATACTGCGATCGCCTGCCAAGCGTATCGATTATGGCCCAGCCCTCCCAAATTTGGGGAGGCCTATGTCCAGCAGTGGACGTCTTACAGCTGAAATGATCATGATGATGATTAACTAAAGATGTTAACACGTACCTGCATCCTTAGTGGCCTGTCTCTGCGAGTCATTGAAGTAAGCCGGCACGGTGATAACTGCATTCTTGACTGTAGTGTTCAGGTAAGCTTCAGCGGTCTCCTTCATCTTCACCAGAACAAACGCTCCGATTTGAGACGGGGAGTAGACTTTACCGTCACTGCCTGTAGGAGAAAATGAAGGAATTTAGTATATTTTATGTCTAAAAGTCTTGACCAAGGGTTCCAGTGAGTTCAAGTTAACACGTTAACTGCTATGTCGGACTGTGTCCGACACTTTTGGTTCCATTCAGGCCTTGTCGGACTTTATGACCGACTAGCTTCTGCCCGCGACTTCGTCCGCGTTAAATTTCGTGTTCCCCCGACCCTTCCCGTCGCGTCGAATCGCCTACCCGTGCGATTTTCCCCGTTTTTGCAACATTTTTCATAACTGCTCCGCTCCTCTTGGTTGTAGCGTGATGTTATATAGCTTATGTTACTCACAGATAATGTAGCTTTCTAATGGTGAAAGAGTTTACAAAATCGGTCCCGTAGTTTTTGAGTTTATCCATTACAAACAAACAAAAATACAAATTTTTCCTCTTTATAATATCAGTGTAGATAGTGTAGACAAACACGTACAAAATCTGAACATGTCGTTGTTGCCTGGCGCCCATGTGACTTTTTCTGATTTTAACCATGGCAGTTAACGTGTTAAGATGTCGATCAATTCGTTAGAGAAGAGATGTCAGCACAATTGAAGAGGTCCGCTAAGACCGATGCCTGCCAGGGTTGCGGATTTGTTGCGAAATAGTTACCGTAGCCCTAGCACAGGCAACTGATGAAACACGGGTGAGTTTTAGTCAGTAAAAGTCTGACACGCCCGCTCCGCCCAGAGTGGGCGAAGTAATTTGAGCCTAAAAGTGTGACAACCAGTCTTACTGAGAGTATCGTATTATTACCCAGTAACCGAGTTGTAGAGGTCAGGTTGGCAGTCGCTTCGTGTAATATAGTCCTCCAGACTGTATCTCGGCAATGGTATCCAATCTCAACGGAAACTAACCATTGGCGCGGGAGACATTATTATAGTGCACAAGTGTGTACACTCTCATAAGTCCGATGGGACGGGAATCCGAGAATTGCCTTTCAGTTGTATGAAGAACGCTGATAAAGAAATAGGAATAAGTGAATGTACCGCGGTTTCTAGGAAAGCGGCGTGCAAGTGGCACGCGACTAGCTGGTACCGCGACTACTGTCGCACCGCTGCAAAAGTGTTCCGCGCACTGGCGCGGACACCGATCGGCGGTGCTTACCCTAACGGCCTATTACTTTGAAAATTTTGAAAATAAATAATGAACAAAAGCGTGAGGTGCCTGATATCAATTACATTATCCATTATTCCTTTCTTTTCCATTATTTTCTACTTTTTAGTTAACCCCGGCAAGGATAATGGCACAAATTTATTAAATTATCGTTTCGTCATCGGTCCTTGATAAGTATGCCAAATTTTGAGTTAATCCGACGTTATGAAGGGGTTCAAAATGTTCAAACTATCCCTTACTAGCTGACCCGACAGACGTTGTCCTGTCTCTTTGATGATATTTGAGCACACATTCTGTCAATTCTATGTCAAATGTCATAATGTTACATTAAAAAACTTTACATTGTCCTATTATATGGTTGTTATGTATTCTTAAATAAGTGTTCTTAAATTTTCTAATTTTCCGCGCATTTTTTTTCTTTTTTTCTTTCATAAGAACCTTCTCCTGACGATTACAAACACAACAAAAAAAAAAAAAGTGAAATCGGTCCAGCCGTTCACGCGTGATGTCGTGACCAAGGGAAATAGGGATTTATTTTTATATATATATATAGATATAGGCACACACTAACGTATGAAGCTAATAACATCGTGTTAAAAAAGGAAAAGTCCAAAACATTCAAAGCACGGACTTTGGGCATCTCGCTCAACATGTTAAAATCTAAAATTACTCGTCCACTTACCCTGCACCCAAGCATCGCCATTGGAAGCCCTAACGACCTTATACGAAAGATTCTTCATATCCTTCTGGACTTCAGGGTCATCGAACCGCCTTCCGATCAGTCGCTTGGTGGCGTAGAAAGTGTTGCCACTGTTGGTGACCGCTTGGCGCTTGGCTGGCATGCCCACCAGGCGCTCGCCGTCCTTGGTGAAAGCGACGTGAGAGGGGGTGGTGCGGGAGCCCTCGCTGTTTTCCACGACCTGTTTGGAAGGGAAAATGACTTTGGTAAAATTTGGTGTTGTTTTGAAATGTGGAGATCCTTGGGCTAAATTGAAAAATTCGATCACAGGCGCTTTGGAATCGCCGATTCTTCCGAATCATTTTAAAATGAAAAAAAAAAAAGCTCCCTATTAGATTGGCGATACGGCTTACGTGAGATGTCAAAACGGCTGACATTGTGAACAATTACCGCCGAAATGCGTTGGACTGGACTATTACAAAGCCTATCGTTGTCCAGAAGAAATTCATTGTGTAATTCTGTCCCCGATGTTATAACAAGAGAACTTAGTTTGTTTACAGAACTGTCATTCTTAATTCAAGTCCTACATGGAATATTTTTCACCCTATTTTGTCCGTATAAATATCTGGATATAATCATTAAGATATACCAATTTAAAAATGCTGATACAAAAGTGCGATTTCTCGCGATAAAAATTTCTTGACTTACTGTAATTACAATAACGAGGCCAGAATACCACTACTACAGTTAACTCTAGAATATGCTAAACTCCTGGAGCTTATCATGGTCCAATTGTAAAAAATGTTTCAATTAACTTTATTAACCCATCAAGCGCCTACTAGAAGCCGTTTGCATGTAAGCTTTCAATGGTTTTCACTTTTATTAACCGACTTCAAAAAGGAGGAGGTTATCAATTCGGATGTTTATATGTTTTTTTTTTTTTTTTTTTTTTATGTATGTTCGGCCATAACTCCGTCATATATAGACGGATTTGCAAAATTCTTTTTTTGTTCGAAAGGGGTTTATTCCGAAATGGTCCCATATCATTTTCATATAGATCTGATGATGAGTTCGGGAGACAGACACCGGAACTCTTTAAAAAATGTCGCATAAATATGCATTGTTTGTTTGGAATTAGTGCAGGGTGAATACCACAACTAAAAATTTTAAAATAAAAACTTTTTTGCAAAAAAAAACAACCGACTTCCTTAAAAACACTACAAAGTGAAAAATAACTTTAATTTCGGAAGTCGGTGGCAAAAAAACCATAAATACAGATCCTAAGACACCGACTACCGAAATTAAAGTTATTTTTCACTTTGTAGTGTTTTTAAGGAAGTCGGTTGTTTTTTTTTGCAAAAAAGTTTTTATATTTATTGTAATTTCAAATGTATTTTTCTTATAAAAAAGCGTTGGTTTATTTGACACTACCGGGACATATGATACACAGGAACGTACTACCGGGATAAAAAGTATCCTATGTGTTAATCCAGGTTATAAACTATCTGTGTGGCAAATTTTATCCAAACCCGTTAAGCCGTTTTTGCATGATTGAGAAACAAACATCCAAACTTTCATTTTTCTATTATTGGTATGATTTGTCGGGTAAGTAATGAATACAGGTGTTTGGCCGAACGTTGAACATACGAAAATGGTGGATAGGTGGGGTCATCTGCTACTTACTCAGCCCGAATTTATTTGGCCCTGGCCCACTGGATATTTAAAAAAAAATAAAATGTTTTAATGCTAGTTGAAATTAAGATTTAAGTATTTTTTAAATCTTTCTGTAAGTTTGAGGACTCATAACTTTTTTTCTAGCTAACATATAAAGCAATAATTTTATGAGAATCTGCCAACATACAAGATTAAAAAAAAAAATTGCCTGTTTTACCCATTTTTAATCAAAATTACACTTTACAGTTAAGAAAGTGGTGAAACAAGAAGAAATTAAAAAAAAAAATATATATCCAGTTGGCCAGGGCCAAATAAATTAGGGCTGAGTAAGTAGCAGATGACCCCACCTATCCACCATTTTCGTATGTTCAACGTTCTGCCAAACAGCCTGTATATCACTGTGGCATATTTTAACCAAATCCGTTCTGCCCTTTTTGCATGACTGAGTAACAAACATCCAAATTTACACATTTCTATTATTAGTATGATTTCTCAGGTTAGTAATAAACCCATTTAAGGCAGCTGTACTGGATTGAGTACAGTTCAAGTTTTAAACATAATATATTTAAAAAATATAAGACTAACATAATTCTTTGATTTAAAATCAACAGAGGGTAAAATTGCTTAATCCATACTAATATTATAAATGTGAAAGTGTGTGTGTCTATTTGTCCGTCTTTCACGGCAAAACGGAGCGACGAATTGACGTGATTTATTAAGTGGAGATAGTTGAAGGGAGGGAGAGTGACATAGGCTACTTTTTGTCTCTTCCTTCGTCTGCCTCCGCGATAACCGACATTTACGGGAACGAAGTCGCGGGCAATACCTAGTTTATTATAAAAAGCGTAAATTGGGTTGTATCTTTTTTTGGGACAGAGATTCACTTAAGTTGCAATTCTCAAGACAACTCAGGCAAGTCTTTTCATCAAGTTATATGCATAATATTCTGAGATATATTCTTGTTTATAATTATTGTAATCGTTAACCATTTTTTTTTTAAGTTTCTTGGCTTTTATTGATTTCTACAATACAAGCGTATCTCTGTCCCACCCCCTAAAAACCTAAAAATAAATGGGTTTTTTTCTTCGTTTTTCTCCCCTTTTTGTATTTCTTACTACTTCAATCATTATAAAAATAATTATTTTGAAACAGTTACGTTTTTAACTTATATTTTGCCATTAATTTGTTAAGAGGTCACAAAAATAAAATCCTAACTCAAGTAGGTACAATTATGAGAGTACCAATATCCTGTTAAGATGCAAACATTCTACAATAACACAAGTTTTACGTGCCACTTAAGAACACGACCCGAGCATAATACTATCTCTACCCTAATCTGTGTCACTTATAAATAGAATGAATGAAGTTAAGAAACTATTGGAAAACACATTTGTCATATACCGTGACATTTTAGTCGTATTACAAAGGCTGTCCACTTATTGTATCCGACATAATATACCTCTAGGCGTGATTTTTTTTTTACCATTTATAAAATTAAGATAACAGGTCCAAAAAAAAAAATGCATTAGAATTATGTGCATCCTGTTAATAATGTTTACGTATCAGATGGTAGCGAACATAACTACCCAGAGCACGAGTCGACAAGATCATTCCATTTTCCAGGAGACAAAATATCAATTACAAACTACGTCATGCGTCATCATAATAAATAATATTTTTATTTTTTAGTAATTCAAATGTTAATTTTTTTCTTATGGATGTGTAGTGGTCATTCGAGGATACATGAAGTGGGCTGCCGAAGACGATTAAAATGTCACGGCATACAACAGTAAAGAATTAGTGTTCTACTTCTATGCCTGTTATAATTTCAAATCACCGCGCAGGGAAAAGCGATATAATATTTTGACAAATCATCATTTATCATTTCAGCTGTAAAACGTTCACAGCTGGACATAGATCTCCACCAATTTGGAGGCCTTTGCCGTAATCTCCACGCTTGGCAGACGGGTTGACGATCACAGTATGGTGGTAAATTGCGTAGAGAACGCTGCTGCCCATTCTGTAGTAAGTCCCTTAGTCACCTTTTACGACATCCACGGGAAAAATAATAGTTTGTGTCGTATGTCAGCGTAGTTTTCGAAGACAGTTTTTTGCTGTCCTGGTAACCCTGGCAAGGATAATGGCACAAATTTATGAAATCCTTGACAGGTGTGCAAAGTTTGAATGAAATCTGGTCGTTTAAAGTGGGTCAAAATCGCACTATAAGGAGTCGGTTACAAACATACAAACAAACATACAAGTGAAGCTAATATAAAGCGTGTAATAATACCGGAGATGCTATTCTTTACGCTCGGCGCCACACGGACATTTTTACATATACCCGGACATTTTTGACTACTGGATTGATAATGTAGTGACATCACTACTGAGTGCGGCTGTCTAATTGGTAATATCTAAAAAACTGGCCAAGTGCAAGTCGGACTCGCGCACGAAGGGTTCCGTACCATTATCGGCAAACAAAAAACACGTTTGTTGTATGGGAGTCCCCCTTAAATATTTGTTTTATTTTTATTTATTTTTAAAGTGAACATATAACTAAATATTCTGTGAAAATTTTAAGCGTCTACCTGTTGCCGCTATCAATATCGAGCAAAAATGTGCAAAAAAAATCACGTTTGCTGTATGGGAGCCCCCTTAAATATCTATTCTGTTATTTAGTATTTGTTGTTATAGCGGCAACAGAAAATACATCATCTGTAAAAATTTCAAATCTCTATCACGATTCATAAGATACAGCCTGGTGACAGACGGACGAACAACGGAGTCTTAGTAATAGGGTCTGGTTTTACCCTTTGGGTACAGAACCCTAAAAAAAATTAAGACAAACCGTAAAAGCGAACCGTAAGTTTTATTTCAAACACAATATGTTTCGCCCATATTTCAGCTGTACATTCTTATGTAAAACTCAGGAACAACAGAATCCTGCCAGGGTCGCGAGATTTGTTTGAAAGAGAAACCGTGGCCCTGGCATATGGGCAACTGAAGGAACACGGGTGGGTTTTTAGTCAGTAAAAGTCTGTCACGCCCTTCCGCTCCACCCTGAGCAGGAGAGGTAATTTGATGATTTCTCACCCACAAAAAAAAAAAAAATACAGAATAATACATTATCAATTGCGTAACACATTTTCGATCAGAAACCGAATAATTTTGAATTGCTAACCCATTTTTTTACATGTTTGAAAAAGTTCTCTGCTCTACAACGTAAATATCGCAATAAATGTTGTCGAACTATTCCTACTATATTCGTCCTACAATTCGTGTTAAATAATGACGCCTCTGTATGTTTATTGTTTTTTTTTTTTTAATTATTTCTATCCAAAATACGGTAACTAACTACATAAATATTCTTTTAAGTGACGCCTGACTGACGTACTCTAGCATTATCTCTCATAGTGATAACAGAATTATCAAAATAGGAGATACGAGATATAAATTACGTAATAAAAAAATGTACCGCGGTTTCTAGGAAAGCGGCGTGCAAGTGGCACGCGACTAGCTGGTACCGCGACTACTGTCGCACCGCTGCAAAAGTGTTTCGCGCACTGGCGCGGACACCGATCGGCGGTGCTTACCCTAACGGCCTATTACTTTGGAAAATGTTGGCTGAAAATGTACTCATAATCCGATACCGTGTGGTGCCGGACGTAAAGAATAACACCACCCCATTTCTTCCCGTGGGTGTCGTAAGAGGCGACTAAAGGACTTACTAGAGAATGGGCAGCAGCGTTCTCTATGCATTTTACCACCAAACTGCGATCGCCAAGCCGCCTGCCAAGCGTGGCGATTGTGGCAAATCCCCCCAAAAAATGTACCGGTCAAATTGGCGATGCATGGGGGAGGCCCATGTCCAGCAGTGAGCTTCTTACGGCTGAAATGATGATGATGATGACTCATAATCCCGTTGCTTTTACTAAATGAACCCTAAAGACTGTTAAGACTAGATTAGAATCAATTCTATTTTAATGTAAATGTTGACGTTCCCATTTCTTCCCGTGGGTGTCACAAAATGCGACTAAGGGACTTACTAGAGAATGAGCAGCAGCGTTCTCTATGCATTTTACCACCAAACTGCGATCGCCAAGCCGCCTGCCAAGCGTGGCGATTATGGAAAAACCCCGCAAATTGGGGGAAGCCTATGTCTAGCAGTGGACGTCATTCGGCTGATATACTCCATACAATGGCGTAGCCACAGCCCCCCCCCCCCCCTTAAAATTACCCAGCTGAATTTCAGATCAACTTTTCAGTAACCTAAAGTTACAAGAAAAACATTGACGCGGGAGTGTTGTTGCTAAGCAACTGTGAAATTGTATTTATAAAAACAAAATGACTTAGTTCCAATTTCGGCTACTCGCCAAAATAAACTTGTACAACTATCTATAATTCAACTAGCTTCTGACCGCGACTTCGTCCGCGTCAAATTTTTGCACAAATCGTTTGGAGCTAACAGATAATTGTGACTGTCAAACAATAAACAAATAATTTGCAATAAAATAATATTGCGACTATAAATTGAGATGTAAGCTATCCTATCTTTACCGTGACCCTGGCATATGGGCAACTGAAGGAACACGGGTGGGTTTTAGTCAGTAAAAGTCTGACACGCCCTCCTGCTCCGCCCAGAGCGGGAGAAGTCATTTGAAAATTTCCCAGCCAAAAAAAAAGAAGCTATCCTATCTTTCAAGTTGGATCAAACTGCACACGGTGTGCAGATTTTATTAAAATCGGTTTAGTCGTTTAGGAGTACATCCCGGACAAACAACGTGACGCGTAATTTATATATATATTAAGATAAGATACTAAGATTATAAATGCGCAAGTAAACCTGTCTGTCTGTTACAGTTTCACGACTAAACCACTGAACCGATTTTTATGAAATTTGGTGGGGGGTAAGTTTGAACCCCAAGAATGGACATCATCATCATTTCAGCAGCAAGACGTCCACAGCTGGACATATGCCTCCCCCAATTTGAGGGGGGGTTTGTCATAATTGCCACGTTTGGCAGTCAGTCGCAGTAAGCTGGTAAAATGCATAGAGAACGCTGCTGCACATTCTCTAGTAAGTCCCTTGATCGCCTTTTGCGACACCTACGGAATGAAATAGGGATGGTGCTATTCTTTACCGGCACCACACGGATTTGTTAAGTATTGAATTCATATCTATTTAATTATTCTTTAGTACTATTTACAAAAAAATATTGTTTCTCTATGTAAATCATAAGACCTTCATTTTACGTTTGCCTTGAAAGAAGTCATTAAATTACATAACATTGCGTAGCTTTACATAGAATTAAACAAACTCACTTTTCGTGTACCATTCAAATTAATTTATTTCACATAAACCTATATGGGCCTGCTAGGGTCGCGAGATTCGTTCGAAAGAGATACCGTGGCCCTAGCGTTGCCAACCTTTTTTACCAGAAATAAAGTATATTCAGGTCTGAGAAGAATATTAAACAGTATTTTAGAAAAATTAACAGTATTTTATTTATTTAATGTTATAATTACATATTTTTGAGAGCTTCTCGCACAATTTATTAATTTAAATTCTTTATATGTGAGCGTCAATGTCTAAAACTATAGTGTTAATCATATTGATGCTGAAAACAGTATTTTGTATACTTTATTTTTGTTCAACAGTTCAGTATAATCTAGTGAAAAAAAAAACAGTATAATACTGTCTTAACAGTATAGCTGGCAACCCTACGTGGCCCAAGCATAATGGGCAACTGAAGGAACACGGGTGGGTTTTAGTCAGTAAAAGTCTCGACCACGCCCTTCCGCTCCACCCGGAGCGGGAGACGTCAATTGATGATTTACCATCCACAAAAAAAAAACCTACATGGTCACTTATGAAACGTCAAAAGTTAGGTGCACGGTTCCAATTGGTTAAAGAGGCAGCAAGAAACTCCATGGTTACTCTATAAATAAAAATATTTCTGATAGATTTTGACTATGACTGGGAGTTCTGAACTGTCTTTGTTCTATGTTATGGGGGTTTGGTTCCACACTTATTGCTTTTCTGAACTGTCAAGTAGACATTTCGTCAGAAAGATGGGAGTTAGTTGCCCATTTCAAAGCATAGTCAGGGTTACAAATGAGAACAGCGGACAAGAAATTCCAGTAAAATGATATTTGACAAGTTTTTCTGTTGATATACATTATTAGCGCTTTGAATTCTTGGAAGAAGTGGCTCGTTTTCTTGTTTTCCCAGATAAATAGACTAATGTTATAAATCTGAAAGTTTGTGAGGAAGTACGAATGTTTGTTACTCTTTCTCACTACTGATCGGATTTAGCTGAAATTTGCCAAACAGATTGTTTATAACCTGGATTAACAAATAGGGTTCAATTCCGACCTGGACGCGGACGAAGCCGCTGTCAAAAGCTAGTCTATAATATAAAGTGCTTACCTTGGGTGTCTTGCCCTCCATGACGGCAACGCAAGAGTTGGTGGTACCCAGGTCGATACCGATGACAGCGCCGCGGACGCCCTCCGACCTAAGTACATAGAAAACCATTGATAACTTGTTTTTGTCATGTCTACCTATTTGGTAAGTAACCTACTTCCTACTAGAAGTTTGTTTGAAGGAATGTACCGCGGTTTCTAGGAAAGCGGCGTGCAAGTGGCACGCGACTAGCTGGTACCGCGACTACTGTCGCACCGCTGCAAAAGTGTTCCGCGCATTGGCGCTGACACCGATCGGCGGTGCTTTATTTAAATGTTAGAACTTCTCGGTAAAAGTCTGGAGTCTAGATTTTAGCCAGACAAAAGGCAATAGTGCGACTATTGCCATTTTGTACAGTTATGATTAAGTCCCATGTAACAGGAGGCAAGCGTATTACCATCAGTCGAGCACAAGTCTAGAAGACTCCAGGCAGCCACTGAGGTCTGCTACGACCGATGCCTGCCAGGGTCGCGAGATTTGAACGAAAGAGTTACCGTGGCCCTGGCATAGGCACCTGAAGGAACACGGGTGAGGTTTAGTTAGTAAAAGTCTGACACGCCCATCCGCTCCACCCAGAGCGGTAGACGTCATTTGATGATTTGATTTCCCACCCACAAAAAAAAAGGGCAGCCACTGAGAAATTCTATTTGGTGCCAGGACCTCAATAGCACTTCCATTTCCCAATCATTTCCAACTATAACAGGGTTAACTTCCAGTCTAATCAGAAGCTGCTGAGTACCAAAAGCAACTGCCCGTCTGATCTCCACGACCCACTTATTGAACAACTTTGGATAAGACAGGTTGTCAAACTTTCAGATTGCTACACATAATATCTGACATTACATATTACACAGTCCTATACTCAGCCCGTTCTTAGATACATTAAATAAAAAACACATTGGACATACTACAAAACATTGGACATTAAATGTGTGAAATACCAAGAAAGAAAAAGAAAAGAAAGAAAGAAAAGAAGAATGAAACTAAGATGACAAGAAATGTACAAACTAGTTAAAGTAGCGATGCGCGATGGCGAGAGGTTTTATTCGATTGTTTCGATTGTTCGAACATCTCGATGGTTTTCGATTATTTCGACTTGGACCCGAGTCCGACTCGGTCTGTTTGATTGCGACTGGCGCATGGCGCGTTCATTCGCGAGTTGTTCGTCGATGGTTTAGAGTTTCGCGAGTTCTTGACTTGTGATTGCGAATCCATACTAATTCTTTCAACAAGAGCAATCGAAAATAATCAAATACCATGAGGGAATAAAATTTGAGTAGTTAGCTTTTGGCGAATACTTAGATATAAGGAATTACGAAAATAAATAAAACATATCGAGGTTTCATAATGAATCAGTTTTTTTTATTAATTAGATATGTATGTAGCATATTTTTTTAATCTTATTATCTATCTACCTATTTAAATCTAAAGGTAAAATCAGTCCGCACGGGATAATCAACAATCATAATCAAATAACAATCACAGAATCGTTTCAGAAAAGTCTTTTAATCTCTATAATGTAATATTTTCTATTCTTTGTTAATATCAAATCACAGACATATTATTAAGGTAACTACTAATCTATACGGTTTTCTTTTAGGAATAATAAACTTGTTACGAGTATAATAAAGGAGCTGAATCAGTCGGGATTCTTTCATATATATTTTAGAAAACAATAACGAAATCAACAAAAATATTATGTACCTACTTGTCTACGCGCGGCTCGCTCGACTCGAGTCTGGCACGCTCTCGCCTCTAACTAACATACACTTCGGCTCGATGCATGCAATCGACTGACCTCGGTGACCGAGCGAGACTCGGTGAATGAGAGTGACTGATTCGACCAATCGAAAACGATTCCGGTCGATTACGCTGACTCGTAACAATCGAAAAACATCTCGATCGTTTTGTAGAACGGCGAGTCGATGGTTGACTCGATGGTTTATTTTAACGACTCCGATTCTTTCGATTGTTAAAACATCTCGGAATCGCCCATCGCTAAGTTAAAGTTTATACATTTCTTGTCATCTTGGTTTCTTTCAGAATATAACATTTAGGTACATTAAATTCAGAATGATGAAATACAGGAAATAATATGGAAACAGCTGCCTTGCCTATGGGCAAACCCTTTCAACATTTTGCTACTGCAACCTTTGCAACATACATTGGATAGTTTTTTTCCTTCGCTTTTTTGTCATCTATTTAATAACTATTTTAATCATAATTTTAACTTATTTTAATAATGAATGTACCT
Organism: Aporophyla nigra; assembly: GCA_947507805.1. NCBI lineage: Eukaryota > Metazoa > Arthropoda > Insecta > Lepidoptera > Noctuidae > Aporophyla > Aporophyla nigra. The sequence continues at coordinate 6,950,237 of OX382321.1, read as the reverse complement.
AACTATTATTTTGCTATTTTAATTATATTTCTGTTAATCTTAAATTAAATATAAACAATGTATATTGCATAAAATCCCGAACCTACTGATTGGGAGAAGACACTGGCTCCTGTAACACAGGTGTTTTTACCTAGCGCCTCCTACGCTAGGTAAAAACAGGGTCGGGGCTTCACTTTGTTTGTACACATTTTTATGCCAATAGATAATTTATTATTTAGTTGCTATTCAAATCAGATGACCATTGGCCTTTTTAACTTTTTCCCAAAAACAAATGTTGGAAATGGCTTCCAGTCCAATGAGATGCAGCTAAATATCATTATTTTACATGGAGCAACTTCTTATCTGATTTCCACAACAGATTTAATACGTTATACAATACCAAATCAAATTAGATATCATAATTTTATTCAAATATTGCAGTTCAAAGTTCAGTTTTGAGGTTATAACTTTACCTTCAAAAACCAGCAACATATTTTAATTATTTATGCCTTTTGTGAGTTTTTCTAACTTGTAAAAGCTAAGGGTAACTAAGGGTTTATCAGCTGATTTATTCCCTTACTATAGGAGAGTATGATATCTCAACTGTCAATTTAATCAGTTCTTTTTTTATAATTGACAGCCTTGTAAATAGAAAATATTATATTTAAAACACAAGAACAAGGAATATGATGTTAAATTTAATGGCCCTAGACTGTATATTAGAACTTGTTCTTGTCTTAAATCTGAATAATACATTTATTATACTGGGACTTGGTATTTTCTCAGACAATCCAGGTTTTTAGTATGAACTAACTGCGTGCATCAAATTCTAGAGTATTCATGAGACTTTTCTCAAAATTAGGAATGTTACCATGAAGGTCAATGAACCTAGTTGTTGAGAAATGAAGCCACTGATAATTTCCACATTCTCAGAGCATGAAGGTCATGCCCTATCGACCAAACTCCTTAATTTATGATGTATGCAAAGGTCAACCTCAAATATGCAATAAGTTAGGTTATGACGAAATATGTGAAAAAAAAAAGATTATTTAATACTTACTTGTTCCTGTATTGGACAGCATGTTGCTGGTAAATGGGCACTGTGGGGGCTGCGGTCTGAAATGCACGATAATAAGACGAAATGTTAACCTATACATTTTAGAAGTCGGGTCCTCGTGTCCGCAGAACCGGCGCGAATAATCAAGAGAAACACAAAGAAATAACACAAATTGCTACAGGGAAGCAGAAATTCATAAGTTTTTGACATTTTCTAACAATGTGACATACGATTTTCATTCGTTTTCAGAAATAAAATGGTCACTCACGTTTCTGATAATTGACGAGAAATTCCTTTGTGTGTATAGATCTGAACTTAAGCCCGAGCACTCCAAAGCCTTACGGCCGATCACCCGCGTAGCGGTCAACATTTTTGCGACAAAATTATCAACTATTTAATTTATTTGCTAGCTTTATTTCACTTCAAACAGAACATGTGGGTGACGCAACTTCATGAAAGAACGAGTTTTACTTTTTTTTCTAGCACACCTCGAAGAATAAACCTTGCCAACACAAAAAAAATACTACCGGTCGCCCTAGAATGTTCGCCTTTTTACTCACGGACAGAACGTTTCCATTGGCATACAATGTTCTGCAGTTTATTTTTATTGGTCCAACGCCAATGACGTCACTCACTGAACCAATGAAAAATACGGAATTGTTTGCCTTACAGAGTTGTTGTCACTGAAAACTAGCCAATTATGTAACAATGACAAAAGTTATAAAAATGTGTTTAATTTTCTTTCGTGATAAAAATGTGATCGCACTGTTTTAAAAAAGTGTGATTTATCGGCCGCGTATGTTTTTAAAATTATATTAACCATCGTAAACCAGTCGTTCTCCACCATAACTATTGCCACCTTGTGACGACTGGTATCATTATATTTTACATACTTCGCTGTGAGATGGCGCTACGTACCGCGTTTGAATATGTTTAACGCTCACCAAACGCTCACTGAAAAATCTCAAATAATATATTTTATAAAAGATTTCCAGCTTTAAAAAACCTGCCTTTAAAAAGTTTAACTTACCGTATAGAAAAAAGTAAGTAGGTATTTCTGATATAGTTATATACATAAACTCACGCTTTTTCGCCACCAGCAATGATCCTAACATTCCTGACCTTAGAAAGTTCCTAACCCTACGTTCATACATCTGTCTCTGGTCATACTGGGTCATACACGCACGCCGGTTACCAGTACTACGCACATGACCCTCCTGAAGAACATCACCAATAAGGTCACAATATGCTCTCCTAGGGCGACCCCTTTCGACAAGTCAAGTCATATCGATATGAATTCTAGAGTTATTTCTTTGATTTTTACGAATAAGCGCGAAATTTTAAATAACGAATCATACGTCCTTACTAATTGGGAATTTATTCTAGGTCAGGAGTTAAGGCATATAGGTCGGGATTGATTGGTCGGCGCTGTGGAGCAAACAATAAAATAAAGATTTAAAAATAATGGCAATTTATTAATGTAGCAAGTATTTATTACTAAAGTAGTTACTTACATGTCTCAGATACTTAATAATCAAAACCTTACTTATTTATGTGATACGTGCATTGCTGCTTACAAACACATGGACCTATACATATATAGGTACTTAGTACATTTATAATCACACCTATTTGGTACCGATAACCGAAATAATTTTCTTCTAGAACCGACAGACATAGTTTTGTTTTTTGAACGAAGATCCGTAACGCGGCTTCGTAGGAGTTGAGTAGTTGAGTTGATGGAAGTCGTTACGTACGTTACATCCCCTCTCATTTTCTCACTCTCAATCTCTGTCTTTTTTCTCTTATGCGAGTGTCTTTAACTCAGAAACTAGTGTTTAAGAAGAGTTAAAAAGTTAGTACACTTAGTGCATTCACTTCGATCCAACCTGTCACTTGCTGCCCTCTACCAGCGATACCCTAAGCCGAGGTCCGTACCCTTAGCGAGTAGTCACTCTAGTTTTAAGTTTTTAAGCCCTGGCCTTAATTTGTTAAGCTGCAGGCAAGTCCGGTTAAGCACCCGACAACCCCATAGGTAGACCTGTATGACATCACTCCAAAAAAAAAAAAGTGTCAAAAAGTTAGTTCGTTTAGTGCAAAGACATTTGCGACCGAGTAACGCGTAAAACACTAAATCAGGGATGGCAGATCAGGTAGATTGGGCAGATCAATTTAGGGTATGAAAAAAATATGTCTGTCTGTTTGTTCCTGCTGATCTTCTAAAATGCTGGACCTATTTCCACTGGCAAATAACTGAGGGGCAATTCTCGTAATTTTAAGAACGTTCACAGTCTGATCTCAGTGTCAATCTGACAAAAATACCTCGAGTTTCCGTACATTTTTGACAAGTTATTGACGGTTGAGGGTCGCCGAGATGAAACTCTGCGACTAGATTTTAAACGTTTTTATTACGAGTTCTGATGTTATAACGAGTGGGATAGGCTACTTATTGTCTCGGTAGCTCGTTCCCGTGCAGGCTTGCGGGCGGCGAGCAATGGGTAGCTCGCCGCCCGGTAAGGACCAGGCTCGGGTCGACAGCGCGTAGTGGTCAGCGCGTGCCTCAAAAAGATGTCGACAAACATTGAAGGGGTCCGCTGGTACCGTTGCCTGGAAGGGTCACGGAATTGTTTGAAAGAGATACCGTGGCCCTGGCATATAGGTAACTGAAGGAACACGGGTGAGTTTTAGTCAGTAAAAGTCCGCCCAGAGCGGGACACGTCATTTGATGATTTCCCATCCACAAAAAAAAAGGAGTGACATAGGCTATTTTTTGTCCCGGTAATACGTACCCGTGGGATAATTTTGGACATCCACGCGGGCGAAGCCGCGGACAACAGCTAGTGTTAACTAAAATAATGAAGCTATTATATAATACTTATTGTAAGTCTACAGTTCTGTTGGTTTATCTTATTGGTAGATACAATAATTAATGAGGTATGTAATGACTTAGCTTAGATAGAATTTACACTAAAATTAGACAATTGCACTTCTGTATAGAGATCATTATTTAACTAACTAACTAATAAGTACTATAATTATTTGAAAATTACAATCACAAAATGGACGGAACTTAACTTATTTGTGTACTTAGGCACTTATTTCACTAGAGTTCGAAATAATTATTTTAATATTTTTTTTATACTTATAATGCGTTTTACATTCATGTCACTTTACGCACAGCTGGTCTCTTCTTTAAAAATATCAATTATAAACTTGACGTGAGCTGTCATTTCACTGGATTTTAGTTTGACACTATTGACAGTTCACTTCACCAATTATTCACGGTGAGATTTATTCATTATGGATCGGCAAGACTTCATTTTGAATTCACTCGAGCTCTGCGTGGTAATTGCGTAGCACTACCTGTAGGAATCTTTCATTATGACATTTCAACCACATTCGTTACGATATTTACGTTGTTGAGCAGACACATTTCTCGAATATATGAAGCAATGTATTAGAACTATCCTTGCAGATGAGTGATGGAGACAGCAAGTTAACGCGCCGCTCGATATGTCATATTTATAGCCAGCCGATCTGTTTTGAAAAATTATGATCTGTATTAAAAGATGAAGTGAAATGAGCTTTAAGTACATTTTCAGCCTATAATGTTCCCAGTGTTGGGATACAGGTCTCCTCTCTGTGAGAGGTAGTAGAGGAAGTAGTAGAGGTAACCGGCATTCCCATGCCGGTTTCCTCACGATGTTTTCCATCACGGTTAGAGCATTAGAAAGTAGTAGTGATGAAATAAGTTACTCATAGTAAAACGCCTGTCTGGGTCCCCACTCGACTTGAAGTAATCTGTCAAAATTGACAATCCCTTGACAGTAACATCAGGCCGAATGACAGCTTAATTCACTTAAGTTTTTCACGTTGAAATTGTTACAGAATAGCCCAGCAGTATTATAGTATCGTAGTTATCTAGTCAGGAGTGGTAGAAGACGGTGCAGGAGCTGGTGGTTCATCTCTAGCAGCCAGGAGTGAACGAAGTGCCAGCGCTTCCTGACGAAGAGCGGCAACGTGTGCTCGGAGGGACGCGTTCTCTTGTTCTAGGAGACAGGCTCGCCAGGCTATCTGGTGGAGGGAAAAAGATAATTGTTTTAGTAAATGGAAGTACATGTATGGTGTACCACGGGCTGAAGACCCTTAAGGTCGACACAGCAAATAACTTGTCAGTCTAGTTAGGACTTTAAATCGACTGCACTAGAGTAAAATGTACGATGAGACAGAATAGAGGACAGCTTGCGCGCTTCAAGCGAGGAACTCGCTCCCCAGCGAAGAAACGCCTGCAACCGGTATGCTACATTTCGCCAGTCATGTCTATGTCCCATATTATAATAGGGGGCGAGCTTATGGCCAACGATCGGACACCATCCAAACTCCGGGCTGCTACTGAGAAATTCCAGATAGGAAACCCAATAACAATTTGTCTGACCTGAGACAGTGATGACATATGGCACTGAGACGTGGTCGCTCACAATGGGCCTCATAAGAAGGCTCAAAGTCACTCAAAGAGCAATGGAGAGGGCTATGCTTGGAGTTTCCCTACGCGATCGAATCAGAAATGAAGAGATCCGTAGGAAAACCAAGGTAACCGATATAGCCCGAAGAATTGCCAAACTTAAGTGGCAGTGGGCAGGGCACATTGCTCGCAGAACGGATGGCCGATGGGGTCGGAAGGTTCTGGAGTGGCGACCGCGTACTGGAAGACGGAGCGTTGGAAGGCCTCCCACAAGATGGACCGATGACCTGGTGAAGGCCGCAGGAATACGTTGGATGCGAGAAGCACAGAATAGGTCGAAGTGGCGGTGCTTGGGGGAGGCCTATGTCCAGCAATGGACGTCTTTCGGCTGAAATGATGATGACCTGAGAATCCAACCAAAACCCTCATGCGCTTTCGACCAGTAGACAAATGGGCAGACATAATCTATACTAATATTATTAAGCTGAAGAGTTTGTTTGGTTGAACGTACTAATATCGGGAACTACGTTTAGTGCTAGATAGGAAGGCTATAGACTATATCACATCACACTAGGACGCTTAGGAGCCCCGCATTGTCCGTGTGTGTGTGGCATCACAGAGGCCCTATCGGAATACCAGCGCTGCGGTAGTTGTTTTTTACAAATATCGCAGCATTATGCTGAGATAGACCTTTTTGACCTGACACAGGTTCTCTTTTATTTTTTTATCTTTTAGTACTATGTATTTTGTTATTTGTATCTTAATTTTTTTTTAAGTTTTTCTTATAGTTTTATGTCCTGTGCGTATTTTAAATAAAGTATTTCTCTTTCTTTCAGCAAAATGGAAAAAAGTCACGAATAGAAAGACCTCGCATTGGCAGGTGATTTGATGCCCGTCGCATCAACTCACCTGCCAGTCAGGAGCAAGAAATTTAACGAGGACGAAGTCACGGGCAGAAGCGAGAAAGTATACAATCTTATGCAAAACGCTCGCAATAGTAATAAGCTCGCCGCCTATTCCATGAGGCTTTAACATACCTAGCTAGCGAAATGTGAGTGTACTATAGATACCACCTCCACCGAATTCCTCCGGGAGAACAGGCATGACAGTTTCAAGAAAATATAACCATAACTTAGGTACCTGGTCTTCTCTAATACGTCTCGCGTCTCTAGACTTCTTGGCAGCTTGGTTGTTTCTTCGCCGTCTTTCAAAGTACTTCTCGTCTTTCAACTCTGGAGGGATCGGTCGCTTCTCACCTCGGCGACGAATGTCCAGCTCGCTGTTCGGTGAGGGGAGCACTGGGGACCAAACACGAATAGAATAAGAAATTATCATCCATCATCATCATTTCAGCCCAAAAACGTCCACTGTTGGACATAGGCCTCTCCCAATTTGGGGGGGTTAGCCATAATCGCCACTCTTGGCAGGCGGGTTGGCGATCGCAGTATGGTGGCAAAATGCAAAGAGAACTCTGCTGCCCATTCTCTAATAAGTACCTTAGTCGCCTCTTACGACATCAAAGAGAAGAAATGGGGTGGTACACGGAAATGAGTACATAAGAGGAAGAGATGAAGGGCACCGGTATAACTGATAAGTTGTATGAAAATCGGTTGTCATGGTATGGGCACGTGATACGGGAGTAATGAGGAGAATGTCGTGAGGAAAGTATTGAGTATGAATGTCGATGGCTATAAGAGTAGAGGGAGATCAAAGAAACGATGGATGGACTGTGTGAATTATGATGTGGTTAGAAAGGGGATGACTACTGAGATGTCGACTAATAGAGAAGTGTGGAAGTAAAAGATATGTTGCGTCGACTCCAAATGAATCGGAATAAGAGCAGGAGACTGATGCTAATATGGTCTCAATTATTTTAATGGGGATAAAAATACAGCTACAGTGGAATCTGTAATTAAGCAATCCAGCCTTCAAAACGTTAACCAATTTTTGTCTTTTAATGTAATGGAACGAAGTAACTAGATCCCACGACACAGGGAATCCTAGTGTGGGATCTAGGGAACCACTGTAAATAACTATTAAGACAATAAATACTATTACTATTACAATCTCAATAACTCGAATGTCAAGGGAAATCCAAAAAAAATCGAGTTAACGAGTTTTCGACACAAGAACTTCGAGATACATGATTTAACTGCTGAAATTTCGACTTAGAAAGGCGAAACTACTTACTAACTACGCCTTACAGAGTCTCCTTTTTGAAATTCGAGCTATAGAGCTATAGAGATATCAATACTTCGTAGAGAAATAACATTTTCCTCGAGTTACAAAGTCTAAATAATTCGAGATATCGCGTATTTAGGGGTTCTGCGGAAGGGAATGGCATTTTTTTTTTTCGACTTACTGAAGATTTCGACTTAACGAGGTTCGAGTTATAGAGATTCCACTGTATTAATATTACAGCTGAAGATTTACATACGCGTAGTATTCCTTGGTGGTAAATGATGACAGTAAGGCGGGATGCAGTGCAGCTGTGGCGGCAATGCAGCCAGCAATGGATTCGCCACGTTATGCACATCTAGAATTAATGAGAAAATCATTTTTAATGCTCATATCATGGTCATTGAAGATCTTATGGATATTTGTAACATTCAAAGGGAACGTAGGTCACTGGCTGTCCGTTGTAACATGCTGGCCCGCAGGTTTGCGCGTTGTACGAGACCAGTGAAAGTAACGCTGTTCATAGCTTACTGTCAGAGTTTCTACACGTGCAGCATGTGGGTCAACTTCACTCAGCGGACATACAGCGACCTACGCGTTCAATATAACAATGCACTGAGAGCGCTGCTGCGGCTGCCGTGGCGTAGTAGTGCGTCAGGGATGTTTGCAGATAATAATATTGATGGTTTTGCCGCCATTATTAGAAATAGGTGTGCATCCCTGATGACTCGTGTTCGCGGCAGCTCCAACAGTATTCTCTGTGTAGCAGATCGGTGGGATTCCCCGATGCTGCGGAGATGGATGCGGCGCCATGCTGTATATTTTTATCTGTGTCTACTAACACCAGAACTTCGGACTGAAATAAAAACTTTCTATTCTTTTTCTCTTCACGTGACCAGAGACCGCCTATTTTTTGGGCAAGGAATCAGCGTTGGCTCACAACATGGCAATGTTGCCGGCTTTTTGGGAACTTTTTCTGTTGACGACGATACTGACAATTATTTTGATGCCCTAAGATACTTTTCTTTTTTCATATGTATTCTTACTTGTACATATTATTATTTTAAGATTTCGCCACTCCAGAACTGTTCAGCCCCATCGGCAGCGGAAAGCTACGCAATTGTCTTCTTGTTTCACATACCTACCGCAGTGTCTCAAGACGAAAGTCTTTGACCAGTGTGTGTTGTTTTAAGATTTAGGTTTTAAATTACAAAAGTTTAGACTTAGTAAATATTTAATAGCATAGCATAAAATGGCACAATCAGCCTATGTGTTTTCACTGCTAAGACACTGGCCTCCTCTCTGTGAGAGAGAGTGGGCCGTGGCAGGTGGATTTCACATGTCTGCGAATTTTTAGTTTAGGACATGACGGTTTCCTCACGATGTTTTCCTTCACCGTTTTGAGAGCAGTGGTGATGAAATAATTTACATAAAGTAAAGCGCGTCTGGGCACGAATATACACCCTACAACTTGTAATTCGCGGCAATTACCACTGAGCCACCACTACTCAAATAAAAATATTTAATATCTATACTAAAAAGCGGGAAGAGTTTGTTTGTTTGAACGCGGTAATCTCAGGAACTACTGGTCCGAATTGAAAAATTATTTTTGTGTGGGTAGGCTATTTATTTAGAAAGGCTATAGGCTATATAACATCACGCTACGTTTAAAAGGAGCTGAGCAGCAACGAAAAATGGACGAAAACTGGCAGGCAATTCGATGCGACGGGAAGGGTCAGGGGAACAAAAATTTGACGCGGACGAAGTCGTGGGCAGAAGTTAGTTCTAAATAAAATTCGAGCAACGTAATTTCATAGTTTCCTGGTCGATATCGATGGAAAGACCGAATTTATATAGGTAATCTGACAGGTAGGCAAATGATATAAGTCGCGATGTTGTGTTAAATTTAAAAATAAGTCTGCGGCGGAGACTCCCGTCAGGAATGAAGTTCCTTCGCACGGATGAAAACACAACGAACAATTTTCGAAGCCACCATCTTGAATTTACATTTTGACTAAAGACGAGAGTCGCATGGAAAGGGCATGACATGAGCGTATGAACGCTTTTTCACGTGAAACTTATGGAAATGCAGTATTTTAACTGTAAAATCAAGTGAAACAGAGATATCGACAAAATTTCGTATACGGCTTCTTAAAGGCCTTCGTTCGAATAAAACGCTTTACAATTTTATAAAGACTAAGAGTGACAACTCTCACGCTCCTATGAAGTGTGAATTATTTCAACTTATTACTTTATTTTTATTAATTTACACCTAATTCCCATTTTTCCTAATTTCAATACTCTCCATATTTATAATGTGCCCTGAGTTTCTCCACAGAGAAACTATGTAAATATTTAAAGACAAAGCTCGCTGCCGGTCTGCGTCTGGGCGCTCCTTGAGGGGCTCCGCATCGCTGCCAGTGCGGTGCAGCTGTCGATTGCTTCGGATACCATGGCCTATCTTGCAGTAAGAGCGCAGGCCGTTTGGCTCGGCACGCCAGGCACTTGTCACCGCCCGGGGTGCCAGCTATTTTAGAACCCAATGGCTTGGCACGCGACGATGGGAAGAGACCAGACGGAATACGGTTAAAGATATTTATTTCTCAAAAGAATATACAAACATTCACTTGTAGAGAAAACATATAAGTTTAAAATAATGTTTTCCGCCAGTAAGCATAGACAAAACACAAACACGAAAACTATAACGAATGACCATAATGCTCTGGAAGGTGGGCAGGCCTCTGGTGTGGGACGCAACATGTGTCGACACCCTTGCGCCATCCCACCTTCCCTGTACGATGGGATGCGCTGGGGCGGCTGCTGCACGTGCGGAAAACGTCAAACGGCAAAAATATTTCAATCTCATTGGAAGTTACATATTTTAGCCATTTGGGGTTGAAACATTAGGGCCATGGGGTCCGAGTGCCCACTTGGTTTTTCAAGACATACCCAAGCGGCTTGTCGACTCTTCACGTGACCTGAGGGTTGGCCTATTTTTTGGCCAAAGAATCAGCATTGCCATACAACGTGGCAATGCTGCCAGCCTTTTGGGCACTTTTCCCATTGACAACGATGCAGACGAGATTATTGATGTCCTGTAATTCTTTTCTCTCTGTTTTTAAATAAGGCAAAGTGAATAATTCACGCACCTACCTAGGTACGTAAAGTTTTCACTTAGTCTGTAAATATTTGCCGTACATTTAACCCCTGATCCTCCTGTCATATCGGCCCCTCAGCTAAATTATTGATACTTATTATTATGCACGCTTGCCCCCCGGCTTCCCTTGTCTAACTGTAACATAATGACGTGTTACATTTGATCGGTGCCACGCGACCCTTAAACGATCACCTTTGCACTGATTATGTATTTGTCAGTATCACGTATAGTTTGATCAAATATTGGTTTTAGAAGGGAATATTAGATACTAGCTTTTGCCCGCGGCTTCGCTCGCGTTAAATTCGGGGTAACACGGTTCCCTTTTCCTGATTTAAAACACAGAAGAGAACTCGGAACAGAATGTTATTTTAATTCGCTACTGTAGACGATATTATATGTCTTTCCATTTGGGGATAGAAAGTAAAGATTCTGGGCATTGGACACACGCGAACATGCTAAATACAATTGTCCATGGGAAAAGCACGGCTTTTCTAAGTTCACCCCAGCTACCAAAAAAGAAATAAAAAGTAGCCTATGTCACTCTCCATCCCTTCAACTATCTCCACTTAAAAAATCACGTCAATTCGTCGCTCCGTTTTGCCGTGAAAGACGGACAAACAGACACACACAAGAATATTTTTAGGAAGGTACATCCTCTTTGGTCTAGTAGTCGCAAGCGCTACTGATCAGCATGATGTCCCGGGTTATAATCTTTTTGCCAATGTCCATCGGAGTCTCAAGTGAGAACAATTTTAAGATAGTAAGACAGGCAAATCGTTAAATAAGTTTTTTTTTTAAATAGATAGATTGTATTGTATTATATTTTGCTCAAAATTCAACCACACGAGCACCGTTCGCAGACATAGGTAGAAAGAGTTACAGTTTTTCCATTGGTTGGCGGCAAAATTTATCGACGCTATGAATGTCACTTAACAAGTGATGGATTTAGCTGTAACCATAGATCACCCGGAGTTCTGCCATAGTGAAAGATCAGAGGAAACGAAGAAGGAATTATGGTTCATATGTGTTCTTATTATACCTTACTAGCTTTTGCCAGCTGCTTCGCCCGCGTATAGTACTTATATAACTTCCTCTTGAAGCACTCTACCTATTAAAAAAAACTGCACCAAAATCCGTAGCGTTGTTTTAAAGATCAAGGCATACATAGGGACAGATAGAGGGAAGCGACTTTGTTTTATATTATGTAGTGATCAACCTAGTAACTGGGTTGTGGACAGGCAGTCGCTTCATATCAAATAAAGGTATTTAGCTGCATCCGGTTGGACTGGAGGCCGACCCCAACATCTTCATCATCTGATCATAATGTGTTCGTATCATATAATAGCTTTTCTCAGCGGCTTCGCCAGTATGGTGGTATGAAATTGTCCGACGAGAACGTACTACTGGAATAAAAGTATCCTATGTTAATCCAGAGGGGTAATTGCGGAACTTTGTATCGGTATGAATTAGTTTAATATTCATAGTTATATACAACATTCATTGCGTTATTTACGTTGCTGAGCCGAAAATTTATTAGAACAAATGACGCAATGGTTTAGAAATAATCTTCAATCCCATTCAGGTTCTGATAAATTGTGCGTTTCGCAATTAGGGTGCAGGTTATAAACTATCTGTATGCAAAATTTGATCCGAATCCGTTCGGCCGTTTAGGCGTTATGGATTCACACACAAACTTTAACATTTATAAAATGAAAGTAAGATAAAGATAACTAGACCACAAACAAAGACGCAGTCAGAATTAATTTATATTGTGAGAAGCTTACAATGTATATTTTTACACGCTTTGTATTAGCTTCACTTGTATGTTTGTCTGTTTTTTTGTAACCGACTCCTTATAGCGCGATTTTGACCCACTATAAACGACCAGATTTCATTTAAACTCTGTAGACTTATCGAGAACCAAATGACAATACTATAATTACTGTCATTATCCTTGCCAGGGTTACCAGGACAGCAAAAAAACTGTCTTCGAAAACTACGCTGACATACGTCTCAAAATTCGAAACACCCTAAAAATAGAAAATAAATAATAGTTTAAAAAAAATCTACTTTTTAGTTTGGTTTTCCATGGAAGCGTGTTTTTTAGTTTAGGAGGATATAATATGGTGACCTTATTGTTGATGTTCTTCAGAAAGTTCAGGTGCGTAGTACTCGCAACCAGCGTGTGTAATTGATCAGTAGGGCTATTGCGTATCTCTGTTGACAGTTAATAATGATGATCATTTGGCAAAGTGTTTAACGATCAACTGTCAAATAGCAACTTTCGTATTGGCTATCTTCAGTGCCTATCTAGGATGACGTCATAGGCACTCAGTGTCGTTTATAGTTGGTTGATAGTCACCGTAACTCATTTTGACAGATGTTTTTGTATCGATAAATAAAAGATTGCGATTGTTTAAGCACAGTGGACATCAAACTGATAATCATTTAGTGAATCGTGGCTTTCGTGAAAGACACTACTCAAAGGTAGTGTTTTAGAAATTCTTGTGATAAGCACCGAGGCCGGTAATTAGTGAAGCGTATAAACATTACGTCTTTTGTTGTGTTATTGTGATTCCTGTCGTTGCCACGCATTGCATTAAGTATTGTTGTGGAAAAATAATAGTTTAAACTATTATTTATTTTCTATTTTTTAGGGTGTTTCGAATTTTGAGACGTATGTCAGCGTAGTTTGTGACGTATGTCAGCGTAGTTCGTGACGTATGTCAGCGTAGTTTGTGACGTATGTCAGCGTAGTTTGTGTCGTATGTCAGCGTAGTTTGTGACGTATGTCAGCGTAGTTTTCGAAGACAGTTTTTTTGCTGTCCTGGTAACCCTGGCAAGGATAATGGCACAAATTTATGAAATTATTGCATTGTCATCGGTCCTTGACAGGTGTGCAAAGTTTGAATAAAATCTGGTCGTTTAAAGTGGGCAAAATCGCGCTATAAGGAGTCGGTTACAAACAAACATACAAACATACAAGTGAAGCTAATATAAAGCGTGTAAAAGAAGAATGAATAAAATGATGTTCAAAATGATATGATAATGTTTTATTTATTTATTAATTTAACAATTTAGCTTTTGTATACAATTTACCAAAAGTAAGTATAGATAACAATAGCCTTGGGCTTATACAGTCACCAATTACAGTTTAACAGCATTCTCTAAAAGAAGCGTTAACACAGATAAATTTATAGTGGCGCTAGAACTTTTGCCCATTTATTTTAAACTAAGACAAATAAAATAATAATAATTACTTAAATTTGGTACACTTATGAAGTTATGCGTAACTAGCTTTTGCCAGCGGCTTCGCCCGCGTGGAGTTCGGAAATTATCCCGCGGGAACATACTACCAGGATAAAAAGTACCCTATGTGCTATTCCAGGTTATAAACTATCTGTGTGCCAAATTACATCTAAATCGGGTAAGTAGTTTTTGCATGAAAGAGGAACAAACATTCATACATTCATACATCCATACGTCTTTACATCCATACATCTATACATCCATACATACAAACTTTCGCGTTAATTTTCAAAAACGTACACTTTGATAAGATAACACAAAGCAACACACTGTTTATTTTAATTCCGCTACACCGTAGAGTTACTTCTGGCAAAGATTGAATTTACCGCCCGCATCATTTTTCAAGTGTATTATAAACCGTCAAATATAAAAGGTTCCATAAAATGAAGTATTGTCACGCTCAAAGGCGTTATTGAACTTAGCCGCATAATAGTCGATAGAAAATAGAGGCGTCAAGTGCTAAGATGAAGAGCACCGACCCCGGTCCGTTAGCCACCGTAACGTGATATCCACTTACTATGATACGCAATACCAATGTTATGAAATTCTCAGTTGTCATCAAAGTTCGGTGTACAACTGTAGCCTGTTAGTCACTGGCAATCAAAAAGTTAGCCAATAGCCCTGCAGATGTATGAACCTAAACGAGGCAAAAGGAGTATGTATAGGTGGCGTTCTGTAGTTTCTGCCTACTCCCATGGGAAAAGGTGTGAGGTTATGTATGAATCTGTACTAATATTATAAAGCTGAAAAGTTTGTTTGTTTGAACGCGGTAATCTCAGAAACTACTGGTCCGAATTGAAAAAATATTTTTGTGTTGGGTAGCCTATTCTATATAACATCACGCTACAACTAAGAGGAGCGGAGCAATAATGAAAAATGTTGCAAAAACGGGGAAAATCGCACGGGCGATTCGACGCGACGGGAAGGGTCGGGGGAACAAGAAAAACGCGGACGAAGTCGCGGTCTTTAAAATATTAAAGACAATAAAATCTACTCAAAAGACTGTGACCTAAATTGTTTTGTTAAACAATAACATAAATTGAATACACGTACCTAATAGTCCTGTCAATGCCACAGCTAACGATGTGTGTGTGTTTAACTAATACCACGTCATGACCTGTGGTCATGACGTGGTATTAGTTAAACACACGCTTGCACCTGCGGCCGTGGGGACCTACACACCTGTGTGCCCCCTTGTGCCGGGCGGTGTCGTAATTATAGGCGCTAATTATTGAAGGGGTTTGTAGCAGACGATGTGATATATTGATGGTGCAACTAAGTTTATTTTTACTAGCTTTTGCCCGCGGCTTCGCCCGCGTAGATGTTGGAAATTATCGCAATTGGACGTACTACCGCGGATAATGTATTAAGAATGCATTAATCCAGGTTATATAGGTAATTACCCGCGACTTCGTCCGCGTGGTATTTTTTAGCAAAAAAGTTTTTCGTTCGTTTTTTTTTTCGTGAGATTCTATTATTTTTTCTAAAATAAAAGTAGCCTAAGTTACTCCTTGTTACATCAGCTATCTGCTAGTGAAAATCCCGTCAGAATCGGTCCAGCCATTTCAGAGATTAGCCGGAACAAACCTGACAGACAAAAATTGTAAAAAAAATTGTTTTGGTATATGAACCGTGTATATCATCATCATCATCATTTCAGCCGTCAGACGTCCACTGCTGGACTTAGGCCTCCCCCAATTTGGGGGGCTTTGCCATAATCACCACGCTTGGCAGGCGGGTTGGCGATCGCAATATGGTGGTAAAATGCATAGAGAAAACTACTGCCCATTCTCTAGTAAGTCCCTTAGTCGCCTTTTACGACACCCACGGGAAGAAATGGGGTGGTGTTATTTTTTACGTCCGGCACCACACGGTACCGTGTATATACACTTAGTAAAAAGTGGTTATTTTAATATTACAAACAGACACTCCAATTTTATTTATTTGTCTAGATTGGTTTAAAAGAAAGGTAAATTTAAAAACCACTGATCAAAACAAAAAGGCAAAAAATATATGTACGCCTTTTAAGTTTAATAAGAGTGACACCAAGTGACACATACGAAGTGTTGAGACGATTCGGCCATGACGGTCAATCTCAAAAAACCGGCCAAGTGCGAGTCGGACTCGCGCACCGAGGGTTCCGTACAAACCTGTAAGTATAAAGTTTAAAATTTTAAAAAAATATTTTTATTATATGATGTAACTAAAAATTTACGGTTTTCGCAATTTTTCCTTTATCTGTGCTATAAGACGTTGCTTCGTACCAAATTTCAAAATTCTAGATCGACTGGAAGTACCCTTTAGGTTTTGATTCCCTTGCGAGTTTCGAAAATTTGCGGAAATTTGCGGCATAAACGGCTATATCTTTTGATTGCGTTAGCTTAGAAGTTTGATTTTTTCACAGCTCTAAGGAGCAGTAGACTTTAGTATTTGATATAAATTTCAGCTTGATACCTCCACGCGTTCCTGACAAAAAGGGTCTTGACAGACGGACGGACGGACGGACGGATGGACGGATGGACGGATGGACGGACGGACGGACAACAACGTGATCCTATAAGGGTGCGGAACCCTAAAAAGACTGGCCAACGGTGCGGGAGATATTATAGTGTACAAGTGTGTGCGCAGACACAGGAGCACTCACTGTTCCCTCACTCTCATAGTCCGATGGGACGGCAATCCGACACGACCGGAGAGAGATCAGGCGTAGGACCCACGGCGACACCTGCGCACCGAGGTACGGTATCACACCGCCAACTTTCATACTACTAAAAATCCTAATTGAAGTGGTCGCAAGCGCAACTCTTCATACTCATCATGTCAGCCGTAAGAAGTCCACTGCTGGATAGAGGCCTTCGCCTATGCGGGGGGCTTTGCCATAATCGCCACGCTTGGCAGGCGGGTTGGCGATCGCAGTATGGCAGTGGTTAATTGCATAGAGAACGCTGCTGCCCATTTTCTAGTAAGTCCCTTAGTCGCCATCTACGACACCCACGGGAAGAAGGATGGTGCTGTATTTTACGTCCGGCACCACACAGAAAACTACACGGACACAAGTGCTACTGCTGAACTATTATTCGTAGGCTGAACGTGTGGTTCTGGGATCGATTCCTAGGTCGGTTGTTAAAGTAGGTATTACTCTTTCCGTCCTGTACTAAACTACTACCCAGCATGCGTAGCATGACCACCGTAGAAAGGGGTTTTGTCGACGGAAGAATAGACAAAGTGACGTTTCGTGTAGTACGCTCTCCTATAAAATCGTGATTTTGTAGATCTGTAACCATTATAGTTTGTGGCCGTCGAGTAAAAAGTTTTCTACTGTCTTTAGCATGGCGATTATAAAATCAAATTGTTTTCCTTACCTTAGGCGACTGACAGCTGTCAGTGTGATTTTGACAGTTGGGATAGAAAACTTTCTTCTAAAATTGTCTACATCAAAAAGGACATATACCGGATGATATTTTTTACCGTCTCGACCTTCATATGGCGTGTTGTGTAACTAGAATAGAAGGCAGGAAGGCCTTCAGATTCATCGTAGGTGACTAAAGGAGCGCGGGAAGCGGGTGGACGGGGATGCGTGTGCGGCTCGTGCGCCTGCAAAAGATCAATGAAACCAACTATCGGCCGGCTTCAAAGGGTGGGACCGCGCTACAAAATCATTATCATACATGCCGCGCGTTGAGTAGGGTGCGTATGATTTGAGTTTCGATAGATTATAATATATTTTTTTTTGTTTTTTTTTTTTGCAAAATTCTGTTTTTGTTGTTCTAGTATGAAAATGTTACTTTAAATGTGTAGTATTTATTGCTAGATCAATTTAATTACATGTTATTCAAAGATAAAAATCATAAAAATTTCTTTGCCAAAGGCTTCTACTCCGTTTTTTTTCAAGACGTTTAAAAATGTCACCCGGTAGAAGAATCTTTAGAAACGAAAGACAAAGTGTCAGATTGTAGAAAGATTTCTATGATGAGATGTCAAAAATGAAGAAATAAAATGTCACATTGTAAGAAAACAGCTGTGTTTATTCTTCGCAGAAATAAAAAGCGTCATGCTACGCCTACAGGAGTTTTTGATGTGTTCTCCTTGGAAGATTAGGAATTAACATTCTACGTCAAAAATAATGAGTTTCCTAAAGTTATCATTACCTAAAATCCTATTACCCTATTTAATAAAGCGAACCGCAATCAAAATTAACCCCAAAATGAACACCGGGGGTTAAATTCGTGCAGTTCGCAAGAGGAGGGGTGTGTTCAACAAATTAAGTGTTATTATTGGCAGTGTAGGGTTGTCTTACTTTTGTTTTTTTTTTTAAACAGCAGACAGCCTTTTTTTATATCGAGGTGGAAATCCTCATGGATGTCCTCCGCCCTGGGGTGGGCGGAGGGGTCTGTCAGACTCTTACTGACTAAAACCACCCCGGTGTTCCGTCCCACACCTACGTCGGGGACCACGGGAACTAATGCGTCTTCCGCGATCCCCGACTGGTGCCACTCCGCCTCTGCTAAACTTCCTCCCGTACATCACAGAGGCGCGCGTGGAACACTACACGCCGCCCTCCCGGGTCCTAAGAAATAGGGGGCGATGAATGTCCCCAGATCCGTCGCCCCTGGACCCATTTAGGGGGGGCTGGAAGTGGGCGTTATTCGCCCTCCGCCGACGCCCGGTGCACTTGCTGCGGGCCGGGTGAGCGGAAGAGATCTACCTCATCATCATCTGTCTAGGCTTTTCCCAACAATGTTGGGGTCAGCTTTCAGTCTAACCGGATGCAGATGAATACCAGTATTTTACACGGAGCAACTGCCTTTCTGACCTCCACAACCCAGTTACTGAGTAATACGATACTCCTTGGTAAGACTTGTTGTCAGACTTTCGGGCTTCTGACGACCCGTAACAACTGTCAAAGATCTACGTAAGACAGCCTAGCCGGGACCTTAATGGTAGACAGCCTACCTATTAACAGTGATAACTGATGTTGGCACTTCACTTGGCGTATTTGCCGAAATATTCGATTAACTTGATCAATGTAAAAGATACCCCTACCGTATCGAGATAAAGTTCATTTTGTGTTAATGAAATAACTAATCTCAATATTTGCAAATTAAATGTTTTTATAGGACAATGTGTCTGTTCATTGGTTAGTTCTATGAATTCCTAATAGATGGCGTGGGCTTCAATTTCTAGATAATTTTCTTTAGATGCTTAGATCTTTTAATAGACAGGGCGATTCAAGAGGGAGGTTTGAAAGTATAACGCGGGCGAAGCGGCTGGAAAAAGCTAGTACACTATAAAAAATTACGCTATGACCCTTAGGAACTGAGCAAAAAGAAAGAAAGTCACGAACACAGAGGCCTCGCACGGGCAGGCGATTCGATGCGACGGAAAGGTCAAGAAATTTAACGCGGACGAAGTCGCGCGCAGAAGCTAGTACTATAGATATGCTGCTGCTAGTCGGTAGTGCAGTTGCCACCCCTTGTCACGACCAGCTCAGTCGGTACCATCACACCGTAATACCAGCCTCATTATGTGATCGTGTGATATCTAAAACAAAATGTTTGCCTACCTCATTATCAAGGGGTGAACGCGTAATAATTATGCGGTTTTTCAAACGATGAGCCGTGAGCCGTCACACGAAGTTATTAGAATATTTGATGTGTTTTTGTATATTAAAATTTGTTCAGAAGAAGAGCTCCACGGAGCATTCTGATAGAACAGTCGAGATAGAACTGGGATAAAGAAATGGAGGAAGAAATAGCTTCAGGCACTAGCACGCGTAGCATGACCACCGTAGAAATGGGCTGTCTATTCTTGGTAGAATAGAAAATAGAATTGTCATGCTACACCAGCATAAAACGATACAAATCTTTCTACAATCTTTAATTTTGTCTTTAATCTTTCTACAATCTGTAATTTTATCTATTCTTCCGTCAACAAAACCCATTTCTGCGGAGGTCATGCTACGCGTGTAGTTGTCTAGTATTTTTGCTGAACTGAGCCTTTTTGGTGCAGCCGTGAGGCACACTATAATGCTAGTTTTTGACATCGCACTTTGTTTTCTTTTTTTGCTTTATTATAATTTACAATGTGTGCCTGTGTCTGGGATAAATATTACATTTCTTTCTTCTCTCTTTCTTTCGAAGAAGAATCTATAAATCAAAACTTTTGGTTGATACTTCCCGTGATCCAACCTACAAGCTGGCTGGCTTGTACATTGACCACAGGCTTAGCATTACCATGGAACATGGCAATGTTCTCGGTACACTCGATTCGACAGCAATGCCACCCGTGTTCCTTCAGTTGCCCATGTGCCAGGGTCACGGTATCTCTTTCGAACAATCTCGCGACCCTGGCAGGAGAGCTTAGGTCTTGACATCAGTTTTTAGATAATACTTTAGTGCATCTAAAAAGTTAAAAAAGGGTATGTTATAAGTTATGTCTGTCTCTTTTTACTGTCGCTTTTTCGTTTCATTGAGTTTCAAATCACAACCAACGGCGCTAAAGAAGTTTTCACTTCAAAAAAAAAACAACCAAATTTTTTCACACTTTTTAAGTCTCCAGTATTTTATTAAGGTTTTAATGGGATTGATAAACCTTTTAATGTGAACTTACTGCCTACTTTTTTAGCTATCGAACGAAACCACTTTTATGCCTGTAGGACCTCTAATATCGGTAGATATGGTAAAATAAATTAACCTAACCGCACTCAGTAAAAAAAAAATTATAATGGCCGCCATTTCAAAACAGTACGGTCAAAATGCCTTATTATGGTGGATTTGTCGATAAAACTGATCATATTGTGTCACCTTAACGGGTCGGACACGGGTGACCAGACTCACTGTATATTATACCACACGACCTGACAAAATCAAACGTCATATATTCAAACTAGGCTGTGAGTCAGCACTTTTGGAACGTCAAAGTTACATAAGACAGTCCGCCGGCACACCCGCCCTTTACCACTTTCTAGTGCTTTAGCTGGGAAGAAGAAGTGGCGCAACAAACTCTCCAACAGATGAATTGAAAACCTCCTCCTTTTTGAAGTCGGTCAAAAAATCACGAACCATACCAACCAATATGTTTCAATATTGACGCAGAAGTAAATATTGATTTATAAAAGTAATTAGCCTCCGACCTTCCGACCCCTAACACCTGCGCGATCACATAACCCATAGATAATCTACCCTCATTTGAAATAACACTTTATTTTCAGTAGGGTAAAGGAGGAATTGACTTGAAGTGTTTCAACTGATGACACCACTAAATTGTAAAGGAAACATTTATTATTTAACAATGAATGTGTTCGGTGTTATTTCAATGTGTATTTTTTTTTATTATAGGGGTCTTTGATTGTTCTGTAAGTGCCTACAGTCAATCTAGGTATGTTTATACGAAACTGAACACAGTCCTATCATACTATTAACACTGTAATTTGAAACCATTGTGAAAGCCAATTCATTTTAAAGGTGTTACCGTGGAGTTTCTTGCCGGCTCTTCTCCATAGGAATCAACTAATTGGAAACGTGCACCTGCCTTCTGATGTTTCATAAGTACCTATGTTCGTTCTCATAAATGGGGGGGTTTCCCATAATCTTCATACTTGGCAGGCAGGTTGGCGATCGCAGTATGGTGGTAAAATGCATAGAGAACGCTGCTGCCCATTCTCTAGTAAGTTCCTAGGTCGCCTCTTACGAGACTCACGGGAAGAAATGGGATGGTGCTAAACAACGTTCATTGCGTTATTTACGTTGCTGAGCCGACAATTTATTCGAACAAATGACGCAATGGTTTAGAAATAATCTTCAATCCCATTCAGATTCTGATAAATTGTGCGTTTCGCAATTAGGGTGCAGGACTATTGCGGGATATGGTAACAAAGATTATAGGTTTGGATAGCTAAAGTTGACTGACTAGTTTAATTGAAAGGATTATTTCCCCTGTCTGATCAATGTTTTGAATTGTTATTTTGGTATTTATTAAAGTCTGATCGAAGCACACCGTTGCGGATCCAAAATTGTTGTTTGGGAAGGCCTTGTCCCAATTGCTTTTGCAAAGAAAACACTAAAAAACCACACTACATTTTATTTTGCTTTTTTAACTCATTACAAGCCTCCTCAGATTATTGTCTGTTCGGGTTATTCCGTTTAATCTCCGAAACAGCGGCGCCCATTTAGATGGCACTTTCACTGCCAGATAGCTAGCTGATCATCATCATTTACCAAGCCTTTTACTAACTACGTTGGGTCGGCTTCCAGTCTAACCGACTTCACTAGTATTTTGGATAGTGAGACTGCCTGTCTGACCTCCAGAACACAAACCAGTTACTGGGAAATCCCTTGGTAAGAGTGGCTGTCACACTTTAGGCCTTCTGACGACCTGTAACGACTGTCTAAGATCTACGAAAGACAGACGGGACCAACGGCTTATCGTGCTTTCCTAAGCACGGAAGGGTCTTAGTATGTAAAGATGGTCACCCATCCACGGACCAAACCCGGCAACCGTAGCTTAACTTGATTCATCATCATCATCATCATCCTATAGCAGTCCACTGCTGAACATAGGCCTCTCCAACTGCACGCCATTCAGCTCGATTTTCGGTAACTCTCATCCAGCTGCTACCAGCCACCCTGCGAAGATCGTCGCTCCACCTAGCCTGAGGGCGTCCTACCTTACGCTTAACGTGATTAATCTATCGAAACAAAGTCACTTCCCGCGTTTGTACGCTTGGATATTTTAAACTACGCAACGGATTTTAATGCCGTTTTCGGCAATAGACAGTGGTAAAAGCGAATACTATATAAAAGAGGGAGCATCGCCCGACCTTTTTTTTTGGATGAGAAATCATCAAATGACTTCTCCTGCTCTGGGCGGAACGGGAGGGCGTGTCAGACTTTTACTGACTTAAACCCACCCGTGTTCCTTCAGTTGCCCATGTGCCAGGGTCACTGTGTCTTTCGAACAATCTCGCGACTCTAGCAGGCGTCGGTCCTAGCAGACCCCTTCAGTGCTGCTGACATCTCTTTGAGGCGCGCGTGGAACACTCGCGCCGTCGACTCGAGCCTGGTCCTTACCGGGCGGCGAGCTACCCATTGCTCGCCGTCCGCAAGCTCGCGCCTACAGTGGCCGGGAGTCCGCTATCGACTCCCGACGCCCGGGGCGTCTCCTCCTGCGGTGGCTAGGGACGTAAGGGCGCAGAGACTGCCACTCCCTCACGCGCCCCGCCTCCTCCTTCGCGAGCATTACTGCTTCGCAGAAGGAGGTGACGGCTTCCCATGCCCTCTCGCACTGTACCATGGCTCGCACCAGGGCCGGACGCGAGAGGTCGCCGCCGCCGATCGCCTCCACGAGGACACGGTGGTGCTCCGCCCAGGCAGGGCACACCTTCACCGTATGCTCAACCGTGTCCTCCAGACGATCCTCGCAATGGAAACACCCGGGCGTTTCCTCCCGCTTTATCCTGAACAGGAACCCACCGAAGCACCCATGCTCGGTGAGAACCTGCGTCAGGCGGAAGGTGAGGACGCCGTGGCGCCTCTCGATCCACTCCTAAAAGAAGGATCGTCCGACCTGACGCGACATCTGTCTTAAGGTTTTACCCAGGTTTCGGCGGCAGCGAATTAAAGTAGTAAGCGATTATAAACTTAAGGACAAACGGTATACGGACCACGGCTTTCAGATGAAAATGTTTTCTTGTTTTATACTTTTTAGAGTATGTTTTTTTTTTTTTAAAGTAGTCGGGTTTTCGCTTTTGAACTTACTTTTTATTAGTTGTAGTTTTTAGTAAAAAGGGGCTTTTCCGTCCAACCCCTGTTTAGATGACATATCTACACTAATATTATAAAGAGGAAAAAATTGTATTTTTGTTTGTTTGTTTGTAATGTATAAACTCAAAAACTACTGGACCGATTTTAAAAATTCTTTCACCATTAAAAAGCTACATTATCTGCGAGTAACATAAGCTTTATAACATCACGCTACAACCAAGAGGAGCAGAGCAGTAATGAAAAATGTTGCAAAAACGGGGAAAATCGCACGGGTAGGCGATTCGACGCGACGGGAAGGGTCGGGGGAACAAGAAATTTAACGCGGACGAAGTCGCGGGTAGAAGCTAGTAATAAATACAAAGCTATAACAATTACTCAAAGTGTCTCAATAAGAATTATCTTTACCGTCGGGGCTCCGTTTGAGCGAAATGCCGACGGGCGGCCGGCGGCGGCGCGCGGCGGCGCAACGCCGTTCTTCAAATTTTTCATAAGTTACCTATCCATCAATCAAGGTGATCTGTTCCCAATTATGTTAGGTTCTGCACCCTATTTCCATAACGCATTATCAACCAGAATCTTAATAATAAATTCATTGCTTCATATGTACGAAAAAATTGTCCGCTCAATAACGTAAATATCGCAATGTATGTTGTTGAACTGTCAAAATGAACGCGATTGTTACCGATAGTGTGTTACGCAATTGTCCTCTCTGCTTCCAGTCTAACAGGATACAGCTGAATATTTAATTTCATTTCATTTCATTTATTCATAAACAATTTACATTGTGTTGAATATTTACACATGCATTTAACATAAAAATAGAAAAAAAATTAAAATACAGAGAACAATGAACTATTAATTATCCTCCCAGTGAAATTCAAATATTCGTAGTGCAATAACAGTTTCGAATATAATGCCAAAAACAATTTTAAATGTAATGTCAAACAGTTTTCAATATAATGTCAAACAAGTGTAAAATATAATGTCAACCAGTTCCCAATATAGTGTCAAGTAAATTCAAATAAAATGTCAAAAGTTTCTAAAAATTATATAATGTCAAAAGTTTTCTAAAAATTATATAATGTCAAAAGGCAAAAAGAAATTAAAACTATAGGTAGATCATTAATTACTGAGTGACATTAGTTCAGAAATATTATACAGACATGTTTCTAATAAAAAGGCTTTTAATTTTGTTTTAAACGAGTGAGTGCTATAAATCAGAATCTTTAGCTCAGAAGGCAATTTATTAAATATCTCTACAGCTTGGTACTTCGAGCAATGCCCTACTATATTAAATTTTGGTGCTATTTTTTGCTTGAAAATTTTTCTTCGCGTGCTGTCTCTAATCTCACGTTCTTCTTGGGATTCAAACTCATGTAGGTACTTTGCAAAATGACTTAAGAGCACCAATATATATAAGCTTGGTACTGTTAATATTCCCAATTTTTTAAAGTAATCTTTGCATGAGACACATTGTGCAATTCCGACTATTGTCCTTATGGCTCGTTTCTGTAAGATGAACGCTCTCTGCCAGTTATAATTGTAACTATTTCCCCAGTGCACGATGCTATACCTTATCCTAGACTCGACGAGCGCGTAATATACCGCCTTTAACTGATCTATGTTCAAAAATACCAGTATTAACTATGAAGTCCCATCCCTGTCGCATCGAATTGCCTGTCAGTTTTCGCCTTTTTTTCGTTGCTGCTCCGCTCCTTTTGATTGTAGCGTGATCTTATATAGCCTATAGCCTTCCTCAATAAATAGGCTACCCAACACAAAAATATTTTTTCAATTCGGACCAGTAGTTCCTGAGATTAGCGCGTTCAACCAAACAAACAAACAAACTCTTCAGCTTTATAATATTAAGTATAGATTAAAACTAAAGTAAATAAGTGAAATTCTTTTAGTTTCGGAAGTGTTTTTGGATCTGTAATTTACTTTTTTGCCATCGACTTCCGAAATTAAAGTTATTTTTCACTGTGTAGTGTGTTTTGGAAGTACCTTGTTTTGTTTTCAAATAAAAGGTTGGCGTCACTCGTCACTTGTCTATAGCGGTGACAGGAAGTTAGAATATCATCACGATAAACAGGGTGGATTAAATAAGTATGATCAAAGCTAACGCAAAAACTACCAAAGCAAAGTCAGTCAAATTTGTATGGGACAAGGGTGCCTGAAGCATAACCTATCCATTATTTTAAAAAAAAACTTTTTACAAAAAAATAAAAACCGACTTCCTTAAAAAAACACTACAAAGTCAATAAAAACTTTTTAACAAAAAATTAAACCGCCGAAAAAGCTGAAAAGCAAAAAATAATAAACCTTAAAATTATGAGTCGGCGCTTTGAGTGATCTTTGTTCATTGATTTTTAACCGACGAAAAAAAACGGAGGAGGTTATCAATTCGACGCGTATATTTTTTTTATTTTTTTTGTTTGTTTTTTTTTATGTATGACCACGCATAACTTTTTACATAGTAGTCCGATTGTGATAATTCTTTTTTTATTGGAAAGGGTATACTCCGAGGGTGGTCCCATATAAATTTGAATAACAAAATCAAACCCTAAGGGTCAGAAAACAGAGGATGATTGATTGTTCACTTACTGATTGTTATGTTTAACCACGCATAACTTTGCCTATACAGAGTAGTCCGATTTTGATAATTCTTTATTCATTGTATAGGGTATACCTTGCCAAGTATTATAAGTATATTAAAGCCACAAAAAATTATAAAATAAAAACTATTTACCAAAAAATTTAACCGCCGAAAAAACTGAAAAGCAAATTATGAGTCGGCGCTGGAAAATCAATGAACAAAGATCACTCAAAGCGCCGACTCATAATTTTAAGGTTTATTATTTTTTGCTTTTCAGTTTTTTCGGCGGTTAAATTTTTTGGTAAAAAGTTTTTTCAGCGCCGACTCAAAATTTTAAGGTTTATTATTTTTTGCTTTTCAGTTTTTTCGGCGGTTTAATTTTTTTTTTAAAGTTTTTATTTTACTATTTTTTGTGGTTTTAATGTACTAATAATACTTGGCAAGGTATACCCTATCCAATGAAAAAAGAATGATCAAAATCGGACTACTCTGTATAAAGTTATGCGTGGTAGGTAATACATTACAATCACTGAGTGAACAATCAATCATCCCCTGTTTTCTGACCCTTAGGGTTCGATTTTGTTTTCCAAATTTAAATGGGACTACCCTCGGAGTATACCCTTTCCAATAAAAAAAAATAATATCACAATCGGACTACTATGTAAACAGTTATGCGTGGTCATACATAAAAAAAAGACAAACAAAAAAAAAAAAAATATACGCGTCGAATTGATAACCTTCTCCGTTTTTTTCGTCGGTTAAAAATAACTTCAATTTCGGAATTCGGTGTCTTAGGATCTGTATTTAAGGTTTTATTGCCACCGACTTCCGAAATTGAAGTTATTTTTGACTTTGTAGTGTTTTTTTTAAGGAAGTCGGTTTTTATTTTTTTGTAAAAAGTTTTTACTTTTAACTTTTTAGTTATGGTAGATACCCCGCACTAATCTAATCGCGTTATTCGTTCATTTGTCGCGCCAATACTTAATACAAATATAATGCTTATATGGTTTTCACATGGATCCCACTGTCCGAATGGAACCAAATTAAAATGAGACCATTCGGGAAGCACCAGCTTTCAAATAAAAAAAATCATCGAAATCGGTTCACCCAGTCAAAAGTTATGAGCTAACAAACATAAAAAAAAATACAGACGAATTGATAACCTACTCCTTTTTTTGAAGTCGGTAAAAAAAAGATATCGTTCCACAGTCGGCACAGAGAAATTGGTGAGCATACATAAAAAAAAAACGATCTATATAATGGAAGATAGAATCTTCTCCTTTTTTTAAGTCGGTAAAAAATACAACCGAATTATTCTATTTGTTTTTTTTTTGCAAATGATTTACAAAAAGCAATGTTTTTGCTCCTAACGAGTCTTTAGACTTACCAGGAGCGGGAGCAGGCGCCGTCGGTGCCAGCAAGTGGTTGTAGCTTCGAAGCAGACAAGCGACTGACTCCAGAGAATACAGCGGCATTCCAGGCTCCATGATTGGTGGAATACACTGGTCCTTCTTTATTCAAACTGCCTCTTTAGAAAACGTTGTTAATTTTCGCATTGTTTTTGGAATTACTTTGTTCTGACATTGAAATTGCACTTTTTTCACAGTATTTAGTCTATTGCTTCTTCTTTATAATTCACATAGTTTATATAGTTTTTTTTTTTTGTATTCTGGTGGCGGTTTGTAGAATCTTAAAAAACCTGCTATATAGATAATTTTTGGTTCTTGCAGTTTTAATTTTGTGGTCCTAGATTTTTGATAGCTTTCGTTTATTCGACTGCCAAAGGATACTTAAAAAGCCAGCGGTGGATTTTGATTTTATTCAAGCGAGCATTTTCAATTAATATTGGCTCATTAAAACTTTGAAATTCTTAAACCCAGTGCAAGGTAAAAACACCAATTATAAATATTGTACAGGTTTGTGAATATTATTTTATATCGTGAATGAAGTTTCTTTGTGTCTTGTTCTTATTTATCTGCTAATAAATAATTCATCTGTTCTTTACTGCTTTTTTTTTTTAATTAAAAAAAATACTTTTTTTAAACACTATTCCACCGCCATTCCTTATTCAAACAAACCGTTAGACTAAGTACAATACAACATAACATTACACCACTATGGAAAATGCCACATCACTTCGATAATTTCGCGCGCTTTCTTCCATTGGCGCCAACACTAATTGTACAGCAACATCCTTGGCTGCTATTGGTTGAATGAGTAATTATCGGGTGGTTTGACGGCGCCTGATTGGTTGGGAGGGAGGCCACGCCCCCTATTTTCCCGCGGTAACCCGGCTTAGCTTATGACACCGCGTGTAACGTTCTACGTTGAATAGTTGATGAAGTGGCATTAAGTTTTCAGGTGGTTGGGAAAACTCTTTATGAGGTCGCGTTTGTGTATTTGTTTAAGTAATTTATTTGTTTATTTTACTGAATTTGTTCCACATTTCATTATAATGATGTACCTATTAGATCAGCCGGTCGCTTCTGTCAAAATATATATATTTTAGAGATATATCTCTGAAAACCAATGTGAAGTAAGCCTGATGTGGGCTGTCATATCTGATGGATTGACACTTTTCAGCACTTATAGCGCATTTCACATTAGTTTTCCCGGTGACTTTTCATTTTGGATTTAGGTGGTTTTTTGGATCAGCAATTGCTTCGTAGAAGTTATTACATTTTATGTATACAAATCGAGGCTATCTTTATCGAATAACTGGGTCATATAGATAAATAAATTTTCAAATACATTAAGTAGGTATTTGAAATCTCTGGTCCTTTATGTCAAAATCTTTAACTTTGAACCCTTTTCACACATCCTGGGTGTAGGCCCTCTTGGCTCCCGACTGACTTGTCCAGATCAGTGTCTCCTTAATACAATGAATAGCATCTTCTGGAACACGAGGAGAAGCGATCCGTTAATGGCTGAAGCCTGAATGGTCTTGGCTTCTATATTTGGATAGAAGTCAGGGCATTTAATCTTGTACGCCAATGGTGGGGAAGTTTTCTTTTGCATTTTCATAAGTAAATATCATCATCTGCATTTTAGCCTAGCCTTTTCCAAACTAGATATGTTGTGGTCGGCTTTTACTCTAACCGAATGTAGCTGAATATCGATTGCCTATCTGAACTCCACAACACAGTACACAGTTATTAGTAGACAATACGAAATCCCTCGCTAAAGCTGATTTTCAGACTTTCGGACTACCCGTAACGACTGTCTATGGATCTACAAAAGACAGCTGGATGGCTTGAACGTGCTTTCCGAGGCACGGAAGGGTCTTGGTATGTAATGGTTGGTTACCGCCCATCCACGTATCAACGTCGATAAACGTATCAAAGCTTCGATTAGCCCGGCTGTTATAACTTAGCCACGAGCCCCTCATATTCATAAGTAAATATTTAAAAAGTAATAAAACTAACAAATACCTGTAGACGCAACTATAAAGAGCCTTCTGAAAGCAACATGGCGTCGCGTGGCGTTATAATTGGTGCTTACGGCGTCGCCACCGTATGCGTTATGAGCGACCGAGTAATTTGGACAGAGGTGGCGTGGAGACGACAACGTCTAAAAAAAAGTTCTTTAGAAATTACTGCTTCAATACAAGGTCTCTGAAAACTAGAGCATTCACAGCACACATGATAGCTGTTGCGATTTATCATCATTACCCAACGCTGTCCAGTAAGACACTTAGACAGTCACACAAACCCAGAACTGTCCCGGCTGCCAGACGTGGATCTTTGAGTGTCGTTACGGGTCGGTACGGTAAAATCTGACAAGCAGTCTTACCAAAGGGTATCGTACTCGTATTATCCCACTAACTAGGTTATGGAGGTCAGATAGACAATCGCTCCAGATAGAGAGACACTCCATGTAAAATACTGGTATTCAGCTGCTTAAATCAGAAGCCGACCTCAACATATTTGGGAAAGGGGCCAGGCAAATGAGGAGCATATCGCAGTACAGTCGTTTGCTGGAGGAAAACCTCTCTAAACCCAGAGAATGAACTTGATTGTCAGCCCTTAGGTACCCATATTTCTCAGCTGCCATCAACATTACGAAATCGTCGCTCTTACCATACGTCCTAGTATAGGCTACCTACGTCGTATTACCCTTAGTGCTCATATACACAAGCAAACGCGTCTACAGTCGTCGACAATTACAGTTGGCTCAGCCATTGACGCTTGTAGCCCGTGTGTATGTACAGACGCCAGCACATCAAGGTACCCGAAACTGTCAAATTCTCCCAATCAACCTTGAACCTAAAGCGATAAAGTTGAAAGTCTATTAAGGACTTTGACAGATTGTTGTAGCTCGATGTGCTGGCGTCTGTACAATTAGAGGCCTACGTCTATGGACGTCATAGACACGGATAATTCTTCATAAACACTAACTATCTAAAAACACTAACCTTGTAGCAGCGGTCAAAAGGTTAAAAAGTGGGCCTCTCCACAGTTTTCTCTGTCCGACGAAGGTCTAACATCAAATAACCGACTAATAACTATTGGAACGAAGGTGATGTTACTCTATCGCTTCGATTCGAGCGCTATAGCTCTTCAATAATTTCTTTTTAAATTACATTTCGTCTTTATTCCTCAAAGAATAGGAAAAAGTAGATAATACAATTTGTATTCAATACAAGGCGCTCGCCTTGTATTGAATATCTACTACCATCACGTCACTCAGACCGTCAACTTGATATTTAAATTGAGAGTACCATATTTGCCAGATCATGTATTAAAATCAACTTAGATAATATTCAAAGTCCTGAGTGACTGACTGACTGACTGACTGATATATCAACGCACAGCCTAAACCGCTGGTCCTAGAGACACGAAATTTGGAGGGTGTATTCTTTGTGAGGGGTAGGTATCCACTAAGAAAGAATCAATGAATTTTTCGACATCCACGCGGACGAAGCCGTGGACAGAAGCTAGTAAATTATAAACTGTTTGCAAGTAGAAGGCAGCGTCAGTCAAGGAGAGCGAACTAGATTTTGCGGAGGCCGTAGATTATTCTTTCTACGATTACGTTTCCCGGGATTAAATGTATTCAAAGTCGAAGTCAAAGTATTTATTTCAAATAAACCCAAAAAAGGCACGTTGAAAATATAATTAATTCTAGTCGCCCCTTCCAAAGTAGGTAGGTAGATTCGTATGGAGAAGAAAGGGCAAGAAACTCCACCATTACTGTTTTAAAATGTTTTTCAATATTTGTATACAGTATTTATATGTGAAGACGATGCACCTAAAATAAAATTACCATACCACAAAAGGCGGCAGGTAGTTAGGTACACCATTGTATTTCTAAACTAATTCTATGTTAAAATCTCTTGCTACTCTACAACAACCTCGTTATTATTTGTGTTTCGCGATCCATGTCTATAGTAATATTATAAATGAGAAAGTAACTATGTCTATTTTTCGGTCTGTTAGCTTTTCACGCCATAACAGCTCCATGAAATTTACACAGTTAGGCCAAGACCTAGGTTAGAATAGAATAGAATAGAATAGATTCTATTCTATTCTAGTTTAGAACATAGGATAGACATAATTTTAATACTAGAAATAAAGCCAAGATAAATCAACTATTTTTCATTTTAGCGAAAGTACATGACATAAATCTTTTTTAGCATCCATCAGCAGCTTATAATGAGCCCACTGCTGGGACACAAGCTTACTCAGGGAGTGGGCGATAGTCTATCACGCGGGCCTAGTGCGGGTTGGTAGATGTCACGATCATCATCATCGATGAGACATGTGACATGTCTTCGAATTTTTGGTTCTAAGACATGCCAATTGTCTCACGATGTTTTCTTTCACAGTTTCGAGAGCAGTGGTGATGAAATAATTTACACAACATAAAGTGCTTTATGCCTGGATGCGGAAAGCGGAGGACAGGGTGTTGTGGCGCAGTATGGGAGAGGCATATGTCCAGCGGTTGTCTGCGATAGGCTGAGTTGGGTCATTGTCATAACCCTAAAAAAAACTGTTCATGCATACGAATCATAAAGACACTTTTATTTGAGTCTTAATTTTACATTATAATAATAAAGTAAACGTACTAGACCATAACTGTAACAGATTTACTATAAATTTATTTATATTTTACTTTATATCACCACCATGAAACCGAATTGTCCACTTCGGTGGACTGTTCGGATTATACCTTTCAATAGAATGTAGGTTAAAAAAAAAAATACGTGTTTTTTATTATTTTACAGAAATGCAATATGTTTTCCTAATCTACGTATGTTTTCTATTTAATGTTAAAAGTATTTAAAAAAAATATAGAAATAAAACACACTTTTTGCAGAATTTTATCTTGTCACAACATTTTTTGTCTTTCCGGTGGACATTACTTTTGATATTGACTGAAATTAAGTAATTATCAAATGACGGAACGGAATGTAAAATTGAATGCAACCAATATCGTACTATCCCTGTCAGATGCAATTTTGCCGCGACTCGTACGCAGAAAACGTTGTTGTTATACTAAGAAAAATATTTGGTGGTGTCAAAGTTGAGTTGTCTTTCCGGTTACTGCTGTATTTTGGTAAGTAAATGACTATAAATTCATCAAAGATTCTTAATAACTAGTTAAACAATCAAACTTTATGAATATACCTTGGCTTTTAACAAAACCTATAAACGGCACAAGGTGTGAATGATTTTGCGAAAAAAGTCCATTCGGTGGACATCTTTTTGGTGGAACTTTTGTCCACCGAAACGACCAATGTCCACCGAGTGAATTATTTTCTTGAATGTGGGTTATTTAGTTATTATAACTTATAAAACTGCTTCTGATTACTGGTGTTTTTATCAGTAAAGGACTAATGACCTATTTTTGTTTCATTTTCGCTTTAATTTTATGAGTAAATATGTTTTATATTTAACCACCACTTCCCTCACACCTTTCTACACCATGTCGACTTGTAGTTAATGTAGTTATCCATAGCTACATCTCTAAGTTAACAATGGTTGGTACCTGTAATGCATTTATAATGGCATGGGAAAAAATATTTCTTCATAAGCATGGTCGTTTCCTCTATGCAAATTTTTTTACTAACAAAATATCCTGCTCGTCCTTTGCACAGCTTCGCTTTCTTTTTGTTCGTGTGCATTGCTTGTTGTTATTTTTTTAGGTGATGGCGAAAACAAGAAATAAACTTACCGATAACCATAAAAAAAAAACGACGCCGTGAGCAAAAAACACTGAGTATGAGGAAGGCGTGTGAAAAACCTAAAAAGGATCCAGAAGCCTTGGAAGAAAAGCGAAGAACAAAAATTTGCAACGGATGCTTGTTTTCAGCCACGGGCCTTCAACTCCAAAGAAGACGATGCTCCTCCCAATTGCTGCTTACTTGAGCGAGGAGACTAACGTAGATGCTATAATCTAGCATTACAGTGAGAGTGGACATGGCAAAGGAGCCCCTGATAGCGTTGGTGGTTATCTTAAGCGTACGGCTGATAGGCACGTCGCTCAAGGAAACAATGTCCATAGTTTGGATACCTTCAAGGAGTGTGTTCTTCAAAACTGTAAAGGTATTTAAGTCATTAGAGTAGATGAGACGCATGTGGAGTCTATTGAGAGTAAAATAAAAAACAGCAATATTACGCCGTTTCGTGGAACCATTAAAGTCCATCGGAGTCCATCTACTTGGAGTCGCTGTAAACCAATGATGTTTCAGTTTCGTAGGTTGAGTTGTATGAAATGTAGTCCAAAAAATACTTGTTTACATTACAGTTTAGGTAGCAAAAAACTTGACATAGCACTGTGTCCCAGACCACTCCAAAATAATGTCCCAACTCTATCAAGTCTAGTCCTGACGAATCCTCTGCAAAGTCTTACTTGTGATGACACATCAGCCCCCGCCGAGAGGACGAATTCACGGAGTCCAACCTTGACTCTAATGCACAGTTCAGTGGCAAGCCGATGGTCCAATCCAATTGCGAGTGGCTCGATGCAGCAACCATTGGAAATTTTCGAGCGCAGTCCATCACTGCTGATTGAAGGTAATGTACATAAGCGCATAATGTTTTCGGACGTATATTCTGATAGCTCAGATAAGTTAACGTCAAAACCAGAGAAGCCTCTAATACCCCTTTCTCTCGCTGAACGCATTGAACGCTTCTGGTCTTCTGACGACGAAGACATATTTTGACCACCGAAATGAATTGTCGTTTCGGTAGACAAACACAAAATATTTTTTATTTACTTTTTGAATCTTTTTAAATGACTGATTTGTTTGTGATTATTTGAATATAGCATTAGCGTTATTTTTGTTCGATATGTTAATCACTTTTTTGTTTTCGTTTTTTCGATATCTAACATTTTAGTCCACTCGGTGGACACATTAGTCTTTTCGATGGAACCAAAATATTGTTATTTCCTTATAAATCACCTATTTCGAATTATTGATCTTAGACTGATACTCACTTTTGTTGTAACGTAAAGTAAGAGTCATAATACACCTTTGATTTTTAGAAATCACGTGTTTTATTTTTTCGCAAAAAAAACCCTAAGCTTGACAATGAACCAGTTGATTTATTGATTGAAAGTGCCTTAAAACTAAAACACTAAAAGCTCAAATAAAACTTGCCTCAAATGGCACAAGTAAACTTATACCAGTACATTAATGATCGCTGTGGGAAACAGCGCGTGTGCCGACAATTAACCCTTTCACCCTACGCTTTGCATAAACGCGCTGTCAGCGGACAGACGAATAGGTAATGTATCATCAATCTATGACGCCATGGGGGTAGGCAGACATATAGGTTTTGTCGCTGGGAAAATTCTAGGACAATGGTAGGCAAAACAAAAAGTTTACTTATTACAAAAAAAAAAACCGACTAACAAAATAAACACTCCGAATTGAAAATAACGAAACGCACAATTTATCAGAATCTGAATGGGATTGAAGATTATTTCTAAACCATTGCGTCATTTGTTCGAATAAATTGTCGGCTCAGCACCGTAAATAACGCAATAAATAAATAAATAAAATAAAATTCATTTATTTCAGGCATAACAACCCATATTACAAAAATTAAGTTAAAATGTGTGCGTGCGTGTGTGTGTGAGTGTGTGTGTAAATGTGAATGAATGTTGTTTAACTATGAATATAAAACCAATTCCTATTGATAAAAAGTTACGCAATTACCGCTCTGGTTTTGTTTTTTGTTTCTTGCTACTGACTTCCGAAATTAAAGTTATTTTTCACCTTTTAGTTATTTTGCTTTAAATAATGATCCAACTGCTGGGACAAAGGCCTTCTCTCGGTGAGAGAGAGTGAGCTAACACGCGCCAGTGCAGGTTGGCGGGTTCTAGTACATGCCGGATTCTTCACGATGTTTTCCTTCACCGTTTTGAGAGCAGCGGTGATGAAATCACTCAAAGTAAAGTGCCTGTTTGTGTTCGACCCCACGACATGCAACTCAAAAGTCGGGTTTTTTTCTTCTGGATGGGAAATCATCAAATAACTTCTCCTGCTCTGGGCGGAGCGGGAGGGCGAGTCAGACTTTTACTGACTAAAACCCACCCGTGTTCCTTCAGATGCCCATGTGCCAGGGTCACGGTATCTCTTTCGAACAATCTCGCGACCCTGGCAGGCATCGGTCCTAGCAGACCCCTTCAGTGCTGCTGACATCTCTTTGAGGCGCGCAAAAGTCGGGTTTCCTGTGGGCCACCACTGCTATCGTTGTTGCGCCAACCCCAATTTATTGGGATCAGAAAAGGTCAAAAGAATAATGTTGATATGGCTTATGTAAGTTCGCGCGTCTATTAAGTTTTAGTTACAAATGCAACCTCGTTACATTTATAGGTCCCCACGTTCACAGTTTTTTGAAAGAGAAAATAACTTGAAAAAAATATCGTTTTGATGTTTTCAATCATTTGAATTTTGTGACGTTCAGCTGACATTCCAAAATAGGAAGAATTTCTTAGAGCAGCGATTGAGTAGGAAAAAATATTTTTAACCACGGATAAACAAATTGTGTTAAAAATGAAAGCGTTTACTAAAGTGCCTTCAGAGTTCAGCCGAGCTTGCGGCAATACTTGTAAGTTACCAAGAGGGGTGTTTATCGTGTTACCCCGTAAAAGGTTTAGAGTTTTGTAACCCTATGGACAAAATAAGAATCTACTGGCTTAAAATATGAAATTTTCTACACATCCTCTCACACACATACACTCACATCCTCCACCTTACATACCTAGAGGACCAACCCTTTCATTCCTTTAAATGAATTTTCATATGCCATTCTCTTTTGAGCACTTGGTGGATAGTATGCTTACGCCGAGAGCAGCAAACACTGCGTTACCGTGCTTCGGGTGATAGATCTCGGCGATAAGCGTTAGTCCAGGCATGTGTGGCCGGCTTTGGGTTTCATCTCCATGGGTCTCTAGGTGGTGCTGTCCCACAAACAATGCGGCACTTGATATCTTGTCCAGCGTGTCCTGTTTTTTGCACGCTACAGGAGTTGATGGACACTACTAAAAATGCTACACTCATAGCCAAATTCTGGGCTGACTCTATTTAGATTGCTATCGTCACCAATGATATTATATTCAAAAATACGTAATAAATACTTTATAATATCATTGATCGACACGCTAAGAAGATGAATTTTCATATTCTACCATAATCTTTTGTTCATAAGCTCATACTTGCATACCCAGTCAGAGGGATTGAAGCGCTGCATGCTGAAACACAGGCTATAAACCTACCCGTGTCGACGGTGTGTTGTGTTCCACGCGCTCCTCAAAGAGATGTCAGCAAAACTGAAGGAGTCTGATGCCTGTCAGGGTCGCGAGATTTGTTCAAAAGAGTTACCGTGGCCCCGACAAGTAGGCAACTGAAGGAACACGGGTGGGTTTTAGTCAGTAAAAGTCTGACCTCCTTCCGCTCCGCCCAGAGCAGGAGACGTCATTTGATTATTTCATCAGTAAGACAGGCAGTCGCTTCATGTGAAATACTTATTGACTGCATGTTGGATTGGAAGACGACCCCAACATTATGACTTAAGAGGTCGGGAAAAGGCTCTGGAGATGATAAATGACATAATATTTAAGATTCTTCTTTGGTGCTCAGTTTCTGAAGTTTTCTGTAGAGGCTAGGATTTGTGCCTAGTTGGTTAAACGGACTTCTACACACAACCCAGTTACTGGATGAGACTGGTTCCCAGACTTTCTGGCTTCTGATGATTCCTAATTCATCATTAACCAACGAAGAACAACGGAGGAGGTTCTCAAGTCGACGCGTATATTTTTTTTTTGTACGACCACGCGTAGCTTTTTACAGAGCAGTCCGTGATGTCCGTTGATGATTATAATTCTGTAACTACATATGTCTTACAGTCGCGAATAATATTTTAATCAACATACAACCTAGCACTGGCCTGCAAATTGCAAAAAACGTAAGAAAATTTGAATTTCGCGGGCTGGTTGAAGCATTCACCTTAAAGTTAAGCTTGCTGCGGTTGTTCCATAGATAGGTGACCATCTTTAAATACCAAGACACCTCCGTTCCACGGAAAGCACGTTTAGTAGTTGGTACCGGTTTGTTGCGAGTCGTCAGACGCCCGAAAGACAAACAGTCTTACCAGAGAGTATCATTTTACCCAGTAGCCAGTCACTACATCTATACAAATTTTATAAAGCTGAAGACTGTGTTTGTTTGGTTGAACGCGGTAATCTCAGGAACTGCTGGTCCGAATTGAAAAAATCTATTTGTGTTGAGTAGCCTATTTATTGAGAAAGGCTATAGGCTATATAACATCACGCTACGGTTAAAAGGAGCGGAGCAGCAATTGAAAAATAAATAGTAATAATAATTTATTTCTTTCACAAAAGTACTTTTTAAAACTTACATATAGATGCTTTGAACAATATTTATGTACACAAAATGTTTTAGCATCCGGAGCCGAACTAGGACGAACCTGTATTTAGGCTTACAGCGCCAACCCCTTCGAGCTACATTAAATGAGTTTTCTTAAATGCTTGCATTTTACAATTTAGTTGAATATTTTGTACTCTTATAATACTTATGCTATGTAATAGTGATCTGTTCCTCTCTTTGTAATGGACAAAAACTAGCAGGCAATTCGATGCGACGGGAAGGGTCACGGGAGCAAAAATTTGACGCGAACGAAGTCACGTGCAGAAGCTAGTGTAAAATATAGGTATTCAGATGCATCCGGTTAGATAGGAAGCGGACCCCAAGACAGTTGGGAAAAGTCTAGGCAGAAAATTATTTATATGCTTCAAAATGTTCCCCACGACATCAATATTTTGTTTTGCAATTATTTCAGTAAGCTCTAAGCTACCAGCATCAAGTAGACCAATGATAGAGTTCTTCAAAAATCCAGCATCTCCAAAGAAGAAAGAGGAGCCTTTGCCGAGGGGTAAAACCCAGTCAGTCCTGAGACGTTCCTCTGCTGGTCTTCGGGGCAAAGAGCAGGGTTACGTGAATCTATGGATGAAAAAGTCGGAGTTGATTACACAGCTGATTTTTAAATATGGTGGCAGTCTTCCTCTACGGATTGGTGCTAAAAACGTAAGTACAATAGCCCGTGAGGTTGTGTGTTGATCAAAATATAGCCATTCAATAGAACTAGGTATTTCATGAAAAAGACATTCAATGGGATTACAAGAAATCCCTCCCCCAATGGGAGGTATGCCATAATCGCGACGCTCGGCCGGCGGGTTGGAGATCGCAGTATGCTGGTAAAAT
Source organism: Aporophyla nigra (assembly GCA_947507805.1). Taxonomy (NCBI): domain Eukaryota; kingdom Metazoa; phylum Arthropoda; class Insecta; order Lepidoptera; family Noctuidae; genus Aporophyla; species Aporophyla nigra. Next base: position 6,911,005 of record OX382321.1, on the reverse strand, counting down.
GCTTTGAGAACACTTCTGCAGAAAGTTCCTTACTTGCTTTCTACAACACCATGGGACATGTGAAAGGGACGATGGCTTCATACTTATTACCATAAGTAAAATATATTTATTACTGGAAATGGTTTTTAAAACCCTTCAAAACAATAAAAATATAATCTATATATATATAAAAATGAATCCCTATTCCCCTTGGTCACGCCATCACGCGTGAACGGCTGGACCGATTTCACTTTTTTTGTTGTTGTTGTGTTTTTAATTGTCAGGAGAAGGTTCTTATGAAAGAAAAAAATTAAAAAAATGCGCGGAAAATTAGAAAATTTAAGAACACTTATTTAAGAATACTTAACAACCATATAATAGGACAATGTAAAATTTTTTAATGTAACATTATGACATTTGACATAGATTGACAGAATGCGTGCTCAAATATCATCAAAGAGACAGGACAACGTCTGTCGGGTCAGCTAGTTTTGTTATAAAACTAGATGAGCAGTAGTCGGATAGACAACTCAGAGGTCGCCTCTTTTAAAGTCCAGACATAATCTTGGTCACATCATGTGAGGACCTGAGATAGTGTTTTGAAGAAAGACTCACCAGGGAGCTCACTAGGGAGCTCGTTTAGTACAAGTCGAAGTCGACGTGACCCATTTAGACTTAAACTAGACGAGCACCCTAGGTTAGCAAAATATAATAAAAGCTGCCTGGCTATGTGTGTAGGTACGTGTTTACAACAAATTACCAAACGTATTAAAAATATTAAATTGCAGATTATTTAAAATTAAATTATATGGAATGGCTGAATGAAAATAATTTCCATAATAGTAAGGATATTTTTGGACATAAATGTATTTAAATTCATATTTTATTATTCACCTTTTGCATGCTTTAATAATAAGCTAAACATGTATGATCTCATTTTTATAACAACACCTATGTATACCATGTTTTAAGCAAATAAATGATCTTATCTTATCTTATCTTACCAAGATTTGAGTAGACCTGACCAGCTTCGTAATTGCGTAACACACTATTGATTAAATCCTAATAATTTTGAAGGATATTGTAGGAAGCTCATGTTCAGCTGAACCGTCTTTCGGCTGAAATGATGATGGCTATAAATGTATATTCCTATAGAGCAGCCTTTCCCAAAGTGGGCGATAACGCCCCCTTGTGGGCGCTGCAGGCCTAAAGGGGGGTGGTAAGAGACCCAGTCGTTGAGACGCAGGTGTTCTGTTTTTTTCTGGGTCTCTTACCACCCCCCTTTAGGCCTGCAGCGCCCACAAGGGGGCCACTATCGCCCACTTTGGGAAAGGCTGCTCTGCCCGCGCAAGTCGTCGCTCACTCAGCTTAAAACTCTGCTTGCGTAATGCAAGATTTTTATGTGACGTTAGGGACCATCCATAAATTACGTCACACAAATACCATGATTTTTGACCCCCCCCCCCGTCCTTGTCACAGCTGGTCACATTTGTGAGATCTCCCTAGTGAGACGTCACATATTTTGCAATTTTACATCTAGATTATTGTTTTTTTTTTTTAATTTCTTTCATAGTTCATATTTTGTGTTTTAATAGTACTTTAAATATGTATATTCAATTTTGAAATGTGACGTCACAAAATTTAGGGGCTTTCCCAACCCCTTGTCATACAATGTCAGATTTCATCGACCCCCTCCCCCCCTTAACGTGTGACGTAATTTATAAGTGGCCCCTTAGCATGTGTAGTTCTCACGTGGCAGGGTAAATATCGCCACATTCCACAGTAAAACTAACTTTTAACCTTACTCCCTCAGTTTTCAACTACGGCAATCAGCTATGATGCAGATAAGAAGGCTCCACCAGCTGCACCAGCTGCACCACCACCAAAACCTGCTCCACGAAAGGCCTCAAAGCCAGTTGAGAAGAAGAAGTCAGCGCCGCCTCCAGTGACAGGAGGTGGCGCTAAGGGTCGGATTATCGCTGGTCAGTATATAACTTCGGTTTCCTGGAAGAACGGTAGCCGCCACATTAATCAATACTGCCCTGTTAGTCTAGTGGTTAGTTACCCTGACTGCTAAGGTCGTGGGTTCGATCCCCACCCAGAATAAATCTTTGTGAGATTAGCACAATTATTTGTTCTGTGTCTGGGTGTAATTTATCTATAACTAGCTTCTGCCCGCGACTTCGTCCGCGTTAAATTTCTTGTTCCCCCGACCCTTCCCGTCGTGCGTCGCGTCGAATTGCCTACCCGTGCGATTTTCCCCGTTTTTGCAACATTTTTCATTACTGCTCCGCTTCTTTTGATTGTAGCGTGATGTTATATTATATCCTATAGCATTCCTCGATAGATAGGCTACTCAAAACAAAAAGAATTTTTCAATTCAGACCAGCCGTTCACGCGTGATGGCGTGACCAAGGGAAATAGGGATTCATTTTTATATAAATAGATATAGAAATATACTAGAAATATATAAGTATATTTATCAGTTGTCTGGTTGCCATAGTACAGGCTCTGCCTACTTTAGGATCAGATAACCGTGTGTTGGTTGTCCTACGATATTATTATACTTAGTAAATGTGGTACTGTCCTACAAACAATGCGGCAATTGAAATCTTGTCCAGTGTGTCCTGTTGTTTGCACGCTACAGGATTTGACGGACGCTACTGAAAATGCTAAGCTCGTAGCCAAATTTTGGGCTAACTCTATTTAGATTGCTATCGACACGCTATGAAGAAGAAGATTAACGACTGCGTGAGTCAACTTAAATGCTGTTTGTTCTGGTCTTATAGTGATCGGTGCTGTGGTGGATGTGCAGTTCGACAAAGACCTGCCTCCGATCTTGAACGCTTTGGAGGTGCCTGGTAGAAGTGAGTATGCTGTGTCAACTAATTTAGATACGTATGGAGGTGTTCAAAATGGCAGACTTAACTTTTGAGTAACACAGAGTCTAGCTCAATAACTATGTATGTATATCTCAAACATTTTCGCCTACTAGTCTATTCGCGCTAAGAAAATAGTGACTATCGTTGTCACTCAGCTTAGTCACGCCCTTTGACCAATTAGATCATAGTAAATTGATAAAAGACGCGTTCGTACTTTCTAAAGATCTTACTTCAACTGGTCAATGTGAACACGGCTTTCTAATTTACTATGATCTAATTGGTTAAGAAGCGTGACTGAGTGACAAAGATGAGTTATTATTTTTAACCGACTTTAAAAAAAAGGAGGAGTTTATCAATTCGACTGTATTTAAAAAAAAATATGTTTGTTGCCCCATAACTTTTGACTGGGTGAAATGATTTTGATGATTTTTTTTTATTTGAAAGCTGTTGAAATTTAGTTCCATTCGGACAATGGGATCTATGTGAAAACCATTTAATTTTAATTTTAATTTTAGCCTTTATTAACAATCTTACAATCTAGTTACATAAATAATATTTAAAAGAGAAAAAATAATAATATTTTTCTTCAGACATCAGTTTCCGAAGATTGTTTTGCCTTAGCATAGGCCTCCCCCATATTTTGCCATAGTTCCCGGTCATGGGTTGCTCTCTTCCACCATGGCCCAGCTATTAGCTTCACATCGTCGTCCCACCTACGTATCGGGCGTCCTCGTTTCCTTTTGCCTTCTCTTGGGTACCATTCGGCTATTAATTTTGCCCATTTCTCTTTTTTGTCTCTGATAAGGTGGCCTGCCCATTTCCATTTCAGCTTTTTTATCGTATGTGAAAACCATATAAGTCTTAAATTTGCATTAAGTATTTGCGCGAAAAATGAACGAATGACGCGATTAGATTAGTGAGGGGTATCTACCATTACTCAAAAGTAAAAAATATAAACTTTTTACAAAAAAATAACAACCGACTTCCTTAAAAAAAACACTACAAAGTCAAAAATAACTTTAATTTCGGAAGTCGGTGGCAAAAATTCCTTAAATACATATCCTAAGACACCGAATTCCGAAATTAAAGTTATTTTTGACATTGTAGTGTTTTTTTTAAAGAAATTCGAGTGTTATTTTTTTGTAAAAAATTTTTCATCACGCGAATAGACGTATAGTACCTAATCATCCATAGATAGACATGCACGAACGCAAATCTTCATATATTCTTCTTTTATTCTAGGTTCATTGTCTTCACATATAATTAATTGATACAAAATATACACAGTTTAAAAGAGTAACGGTGGAGTTTCTCCACAGAAAGCGTGTTTTTTTTACTATTATTGTTAAACCGAAGATACGTCAATAAAACACCAAAAAGTTATCTAAAATCATTTATTAAAGAAAGCGTACATCCTAACAAAGTCAATAAGATTTAAGAGAATGAATCAAACATATCCTTTATCAAATTGCACGAAATTTTGCAGAACCACGCCTGATCCTGGAAGTGGCGCAGCACCTTGGCGAAAGCGCCTGCCGCACCATTGCTATGGACGGTACTGAAGGCCTGGTGCGAGGCCAGCCCATTGTGGACACGGGGGCTCCCATTACCATTCCAGTAGGCGAACCAACCCTGGGAAGAATTATTAACGTCATTGGGGAGCCTATTGGTAAGGAATTTGTTTCGTTATCTCTCATAGCGTTACTTCAGCCACTGCTGGGTAAAGGTCTCTCTTTTCTTGTGCCTATTCCCACGCTCCTGTGCGTATTCAGCAGGGTAAGGGGCCATCCATAAATTACGTCACACGTTCAGGAGGGGGAGGGCGCCGACCAAGTGTGTGTCAAGCGGGTGGGAGGGCCCCTAAATTTTGTGACGTCACATTTCAAAATTGAATATATACCTACATATTTAAAGTACTATTAAAACACGAAATATGAACTATGAAAGAAATTAAAAAAAAAATTCAATGTCTAGATGTAAAATTGCAAAATATGTGACGTCACACTTGGGAGGGGGGGGGTCTCACAAATGTGACCAGCTGTGACAAGGATGGGGGGGGGGGATCATGAAATTTGTGTGACGTCATTTATGGATGGTCCCTAACTGTGTATCACACACATCATCAGACTCTGATGATGTGTGTGATACATACGTATCTGATGATCAGAGGTCGGAATTAGGTAGAGTTTTCTATGTACTTACATCGAAATGTTGATATTGATATGGATCTTCCCGGGATTACTAATAGACAATCCCGTGTGACCAACAATATTACAAATAAATAATAATAAAAACCTCAGTGATAGATAAGACAAATAAAACAAAGATAATATAATTAACATACAATTTTTATTAGTATTAAATTTGCAATACAAATTATTAATAGTCTTAAGCAAATTCTCATACTTATACTTCGACTTTTTTATAAATATATCACGGGATTTTTCTGCTCTTCAAAATTAATCCCGGGATTTGGGGCATATCCACTTTATTCATTCGTTGTATGAAATCAGTGGAAGTACATAAATAACTCTACCTAATTCCGACCTCTGTTCATCATCTGTCTAGCCTTTTCCCAACTATGTTGGGGTCGGCTTCGCGACTGCCTATCTGACCTCCACAACCCAGTTACTGGGTAATACGATACACCTTGGTAAGACTGGTTTCAGGCTTCTGACGACCCGTAACGACTGTCTAAGATCTACGAAAGACAGCCGGGACCAACGGCTTAACGTGCTTTCCGAGGCACGGAAGGGTCTTGGTATGTAAAGATTGTCACCCATCCACGGACCAACCGCGGCAAGCGACGCTAAACCTGAACGATCGACCCGTGCGGCTGTTATTACTTAGCCACAAACCCTTTTTCATTTCACCAACATTCATTACGTAGCTTAACACTGACAGCAGGAATGGCTTACATTTTGGCAGTTCAACCATATTCATTGCGTTATTTACGTTGCTGAGCAGACAAATTTTTCGAACATATGAAGCAATGGAATAAAAAATCTTGGGCAGAGCGGGAGGGCGTGTCAGACTTTTACTGACTGAAATTTTTCGGGATAAAATATAGCCTATGTTAGTTGGTGATAATGTAGCTGTCTATAAGTGAAAGAATTTTTTAAATCAGTTCAGTAGTTTTCGAGTTTATCCATTACAAATATACATACAAAAAATTAAATCTTTCCTCTTTATACTTAATGTTCGTTTAGAAGTTTAGATAACCAATTGTTTGCTACTTACTAACACAGAACAGTGGACACATTGAACAAAGTACAACCCAGTACGTCAAAAAATTCAGTACACGGAAAATAATAGCCCGCGGATCGAAGACTAAATCACATTCTAATGTAACAGATGAGCGTGGCCCCATCAATACAGACGAATTCGCCGCGATCCACGCGGACGCACCTCCCTTTGTGGAGATGTCGGTAGAACAGGAAATTCTGGCGACTGGAATAAAGGTGGTGGATCTGCTCGCGCCTTATGTCAAAGGTATGACAATTATATAAAAAAGTAAAAAGTTTATTACACAAAAAGCATTCACAAGAATTTGGTACTCAGATACAATATTCAATTATGTTTACATTAGATACCGAAACTGATACCCAAACTAAGCCAGAGCTTGTATTTTGGGAATCAGTCCTCAAACGTGGAGCATTTTATGTATATCGTGTCAACGTGAATGACGTGGGGTAAATTAATATTTTAACATACTAAGCAGTTGTGAGTGTGCATGTGTGTGTGTGTGTTTGTTTGTTTGTGTGTTTGTTTTAAGTACCATCCGAGGACGTGCGTATGAATACACAAGGCACGACCGAGGACCTTTTCAAAGCGAGGACCTTTTCGAGGGTCCTCGGTTTGATTTGACCAAAGATTCGTATTCTACAAGCGATTTTGAGCCTTTCTGTGTACTTAATAGGAAAAAGTTGTCTGAACCTCGGTTTGATCAAAATTTTTCATAATCTTACACACGCATTGTGTATCCACCAGGTGGCGCCTGTGTCACCTCATACACAGCCTCTTTACACTCATTTCACGTTGGTTGTATTATTCGAGGACTTTTGTGTTAACTTTAACACAAAGGACCTCGGTTAGGTAGCTTTTCCAAACAATGTGTATTTGAGACCTCGGTTTGCTAGATTTTCCGAACAATGTGTATTCTAGTCCTCGTTTAGACAGTTTTCCTCGTGTGTAGAAGACGAGTTATGTGCTATCATTTAAATAAAATTATGGAGGAAAAAATCGAAGGTATACTGAACCCTTAAGCAAATTGTTAGTAGCTACTTGGCGCACGAGGAATAAGGAGGCTTCTTCTGCTGTTTGTGCTTACTACCTAGGCCTTCTAGATTACACAACATTATGATTTCAACCATAAAATATTTTATCTTTTTTCTTATCATGAATTCTGTTTGTTGACTATTACAAGCTAGGTTTTCTTTTTCCGTGTTAGTCTCACTCGATGGTCTGTAAGAGTCCGTTGAGTGAGAAAAATCGTCGTTTTCAGATTTTTCATCATAACGAATTGCATCTTTCTTCTTACGTGGTCTGCTTTCCTGTTTAATCCGATTAAGACCTTCGTCTTTTTTCGTCATCGCATCATTATCATCAGAAGAACTAATTTCAGATGTCAGTGATAGTTCTTCGGACGAGTCGTAAAACTCCATATCAATATCAGATAACGTTGTGTTGGTTGTCCTAAGATATTTATTTATTTTTATTTAATATTACGGAAATATAAATGTTTTCGAACTTGATTTTTCAATTCGTCTCTTGAAACTTGGATCCGGGGCTGTATTTTAAGTATCGGAGAATTTTCATCTGCAGACATTAGGTGTCAAATTAACTGTAATTACAGAACTTGCGTTAATGATACTATGTATTATTATCACATATCTATGTCTTCGTGGTTGAAAATATTGACTCGAAAATATTAAATTGTCAATCTGTCAACTGTTAAGAAGATACCTCATGAGGAAATGACCTTGGCTGCAGCATCACCACTAACTGGTAATTATTTTAGTTTTACTAGACAAACCTAACGTGTATGCCAAATTTGAAGACGATGCTATCAACTGTTGAGGAGTTCCCTCATGAAGAGACGACCATGGCTGCGCATCACCACAAACTGGTAATTATTTTAGTTTTACTATATAAACCTAACGAGTATGCCAAGTTTGAAGACGATGCTATCAACTGTTGAGGAATTCCCTCATGAAGAGACGACCCTGGCTGCGCATCACCACAAACAGGAAATTACTGAGCCACCGGGCACAAATCCAGACTTCGGACTATTTCTGAGAAATTCTAAATGGTTAACCCAATAACACTGCCTGACCCGGGAATCGAATCTGCCTCATGCATAGCAGTAGCGGTTGCGACTTGCGACTACTAGACCAACGAGGCAGTTATTTATAAAAATGTTGTGGCTGTTATTTTAGTATACTATTGTGGTGTCTTACGACTTCCACGTGAACGAAGTTGCGGGCAGAAGCTAAAAGGTAAAACTGTGACGAAAACTTTGCGCGCTAATCATTCGAACGACACTATGCAACACGTACTTACTGCCGTTATCGCTAGCGCGGCAAAGCATTGATACCACACATGTACTACACTCATTTCAAATTCAAAACTTACCTTTCCTCCACAGGGATTACACCTTTCTTATTCGCGGTCCTCACGAAGGTATTCACAATATTACGAAAATAATAACGTGTGCTCTGATTGAAAGTCTTTTTAGAACTAAATAAAACAAACAACTACAGTGACTCGCAAGTCGCGAGTGAGCGAATGACAATATTACAATCTATTCAAGTTGAAATGAAATGAAATGAAATGAATTGCACCGATCCCAGCGTGGTTTGACCAGACTCGATTAATCGAATGAACCCCAAGATTTGCACTAACCTTTGAAGCCTCATGTTTCATGGTGCTACATAGGCCATTGCATATCAAGAAGTAGACCGGGGGGCGCTGTAATGGTAGGGAGGACGTGCCCATAGGATAGGAAAGGATTACGAGCCTACCGACTATGCAGCCTTAAGTAAGCATTGGACTAGTGGAGAGAAGGGTGATATTTGTCTATAGGAGGGCATCTTTTCACGTCGTCGCCGGCATGTTGTTCCAGGCCTCGCTATGTTCCGTGTTGTTGTTTTCTTGGTCGTCTTCTGAGTTCTCATTGCTATCAGTTTCTGGTTTTTTGTAGATTTCACTAGCCGCTTTCTTGATCTTATTTCTGTCTCCAGCCGTGTCCCTCCAAAACTGGATTTCCTTGTCAAAGTATTTCATGTCCTGTTTTAGGTTGTCATTCCATGTGTAAATAGGTCGTCCGACCTTCTTAGATTTGGCTCTGCACTGCATTGCTGCATGTAACAGGTGTGGTTCAGAGCGTCTGAAAATGTGTGCCAGGTAGCACATCCTGTGGTTCTTGATGCATTTTGTTATGGTTTTACCGTCTAAGATTTGATGCATTTTCTTCTGTATCGGTTTGTTCCTAGCGTGGTTGATCAAGTCTCTCATGATAACTCTTTTATATCTTCTCAGTCTTGAACGGTTTGCCTTTGTGAGTGCTGATACTTTTAAGCCATATATCATACAAGGTACGATAATCATTCGATACATAAGTGTAGCTAGTTTCCAGTCCATTTTTGAGTTCAATATGAATGGTAGTAAAGATTTAGCGTTTCTCGTAGCCTGTTGGCATCGTTTTCTAATTGAGTTTTTTCTGCTTAATGCGGACGTTATGTAGGTGCCGTATTTGATTTCATCCGATGTTGGTATATTTATTCCGTTGAGGGTCACGTGAGTCGTTTTCTGTGTTTTTACGGGGTCCCTAATTACAATTTTTGTTTTTGTTTCGTCTATTTGAAGGCCTACACTATTGAGTAAGGGTTTTATGTGGTATAAGATGCGTTCTAGTCCTTCTAGCTCATCTGTAATGAGAATAAGGTCGTCTGCAAATGATAATACTAGGGGGAGGGAGATTTCGCGGTCCTGATCTAGTTTGATTAAATGAGTTTCCTCTTCAAGGGTTGTCAGAACTTCGTCGATGACCAATGTAAAAAGGCGGGGGGACAGGGGGCAACCTTGTTTAACTCCCTTTCCTTTGATAATCCAACTGCTTTGCTGGCCGCACCATTTGATGCATGTTCTTTCATTCAAGCATGCTGTGATTATCCTGTTGGTCATCGATTTGTTGGTTCGTTCTAATAATATGTCTCTTAATGCCTTGTGGTCAAAATTGTCAAATGCTTTTTCTATGTCGAGGGTGAGAACGTACATTCGTTTACCTGCACGCCATTCCTCTTCTAGAACCCTTTTGAGCGTAAAAATGTGGTCATCTGTTGATCTATTGTTTAAAAAAGCCGCTTGGTAACTGCCTAGTTCCGTTATTATGTCGTCAAGTTTTTTAAGTAAGTATGTAGCGTAAATTCTATAGCCCGTGTTGCAAATCGTTATGCGACGGTACTCGTTCACATCTTTAGGTTTTTTTTTTTTTTGGAATTGGTACCTGTACGGTCTCGAGCCACGTGTCCGGTACTCTGGTCAGAGGGCTTTAATTATGTGTTTAGTTACGGCTTCCTGTAATGTTTGGGGCATCGCTTTGTAAAGCTCAATTACTACTTGATCCGTTCCGGGGGCCGTCCCGTTTCGCATTTTATTGATGATTCCTATTATTTCGGCCACCGTCGGTTCTTCGCCTTGTTCTTCTATTGTCGGTTTTGTAATGTTTACCATTGGTATGTGAAGGCCCTCGGAGTTTTTTAGTATTTTCTCCCATTTGGACATCGGTATGAACGCAGTTCTTTTTCGGCGTTTTGTTTGCTGTTTGTTTTTCCTGTAGAACGAATAGAGAATTTGCATGCGTTTTGCGGGGTGCGTTTTACCCAGTCCGGAGAAGCAGGCTCTGCATGCTTTTTGTTCCTCCAGATATGTAACCTTTTGAAGTGTTGTCTGACTTTCTTTGACGCGCTTATGCCTATTGGGATTATCCGGTTGCCTGCTTTGTAGGAATTTAGCCTTTTGTACGTTAGCGAGGGCTATTCTATGGTCCCTTGAGTAAATTGGCTGAAGCCTCAAAGTTTCCTGAGCAGCGGCTTTTAGTACATCCGTTATGGTATTCCAGGGTATTTCGGTGTTTTCATTTGTTGGGGAGAATCCCATATTTGCTAGTTTTTTTGTGATGCAATCTTGATATTTTGTTTTGATGGCTGCTCTGTTGAGAGCGGCGTAGTTACATTGTTTGTAGTCAAAATAATTGGCCTCCTTTGTTGTTTCCTTGGTACTTTTGTCTTGCTATAGTGTTTTATTTTTGTTTTTATTTACAATTAAGTTTGATTTTAGTAGTCCCCAGATTATTTTATGGTCGGAGATGCGACCGGTGACCCATCCGCCTTTAATAAAGTGAAAAAGTTTTTCTGCTGCCTGTGGCGTGATGATGTGATCCAATTGCGATTTTTGAGTACCCTTCGACCATGTTATTCTGCATGATGTTCTAGCTTTTGTTGTTTCTATTTGAAATTTTTCCCTGTTGGCTAGATCCATTAATAGTTCGCCGTTGTAGTTGGAAAATTCATGGTGAAGGTTTTGTTGTATCAACCCTTTGCGTTGGAAGGTTAATGTATCTTGTTGACCTATATGGGCGTTGAAGTCGCCGAGTATTAAGAGAGTACATTTCCTTGGTTTTTGTCTAATCAAGTTTAATAAGCCTGTGAATGATCTGGTTGCTTTCCCGGAACAGCTGTTAATGTGTGAGTTGATTATGTACAGAGGAGTTGGTTTGTCATTTCCCATGCCCACCTCAAGGGTAGCTGACATTACGTCGGTGTCCTTTTTACTGTTGACTAATTCAATTTGGGCATTTTTTCTTAATAAAATTGCAAGACCCCGGTGTGCGTTGCCCGCAGTTCCTGAGAGGTACCAGTCGTAGTGTGCGGAGCTGAATGTTCCTGCATTCATCCCTGTTTCCTGTAGGTTAGCTATGTGAATGCCCCTGCGTGACCGTTCGGCGTCAATTTGTTTTTTTTTTCTTGGTTTCGAGGCACCGCGAACGTTCCAAGTTGCTATGCGCAAGTCTGTGCAAGTGTACTTAATTGCGGTAGAGGTGGGGTTTCTCAATATTCTGTATCCCGTGTCGTCCGCGATTACATCTGATAACGGTGTAAGTGGTGTTGATTCTTGTTGTTCGCATGGTGTGAATGAGTTACCTTCTTGGCATTTTACGAGCAACCCCGTTTTAAGCTGGGGTTTCGTGGGTTTTTCTTGCTCTTCGCGTGTGTCGTACATGCTACTAAACGGTTTGGTATGTTGTTGTGCTTTGACGCTGGTTAGACCTTGCGTTAGGATTATCCGGTGGTTATTGCACTGTTTGTCGTTGGTCAGGACCCAGCTATCATAGCGCTGGTTCATGAAGAGGATGTGTATGTTAGCGGGAGCTGGATCGCCGGTTGGTGGATATACCTGTGTGTTTCTATTGTTTATATGCACATGCACGTTCACGAGGTAGTATTCGGACGCGGCGATAATTATATCTTCGCCACCCCAGAATGTTTCGTTAAATTGCGCAGTTATGTATTTAGTAATCCTTTGTTCCTGGGAAAGAATGCTGTTGGGGAGAAATTCCTGTATATTATTTAGAAGTGCTAGGTGAATTCTATCATCATGTCGATGTTCCAAGACGTATGCGGCGAGATCTTGACGAACATTCCTATGATCAAATGTTAGGCCCATTAGGTAATTAATTTGGTGGGCGATTGCACTAAACAGACAATTCCCGTCTTTTGACATGGGTACAATTAAAACCATTGTAAATTCTTTTGTTTTTGGGCCAAGTCAAAGACACGTGCAAGTCGGGCGCTCAAGCTGACTACACTTGTAGTGAGTCAATTTATGGGTTTAACCTTTTTTTTTAGGTTTCTTTTGTTTAGCTGTATAACAAGATGTGCCTTTAAATTAAAACTTAAGGGATCGGGCACCCTTTTTTTTTAGATATTTTTTTTTTTAACTTTTCGCCTCACGTGCAACCGATTCAAATCGGAGTGGTTGTGGACCACTTAACAGCATTTTAGCAACTTAAAAATTGGTTACTTTGCTGCAATAATAGAATCTTTAGTTGTGGTGTCATAATAGGTATCATATTCTGTTCCCGGATGATAGCGAGAATAGGCCTATTCAGCTCTTTTGTAGTTAGTGTGAACGCAATCCTTCACCAACGCTCGGGTTCCCGCGCGCGGCAAAACAGAGCCTGTCTTACGCAGTTTAGTAAACAAAATTCCCTGAAATATTAGGAACGGGCTCACCGGGTTTATCAGGGGTCACTCTTTTCTGCCAGGCAGGCTGAACTGCTGTCTGGATCGCACCAATGACACTTTTGCTTGCTTGTTTTATACAAGGTGTAACGTAACTGAATGGACGTAAGTCTGCCGAGTGATCCAGAAGGAATTCACTCCTATCTCAAGGCAGTAGGGCTCAAATTCAAATGCATAAAACAATGCTATTTTACACACACGATTTTTTTCCCTCAATACTCTAATTCACTCAAAACTTTAATTAGGGTGTATGAGGCCCTTGCGTTAATTATGTTACACGTTGCATAGATACCCGATTTCAAATTACGACACAGGAGCACACACACAATAGCACAGTTCGATTTCGAAGTCAGGCGGGTAAAATACCACATCTGTTGCGCGCGCGCAAACACGTCCGGCTGTGTCAAAGACTCAGCTTGAACCAATATTACAATCTATTCAAGTTAGAAAGAAATACCAAATTAGATGTGTATCATTCATACTCTCACAGTTTTTCATTGTCGGTATCTATGCACGTAAATTTGATCACGAAGGAGCTTACATATCAAATACTATTAGGTCGTTTTATGCATATAATATTTGCAAAATAGTTCCATGAAATAAGAAGAGTAGTTGAAAATGTTTCGGAACCCGGTATCTCCAGTTCCTACCAGTTTGTAGGGACAAACTGGCAAGATACTACGCGATGCATCCGCCTACATAAAGCATCGTTTTGTGATTTTTACATTGCTATGTGACTTAATTTTTTATGTATAATGTTAGAGAAAAGAGAAAATATTGTGTAAATAATCATTGAATCGTAACATAACATCACGCCTTATTTCCCCGAAGGGTTGGGTAGAGGTATACCAAAAGTAAACCTACGTTTCGCCAGTTATGTTGGTATAACATAATACTTTGAAAAGCGCCTACAAACGTAAAGATAATCGACTCGTCCTCGCTTGGTACTTCATTTTTAGAAAATGTGTGTAAGGAATAATTCGGAACATTCTACTTACATTAATAAATTATCTAATGGTATTTAGGTAGGAAGTTTTTTCATGTCCTCGCTGTGTTCAAGTTCTACTCGGAAAACTGTCCTCAGTTTAGTGATATAAAGTGTAACACAGCGTCCGCAGTTAGTACAAGATAGAAGAAATATTGTGTAAAAATACGTCCTCGGAAGGGTGTCGCAGGGCTGACTTAAGGGGTCCTCGGTTGGCATACACAAAGTCCTCGTATGTGCAGCGCTGGTCACATTTGGCTGTGTATTTCAAGTCCTCGGTATGATAGCCGCAATTCATACAAAAAAATGTTGAGATAGCATTATGCCAATAAGCTTATCACTATATATTTAGTCATCTGTCTCTTTCTATCTTATTCAAAAAGGCCAACGAAGTATTAAAACCAGTTTTTTGGAGGGTCCTCGGTACGGTCAAGACCTACCAAGGTCCTCGTAAGGGTGTCTGTACAAACAAGGGTGTGTTTGTGTGTGTGTGTGTGTGTGCGTGGTGGGGTGTCAGTATAAATATATAGGTGTGTATTATATATATTACGATATGTGTGTAAGGGGCCATCCATAAATTACGTCACATGTTAAGGGGAGGGAGGGTGTCGACGAATTGTGACATCGTGTGACAAGGGGGGGAGGGGCCCTAAATTTTGTGACGTCACATTTCAAAATTGAATATACATATTTAAAGTACTATTAAAACACGAAATATGAACTATAAAAGAAAAATTTAAAAAATATTCAATGTCTAGATGTAAAATTGCAAAATAATATGTGACGACACACTAGGGAGGGGGCGTCTCCCAAATGTGATCAGCTGTGACAAGGACGGGGGGGGGGTGGGGGTCAATAATCATGAAATTTGTGTGACGTAATTTATGGATGACCCCTAAGTAAATCTTCTGTTTTTGTTAGTCTAATTGCTGGAATTATAGTTGACAACGGGCTATAATAGCGATCCGCCGATACATCAAACATCGATATTTATCATCATTCGCCCTTATCCCAATTTATTTGTGGTCGGGCAACATATCTTTTTCTTCCACACTTCTCTATTAGTTGTCATCTCAGTAGTCACCCCCTTTCTATCCATATCATAATTCACACAGTCCATCCATCGTTTCTTTGGTCTCCCTCTACTCTTATAGCCATCGACATTCATACTCAATACTTTCCTCACGATATTTTCCTCCTTCATCCTTATCACGTGACCATACCATTGACATTTAAATGAATTATGGTCGAACTAAAGTCCACCTATAAAGCCGGCTTTGAGCGTAGTCTCGATCAACATCGAAGGGTTCTCACAAGGTAAAGCAGAAATTCTTTCCGATATTTATCGCAAAACTCAATACGACATTCTTTGCATCCAAGAGACCCATCGAAATGAAACCCAAAGCCGGCCACACGTCCCTGGACTAACGCTTATCACCGAGATCTGTCATCCGAAGCACGGTAACGCAGTGTTTGCTGCTCCCGGCGTAAGCATACTAACAGGGCCGGACTGGGGCTTTATTTCAGTCCGGGCATTTCACAGACAACCGGCCCTCTGCCATTCGTAAAAGAAAACTATTGGTATAACCAGCAGCCCGACCGGCCCACTGGGCTTCCGACCTATCGGGCATCTGCCCGATTTGCCCGTATGGCCAATCCAGGCCTGCATACTAACCACCAAGTGCTCAAACGAGAATGGCATAGAAATTATCACCATATTGGTAACTACACCATCACTTCGATTTTATATTCAGGTGGCAAAATTGGTCTCTTCGGCGGCGCAGGAGTTGGCAAGACAGTATTGATCATGGAACTTATCAACAACGTTGCTAAGGCGCACGGAGGATTCTCCGTAAGTATCATAGCAATTAAGGTATCTGGAGCAAGTTGATACCAAATCCATTGCGTCAACATCATAATTTCAGCCGAAAAACGTCTACTGCGAGACGTAGGCCTCTCCCAATCTCCACCACTTCGACCCTTTCTGTGTTTCCTGCATCCAGCGGATTCCTGCGAGCTTCGCAAGGTTACTGGTCCACCTTGTGGTAGGCCTTCCAACGCTCCCCCCCAGTGGGTTCCCGCATTGACGAGGCGGGGGGGCTCAGTAGCCGTGGTTTAGAACCCCACGGTGAAGCTAAGAGGAACCCGAGGAGGGGCCGCTCGTCAGGGCTTTTTCGCTCAAAGCCGACGACGTAGCGACCAACGCGGTGTCGTTTGGCGACATCGCGTGGGTTGGAGGCCGCGGTGGGAGAGGATTGCCGCTATTGAGGTGCGCCGCTCTCCCTACCTTCCGCGGCCTGAACAGGGTCGCCACCGTCCGATGGCGAACGCGGTGGGGCCGCAGGGGAAGAGGCGTGTTGTTAGTATAGCGTTGGCCACTCTCCCTATCCCCTGCGGCCGAAAAGTGGTAGGCGGCGGGGCCACAGTCCTGACCTGTCGCAGGGGGACCAAGGGTGCCATTCAAGGGTCGTCTGGCGCCCATGTGCTAATTGGTCCCCGGGGTGGTCACGGCGTGTCCCCCAGAGGTGGGTCCGGCGACGGACAGCCGCGGCGGGTTCGCGGAAGAGTTTTTTCGTTCCCGTGTTCCCACCATAAGCGGTGTAGGAGGACACCGTGGAGTTTTAGTGGGTTGAAGTCCCACATAACTGCGCTATTTCCCCTTAGTAGCGCAGTATGCATGAGCATTTCTCCACGATAAAAAAAGGCCTTCCAACGCTACATCTTCCGGTACTCGGTCGCCACTCCAGATCTTTTCAGCCCCATCGGCCATCTGTTCTGCGAGCAATGTGCCCTGCCCACCGCCACTTTAGTTTAGCAATTCTTCTGGCTATGTTTATGAGTGTATACACTGCTTCATATATTCGAAAAATTTGTCTGCTCAATAACGTTAATAACGTAATGAATGTAGTTGAACTGTCAAAATGAAAGCCATTGCTACTGGTAGTGTGTTACGCAATTATCGTGTATGTATTATGTTATATGTATTACCAGCTTTTACCAGCGGCTTTGCCCGCGTATCATTCATATAAACCTTCCTCTTGAATCACTCTATCTATTAATGGAAACCGCATTAAAATCCGTTGCGTAGTTTAAAAGATCTAAGCGTACAGACGCGGGAAGCGAATTTGCTTTATACTATATACAGATGATTGTGTATTTTGTTCAGGTGTTTGCCGGTGTCGGAGAAAGAACGCGTGAAGGCAACGATTTGTACAATGAGATGAAAGTCGGTGGAGTTATAACAGAAGACTACAAAACTTCTAAGGTACATTGCCGTATTTGTCATGTATATGATTCTTGCCTTACAATAGTATATTGCAGACTAATCGATAAAGACATTCGGATTTAGTGGGATTATCGAATGACTTATTACTAGTGCAACTTGGAGAATCTGTCTTTCTACGGGTTTTAAATAAAATATTATAGAATACCTATTACTCTTACTTTACCACCTACTACTCTTACTTTACTACCTACTATTCTTACTTTACTACCTACTACTCTTACTTTACTACCTACTACTCTTACTTTACTACCTACTATTCTTACTTTACTACCTACTACTCTTACTTTACTACCTACTACTCTTACTTTACTACCTACTACTCTCAATTGTTGGCACACCACAGACCAACAGCCTATGCATCTGCATCTCAAGTTTAAACATCGAGATTTGTGACACATAACTTTTACATATTTTTTAGGGTTCCGCACCTCAAAAGGAAAAAGCGGAACCCTTATAGAATCACTTTGTTGTCCGTCCGTCCGTCCGTCTGTCAAGACCCTTTTTCTCAAGAACGCGTGGAGGTATCAAGAAATGAAATTTATATCAAATACGTAAGTCTACTGTCCCTTGGAGCTGTGAAAAAATCAAACTTTTTAGCTAACGCAATCAAAAGATATAGCCGTTTATGCCGCAAATTTCCCCAAATTTTCGAAACTCGCAAGGGAATCAAAACCTAAAGGGTACTTCCAGTCGATCTAGAATTTTGAAATTTGGTACGAAGCAACGTCTTATAGCACAGATAAAGGAAAAATTACGAAAACAGTAAATTTTTTGTTACATCATATAATAAAAATATTTTTTTAAATTTTAAACTTTAGACCTACAGGTTTGTTCGGAACCCTCGGTGCGCGAGTCCGACTCGCACTTGGCCGGTTTTTTTAATGATACCAAATATCATACCAAACTCCATTATGTAGTCTAGAAGATCTGTAGCCTGTAGACTTGTAGCAACTAGCACATAAGTACAAAGAAAAGAAAGAAAGACTTCTGCTGAGCTGCTCCTCATACCTCCAAAGATCTAAGCGCTCTCACAAACACACAATAATAAATAAACAATATAGTGTGGCTTGCACTTTCCAGGGGGAAATTCTTCACAAAGAAAAACTAATCTTAACCTTCTTTTAAAGCTATCCGTCTCTCCCTGGTCAGGTGGCTCTAGTATACGGTCAAATGAACGAGCCGCCCGGCGCGCGAGCCCGCGTGGCTCTGACCGGGCTCACTGTGGCTGAGCACTTCCGCGACAAGGAGGGCCAGGATGTGTTGCTGTTCATTGATAACATCTTCAGATTCACACAGGCTGGCTCTGAGGTAGGTCATCATCCTCTTCATTCATCATTTCAGCTGAAAGACGTCCACTGCTGGAAATAGGCCACCCCAGGGCGGGTTTGCCATAATCGCCACGCTTGGCAGGCGGGTTGGTGATCGCAGTATGGTGGTAAAATGCATAGAGAA
The DNA here is from genome assembly GCA_947507805.1 of Aporophyla nigra. Taxonomy (NCBI): domain Eukaryota; kingdom Metazoa; phylum Arthropoda; class Insecta; order Lepidoptera; family Noctuidae; genus Aporophyla; species Aporophyla nigra. The sequence continues at coordinate 6,892,117 of OX382321.1, read as the reverse complement.
CGCTGCTGCCCATTCTCTAGTAAGTCCCTTAGTCGCCTTTTATAACACCTACAGGAACAAATGAGGTAATGCTATTCTGTACGTCCGGCACCACACGAAACGAACGGTTATAATCTGTATTACAACGCATGAAAGTCCTAAGTAGTGTGTCAAGAATACAAGAAATAAATTCTCAACGACTTAAAAGTTATATTGCCAACCTCACGGAACAATTTTGTCGTAAAATCGACAGTGAATTCAATGTTATTGAAACTCAGATGAACTTCGTTAGGCTAGCTCAAGATAGTGTCACAGCTTACAGCTGACGAGCAACCTACTTTAATTAACATTTTGTTTTCATAAACTTTGACTCAATTAACTCACAAAAATGTTCTCCATGACCCGGATTTTTACGGAGTTCCGACGATAACCAGCTTTATAGAACCCCGCCCGGACTTTGCTTGGCTTTGTTCGAATTTTTTGAAAATAATAAAAGGGTACAAAAAATATAAAGATCCAAATTTAAAATGTCGGGATCTTTACCCACCATTTCAGGGCCGCTAAAATATAACTAGTGCAATGTGGAGATGCCACCCTTTTGACTTCAGTGGCGGAAGCCCCTCTGCCTACGTGTTTAACAGGCAACATGTTACATTATCGTTTGAGACAATTCCTCAGGTATCGGCTTTGTTAGGCCGCATCCCATCCGCTGTGGGCTACCAGCCCACCCTGGCGACTGACATGGGCACCATGCAGGAACGGATCACCACCACGAAGACTGGTTCCATCACCAGCGTGCAGGTATGATGACGATACTTGATAGGCTTACAACCAATCATAATGACGTTTATTGTGAAAATGTTCATCAGTCACCAGCGTGCAAGGCCTCTTGTGATAGGTTTGAGTCGTACTTTATCTCGGTTTTTGTTCCCAAAACTGTGATAAGAATGTGTGACAGTGGGCCGTGCTCGTACCGCTCAAGGGACAAGTAACCAGGGTTGTCGGATATAGTTAAAGTTTAATAAGAAACCGATGGTTGTTTTAGAATAAAATTAAATTTGATAAATAAACTGTTTGCTTTTCATTAGTTGAATTAACTTTTATTCGAGAACATCCATCGGTTTCCTATTAAACTTCCAATTATCCGACGATCCTGGTTATGTTTTGGGGTGACTGTACAATTAATGTACTTACGTCAATGCAGATGTCATCGTCAGATATTGGTTGCTCGTCCGGAAATATTGACACGAATGGTTCTACAATTTTATTGGCTTAATATTTTTGAACCAAAGGGGTATTTAATATTATTGCATAATTAGGTAGAATTGTGCATTGTGCGAAACTTCAACATAGTTGGAAAAACGCTAGACAGATGAGATGAATGGCGCCGGAATTCCCTGGCTGAGATATTTTATAGTCATGTACGCATGGCGAAATATCAAGCTAAATATTTCCAGTGAAAGCCGACTTCTCATTACATTACAGCCAAAAGACTTCCGCTGCTGAACATAGGCCTCCCTCAATTTGGGGGATTTGCCATAATCACCACTCTTGGCACGCGGGTCGGCGATCGCAGTATAGTGGTAAACTGCAAAGAGAATGCTGCTACCTATTCTCTAGTAAGTCCCTTAGTCGCCTCTTACAACACTTGCGGGAAAAAATGAGATAATGTTATTCTTTACGTCCGGCACCATACGGGAAGCTGACTACTCATCCGAAAAGCCGATTCACAACATCAGCCTATATTGTTCCCACTGCTGGGACACAGGCCTCCTCTCTGTGAGAGGGAGTGAGCCGTAATTCACCAAGCAGGCCCATTGCGGGTTGGTAGATGTCACATGTCTTCGAATTTTTGGTTCTAAACACATGCCGGTTTCCTCACGATGTTTTCCTTCACTGTTTTTAAGAGCAGTGGTGATGAAATTATTTATACAAAGTAATGCGCCTGCCTAGGTTCGAACCAACGACCTACAACTCGTAACTCGAGGCCGATACCACTGGGCCACCACTGCTCTCAACAAAAGCCGATTCAACGTCAGCTAAAACTGAAAAATTTTAGCTTGAAATTATCAATGTCGTCGTGGTTACTGATTTATCTAGCCTACATATTTCTCACAATCAGTTCTCAGTACAAATATTATCAAAAAATATCTTAACTTCCGTGATTCCCAGGCAGTATACGTCCCGGCTGACGATCTGACCGACCCTGCGCCCGCGACGACCTTCGCCCATCTAGACGCGACCACGGTACTGTCCCGGGCGATCGCAGAGCTCGGCGTCTACCCAGCAGTAGACCCCCTAGATTCCACCTCTAGGGTCATGGACCCTAATATCATTGGGGCAGAGCATTATGGAGTTGCTAGAGGCGTGCAGAAGATCTTGCAGGTTTGGTTGGTTTGAATTTATTTATTTAGGATCTCCAACAAAAGATGTACACAATATTTTGACATATAAATAAAGAGTAACATCAGGTATTAAGTAGGTGTACAACTTTTTTTTTTGGTTGGGAGATCATCAAATGGCGTCTCCCGCTCTGGATGGAGCGGAAGGGCATGTCAGACTTTTACTGACTAAAACTCACCCGTGTTCCTTCAGTTGCCCATGTGCCAGGGCCACGGTATCTCTTTTGAACGAATCTCGCGACCCTGGCAGATGTACTCTTTCACTTATAGGAGACCACACCATGCACAATAGAGTTAACAACTAAGATAACAAAGTTCAAATTTGGTAACAGTTTATAAACTTTTAAAGGACATACAAAAAATGGAAGAATAATAAACTGATTTCTAGGAAGAGCTCGTGGCCCTACCTAGCAGAAGTTTCCTCTAGGTAACTTCACACAGTCGTGGTAGGGTCTAAAGTTTATTTGAATAAGGGTTATCTAGTTATATTATACTTGATATAGTTTGCTTATTTTTCGGCTTTAGTAAACGGAATAGAGTAATGATGGCGTTGTGCTAACCGCTGCGACCTACCTTTAGGTTCGAACCCAAAGGCGCATTACTTTGTGTAAATTATTTCATCACCACTGTTCTCAAAACAGTGAAGGAAAACATCGTGAGGAAACCGCCATATCTTAGAACCAAAAATTCGAAAACATGTGACATCTACCAACTCGCCCTGGGCCCGCGAGATGGAATGGCTGAGAGGACGCCAGTTACCCAGCAGTGGGAACATTATAGGCGGCTGATGATAATGCCTTACTTGCATCCAGGACTACAAATCTCTGCAAGACATCATCGCTATCCTGGGAATGGACGAGTTATCTGAAGATGATAAGCTGACGGTGGCGCGAGCTCGCAAGATACAACGGTTCTTATCACAACCCTTCCAGGTATAATGAAGTTCATTATCAAAAACTAAAGACCTTGGCCAACCACTGGATCAGCCTATTACAGGGATGGCAAGCAGGCGCGGTCACAGCCTAACATTTTGGGGGGGGGGTCACCATGAGTACTGAAGAATATTTTTAGGAAGGTAAATCCTCTTTGGTCTAGTAGTCGCAAGCGCTACTGATCAGAATGATGTCCCGGGTTATAATCTTTTTGCAAATGTCCATCGGAGTCTCCGTGGCTCAAGTGAGAACAATTTTAAGATAGTAAGACTGGCAAATCGTTCAGGGTTTCGACAGCATAACTGTCTTTGGGGGGGGGGGGTCATGACCCCTAAAACCCCCCCCTCGGACCGCGCCTGATGGCAAGCCAATGGCACGCGTGCCATTCAACTCTTCTTTTAAACCGTATCGTCGTCTTATCTTATTTATTTTGGACTTTTTTATCAAAATCTAAAAACATGGGTCAACCAATGAACGAGCCTTACCAAAGACTTGCTCAAATATTTAGAAAGCCTGTCCAAGTGTTTATAAAAAACCTGTTTAAAAAAAATAGAAGGTGTTACAGAATAAACTACACGCACTACACGTAGTTACACAAACGAAATTTCTTGGAGTAATAATAGATCAGGATATAAATTGGAAAGCGCAAGTCGATGATATATCTAAAAGAATAAATAAATTCGTATACGCACTGCGAAAGATTAAGAATATAACAAACATTGAAACTGCTATCACTACCTATCATGCTTACGTAGAATCATTAATACGCTATGGGTTCATAATGTGGGGTAACAGTACCGATAGGAATAGGGTTTTTGTTGCCCAAAAAAAGTGTATTCGTGCCATATATGGGCTTCAACCTGATGAATCTTGCAGGCCAATATTTAAAGAACTTGGTTTATTACCGCTACCTTCCCTCTATATCTATGAAGTATGTATGTTTGTTAAGAAGCATAAATACCTATTCAAAAAGGCAGAGGATGTATGTCCTCGAAACCGGCGAGATCCGCATAGGCTTGTTTTAAGTGACTTACCGAGACTGGCTAAATATAGTAAAAGCTGTTTAGCCATGTGTATTCTAATTTATAATAAAATTCCAAGTTATTTTAAAACTTTGGATCTCAGATTATTTAAAAAAACATTACTTGAATGGTTAAAAACTAAAATTTTTTACAGTATCAATGAATTTACTGACCAGAAACATTTTTAAAGGTCACCAATAATATTTGCATGCTATAATATAAGCTAAACATGTATGCTCTATATTTTGTTATCTTACACCTGTATATACCATGTTTACGCAAATAAATATTATTTCTATTTCTATTTCAAACAAAAGTTCTGAGATTTGTTCGTTCATTATTGACTACTGAATTGATTTCAGTAATGTTTAATTAATATAGGTATTTTTTCAAAAAATTATGTATTTGGCATACTTAGCGCAGATTGAGCAAAAGAAAATGCGGTCTGATTTCAAGGCGATAATACTCGATTTTGAATTCTAGGTTACAACAGCCCACTGTCCTTCACGTACAGGAGGCCTGTGTCCCAGCAGTAGGAACAATATAGGCTGGTTATGATGATCAGGCGCGGTCGCAGCCTAACATTTTGGGGGGATCACCATGAGTACTGAAGAATATTTTTAGGAAGGTACATCCTCTTTGGTCTAGTAGTCGCAAGCGCTAATGATCAGCATGATGTCCCGGGTTATAATCTTTTTGCAAATGTCCATCGGACTCTCCGTGGCTCAAGTGAGAACAATTTTAAGATAGTAAGACAGGCAAATCGTTCAGGGTTTCGACAGCATGACAGTCTTTGGGCGCCGCACCTGATGATGATATAGCGTTGTAATAATTTCGCAGGTGGCTGAAGTATTTACCGGGCACATCGGTAAGCTGGTGAAACTGGAAGAGACTATCAAAGGATTTAAAAGGGTAAGCTAGATGTGCGATACTGACTGAGTGATCCTCGTGAACTTGAGAGTTAAGGTCACTTGTCAGGCACCCGTATCCTTTAGAACGACACAAACTGACGCGACTAAGAGGCAGAATTGTTTTTTTTTTGCCATGGTAGCGACTATAACGATACACCTTGGTAAGACTGGTTGTCAGACTTTTGGGCTTCTGACGACCCGTAACGACTGTCTAAGATCCATACGGAGGGGTTTTGGTATGTAAAAGGGCTTAACCTGATTTATCGATCAGAAAGGTTTCGTAAGTAAAGAAATGCCTACGCACCGCCCTCCCCTTTCTCTTCCACATATCATCTGCGTAAACGCTCCCGTTGAACGACTGTAAGTCCGAAGTTCACACGTAAAAATATCCGCACAATCGATTTTCAACTTTAAACCGAGCCTTTAGAATCGACGGGAATGCATCCCAGCGCGTCGAAAATACATACTGTTTGATTTTAAACTCTCGACGCTAAGGAGTGCGATGAAGGTCCATCATCACCATCATTTCGGCTTAAGAACGTCCACTGCTGGACATAGACCTCCCCCAAAAAAGGGGGGGCTTGCCATAATCGGCAAATTTGGCACACGGGTTGGCCATCGCAGTATGTTGGTAAAATGCATATAAAACCCAGCTGACCATTCTCTAGTAAGTCCCGTCGCCTTTTGAGACACCCACGGGAAGAAATTTGATGGTGCTATTCTTTCCGTCTGGCCACCACACGAAATAAAAAGAAGATCCAGTGCCCTCCAGTATCTCAAATAACACGATGGCAATATTAAGTTACTCGGTACCTAATAATAAATAATGTGTTCTAATCCAAACGTTTCCGCTCACAGATCCTCCAAGGGGAACTGGACCATATCCCCGAGGCGGCTTTCTACATGGTGGGCACGATAGAAGACGTGATCGCCAAGTCGCAGGAACTTGCCAAGAACGTGTAGACGTTCCAGTCTTGTTGATTTCATGCGCCAAATATTGGATATCGTAGATCTTCGGGTATTATTGTGCTTAGATCTTCGCATGTCTTGCACAGACTTAGCATATAGTGCTAAACTTATGTATATCGTGCTTTTTAATGTCTGCCAATACGAATAGTTCAAGCAATTTCATGCGAAAATTTCACTCGACGAAATTTTTACTTGTGGCACACAATATACCCAAATGACGTGCATTATCAACTAAAATACTGCGTAGATGTTGCAACTTATATTGTAGCTTTTATTTATAGCCATTGTAACCATCATGATTTCAGCCGAAAGATATGTAAAATAAGGTTAATAAGGATTTCATTTTACGGCATAAGATTGGATTTAGTGGATAGATGACCTTGTGAAGGCCGCAGGAATCCGCTATTTGAGTAAGGGAAGTACAGAACTCGTTCAAGTGGCAGTGCTTGGCTCGGCTGAAATGTGAATGAGGTTGTGGAGACTGTAGTTATTATGATAATAAGACTTGTAATTTGTTAGCTATATTATACTGTATTGTTTATGCTAGAATAAAGTTCTGTTTTCAATACTCATTTGTGTTTTATTTATTTACCTCAGATTTCACCATTACGCGTAGCATGACCACCATAGAAAGAATTTTGTCTATTCTTGGTAGAATAGAGATAGGAATTGTCATGCTACGCCAGCATAAAACGGTACAAATCTTTCTACAATCAGACTGTCTTTAATCTTTCTACAATCTGTAATTTTGTCTATTCTTCCGTCGACAAAACCCATTTCTACGGTCATGCTTGACCAAAGCGTGACCACCATAGAAACCGGTTTTGTCGACGGAACAATAGACAAAATGATAGATTGTGGAAAGATTTCTAGCGTCTTATGCACGATGTTAAAAGAGAAATGTTTTTATTCTTCAGCCGACAAAAGCCTACTATGTCAAGCAAGACGACCAATTTGTCTCTATTTTTGAGACTTGGTGGGTAGAATTGTTTTTACAGAACAATAATTAATCACCCAGAATTTGCCTACGAATTTGGCACTTTTAGCAGCGTCTATAAACTCATATAGCGTGCAGACAACAGGACACTTTGGACCAGATATTAAGTGCAGGCGCGGTCGCAGCCTAACATTTTGGGGGGGGGGGGGGGGGGGTCACCATGAGTACTGAAGAATATTTTTAGGAAGGTACATCCTCTTTGGTCTAGTAGTTGCAAGCGCTACTGATCAGCATTTTCAGGTTTTCAGGTATCAGGTTATAATCTTTTTGCAAATGTCCATCGGAGTCTCCGTGGGTCAAGTGAGAACCATTTTAAGTTAGTACAGGCAAATTGTTCAGGGTTTCGACAGCATGACTGTCTTTGGGGGGGTCATGACCCCTAGAACCCCGGACCGCGCCAGATTAAGTGGCCCTATTGTTAGTGAGACAGCGTCACATTTACACTCCAGGGCGGAGTCAACTCACTTCCTTCTGCGAAAAGTAAAGCTCACGAAGGCGAAGGCTCACATAGAAGACTCCCGGCCACCGTAGGCGCGACCTTGCGGCCGGTGCAGGGTCGCGGTTTTGTTCGAGTTACCGTGGCCCTGGCACAGGCAACCGAAAGAACACGGGTGGGTTTTAATCCGTAAAAGTCTGACACGCCCTCCCGCTCCAGCAAGAGCGAGAGGTCTTTTGATGATTTCCCACCAAAAAACAAGGCGCAAGTCATCTGTGAATCTCCATCTGAGCAGGTTTTCTTTACTTCGGCCTACCTGAATCCTGAGTTTTTAAAGACTCCCAGGAAAGCCAAGGCAAATCATGTCCAGGTGCGATATTTTCAGCAGGTGGAATGGGTTTGATAGGGAAGCACTATCTCGTAGGTGCGTTTTTTTTGACTATATTTTTCTCAGACTTTCAGATGTGACTGATATGGCCACTGATAATTTTGATAATATACAAAATTAGTCACTAATTAGTCGCCAAATATCAGTGACCGACTAGGCCACTGGTTCAAAAGTTAAAAAGGTTTATAGGTGGCCAATCTGCAGAGAGGTAACCTCAGTTTGGCCCATTAAAATCTCAAAAGTTCGGGCACCTAGTGAAGATCTGTTTTCTCCCAAATCCAGTAGCCAAAAAATCAGAATCTGTCAGTCACTGGTTCAAAATTTATGTGTTTCTAGGTGGCCGACCTGCCGAGCATTTCCCTAGCTTGGCCACATTTATATCTCAAAAACTAGGGCACCTAGCAGAGGTCTATTTCACCCAAATATGGCTTGGCTTTCAGTAGCGTCCAGCAACTGCAGTATCGTGCAGACAACAGGACACGCTAGACAAAATCAGTGCCCCATTGTTACTGTGACTGCACCACATTTACACTCCAGCACCCTAATTGCGAAACGCACAATTTATCAGAATCTGAATGGGATTGAAGATTATTTCTAAACCATTGCGTCATTTGTTGGAATAAATTTTCGGCTCAGCAACGTAAATAACGCAATGAATATTGTTTAACTATGAATATTAAACCAATTCCTACCAATAAAAAGTTCCGCAATTACCCCCCAGGACGGAGACATTTATGAATTTCCACATAGCAGTTTTTCCTTGCTTCGGCCTGAGTACGAAATCAATTTAAAGACTTCAAGGAAAGCCAAGCCAACTCATGTCTAGAGAGGTAATTGCGTACTACAGTATCAGTAGGAATCGGTTTCATTTTGACAGTTCCGCAACATTCATGGCGTTGTTTACGTTGCTAAGCAAACAATTTTTTCGAACATATGAAAGCATGGATGACAAATAATCTTCAAAATAATTCAAATTCTCCGCAATTAGGTACAGGTGCGAGATTTTCTGCAGGCACGAATGGCTTTGATAGGGAAGTACCACCTCGTAGGTACGTTTTCAAATTTATTTTTATCAGCATAACAGACCCTTATAGGGCTTATCAAGGTGATAATGGGTACGTGCTTACTAGAGAATGGGCAGCAGCGTTCTCTATGCATTTTACCACCATACTGCGATCGCCAACCCGCCTGCCACGCGTGGCGATTATTGCAAACCCCCCAAATTGGGGAAGGCCTGTATCCAGCAGAGGATGTCTTTCGACTGAAGTTATGATGATGAATGGGTTCGTAAAGGTACCAAATAAAACTACACGTATCGCTTTGTACAAATCACAATATATTGTATTTACAAGCGCATCGCGCACTGCGTACAAACTTAATAAGTCTAACTATATAAATATATTTCGACTTCACGACTACAATCAAAACGTGGTCGGCAGGACTACGGTAAGATTTGTGGAGGTAAACAGACAGACATTGTTTTAATTGACAATCTTTTAGGGGTGTGAAAGTAATCATGCATATCAAGAAATTTAATGAGACACAATTTAGATATTGGAAAAGAAAGTTATTTTTCATGCATTTTTAAGTTCTTAAGTATTGTATTACCGACAAAATTGTACATTTTGCTATTTATCCAATATTATTTTTAAAAAATCGTGTGCAAATATTATCACTACATAAAAGAAAATTTTAAAATTGCAACTTCATTTTTTTGTGATTTGATTCTATTTAAATTAAAGGCTCCCACAGACAGACGCGAAACTTCTTCGAAGTTTGTTCTTCCAGCGTGGTACCACGCTGGAAGAACAAACTTCGAAGAAGTTTTCACAAAAATTCTTCTACTAAGTCGCGCTTGTCTGCGAGACCCATAAGTCACATTCAATTCCTTGTATCTTTCACTCACAACTTGATACATGACTTAAAAGCGTCTCCGGATAGTCGCTATCTACCAAATAACACAGTATTAACTGGTAGATAAGTCAACAGTTATCCAGAGATAAATTCATCATAATTATATTCTCCACAAAAATACCGTAATGGCCGCCAACGCCTGCATAGGAAACATTAAACTTATTTAATTACTAAATTAAAACTAAGAAGACAGTGAGGACACTAAATAGTAAACAACATCATATTTATTAACATAGCCGCTCTATATATGAATATCTTACAAAAGAACTTTACTTATAAGAAGCCCGTGCAGTTTCTTGCCCGTTTTTCTCCATAGGAACTTACTAGCTTAATTTTTCTGATTGACCGACCCCTTGAAAATTCCAAATTGCCTGTAATTGGTTTGTTTGAAATAACGTACATATACAGTGTGTCCCTGGATAAAGTGCACAAACGAAAATGGGTGAAACTAGATCATAATTAATCGACAGTAAAATTAGAAAAAGAAATCTTTAAAAAATCGTAAAATATCTAAAATGATTGAAAACTTTAGACAAAATTTTCAAAAAATTAACAAAGTAACGTATTTTTTTACTTGATGGCTAAGGGTTTCTTTGTATTTACTATGCATCAATTATCAGCCAACTTCTTGTTTTTATTTTAACGAAATTCCCTCAATTAATAAAAAGTTATTACATTTTCAATACAGGCGTCTTTAATAGTAAAAAAAAAAAAAAAAAAAAAATTGATAATAATTATTACGTTTTTTTTTCTATTTTTTTTGTCGATTAATTATGGTGTAGTTTCACCCATTTTCGTTAGTGCACTTTATCCAGGGACACACTGTATAAACTTAGGCCTGTTCCCATGAGGGAAGGCAAAAACTACAGAGTGGTTCTGTCACTGCCACCTGCTACCATCCTTACATACGCTGTTTGCTTCATTTAAATTCATACATCTGGTCCAGTGGTCTCGAACCTACCGATTTTTCGGTATTTCTACCGATATGGGCTCTGTTCTACCGAAGTACCGAAATATAACGTATATTCTACGATTTCACAGTACACATGGAAATTCTCTTTACCGATTTTGGGTACAAATATACCGTTTTAGCTGGCAATTCTACTGATCTCGCTCTATGACGTTCGAGACCACTGATCTGGTCATACATGCACGCCGGTTGCGAGTACTACGCACCTAACGTTTCTGAAGAACATCACCAAGAAATTGATTGAAATAAATGCCTTTTGAATTTGACTGAATTGTTTTATTGAAAAATGTGAACAACCCTAATGATAATAGCATGCTGGTGCAAACCGTAATAAAATCTATATACATTAAATAAATACACAGACAATCTATTTTATTTATCTAATATTTTTTCCGTGTATCGTGTGGTGCCGGACGTAAAGAATAACACCACCCCATTTCTTCCCGTGGGTGTCGTAAAAGGCGACTAAGGGACTTACTAGAGAATGGGCAGCAGCGTTCTCTATGCATTTTACCACCATACTGTGATCGCCAACCCGCTTGCCAAGCGTGGCGATTGTGGCAAAGCCCCCCAAATTGGGGGAGGCCTAAGTCCAGCAGTGGACGTCTTACGGCTGAAATGATGATGAATATTTTTTCCATGTTTTTTTTTCTATTTGCCATACGGTTTCTTGTCAAGACGCGTCTTAGGGCCGGTCATAACAGATTTTAGGGTTTTAGGAGACGGCTAAATTCAGCTAAATTTACTATCTATCAGGGCGACTTAACAGCTAGAATCTGTATAACAACTAACATTTATAAATAAAGTCCTTTTATAAATTTAATAGTCATGTTATGCCAGATCCCGTACTTACGTTTTCCCTTAAAAAAAAAACAGTTCAAAACATTACAATTATTGCTATGCACAAAAACTTGCACAGATTTGGGCAAAATTAATGTGACACGATTTCTTAGATGTAAAATATTGCGCAGTTGCAACTAATACTTGCGCAGTTTCAATTATTACTTGCGCAGTTTCAACCGATACTTGCGCACTTACAAGCAATACTTGCGCAGTTTCAACCAATACTTGTGCAGTCCCACCTAGCCCGGAATCGGCACAACAACACAATACAACCGGTCAACAGTCACCCTCGTGGACATTCTACCTTACACGGCACGCAACATGGAATGTCAACACTTAGACATTTAAACATTCATTTATAACAAATTCTTGCAGAAAATGTAGAAACTAAAAAAAAATCTTGTACTAGCAGGTTACCAGTGACTTTATCCGCCCGTGAATTTCCTACACCAAAATTAAATGGGCGTTTTTTATCATTTAGAACGTGACGATATTACTTTGTACGTCCACTGCATCACGATAACACAGGGTAAAAAAAAATGTATGAAAATATATCTTTTGAATCCGTTCATCATAATGTTATGTCGTGAACGCATTTCTCCATAAAAAATGTAGCTCATAATTATTGATGACAAAGTAAAGGAACATCGTCCCGATATATTTCTGGATGGGTGATTTGCCTCCTTGAACTCCTGATCCGTTTCCGCTACATTATTGCAGTGTCTTCCAATATAAAAATAAGAAATTACAGGCGGGCTAAGTCACGAGTAGAAGCTAGTAATAAATATATAAGTAGATATCGTCATAGTTCCTACATTTTCTGCATGAAACCATATTATTGCTATTATTTTATCAGACACACGAGGGACGCTACATTTTCAACAAAATTGGTAAACAAACATTATGTCTAGCTGTTTCAATACTAATAAGTACCAGCATTTTATAACGTTGATCCTGCGTCTGATCTCTCTCCGGTCGTGTCAGATGGCCGTCCCATCGTACTATGAGAGCGTGGAGACCGTGCCAGGGTCGCGAGATCAGTTCGAAATAGGTACCGTGGCCCTGGCATATGGTCAACTGTAGGAACATGGGTGGTTTTTAGTCAGTAAGTCTAACACGCCCTTCCGCTCCACCCAGAGCGGGCATTTGATGATTTCCCACCCACAAAAAAAAAAAGAGTGTGGGTAAGAGACTTGTGTACTATAATATCTCCCGCGTAAAAGACTAGTCTCCGCTGAGATTGGCCGCCATAGCCGAAATTCGGTATGGAGGATAGTCCTCCGAAAAGAAAATATCGCTCACAGCGTTCACATCAATAAATTGGCGTCCCGATTTGGATAACGATTATGACCGTTGAGAACTGTCCCAATACGGAACGCTTGTGAACGTGAGAACTGTCCCAATACGGAACGCTCGTGAACGTGAGAACTGTCCCAATACGGAACGCTCGTGAACGTGAGAACTGTCCCAATACGGAACGCTCGTGAACGTGAGAACTGTCCCAATACGGAACGCTCGTGAACGTGAGAACTGTCCCAATACGGAACGCTCGTGAACGTGAGAACTGTCCCAATACGGAACGCTCGTGAACGTGAGAACTGTCCCAATACGGAACGCTCGTGAACGTGAGAACTGTCCCAATACGGAACGCTCGTGCTCGTGAACGTGAGAACTGTCCCAATACGGAACGCTCGTGAACGTGAGAACTGTCCCAATACGGAACGCTCGTGAACGCACTACCAGTGCCCTTATGACAATTATGAGAGTTGAGAACTGAGGATGTATGGATCTGACAGGGCCGCGAGATTTGTTCGAAAGAGTTACCGTGGCCCTGGCATATGGGCAACTGAAGGACACACGGGTGGGTTTTAGTCAGTAAGTCTGACACGCCCTCCCGCTCCACCCAGAGCGGGGGACGTCATTTGGAGAATTCCCACCCATAAAAAAAATAGATGTATAGATTTTTGTTACTATTTCACGCAAAAACTACAGAACGGAATTGAATGAAATTTGGCAAACAGATAATTTATAACCTGGATTAACACATAGGGTATATTTTATCCCGGTAGTACGTACCTGTGGGATAATTTCCGACGTAAACGCGAGCGAAGTCGCTGGCAAAAGCTAGTGTTATGTAAATTGATTCACTACGTAATTTTGCCGTGTCAAATAATCACAGTTGTGATTTTATCATACGAACAATTTCAGTTGGTGGGCATTTAATTTCCGTGACTTTACATAAGACATCGTGGGTTCGATCCCCGCCTTAGATTGTACTTGGTTAGGGTACTGTTTGTAAGCAAATGCAAGCACAATACCTCACTGTTCTTGCCAGGGTCGCGAGATTTGTTGGAAATAGTTACCGTAGCCCTGGCATATGGGCAACTGAAGGAACACGGGTGGGTTTTAATCAGTAAAAGTTCGACACGACGTCAAAATGATTTTCCATCCAAAAAAAGGGTACTGTTTTCGTAGATACATCGTCAGCCCGTTTTGAGTAACTGTGGTGATCAACGCTCTTTCCATCTCTGTCTAAGAGAAGGAACTTTTCCCAGCGGTGGGACATAAATATACTGGCATTATTAATATTATTCGGAACAGCTAGATATAATAATAGTTTGTAATTAACATTATTTCAATAGAATGCACTCAAAACACTAATTAAATACACTTTGTGGTCATACAGAGAACATTTCACGTGTCTACATATATTTGCTTTTATCTGTCGATGTTTTTGGAGTTTACTTCTTAAGAATCGATTTTCATATACAAGCCAAGGTATGGTAAATTTATGGGGAGTAGAATCAAAGTTTCTCCGTTACGTTATGCGTTATGTTTACTAATCTATGAACCGTGACATTTCAATCGTCTTGCAAAGGTTATCCACTCAATGTATCCAACACAATATACCTGTAGGCGTGATTAAAAATTGTTATAATTAATTAAGATAATAGGTACTAAGAAAAATAAATAATACATTAGAATGATGAAACATCCTGTTAATAATGTTTACGTGTCATACGGTAGAGAACACACCTACCCAGCGCACGAGTCGACTAGATCATTCCATCTCAATTTTCCATGACACAAAATATCAAATTTCAAACTGCGTCATGCGTTATCATAATTAATAATATTTTTATTTTTTAGTTATTCAAATGTTTATTATTTTCTTATGGATGTGTAGTAGTCATTGGTTACATGAAGTGGGCTGCCGTTGTAAGACGATACACTTTCAGTGCCCAGTCGAAAAAAGAATTATTCAAAAGTAGACTCTATTCACCCCTAGCTTATTTTTGTGATTTGCACCCGGTAGGCGGGTGCTCGGCATGGTTGCAAGGTACATAACTACTTATACGTAGGACTCGGAGGCGTGTTGTGGGCGAACGAATTACCGTTTGACCCGGGAGCCGGGTGCTTGGCACTAAAAGTATTAAAATGGCACGGTTTATATTTTATAATCGTTCGTTAGGAGTAAACTCCAGTCTAGCGTCGGAGTACAATACACAATTTGTGTCTTATTTTATTTCGTTGTCAACTTTTGTTTTCAACAACTATGACTTTTATGACAGTGGATTTACAGTTACGTATGGATATTCACAACCATTCGGTACTCTTCTGTACCAATTCAAACATCAAGTATTCTAAACGCTGTTCATAAGTCGGAAACTCGAAAATATTGACAATATTACCGGCCAAACCCAATTTTAGGATGAACTTATTTACGCCCCGGGCGTCGGGCGTCGATAGCGGACTCCCGCCCACCGTAGGCGCGAGCTTGCGGGCGGCGAGCAATGGGTAGCTCGCCGCCCGGTAAGGCGCATAGTGTTCCACGCGTGCCTCAAACAGATTTTAGCAAACTGAAGGGGTCTGCTAGGACCGATGCTTGCCAGGGTCGCGGAGATTCGTTCGAAAGAGATACCATGGCCCTGGCACATGGGTAACTGAAGGAACACGGGTGGGTTTTAGTCAGTAAAAGTCTGATACGCCCTCCCCCTCCGGTTAAAGTTTCACATTGGAATGATACCGTGATATTACATACCAAGACTCTTTCGTGCCTCGGATAGCACTTTAAACCGTTGGTCCCGGCTGTCTTTCATAAATCTTAGACAGTCGTTACGGGTCGTCAGAAGCCCGAAAGTCTGACAACCAGTCTTACCAAGGGGTATCGTTTTATCTAGTAACTGGGTTATTAAGGTCAGATAGGCAGTCGCTCCATGTAAAATACTAGTACTCAGCTGCATCCGGTAAGACTGGAAGCCGACCCCAACACAGTTGGGAAAAGGCTAGGCAGATAAAGACGTTGCAACAAGAATTAACAACGAATTAAATAAAAAAAAAGTCTTCTAGCAACTTCTTCATAGATATTCCTATAGATTTTTTCGATAGAAATAGAAGCAAATATAATGTAGGACACTTACAGAATAACACAAAAGAAGTCATAAGGTAAAAGGAACATATTGTATGCAACACAACACATGAACAGAATACACGAACACATTGTGACGTCACTATTATGACGTATACAAGCTTCAGATGAAACTGTACTACGCCACTGCTGGACAAAAATGTATCTTTATGGAGTAGTGTTGTGATTTATCGATAGACAGTCTTACCAAGGGGTAATGTATTACCCAGTAACTGGGATATAGAGGTCAGATAGGCAGTCACTTCGTGTGAAATACTAGTAATAAGCTGAATCCGGTCAGACTGGGATCTGACCTCTGAAAATTCTAGGTAGATGATGAATACGGTTTTTTATGCCCAGCAGTGGCCTTAAGCCCATGTGACGCCAAGATAAATCTTAAAAAACCTAAACAACGAATGCTTACAAGAAAATCACGAAGAACCTAAAGAAACTGTAAGATTAAATTTTATACTTTAAAACGAAAAAAAAAATGACATAATAATAATAAAAATACTATGAACGAAGCTGAAATTGTGATATTAGTGAAATTGTAGACTCTGAACTAACAGTTTTAAAAATTATAATTATTATTTAATAATATACTTATATTTTAACTTTACATTTTTAAACTTCTTTGTGTACTATGAATTTATAAGAAAAAATTTAGGACTGGCCTGTTAGTCTAGTGGTTAGTGACCCTGACTGCTAAGACGGAGGTCGTGGGTTCGCTTCCCACTCAGGACAAATCTTTGTGATGAGCACAATGATTTGTTCTGTGTCTGGGTGTAATTTATTTATAATATGTATGTATTTAGAAATATATAAGTATGTTTATCAGTTGTCTAGTTGTTATAGTACAGGCTCTGCCTAGTTTGGGATCAGATAACGGTGTGTTGGTTGTCCTAAGATATTATTATTATTTATAACAGATTATTTAGTTAGTTTCGATCTTATCGAAGTATATATAGTTATAGTTTCGAAGTATTTTTTAAAGCACGCAGACACTTCGCGATTTTTACAATCAAGTAATCAGTCTCTTTATGAGAGCTAAGCTTTGAGCCAAGAAAAATGCTTTTATTTTTTAACCGACTTCAAAAAGGAGGAGGTTCTCAATTCGGATATTTTTTTTTTTTTAATGTATGTTTGGCCATAACTCCGTCATATATAGACGGATTTGCAAAATTCTTCTTTTTTGTTTGAAAGGGGTTTATTCCGAAATGGTCCTATATAAATTTCATATAGATCTAATGATGAGTTCCAGAGATAGACACCGGAACTCTTTAAAAAATGACAGCAAATCTTGCTGATAATGATTTCTGCTATAGCATAAATATGCATTGTTTGTTTGTAATTAGTGCGGGGTGGATACCACAACTAAAAATTTAAAAATAAAAACTTTTTCGAAAAAAAAAACAACCGACTTCCTTAAAACCACTACAAAGTGAAAAATAACTTTAATTTCGGAAGTTGGTGGCAAAAAAACCATAAATACAGATCCTAAGACACCGACTTCCGAAATTAAAGTTATTTTTCACTTTGTAGTGTTTTTAAGTCGGTTGTTTTTTTTTTTTTTGTAAAAAAGTTTTTTTTTTCTTTAATATACCAATTGTAAAATATTAGTTACAGGGTGGCAGGCAGATCCAGGTAGTCTTATGTAGTTCACAAACGCACTAGGTCGTAAGAGCGCTCCCATAGATGAACTACGCGAACTAGTTCCCTCATTCCCCGCTCCGTAGTTCGTTACTACGTCAGTTCGTGACCGAATGAGCGAGGATGGCGTCAACCGAACTAATACACAGGACGAAATACAAAAAGGTTTTTGTAATCACTAAACTAGTTATTTATTGCAACAATAAACCTTGGTATGATTTACATTTATGATTATTTTATGAATTATAAGCTTTTGCCGTTTTTAGAGTCCAAAATTGTAGATAAAAGTAGAACATTCCATAATCTTGTCGCATGCAGAAGGAGAAAAATCAGATCTGCCTCTCTAGGACTCGAGCTGGGAGCTGACGAAATAGAAGAGCGAACTAGTTCGTTAAGGAGCGGCGAACTAAACTGAGCGATCTCAGTCGCGAACTACTATGCCCAAGACTAGATCCAGATCCAAACTGTAACAATTAAATTCAGCAGCAGAAAAAAAAAAATCTGCTGTAATGAAAATATGGAACAACTTTTATTTACTATCATTTGAATAAATGACTTTTGATTTTGATTTAGACAAAAAAATTTCAATGCGATGTGGTTTAGAATCATGTTCGTAATAATCGATGTAGTTACCACCCTGTATACAAGGTCAGATTAAGTTAGCTAATAAACCTACAGAGGTGTGTGCTTAGTAGCTGCCATGATACATAATTATCATGTATTACTTTTGTATTTATTATTTCTTTAATGATAATCTTAATATATATAAATTACGCGTCACGTTGTTTGTCCGGGATGAACTCCTAAACTAATTAACCGATTTTAATAAAATCTGCACACCGTGTGCAGTTTGATCCAACTTGAAAGATAGGATATCTTACATCTCAATTTATAGTCGCAATATTATTTTATTGAGTACTAGCTGTACCCTGCCACGCTTCGCTGTGGCACATTCGAGTGTTTTCCTCGCTTCCGGCAGATGGCGCGGTCACTGGTACACAGCTGATCGTTAAAAAAACAGTTTTATCGCGGTCACGGATATGTGACTGATGCAAAAAATAGATTTAAAAAATCCTTGATGCGGATTATATATCATGCTAAAATTTCAGCTCGATGGGTGCAGAACTTTTAGAGCTTTTGAAGCGTACACAAACCAACATAACATTATTATATATATAGATAGATTATTTGTTTATTATTTGACAGTCACAATTATCTGTTAGCTCCAAACGATTTGAGCAAAAATTTGACGCGAACGAAGTCGCGGGCAGAAGCTAGTATATTATATATACTTCCGTGTGGTGTCCGACGTAAAGAATAACACCATCTCATTTCTTCACGTGTGTCTCGTAAGAGGCGACTAAGGGACTAGCGAATGAGCAGCAGCGTTCTCTATGCATTTTACCACCATACTGCGATCGCCAACCCGCCTGCCAAGCGTGGCGATTACGGCAAAGCCCCCCAAATTTTGGAAGACGAATGTCCAGCAGTTGACGTCATGATGAAGAATTATGTATATTTAATCCAGGTAGTATTTTTAATTCGACCTAACTTTACTTATGTTACATTTTCATTAAAATACTAGCTTTAGCCCGCGGCTTCGCTCGCGTTAAATTCGGGATAACACTGTATTATTCGTTTGTATCATAGAACCTGTACTAAGTTTGCGGAGTCTCACACAAATTTCCATCCCCTACTCAATTTTTTTTTGCTCCATACAAAATTGCAACCCCCCATTTTAGGGAAATAGGGGGTTAGAAAGAGACAAAAAGTAGCCTATGTCACTCTCCGTCCCTTCAACTATCTCCACTTAAAAAATCACGTCGATTCGTCGCTCCGTTTTGCCGTGAAAGACGGACAAACAGACACACACACTTTTCCATTTATAACATTAGTATGGATATTATCAATGATGTAAAACAACCAACAAACATAGAATTTTAAAAAGACATTGTAGAGAAATCCCGATTTATATAAGAAGCTATAGACTTTGAATCATATTCAGTAACTAGACAGTTAGAGGGATACCAGATTTTGACAAAAAACAGATAGTGAGGTGGTGTAAGAATGAACGAAAATGAATGAACTTGAAATAATATAGTTACATGCAAACTTTTTTATTTTAAATATAATAACTAGTCCTAAAAACACGATATTTATTATATCGTCTGTGGTTGCCAGAGGAAATAAAATGACAAAATTTAAATAAAGTAAAATAACATGATTTTTATTTTTAGTTTGTTTCTATTAGAAGAAAATTACTTTTAGTAATGATTATTCTGAAATTCCTCATCTTACAAACGATTATTTTGTTTTATTTTAATTAAACCATTTTTATCATTCGTTCTTTACGCAAAATCGCTCACAACCGCAACACTATTATTTTAGTATGGCAACATTATTTTTCTTTGAACTGGCAAGTTACTAAATACAAATAAAAGTCGAAACTGGCTAAATAAAAACAGCCGCACGGATCGATTACTAAAAAGTTCATTAAATTAGAATACTAACGTCGATTTAGACTGTTTTATCGTATTTGGAAAAAATAAATGATCAAATATTTGGGTTTAAATTCATAGTACACACATAGAAAGTAATAAAATGTTAATAAGGAAATAGCGATAGAGTTAGGGGGGTTCCTTTTAATCTAACTGTGAATCTTTGCCATAGGAAGGCTTTTTAGATGCGTTGAAATACACTCTAAATACAATGCGCAATAAAAACCGCCGCGATATTTTAACGTATGTATACCAGGGGGCTTACTCTTCAACCTAATTTTAATTCCGATCTAAAGCCAATACGATTCCAAACTTAATTTTGTACACACGTGATTCAGCACTCTTGAAAACAATAGTGTCAACATTGGAACAACAAAAACGCTCGATCTCGATTCCACTTAGTTCTCCAAAATGGACACCCAATTTAAACACATTTTGGCGCTAGCGTCGAACTCAAGAATACGAAACGTCAAAATTCCAATGTTAATCGTTCGGAATTAAAATCAAGAGTAAGCACCTTGATCTTACTCAACGTCTAAAGGGACGTAATTTTATCGTGCACTACATTTTCAAATTTTAGTATTGAACCTAGAATTGAGAATACAAAATAGTGCTTCTAAATGCGTCGAAAAAACTACAGTATTCGATTTACAACTCGGCGAAGAATATACAGCGCAGGTTAAAATACCGTAGCGATATTTTTACGCGTTTACATGAGCTTACTCAATGTCTATACAGGATAAGTTTTTAACCAGTGCGCAAATTTTAACAAATTAAACTTAAACGAGTTATAATAACCATGCAATTTTTATTTTGATATATCTTAGTACAAAAAAATTAAGTTATCGTTAACGAAAGATGTTTATTTTGAAATTGGTTTTTATGGTAACTTGCGCGCGGCGCCGGCGCGGCGGCGAAGGTGAACGACCGAGCATAGCTGCTAGTACCTACCAGCTCTCCAATCGGTCAAAATTCTAAGAAGTTCGAAGTACCTACGTGCGGTTACTGACCCATTACTATTGTCGAAGGTGAACGACCGAGCATAGCTGCTAGTACCTACCAGCTGTTCGATCGGTCAAAATTCTAAGAAGTTCGAAGTACCTACGCCGGCGCGTGGTTACTGACCTATTACTTTTGTCGATATCATATTACGAAATATGTAGGGTGTCCACAGTTTACTGATTTAAGGTCGGATAAAAATTTAAAAAAAAGATTGAAAAAATAGTTGAAATGTGTTCTATAACTGATACGGAACCACCAAAAAAAAAAAATTGCGCACTGTTTAAATTTTTTTCCTGTAGAGACATAATTTTATCGCGTACTGTCTTTTCAACTTTCAATGTTGTAACGGGGATTGAGAATACAAAATAGTGCTTCTAAATGCGTAAAAAAAAACACACTTTTCAATTTACAACTCAGCGAGAAAAACCAGCGCGCGTTATAATCCCGTGACGATAGTTTTACGTCTGTAAAAAATGCCACAGCGATATTTTTACGTGTGTCTACATGGTCTTACTCAACGTCCATAGAGACGTAAATAAATAGCGGAGGAATTTTATCGCTTACTGTATTTTCAACTTTCAATGTTGAACCGATCATTGAGAATCTTAACAGAGTGCTTCTTAACGCGTCGAAAAAACCTATTCGATTTACAACTAGGCGAAGAAGAATAGCGCCTCGATTGTATTACGTCCGTTGTAAACATTGTTTTAGGCTACCTTCCATCACAAACCACTAAATAAAAATTGATATTCTTAAACACTTATAAATGCCAAACGAAATTAGATTAAATTTTTTGCAGTGGCAATGGTCCTTATTTAAAAAACAACATAGACTTTACCCCCAACTCTCTCGCTACAAGCCCAACAAGGGTCCGTGGGCCCACAGTAGGGGGCAGTAGTTATGACGTCATCATATCGCTGGGATTCCCCCCACTGACGCCGGCCGCGCCCTTCAGAAGATCGTTGATGTCGCGTCGGAACATCGAGAGGTTCTGAGTGAATCTGAAAGAAAGAACGTACTTTGATAAATGATTTTATTTCTGTAAGTAGGTTTGTACAAACACTTTTACACGTCACGAGTCGTGAGTTCGAACCCAAGCAGGCGCATTACTTTGTATAAATTATTTCATCACCACTGCTCTCAAAACGGTGAAGGAAAACATCGTGAGGAAACCGGCATGTCTTAGAACTAAAAATTCGAAGACATGTGACATCGAACAACCCGCATTCTCGCGTCTGCTCATCAATGAAAATAAAGCTTTGAAAGTTTTTGAATTTTCAAGAGAAAAGTCGGCTGATGTTCTTCAGAAAGGTCAGGTGCGTAGTACTCGCAACCGGCGTGTGTGTATGACCAATTGTATGAACTTAAACGAGGCAAAAGAAGTGTGTAGAGATCGTAGCAGGTGGCGTTCCGTGGTTTCTGCCTACCCTCATGGGAAAAAGGCGTGATTGTATGTATGTATGTATGTAAGTAGGTTATATACTGCTCTCACTATTATGGCTTTAACTATTATGGTATTAGAAGGTAAACGTTCTCCGTCATTCGTTCAACGCTGAACATTGACTGGCCTATTAGTCTAGTGGTTAGTGACCCTGACTGCTAAGACTGGGCTCGTGGGTTCGATTCCCATCCAGGACAATCTTTGTGTGATGAGCACAATCATTTGTTCTGTGTCTGGGTGTAATTTATCTATAGTATTTAGAAATACCGGATGACATTTTTTACCGTCTCGACCTTCATATGGTGTGTTGTGTAACTAGAATAGAAGGCAGGAAGGCCTTCAGATTCATCGTAGGTGACTAAAGGAGCGCGGGACGCGGGTGGACAGGGATGCGTGTGCGGCTCGTGCGCCTGCGAAAGATCAATGAGGCCGCCTATTGGCTGGCTTCAAAGGGTAGGACCGCGCTACGAAATTATTGATACATGCCGCGCATTGAGTAGGGTGCGTGTGATTTGAGTTTTGATAGGTTTTTAATTGTTTTTTTGTTTTTTTTTTTTTCAAAATTTCTGTTTTAATTGTTCTAGTATGAAAATGTTACTTTAAATGTGTAGTATTGATTGCTAGATCAATTTCATTACATGTTATTCAAAATTAAAAATACTAAAAATTTCTATGCCAAAGGCTTCTACTCCGTTCACCTATTACCCCCATTTTTTTCAAGACGTTAAAAAATGTCACCCGGTATATAAGCATATTTATCAGTTGTCTGGTTGCCATAGTACAGGCTCTGTCTAGTTTGGGATCATACAACTATTTAATCTTGATATATTGTAATTGTGTTTTTGCCCTAATTTTATTTTGTTTTATCTTGATTTTAATATTAATTTCAATTCGAATTAATTTTTAATCAAACTTTGTAATAATTCTAATAATATTAAAATTGTTTTTTATTTTATTGAGATTGTCAAAATTTCTTTAATTCTAATTTGTTTGCACAATTCAATTTTAGTACTTTATTTAAATGTTAAGAATTTAATTTTAAGTAACGTAAATTTGTCACCATTTGCTGCTTAAAACATGCATATTTGAAACCTAAATTGAAGAAGTCTCTGGCTCCAGAAAAACAGGTACTTTAACCTAGCTCTGGAGCCAGGGTACTCAAATTTTCTGCAACCTGTTTTTATGTCAATATTTTTTTCTTATTATTATTATACAACAGTGTGTTGGTTGTCCTAAGATATTATTATTATTATATACTATCTTTTGCCCGCGGCTTCGCCCGCGTGGATGTCGGAAATTATCGCAAGAGGACGTACTATCGCGGTTAATGTATTAAGAATGCATTAATCCAGGTTATATAGGTAATTACTCGCGACTTCGTCCGCGTGGTATTTTTAACAAAAATTTTTTTCATTCGTTTTTTTTGTTCTAAAATAAAAGTAGCCTAAGTTACTCCTTGTTACATCAACTATCTGCGAGTGAAAGTCCCGTCAAAATCAGTCCAGCCATTTCAGAGATTAGCCGGAACAAACAGACAGACAAACAAAAATTGTAAAAGTGTTGTTTTGGTATATGAACCGTGTATACATCCATATACACTTAGTAAAAAGCGGTTATTTTAATATTACAAACAGACATTCCAATTTTATTTATTTGTCTAGATAAGGACGTACCTGTCCCTATTCTTGGTGAGCAGATTCGGCTCGATGCCGGCCATGAGTCCGTTGAACCAGTGCGCCAGCTGTGGCTGCTTGTCCCTCGGCTGCTGAGCGATCATATCCTGTCGGATGCGGGAGAACTGCTCCTCGTTGAGGAGGATCAGGCCCAGGAGGGGGCGGGACATCGACCATTGGTTACAACAGTCTTCGAACATTATTACGTTCAACACCTGAGAAAAGAAATTTTATTTTTATAATGATTGACTCAGTATACTAAAGGGACCGTGTACCGTGTGGTGCCGGACGTAAAGAATAACACCACCCCATTTCTTCCTGTGGGTGTCGTAAAAGGCGACTAAGGGACTTACTAGAGAATGGGCAGCAGCGTTCTCTATGCATTTTACTACCATACTGCGATCGCCAACCCGCCTGCCAAGCGTGGCGATTATGGCAAAGCCCCCCAAATTGGGGGAGGCCTAAGTCCAGCAGTGGACGTCTTACGGCTGAAATGATGATGATGACTAAAGGGAAAGATTTATAAAAACCATGGTAAGACCTGCTGTCTTGTATGTGTGAGATTGTTCTTGCCACATGAAAACTTTTTAACAAAAAATGAAACTGCCGAAAAAAAAGCAAAAAATAAGAAGCCTAGGTAATTTTGAGTCGGCGCCAAACAAACAAATTAATTAACTAATTTGGTTTAGTTATTTCTATAAATGTAAGGTAATTTAGAGATCCTTGGTCATTGATTGTATGTATGTATTTAGAAATATATAAGTATATTTATCAGTTGTCTGGTTACCATAGTACAGGCTCTGCCTAGTTTGGGATCAGATAACGGTGTGTTGGTTGTCTTAAGATATTATTATTATTTTATTTTATAATCTACTAATTACTACATGCTTGCAAAATCGGACTATTCTGTAAGAAGTTATGCGTGGTCATACTTTAGAAACAATTTTTATTTTATTTTATTTAGTATGGGACAATAAACAGCTACAATATAAAATGTTTACATATTACAGTAATACAGGCTCATAAGTAGTATTAGCAATATTGTAGCCCACTACATTAGGGATCATTCAACAATTACGTGATCACCGAAGGGGGGGGGGGGGGTCGGGTGCTTGTATTTACATCTGGATTATTTACAACTAAATATTTACGTCCAATTTTGAAGTCTATACCGGTAACACTAACTATTAGATAGATGGAACGGGATTTCCCCTGCTATAGACAAACTGTGGAACAGTGTGACCAGATTCAGTATTTTTATACTTTTTCGGCATATTTTATCGACTTTTCCAAGCATCAGTATTTTTATAGGTATATTGGATTAAGTAAGTATTTTGGATATATTTTAGGTAAAAAGTTATCGAAACTGTAGCGATCGTGCCCGCGAATATTGATGTTCTTACCTTTTGCATTTTGACAAATGACACACCCTCTTCCCAAATTTAGGTCATTTAAGACCCATAGAAACATGACATACGTGTCAGTGCTAATAAAACAGCAAACATTAAGCACGGACGAAGATTACGTAATCAAGGCGAGGGGGGGGGTTAAATCAAAAGATTACGCTGTGATCACATAGGGGGGGGGGGGGGGGTTAAAAAAACGGCCAAAAATGCTCACGTAATTGTTGAACGATCCCTTATCCGCATGTTAACATAATTAAATAAGGTAAAAAAAAAGAAAGAAAGTGCCACTAGAGTAGCGTAACTCCGGTATATAAAAAAAAGATTGATTATTAAAACACAATACAGTTGAATAATGACAAAAAAATGAAAAAAGGTAAAATACAAATATATGAATTTTTGATTACATTAAAAATATATGGGATTGGATTTGTGGCGCCCCGTCAGCTAACAATTTGCATGTAGGTGAAATATTATATAAGTGAAATAAATAATTACACATTTTAGTTATGTACTAGCGCTCGCCGTAAACAGTTGTTTTATTTTACATGACTCATAACATCTAGTACACACGTACGCAGTAGGTACACTTACATCTGGTGACCCCGATATCAGTAACACGCGCCGCGATTTAAAGTAATTTTTTCGTGATTTTCCCGTGTCGTGATAACTGCACTGCACAACCTAATCAGCCTTCCACAAGCGGATCTCCCTGATTTGGTTTTCAAGAGGCACATAGTTATCCAGACATGACGTCAAGCGGAAGTTGTGGAAATGGGGCAGCATTATGCGGAGCAACGGACAACGGACTTAAAGAGAGACTCCTTGCCGTATACGAAGAATCCGAAGAGCGGCAGTTCCAAAAGCTGGTAGGTGAAGTGGAATTAGGTGACCAAAAACCATCACAACTGTTGAGACGAATGAGAGAATTGGCACGTAAGAGTCAGGTGGCCGAAAAAACACTACATAGCCTGTGGACATCAAGACTCCCTGATCATGTTCGAGCAGTTTTAATGGTCAGTCAGGACCAAAAACTAGACAACCTCGCCGCTATAGCAGACAAGATTTTGGAAGGAAGATCAGGTGAAGTGTCGGAAGTATCAGGCGGTCCAAATCAGCTTATCGTTGAGTTAGTTAACCAAGTGAGCAAATTAACCATGGAAATAGCAGCGTTAAAAGCGAACTCACAAGGCAATGGGTGTCATAATTATAGACGCAATCGGAGCCGGTCGCGCCCAAGATCCCTCTCAAGATCGAGGATTACGCCTGACAGTCCCAATTGGTTATGCAAATATCATTTCCGGCACAGGGATCGAGCCCGGAACTGTGAAAAACCATGCAACTGGAAAAAGCCGTCGGAAAACTAAGTCCTGCGTTGACAGAGGCGGTCGTCAGCGCTATCATTCCTTCAAACCGCCTATGCGTTACCGACCGAAAAAGTGGGTATCGTTTTTTGGTTGATACTGGCGCTAACATCTCAGCCATACCTAGAAGAGGAAGCCGATTAAAAACAGACGACACATATAAAATCTATGCCGCAAACGGAACGCAAATTAAAACGTACGGTGACAAAACGCTGACGTTAAATCTAAACTTGAGACGGCCGTATCGATGGACTTTCATCGTTGCTGACATTACGCAACCAATACTGGGTGCCGATTTTTTAGAAAAACATAACATTTTGGTGGATATTCGAAATAAACGTTTAATAGATGGTACGACTGGACTTCAGAGGAACGCAAAGTTAATGAAGTCAAGCACACCAACACTTCGGACCATAAACTTCACCGACGATTATGCAGACATTTTGGCAAAATATCCAAATATTTTAAAACCACTCGACACACAGTCGCAACCCAAGCATGACGTGGTTCATCAAATCATTACCAACGGACACCCTGTTTACTCCAAGTCAAGACCTTTGCCAGCGGACAAATACCTAAGAGTGAAGAAAGAGATTGAACACATGCTAGAGGCAGGGTTATGCAGGCCTTCCAAGAGCCCGTGGGCAAGCCCTTTGCACGTGACAACTAAGAAAAATGGCGAGTTACGATTATGTGGTGATTATAGGAGATTGAACGCGATCACTGTACCGGATAGATATCCGATTCCGAGACTACTAGACTTCACATACCTATTACCAGGAACCAGTATATACTCAACGATTGATTTAAAAAGAGCATATAACCAGATACCAGTACAAGATGTAGAGAAGACTGCAGTAATAACCCCGTTCGGTCTATTCGAATTTCCAAGAATGCCGTTCGGATTACGAAACGCAGGTCAAACATTTGTCAGATTCCTGAACACAGTCTTAGCTGGACTCGACTTTATTTTCGTGTACATAGACGACATACTAGTGACGTCATCATCAGTCAGCGAACACCGACGTCATCTACAAGAAGTGTTTAAACGGTTAGACGAACATGGCATCGCAATCAATCAAGAAAAGTGCGTGCTCGGCAAATCTCAAGTAGAATTCCTCGGATATCAGATCACAAAAGACGGTATCAATCCATTACCAGACAAGGTCGAAGCAATCACCAAATATCCAATACCAAAAACTGTGCAAGAATTACGAAGATTTTTAGGCATGATCAATTTTTACCGAAACAACATTCCACAAGCAGCCCGTCATCAAGCACAGTTGAACAAATACCTAATTGGCTCAAAGAAAAATGACAAAACCGAAATACAATGGACTTCAGAGGCACTAGAAGCATTCGAACAATGTAAAGCAAGTCTAAGCGACGCCGTTACATTGACTTCGCCAACAACGCATTCCCCGCTATCGCTCATGACAGATGCATCCCAGACATGCGTAGGCGCCGTTTTGCAGCAGTATGAAAACGGAAAATGGAAGCCGCTTTCCTTTTTCTCAAAGGGACTGAGTGAAACGCAATCAAGATACAGCACATATGATCGAGAACTGTTAGCAATTTTTATGGCAGTAACGCATTTTCAACCTTATGTCGAGGGACGAGAGTTGATAGTATACACCGATCATAAGCCATTATGTCACGCCTTCAATACTAAACAAGACTCCACAAGTAAAATGATAGCCCCAAGGCGGATACGTCATCTTGAGTTCATTGCACAATTCACAACGGACATTCGTCACCTATCCGGTAATATGAACCCAGTGGCCGATGCATTATCGCGAGTCGAACAAATAGACTGCCCGACACCTGTGGATTGGAATGAGTTAGCAGATATGCAATACAATGACATTGAACTCACTCAGCTGTTAACTAACAACAACCTTAGTTGGAAAAGTATGCGACTAACAGGAACGAGACAACTACATTGCGAAAATTCAAAATCAAAATTACGACCGTATGTGCCGAAGTCACTTCGAAAACAAGTATTCGACACTATGCATAACATAACACATCCCGGCATTAGGTTATCAAAGAAAATGATCAGCGAGCACTACTTCTGGCCACGCATGAATACTGACGTTGGTATTTGGGCAAAAACGTGTGACGCGTGCCAGAAGAGCAAGACACACAGGCACAACTCTACCCCAATAGGAACATTCCCATCTACAGCACGTTTAGATCACGTGCACATAGACATTGTCGGCCCATTACCAGAATCTAACAACAACAGATACATTGTGTCAATGATCGACAGAGAGACAAGATGGCCGGAAGCTGTACCAGTAGCCGAGATAACAGCAAAAGTAGTAGCGGAAGTTTTCATTAACACCTGGATAGCGAGATTTGGATGCCCAAGTGCCATAACCACGGACCAAGGACGACAGTTTGAGTCAGACTTATTTATTAGCCTAACCAAGTCACTTGGTATTAAGAAAACCAGGACTACCAGTTACCATCCGCAGTCAAATGGCTTAGTCGAACGCTGGCATAGGTCAATGAAAACCGCGTTAATCGCGCGTGGTAATACGACAAACTGGTCGAGAGAATTACCCATAGTTCTACTAGGATTACGAGCAGCGTTGCGACTGAAAGAAAATATAAGCCCAGCTCAAATGTTATATGGAACAAACATACGTCTGCCTGGAATGTTTATCGAGCCGAAAAAGCAAGATACATCACCAGAAACTCATGCACAGACTCTTCAGAAGACAATGGCAAACCTAAGCCCGTTTAATAATAGGCACCACAGCACAAGTCACAAACCATTTATCCACCCAGATATGAAATGCTGCGAATATGTATACGTCAGAACGGATGCTGTGAAGAAACCACTAACCCCGTCCTACGAAGGACCTTATAAAGTTTTAGAAAAACAAGAAAAGCATTTCAAAATTCAAATGCCGAAGAGAACATCAATAGTAACAGTGGACAGATTAAAACCAGCTTACATTTTAAGTGATGAAAAGGTAAACGAACCTTTAGCACACCTGAAAAGAAGCATTAGTCAAGCAAACGACCGCAAGAATGTCGAGCCAGCGGAAAATAATACGACCGCGCCGAACACGACACGTTCAGGTCGCGTCATACGTCCGGTGGTACGATTTACAATACAGCCAGATCAGCAGAAGAAAACGACGAAATTAAACAAAACCTCATCGTACAACAGAAACTAGCAAATCACCGCAATTTCAATTATTTTTATTTTTTTGTGTACTTTAATGATAATAACAACTTTACTGTTATGTAGGTGTACTTACGAAATATAAATGTAATTATTTATTTTTTTAAAGGGGGAAATAATGTGGCGCCCCGTCAGCTAACAATTTGCATGTAGGTGAAATATTATATAAGTGAAATAAATAATTACACATTTTAGTTATGTACTAGCGCTCGCCGTAAACAGTTGTTTTATTTTACATGACTCATAACATCTAGTACACACGTACGCAGTAGGTACACTTACAGATTCTTATTATCACAAATAAAAATTTAGAAATAAATTTTTTGATTATTACAAAAAAAAAAGGAAATGATAGTATAAAAATTACAATTAATTAGGTATTAAAAATAATTAAAACAGTTAAAATTGTAGACTGTCACTATTTCTTATTATCATCAGATAAGATTTTAAAAACATTGGACTTAAATTTCGATTTAGAACATACAAAGATATCAATATCAATGAAGTTGCGATTATAAGATTCCACCATACGACGAATAGGGCAGCGCAATCCTGAATTAGTCCGACAGCTATTTACAGCGAACAATGTGCCTGCACGGACGCTACGCTTATTCACAGTGCGGGGGACCACATAACATAACTTACTTGTCAGATCAATGGAATCGAAGTGATTATGAACAATACCATGTAGTATGTTGGCTTCTAGAAACTTACGTCTAGATTCTAATGTTAATGAGTGAACAATCAATCATCCCCTGTTTTACTAGCCTTAGGGTTAGATTTTTTTCCAATTTTACATGGCCCTACCTTCGGGATATTATACCCTTTCCAATAAAAAAAAAAGAATTATCAAAATCGGACTACTCTGTAAAAAGTTATGTGTGGTCATACATTAAAAAAAATATATACGCATCAACTTGAGAGCCTCCTCCGTTTTTTTCGTCGGTTGAAAAGAGATAAATGAAAGGTAATAATTGCATGCAGCTGAGATGAGGGAAGAGGGATGTGTGGTGTTACACGAATGGATAGGATAAGAAATGAGTACATAAGAGGAAGTCTGAAAGTGGCACCGATAACTGAAAAGTTGTGTGGGAATCGGTTGTCATGGTACGGCCATGTAATACGGAGGAATGAGGAAAATGTCGTGACATCTATGTCGCAGTACTTTTTTTTGGGTGATAATTCATCAATTGCCGTCTCCCGCTCTGGGCGGAGCGGGAGGGCGTGTCAGACTGTTACTGACTAAAACCCACCCGTGTTCCTTCAGTTGCCCATGTGCCAGGGTCACGGTACCTCTTTCGGACAAATCTCGCGACCCTGGCAGTATATTGCATAGCTAGAACTATTGCGATAATCTTTTACTGTTTTTAACACGGTTTTATTGGCTTTTTATGTATCTATAATATAATATAATAATAATAATAATAATAATATTCCACTACTATCACACAACGCCATCTAGTCCCAAGCTAAGCAGAGCTTGTGTTATGAGTACTAGACAACTGATAAACATACTTATATATTTCTAAATACATACATATTATAGATAAATTACACCCAGACACAGAACAAATGATCGTGCTCATCACACAAACATTTGTCATGGGTGGGAATCGAACCCACGACCTCCGGCATAGCAGTCAGGGTCGCTAACCACTAGACCAACAGGTCTGTCAAATTTCTATTCTTTTATTATTTTTTATTCTTTATTTCTATTCTGTTATCTATGTAATGAAATCTTAGAACATAATTGTCACCTCTTTCAAAACGTCGGATTAATTTAAATTTTGCCAAACTTATCAAGGACTGACGACAATACAATATTCCTGAAATTTGTGCCATTATCCTGGTTAAGATCACCAGAATAGCCAAAAAAAAAAGAAGACACCCCACGCTTTTTTTTATGAAACTGAGTTTTTCAGTTTTTGAAACTATTATTAATTTCTAGGCCAAACCATTTCGTCCAAACTGTTTAAATACGAGAAAAATATATTTTCTTAGACTGATTTACATAACATCAAGCGAAACCTAGCTTCATCACGTAGCATCTACTATACCACTTCTTTGAAGATTACTGACATTTGTTGTGTTCAACTTTTATTTGCTCCGAGTTCTTTTAGTCCTTACTTTCTATTTTATTTTATTTTTATTTTATTCAAAAGGAACAACAAATAGCTACAATATAAAACACAGATATAAGGTAAACACAAAACTAGACAATATTGCAGCCCACAACGCTGTTCACAGATTAACTAAAATACATAACAGTAAAAATAATAATAATAATCGCTAGGGTTACAAATATTTTTTTTTTACTACTTAAACTAACTATAAATTAACTACCATGTAAAATGATTTTCATATGGATATAATAATTAGGAAAGTTCCTTAAGGGCTCGGCGACGGACAGTCTGTCCATACAAACGTAATACCAAAATCATTTGCAATTTGAGCATATTTCCACCATTTTAAGATGATATTCGGCTTTAGACAGTATTTATCTAGGTTATGGTGACGTTTTTTTTAAAAAAAACTAAGCCAAAACAAAGTTTGAGCGAATTGCATTTCGCACATTTTTACAACATAAATGACATGTTTTCTTTTTGTTATTTCTGCATTAAAAACAACAATATCTGTAATACTGTTTTATCCATAACACGGATTATATTATCAAGATACTAAATAACAAAAAATAATTGAAAAATCATTAAGTTTTCATTCATCATTTTTGGTATTACGGAACTCATCCAAATTTATCATAATTTTCAATAGCTGGTAGTGCTATCGCGTCTCACAAAAATGTCAATGTGTGCACGGTCGTACGACTCGCGGTAGGTGTGTTGTGTACCGCTCGGACATGCATTCACACTAGCGTAACATGCATTTTGGCCGTACTTTTATTTGTTTATTCAATTGTATTGTGATATTTCTGACACTATTATTGACCTATGCTATTATTGAACTTGGTTTTTGATTTTTCTTCTGATCTGGTATCGAGTACAGAGACTGAATGACTGATGAGAATGCAATGATGATGAACTTTGCTTTTTTTTTGGATGGGAAATCATCAAATGACTTCTCCCGCTCTGGGCGGAGCAGGAGGGTGTGTCAGACTTTTACTGACTAAAACCCACCCGTTAGTTAGTTCCATCAGGTGCCCATATGCCAGGGCCATGGTAACTCTTTCGAACGAATCTCGCGACCCTGACATGGACTCCGAACGTTGGGATGTGTCTCACAGTAAGTGAGAACCTATTCTATTACCCAATGATATATTATAAGTTACCTGCCTAATATTGCTTGACTACTAATTGTTTACTTACATATTTTTAAACTCAGCCCAATAAAATAAAGATTTTTTTTTCGTGGTCCGAGTTTAATAGTAGTAAGTACCTAAGTATATTTTGTATAAGTTGGTATTTACCTACCTATCTAGGTATACGTTAATTATGTTATGACTACGTTAGTTATTTTATGACTTCCCACGGACGTAATAAAATCGCGGCTGGTTATTTTCGTGCACTGGATTTTCAAGGTACTACTCAGCGCCAAGAGGTGAAAATTCAACTGTGCTTCGACGCGCTGAGACTGACCCGCGCTGCACTCTGTTGTATTCTCAATGCTCGGTTCAACACCGACAGTTGAAAATACAGTGCGCGAAAATAGCCAGCCGCGATCTTATTACGTCCGTGGGAACGTGAGTTTGACCATAATTAACGTAGTTTTAATTATTTCTGGGATAAACAATTGCCAGTATAGAAAATAACAGAAATCGATTCTGTAAACGATTCTGAACAATTTATTATCATAATGTTCATTTATTGTGTTACACACACACACTATTTCAACCTACTACTATGTATATTTTGTACTTCTCCAGTTTTTATTTATTTGTTGGTATATTGGCATAGTTAGCTGACATATATGGCAAATACATAATCAGTCTATAACGTTCCCACTGCTGGGATACAAGCCTCCTTTCTGAGAGGGAATGGGCCGTAATCTACCACACGGGCCCAGTGCGGATTGGTAGATGTCTGATGTCTTCGATTTTTTAATTCTAGGACATGCCGGTTTCCTCACGATGTTTTTCTTTACCGGTGTGAGAGCAATGGTGATGACATTATTTATACATAGTAAAGCGCTTGCCTGGGTTCGAACCCGCTACCTATAACTCGTAACTCGGGGCCATTACCACTGGGCCACGAGACCACTGCTCTCGCAGATATGGTCAATAATGTATTGTAATATTCTGTGTCTCGTAATTACTTTCAAGTTCAAGTTTATGTAACTAAACAGTGCCGCTGGGGAGTTGGTGTCGGGCGGGCGGTTTGTGGGACTGTTTTATGTAATTTTGACGTTTGAAAAGTGCTGATTCTAAACCGAGCTTGAATAAATTACTTTTGATTTTTATTTTATAAAGTTTTTTCGTCAGGAGAGTAACGTGTAAGAACATTACAAATAAATCGGGCGGGCGGTTTGTGGGACTGTTTTATGTAATTTTGACGTTCGAAAAGTGCTGATTCTAAACCTAGCTTGAATAAATTACTTTTGATTTTTATTTTATAAGGTTTTTTCCTCAGGAGAGTAACGTGTAATAACATTACAAATAAATTTTAATTAAAAAATAATAAGTAGTTAAAAAAAAACTAAAAACACACTTCCATTGAAAACCAAACTAAAAAGTACAAAATAATGGAAAAAAGCGTGGGGTGCCTGATATCAATAAAAAAATACCTTAAAAAGCACCCCACGCTTTTTTTTATTATTTATTTTCTATTTTTTAGGGTGTTTCGAATTTTGAGACGTATGTCAGCGTAGTTTGTGACGTATGTCAGCGTAGTTTGTGACGTATGTCAGCGTAGTTTATGACGTATGTCAGCGTAGTTTATGTCGTATGTCAGCGTAGTTTGTGACGTATGTCAGCGTAGTTTTCGAAGACAGTTGTTTTGCTGTCCTGGCAAGGATAATGGCACAAATTTATGAAATTATTGCACTGTCATCGGTCCTTGACAGGTGTGCAAAGTTTGAATGAAATCTGGTCGTTTGAAGTGGGTTAAAATCGCGCTATAAGGAGTCGGTTACAAACAAACATACAAGTGAAGCTAATTAAAGCGTGTAAAAAAAAACCTTGTTTTTATTAATCCTCTTTTATCGCGTAAATATGTATAGATTATTGGAATATTTGTCTGTTACTAATATTTTGCGTAACACTTTTAGTAACATTTATTCATTATTTATAAGTAGGTAGCTTTTGCCGGCGGCTTCGCCCGCGTGAATGTTGGACAATGCATCTAAACCTTCATAAATCACTCTATCATCGGTGATAACCGCATGAAAATCCGTTCAACATTTTTTGAGTTCTTCGCAAGTAGACAGACAGACGCAGCGGGGGACTTTGTTTTATAATATGTTGTGATAACAATTTTTAAAATTAGTAAAAAGAATACTTACTTATACATAAATATGACAGAAAAAGCCTTCGTTTTCAGGGCTCCGTTGCCAAATGGCAAAAAACGGAACCCTTATAGATTCGTCATGTCTGTCTGTCTGTCTGTCCGAGTATGTCACAGCCACTTTATTCCGAAATTATAAGAGCTATGCTGTTGAAACTTGGTAAGTAGATGTATTCTGTGAACCGCATTAAGATTTTTACACAAAAATAGAAAAAAACAATAATATTTGGGGTTCCCCTTACATAGAACTGAAACTCAAAAAAAAATTATCATCAAACCCATACGTGTGGGGTATCTATGGATAGGTCTTCAAAAATGATATTGACGTTTCTAATATCATTTTTTCTAAACTGAATAATTTGCACGAGAGACAATTCCAAAGTGGTAAAAAGTGTGTCCCCCCCCTCCCGTAACTTCTAAAATAAGGGAATGATAAAACTAAAAAAAATATATGATGTACATTACCATGTAAACTTCCACCGAAAATTGGTTTGAACGAGATCTAGTAAGTAGTTTTTTTTTAATACGTCATAAATCGTAAACCACAATTTACCTTTCATTCAGTCAACTCAAATATAAAAATTAAAATAATAATTTCATAAACATAAACCTTATGCATAAACCGTGAATACCTGCAGGTTTGTACGCACTTGGCCAGTTTTTTAAAGTTGAGACCACTCCATAGGGAATGAACAAACATAAATAGGCTTAAAATTAGTTTACAAGTACCAAGTTAGGAAAGGTATGTAAGACTCTCTACAAAAGGCCTAGATCTCGAGATAAATTGTATTAATTTGAGATACGGACATTGTAAAGAAATTTCCACAAAACGCATTACTAGTCTATACATTTACTAACGATTCCCCAAAGTAGTCAACAAAAAAAAGCAAATAACGAACATACCTAATTACAAGTAAATAAAAATGTCTTCGAGTCGTTATGAATACTACTACTCACTCACACACGGCTGCGCACCGCGTCACCGTTGGCCTTCTATTGTCAAACAGAGATAGCAATATTCCGACCGAATTTTGCCCTTGCGTCGGCTCGCGGTTTGCGAGTTTAGGGCGCCACGTTCTTAAGTATAAGACTTTTGAATGTATTAGGAGTACATGCAAAAATGTCTATATGTTCAAAACTCTTATTGTAGGAATCGACCATTCTGCGAACAGGCGAACGCAAGCCAGAGTTGGACTTGCAGGTGCCCACTGAAAACAATCTACCAGCTCGTACCTTTCTCTTGTGGACTGTCCTAGGAACCATTTAACTTGTCTACTGTCTCTTGTTCTATCCTAATTTTTTTCAGTGAAAACTTGTAATTGGCCTTCTTTCACTATTGCTAACCTATATATATAACCTAGCTGCAAGTTTTCTTAAGATAAAAATAAAATATTATTTGAAAATATATTGTCATATGATAGGTAGTGAGCTATCTACGTCCCAGTACTCACCGTTGCTAGCAACTGCTGCATGATCTCGGGTCGTCGCTGTAACACTTCTATGAACATATTACTGGTCTCCGGCGGAGGTTGGCGCGGGTTCGACACTTTGTTGCTAGCTGAAACATCAAGAAAACATCATTAAAATTAATTAATTGGGCTTTTGTGTCGACTTCACCCATTGGAATGTACTACAGTGATAAAATCAAAGTTGTCTGGTAGAAAAATCGGACTACTCTGTAAAGAGTTATGCGTGGTCATACATCATCATCTGCCAACTATGTTGTGGTCAGCTTCCAGTCTAACCGGATGCAGCTGAGTACCAGTATTTTACATGGAGCGACTGGCTATCTGCAGAGCGGTTATTTACAAGAAATACAAGGAAGAAGCATATGTTAGCAAGAAAAGAAGGGGCTGTGAAGAAAATTCGGAAATACTGCTCTAGATGTTATAAGATAAATGTACAAAAAGTTGATAGGATATTTTCCAGAAAAAAGACCAAGCAAGTTGTAACTTACTGCCCTCAATGCCCAAATGAGCCTCATTTTTGTCTAGAATGTTATAATATTGAACATAAACAATATTTTTTAATATATCTTTTGTTTGCTTAATGTAATAGTTCCCCAAAATATGTGATCACCTCATTAAATTGATAACTTTTGTTCTAGATATAAAAGTCACAGGCCATGTTGAATTTGTCTTGCTTGGGGCCATGTCAGTCATTTCTAATAGAAAAGAACACTGTAGACGTGCCAGACGGCACACAACGGTCTTTTGAATTTGATGCTTCGATGTCAGTCACTAGTTACTGACATGGCCTGAACAGGGTGCTTACTCTCGAATATAATTCCAATAGATCGACATTGGTCAAACGTCAGTTGATTGAGTTAAACGTCAGGGATTGGCTAGACTCAGTGAGTCCAGCCAATCACTGACATTTGACTGGCAATTCCAATGTCGATCTATTGGAATTATATTCGAGAGTAAGCACCCTGGTAGTGACTGTCAGGCACCGGTGACTGACATGGCAGTTAACGTGTTAATTTACAAGAATTGGCCGTCTGTACGTTTCTTTCCTCAGAAGACACCAACGACTCCTGCGAGTGTCATTTTTTATAGTTTCATCAATAACATCGTATCCTACTTAAAAGTAAACAAATAATATAAATTAATCAATATGAAAGTGATGTTCCAAGTGTTGGCGGACGTAAAGAATAACCATCCCATTTCTTCCCGTGGGTGTCATAAGAGGCGACTAAGGGACTTACTAGAGCAGCCTTTCCCAAAGTGGGCAATAACGCCCCCTTGTGGGCGCTAGGGGGCGTTATCGCCCAATTTGGGAAAGGCTATACTAGAGAATGCCCATTCTCTATGCAGCGTTCTCTATGCATTTTACCACCATACTGCGATCGCCAACCCGCCTGCCAAGCGTGGCGATTATAGCAAACCCGCCCAAATTGGGGGAGGTTTTTGTCCAGCAGTGGACATCTTTCGGCTGAAATGGTGATGGTGACATAGAAACAGGGTAACACTTAATTTAACATGCAAATAGACTAAACAGGAATATAAACTGGAAAAAAAGACGCATGTACTCGCGAAAGATGGAAAGAGTGGACTAAGGCCTTTGTCCAACCGTGGGACTAGTAAACTGATGTGGTAATATAGCGGTGTGTGTGGTGTATGTGGCTATCATATTTCACAATTAAACACAATTAAACTTTAAAAAGAAAACTTACACATACAACGCAAGACGACGAGACAAACTAGAATTACGACAACCCAGAACTAACTATGGAAGGAAAAATATACTGTACGAGGGAGCAAAACTGTATAATGCACTACCTGATGGCATAACCAATAGTGACACCATATTTCAATTTTAAAAAGCCCTAGAAGAATACGTTAGAATACAACACTAACAATATCAATTGTCACCTTTATTGCCTAATTCTCTTATTGTGAGCACAGAGAATCACACTTACTTTTAGTTTTATATTTACATTTCTCAATATTTTAAGTGAACTGTAATGTTCTTGTTTTTGAGAAATAAATGTCTTTAAACCGATATTACTAATTGACTTCACTATAATTTATGTTTTGTTCACATTATTTTGTTTGTAAGATAAGTCTTTATTAGCTTTAAACATGGTATAAAGTTGTTACAGTTTGGTTTTTATATAATGTCCACATGTTTAGCGATACAAAAATTGTATTAATTGCAAACAAAATAATTTCACATTCACGATTTAAATATGAATGTCGCAGATTACCTAATACAATAATAGTCATTTACATTTTTATTAATACATGTACAACATATTTATATTTTGAAGTTAAAAAAATCTTTAATATCATAAATGTTGTGTCCATTCAGCTATTTATACAGGATGTCCCAAAAATCAACGTCAAGCCGAAAACGGTTGATAGGTCAGGTGGTGACAGTTATCAGAAAAATAATAAAAAGAATCTAAGTTAAGCATTTTTTTTTTTCAGTACAGTCAGTTAAAGTTGGGCGAAGTAATAATTTTAGTACATGGTGGAGCAAAAAAGTGATGTTTTCTTTAAAACTGAGGTAGTTGTGTTTTAATTTTGGACTGTAGTTTACAGAAGGGTTATTCAGGGATACATCATTCACATTTTTTTTTAAATGTCAATAATTTGAAAAGTACTTAGATTTTTTTATTATTTTTCTGATAACTGTCACCACCTGGCCTATCAACCGTTTTCGGCTTGACGTTGATTTTTGGGACACCCTGTATATACGTACACACATTAAAAGGCAGCTTTTAGCATACTTGGCTGATTTAGGACTATCCTTTAAAACAAGTCTGTGTGGATCCCTTGTTGGTCGAGTGATTACTTCATACGATTTTTTGAACAACCCCTTATTACTGTACACATATTTACAGATTTCATAAATGTAAAGTGAGGGAATTGGTAATAAACCCAGCTTTTTGTATTAATATTTTAACATATTTAATCATTTGCACGCCGTAAAGTAGACTGTAGCTGATTTAATTAATAAGCACAACATTTTATACCTGTACCTACATTAATTGATTCTGTATACTTACATTTTTGCACTAACTGTTTAAATAGATATGTGACTATATGATCGAGGGTGGCGCAGCATCCCGTACAAACACTCGTATCTGTAAAACAAATATTACAAGTATTTATTAACATGTTAACTGCCATGGTGAAAATCTGAAAAAGTCAAAAAATGTACGTAGTGTTATTTCACTTTAAATAGATGATTAAATACATATATAACATATTAGGTTGGGGAAAAAGTCTTTTCGCATTATAGTATGTATGGACTTGTAATAAAATCTCTTTGGCTATACTATTTGTATCTGGCTGGTTTTGGTATCATTGAAAGTTTAAATTTTAAAGAACATAATTCCAAATTCAAATTAGGAAAATGTGTGATTTTCATTTGTTTTTCGTACCGTCAAGATGAGTGAATCTAATGAAGAAATTCGATACATTTTAAAATTTGACTACAAAAAAGGTAAAAACGCAACGCAAGCCGCGAAATAAATTTAAATAAATCAACAGAAGGGGTGTGGTTTTTCATCATGATAACGCTAGACCTCACACATCTTTAGCCACCCAACAAAAATTAAGAGAGTTTGGCTGGGAGGTGTTAATGCATCCGCCGTATAGTCCTGACCTTGCACCTTCAGATTTCCACCTGTTTCGGTCTCTTCAGAATTCTTTAGGCAGTGTCAGGTTAACATCACGAGAGGACTGCCAAAACCACTTGTCGCGGTATTTTGACCAGAAGTCCCAAAATTTCTATAGCAATGGGATCATGTCCCTACCTACAAGATGGCAAAAAGTTATCGAACAAAATGGTACCTACATACTTTAGTTAAATGTAAATAAACTTTATTAAAAAATGTTTTGAATTTTCTTAAAAAATGCGAAGAAACTTTCCCCAACCTATTATTTAATACATTATATAAAGCCTATTTTATGATTAATTCCTTTTTTTTCTGGATGGGAAATCATCAAATGACTTCTCCCGCTCTGGGCGGAGCGGGAGGGCGTGTCAGACTTCTACTGACTAAAACCCACCCGTGTTCCTTCAGTTGCCCATGTGCCAGGGCCACGGTATCTCTTTCGAACAATCTCGCGACCCTGGCAGGTGTCGGTCCTAGCAGACCCCTACAGCGCTGCTGACATCTCTTTGACGCGCGCGTGGAACACTACGCGCCGTCGACCCGAGCTTGATCCTTACCGGGCGGCGAGCTACCCATTACTCGCCGCCCGCAAGCTCGCGCCTACGGTGGCCGGGAGTCCGCTATAGACTCCCGACGCCCGGGGCGTCTCCTATTGCGGCGTAATTTAATTCCTTACTTTTATTTTGTCTTCTAACTTTCCACAAAGTTTATGAGAGTATTGGTAAACAAAATGTATATTAACAGTGATTTTTGGGTCGCGCGGGTCACTTAATATAGCTGGTAGAGTAATAAACATGGCCGCCAGGCAGCAACGACACGTTCAGATTTAGTATGTGTTGTCGGTCATATAGTCCGACAATTAATGAATGGAACAAAATTGTCGGTCATATAGTCCGACAAGGCCTGAATGGAACAAAAATGTCGGTCATATAGTCCGACAAGGCCTGAATAGAACAAAAATGTCGGTCATATAGACCGACAAGGCCTGAATGGAACAAAGTGTCGGACACATAGTCCGACATTCCAGTTAACGTGATAAAATCTTACTCACTATATTCAGACCGGTAACCGGCGTGTGTGTATGACTAGATGTATGAACGTAAACGAGGCAAAAGGAGTATGTAAGGAGCGTAGCAGGTGGCATTCTGTAGTTTCTGCCTACCCCTATAGGAAAAAAGCGTGAACATAAGTATGTATATTCAGACCACCGTCAGATGTTCTGACGTTACGCCAATTCGAACAAAATGAAATGTCGGTTTTGCAGCGATAAAATAAATTATATAAAACTTTTTACAAAAAAAAAATAACAACCGACTTCCTTAAAAAAACACTACAAAGTAAAAAACAAACTTTAATTTCGGAAGTCGGTGGCAAAAAACCTTAAATACAGATCCTAAGACACCGAATTCCGCAATTAAAGTTATTTTTGACTTTGTAGTGTTTTTTTTTAAGGAAGTCGGTGTTTATTTTTTTGTAAAAAGTTTTTATTTTTAACTTTTTAGTTATGGTAGATACCCCGCACTAATTTAATCGCGTTATTCGTTAATTTGTCGTGCAAATACTTAATGCAAATTTAAGACTTATATGGTTTTCACATGGACTTCATTGTCCGAATGGAATCAAATTTAAATGGGACCATTCGGGAAGCACCAGCTTTCAAATAAAAAAATCAAAATCGGTTCACCCAGTCAAAAGTTATGAGGTAACAAAACATTTTAAAAAAAATACAGTCGAATTGATAATCTCCTCCTTTTTTTGAAGTCGGTTAATAACTAGCTTTTTCCAGCGGCTTCGCCCGTATTATACTTACAAACCTCCCTCTTGATTCACCCTGTCTATTGGTGAAAACCGTGTTAAATCCTTTGCATAGTTTAAAAGATCTAAGCAAAGAAGATTATCTAGAAATTGAAACCCACGCCATCTATTAGGAATTTTTAGAACTAACCAATGAACACACATTGTCCTATAAAAAACATTTAATTTGCAAATATTGAGATCAGTAATTGAGATACAAACTATCCTATCTTTCAAGTTGGATCAAACTGCACACGGTGTGCAAATTTTATTAAAATCGGTTAAGTAGTTTAGGAGTCCATCCCGGACAAACAACGTGACGCGTAATTTATATACAGGATAAGTTTTTATCCATTGCGCAAACTGTAACCATGAATTCAGCATATCATTCTAGACCCCCCAGCGTAGAAAATTTTCGTCAGTTATACAAAAAAAAAAAATCAGCTGTTCCATATATTTTGACCCCGTAGGTATTGCCTTTTTCTATGAAACAGCAGCTTTTTTTTAAACTGACGAAAAATTTCTGCGCAAGGGAATCATATCCTGAATTCATGGTTACAATTTACGCACTCGATAAAAACTTCTCCTGTATATTAAGATTAAGATAATGGACAAGCGTGGGGTGATTTTGGAGGATGTTTTTAATTGATATCAAATTCCTTTTTACACGCTTTATATTAGCTTCACTTGTATGTTTGTATATTTGTATGTTTGTTTGTAACCGACTCCTTATAGTGCGATTTTGACCCACTTTAAACGACCGGATTTCATTCAAACTTTGCACACCTGTCAAGGACTGATGACAATGCAATAATTTCATAAATTTGTGCCATTATCCTTGCCAGGGTTACCACGACAGCAAAAAAACTGTCACAAACTACGCTGACATACGTCTCAAAATTCGAAATACCCTAAAAAATAGAAAATAAATAATAGTTTAAAAAAACTAAAAAACACGCTTCCATGGAAAACTAAACTAAAAAGTACAAAATAATGGAAAAAAAAAGCGTGGGGTGCCTGATATCAATAAAAAAATACCTTAAAAGCACCCCACGCTTTTTTTTCCATTATTTTGTACTTTTTAGTTTAGTTTTCCATGGAAGCGTGTTTTTTAGTTTTTTTAAACTATTATTTATTTTACATTATTTCCTACTTTTCAGTTGAATTTTTTATGAAAGCGTGTTTTTTGTAAATATTACTTACTAGCTTCTGCCAGCGAGTTCGTCCGCGTAAAATTTTTGCTCCCCTGACCCTTCCCATCGCATCGAATTAACCGCCAGTTTTCGCCCATTTTTCGTTGCTGCTCCGCTCCTTTTGATCGTAACGTGATGTTATATAGCCTTCCTCAATAAATAGGTTATTCAACATAAAATGATTTTTTCAATTCGGACCAGTAGTTCCTGAGATTACCGCGTTCAACCAACCAAACAAACAAACGAACAAACTCTTCAGCTTTATAATCTATATACATCTATACAAATAAATAAAATTGGAGTGTCTGTTTTTAATATTAAGATAACCACTTTTTACTAAGTGTATATACACGATACATATACCAAAACAACATTTTTTACAATTTTTGTCTGTCTGTCTGTTTGTTCCGGGTAATCTCTGAAATGGCTGGCCCGATTTTGACGGAACTTTCACTAGCAGATAGCTGATGTAATAAGGAGTAACTTAGGCTACTTTTATTTTAGAAAAAATAAATAATAGTTTAAAAAAACTAAAAACACGCTGAATTTTTAGACGTATGACAGCGTAGTTTTCAAAGAAAGTTTTTATGAAAAAGTTTTTGTTAATTAACAGGGGTAACAGCTATTATAGGTAATAGCTGTAACTGAGCTGTAATATAACCTGAATTAACACACCTTACCGCGGTAGTACGACCTCCTGCGTTAATTTCCGACATCCACGCGGGCGAAGCCGCGGGCAAAAGCTAGTCTAATATATAAAATTCTCGTGTCGCAGTGTTTGTTACCAAACTCCTCCGAAACGGCTGGACCGATTTTTATTTGATTTTGTGTGCATATCGGGTAGGTCAGAGAATCGGCCAACATCTATTTTTCATACCCCTAAATGATAAGAGTGACCCACCCCTAAATAT
The DNA here is from genome assembly GCA_947507805.1 of Aporophyla nigra. Classification (NCBI taxonomy): domain Eukaryota; kingdom Metazoa; phylum Arthropoda; class Insecta; order Lepidoptera; family Noctuidae; genus Aporophyla; species Aporophyla nigra. The sequence goes on along the minus strand of OX382321.1, from coordinate 6,847,234 downwards.
ATATTTTTTTAATTTTAAGACAGTTTTTTTCTGTTATTATTTTATTATGATTTGGCATTGAAAAATACATACAACTCTAAATTTTCACTCTTTTTCACCCGGCAAAACAACGTTTGTAGGGTCAGCTAGTATTAGTATAGATTTCATCAGTATTTCAAATTATTTTTCTAAGTTCTTACTAGTCTAACAGTAGTCTTACCGGGAACCGTGAGTCCTTCGGAGATGGAGCACAGTATGTAGAGCGTGGATTATTTATTCATAATAACTCCCCCCCCTTTTTTGTGGGTGGGAAATCATCAAATGACATCTCCCGCTGTGGGCGGAGCGGGAGGGCGTGTCAGACTTTTACTGACTAAAACCCACCCGTGTTCCTTCAGTTGCCCATATGCCAGGGCCACGGTAACTCGTTTGAACAAATCTCGCGACTCTGGCAGGAGCTTAACACATATAATGCCGTACTAACAAATTAACTGTTTTTTATTTTTTTGTAAAATTCTTCCGTGTAATGTGGGGAATATCTCATTCGCTATTTTCGTAACATTTTAAATTATAGAATAGTAAAATAAATAAATTATAATAATATCTTAGGACAACCAACCATAGATAAATTATACCCAGACACAGAACAAATGATTGTGCTCATCATACAAAGATTTGTTCTGGGTGGGAATCGAACCCACGACCTCAGTCTTAGCAGTCAGGGACATTTACCACTAGACTAACAGGCCAGTAAAAAAAAATGGTGGCTACCATATTTGGCTGACACGGCTCAATTGGTTTGAAAAATATGAGTCATTTGTGGCTGACGATGCATTATATGTGTTAAACCCTTGACTCCTGTTTACAGAAACTCACCGAGGGCTGTGAGTCCTTCGGAGATAGAGCACAGTATGTAGAGAGTGGCGTCGGGCTGCAAGTTGGCCAGGAACGGCATATGGTCTTGTGCCAGGCGCTCCAGGAGTACGTAGTACGTCTGAGACAGCTTGGGGTAGTCCTGGAAAAATACAAAAGAAATAGCTTGAGAAATCTTGCTGAAAACTATCTGGGCAAGTTAAATAATATCTTAGGACAACCAACACAACGTTATCTGATCCCAAACTAGGCAGAGCCCGTACTATGGCAACCAGACAACTGATAAACATACTTACATATTTCTAAATACATACATATCTATACTTAATATTATAAAGCTGAAGAGTTTGTTTATTTGATTGAACGCGCTAATCTCAGGGACTACTGGTCCAATTGAAAAATGATTTTTGTGTTGGGTAGCCTATTTATCGAGGAAGGCTATAAGCTATATAACATCACGCTACAATCAAATGGAGCGGAGCAGTAATGAAAATGTTGCAAAAACGGGGAACGACGGGAAGGGTCGGGGAACAAGAAATTTAACCAACACAACGTTATCTGATCCCAAACTAGGCAGAACCTGTACTATGGTAACCAGACAACTGTTAATTTTCTTATATATTTCTAAATAAATACATATTATAGATAAATTACACCCAGACACAGAACAAATGATTGTGCTCATCACACAAAGATTTGTTCTGGGTAGGAATCGAGCCCACGACCTCAGTCTTAGCAGTCAGGGTCACTAACCACTAGACTAACAGGCCAGTCTTATAAGTAGAAATGGTTCATCTATTACATTTTAAGATCAAAATGGGGAGGTAAAGTTATCATCATCATTATAATTTCAACTACAAGACGTCCACTGCTGGGCATAAGCCTCCCTCAATTCGGTGGGATTTGCCATAATCACCACACTCGGCAGGCGGGTTGGCGATCGCAGTATGGTGGTAAAATGCATAGAGAACGCTGCTGCCCATTCTCTAGTAAGTCCCTTAGTCGCCTCTTACGACACCCACGGACGTAATCGTGGCGTGAGAGTGCAAAGTTCGCACACTCTCTGATCGACACCTAAAAGCGTACTAAGAGACACAGAGAAACATTGTATATCTATATATTAATACGTGAAGCGAAAACTTTGGATTCCTTTTTACGAAAATTGGGCGGACGGAGGAGTATGAAATTTCGCACGCTTATAGTTTATACAGAGAAGAAGTGACGAATGCAATTTTTTTTTTTTAAATTATGCGTTAAAATACATTATTTTCAATAAATAACACATTACACACACTACCATGCGTTTGACAAACACACACACACATAAATTCTCTTTTATTTATGGGTTGAAGTCTGTGGTCAAAATGAGAAGAGACTAATATTATTTCTTTATTGTCTACAGTCTTACTGAATGTCAAACAATGTGTCAAATAATTAAGATAATGGTGCCGATTCTGTTGTACACCGAACTAAACTAACTAAACTATCTCGAAAATTCCTTACTTTTGGCTATGAGAATTTTAACGCTATTCTGCAAGAAAAAATCTCTAAATTTAAAAATTATTTTCACACGCCTAAAAACGAATTTGACAATCAACGTGGTTTTTTTTTTCTTTTGGTTTCGCAACGTATACTTGTTTGCGCTACGCAATTAATTTTTTAGAGACGAAGGCGTGCGCAAGGGGGCAGCCTGGACGTGTTTTATATGGAATTTTTCACTTTTTGTTTGAAAAAAAAAAAAAAAAATTACCCACGTGTTGAGATTTAAATGTTCCGGGTTTCATAAGGGGGTCGAAAATTTCATTATTTTTGCGATAGGACACGCCATTTTCGAGATATAAGCAAAAGAAAAAATACAAAATACAGCACTGTTTTTGCACGTGAAGGCGAGGCGTTGATGTGATTTTTTTGTTCATGACCACTAGTTTTATTCCACACCTTTTTAATCGCGATTAAAAATAGTCAGGTTTTTAGTCTAAATTTTTGGTGAAAACCGGCAAACTCAGAATAGCAAAATTGTCATTTTCACTAAACTAATAACTCAGTGCAATCTTAGTGCTGTCAAACTAAAATATAGTTAAGTTGTGTCACTTTAGTCTATTTCAGAATAGGAAATCGTCGTTTGACAGAAATAAACCAAATTTTAGTGATTTTGAGTTTAGTTTAGAGAATTTTGTACAACAGAATCGGCACCACTGTCATTCATATCATTCAAACTTAAAATTAAAATGAAGTATAGATGAATTTCGACTACTAGGCGACCACTAGTTAAAAAAAAAACTAAATACTTACAAGTAGATCACTCTGCGGTATACTGAGTAGTAACTTCACGAACATATTTAGCGCGTTATCGAGAGCTTCGTCACCGTATAACCTGGAAATATACCATATAAATCATGAATCATCATAATAATCAAGCAAAACATAACATAAATATAAGATAAGTTTTAAACCAGTTTTTATCGTAACTTGCGCGCGGCGAAGGTGAACGACCGAGCGTAGCTACTAGTACCTACCAGCTGTTCGATCGGTCAAAATTCTAAGAAGTTCGAAGTACCTACACCGGCGCGCGGTTACTGACCTATTCTATTGTCGATATCATATTACGAACTATGTAGGGTGTCCACAGTTTACTGATTTAAAGAAGGATTTTTTTTTAAAGTATTGAAAAATTAGTTGTAATGTGTTCTATTACTGATGTTAAACAACCAAAAAAAAATTGCGCACTGGTTAAAAAAAATCCTGTATACAGGAAGATTTTTTAGTCACCGTCCAAATTTTTTCTAGGCATTAGGTATCATTCAATAAATCCATTTTTGAAAAAAAAAAAAACGATACATAAAATTTTCATTTTAAATTAATTTCTTGAAAGAATTATCCGCTCTGCGTGGTCACTAAGTTAAACGTTAATAATACTACACTTGCCGCCCGTGAGAGTATGAAGGGAAAATTTGCAACTTTGTTTATTATTGTTTTCAATTAATTTCGGCGGCGCGCAGGGTGTGCCGCCGAAATTAATACCTAGCGCGGTGCGTACGCACTAGGTAATAGCCCGCACTATTACCTAGCGCGCGGCGGTGTCCAGAATCATCAACTTTTTATAGATAACTTTGTGATGTGATATCTCAATATTTTTGTATTAAGTGATAGTAAAAGGAAAAACACGCATTAAATGATTCTCGCAAAATATTAATATATCATAATTTGGACGGTGACTAAAAAATCTTCCTGTATAATCACGCCTTGCTTCTCCGAAGGGTCGGGCAGACTATGTATTTAACCAATATACTGCGATCGTCAACCCCCAAGCGTGGCAATGATGGCAAACCTTCCCCAGATTTGGGGAGGCCTATGTTCAGCAGTGGACGTCTTTCGGCTGAAATGACAATGATGAGTATATCTAATATATAAAATTCTCGTGTCACAGTTTTCGTTGCCATACTCCTCCGAAACGGCTTGACCGATTTTGATGAAATTTTTTGTGCTTATCCGGTATCTATGAGAATCGGCCAACATCTATTTTTCATCCCCCTAAATGTTAGGGGTAGTCCACCCCTAATTTTTTTTTTTTTTTTTTACATTTTTCAAAAATTTTATTTTATTATGATTTGGCATTGAAAAATACATACAACTCTAAATTTTCACTCTTTTTCACCCAGCAAAACAACGTTTGCTGGGTCAGCTAGTGTATAGTATAGGTTTACCTGAACACTCCGAAGTTAGCGTAGTTGCCGCACAGCGCACACTTCAGTATAGAGAAGCATAGAGAGATGCCTTTCAGTTTCATAGCGTACATCTGTTTTTTATTCACGTCTATCGTTAGTATTCTGCTGCCTGAAATGTAGAAAATATCATGTTTAGTAATCAGCCTGTGATGTTCCCGCCCCCCTCTTCGAGGGGGTGGTCTGTAATCCACCACGCGGGCCCAGTACGGATTGGTAGACGTCACATGTCTTCAAATTACTGGTTCTAGCACGTGTCGGTCTCCTGACGATGTTTTCATTCACCATTTTGAGAGCAGTGAACTTAAGAATATTTGGGCTACCTTATTGGAATATTAACCGAATGACACAAGGGATATTTCAGAATGAAGACAGTACACGACAGCTGTCATTCTGACAAGAAATTTATCCAATTGAGATAAAGTTTTATTTTCTTAGTTGTTGACATCATTTGGAACAGTCTGTTCCTGATATTTTTTGACGCTAACCGTATAGATAATATACACACTCACCGTAAGCACATATAATATCGTCCCTTTATTGGTAAAACCGATTATCTGCACTTTTTTTCAAAAATGAGTTATTTACACTAAGCTACTCAACTTTTTGAGCTCTATCTACAGATAAAACTGATTTTTCGATACGATGCATAGTTTCCGAGATAGATACGCAAAAAAACAACTATATTACAAGCTTTTAAGTAACATCTGCATTCAATAACAGCTAAAGTCTTATACCTGTACGATTTTTTGGAAGCCTTGCAATCAAAAACACATTCCGTTTCATATCTTATTTTAGTTGCAATTTATTTACACTCTAAACATACTGTAGTATTGTACTAATAAAAATTAAAATACTTTAAATGGTTCTGGTACTGCTTAATTATTGGAAACTACTTAGAATCTTACACATTAAAAAGAAAGTAAGTAGTTCTACTTGATTTTAACAGAACATAATCCTTCGCACTTGTGCAGATTTTAATTCAATTAAAAGAGATTAAGCAGTTTTATTTGTTTTTTCCACAACATCAGAGATCGTATCGTTAAGATTTAAATACAAGTAAAAGCAATTATGCTTAAATAGTTTTTTTTTCACCGAAGCGTATGGTGATATTTCTAGATAAATATTTTCAGCTAAAACCAATTATTATCGACGCTTGATCTTTTGTTTCACGCACACTGCGCGCACATCTCTGACTTAGTCACCATCTTTGATGGACGAATCGTGCGCCGGCCGGTTGTAGTGTTTTGTTTTTATTTTATTTTTATTAAAACTTTATGCACAAGTAAAAAATAATGTACAAAGGCGGACTTAATGCCTGAGGCCTTTTGCTACCAGACAACCTTAGGGTGATGCAGAGATAAAACATGGCAGGTGCAACAAATGGAATAGAATTCATAAATACATTTAAACAAAAAAACTGTGTCAGGAGAACTAACGATCGGTAGACGAGAAAACGAATCCAGTAAATCAGCGCTGGTAAGTTTCTGTCAACTTCTGACGGATATGTTCACGAGCTTTCACTTTAAAAGTTAAGCGACTGGTTGCCGTCCTGATGTTCAGAGGGAGCACATTCCAAAGAAAAACCGCTTGGACAAAGAAAGAAGAATTTATGAACCAGAACGGAGAGAAGGACATCGTAGAAGACGATTATTGGTGGAACGAAGACTTTTAGTATGGGCAGAGCATAAATATTGAATTTGGGAGGTCAAGTAAGAAGAAGTGGGTTAATCGAGAATAGAGAACAGCGTTGTCAGAGCCCTCAACTCTCTGCGCTGACGAATGGGTAACCACTTTAAAAGATAACGGTGCGCGGATACGTGGTCATGCTTACGAAGATTGAAAACGAATCGAATGTAATTATTGAGAAGGCGGTCAAGTTTAGTGAGGAGATCTGCATTCAGGTCGTAGTAACACACATCGCCATAGTCAATTATGGGAAAAATCAGAGACTGTACAAGCATTACTTTTATGTATGATGGGAGTAGGTTTTTCAACCGATAGAGCGATCGCAACGTTCCAGTGACTTTTTGACTGACAGTCGTGACCTGCTTTCGCCAGTCAAGACAAGTGTCAACATGCTGACCAAGATTCTTGACATCGGAGCTAAACGGAATGATAAAAGTGTTGAAGATTACAGGTGGCACAGCTACGCCAGTCAGCTTTCTCATATTGTAAGGGCTCCCTAATATGATAGCCTGACACTTGGTAGGGTTAACCGCCACCCCAAATCGATCTGACCAGTTTTTTATGCGATTTAAATCCCGATTTAGCTCCTCAATAGTATTGCCGATGTCGTCAACACTTGTCCGGCAGTAAAGCTGCAAGTCGTCAGCATAGAGATGATACGCAGTTTGAAGCACGGTGGTAATGAGGTTAATAATAATAGAGAATAAAAGAGGAGATAATATACCGCCTTGAGGGACGCCAGCTGCAAGATCACACCAACTCGACGAAGAGTCTCTTGCAGAAACAGACTGCTGACGTCCCTGAAGTTAAGAAGAAAACCATTCCAGTACCTCTGGAGAGACCATAAGATAGGAAAGGATGGATAAAAGGACTTCGTGACTGACGGTATTAAAAGCATTGGAGAAGTCAATCAACACTAACACTGTTACTTTAGTATCTTCCATTCTCCGCCTTATAAAGTCGGTCACTTTAAGGAGAGCTGAAACGGTACTGTGTCCAGGCCTGAAATCGGATTGAAATGGACTGATAAGGGAGTTGTGATGAATAAAATGGGAAAATTGTTTGTGAACACTGGTGTCAAGCACTTTTGAAAGAAAGGGAAGGATGGAAATTGGGCGAAAGTGACTAGGAAGACAGGGATTGGGTATCTTAGGCAAAGGCCGAACAAGAGCCTTACGCCACAGGGAAGGGAAAACACCGGTGTAAAGGGAAAAGTTTATGATGTGGGATATCGCAGGCAGGAGTTGATCAAGAGCCGTCACGATCATGTGACGGCTGATATCATCGCAGCCCACGGCTTCGGATTTAATGGATGTGATGATCTTTTTTATCTCCCCTGGGTCGACTGGGGTGAAGACGCGTCAAATCTTTAAAGTAGTCGAGAGTTTGACCTTTTGTTAGACTATCTAAACTTGGTACGGTGGAGAAATGTGAATTAAGGTCGTCCAAACCAATTGTGCTAGGAAGGTCTGACTGTCGATACTTGCCGATGCCTAAATTTTTAAGGAACTTCCAAATATCGGCAGGAGAAGAAGAAGTGATATTACTAAGGATGTGGCGGCGTTTAGCGTTGCGTATCATCTGATTACACCGATTCCTAGCAGCCTTAACGAAGGTCCAGTTATCCTCTGACCGATCCTTTTTAAATTTCCGAAACGCGCAGTCCCTCCATTGCATGGCCACCTGAACTCCCCTGTTCATCCAAGGGGCTGGTGGACGCTGGTCAACTTTATTTTCCTGACAGGAGCATGGGTATCATATAGCTTGATCACAGCATCGTTGAAGAAACGAACATTTTCATCAACTGAAGTAGCTGCTTCCAGAGGTGACCAATCTATATTGGATGCATCTTGTTGGAGCCTCTCGCTATTTATACGTGCAAAAGCACGCCTGTACTGGAACGTGGGTTTAGGTTTAGGGGGTTTCAGGACATAAGATAGGAATATATAAGGTCGTGACGGGAAAAGCCAGGAGCAACATGTTGACCATGTGAGGAAACTAAGGAAGGATTAGAGCCTTTTAAGCACCTTTTAAGCAGATAGTCTACCACAATTCTTCATTTTACTCAAGTAAAACCAATTATCATTTTTTTAAATTTCAATTTGTAGAATGTTTCAGAGTGTTATCGTATTTTTACAGTTGTTTTTGGTACCTTATTACTTTCTTCGAAAGGTTACGGTGAACCTATAAGCTCCAAGTGATTTAATTAATGATATATATGCTTATGTCGTTATTCAGGAAAAACCAACTAAATGACCTCCCTGAAGATAGTGTTTGGCATTTTTTCAAGCATTATCAATGACGTACTTCTATTTTTATGATTTACAAACATACTCTATTAATTTTTTCATTATAATAACATGATTGCAGGTAAGATATAAGTAATTTAGTTACATAATTTTTGTGTCAAACTTTTAAATCATGATTACCACAAGTTTAGTTTTCGGTAGATAATCGGTTTTACCAATAAAGGGACGATATTTACATTGCGCGGGTGACTAAATATTTGATTTTAAGAAATAACAAACAATTTGAATGGTATTTAATACTTTTTTATTGGTACCTGTATATCGAAATTCATCTATGTATTCAAAATTAATATGGAAAAAGATTCGCCAAAAAAGTAACGGATACGGATCCTTCTTCTCCCTCGGATGTCCGCGAATACGGATATCCGGCAAATCAGTAATTAAGACACACTCACCATAAGCACATATTATATTAGACAGCTCCCTGAACAGCAGGATCCCATTCGGCGACGACACGTCGAAATGTAGCCGTTGGTTTCTGTTCTGTGCTAGTTCTGCCGTCAGCTTGAGGACTGGCGTCGTGAGGGCCGGCTCGGAGAACCACACCTCTATGCCTCGGAGGAGGACCTTCATGTACACGGGGTAGCTATAGGGGAGGGAGAAAGAAATAAATGTAACAACGATCAGGTTAATTCCTTGATTAGATGTACCAAACAAACAGGCGAGACAGTAAAATGTTACTCGGCCGAGACAGTGATGTAAGCGAGTAGCTGTTCACACGTGTTTTGAAATTATTACAGTCAGTGAACTGAGTTCTATTGACAGCATTAATGCCTTGATCACAAGATGAAATGTAAAAAGATTATTAGAAAATATACAAAGTTACTCATTCCACTATTAGTAGAAGAATTGATTTTTTGGTAAAAGAGCAATACCGGATGTGGAGAAGACCATGGATGTTGAGAAAGATCTGATTATGGCAGTCGATAATCTCAAGTTATTTCTTTGATTGAACGTGATAAGCAGTTAAATATGACTGGCGCCGTGCAAAATACACTTTTATACTTTAAAATGCTGTGTGTGTCTATTTTCCCTTCCTTTCTTTGATCGAGAGCACTCAGTTCTCGGAAAATCGGTTAAGCAGTTTATAAATCATTTTTGACTGTCATTCCGAGTCGTCAGAAGCTCAAAAGTATGACAACCAGCATTTTCCGAGAGGTGTCGTTTTACCCAGTAACTGGGTTGTGCTGTGAAGGTTAAATAGGCATTCGCTCCGTGTAAAATACTGGTACTCAGCTGCATTCGGTTAGAAAGGAAACTGACCCCAACATAGTTGTGAAAAGTCTAGACAGGGATATAACCTGTAGAACCTGTAATTGTTTGGGTAGTCTAAGGTAGGAAGCTCTTTTTTTTTTGGATGGGAAATCATCAAATGACTTCTCCCGCTCTGGGCAGAGCGGGAGGGCGTGTCAGACTTTTACTGGCTAAAACCCACCCGTGTTCCTTCAGTTACCCATGTGCCAGGGTCACGGTATCTCTTTCGAACAATCACGCGACCCCGGCAGGAAGGTAGGAAGCTCTCAGGCCAAGTGGAGTGATGATCTTTACCGGATGAGTAGCTAAGGATCAAACTTACATGGAGCAATGTACTGTTAATGACTCATGTTGATGTCTTACTATAGTCTTTTCGCCATAAGATGAGTTCCCTGACAGTTCATTTTTTCCGTGGCGCGCATACTACTTTAGACGAATAAAAAATAAACCGGCAAAAAAATTAAAAAGAAATGATAAAAAAAATATTCCCTCTCGTAAATTACTAAGTAAATTATTGTAGTTATAATTAACTGTTAATAAATTAAGTAAATAAAATAAAAAAGTATAAATCTTAAAAATGTCTAATGCGTTGAACGGAACGTCGGCCAATAGAGATTGCCACTACTCAATACACTAATCGACAAAAAAATAGATGAATCGGAGCGGCCATTTTGTAATCGTCGCGTCAGTACGAGTGCGTTATGTCAGGTTTTTGCTCTGCTCCCGTGACGTTATGTAGCCTATGTCTTATTCTGATGTATAAGCTATATTACTGTAAAGTTTCATCAAAATCCGTACAGTACTTTATGCGTGAAAGAGTAAGAAACATCCACACACACACACATACTAACTTTCACATTTATAATATTAGTAGGAAGTAGGATAACAAGTTTATTAAAAAAATATTTTGAAAATCTAAAATCGATAATCCGATTCCATTTTCTTTGCCAACTGAATCGATATTTAAAAAAAAATCGATTATATTTCGTTAGGCCACGTCACTACAATTGTCAGACAAGAACTGTCAGGGAACTCATCTTATGGCGAAAAGACTATAGCTAGATACCTATTTGCAAGTAGGACAAGTAACGCCATCTATTATCGAGTAACGAAACTAGAATCTACGTAACACTAGATCGATAAGACATAAAAATCTACGGGGCTTTTGAAAGTGGTTTCACTGGAACTCTGCCCTCCCTCTCGAGGAATACAAGTGTAATGTTATACTCACATCCAATCAAACAGCATCATATATGTGGTCTTGGTGTTGAAAGCGAAGGCTAGACCACGCAGGTCTCGAGCGAGGCCTATAAGCGTCTTCTTAGCATCTTCCGAACTGAACATCGGGGACTCTGGCCCGGATAGGAGCCCTATGATGCTCTCGAAGGCAGCTGTGGAAGGAAAAATGGAGTTGTTGGGTTATACAACGTGTAACGCAAGACTTCATATACCTTGCCAGGGTCGCGAAATTTGTTCGAAAGAGTTACCGTGGCCCTGGCATATGGGCAACTGAAGGAACACGGGTGGGTTTTAGTCAGTAAAAGTCTGACACGCACTTCCGCTCCGCCCGGAGCGAGAGACGTCATTTATTGATTACGCACCCACAACAAAAAGACCTCATACACCCCAAGTATTATTGCCTTGAAATAAGATTTAATTTTGTTTTGCTCACTAGGCGGTAGGTATGGATACGGTAGGAAAAATATCACAAAAAAAAAACGCTTTTTCCATTATTTTCTACTTTTTAGTTTGGTTTTCTACAGAAGCGTGTTTTTTTAGTTATTTTAAACTATTATGTATTTTCTATTTGTTAGGGTGTTTCGAATTTTGTGACATATGAGCGTAGTTTTCGTAGACAGTTTTTTTTTTTACACGCTTTACATTAGCTTCACTTGTATGTTTGTATATTTGTATGTTTGTATATTTGTATGTTTGTATGTTTGTTTGTAACCGACTCCTTATAGCGCGATTTTGACCCACTTTAAACGACCAGATTTCATTCAAACTTTGCAAACCTGTCAAGGACCGATGACAATGCAATAATTTCATAAATTTGTGCCATTATCCTTGCCAGGGTTACCAGGACAGCAAAAAAACTGTCTTCGAAAACTACGCTGACATACGTCACAAACTAATTTGTGCTATTATCCTTGCCAGGGTTACCAGGATAGCAAAAAAAACTGTTTTCGAAAACTACGCTGACATACGTCACAAACTACGCTGACATACGTCTCAAAATTCGAAACACCCTAAAAATAGAAAATAAATAATAGTTTAAAAAAACTAAAAAACACGCTTCCATTGAAAACTAAAAAGTACAAAATAATGGAAAAAAAGCGTGGGGTGCTTTTTAAGGTATTTTTTTATTGATATCAGGCACCCCATGCTTTTTTTCCGTGCGTGTTTTTTAGTTTTTTTAAACTATTATTTTTTGCTGTCCTGGTAACCCTGGCAAGGATAACGGCACAAAATTTATGAATTTATTGTATTGTCATCGGTCCTCAATAAGTCTACAGAGTTTAAATGAAATCTGACCGTTTGAAGTGGGTCAAAATCATGTCCAAAAGAGTCAGTTACAAACATAGTTACATACAAACATACAGGTGAAGCGAATAAAAGTGTGTTAAAAATCAGGTTCCTCATACCAGTGAGCGGCATCATGAAGGCCAGGAACCGGTCCTCGTCTTCGCCAAGGTCTACCATGAGTAGTCTTCCGAGTGCCGTATACAGCATGCTGCGGCAACGCATCTCTGCAGCCCCGACGCCCGCGATGCCCAGGAACGGGAAGTGCTCTGCCTGTAACGTTGGGACAATTTAATATCACGCTAAATGATTTTATTTTTGTAAGTAGGTTTGGATAAACACTTCTACACGACAATCATATTTTTCAAACTAGATGAGGTCGGCTTTTCGTATTTGACTACTCTGAGAAGAAAGGCCGAAACAAACTCAGAGGTCACAGTCTCTTTTAAAGTCCAGACATAATCTTGGTCACATCATGTGAAGAAAATGCAGATTGGTGACTGAAATGGTCTTTTGAGGAAAGAACCACGCTTTCACTCCTCGAAAGAGGTAATCTGAAAGTGGCACCGATACCTGAAAAGTTGTGTGGAAATCGGTCGTCATGGTATTTATTTATTTATAGTTAATTAAAACGGTACAACACCAATTAAATCAATTAACATTGAAACACATAAAAGGTTGACAATAATTACGAAAAGTTAAACAATTACCTATATTAACAACTAATATGGAACCGTGGACTCCCTTGCATACTTTCTCTCACAGAACACCAGACATATTCGCATCATTTTATTCCATTCATCAACAAACACATCACATTCAGGGTTGACAGTCAGGAGGGCATTTAGCATTTTTAGGGTGCGACAGACAGGGGATTCGGCTCTGGCTACAGTCTTAGATTGCAGTTGCGCAAAAAGGTTGTGCCGGCGGCTCTGACGGTGTCCAATGTATTTATCGGGCACAAATAACCGACAGAAGAGGCCATGGAGCTCTGGGCAGTCGATACGTCCCCGTAAGGTCTTACAGGCTACCGAGAGCTGATCAAGGCCTCTTCTCACCTCCAACGAGTTAAAGCCCAACATCCCTAAAAGATAGTTGGTGGGGTACATGTATGGAAAGAAATGGACCTTTGGAAGTAGAGGTGGGTAACTCCGGTGGTACTGATCCAAAGGTGCCGGTTCCGAACGCGGATCCGGAAACCTTATTGACTCCTCACAATCCTTATCGGCACCGCGGTACCAAATGAATCCGGTCCCGAGAGACGGAGCGGCGGAGCGGCGGAGCGCAGGTTCGGACTCGTTCACTTATCACTACTCGCTCACTCGCTCACTCAGTGACTCGGTGCGTCGTGAGTCGTGTCGATGCCTATTGCCTACAGGTTTGGTTGGTAGACAGACAAGACACGGACACGACGAAACAACATGATAAGCGTCCTTGGTACTATGAAGTTAGAGTTCAAAATTGTCCAAGAGCTGACGATTTGACAAACATAATAAACATTACGTTTGTCAAATCATTCATTATTTTAAAATTATTTTTATTTCATTTCTTTCTTTCCTAACAATTTACGCTGTCCGAAATTTAAATCGTATGAATAAAATAAAATAAAATGTCCTACTGTAAGTTCTGTAATGTAAACTGTTCAATTCAAAATGTGCCAAATGATCCAAAGTATTCCAAAGATCCGAATGAATAAAATGTTCTGGTCGAACCGCGGAACCAAAATAACCGAGTGAGTCCCGGTGCCAAACGGAACCGAAGGAGCCGATAAGGTGAACCGGTACCGGAGTCGGAGTCGGAATAAGTGAATCAATTCACTTGTCGGAATAAAGATTACTCATCTCTATTTGGAAGAGAAGAGACATGGTATGGTCATGTGATAAGGAGGAATGAGGAAAATGTCGTGAGGAAAGTATTGAGTATGAATATCGATGGCTATAAGAGTAGAGGGAGACTAAAGAAACGATGGATGGACTGCGTGAATTATGATATGGATAGAAAGGGGGTGAACTACTGAGATGACGACTAATAGAGAAGTATGCTTTTTGAGGTATTTTTAGTTGATATCAAGTACCCCACGCTTTTTTTCCATTATTTTCTACTTTTTAGTTTTTTTTTATGATAGCGTGTTTTAGTGTATAAAAAATATATATATTTGTTTTCTATTTTTTAGTTCAACTATGTAGCTACAAAACGGGTTTTTTTTTTGCTATCCTGCAGATACTGGCCAGGATGATGGCACAAACTTATAAAATTATTGTATTGTCATCGGTCCTTGATAAGTGTTCAAAGTTTAAAATTAATCCGACATTTTAAAGGGGTTGAAAATCATGTTTAAAGATTCCGTTACATACATATACAAGATGCAGTTTTGAACCTGCAAAACATTTCAGGAGGTTGTTATGAGACTCGTAAATAATCATATAACAATACGATACCAAGTCAATAATCAATAATAATTTTTATTTTAGACTAGCTGACCCGTCAGACGTTGTCCTGTCTCTTTGATGATATTTGAGCACGCATGCTGTCAATTCTATGTCAAATGTCATAATGTTACATTAAAAAAGTTTACATTGTCCTATTATATGGTTGTTAAGTATTCTTAAATAAGTGTTCTTAAATTTTCTAATTTTCCGCGCAATTTTTTTATTTTTTTCTTTCATAAGAACCTTCTCCTGACAATTACAAACAAAACAACAAAAAAAAAAGTGAAATCGGTCCAGCCGTTCACGCGTGATGTCGTGACCAAGGGAAATAGGGATTCATTTTTATATATATAGATTTTTCAATTTTATTGTTGTTCAGAATAAATCTGAATGGGGAGCGCGGCTTTGGATCTATGAAAGAAAGTTGTCGGTTGCATTTGTTTTGTGTGTGTGAAACCGCAGTTTAAGGACACGTACAGACTGGCCGCGTTTTAAAAAAGGGAGTTCACACTTACAGATTTCCGTAAATAAGAATAGAATAAAAATAAAATACCTGTCCATTTTATTGTTGATTCGGGTCGAGAATCACTAACATAATTACCTCCTGAAATGTTTTGCAGATAAAACTGCACCTTGTATAGATCGTCCCTTTATTGGTAAAACCGATTATCTACCGAAAACTAAACTTGTGGCAATCATGATTTAAAAGTTTGACGGAAAAATTATAATAATAAAATAATAATATAATATTCCACAACTATCACACAACGCCATCTAGTCCCAAGCTAAGCAGAACTTGCGTTATGGGTACTAGACAACTGATAAACATACTTATATATTAAATACATACATATGTAACTAAATTACATATATCTTACCTGCAATCATGTAATTATAATGAAAAAATTAATTGAGTATGTTTGTAAATGATAAAAATAGAAGTACGTCATTGATAATTCTTGAAAAAATGTCAAACACTATCTTCAGGGAGGTCATTTAGTTGGTTTTTCCTGAATAACGACATAAGCATATATATCATTAATTAAATCACTTGGAGCTTATAGGTTCACCGTAACCTTTCGAAGAAAGTAATAAGGTACCAAAAACAACTGTAAAAATACGATAACACTCTGAAACATTCTACAAATTGAAATTTAAAAATTGATAATTGGTTTTACTTGAGTAAAATTAAGAACTGTGGTAGACTATCTGCTTAAAAGGTGCTTAAAATGCTCTAATCGTTCCTTAGTTTCCTCACATGGCCAAGCTAATAAAATCATGTTAAAAAGGACATTTTACACCGACCCAAATAAATTAGTATGGGCAGGAGAATGTCGAAATGCTATCTCAGCATGATGCTGCTTCCTGCCAGGGTCGTGAGACTGTTTGAAAGAGATACCGTGGCCTTGGCAAAGACAACTGAAGGAACACGGGTGGGTTTTAGTCAGTAAAAGTCTGACACGCCCTCCCGCTCCACCCAAGAGCGGGAGACGTCATTTGATGATAATTTAATAGGATAGCTTCTAAATATATATTATTGTTTATAAATTTTTGCGTGCCTATTTCCAGGCAGAATGTACATGGCTCACTTGTATCTACTTCACCTGTATTTTCATTTAACCTACATTCGTTGCAAATAAATGATTTGATTGATTAATTGATGAATGCCCATCCAAAAAAAAAAAAAACATGATGCTGCGACATTTAAAAATAACTATAATAAATATTATAATATACATACAAATAAATAATGGGTTATTTAAGATTTCCAGCTTTATTTAGGGACCTCAAAAACTAGACAACAGACATGTTTCATTCGACTTACCGTATGATGGGTCAACATGAACTGCACTTCGTCCAACTTGACCAGCTTGCGGACACACGAGTATCCTCCGCTCAGATCGCTCAGCAAGCCGAGCGTTTTGGCTATAATTTGCTCAGAACTGCCCCAGTATTTTAGGTTCGTTATTCTGCAGACAAAAATTAATATTGTTTAGAAAAGTTACAGTCAAATACGTAAACGTATTTTCATTTTGGCTCACACACAATCAGTCTATAACGTTCCCACTGCTGGGACACAGGCCACCTCTTAGGACGTGCGGGTTGTTAGATGTCACATGTCTTCGAATTTTTGGTTCTAAGACATGCCGGTTTCCTCACGATGTTTTCCTTCACCGTTTTGAGAGCAGTGGTGATGAAATAAATTGTACAAAAGGCTACAGAAATGGTGGCCGAGTGGTATCGGGCCCGATTTATGGGTTGTATAGGTCGTGAGTTCGACCCCAGGCAGTGGTGATGAAATGTTAAACAAAGTAATGCGCCTGTCTGGGTTCGAACTCACGACCTAAAGCTTGTAACTCGGGGCCATTACCACTGTGCCACCACTGCTGTTTTCATCCACGTTTTTAGACAAATGTATGTATTTAGTACCGTGTGGTGCCGGACGTAAAGAATAACACCACCCCATTTCTTCCCGTGGGTGTCGTAAAAGGCGACTAAGAGACTTACTAGAGAATGGGCAGCAGCGTTCTCTATGCATTTTACCACCATACTGCGATCGCCAACCCGCCTGCCAAGCGTGACGATTATGGCAAAGCCCCCCAAATTGGGGGAGGCCTAAGTCCAGCAGTGGACGTCTTACGGCTGAAATGATGATGATGATGATGTATTTAGAAATATATACAGGGTGTCCCAAAAATCAACGTCAAGTCGAAAACGGTTGATAGGCCAGGTGGTGACAGTTATCAAAAAAATAATAAAAAAATCTAAGTTAAGTACTTTTCAAATTATTGTGACTACAAATCTTTACTTTTCATATTTTTTTTGTGAGTGATGTAACCCTGAATAACCCTTCTGTAAACTACAGTCCAAAATTAAAACACAACTACCTCAGTTTTAAAGAAAACATCACTATTTTGCTCCACCATGTACTAAAAATTATTACATCGCCCAACTTTAACTAACGGTACTGAAAAAAAAAAAATGCTTAACTTAGATTTATTTATTATTTTTCTGATAACTGTCACCACCTGGCCTATCAACCGTTTTCGGCTTAACGTTGATTTTTGGGACAACCTGTATATGTATGTTTATCAGTTGTCTGGTTGCCATAGTACAGGCTCTGCCTAGTTTGGGATCAGAAAACGGTGTGTTGGTTGTCATAAGATATCAAAATCAAAATCAAAATCAAAAGTCATTTATTCAAACTAGGCTGAGAGTCAGCACTTTTTGAACGTCAAAGTTACATGAGACAGTCCCCCCAAAACGCCCGCCCTTCGACACTTCCTAGTGCTTTAGCTGGGAAGAAGAAGTGGCGGAACAAACTCCCCAGCAGCACAGCTGTCTGTTAAGTTAGAAGAACTTGATTCTATACAGTATTGTGTAAGTTATTAATATTATAAAACAAAACATATATTATTCGCCATATGTCAGCTAGCACACGCCAATATACCAACAAAACATTGAAAACTAAACTCAAGCTGAAATAAATAATAAAACAAAATCGAAAACAGAACTTAAAACCTTAATAAAGCCTCCAGGCATAAAGGGCGTGCCCGCTTACATATACGATGCAAATGATACATATACACAATAAATGAAATGAAAAGAAAATAAAAATAAACTAACAAAAGCAGTTAAATAAAAAAAAATAAAAAAAACAATTATATGAACTACCCATATAAACTTTCAGTAGGAAGACTAATTCTGGATTGAAAGAACATAAACATTGTCTTGAGTTGATCACAGCGACCAACTATTCTTATATTATTATTATAATTAATCAAGCAAGAATAGCCTAGCATTATACTCACATCTTCCTCATCAGCACACTGAGCAGTTGGCTCTCGTCAGCCAGGCCCAGCACATCGCTGAGTCGCCGGTACACCTTGCTGTTCTTCTGCACCTGTTCCCCCACGTAGATCTTGCGGAACTGCTCGAAGAACGACATCATAGCGAGTTCGAGTTTCTCGCAACCGCCCTGTAGGAGGAAATAGTTTGATAAATATGCAATACATTTTTTTTGTCTCCTACAGAAACGACTGGCACTAGCAAAAGACAAAATCCTGTGGAGGAAGAAGAGTCAAAGTTAAAGCATTCATTTCAAATACGCCCAAAAAGGCACTTTTGAACGTCAACAGTTACATGAAAATTTAATTGATTCTAGTTGCCCCTTCCTAAAGGTAGATTTGTAAAAAATAACATTTGAATAACTAAAAATAAATATTATTCATTATGATGACACATGACGTAGTTTGAAATTTGACGTTTTGTCTCATGGAAAATGGAGATGGAATGATCTAGTCGACTCGTGCGCTGGGTAGGTATGTTCTCTACCGTATGATACGTAAATATTATTAATAGGATGTTTCATAATTCTAATGCATTATTTATTATTCTTAGTACCTATTATCTTAATTAATGGTAGCAATTTTTAATCATGCGTAGAGGTATATTATGTCGGAAACATTGAGTGGACAACCCTTGTAAAACGACTAAGGGCGCGTACACATAGAACGTCCGTTTTACAGGTCCGTTTATACATATATATTATTAGCGTATGTAGTTGTATGAGCGAGGTCACACAGAATTCAGTATTCCGGATCCAGTTAAAAATACCGATCAGTTAAAAAGGATCCTGTAAAATCGGACGTTCTATGTGTACGCGCCCTAAAATGTCACGGTGTATAATTGTTGTCGTTTTCGCTATCCCCGATTTACAGAGTCGTATAACCTTACTGTGTTTAATTAAATCCGGGAAAACTTACATACAAATGAAGTATTATGTGTATGGCCTGTTAGTCTAGTGGTTAGTGACCCTGACTGCCAAGACTAATGTCGTGGGTTCGATTCCCACCCAGGACAAATCTTTGGTTGATGAGCACAATTGTCCGTATTTATGCAAAATGGAACCACACGACAAATTTTGTATAATTTAGACCATTTTTAAATGAGTATTCTTCAAAAAAAGTAAAAAACAAAATTTGTCTAAATGTGTCTGGGTGTAATTTATCTATTTAAGTATGTATTTATAAATATATAACTATATTTATCAGTTGCGATAGTACAGGCTCTGCCTAGTTTGGGATCTAACGGTTTGTTGGTTATCCTAAGATATTAAAGCTAAGTATGGTGCTATAGTCTCGATCAGTCTCGAGTCAGATGATGACTTGTAGTGTATTCTGACCTGTGCAAGCCTGGAGTCTGTGAGGTCCATGAGTTGTAGCACGCGGCACACGAGCTCGCCGTCCATAGCGTCGTTGTCGTCACACGTATTGACAGAGGCACGTCCTCCTATCGCCGCACCGATTATATACACTAACCACGTCAGTTGACCTGAGAAGAGAAGAGAACTCGCTGTAAGCCTAAGTACTTGAAGCAGAAATGCTCGTGAAGGAGGAGGCAGGGGCGCGTGAGGGAGAGAGGCTGTCTCTGCGCCCTCACGTCTCTAGTCGCCGCAGGAGGAGACGCCCCGGGCGTCGGGAGTCCATTGCAGACTCCCGACCAGTAAACTCGAGCTTGCGGGCGGCGAGCAATGGACCAGGCTCGGGTCGACGGCGCGTAGTGTTCCACGCGCGCCTCAAAGAGATGTCAGCAGCACTGAAGGGGTCTGCTAGGACCGATGCCTGCCGGGGTCGCGAGATTTGTTCGAAAGAGATACCGTGGCCCTGGCATATAGGCAACTGAAGGAACACGGGTGGGTGGTGTTAATATCAGACTTTTATGACATTATATTAAGTCTCCTTATATTAACTTATATTAAGTCTCATTATATTAACTCTTCCGAACAAATCCACGAGTCTGAGAGTTCACTGTATCGCTTGATTCGCATTCGATCGCATTCATAACCGAACTGAACTCCCTTTCTGGTATTCGCGACGTCCCCGTAAGGGGGCGTGGCGGGCGGCGTCGGAGCTATGCTCCCCGGCCGCGGATGGTTCGCGGTGGCCCGCTAATACGGGCCCCTCAATGTGTTGCCTTATGTAGGCGTAGATACTATGGGACGCGTTAGTTTAACGCGTCCCTGTGTGTGGTTGCTGTTTGTGTCTCTGTGAGCGCGCCGCGGCGTTGAATTATATCAACGCCGCTTTCTTCACAACGCCTTGGCGGTCAGTCCCCGCCAGGTGAGACCCCCGGTTGCCCGGGGGAGGCCCGGCGAGAGACGACCAGCGACAAGACGCTGACTCGACGCTCCCACAGAGTAGGGTGCGCGCCCCCGCTTATCCCGTTTCCCAGAGCGAGCCGGTAGCGGTCTAAGCTAAGGGGCAGTATGTGCGTGTGGGCGGTAGTGTACTGTGTAACACCGCCCATGAATACGTGAGCTGAACTCCCAATCCAACAATCCGCTATTTATAAGCCGAACAGGGTGCTTACTCTCGAATATAATTCCAATAGATCGACATTGGTCAAACGTCAGTTGGTTGAGTTAAACGTCAGGGATTGGCTAGACTCAGTGAGTCCGGCCAATCACTGACGTTTGACTGACAATTCCAATGTCGAACTATTGGAATTATATTCGAGAGTAAGCACCCTGATCAATCTGGAATATTCGCGACCTTTACCACAGTTCACAGTTAGCGGTGAAGTATCTAGACAATACCACAAAGATCTGTCTAATTTATTCATAACTAGCTTCTGCTCGCGACTTCGTCCGCGTTAAAATCTTGTTGCCCCAACCCTTCCCGTCGCGTCGAATTGCCTACCCGTGCGATTTTCCCCGTTTTTGCAACATTTTTTATTACTGCTTCACTCCTCTTGGTTGTAGCGTGATGTTATATTAGCTTATAGCCTATAGCCTTCCTCGATAAACAGGCTACCCAACACAAAAATATTTTTTCAATTCGGACCAGTAGTTCTTGAGATTAGCGCGTTCAACCAAACAAACATACTATTCAGCTTTATAATATTAGTATAGATTAGTAGAAACTTTGCTATTAATACATTACCTTGCAACATGGGTATCTGTTGAGGCTGCGCCACGCTGTAGGCGGCGGCGGCGCGGTCGAAGTGTGCTACTAACAGCTGGCACGTCTTGCCGTATTCACAGCGACCGATCACCGATAGTTGCTCTAATTGCTGCTGGACTGTACCCACGTCGTCTAAAGGGTCTTCTAGACCGTCCCTGTAGAAGACAATATTAGTTAAGTTAAGAAAACACGGGATGAATGGCATGGCCACGAGTTTAAACACTTTTTTCACCGTCTGTATTTTTTTATCTGGATCAGAAAACGTATAATTGGATGTTAATTTGTAGTCCCACTTGTACATAGCAAAAATAATATATATTAATCCTGGAAATCTACTTTTGACAATAAATATAACCCAGATGTCTGTTAAAGTCTTAGCTAGGAAAAGCAATGAATGAAAAAATGAAGGCTATTTAATTTGAAATTATAAAGAAAAACCGGCCAAGTGCGAGTCGCACCGAGGGTTCCGTACAAACCTGTAGGTATATGTAAAAGTTCACCCATCATGACAATCGAGTCGTAGTTCTGTTCTGTTTCTTAGCTTGGTTTTATTTCTGTCTGTGTTTTGTTCTGTTTATTATAAGATGTAACTAAAAATTTACAGTTTTCGCAATTTTTCCTTTATCTGTGCTATAAGACGTTGCTTCGTACCAAATTTCAAAATTCTAGATCCACTGGATGTACCCTTTAGGTTTTGATTCCCTTGCGAGTTTAGAAAATTTGAGGAAATTTGCGGTATAAACGGCTATATCTTTTGATTGCGTTAGCTTAGAAGTTTGATTTTTTCACAGCTCCAAGGGACAGTAGACTTGAGTATTTGTTTTCAGCTTGATCAAATTTCAATTTCAAATTTCAGCTTGATACCGCGTTCCTGAGAAAAAGGGTCTTGACAGGCGGACGGACGGACGGACGGACGGACAACAAAGTGATCCTATAAGGGTTCCGCTTTTTCCTTTTGAGGTGCGGAACCCTAAAAATTTAATTTAGTGGCGAATTCTGAGATATATCCTAAAATAAATGAAAATTAGTTTTTCTCGAACTCCATGAGTTTTCGCGTAAGTTTTAAGAGGTGCAAATGGGTCACACTATTACGTCCTAGAAGGAAATTAAAAGTCATCCTGTATAGATGAAAATTAAATAATTTACCATTTTAATCGTATTCTAAATATTTATATTTCAAATTGGATGTATGCTTAGTAATTTAATATGTAATAGTAATCTCAGTTATTTTGCATGTAAAATCGATTTAAACTTTTTTGACAGGCCTGTTGGTCTAGTGGTTAGTGACCCTGACTGCTATGCCGGAGGTCGTGGGTTCGATTCCCACCCAGGACAAATGTTTGTGTGATGAGCACGATCATTTGTTCTGTGTCTGGGTGTAATTTATCTATAATATGTATGTATTTGGAAATATATAAGTATGTTTATCAGTTGTCTAGTACCCATAACACAAGCTCTGCTTAGCTTGGGACTAGATGGCGTTGTGTGATAGTTGTGGAATATTATTATTAAATATTATTATTATTACTTTTTATATTGTTAAATAGTGACCTACCGGGTAGTTTTTTGAGCTCACCTTATCTAACTATAAGACCTACTGTATCACCAAAAATCACACTAATAAATACTTTGACTTTGACTTTATACGAGTACAGTACAACTGTATACCTTAGCACGCAGGACACACAGTCGAGCCTGGAACCGATGTAGGCGGCGGTGACTCCTGGCGCGTAGGTCTCCAGGAGATGAGGCTCGGAAGCCTTCACGTAAGGTACGGATGCGACCATACGCTGCCACAGGGACAACAGGTAGTGGACCGAGTTGGGCGCGAATTGCCACATCTGGAACAAGAGATAGAGAAATTAGGTAAATATATAAGCATGTTACATGTATGGCTACACTGCAATAGCTAGCTACGGTCTAGTTTGGAGATCAACTCATTAGGATTGGGCAGTTATTTCGTAAATATCCTTAGCTTTTATATCAAACTAGCTTCTGCCAGCGATTTCGTACGCGTGAAAATTTTGCTCCCCTGACCCTTCCCGTCGCATCGAATAGCCCGCCGGTTTTCATCCATTTTTCGTTGTTGCACCGCTCCTTTTAAATATAGCGCGATTTTATATAGCCTATAGCCTTCCTCAATAAATAGGCTATCCAACACAAAAATATTTTTTCAACTCCAACTAGTTGTTCCTGAGATTAGCGCGTTTTACCAAACAAACAAAATCTTCAGTTTTATAATATTAGTTTAGATGTGAAGACGATGTACCTAGAATAAAATTACCAGACTACAAAGATAACGAGGCGAGGCCAGACCATACGAGACCACCACGCTGTACCAAACAGAGTCCTATTCCTGAGAATCGCCAACTTCTATCTGTCTTCGTTACCTGTAAACTCTGCACAGTAAACTTCGCGATGAGCTCGATGAGCGTCGGGTAGCTGTCGACCATGACCAGCTCGCCCAGCTGGTAGTTGGACTTCAGCCGCGCCAGGAGGCGGCAGAACTCGTGGTAGTTCGTGGGGTCTGATAGCGCCTGGAACAAAGAACATGGTGTTAATATGACTGGCCTGTTAGTCTAGTGGTTAGTGTCCCTGACTGCTAAGACTGAGGTCGTGGGTACGATTTCCACCCAGGAAAAATCTTTGTGCGATGAGCACAATCATTTGTTCTGTGTCTGGCACCTTAGATGTAATTTATCTATAATATGTATGTATTTAGAAATATATAAGTATGTTTATCAGTTGTCTGGTTGCCATAGTATAGGCTCTGCCTAGTTAAGGATCAGATAACGCTGTTTTGGTTGTCCTAAACAAAAAAATTCCTGTATTTACTTAAGATTTTCTGTTAAGTTTCTCATATTTAAGTCAACTATGTAAGTATGATCATTTGAGATTTTTTTTTAACCGAAACCATATTATTTCAGTGGATACTTCATAATGGATTTTGAAGTATCGTCCTTATTCACCACTGCATCCCTATTCACCCTTATTCACCGCTGCATCCCTATTCACCCCATCTGTAGGTACCTATTTATGCGATGAATAAAAACGTTGATCGATGAAAAAGGATAGGAAGGTCACAGAAAAGATGGATGGGTTAAGTAAGAGATTATGGAAGAAGTTGTGACGACTCCAAGAAACATGGAGCTAAAGCAAGGAACTGCCAGGGTCGTGAGATTTGTGCGAAAGAGTTACCGTGGCCCTGGCACAGACAACTCAAAATCAAAATCAAAAGTCATTTATTCAAATTAGGCTGAGGATCAGCACTTTTCGAACGTCAAAATTACAAAAGACAGTCCCCCCAAAATGCCCACCCGTCGCGCACTTCCTAGTGCTTCAGCTGGGAAGAAGAAGTGGCCAACAAACTCCCCAGCAGCACAGCTGTCTGTCCAGTTAGAAGAACTTGATTCTATACAATGGTATATAGTAAAACAAATGGTGTATAGTTTTATCTTTAGTTTCTTAGTACATATTTAGCTTTTATATCAAACATGATTTTAAAATAAATGTTTAAATGGCTAACCGTCCAGATTGGTACCCAAGATACAGGCTTGCCTAGTTTGGGGCCAATGCAAAATCTATGTAAATTTGTTTAGAAATAAAGTTTATTATTTATTAAAGTTTATTATTTATTAAAACATTAAGAGACACAAATTAAATTAAATAATTTGCTATATGCCAGCTAGCCAACCCAGTATACCAACAAATAAAATGAAAACTATACTCAAGCATAAGCAAAAAAAATATGTATATAGAAACATGGCTGCAAAAATAAAAAACTGGCATAAAGGGCGTGACAGCTTACATATGCAATGCTGAATGTTCACATAGCTGTTACGACCTGAGTTACAACTCGAGGCCACAAATGATAAACTAGGACCATCGACGTAAATTAAATTAAACTGAAGGAATACTAGAGTTGCCAAGGACTCGAGTCTTCGAGTCCTAATTTTAAAGACTCGACTCAATTATGCAAAACACAGTGTGCTCAAAAGGCTCGGAGTCTACAGATAAGCACTTGAGTCTTAAAAAGGACTCAAGTCTTAAAAAGGACTCGAGTCTTAAAAAGGACTCCAGTCTTAAAAAGGACTCGAGTCTTAAATTGAACTCGAATCTTATAGAAAAACTCGGAGCATGAAGATGAAACTTGTACATCATCATTCGAAAGGCAATAAATACAAATTAGTGGTTACGATGTAACTTTGCGTACAAAAAAATCTGACGAGTTTTTTCGAATGATGAGCTACAAGACTCGAGTTCATTTTAAGACTCGAGTCGTTTTTAAGACTCGAGTCCTTTTTAAAACTCGAGTCACTTTTTTAGACTCGAGAATTACTCGGGCTCGGCTTGACTCAAGACTCCGAGCCTTTTGAGCACGCTGAGTCTTGCATAATTGAGTCGAGTCTTTAAAATTACGACTCGAGGACTCGAGTCCTTTGCAACACTAAGGAACACGGGTGGGTTTTAGTCAGTAAAAGTCTGACACGCCCTCCCGCTTCGCCCAGAGCAGGAGAGGTCATTTGATGATTTCCCATCTACAAAAAAAAGGGCGGAACCATTTATGAATTTCCACTTGAAGTCACTTAAAGACTATTTACCTGTGTATTTTCCAATATCCTCAGCACCCCGGCAGCCAGCCGGTTCAGGAACTTAGCTCGTTCGTTCGAACTGAAGAGTGAACGTCGCACTGATGCCAGTTGTACCAAGCAGGCCAGTGCTAGGCTAGCTAGGGACCCTCCTAGTAGGTGGTAGAGTTCGAAGAACAGATCCAGAGTTCCCGATTCTAGGAACGTTGGACGCCATGATGTTGGAATCTGCGGAGAAACATAGAATTAACAGTCATTTTCATCGTTATTTCAGCTGAAAGACGTCCACTGCTGGTCATAGGCCTGTGGAGGATAACCGCCACGCTTGGCAGGCAGGTTGGCGATCGCAGTCAATACTCAATATCTTTACTGCTTTACCATAATGTGTTCTTAGGTGGTAACTATACTGGATAAGTTTTTATCCAGTGCGTAAATTGTAATCATGAATTCAGCATATCATTCTAGACCCCCTTGCGCAGAAATTTTTCGTCGGTGTAAAAATCTGCTGTTTCATAGAAAAATGCAATAACAAAATGTATGGAACAGCTGAATTTTTTTAGAAATAGAAATAATATTTATTTACATAAACATGGTATATACAGGTGTTAGATAACAAAGTATAGAGCATACATGTTTAACTTATATTATAGCATGAAAATATTATTGATGACCTTTAAAAATGTTTTCTGTCAGTAAATTCATTGATACTGTAAGTTTTTAACCATTCAAGTAGTGTTTTTTTTTTAATAATCTGAGATCCAAAGTTTTAAAATAACTTGGAATTTTATTATAAATTAGAATACACATGGCTAAACAGCTTTTACTATATTTAGCTAATCTCGGTAAGTCACTTAAAACAAGCCTATGCGAATCTTTTGTATAATCGACGAAAATTTTCTACACTGGGGGGTCTAGAATGATATGCTGAATCCATGGTTACAGTTTGCGCACTGGATAAAAACTGATCCTGTATAATTTAGATCATTATGGACCCTATAGGGCACAGCAAAAAGAAAAGAGAGAGGATGTTCTGTTTTTGAAGATCATCAGTCATCATCTGCATAACCTTTTCCCAACAATGTTGAGGTCGGCTTCCAGTCTAACCGGATGCAGCTGATACGAGTATTTTACATGGAGCAACTGCCTATCTGACCTCAACAACCCAGTTACTGGGTAAGACGGGTTCGGGCTTCTGACGACCCGTAACGACTGTCTAAGATCTACGAAAGACAGCCGGGACACAACGGCTTAACGTGCTTTCCGAGGCACGGAAGGGTCTTGGTATCCTGCCAGGGTCGCGAGATTGTTCAAACGAGATACCGTTGACCTAGCATATAGGAACACGGGTGGGTTTTAGTCAATAAAAGTTTGAAACGCCGTCCCGCTCCGCCCAGAGCGGGAGAAGTCATTTGATGATTTCCCATCCTAACAAAAGGGTCTTGGTATGTAAAGATGGTCACCCATCCACGGACCAACCGTGGCAAGCGCAGCTTAACCTGAATGATCAATCCGTGCGGCCGTTGCTACTTATCCACAAGCCCTTCGTGTATATGTCGTAGGATAATTTGATACTTCGAATCTTCGCGAAAATCCTAGGGGTTTTGCGAAAACGCGGATAATTAGACATAGGCGAAAAATTATCAAATCTTACTGGACAAAGTCAGGATTTTTGCGAAAATACTCGTTACTATAGTAAGATTTGATGTGCTCAACACTGATTGGCTACAATTTTGCTGGCTGACTTCTAATTGGTTCCTAGTTTGCCGATGATTAACTTCAAGTATGTATGAAAACCAAACCTCCTATTCACACCGTTTCTTAGTTCAAGTCCAATTTTATAGTCCACTTTTAACACAATGACAAACAAAACACCGCTAAACCAATCTCGAAAGCATTGTTGTTGTTGAGTGGTTGACTAAGACTTTTATGATATATGACACTATGTACATCCGTGTAGCACTTTTATTTACCACTTTATTTAAGTCCAAGTAGGTACACTATTTACGATAAAAAACAAAACACTTCTGCAATTTAACTCAGACACAAACGTAAACAAATAACGTGCGGCAACAAATGATTGACATTTAAGACGTCAACCAATCAGAGACGATCTCTTATTGAACGCGCTGACCGACCAATCAGCGTTCTTATTTCATAACAGCCAGCGTTTCGTTTCGCAATATTGCTATAATAACGAGTATTTTCGCAAAAATCCTGACTTTGTCCAGTAAGATTTGATAATTTTTCGCCTATGTCTAATTATCCGCGTTTTCGCAAAACCCCTAGGATTTTCGCGAAGATTCGAAGTATCAAATTATCCTACGACATAATTATACACCGTGACATTTTAGTCGTCTTACAACGGCAACCCACTTCATGTATCCAATAACTACTACACATCCATAAGAAAAAATTTAACATTTGAATAACAAAAATATTATTCATTATGATGACGCATGTCGTATTTTGTCACATGGAAAATGGAGATGGAATGATCTAGTTGACTCGTGCGCTGGGTAGGTATGTATGTTCACTACCATATAATACGTAAACATTATTAACAGGGTGTTTCATAACTCTAATGCATTATTTATTTTTCTTAGAACGTATACATTGAGTGGACAACCTTTGTAAGACGACTAAAATGTCACGGTGTATAAGAGAAGATATATTATTTTTATTCTAGTCAAGTTATAACTCACCTGCACAGTACAAAGATCATCACTCGACTCGTCACTAGTAGTTCCTATGAAGTCGAACGTAAGGCAGTTGTGTGCCAGCCTCAGTAACGCAGCTACCAAAGCATGCTGTCTCTCATCCGATAGCTCCAAAGGCTTGGCTCTCATCGTGCCGAGGAGAGAGCAGGATAGACGGAACATCTCGAAGAGTTGGGTATCCCTGGAGACAAAATATTTTTCTTAGACAGTAGATAAGGATTATACAATGTATAAAACATGAATACAGCACTTCTTCATCATAAATTATTTCAGCCGTAAGACGTCCTCTGCTGGACATAAACCTCCCCCAAAGGGTATTTGCCATAATCCCAACGCTTGGCAGCCGGGTTGGCTTCGCAGTATGGTTGTAAAAAATAAAATCTTTTTGACAAAAAAATAACAACTGACTTCCTTAAAAATCAAGTCAAAAATAACTTCAATTTCGGAATTCGGTGTCTTAGGATCTGTATTTAAGGTTTTTTTGCCACCGACTTCCGAAATTAAAGTTATTTTTTACTTTGTAGTGTATTTTTTAAGGAAGTCGGTTGTTATTTTATTGTAAAAAGTTTTTATTTTTAACTTTTTAGTTATGGTAGATACCCCGCACTAATCGAATCGCGTTATTCGTTCATTTGTCGCGCAAATATTTAATGCAAATTTATGACTTATATGGTTTTCACATGGATCCCATTGTCCGAATAGAACCAAATTAAAATGGGACCATTCAGGAAGCACCAGCTTTCAAATAAAAAGAATAATCAAAATCGGCTCACCCAGTCAAAAGTTATGAGGTAAAATACAGTCGAATTGATAACCTCCTCCTTTTTTTGAAGTCGGTTAAAAACATAAATACAGCACGTCTCCATTGTTTGTTAACCAAATGAAGGGTGCACAACCTGCCCTGGCTGCGGTCCGTAGCTCCTTGCCGAGATCGGGCCAAGTTGATGAAGAGGGTTTCACGAAAGTGGAAAGGAAGAAGAAGAAGCCCTGTTCACGAAACCAGTGTGGTACAGCTCCGAGTGGACCCAACATGCTGCTGCGCCCTGCTGTGCCTACGACGCAGCTGTATATTTCACGTCTGCATCACTCCACCACGATTGAGGAAGTTGTGCAGTACTTAAAAGTAAAGACCAATTGGACTCTGAGGGTCGAAAAGTTGGAATCGCACCACAACATCAATTTTAAGTCGTTTGTGGTACGAGTTCCAACCCACCATCTACAGACCTGCCTGAGAGAGGACTTTTGGCCGAAAGGTGTCTTGTATCGTCGTTTCCGAGGACGGTTATGCGACACCACGCAGCGGAACACGACGCCGTCATCATTACGTGTTTAGTGATAGTTTAAGTTTTGTTTTATAAAATATGTATTAGTTTATAGTTATTGTTTTATATTATTTGTTTATTGTGTTTTTATGGGCCTAAGTTGCCTGAAATAAAGGATTGTATTGTATAATCATTTCAGCCGTAAGACGTCCAATGCTGGACATAAACCTCTCCCAAAGGGTATTTGCCATAATCGCCACGCTTGGCAGGCGGGTTGGCAATCGCAGTATGGTAGTAAAATGCATAGAGAACGCTGCTGCCCATTCTCTAGTAAGTCCCTTAGTCGCCTCTTACGACACCCACGAGAAGAAATGGGATGGTGCTATTTTTTACGGGCAATCTTTGGGCTAGTCCACAAATTTAAGGTCGCTCAGCGGGCTATGGAGCGGGCTATGCTCGGAGTTTCTTTAAAGGATAAAATCAGGAATGAAGTTATCCGGAAAAGAACTGGAGTGACCAACATAGCTTGCAGAGTAAGGCTGAAGTGGCAGTGGGCTGGCCATGTCTGTCGAAGGACCGATGGCCGATGGAGCAGACGCGTCCTGGAGTGGAGACAGCGTATCGGCAAACGTAGTGTGGGACGCTCGTTTAGCTAGATGGATAGACGACCTCAAAAAGGTGGCTGGGACAGACTGGATGCGGAAGGCGGAGGACAGGGTGTTGTGGCGCAGCATGGGAGAGGCCTAAGTCCAGCAGTGGACTGTGATAGGCTGAGTTGATATTCTTTACGTCCGGCACCACACAGACACACACGGCATCGCCATACAACGTATGCATAAGAAAATTATTATAACAGAATTATAAGAGTTTTTTTTTTAGTTAGTTATTCTTAGTTTCTATTGTTTTTTTTTTTAAATTATATAATATAAAAGTTTTCGCGGACATAAATAGGAATGCAGGCGGACTTATGCCTTAGCCCTATCTAGAGTTAACTTGATTTTGCCCCGACTAACAGCTAATGTTTGCCACCAGTTTATAACTCTGTAAGTATTAATCTGTGGAAAATGTAATGGGTAGTATATTTGTTAACTTTATATGTTAAGTTGTTTCTGTTTATTTTTAGTATACTACTGTTTGTTTTCCCTTATGAAATAAAATAAAAACGTGGTAATGCTGCCAGCCTTTTGGGCACTTTTTCCATTGACAGAAAGGCGGATGAGTTTTTTGATGCCCTGTGATTCTTTTCTCTTTTAATATACATGTACATATTATTATTTTTAGTACCGTGTGGTGCCGGACGTAAAGAATAACATCACCCCATTTCTTCTCGTGGATGTCGTAAGGGCCGACTAAGGAACTTACTAGAGAATGGGCAGCAGCGTTCTCTATGCATGTTACCACCATACTGCGATCGCCAACCCGCCTGCTAAGCGTGGCGATTATGGGAAACCCTCCCAAATTGGAGGAGGCCTTTATCCAGCAGTGGACGTCTTTCAGTTGAAGTGAATGACCTTATTGCATAACTAATGAAATGCACTATACCTCTGTCTACCTTTTCAGCACGCGTAGCATGACCACTATAGAATGAACTTTGTCTATTCTTGGTAGAATAGAGATAGAACTGTCATGCTACGCCAGCATAAAACGGTACAAATCTTTCTACAATCTTTAATTTTGTCTTTAATCTTTCTACAATCTGTAATTTTGTCTATTCTTCCGTCGACAAAACCGCTTTCTACGGTGGTCATGCTACGCGTGCAGGACGTCCAGCCAGTGATGTTATATTTACCTGAATGACGAAGCAATCTTCCTATGTTTAGCGAGCGACCGGTTGGCATCCGCTTCGGACACCTGGTTCATTTCCACCACCAGCTGCGACAGAAGCTGTACACCTATTGTGCATAGATCTGGACTCTGTGGACAAAATAATGGAATGAGTTTAACAGGTAAAGGGCCATACATAAATTACGTCACACAAAATTACATGAGTTTTTGCCCCCCCCCCCCCCCCCCCCCGTCCTTGTCACAGCTGGTCACATTTGTGAGCCCCCCTCCCTAGTGTGACGTCATATATTGTGCAATTTTACATCTAGACATTGAATTTTTTTTTAAATTTTTCTTTCTTAGTTCATATTTCGTGTTTTAATAGTACTTTCAATATGTATATTCAATTTTGAAATGTGACGTCACAAAATCAATTGTATTATACTCCATTTGTTTAGGTAGTTAACTAAATGTAAACAATCTTAACATGTCTTTTATCTAAAAAACTGTCTAAAAATTGAATCTAAAAATGTTTACAATTAGGTATTTACTTAAACCGATGTTAGGTAAGTAACTTAATTTAAATAATATTTGTTGGTCTTTTATACGATTTATTTTATATAAAAAGACATATCAAGATTGTTTACCTTTAGTTAACTACCTAAACAAATGGAGTATAGTCTAGTATATGTTTTTTAATGTACACATTACTTAATTATAAGTACCTTTATATTGGACGGATGGATGACCCCTGTAACACAGGTTTTTCCTAGCATAGGGGTCATTGATCATTTATCTTGTACCAGTCTATTTGCTCATAGATTAAGTGTCACCCTGTATGTGTGTACTTTATGTCAAATAAATTCTATTCTATTCTATTCTTTGTAAATATGTAATTGGTGTGCCTTGCTTGATAAATTAATAAACAGTAGGGCAAGCTAGTCGAAAAAACATATTACAGCCGTACAATTATGACATTCTTATCGACACTTACCCGCAGAAAGTTGGTGATATCATTGATAACGTTGTGGAACACGTACTCCTCCTTGATCATGTCGAACCAGCTCAGCTTGGTGATGCGCGCGAACAGCGATACCAGCGACTGAGAACAACACATAGTATTATTACTTGAAGATAGAAATAAAATGTGTTTATTGGTATTATAACATTGTAAAAAAAAACAACATAAAACTAGTAAAAATACACTATAATCTATATAACCTTCGCTTTTACATGTACATCTATATATATAAAAATGAATCCCTATTTCCCTTGGTCACGCCATCACGCGTGAACGGCTGGACCGATTTCACTTTTTTTGTTGTGTTTGTAATTGTCAGGAGAAGGTTCTTATGAAAGAAAAAAAATAAAAAATTGCGCGGAAAATTAAAAAATTTAAGAACACTTATTTAAGAATACTTAACAACCATATAATAGGACAATGTAAACTTTTTTAATGTAACATTATGACATTTGACATAGAATTGACAGAATGCGTGCTCAAATATCATCAAAGAGACAGGACAACGTCTGTCGGGTCAGCTAGTTATAATATAAAAGCAAAAGATCACTCATTCATATAATCATTCACTGATTAATCACGAAATCTCAAAAATTACTGGACCTTTAATATGAAATTTGGCACAGAGGTAGATTATGAGTAGGAGACGTCAGCTAAGAAAGGATTTCAGGAAGGTCAAATAAGGGGGTGGAAGTTAGTATGAAAGTCCGTAAGTTTTGAAGCTAGGTCCTTCAAATTATTTAAGCTGGCTATAAAACATTTACACGTCTGTCACCGTTTTTGAATTCTACTCCCGAAGAGCTACTGAAAAAGGGGATGCTGTAGTGTGCAAACTCCTTAGGCCCGGCGCCCACTGTCGGTGGGCATCGGTGCGGCTCGGTACAGCTCGGGCGCCTTACGGCGGCTTCGGGCGCCTCAGAGCTGCGTCGGGCGACTTCGGGCTGCCTCGGCAGCCGTAAGCATGGCTAAGGACGCCGAGGCTGTCTTCGGGTAGCAAGATGAACAATGAGAACTAAGTCCCAATCCACCATTATAAATACACACGCACAACTGTTTTCACGTAACGTTACGACTGCTCTGCGATGTTTCTGCCGCCCGAACTATTCTGAGGCTACCCGAAATCAGCTACGGCGTCCTTAGCCATGCTTACGGCTGTCGAGGCAGCCAGAAGTCGCACGACGCAGCTCTGAGGCGCCCGAAGCCGCCTGAAGCCGCCGTAAGGCGCCCGAGCGGTACCGAGCCGCACCGATGCCCACCGATAGTGGGCGCCGGGCCTTAATTTTCAAAGCAAACATCATTAAATTTATTATTTAGGCATACGGTTGGAAGCTAACGCAACAAAAAATCCCACAAACACGCGGGTGGGCAAAAGGTAATTACATTTTTAAAATTATGACTATGAAACGTGGTCGCTCACAATGGGCCTTATTAGAAGGCTGAAAGTCACCTAAAGGGCAATGGAGAGAGCTATGCTTGGAGTTTCCTACATGAGCGAATCAGGAATGAAGAGATCCGCAGGCGAATCAAGGTAACTGACATAGCCCGAAAATTGCCAAACGTAACTTGGAGTGAGCAGATATTGCTCGCAGAACAGATGGCCGGTGGGGTCACGATGATGAGAGATGGCCACCAACTTACTGGGCTCAAACTATTTAAAATAATAAGAGTACAAGTACCTACCATCAGCACGAAAAAGAAGGCTACTCTAATTATTACCTGTACAACAAAATTGGACAGCTTTGGCCTAGTTGCCAAGTAGTTGAGGACATAGTTCCTGATGTCCAGGCGTTGCTGCGTCGACAGACTCGCAGTGGACCTGAAAAATAGAATTTAAAAAATTGGTTGTTTCTTCTACATATATAACTTTTCCCTGTGGTACTGCAGGCGTAGCAGGACCAATTCTATTTCTATTCTACCAAGAATAGACAAAGTTCTTTCTATTCAATTCGACATCTCTTCGGCTCGAGCACGGGGGACCCATAGACTCGGGTTTCTATGAAGAAAAAGACGGTTATTCTTTCCATAGCAAGAGAGTGGTAACTAATGTAATAAAGGGGGATCCGCTAAGGACTTTTTCATTGAATAGTCATACAGTGGGATTAAACGATCTTAGAGTATTGTATTGATGATTATAATTAATATAATCCTGTAAAAAAAATGTACCCTCAATTGAAACTCGCAACTCAAAAGTAGAGAAAAATTAGTCACCATGCTCGACATCGTAGAATTTTGTCGACTGAAGAATAGAAATATTTCCTCTCTTCAGTTTTAACATCGCCGTGCCATTTTGTCTATTCTTCCGTCGACAAAACTCGTTTCTATGGTGGTCATGCTACGCGTGCTGGACGTTTAGAATATCACCATCCCCATTTCTTACCGTGGGTATCGTAACGGCGACTAAGGGACTTACTACAGAATGGGCAGCAGCGTTTTTTAGGCATTTTACTGCGGTTGATAGATACAATTTGTCTCATCAACATTTCAGCTGAAAGACATCCACTGCTGGCCATAGGCCTCCCTCAATTTAAAGGGTTATGCCATAATCGCCACGTTTGGCAGACGGGTGGGCGATCGCAGTATGGTGGACAATCAACACACCGTTATCTGATCCCAAACTAGGTATAGCCTGTACTATGGTAACCAGACAACTGATAAATCTTTAACATAATTCTACTGTACGTGTGTATGTCACTGAACTCCTCCTAAACGACTGGAGCAATTTGAGTGAATTTTTTTGTATGCGTTTGGGTGGCACCCTGGATGGTTTAGATGCACAAATCGGCCCGACAGATGGCGCTGCTATCGAGTTCTAGGAAACAGGACAACGTCTATACGGTCAGCTAGTATACTTATATATTTCTAAATACATACATATTATAGATAGATGCATGCTGTTTCTCGTTTTCTAGGCAGTCCCTTAGTCGCCTCTTACGACATCCACGGGAAGAAATGCGATAGTGCTTTCCTACGGATTATTTACGTCCGCACCACACGGCACGAAAACCGGAATTGTATCGTACGCGGCATAAAACGGTAGTATTTTCAGTCATAGATTGGTATAGTTACCTGCTAATAAGTTTAGCCAGGGTCGTGGCAGCGAGCAACTGAGAATAGCTGGAGTCTGCGCGCTCCAGTAGCGCCTGGCATTTGCTCAGGGTATCCGGGGACTCCTGCAATGAAACGCACAATGTTATCTATACATTTTATAAATGAAATAAATGTTACACGAATGGATAGAATAAGAAATGAGCACACGAATAATAATAGTAAATCAGTAAATATAAAATGTCAACATTATTCGCTCACACACTTAGGGGCCATCCATAAATTACGTCATACGTTAAGGGGGTGGGAGGAGGGTCGACGAAGTGTGACATTGTGTGACAAGGGGTTGGGAGGGGTCCTTTTCGTGACGACACATTTCAAAATTAATTTTAATCTAAGTGTTAAGTAAAACACATATTCATATTCGTATGATAGTTGTTGCCCCAGTATCGAGGCATACTTTTTTAAGCGATTATGTGACATTTGTGGTCTATATTTTGCATCATACAAGGGCACTAATCAAAACAAGCAAATACATAAGAAACAAAAAGAAGTATTGCCCATCGAAGTCAGAGAACTTCTTTGTTTGGATGATGACGATGATGCTGTACGGTTTGATGAGAGAGATGTGGACACAACGAATATTCCTGACATTAACAACCCAAACGAGAACGAAGTAGCTGCTATGCCATGCATATGCCTATATGGACTAAAGATGATTAAGTTTGATCTTTAATTAATATAATTAATCGCTTTTTATTTTGTTAAGTTCTTGCAGTGTTTGATTTGATGTTAATTTTATTAAAAAGAAATAAAAATTTCAGAAATGCTGTTTTAATTCAATAATTGTTTCTATATGTAAAATTATAAAATATGTGACGTCACAGTAGGCAGGGGGGATCTCACAAATGTGACCAGCTGTGATAAGAAGGGGAGGGGGTCAAAAATCACAAATTTATTAATCGACGAAAAAAAAACGGAGGAGGTTATCAATTCGACGCGTATATTTTTTTGTTTTTTTTTTTTACGTATGACCACGCATAACTTTTTACATAGTAGTCCGATTGTGATAATTCTTTTTTTATTGGAAAGAGTATACTCTGAGGGTGGTCACATATACATTTGGAAAACAAAATCAAACCTTAAGGGGCAGAAAACAGGGGATGATTGATTGTTCACTCACTGATTGTAATGTATAATCACGAATAACTTTATACAGAGTAGTCCGATTTTGATAATTCTTTTTTCATTGGATAGGATATACCTTGCCAAGTATTATTAGTACATTAAAGCCACAAAAAATAATAAAATAAAATCTTTTTAACAAAAATTAAACCGACGAAAAAACTTAATAGCAAAAAATAATAAACCTTAAATTTTGAGTCGGCGCTGAAAAACCAATGAACAAAGATCACTCAAAGCGCCGACTCATAATTTTAAGGTTTATAATTTTTTCTTTTAAGTTTTTTCGGCGGTTTAATTTTTTTGAAGCTCAGTTCATTAACAAGGCTTGAGAGTTTGTTGTAAAAACATGTACTCCGGCACTTAAATGAATTACTATCTTTTAAAAGCCTAGTCGAGGGCACAATAAGTAAATCTTTGATTCTTGTATTTATGCAGTGAATGTCGCTGTGCTCAGAATATAGATTAATATTCTTTTTAACATAAATTAAGTTCTCATATATATCTTTATATATACCATTCTACTGTACGATTTGAATGAACTTTTTTGTATGCGTTTGGGTGGCACCCTGGATGGTTTAGATTCACAAATCAGCCTGACAGATGGCGCTGCTATCGAGTTCTAGGAAACAGGACAACGTCTGTACGGTCAGCTAGTATATATGTATACATATTGAGATGCGACTGTCATTATGTTTATTTCTTTAAATTTATCCCTCAGTGAATGTCTACTACATAGATTGTAAATTGCTCGTATTGGCTCGTTTCTACAGCACAAATATAGCCTGAATGTCGACTGCGTTTCCCGACAATAAAACGTACCTGAAAGCCGACGACCGCCTTCTCTGCCTGCTCCCTCACGAGCGGGTCCTGGGATTCGTACAACTGTTTGCATAGCAGCTCTATTTGTATCACCTCCTGCAAGTAAACATACACATTAATGTGGGGTTGATAGTACTGCGTGAGCGAGAGCGAGTTGTGTGAGAGAGAAAGAGGGAGTAGGAAAATGGCGGCGTGCTCCTGATGTGTAAAATGCAGCTATACTTAAAAGAAGACAGCGCAGGGAAGCGCCCGAGAGAAAATTTGATTTTCGAGTGCTACCCGCGAATTTCCAACTTAAGATGTTCTTAATTTAAATAAAAACTAGTTGTTAATACTAAATGATTTTATTTCTCTAAGTCGGTTTGCACAAACACTTTTACACGTAAATCATATTTTAACCCTTTATCAGACGGCTCATTCAAAGTGGCCAGTAAACTGAAGTGACCGTCCACTTCAAGGTTAGGACCATGAAGTGAGTGTCCAGTTTACTGGCCACTTTGTATCAGCCGTCCTATAAAGGGTTAAATAAGACCAGGTGAAGTCAGCGTTTCCTATCTGAATACTCAGAGAAGAAAGGCCCAAACAAACTCAGAGGTCACAGTCTCTTTTAAAGTCCAGACACAATCTTCGTCAGATCATGTGAAGACCATTTAAATTGGCATTCATACTGTCTGGAATTTCTCAGTAGCAGCCTGGACTCTGCATTTGTACCTGGTTGACGGCAATACGTTCGCCCCCTATTACATATGAATAATATTTCTTTATTTGCAACAACTGCCCTGAGTTTTCAGTGACATTCATATAATATAAACTACCAGAAAAAATAAGAAAAACGAATGACTTAGAATTTAATAGAACTCTAAACAATTGGCTTTGTGACAGATGTTTTTATTCAATAGATGATTATTTAAATTTTAAACAGACATGATGTATAACCACATAAATTTATGAACTCTTAATTAAATTATTGACATTATTAACTTACTACTTACTTGACTTATTTTAAACTTTTTTAACTGTGAAATATAGTGTTATTAACTAATTGAATATAATTTATAATGTAGTGTGCCTAAGTAATACTAACGAAGCAAGACCGTTTTTTTTATGATGATGGTGTATATAACTAATGACGGTGATGTAATTTTATGCTGTTTATGCATGCACTAGAAATATTTGCATGACTGGTAAGTCGAATATAGTGAAACGCAAATTATTTAACCATGTTACTATGTAAATACCTATGTTCTGGCAAATAAATTTATTTCATTTCATTTCATATACTAGTTCTAAAAAGTTGCAGTCTTAGTCATGTCTTAGGTAAAAGGTGATAAAAACGATTCTGTCATTAAAATAACGGTAATCAGACTTCCGTAGGATGTTATCTATTATTCATAGGATTTCATACATCTGACTTCTAGACATTAAAAAATAATGTACTCGTAGTGTAGTGTGTGTAGTTCCGTGTGGGGCCGAACGAAAATAATAGCACCATCCTATTTCTTCCTGTGGGTATCGTAAGAAGCAACTAAGAGTCTAACTAGAGAATGGGTAGCAGCGTTCTCTATGCATTTTACCACCATACTGCCAAACCGCCTGCCAAGCCTGTGATTAAGCTAAACTGTTCTCAGAGTAGTTTTTAAAATATGATTGCTGTGTAAGAATGTTTGTACAAACTTACAAAAATGAACTCATTTATCATGAAATTACAAAATGTGTTACTATAAGTAGACCTCTGCCTAATCCTTTGGGACATTACAGTCGTTATTTTAGGTTAGGTTAAAGAAATTAAAGTTAAGATAACTTTAAAAGTATGCATTGCATAATGTTAATAACATAATAATAATAATATCTTAGGACAACCAACACACCGTTATCTGATCCCAAACTAGGCAGAGCCTGTACTATGGTAACCACACAACTGATAAATATACTTATACAGGATAAGTTTTTATCCAGTGCGTAAATTGTAACCATAAATTCAGCATATCATTCTAGACCCCCTTGCGCAGAAATTTTTCGTAGCTTTAAAAAAAAATCTACTGTTTCATAGAAAAACCGGCCAAGTGCGAGTCGGACTCGCGCACCGAGGGTTCCGTACAAACCTGCAGGTATTCACGGTTTATGCATAAGGTTTATGTTTATGAAATAGTTTTTTTTTTTTTAATTTTTATATTTGAGTTGACTGAATGAAAGGTAAATTGTGGTTTACGATTTATGACGTACCTATTAAAAAAAAACTACTTACTAGATCTCGTTCAAACCAATTTTCGGTGGAAGTTTACATGGTAATGTACATCATATATTTTTTTTTAGTTTTATCATTCCCTTATTTTAGAAGTTACGGGGGGGGGGGAGGGGGACACACATTTTACCACTTTGGAAGTGTCTCTCGCGCAAACTATTCAGTTTAGAAAAAAATGATATTAGAAACCTCATTCTCATTTTTGAAGACCTATCCATAGATACCCCACACGTATGGGTTTGATGAATATATTTTTTTTGAGTTTCAGTTGTATGTATGGGGAACCCCAAATATTATTGTTTTTTTTTTTTTTTGAGTGAAAATCTTAATGTGGTCCACGGAATACATCTACTTACCAAGTTTCAACAGCATAGCTCTTATAGTTTCGGAAAAAAGTGGCTGTGACATACTCGGACAGACAGACAGACAGACATGACGAATCTATAAGGGTTCCGTTTTTTGCCATTTGGCAACGGAACCCTAAAAATGCATTACCTACGGGGTCAAAATGTATGGAACAGCAGATTTTTTTTTTTTGTATAACCGACGAAAATTTTCTACACTGGGGGGTTTAGAATGATATGCTGAATTCATGGTTACAGTTTGCGCACTGGATAAAAACTGATCCAGTATATTTCTAAATACATTCATATTATAGATAAATTACACCCAGACACAGAACAAATGATTGTGCTCATCACACAAAGATTTATCCTGGGTGGGTATCGAACGTGGGTTCGATACCCACCCAGGATAAATCTTTGTGTGATGAGATCAGAGACTGAGGGCGTGGGCCCTCAGTCTTAGCAGTCAGGGTCACTAACCACTAGACTAACAGGCCAGTTGCTTACGCGCGAGGTAACTATAAACAGTACACTGAACACAAACAATTGCCATCAAATAATTCTTTGAGTAATGAAATGCTTGAAATAATAGTTACATGTGTTCCAGTATTTAAAATAAGCAATGATGATAAAAGATAGTTTGTAATAGTGAACTTTATGAATCATCACCATCAGCCTTTAACATTCCCACTGCTGGGACACAGGCCTCCTCTAAGTGAGAGGGAGTGGGTCATAATCCACCACGCGTGGTCAGTGCGGGTTGGTAGATGTCACATGTCTTCGAATTTTTCGTTCTAGGATATGTCGGTTTCCTCAAGATGTTTTCCTTCACCGTTTTGAGAGCAATAGTGATAATTTACGATTAAGTAAAGCGCCCAGTATCTCTTAATGGTCCGATAAAAGTCGCCCTTTGCGTCCTGCGAATTTTTGGAGATACCTAGTCCCAGACCGATTTTAGGCCTGAAATGGACCACTTCATAAGCGGAAGAAAAGACAGGAAGGAAGGGTATTGACAAACAGGTGTTTAAGCTCCCTGTACCTATTCATCAATTGAATAGTTTTATTATTCTAGTAGGACCGTACGCAAAATACGCGCTCAGACGTGGAGTTGCAGACACCAGCCCGTTCTACCCATTACCTATTATTCTAGTAGGAAGACACGTCAAGAGAAAGGAAGATTTGTTCTGGTTCTTGTCCTTTCAGCTACTAACATAATACTAAATAACTACCACGAAGTGAAAAGTCCGACGGCCCATTATACTGCATTGCCGTCACTACTTGACGCTGGCAGAATAGTCGAAAACGGCTCAGTTGCCAAAGAGGAAAAAAAAAAAGTACAGCGCCTGCCTGGCTTCGAACTCACGACATACAACTCGTTAGTTGGGGCTGTTACCACTGGGCCACCACTGCTCTTTATGAATACAGTACATCAATATTTCAAACTTTGAAGACAGTCTGCTAAATATACCTCTATTTTTTGTAAATAGGACCATTTTACTTTGACCTAAAAACCAGCAATTATCATCTGCTAGGGGGACCTAAGCATAATGATGATGCTTCCTTGCTTCTGATTTTTTATTTATTTATTTATTTAGGCAAACCAACTAAATACACACATTTTCAAATGTAATGGCATTGCATGCATCTAAATTATAGGTGAGCACAGCATTTTATTAAAATCTCACTAAACAATAATTAATTAATACAAAGATGGATAACAAAATAACAAAGTAACCAAAACTAACATCAACAACATTCTATAGAATGAATTAAATTAAATAAGATAGAATTGAATTAAAATAAATATATTGAATTGAATTAAAATAAATATATTGAATTGAATTAAAATAAATATATTGAATTGAATTAAAATAAATATATTGAATTAAAATAAAAAAATGAATTAAATTAAATAAGATTGAATTAAGTAACAAACTAAAAGGACAATTTAAAAAGAACACAAAATAGAATAGAGAGAAAAAAAAAACAAAACTGAGCAAAAATTACATTACGTTACAAATATAATGAGCAAAATTACAAAAATTGCATATTATTGAGCACATATTATAGTTGTAGAGCTGATATTATAGTTTTGTGTATGTACATGCCTACTACTATTAGCTGTAATACTAGAGACAATTAACATTAGTCTACGTCTAGTATCAATCCTTTACATTCTAAATGATGGTTGCTGCACTGAAAGTTTACACAGTGAGAATTTACACTGCCTGGAATAACTTATTACAGAATGATGTGTGCTAGATACTTTAACACTTATATTATTATTTCAGTCGAAAGATGTCCAAAGTTGGACATAGGTCACCCAGAATTTGGGGGGAGTTTCCCATTATTGCCACGCTTGGCAGGTAGGTAGGTGATTGCAGTATGGTGGTAAAATGCATGAAGAATGCTGCTGCTTACTCTCTAGTAAGTTCCTTAGTCGCCTCTTACGACACCCACGGGAAGAAATGAGATGGTGCTATTCTTTTCGACTGGCATTACACGGAACACCACTTCAACAAACTTTCATCACTTTAACATTTCATGAATATAAAGTTCATTGTTCAATGTAACAGTATCCTGTTTTATTAAAAATAGTGCAATACTTTTGTAGTGAAATTGAATCATTTTAAAATGGAATCTCAAATTTTTAACATTATCAACTTATCTGTCTTATTTAACCTTAATTCCAAAAAAAATTAGTTGATAAGCACTTTTATTATAAGAATTTTTTCTGTTCATAAGAAATTGGGTAAGTAGGGGTGAAAATAGCAAGGGTATAGCAACAAGGTTTGTTTTTTAGACCAATAAATGTTAGTAACATAGTTGGCATTGAAATAATTAGTACCCTTCAAAATACCTAAAAC
Source organism: Aporophyla nigra (assembly GCA_947507805.1). NCBI lineage: Eukaryota > Metazoa > Arthropoda > Insecta > Lepidoptera > Noctuidae > Aporophyla > Aporophyla nigra. The sequence continues at coordinate 6,803,636 of OX382321.1, read as the reverse complement.
ATGAACTAAATTTATTGAAATCCTACGCAAAAAAATATAAATGTAATGATTGAAGCAACGTTCATCGTAACAACATAGAAATTTGAAAGTAGAACATCATAAATCGTAAAACGCACTAGGGGGGCAGAATGTAGTCAATTCAACACTGTAGGTTTTGATTACATTTCAAGGATATGATGTGTAAACATCGCAATATAACCAAAGTGCCGGCAATACCATACAATGAGTTACTCCTAAACGTAGAACAGATATTTTTATAATTGATAAATTGTTAAAATAAAGCCTGTAAAGAGAATCTAACGCACGGAATATCACTTCACGGACCAAACACCAAAAACAAGGATAAAATTAATGAATTTAGCGGCGGCATTTTAAAATAGATGTCACTACATTTATTTGATTGATTATGGAGAAGTGTTAATTGCAATATTTACAGTAAATTCATTTAAAATCATTTAAAAATCATAATATTTTGGTTCTCACCTGTTCTTCAGCCATCTTTGTTATTTTCTTGCATTTGAAATGACGTTTCGTTTCAACTAAGTTGTCTAATCAGAACACATTTTTGAGTTGTTTATTTTCAAATCTAAAAATAGTACAGCTACTGAAATGTAAAAAAGTGTTCTTATTTATCAAAAGTTTGCCAATTCTATGAAACATAATCCAAACATGACTCAAAATGTTTTCTTTCTCCTTAAAATATATAAGTAACGCTATATTAAATATTATAGTTCAGTTAGAAGTGTGTTGCAACGAAACGTTACAGTATCCCAGGAAGAAAGTCTCGTTCTAATACAATGCGTTCATTTTTTCATGTTTTCAGTCAGTTGGGAAAAAGGCTATGCTAGATGATGACTCTTTATATTGAGAAATCATCGACAAAAGCATATATATTAATCAATTATACCAATAATATCGGTTTCTTAAAAGTTATTTACTAGGAAGTTGCTTTTTTTCAATCGTCAACATAGATTTTTTTTTCTTAAGTTATTTATGGGTGCTAATAAAATGAAAACACATTTAATAAAAAGTATTCGTTCACACACAGCTTAAACCGCTAGGTCTAGAACATGAAGCATGAAAATACAAAAGTTCTGGGGAAGCCCGCGATATTCAAATTTTCTTTGGTTTTTCTTTTGCAATTTGCGGGTCAGTGCAAGGTTGTATGTTGATTAAAAGATCCGCGATCGTATCAAATATGACTTTACATAATTAAAATCACCTATACAACCCTCTCACTCCATATCCAATTTATTTGTATAGATATCTTACAATATTTACATAATTTAATCCAAAGAAAAAAATATGTGCATGTATATAATAGCGGTTGGTCGACGCTTCACGTGACCAGAGGGCTGACCTATTTTTTTGCCAAAGAATCAACATTGCCGTACAACGTGGTAATGCTGCCAGCTTTTTGGGCACTTTTTCATTGACAGTGATGCAGACAAGTTTTTTGATGCCCTTCTGATTCTTTTATCTCTATTTTTAGATACTTGTACATATTATTTGTTATGTCTGTCACAAAATAAATAAATGATCGAATTGAATGAAGTTCACACACACATCCCTCCCAACAGCCAACGCGTCATCCACTGTCATCGCATATTACAGGTCAGTCCCGCTTGACTGCCCCAGGCTTGACACCGTTTCAATCTCCAATCTCGTACAACGTTGGAGGAAAGAGTCAGCATCTCACAGATATACTCCTCCTCGCACCACTCAATTTACTCGCGCTTCTCTTTTAGTATCCCTTAGAGCTCTTACACAAAAGACGCGCAAACGACACGCGACACGCCGTCGACGCGCGATGATGACGCTGATCTTTGAATATACTGCTGTCGCTGGCTACGGTCGGCTGCCCAACGACACGTATCGACGGTAGCAGTTACCTTTGCTTTTGGCAAAATGTCGTTCATGTGTAAGAGCTCTTAACTTAAACATACAACTAAAAATGTATGATCTTTTGGAGCGTGGCAAAAATCGGAACGTTCACCACCATCTATCTTGTCTTTTTCAATACAATTGCACACAATATTTTCCACAACAATCTTTTGGCATTTGATGATGACTTTGACAGTACAATGACATTCGAATGCCAAAAGATCCTTGTTTAACTTATGAAAAACTCGTTCTAACTCTGTTTACTCTTAAATTGTTGTTGCTGGCAGCAAAAACTCAGAAGACAAAACCTTATAGGCGAATGACGAATGTTAATGATAATTCCAAATATATATACGAAAACTGAACAAAAGCATTAATTGTCAAATTTTTCTAGTAACTTTGTCACCAATGCAGAAAAATGTAAGAAATTATTTTCGCTGATTATCAAAATTGAAATATTCCGGAACCAAATTAATGTGGCCTACACAACGATGTTACGCTTGACTATTTCAAGAATAAGGAAGGTGTGCGCAGTTTCCTTTATACCCCGTATTCTGCGGGGTGATCAATGCAGTGCTGCAGGCAAGTTTGAAATTATTGTGTTATCGGCACTAACCATTAGTCATCACAGTAACCGTTTGTGTAGACGGCCGCTGGTACGTACGCCGGCGGCCGTCTGCACAAACGTTTTTAGGATTTTATATTTCATAACACACTTTGAAGTCTGCCGCTGCCGCGGTCTCGCATTCACGGGGGCCATGATACCCCTAGAGATGGGAGAGTGCTTACCTATCAAGGTAGCTAGAGATCTCGAGTTCTACATTTCAACCACTTAGGCCGTTTGACCACCGCCACTATCAATGAGAACGTTCCGGTGACGGTGATCGTTTGTTCACCGCAATCGAACTCGGAGGTTCAGTTTATTATGATCAGGGATCGGAATTGGGTGTGTGAAAATACCTAAAGTTTGCAGCGGGACATAATATGGAGCTGTTACGACCACTTAAGTTAAACCGGCTAGCGGCTTTCGATTTTACCGGTTTAGTTTCGGTTGTTTTGTTGTACATGTAACCTTCTTCCTTACCTTTGAAATACCGAACTATAAACGTTTACAAGCTGCTAATACAGTTCTAAATTAATTTTTGTTTTGTACTTTTCCGGTTAAAATTCGGTTTTTTAGTCCTAATTGTTCTTTGTCGGTCAAACACAGAATTTTACATATCTGCAAAATGCTAATGCGGTTTTAATTTCTTTTTTTGATCTGTTTTATGATTCTAAATTATTATTTTTTTAAACTGTATTAGCAGCTTGCTAATGTTTATAGTTCGGTTTTTCAAAGGTAAAGAACATGTAAGACAAAAAACCGAAACTAAACCGCTAAAATTCAAAACCGGTTAACTTAAGTGGTTGTAACAGCTCTATGTTATGTCTCGCTGCAAACTTTAGGTATTTTCACACACCCAATTCCGATCTCTGATTATGATAAACAAATCATACCCTGGCGAAGCGCACCGGTGCGATGGTAGTATGTGGGCAAGATCAAACCGTGTTTTGTACTCACGGCACATCGGTGTTCAAAAATTCAGGGGCCGGGATCCCGGCGGCGCTTTCATATCGGAGTCGCGAGTTTTGTGTTTTATTTGTGTGTGTGTGGTCTATTTTATCACGTCACATTTTGGGAGCATACTTTTCAATAAAATTGAAAAAAAATAAAAATGATATAAAAATTTCGTTCACAGGGTTTGTTTTGAATATATTGACATCTTAATGGTCGTTACAATGACACTGGCGGTTACAGTTACAATTATTGTCTGCTGCTCCTTCATAATTAACTATTCACTAAACTCTATTTGATTCTTTAACTAACATTTCACTTCAATTTTGATTTTAATTAGGCTTTTAAATGTATTGTTTCTGCATGTGTTAATTTTATTTAATATGTTATATTCAACACAATGTTAATTGTTAAAGAAATAAATGCATAAAAAAAAACCTTTTCAATTACTTCGATTTTAAATTGTTTGTGCTGACAATATTCTTCGTCGAAAAGAATATTGCAGAATAATCCCGATCAGAGATCATTCTCCGTGAGAGAATATTCTTTCCCTATCACTTATTGTACGTAACGCACTGCGAACACAACTGAAAGGAGAGGGAAAATTTCTCGCTACATTGTTTCATGTTGCTTTCAAGTTTCAACTAATCAACCAAAATAAAAAGCTTCCTTGCAATGTTTAAGAACTTATTTTTTTATTTGATATACCAGGTCTTCTTCAATTTAGCTGTAATTTCAAACTTTTATGAAATGAGGAAAAATGGCGGAAAAAGTCTGCGACTAACAGACAATACGTGAAATTTAAATTCGAGCTCAAATATTTTTAAACTAACTTATTTAATTTATTTTTACAAGCATATACTCATGGCTTTTTTCGCTATTTTTCAGTTTCGTCTGCTGTGATCAGAAAAGCCCACAAAACTACAAAATCTACGGATGATAGCGATAAAACCTCGGCGGAAAAAAGCAATAATGTACCCAATTATAAAACCTCCTCAGCGGCAGAGCTCAAGTCAGATGATACATATACAAGGAAATTTAGCAAAACCACAGGTCAGAGTGATACAATAGCCAATGAAAATAATCAACAAATATTCTCAGATAAATTACCTCTCACACATCGGGAAAGATGCCAAAGAATAATAGATCAAGCGTTTGGGAAAGCGGATGATACGCACCCTGATGAAGTGTTGGGTGAACAATATTTTTCCCATACCGTCAACCTTGAAGATACAAGGCGTGCGATACGTGAGTCCGAAAAAGCCAAATTGAAATTACAAGCACAGAACATGCAGATAGACAATCCGTTACTACCTGATGATAGATCGCAGTACAGTATTTTCAAAATGTCTCGTGAGCTTAATTTCAAGGACGAAACGAGTGATGATATCATAGTTACGGATTCCGCTTCAGCTAGAGAGCCTGACTTGACTAAGAATTTAGAAAATGTCAAGGGATCCGCAGAAGAAACCCCTCCAACCGAAGAACCTAACTTATCTCAAGCGAAAGAAGACTTCGATAAGTGTGTTAACAATCCAGAAGGTATAGAAAAAAAGACACTTTTTGTTGAAGATGCAGAGACAATTGAAGTTGTTAAAGATGAAAGAAAACCTGATCTGTATCAGAAAGTAACACCAATTCACCAACCTCATGTCCCTTGGTTCCTTAATGCTACCACTGCAAGAGAACCTAAAGTAACATTTGCTAAAGTCGACTCCTATAAGTGTGAAACCAATCAAGAAACTGTAGTAAAAAAGGCGCTTCCTGATGACGATGCTGACTCAATCAAATTAGTTAAAGATGAAAGAAAACATGATCTACATCAGGAAGCTACACCGAGTGACCAATCTCATATATCTCAGGTTCTTAATGCTACCACTGCAAATGAACTTAAATCAATTATCGCTAAAGATGACGCCTATGAATGTGTAAAAAATCAAGAAAGTGAAGACAGAAAGGCGTTTTGTGATGATGACGCTGAGACAATGAAATTGGTTGAAGATGAAAGAAAACTTGATCTGCATCAGGAATCTGCACTGGATGATGAACCTTATAAAGCACAGGTTCTTAATGCTACCACTGCAAGCGAACCTAATTCAACTTTCGCTAAAGACGACGCCCTTAAGTGTGTAAAGAATCAAGAAAGTGTGTCTACACTTCTTCTGTCTAGAAAGGCGCTTTGTGATGATGAAGATGATAATGAGATAATGAAATTGGTTGAAGATGAAAGAAAACTTGATCTGCATCAGGAAACTGCACTGGATGATGAACTTCATAAAGCACAGGTTTTTAATGCTACCACTGCAAGTGAACCTAATTCAACTTTCGCTAAAGACAACGCCTATGAGTGTGTAAAGAATCAAGAAAGTGTAGACAGAAAGGCGCTTTGTGATGATGTTGCTGAGACAATCAAATTGGTTGAAGATGAAAGAAAACTTGATTTGCATCAGGAGACTGCACTGGATGATGAACCTTATAAAGCGCAGGTTCTTAATGCTACCACTGCAAATGAACCTAAATTAACTTTAGCTAAAGAAGACACTTTTGAGTGTGTTAACAATCAGGAAAGTGTAGAAAAAAAGCCAATTTGTGATGATGCCGCGACAGTCAAATTAGTTAAAGATGATGATCTGCATCAGGAAGATACACTGGATCAGGAAACTCGTATATCTCAGATTCTTAATGCTACCACTGCAAAAGTGGACGAGGAACAATTAACTCAAAAACTGGAAACCATCGAAGAAACTCCTATTGTTGAAGCGCAGAAGCCTAATATTGAAGGGTTTAATGAGACTCCGAAGGTTTTGGGAAACGAACCTACATTAAAATGTAAGATTATAGAAAACAACCAAGACAATACTTCTAAAGCGGAGTTGCCGGGTGCTCTAGATGAACTATCCAAACGCTGTCTGAACTGCCCAGTTGGGCAAATAGATGAAATGTTGATAAATGAAATGGAAAAACTTGGCATGACTAGTAGAACTGCGCAGAAAGCTCCCTCTACTCCTTTGGAAGACGACCTAGTCCGGATGGACGTTAAGCATCTATTCCATTCTGAGAGCCCAGAAAAGGAGAAGAAAGAGAACGTAAGAGCTACTGACTCTAGGACACCCGATGTAATTGAGCGAAATAAGGGTCTAAGAAACTATGAAGAAATTAACGAACTAACGCAAGAATGTGCTCATAATATTTTATATCCAGAACATATCCGAGTACAATTAGATGCACAAGCTTGCAAGCCGCAAGAATACAATCCCGCAGCCGTTTACAATAGCACTACAAAATTTGCAAGCCAGTATTTACCTCCATCACATCAAGCAGCAGAAATAAACAATCCAGAAAAAGAGGAGACAATTCCGAATAGCTGTGCACCTATGAATAAACAAATTGAACAAACATCATCGTCACCAACGTTATCATCAGTACGCGAACAATCAGTTGAAGATAATGTCTTAAGTGAAACTGCGCAGAATGCACAAACCGCGGCAGTTGCTGTAGAAGCAGAAAAATCTTCCACTGAAGACATTAACACAAACGTAACATCAGTCGACCCGCTTAATGATGCAACCGATAATATTAGACGGGAAAGATTCCTGAAACCAGAATGCAGCAGTTACTCCAAAGGAATTAATAAACCGTCTTATTACACAACAATGAATGCATCAAAGTCTGTGGGAGACGAAAACCAAACACAAGCAGACAAAGAATTGGATAAAAACAAATTATATTCGCGTAATTTAGCTGCCAAAAACGTGTGGGGCCACTATCAAACCGGATCCGCTTTGAAAAATAGAAACGTGCATCAAAATTTACCTAAAGAAACGGATAAAGTTGAACATCACGGCCAAACACCTATAAGTCAGTCCACGGCGGAAGAGCAGGAAGGGCTTGAAGAGGAGGGGCAAAATACAGCGAATAGATTATTTGAAAAAGTACCATACAATACCAATTTCAGTTTGCCTGGCGCAACGTTGAATAAAGAAAATGAACATTTATCTACCGAAGAGAAGTTAGCTCAACAATGTTCTAACAGTTTGTATTCAACAGAGAAATCGCAACCGAAACCAGAACAGAACACTGAAAATGCCAGTTTACCAGACGAAATACTCAACCAACACAGGTTGGATCCTTACTATGTGTTGACATGCAACGAAACCTGTCCGATTTCACCCGGAACTGTGTCCTCCGCTATTCAAAATAGTGATTTTGTTGATACCACCGAGACTTTGTATATGAAGAAAAATATTTGCGAGTCTGTAAGACCTAAACCGCAACCTAATATGAGACGCGCGTACAAGTCCTCAGCCACACAAGCACACCCCAACGAACTAAACTTGGAACTCGAGCCTAGAACCGTGCCCGAAATCAAATTTACAAGCACCGAGCAGATGACCCTGTCAGAGCTTCTCAGGATAACGAGAGAAAAAAGCAGACTCGCGTACAGTGAAGCTAAGTCAGGCCTTGACGTGCAAGCTGCAGGGAAATCTACCAATAAGAATCCTTGCTGCTTGCCCCCCAGGGCTCCACCAGGCGATCCAGTGCTACCGCCCAGCTTTGGGCTGCCTAAGCTAAAGCGAAGACCGCCTGTCTGTAAGCCGCCGAAGAAGAAGCCATCAAATAAATGTTGTTGTACCACGTATGAAGATTTTCCAGAAACGTCTTATGGGATGAACGAAGCTGACGTCTGCATTATAAGGACAAAGGTAAGTTTGACTGAGGAGGTTATTGATCGTCTTCAGAATTTGGGCTTGACTTTAGGCAGGGTGTTGCGACAGTCGAAATCGAATGTCGAGATGTTGTTGGCTAGAGATTATGAGCCATGGACTCCGATTCCATCGTGGAAAATTCCTCCAAAAGTTGAGAAGAAGCAGTGGCAACCTGCGAAGCCTGGTGTACCTCCATGCGTCAAAGGATGCCCGATTTTCCCTAAGGCCCGCGCGAGTATGAAACGTGATCCACCATGCAATGAGATACCATGTGGAGGATTCCCTAAAAGAAGATCGTTCTCTATGTTGGATTGCTTCACAGTGTCTCTAGGAGAGAATAAAGTGTACGATCTTGGAGAATTCTAGTTAGAGATCGTAAGGTTGAAGTCTCATAACACTGTTTTTGTAATCAGCGAAAATAAATTATACATCGCCAATTAGTATTTTATTTCATTTCTGAACGACTAGGCCCAGGTCACGAAGTCTGTTGCTGCGGTGGTCACGCACCGCGCAGCTGCCTCAAGCACCATGTTGTTAAACGGTAGACCTCTGCACAATACTGTAGTAATTAGTATGGTAGCTATCCAACACTACATATAAATCAAATCATTATTTTCTTTGGTCGGTGGGCCATCATCAAATCACGTCTTACGCTCCAGGCGGAGTGGGAGGGCGTGTCAGGCATTTGCTAACTAAAACCCACCCGTGTTCCTTCAGTTTCCTACATGCCAGGGCCACGGTATCTCTTTCGAACAAATCTCGCGACCCTGGCAGGATATAAACTACATCTGACAGAATAATCAACCTCTAGAACTGCACGCCAATTGCGTAACAAATTACACAGGCCGACAAATTGAACGACGTCAATTTGACGAACACTCTTACCCAGAAACCAGAGACTAGGTATACTTTTCCGAAGGATTTCGACGCGCTGAATTCGAATCTGACCTCAAAATTGCTCTATCACGTCAGGGTTTCGAGATATCGTAACCTAAAAGTGCAAGAAATCGTTTTTTCTAATTTTTGAGGTTATGTTGTAGTACCGCCGATCCTAGTTATTTAAAAAAATATATTGATAGCATCTCAAAGGACTAGTCTTCCTCTTTAAAATGACGTTGAGTTTAATCAAATATCTTTTTTTTTCGCTGAGATATCGCAATTTGAAATATTTATATAGGTGGATTTTTCTACGTTTGAGAATTCATACACATACAGTCTATTGATCTCGTTACAAGTACATACAATATATTTCTGAAAATCAAAAATAAAAGTTTTCAAGCATAGATATCATAGGCACCGGCATGACTGGCCTGTTAGTCTAGTGGTTAGTGACCCTGACTGCAAAGACTGAGGTCGTGGGTTCGATTCCCACCCAGGACAAATCTTTGTGTGATGAACACAATCATTTGTTCTGTGTCTGGGTATAATTTATCTATAATATGTATGTATTTAGAAATATATAAGTATGTTTATCAGTTGTCTGGTTGACATAGTACAGGTTCTGCCTAGTTTGGGATCAGATAACGGTGTGTTAGTTGTCCTGAGAATAAAAAACAATGTGGTCATCATAATCATCATCATTTCAGCCGTAAGACGTCCACTGCTGGACATAGGCCTCCCCCAATTTGGGGGAGTTTGCCATAATCGCCACGCTTGACAGGCGGATTGGCGATCGCAGTATGGTGGTAAAATGCATAGAGAACGCTGCTGCCCATTCTGTAGTAAGTCCCTTAGTCGTCTCTTACGACACCCACGGGAAAAAATGGGATGGTGAAGTCCGGTATACCATCCATACGGTACAATGTATGTGGTGCAATTGTCAAGATGAAAGATTCCTACTGACAGTGTATTACGCAATTACCACTCAGCACCCTAATTGCGAAACGCACAATTTATCAGAATCTGAATGGGATTGAAGATGATTTCTAAACCATTGCGTCATTTGTTCGAATAAATTGTCGGCTCAGCAACGTAAATAACGCAATGAACTTTGAATATTAAACCAATTCCTACCGATAAAAAGTTCCGCAATGACCCCTCTGGTTTCTCAATTAAGAATTTGAAGTTACGGGGGTGCATGCGCGAATGTAGGACGCGAGTTTAAAAATTTCTTACAATTTCTTAGTTTGTTACAATGATATTATGGCTATTAGATCATTGTCAGGTTTTTTTTTTTTTAATGGGAAATCATCAAATGACTTCTCCCGCTCTGGGCGGAGCGGGAGGGCGTGTCTGACTTTTACTGACTAAAACCCACCCGTTTCTTTCCTGTCCGTGTTCCTTCAGTTACCCATATGCCAGGGCCACGGTATCTCGTTTGAACAATCTCGCGACCCTGGCAGGCATCGGTCCTAGCAGACCCCTTCAGTGCTGCTGACATCTCTTTGAGGCGCGCGTGGAACACTACGCGCCGTCGACACCGGCCTGTAGTGCTATTCTGTAAAAAAACTCACCGTGATAACTTGGGTGAAGTGAGCTTCAAGTGATCTGTCAGTATTGTTATCCCTAGCATCAGATGGAATGACAGCTCACTTTTAGAGCTCATTCACACGAAGACGAATCGTGATTTTTCACGAATCGTGTTTTTTCACGATTCGTTATTTTTTTTGACGGGAGCAATGCTTTTTATATACCCATGTTCACACGCTTCACGAATCGTGAAAAAAGACGTAGACGGATACGTCGGTCACTACGGTCATTAGAATGACGATTCGTTAAAAATCTCGAATCGTGATTGGCGCTCGCGCCCCGCGCGCCTGCCTGCTCCGCCCGCCTGTCTGCCCCACCCGCCGCGCGCCCGCTCAATTCAGTACATTCCTTTGACTTGTTAAGACGTGTAGCGCTGCGCTTCAATAAAATCATGTCGAAAAAAGAAAAAGAAAAATTGTATGACCAACAAATAAATCGCGAAGTTTTGATTGCTGCAATCAAAGACAGGCCAGTTTTATGGAATAAATTTTTGGAAATTTATAAGGACAAAACCGCTAAAACAGCAGCATGGCGGGAAATATGCATAATTTTGAAAGAAGATTTTGAAGAAATGGATCAAAAGGACCGACAGTTGTTTGGTAAGTTTTTATTGAGAAAATTTTAAATACAAATCTATACTGCCTATATTTTGTTGTCTTGCCATGGTACTGATCCAGTTTCTGATAGAAAGTAGGTGATAAATTCATTTCTCATTGAATTGCCAGTTCCGACACTCGGTGATACTTCCTGGGGTAGTAAATTTTCAAAATTAAATTCTTTTTCTAATTCAATTCCCTCCTTTTTTATAATCAAATTGTGGAGGACAGTACAAGCTTTCACTACTGAAATAGCTGTTTCTCGTTTAAGGTCTATGGGTCTATGTAAAATTCTCCACTTATTTGCTAGAATGCCAAACGCACATTCAACGTATCTTCTCGCTCTGGTTAAACGATAATTAAATATTCGTTTACCTCTGTCAAGATGCGTTCCACCAAAAGGTCTTAATAAATGTGTGTGTAAACCAAATCCCTCGTCGCCAATAATTACGTAAGGAACTTGAACTTCTGATTCTGTAAATAAAGGCCTTGGTTCGGGTATATTCAAACGGCCTTCTGTCAACATTTTCCAAAAACTTGACTCTTTAAATATTGATGAGTCGCATTCTTTTCCATAGGAACCTACACTGACGTAAACGAATCGATAATCTGAATCTACGACTGCTAATAACACTATTGAAAAGAAATCTTTGTAGTTCATATATACTGAACCACTATTTGACGGCTTTCGAAGCCTAATATGCTTCCCGTCAACTGCTCCAAGGCAGTGAGGGAAATTGGCCTTTTCATTAAATCCACTTGCTATCTTTAACCACTCTTCTTCCTTATTAGGAAGTGGCATAAATTCTTCATATAAATTATTCCATATACTTTGCGTCACTTCTACTACGATGGTGGAAATGGTTGATTTGCCAATTCGATAACTAAAATGAAGATCTTCATAGGAAAGTCCTGACGCCAAATACCTAAAAAAATATTTCATTAAAACCAAATTAGTGGGATGAAGAAGTCGTATTTTCATTCAGAATAAGCGTTCCCACTAGGCAACCAAACGATTTCATATGTTTGACTGGCTGCCTAGTGGGATAGATTAGTCTAAATGAAAATACAACTTCTTCAAGCGCTTCTTCAATTATACAAATTCAGCTTACTAAGCATCCTCTTTTTACGAAAGCAAAAACCGTTATAAAACGTATGGGGCGTAGCCCGTACAAAACAACCACAGATCAGGTCCCTGTATATTTTATTTATGTATAATAATTCATAAATACACAGACGGACAGCGAACGGCGTTTGTGAATAGATATTCGCCCGACAACAGACCGCTCGTCTTGTCGTGACGTGTTTCGAAACCGTGTCCTTATTATTACAGTTGTTTTCTAGTATATATATATTCATCTGTGGTTGTTTTGTAATATTGGGAATAATGCGATGTAAATAAAAATCTTCTTATAAAACCGTTCATACAGTTTTATGAATTATTGTTTCAGGAAGTTCAGTGATGAAAAGGTGGACACAATTGAGAGACACTTGGAGGAAATCATTAGATGAAAACAAAGAAACAAAAAAATCTGGGTCTGGTACAAAATCTAAGCCCTACAAATATAATCAAGAGATGAGCTTTTTGAAGCCAATTATTAAGCCAGGTGAAACATATGACAATAATCCAAATACAAGAGATGAAGCCCAAAGAGAAAATGCAGATCAACAAGAAAATCAGAAAGAGAAACACTTAGAATCATCATCAAAAAAGAAAAGAATGGATAGTGGCAGCGTATTGGATGATAAAATGATGAAACTTGTTGATCATCAATTAAACACAATTGGAAGTGATGACCGTAACATTAATTTTTTTAAGGGGGTTCTGCCATCCCTTCGGCATTTTGATGATGATCAAATACTGGAATTCCAATCTGGGGTCATTAACCTAATACAGAGTATTAAAACTGGACGAAACTATTCGAATTGGCATCAAAATTATTACGATTCACATCATCACAACTATAATAGTGGTGGTTATTATACTAAGCCTCAAGAATCACCGGGAGGAACGTCTAATAATAATAATACTCGGCCTCTTCCTGAAAGTTCATCGATAGTAAATGCAGAAGTGTCTGCAGAAACGCCCACCCCTCTACAACCTGGAACATCGCTGATCCATCGCGATGATCCAAGTGCATCACCGGCACTATCTACAGCTCTAAGTCAATTAAGTGATTATCTGGATCTATCAAATTTCTAAAAACATGTTCTAAATTATCATAAATATAACCAATAAATAAGAATAATAAATAATATAATTAGTTTTTCTTGCCTTATAGTTATCGCCAACTTTTCTTCAGGGCTAATGGCCTTTCTCATACATGTATCCTGTTTTCTCAAATCCGTATCCAACCTTTGGAGAAGGAAGTCAAAGGTATCTTTAGACATTCTAAAATAAGTGTAAAATTTGGTATCATCTTCTCGTAACGAGCTCATCAAAGTATAAAAATCCCCAACACTTTGTCTTTGCCTTAAAATTGGATGCACCCAGTGTATTCTTCTTGTTTTTCTTTTTTTAGATCGACGATAATACCAGTACAAAATTAAAGTATTCACGTCCATTGTCTTTGGTAGTTTACTCTCAACTGAACACAATCACGAAACAACATGTGAACATCAATTCGGATATTTTGACGAATCGTGAAAAAACACGATTCCGTATTCAATGTGAACATCTATCCGTCAAGGCGAATCGTGTTTTATACCGAATCGTCAAAGACGTATCCCGTGTGAATGCGCCCTTAGGTCACTTCACCTGAGTTCTCACGGTGAGATTTTAACAGAATAGATCGGCTGGTCCATACCGGGCGGTGAGCTACCCATTGCTCGCCGCCCGCAAATCCGCGCCTACAGTGGCCGGGAGTCTGCGATCGACTTCCGACGCCCGGGGCGTCTCCTCCTGCGGCGGCTAGGGACGGCTGGTCCTGGCGCAGGGGAGGTCGTACGAGGCGGGTCGAGTTAATAACACGCGTGGTTGCGTCATTGTCAGCTTGTATGTTGATTAAAATATGATTCACGACAGTGACAAATATGGCTATTTCATGAAAATATCATTCAATGGGATTTAATTAACTAAGAATTACGTCATGATACGTCGCGTATTTCCATTCTGTACAAGGCCAAAACGCAACCATAGGAATCTGCTCGCGTATATTTTGTAATGCATTTTTTAAACTTGTGATTACAATGTATACACGAATTTTGCGTACTACTTGTATATAGTTTGTAACGTAGACGCGCACGTGCATCTTTCCAATTTATACAAGGTCAGAATGCCACCATAGGAATTTGGTAGGACTTTTGAAAAGTTTCGAACCCCCCCCCCCCCCATTTTTGAGAAATATGTTTGTTAATATGCTGTGGGGTTAACGAATAAAATGAATGGGAAGTAGCAAAGCTCGACAGGATACTTCGCTGACAGGGCTCGTCAACAGAATCAAGGTGTTTCCATAGGAGGTCACAGTTTTACCTTAACCTAACCTCCCCAAACCATGTCGTTTCTGACACTCGTCGGCCGCTCGTCTATACCTACAGGTTTAGTTTGGATGCGGAGTAGCACTGTATATTATGGAACAATTTAGTTACTTTGGCCACTACAAAGTATACACGAGTATTTGCGTACTACTCTTGTATAGATTGGAAGACCTTGATTAAAAAGTGATTTCCAATCTATACGCGACTAGTTTCATACCCTTGCGTTCTAGCCTTGTACATATTGGAAATACGCTGATACGTCATGCTTCCAGGCGGAACCAACTTTGCTGTAACAAGTATAAGTTACGTGAAAAATTCTATGGTATGTCTATAATATTCTAATTCTATTAAAAAAAAGTCATATCTCTAGTTTATAATTATGTAAAGCCATATTTATTACGGCCATGAATCAAATTTTGTTCAATGTTCAATCTGCTGGACACTAACCTTACATTTTCAGAAAACGTAAGAAAATTTGTATTTTGAAGCTTACCCTGGAGCTTTAACAATATGGAGACTCCTTCGAAATTCCATGGCTTTAAAGAAACCTTCATCAGCAGCCTATAATGTTCCCACTGCTGGGACACAGGCCTCCTCTCGGAGAGAGGGAGTGGGCCGTAATATCCCACGCGGGCCCAGTGCGGGTTGGTAGATGTCACATGTCTTTGAATATTAGGTTCTAAGACATGCCGGTTTCCTCACGATGTTTTTCTTCACCGTTTTGAGAGCAGTGGTGATGAAATCATTTACACAAAGTAAAGCGCCTGCTTGGGTTCGAACTCACGACCTACTACTACTCGTAAGTAGCGGCCGTTACCACTGGCGCACCACTGCTCTAAAATAAAACCTTACAAAATCTGGCGGGGGCTACATTGCTACATAGATAACTTTAGGTAGACTTTGTTAATTTCTCAATTCAAATACTGGATGCGGACTCCAGGGGTAAAAACAAGATTCACAAATCGTACTTTGATTTTGCGAAGCAGTGTCTCATTCAAATTTGAACTTTATTGTCAAACTTAGTGTGAATCGTATCGAATGCCCATGAATTTTCGCCAGGGTTTTTGGCATGGCTGCCTAACCAATTTTGAATGCGGGCCATAATTTTTATTCCAACTCTGGCCATCCAGTGAATAAAACTTAACCACAGTAAGTTTTGGGTGAACACCTAGATAAATTAAACAAAACTTATTTATTAAAACTATGAGTTTTGAAACAAAAACTTCACACACATTTGAAGAGTTTTTTAACTGATCAGTATTTTGCGACAATTCTGCGATAGAGAGCTAGTTGAGAATGATCTTCGTGAAGCAAAAACTTTGTCCCCCCCTTTTTACGAAAATTACGCGGACGGAGGACTATGAAATGTGATGAATGAGAAGGAGTGCAAAAAGCATGTTCTTTATACAGGATCAGTTTTTATCCAGTGCGCAAACTGTAACCATGAATTCAGCATATCATTCTAGACCCCCCAGTGTAGAAAATTTTCGACGGTTATACAAAAAAAAATCAGCTGTTCTATACATTTTGACCCTGTAGGTATTGCATTTTTCTATGAAACAGCTGTTTTTTTTTTGTTAAACCGACGAAAAATTTCTGTGCACGGGGGTCTAGAATTAAATGCTGTATTCATGATTACAATTTGCGCACTGGATAAAAACTTACCCTGTATATAATTCTACTGTACGTGTGTATGTCACTGAACTCCTCCTAAACGGCTGGACCGAATTGAATGTTTTTTTTTTTTGTATGCGTATGGGTGGCACCCTGGATGGTTTAGATTCACAAATCAGCCCGACAGATGGCGCTGCTATCGAGTTCTAGAAAACAGGACAACGTCTGTACGGTCAGGTAGTATAGTATAAAACGAAGTCACTTCCCGCGTCTGTACGCTTAGATTCTAGATCATCTTCATACATTATTCATCAATAGACAGAGTGATTCAAGAGGAAGGTTCATAATATGCGAAAATACATATTATGTATTTAAAACGCGGGCGGAGCCGCTCGCATAAGCTATTATTTTAAATCATCATCTATATAAATGAATTATGGTCCAATTTCGACCACAGGACGACGGGTAAAACCTCGCAATTTCATTAGAACAAAAATATGTTTTTAGACCTGCACCCGAATTGCGAAACGCACAATTTATCAGAATCTGAATGGGATTGAAGATTATTTCTAAACCATTGCGTCATTTGTTCGAATAAATTGTCGGCTCAGCAACGTAAATAACGCATTAATGTTGTTTAACTATGAATTTAAACCAATTCCTACCGATAACAAGTTCCGCAATTACCCCTCTGGTTTGAAGCCCTCTGATATCAATTCTCAAAAGACTATCGCCAGCTAGCTTCTGTTCTGGCGGGCCAATTAAAATACTTTGGCGCTACACGAGTCCACGTAAAAACAGAAGTCACCATGTACAACTAGATCTACGTTGTTTATAAACATAGTGTTCTAATAGATTATGCCCGCCATAACCACTGCATTTGTTATCAACTTGAGTGAAAAACAGGAAAGTCTGAAACAGGAAAATGGTAACAAAATACTATTCAGTGACTAATAAAAACCCGCATGAACTCCTACCAACAGTAAAAAAATACTAAACAATTACAAGTTTACTAATAAAACAGCCGATGTATTATCTATTTAAATCTCTCCGTGGTAATTTAGGTGAAGTGAGCTGTCATTCCACGAAGTTTGAAGTAATGTGTCAACAGTGTCAATCCTTAATTGACACTATTGACAGATCACTTCAAACTCGCTTCACCTATTTTCACGGTGAGATTTTTACGGAATAGTTCGGCAGATAACACTGTTACAAATTGTAAGACAGCCCGAAGCATATTTTAAAATATAAACGCTGACGCCTCATAAGCGTCTTGTAATGTTTCCCACAGTTGTTGCACTTTGTGACACGTAGGCATCATGTAACGTTTCCCACAGTTGTTGCATTTTGTGACACGTTGGTTTCCGGCAGTCATACTCTGAACTTCGTGGCGGGCACATTAAAATAGCATTATTGTTAAGTTTTTTTTTTTTTTTTTTTTTTTTAATTAAAAAAGACATCAAGTTAGTCTTTATTATCTACAGAAACTTAAATATTTTACATTTCCTTATTTAACACTAAAATTAATATATTATGTACAAGTATGTAAAGTTTATAAAAACATAGAAAAAAGAATCAGAGGCATTGTTAAGTACATTAATTTCCAATAAAAGTTTTCTTTAAGGTTTAAAAATAGTCTTTTTTTTAAAAGTGACTTTGAACCTGCCCCGTTACAACACCGCTTGTTTTCCCCGAATGGTACCTACAGCAGAGGTGAACATATACTTAGCTGGCATGCAGACGCTTTACTTCGTGTATTTAATTTCATCACCTCTTAAAACGGTGAAGGTAATCATCGTGAGAAAATCGCTTTATTATTGAAAGAGTGTCATCTACCAACCCGTACTGGGCCAGCGTGAGGATTATAGCCCACTCCCTCTCATAGAGGACGCTTGTATCCCAGCTGTGGGCACTTTATAACCTGATTATGCGTATGTGCATAGTAGGTACATCTACGTTTTGCCAGTTATGCTTAAATCCCACTTGGTAAGTAGATGTAATCTGTGAACCGCGTTAAGATTCTTACACAAAAATAGAAAAGAAACAATAAATTTTGGGGTTCCCCATACTTGGAACTGAAACTCAAAAAATTTTTTTTCATCAACCCTATACGTGTGGGGTATCTATGGATAGGTCTTCAAAAATGATATTGAGGTTTCTAATATCACTTTTTTCTGAATGGTTTGCGCGAGAGACACTTCCAAAGTGGTAAAATGTGTCCCCCCCCCCCTGTAACTTCTAAAATAAGAAAATGATAAAAATAAAAAAAAATGTATGATGTACATTACCATGTAAACTTCCACCGAAAATTGGTTTGAACGAGATCTAGTAAGTAGTTTTTTTTTAATACGTCATAAATCGTAAACCGCAATTTACCTTTCATCCAATCAACTCAAATATAAAAAAAAAAAAAAAACATTCAATTTCATAAACATAAACCTTATGCATAAACCGTGAATACCTGGAGATTTGTACGGAACCCTCGGTGCGCGAGTCCGACTCGCACTTGGCCGGTTTTTTTTCTGGTAATGTCATCTCGCCTAGGCGGTGGTCGGCCGCATAAACGGACTTGCCTGTGGTTGCCTCAATAAACGAAGGCGAAGGCATTTTTTTTTTAAGCTTGTCTTAAATTTAGCAACTACACGCTAAGGGCATGCTCTTAGCGACGCCCTACGCCGAAGAATGTACCAAACGTTCCTCGGCTTGAGGCATCAAATCAAATCAAATCAATTTATTTCGGGCTACAAAGACCCATATCATAAATACCTTACACACTAACATACATACAAATAAAAAACAATGGTAACATAAAACTATTGTACACAAAGTGACGGCGTCGTGTTGCGCTGCGTGGTGTCGCGTAGCCTTCCGCGGAATCGCCGATACACGACACCCCTCGGCCAAAACTCTTCCTTGAGGAAGGTCTCGATTTGAAGAGTTGGAACTCGCACTACAAAAGACTTGAAGTTCGTGTTATGGCGTGGTCCCAACTTCTCAACCCTCAAGGTCCAGTTAGTCTTCACTCGTACATACTCCACGATCTCCTCAACCTTCGTGGTGTAATGTAGACGGGACACATAGAGCTGCGTCGTCGGTGTAGCTGGACGCAGCAGCATATTGGGTCCTGCAAGCGCGGTCCCGCACTGGTTCCGACTAGGAGGCTTCCTCCTCTTCTTCCTCTCCACCTTCACGAAGCCATGGGACGGGCTGGATCAGAATTAATATGTAGGGACGAATTTAAAGGTACAGGCTCAGCGGCGCGAAGACCTTTGCTGGAACCAGCCGTTCCAGCAAAGGTCTTGGCGGAATGATGCAGTCAGTAAAACTAGGGTTTCCTTGCCAAGCGGTCTAGGGCGAAAGTACAGGGAGGACTGCTTCGCGCGTACTCCGAGTCGTGGGTTATAAAAGTTTTCTATCGCGATAAGTATATCATCATTGCCTTGAAGAGCTGTGGAAAAAACACCTGGGAATCTCGGTCTCGAAAATTTCAAGAGTCCGCCGATTTTTGGTCTCGGGAATAACGGGACTTTTGAGACTTAAGTAACATTAATAACATTATTAAATAATCTATTAAGTCAATAGCGTAGATTAGAGTTAAGTACAATCTT
Organism: Aporophyla nigra; assembly: GCA_947507805.1. Taxonomy (NCBI): domain Eukaryota; kingdom Metazoa; phylum Arthropoda; class Insecta; order Lepidoptera; family Noctuidae; genus Aporophyla; species Aporophyla nigra. The sequence goes on along the minus strand of OX382321.1, from coordinate 6,783,727 downwards.
GATGGGAGATTGACTATAACCTTGTTCAGGAACGAAACGGATTTTAATAATTATTTATTAGATTCTATGTGAAAGGGCGACATTATTAGCGCAAACAACAAAAGTAAATTCGTAGAGGAAGAGTTCCACAGAGAACTGAATTTAATCATTGATTGTAAATTTGTAAGACGAGACGATCCACGGTCCAGTTAAGTTGACACGCTTGAACGATTTCTTAAAATAACGAAATGCCTTCAAAGCTCTGATCTATGAAGGATACGGCGGCATTGGGTTGGTCAGTTACAAGCACTGTGTAGGCAAGACGCTATCACCTAGTTCTAGGTTGTAGGTTCTATGTTCTATGCCAAGCAGGCACGGGGTCGCGTGATTGTTCGAAAGAGATACCGTGGCCTCGGCACATGGGCAACTGAAGGAACACGGGTGGGTTTTAATCAGTAAAAGTCTGACACGCCCTCCCGCTCCGCCCAGAGCGGGAGAAGTCATTTGATGATTTCCCATCCAAACAAAAAAAAAACATCATCACTGCTCTCAAAACGGTGAAGGAAAAACATCGTGAGGAAACTGGCATGTTCTAGAACCATAATTTCGAAGTACCAACCCGCACTGGGCCCGCGTGGTGGATTACGGCCCACTCCCTCTCACTGAGACGAGGCCTGTGTCCCAGCAGTGGGAACAATATGGGCTGATTGTGCGGGATGGTTAATGTCAATTGTCTTCGAATTTTTGGTTCTAGAACATACTCGTTTCCATCAGCGAGGGTTTAAACACTGACTATCACAGCATCCTTTAATAATACATAAATTTTATATTCCAGTGCTAAAGAAAGCCTCGCCGATGCTGAGCAGAGGCTTCTTCAAAACAGAATGGACAAAGCCTAAGTTTGTCAATAAGCCATACAAAATCGCAAGAGAAAACACTGCTGCCCTCGGCATTGGCAACGTGGAAGATGAAGAACATCCTCACATCAAGAAGGCCGAAGAATTAGTGACTGAGAAAGCGTCTTTCAAGCTCCCTCGAGCCCCTTGCTCCAATGTCGAAATGCCTTATTGTTGCCATATGAATAAACGCGTGCCGCCAAACGTTGGCCCTTTGAATTTGGAACGTTTTTTGATCCCGCCAATGGCGTCGTTGGCACATGTTTACGTAAGATACTACAGTACTAACGAGAATACAAAAAAAGACGTATTTTGGAGACCGAAAGCGAGAATACCCGATGAGGACGATATCGTAAAAAGATTGAGGGATCCTGGCACGAGAAGAGAAGCCGAGATGGAGATCAAATATTTATTTTTAAAGTATGGCAACAATGACTTTTTGAAAAATAAAAACACCAACTCGAACCAGAGACACCGCATGAACAATCGAAGCTTTGATTAAGTAATTTATTAAGATTTTTTTAAATTCAGAATTTTGAATAGATTGAATAAACTGCCATTTTTAAGAATTTAGTGTCTTATTTTCGTTCATCGAGGAACATTTCGAGAGGAAAGTTTTGAGTATGAATGCAATGGCTATAACAGTAGAGGAATACCAAAGAAACGGTGGATGGACTGTGTGTATGATGAAATGGTTAGAAATTGTGTGACTACCACGATGTCGACTAATAGAGAAGTGTGGAAGAAAATGACATTTTGTGCCGGCCACAAATAAATTCGGATAAGGGAGGAGAATGATACCCATAACATCACTTCTGCCAAAAGATGTCCACTGCTGCACATAGGCCTCCCCCAAACTCCGCCACTTCGACCGGTTCTATGCGTCCCTAATCCAGCAGATTCCTGCGGCATTCACAAGGTCATCGCTCTACGTTTCCAGTACGCGGCAAACAATGATTGCCGCAACATAAATTATGAAATATCCCTATCACTCTGTATTTTTCCATACACACGTAATACTGGCATTTTGGATAGGCACAGTAGCCAATGGCAGGGTGGGTTAGGTAACAACTATCACAGACCCTACCCGAAGTAAGGGGCCATCTATAAATTACGTCACACAAATTTCATGAGTTTTTAACCCCCCCCCCCCCCATCCTTGTCACAGCTGGTCACATTTGTGAGACCCCCCCTTCCTAGTGTGACGACACATATTTTGCAATTTTACATCTAGACATTGAATTTTTTTTAAATTTTTCTTTCATCTATTTATACAGGGTTATTTGTAAAACACCGGCAACCTCTCAGGTCTATGTTATTAACATCATAATAAACAACTTTTGTTCTATGACTTTTAAAAATTCATCATATTTTAGTGCATCAGATTTTCATACAAAAATCGGCTGCCTGTAAATAAGTCAAGTTCAAGCGCCCCCGCCGCCCTAACCCCGCTCCCCTTGCTAATATACTATCGCTTTCTTTTGCTTCGCATAGACTCCGTAACATTTAGAGCGTTCAATTTAAATATTTTTATTTTTGTTTGAAAATCTGATGCACTAAAATATGATGAATTTTTAAAAGTCATAGAACAAAAGTTGTTGCTTATGATGTTAGTAACATAGTCCTGAGAGGTTGCCGGTGTTTTACAAATAACCCTGTATATGAAAATGAATCCCTATTTCCCTTGGTCACGCCATCACGCGTGAACGGCTGGACCGATTTCACTTGTAATTGTCAGGAGAAGGTTCTTATGAAAGAAAAAAAATTAAAAATTACGCGTAAAATTAGAAAATTTAAGAACATTTATTTAAGAATACTTAACAACCCTATAATAGGACAATGTAAACTTTTTTAATGTAACATTATGACATTTGACATAGAATTGACAGAATGCGTGCTCAAATATAATCAAAGAGACAGGACAACGTCTGTCGGGTCAGCTAGTGTTTCATATTTCGCGTTTTAATAGTACTTTAAATATATGTATATTAAATTTTGTAATGTGACGTCACAAAATTTAGGGCCCCTACTCCCCCCCCCTTGTCACACAATGTCACAATTCGTCGACCCCCTCCCCATCCCCTTAACGTGTGACGTAATTTATGGATGGCCCCTAAAGACATTCGTTTAGAAATCAAAGAGGACATAACATAACATCACGCCTTAGTACCTTGAGGGACTGGGCAGAGGAGTGCTACAGTACACCCACATTTCACCTGTTATGCTTCAGTCTCTATAATACGGGGCAAGCCTATCGCCATCAACCAGCCACAAATTCGGAATCCGGGTTGCTACTAAAAAATTCCAGATAGAAAAACCCATTCACACTCTGCCCCTATATTCCTTTTTACACGCTTAATATTATTTATTACACGCTTTATATTAGCTTCACTTGTATGTTTGTATGTTTGTTTGTAACCGACTCCTTATAGCGTGATTTTGACCCACTTTAAACGACCAGATTTCATTCAAACTTTGCACACCTGTCAAGGACCGATGACAATGCAATAATTTCATAAATTTGTGCCACTATCCTTGCCAGGGTTACCAGGACAGCAAAAAAACTGTCTTCGAAAACTACGCTGACATACGTCACAAACTAATTTGTGCCATTATCCTTGCCAGGGTTACCAGGACAGCAAAAAAAACTGTCTTCGAAAACTACGCTGACATACGTCACAAACTACGCTGATATACGTCTCAAAATTCGAAACACCCTAAAAAATAGAAAATAAATAATAGTTTAAAAAACTAAAAAACACGCTTCCATTGAAAACCAAACTAAAAAGTACAAAATAATGGAATAAATAATAGTTTAAAAAAACTAAAAAACACGCTTCCATTGAAAACCAAACTAAAAAGTACAAAATTAATAATGGAAAAAAGCGTGGGGTGCTTTTTAAGGTATTTTTTAAATGATATCCGGCACCCCACCTTTTTTTTCCATTATTAATTTTGTACTTTTTAGTTTGGTTTCAATGGAAGCGTGTTTTTTAGTTTTTTTAAACTATTATTTATTTTCTATTTTTTAGGGTATTTTGAATTTTGAGACGTATGTCAGCGTAGTTTGTGACAGTTTTTTTGCTGTCCTGGTAACCCTGGCAAGGATAATGGCACAAATTTATGAAATTATTGCATTGTCATCGGTCCTTGACAGGTGTGCAAAGTTTGAATGAAATCTGGTCGATTAAAGTGGGACAAAATCGCGCTATAAGGAGTCGGTTACAAACAAACATACAAATATACAAACATACAAGTGAAGCTAATATAAAGCGTGTAAAAAAAGCGTGGGGTGCCTGATATCAATAAAGAATACCTTAAAAAGCACCCCACGCTTTTTTTCCATTATTTTGTACTTTTTAGTTTGGTTTTCAATGGAAACGTGTTTTTTAGTTTTTTTAAACTATTATTTTTTAGAGAGCCTTTAACTCGGATAGAACCAGTATATTGGGTACATCTTTTGAAACCGGAACCGTACTGCAAAGAACAAGCGAAATGAAGAACCAGAACCCGAATTCGTACCGGTTTTCAATCCTTGTCGGTGAGATGCGACTAGGAATCGAACTCACAACACATAGAACCGACATGCCACTGTCTTTTTCCACCCCGTCCTTTGACCTATAGACTATAACGCGTGAATGGTTCAGTCTCCAAAGATCCATTAGCTAGTATAAAAACAATAGGAAAATGATTACAAATAGCAGTTTCCTCGTGGTCTGGACCCGGTGAATCCCAAGTGTAATGAATATGTAAACTACATACATTCCGTTCATAGATATTTTACCTCCGGCAGCAGCAACCCAATAGCAACCTTATGTCAGTGAAAATAAAGATCACAGTGATATAGATAAATGATTTTATTTCTGTAAGTACGGTTTGTACAAACACTTTTACACGTTAATCATATTTTTGAATCTAGATGAGGTCGGCGTTTCCTATCTGACTACTCTGAGAAGAAAGGCCGAAATAAACTCAGAGGTCACCAGACATAATCTTGGTCACATCATGTGAAGACCATGTAGATTGGTGTCTGAAATGGTCTTTTGAGGAAAGAACCACACAGATTGAGTAGACCTGTCCAGTCAGTGCACGCATTTGTCACTAATCGTCAATATTGACAGAAATGACAGACTTGTTAGTGGCAGCAACACTAAAGCAACCTTATGTGTACGAAAATAAAGATCACTTTGATTTTGATACTAGCGCAAAAACAGAGGTAAAATAGGTGTTAACGGTTTTAATTGAACGGGTACCGTATAAAGGTAGTGAAGTGACGAATGTCAACCCGCACGATTGGCTAGGGTTGGCACTTAACCAATACTAAAAAAAATATACAGGAAGATTTTTTAGTCACCGTCCAAATTTTTTCGAGGCATTAGGTATCATTCAATAAGTCCATTTTGAAAAAAAAAAACGATACATAAAATTTTCATTCGGCGGCGCCCGAGGTGGGCCGCCGAAATTAATACCTAGCGCGGTGCATACGCACTAGGTAATAGCCCGCACTATTACCTAGCGCGCGGCAGTGTCCAGAATCATCAACTTCTTATAGATAACTTTGTGATGTGATATCTCAATATTTTTGTATTGAGTGATACTAAAAGAAAAAACATGTATTAAATGATTTTCGCAAAATATTAATATGTCATAATTTGGACGGTGACTAAAAAATCTTCCTGTATATACAAACTGTAACAAAATTACCGCAAGACCTCACACACCCCAATTAGACTATTGAGTTCAAAGCATAATACAGCGAACAAAACTATTTCTGTTATTATTAAGAAAATCGTGTTAACCCTAGCATTAATTTATGCATTTAAAATTAAGTCTTATAGTCTTGGTTTAAGATTGAATTTTCTTTGGTTCCATCTGCGGTAGGTATGCCAAAATAAATACTTTTTGAAAAACCCACATTAAAATGACTGAAATTTAAAATACGGAACAAAATTTTGAAATATGGAACCAAATTTTCCGAACAATATGGTATAAGGTACCGAAAGTATAGCTTATTGGTGGGCAAATAACTACGTGCTGGGCTGGTGGCTAAATAATAACAGCTGCACGGGTCGGTCGAATGTTAAGCTATGCTTTCCGCGGTTGGTTCGTGAACCATCCATTACATATTGAAACCCCTCCTTTTGTGCCTCGGAAAACAACCAGTATAGTATGACACCTACTTTTAAAACTTTTCTTTCAATTATTTTCTAGTTTTTAGTTTGGTTTTCTATGGACGCGTGTTTTTTAGTTTTATAGTATAAGATTTAAGTAGGTTATAAACAAGGCATTAGACAGCCCTACACTGGTTGAGGTCATAGACTCGGTAATTATAACTTGATTATACCGTTTATCCAATAAGAGGTCGGGCAGAATTTTGAGGTATCTATCTGTGCATCAACAACAACTATACTTGATTAGAAATTAATCAAGCATGTTTTCCTCTTTCACAATTAATTATATTTTTTAATCTCTTGCGTTAATCTATACTAATATTATAAAGCTGAAGAGTTTGTTTGTTTGTTTGATTAAACGCGCTAATCTCAGGGACTACTGGTCCGAATTAATTTTTTTTTTTTTGTGTTGGATAGCTTATTTATCGAGGAAGGCTATATAACATCACGCTACAATTAAGAGGAGCGGAACAGTAATGAAAAATGTCGCAAAAACGGGGAAAATAGCACGGGTAGGCGATTCGACGCGACGGGAAGGGCCCGTAACTAAAAAATTTATGTGGACGAAGTCGCGGGCAGAATCTAGTAATATTATAAAGCTGAAGAGTTTGTTTGTTTGAACGCGGTAATCTCAGGAACTACTGGTCCGAATTAAAAAATATTCTTGTGATGGGTAGCGTATTTATTGAGGAAGGCTATATAACATCACGCTACGATAAAAAAAAGCGAAGCAGCAACGAAAAATAGACGAAACTGGCAGGCAATTCGATGCGACAGGAAGGGTCACGCGCAAAATATTGACGCGGACGAAGTCGTGGGCAGAAGCTAGTAAATGATAAATGATTTTATTCTGCAAGTACCTCTAGGTTTGCACAAACACTTTTACACGTCAATCTTACGTTTTTTAAACTAGATGAGGTCGGCGTTTCCTGTCTGACTACTCTAAGAAGAAAGGTCGAAATAAACTCAGAGGTCACAGTCTCTTTTAAAGTCCAGACATAATCTTGGTCACATCATGTGAAGACCATGTAGATTGATGTCTGAAATGGTCTTTTGAAGAAAGAGCCACACAGATTGAGTGGACCTGTCCAGTCAGTGCAAGCATTTGTCACTAATCGTGTAGGCGAAGCCCAATAAAACAAGCTATAGTTAATGTTAATCTTTCATTGTTATTGTGGGCAAAGCCCAATGAAACTAGCTATCCATTAACACCAATATTTCCATTCTAAAGTAAAAGGTAACTAAGTTATAGCCCATGTAAAATACCTAAATAAATACCTAAATGTTCTTTCGTAACCAGTAATAGATATCTAAGATAATAACAGACTTGAATACCGTAGAATGTTAGTAATAACAATGTATTAACTTATGTTTTAGCCTGTTGAATGCAAAATAGCTTGTAGGAAACAACCTGTTAGAATCTAATTAGATTATAATGCCAGTGTCATTGTTTACTTAAGACTAATTACCGTTTGGATACCTTAATTGTAAATGCCTAACCATTAAACGTGTAGTTCAGTAATCATGGTGCAAGAATGTATGCTCCAATAGGACGACGTCTATTTGTTAATCCAATAAGAAACTAGGAGCCTTGAACTTCCTTACACGTGTTTTCGAATTCTCGACAGGTCGAGACCTGCTCCTTTGGGAAAGTCCATTTTTAGCATTTGTAATTGGCGGAGCGCCCGGGAAGTAAGGAAGTGCGTAGGACACTTGCACTATGCGATAAAACCTATATAAGGGCCGAGTGCCTATTTTTAGTTTAGTCTTTATACATTTTTACACGAATCATCAAGTTAACACGTAGTGTTTGTGAAGTAAGTGGCTACGCTGTCCACTGCTTAGTCGCGATGTACCCTATAACTAGTTAGCCAGTCTTCAGTAATGTGTAGCTAGGATTTAATTGTGTGTACTACTTATTCTGACTGTATTTTATATTGTGTGCTGTGTATCTACTGTTTCTTATAACCATTTTATGTGTGTGATTTCTCTGTAATTTTCTATATCATTTCTGTGTACAAATATAAGCAAAGATTGCGACATTCTGACTGGTTTAATTTCACTCTTTCGTCAAGGGAACACCGTCACCCCCGCCTACAACACCTGACTCCCGTTTTAATAACATTTTGGTCCTTCCGAGCCGGATTAATAACATTTTGGTCCTTGCGAGCCGGATCAGGTTCAATTAGAATAGAGTGAACCAGTCAGAATCATGAGTCACAGAAGTGAAATCACTACACGCAGCAAGCTACGAAGACTGGCAGAAGAAAAGGGTACGCGACAAGCAGAGGACATCGTCTCTGACTCAGGCCTACCATCCGAGAGGGCTCCAGGTTCTCCGTCCGTAGCACCGACATGGGCATCGACGTCCGCTCGTAATATTCCGCTCACAGGTGGCCGATTAATCGACCACAGTAAATTGACGTCAGAGAGAGCGCACGGGGGGCAGGCAGCGACCAAGGGTCGCCACACCTCGCCGCGCAGCAAAATATCGTCAAGAAATAGCCACAGGAGCGTCGATTATTTACGTAAACGAATCGAGTACGAAGCGGAGCGCGAGTTAGTGCAGTTAAAAGAGAACCTGGTCAAAGACAAGGAAAACCTTGTTAAGAAAAGGATGGAGGCAGAAATAGCTGAGATAGAGGCGGCCGCTGAAAGCGATGATTCAAACTCAGATGTGAGTACGACACAGCGCGTCGAAGAGTGGGTGAAAACTACGCCCCAAGTCCCCCAATTGATTGAAGTATTGGGGACGCCGGCTGTGTCAGGCGCACCCGTTGAAAGGGCTGCCCCCCGTGAAACATCTGAGTCCCGTGATGAAACCGTAAGTAGAGTGAATCTTGTGAATAACCACCGTGGTTCGTCAGTGCCGTGTGATCTAGATCAGTCTCAAGTACCTAGGGCATCCGCGTCTGTACCGTTACCTAACATAACGGCACCAATTACGCCCAGGTACATGCCAGAAACGTCAGATGGTGTGAGGTTCCGGTTACCTAGCCGTTTTACCGCCTTTACCACTCCGGTCGCAAGTGTACCTCGAGTAGCAGCTACGCTCGAGTCGGATACACGGCGGCAGATGCAGTACGGAGCGGATGAAAGAGAAAGGCGGAGAGAATCGTCAGGGGACAGAGACCGGAAGATAGACAGACTGGCAGAGGCTATCACGAATATGGCACGACCACCGCGACCGGTACCAAGACAGGCATATGAATTGCCATATTTCAACGGTGACCCAGCCGACTGGATATCATATCGGAACATGTACTGGGACACATCACAGATGTATAATTTCAAGGCTCACGAAAACTTAGCACGACTAAAAACCTCGTTACAAGGCAACGCAAAAATATCAGTGGAGGACTTATTACGATCATCAACTGATCCGTCCGAGATAATGCGCGCGCTAGAGGATGAGTTCGGTCACCCGACCTTAGTGCTACAGTACGCCATACAAAAGGTCAGAGAATTACCTAGAGTAACGGAAAGTGGACGCGAATTAAGAAAATTCTCGTCAACTGTTAGAAATTGTGTTTCGTTACTCAAAAATATTCGGGCGGATGGTTACATAAACAATCCACAGCTGGTGAGTGACCTGCTGAGCAAGCTGACACCTGTACAACGTGCGCAATACGGTGACTTCGCAATGGGCCTGGACAACACACAGGGGGTGGACTTAAGAGTGTCTCCGAACCTAGAAATATTATCACACTTTCTAATACACTTGACACGCTCAACGTCGTACTACACTCAGGCGTGCATGTTTGAGTCCAGCCCATCAAAGCCCCCTGCCAAGCAACAGCAGAAGTACGGCGGGACCGGTCAGTCCCGACCAGCCAACGCCGCGCGCTCGGCCGCCAGCAGGCCTCCGTTGACACAACGAGTGAACACGCAGAGCGACGAGTCTACCGCTCCTGAAGAATGCGTTATATGTCAACGAAAGCACAGAATAGAAGAATGTGACCAGTTCAAGAAGCTTACCGTTCAACAGCGTTGGGACACGATAAAGGAAAAGAACACATGTTTCAAATGTCTCGTGAGTAAACATCCCAAGAGGTTCTGCCGTGCGAACAGATGTAAGAAGTGCGGGTTCGGACATCACCTGCTGTTACACGCGGATAAGCAGCCGAAAGAAAAAGAAAAAACGGCTATTCCAGCAGAAAATAAGACGGAAAGCGTCACTAATATAGGCGAGTGGCGAGCTACGGCCCTACTAAAAATCATTCCAGTGACGGTCAATAGTGATAATCAATGTTACGCGCTACTGGACGATGGTGCAACCGTGTCACTCATCGACAGCTCACTCGCCACCGACTTAGTGGGTCCGTGTGTTCCCCTCTCGCTAAAAACCGCGGGTGGCTACGGAGTAACAGACTCAACGTCGCGAGTGGTACAAGTGCGCGTTAAAGGGCCTAACGGTCAGTGTCATAACATTACGTGTCGGACAATAGTAGACATAAAACTGCCCACGCAGACAGTGTCCACCGCAGTGATCGACGACAACGCGCACCTACGCGACTTGGGCTGCGTAGAGATGAGGGGAGCCGAACCGCTGCTGCTGCTCGGACAGGACAACTGGGAGCTGCTCGTCAGTCAGGACATCCGCCAAGGAAAATCCGGTAAGCCAGTTGCCTCACTCACTAAGTTAGGTTGGGTCATACATGGACCATTTAATAATAATAATAGTAAAGAATGTGTTAATTGCATGACCGTTTCCCTACCTGATTTGCATAATTTAGTAAAATCACAGTTTGAGCTAGAAGCAATAGGCATTTCAGATAATTTAAGAAAACATAAAGATGTCGAAAGGGCATTAGCCGTGTTAGACAGCACTAGCCATCGTACCCCCGACCAGTCACAATGGGAGGTCGGTTTGTTATGGAAACATGACAATATTCAGTTGCCTGATAATTACAATCAGGCAGGGCAAAGGCTGTACGGCATTGAGAAACGTATGCGTAAGGACGCTAGTTTCGCTGAGGCATATTCAGCTCAGATAGGTAGGTTAGTAGAGGAAGGTTACGCGCGCAAAGTAGACGGTAACATAGACAGCTCGCAGGTTTGGTACTTACCGCATTTCGGGGTCGTTAACCCGAACAAACCGGGCGAGCTACGTCTAGTGTTCGACGCAGCCGCCACGTCTCACGGGACGTTTTTAAATGACAACCTACTAACCGGACCTGACTTGCTGAATTCCTTGCTCGGCATATTAATTAAGTTCAGGATAGGCCCCGTCGCATTTTCAGGGGATATCGCTGATATGTTTCATTGGCTTCATAATTCATATCGATTAGATAATTTAAAAATACCGCGGTGGTACGGGTTAAAACTCGATAACTTAGAGTTACACGCGTTCGGGGACGCCAGCGAGCTGGCTTACGCCGCGGTAGTATACCTAGTGGGCTCTAACTCTGAAGGTAGGAGGGAAGCGGTTATGTTACTAGGGAAAGCGCGAGTAGCTCCACAAAAAGTAATATCCATTCCCAGGCTAGAGTTACAAGCAGCAGTGTTAGCCTGTCGTTTAGCAGACACCGCCCACAAAGAGCTAGGTATACGAATCGATCGGAAATTCCTGTGGACCGACAGCGAAACTGTACTAAAAAGGATAAATTCCGATGCACAGGAATTTCAACGATTCGTCTCGCACAGATTAGCCGAAATAGATAGGCTGTCAGACAGAGGCAACTGGCGCTGGGTACCCTCACAGGATAACCCAGCTGATAAGGCCACCAGGTTGTGCTGGCCCGATGACCACGCAGAGTGGCTCTCGGGCCCCTCGTTTCAATGCAATCCACAGGAGCTGTGGCCTGCGTGTCCCGAGGCTGAGGCGTCGGAGGCGGACCTTGAGAGCATCCAGCGGGTCCACGCCGCAGCAGCACCGGTGGCGCCACTCCTCGAGTACAAGCGCTACTCATCGTGGAGACGCCTTCAGCGCGTCATGACGTGCGAGCGCGTCTTTACTGCCAACTCTCATCGTGGCATCGAGTGGCACTTCAATCCCCCGGCGGCCCCACACATGGGTGGCTGCTGGGAGCGCCTGGTGAGATGCGTGAAGAACGCTCTTCGCAGTACGCTCAAGTAGCGTGCCCCTCGTGAGGAGGTCCTTTACACCCTCCTCACCGAAGCCGAGCTGATCGTAAACAGCCGGCCACTGAGCTACGTGAACGACGACCACGACCAGCCTGTGGTCCTGACGCCGAACCATCTACTCCTGGGCACTGCGTCCGGGAGTACTCCGTTTGCATCGAGCGACGCCGGCGCCGGAGACATCGACTCTCGCCGGCAGTGGCGGCGCGTGAACGCGCTCGCCGACATGTTCTGGCGGCGCTGGCTGCGAGAGTACCTGCCTACGCTCCAACGTCGGGAAAAGTGGTTGAACAATGTGCCGACAAGGCTCGGAACCGGTTTGAAAAATACCGGTTAACACCGGTTTATTTCGGTTTTCCTCCGAACTTTTCTTAAGAACCGGAACCGTTTTAGAACTTTATTTTAACCCAAATTAACCGGTTTATTCGACGAACGGCATGTTGATAAACGCTTTGCAACTTGTATGAATGCCGCGCATAGCGGCGCGGTATGAAGACGTACTAGTTACGATATTTCTTTTCATTCGATTCTTGACTTCGTAGGTAGACGTCTGCTACGCAGTGGGATTTAATCACCAGTTTATATTATTTGTCTATTATTTGTGTTTAAAATGGGTAGAAAGCGGACGAATTAAATCTATACATACTTTGACTACAGTGAAAACAATAAAACTTCAAAGTGTCTAATAGAAAACTGTGAACAAGTTTTACGGGTAACTAAACAATTGATTCAATCAATCAATGGACCAAGCAGTGGACGTCTTACGGCTGAAATGATGATGATGAATCAATCAACTCAGCCTATCGCAGTCCACTGCTGGACATAGGCCTCTCCCATGCTGTGCCACAACATCCTGTCCTCCGCCTTCCGCATCCAGTCTGTCCCAGCCACCTTTTTGAGGTCGTCGGTCCATCTAGCTGGGGGGCGTCCCACACTACGTTTGCCGATACACGGTCTCCACTCCAGGACGCGTCTGCTCCATCGGCCATCGGTCCTTCGACAGACATGGCCAGCCCACTGTCACTTCAGACTGCTTACTCTGCAAGCTATGTCGGTCACTCCAGTTCTTTTCCGGATAACTTCATTCCTGATTTTATCCTTCAAAGAAACTCCGAGCATAGCCCGCTCCATAGCCCGTTGAGCGACCTTAAATTTGTGGACTAGCTGAACTGTCAGTGTCCACGTTTCGGCACCGTATGTCATAACGGGCAGGACGCACTGGTTGAAAAGCTTGGTCTTCAAACATTGCGGTATCCACGACGAGAAGACTTGACAAAGTTTTACAAACGCTGCCCAACCCAACCGGATCCTCCTGTTGGCTTCTTTCTCGAAGGTGTGTCTACCAAGCTGGATGACTTGCCCTAGGTAGACATACTCCCTCGGGGCATGGTTGCTTCGGGAAGTACCTGTGTCGCATAAACAGGGAGCCGGACGCCCGGTGTCACCACTGCGTCGACTGCCGGGAGGATACGGCGCGGCATACGCTGGCAGAATGTGCCGCTTGGGAGGAGCCGCGTCGTGTCCTCGTCTCAGAAGTAGGCAGTGACCTATCGCTGCCGGCCGTTGTCGAGTCGATGGTCGGCAGCGAGGGGTCCTGGGACGCGGTGGTATCCTTTTGCGAAACAGTCATGTCGCAGAAGGAGGCTGCGGAAAGGGAGCGGGAGATATCTTCCGCGCACCCTGCCCGCAGCAGGCGCACCGGGCGTCGGCGGAGGGCGGATAACGCCCTCTTCCAGCCCCCCTAAATGGGTCCAGGGGCGACGGATCTGGGGACATCCGTCGCCCCCTATTGTACGGACCCGAGATGGTGGCGCGTAGTGTTCCACGCGCGCCTCTCTGTGATGTATGGGGGGGAGTTTAACACCTCACTCCCCCCCAACGTGAGGAGGCCCGCAAAGGCGGGCCGGCACCAGTTGGGGATCGCGGAAGACATATTGGTTCCCGTGGTCCCCGACGTAGGTGTGGGACGGAACACCGGGGTGGTTTTAGTCAGTAAGAGTCTGACAGACCCCTCCGCCCACCCCAGGGCGGGGGACATCCATGAGGATTTCCACCTCGTGATCAAAAAAAAAAAAAAAAAAAAAAAAGGTAGACATACTCCTTCACAACGTCGAGAACCGACCCTTCGATGCGAATTGGACTCGGCAAGACATGCGCATTGTACATGACTTTGGTCTTGTCCAAGTTCATGCCGAGGCCTACCCGCCGAGAGACTCCATTTAGGCTATGCAGCATCTGGTCTAACTGTCCCAGTGTCTCTGCCATTATGACGATGTCGTCGGCAAAACGAAGGTGTGAGATGTACTCGCCGTTTACGTTGATCCCCTGTCCAGTCCATTCTAGCGTCTTAAATACGTCCTCCAGCGCGTTGCTGAACAGTTTCGGGGATATCACATCCCCCTGTTTCACCCCTCTGAGCAGTTTGATTGGGCTGGTTGTTGTATCCTGGATCTGGACAGTCATCGTTGCAGCGTCATACAAACACTTCATCACCTCGATGTATTGCCGTCAATTCGACATCGTTGCAAAGAGGCCAGAACTGCCCAAATTTCAAAGGCTTTCTCGTAGTCCACAAATGCCATACACAGCGGCTGATTGTACTCTTCGGTCTTCTGTACAATTTGCCGAACAGTATGGAAGTGGTCTACGGTGCTGAAGCCTTTTCGAAAACTGGCTTGTTCTTGTGGCTGGAACTCGTCAAGTCTCCTGGCGAGACGGTTCGCGACGACCCTCGAAAACAGCTTGTATACGTGGCTCAAGAATGAGATGGGTCTATAATTCTTCAGCAAGGTTTTGTCACCTTTTTTGAAGAACAGAACCATCGCACCCCTGCTCCACGCTTCAGGAGTTGTACCCTGTAGGATGACGGAGGTGAAGAGACTCGCGAGCTCTCTTATGACTGGAGCCTCGCCCGCTTTAAGGAGCTCTGTCGTTATTCCGTCATCACCTGGTGCCTTATTGTTCTTAAGCTACTCGAGAGCCGCCCTAATCTCGCACTGGTCGACATCCGGGATGTCTTCCGTGTAGTGGCGCGTTAGTTCGGCTCGATGGTCATCTTCGCTATGTCCCGTTGGTTTCAGCGTCCGCGTTGAGTACAGATGCCCGTAAAAGTTTTCAAGTTCCTCGAGTATCTCGGACTTCGAAGTCACGATTTTGCCATCCGCCGTTCTTAGTTTCGTCAGATGAGACCTCCCTAATAGCCGAGCGAACACTTTCGATCCTCGGTTCTGCTCAATCGCAACCTTGATGTCACGAGTGTTGGAGCACTGAAGGTCACGTCGTGTCAGCTTTCTAATTTTTAGGTTTAAGGTCCTCTTATCTGACGAAGACGGCTGCGTGGATGGCAACTCTCGTCTTTCCTTCATAAGTCCGAGAGTTTCCGAGGAAAGTTTCGACACCTTACTTTTTCGCTGCGACGGGAAAAGTTTGCGGGATACTTCGCATAGCGCTTTGACCACCTCATCGGCTTTCTCGTCGACAGTGCCGGTGATTTCCAGCAGAGCGAATCGATTTTGAAGTTCCAGGAACTTTTCGGATCCCAAAGCAGCTTGGAGCTGCATAGGTCGGAGGGTAGGCCTCATCATGCGGATTCTCTCAGCACGAAAATTTATATTTAGAGTGCCTCGTACATGTCTGTGATTGCTTCCGGTATTAAACCTGCTGATCACGGAGACATCTCTAAATATTAGGTTGGGGAAAAAGTCTTTTCGCATTATAGTATGTATGAACTTGTAATAAAATCTCTTTGGCTATACTATTTGTATCTGGCTGGTTTTGGTATCATTGAAAGTTTAAATTTTGAAGAACATAATTCCAAATTCAAATTAGGAAAATATGTGATTTTCATTTGTTTTTCGTACCGTCAAGATGAGTGAATCTAATGAAGAAATTCGATACATTTTAAAATTTTACTACAAAAAAGGTAAAAATGCAACGAAAGCCGCGAAAAAAATTTGCGATGTTTATGGACCTAGTGTACTGTCTGTGAGAGTAGCACAAATTTGGTTTAAGCGTTTTCAATCCGGAAATTTTGATGTCAAAGATGCACGTCGCTCTGGTCGCCCTATTACGGATAAAATGGATGCCATTTTTGAAAAAGTGGAGCAAGATCGGCATACCAGTAGTTACGATGTAGCTGAAGACCTGGAAATTGACCACAAAACAGTTTTGGCGCATTTGAAAAAAACTGGGTACACTAAAAAGCTCGACATTTGGGTACCTCACGAGCTCACTGAAAGAAACCTAATGAACCGTGTACTCATTTGTGATTCTTTATTACGACGTAATGAAACCGAACCATTTTTGAAGAAGCTGATAACTGGTGATGAAAAGTGGATCACGTATGACAAGAACGTGCGAAAAAGGTCGTGGTCAAAGGCCGGTCAGGCTTCACAGACTGTGGCGAAACCCGGGTTAACTCGCAACAAGGTGATGCTGTGTGTGTGGTAGGATTGGAAGGGCATTATTCATTATGAGCTGTTACCACCAAGTAGGACCATCGGTTCTGAACTCTACTGCGAACAACTGATGAGATTAAAGCAAGAAGTTGAGAGAAAGCGGCCGGAATTAATCAACAGAAGGGGTGTGGTTTTTCATCATGATAACGCTAGACCTCACACATCTTTAGCCACCCAACAACAATTAAAAGAGTGTGGCTGGGAGGTGTTAATGCATCCGCCGTATAGTCCTGACCTTGCACCTTCAGATTTCCACCTGTTTCGGTCTCTTCAGAATTCTTTAGGCAGTGTCAGGTTAACATCACGAGAGGACTGCCAAAACCACTTGTCGCGGTATTTTGACCAGAAGTCCCAAAATTTCTATAGCAATGGGATCATGTCCCTACCTACAAGATGGCAAAAAGTTATCGAACAAAATGGTACCTACATACTTTAGTTAAATGTAAATAAACTTTACTAAAAAATGTTTTGAATTTTCTTAAAAAATGCAAAGAAAGTTTTTCCCCAACCTATTATATGCTTTTTATCCGTCATGATGAAGTCTATCTCGTTCGTCGTCACGTTATCAGGGCTCTGCGAGGTCCACTTCCTCTGGGGTTTCTTTTCAAAGAACGAGTTCATCATGAAAAGCCCCTCCGACTCTAGGAAGTTGACCAGCAGTTGCCCCCTGTGATTCCTGCGCCCCAAGCCGAATGGTCCGACTTTCTATTCGCCGCGTTCTTGTACTCCCACCTTGGCATTGAAGTCCCCCATAACAACGTTGTATTGGGCCTTTGTTGTACTGTGTATTGCCTTGGCAATATCTTTGTACATGGCCTCGGCTGTCTCGTCAGAGTATGTCGAGGTCGGCGCATATACCTGTATCACTTTCAGGTAGTACCTGTCAGTGAGTTTCAGTACAAGGTACGCTACCCGTGTCGACACATAACTGATTTCTACAACGCTGCTAGTGAGTTCCTAGTTGACCAGAAAGCCGACACCGCCTTGGGAGAGCTGATCACCTTCGCGGAAGTAGAATAGGTGGCCTGACTCCAAGGTTATCGTATCCTCCCCCTGTCTTCGGAATTCCGATAACCCCAGTATATGCCAGTTAATGCGACCTAACTCTACCTCAAGTTAGGCAAGGTGATGGTCCAGCCTCATCGAACGTCCATTGTACGTAGCCAGATGTAGTCGTCGTTGGTAACCTGCCGTAACCCGGGGATTCTTTGCACCCCCGTCCCGCCGTTACCGTGACCGCTACTTTGACCAGGAATAGCGGGACCACCGGGAACTGGGGGCCATTGTTTTGGCACTTTAATCATGTGGAGGTTTAATGCCCGTAGTCACCACGCTGGGCAAGCGGGTTGGTGACCGCAGAGCCATTCCTTTCGCAGCGATGACGCTGCTGCCCGTCATCGCTCTGGAGAATTTTGTCACTAAGCGAATTTACCATTTTCAGAAGTTGACGTTATGAGATGTTGACGTTATGAGAAGTTGACGTTATGAGAAGTTGACGATATGAGAAGTTGACGTTATGAGAAGTTGACGTTATGAGAAGTTGACGTTATGCGAATTTGTCATTGTGAGAATTCCACATTTTGAGAAATTGGCATTATGCGAATTTGACACTCTAAGAAGTTGACATTCTGAGAAGTGGACATTTTGCGTCTGGTTGTCATTCTAAGAGTTTAACATTATGAGATGATACGGATTGTTACAATGACATATACGTCC
The DNA here is from genome assembly GCA_947507805.1 of Aporophyla nigra. Lineage (NCBI taxonomy): Eukaryota > Metazoa > Arthropoda > Insecta > Lepidoptera > Noctuidae > Aporophyla > Aporophyla nigra. The sequence goes on along the minus strand of OX382321.1, from coordinate 6,765,424 downwards.
GACCCGAAACAAAAAATTCTTATTACTGAATAAAAACTGAACAGCGCGTGGCGTTTCTTTATAGTGCGTCCGTGTTAACCGGTTTTTATTGCTCTAAACCGTTTAATCCGAAAAAACCTTTATATAAAACTCTTCCAAATATCGGTTTAAAAAAACCGGTTTATGCGAACGAAACCAAAAGTAAAAGGTTTTGCGTCAAGTACATAATAACGGTTTGAAAATTTAACCGGTATCCGAGCCTTGTGTGCCGAACGTACGTGTCAGTGATGTTGTAGTGATTATAGCAAAGAGAATATAACCACTAGAGAGCGTATACGCCGATTTCTTCTAAGCACACGACTCACCACTGCGGGCCGGGGGACGAGGAAGAATGCGCGGCTGCAATTGGTCAGTTCAAGGTCAAGTTTCGTGGGTATGCCCGTCGTGGGGCTGGTTTACTTCATTAAGGGAAAATAGTCGATATCGATAAAATGGATTTTAAAATTGTGATAAATACTCAATTAAAATCAAAGAAATCATATTTAATCAAAATCAATCACTAATAAAATTAAAGTTAGAGAATCCAAGAACAAAATTTATGCCACTATCATATTTGGTGTAGAAACGGAGTCGAATATCATCCCCAAGGCAGAAGTTACTATGGCCACGTGAGTTTTGGCGCCAGTTTACAAACGGATTGTCAAGACGAAGCTAAACAAGCCACAGTATTCGAATTGAATAAAACTTACATTAATTTTTGTTTTTATTTTCGATATAGATTTTCAGCTATTAAAGGTAACAGCACTAATTTTTACGATAAAAATACAAAGGGAAAGTAAGGGATAGATGCATTAGAATTGTCTAATGAAAGAACGAGACTTTTCCAAAAGACATCAACGCGGGACTCAACAGTGTGCTGGTTTATCCAACCACCATTTTAAATAGACCTCTACGGTGGATAATAATCTGATTAAATCAAAATTATTTTTCGTACTGTTTACGTACCGATGAAAAGTTATGCGATCCTTTTTATAACTAGAAGTTTTGGAATGTTTCCCACACCACTTCACCGCGCATGAAGGCATTTTGATGCGTTATAATTGCAGATGAATTTATATTATTTGCATTAATTTAGCGTGCACAGAGGTCTAACAATTGGTCACAACTAAAATGGTTACTAGAACCGTAGCCTATGCATAGGCGACAAAATACTAATAGTTTTCGAGCGGCGGGGCACTGTATGCGCAGTCAAGTGGTTATATAGTCTTTGGATTATAGACAACAATAGACCGCGAAGTGCGTGGACCAAAGGCCTCATCAAGGCTGTGTATCACGGCAACGATGGTATCGTCCGTGTAGTAGATGTTAAGACTGTAAATGGGGTCCTACGTCGACCCGTAGCGAAGATTATTGTGCTTCCCACAGACCAAGAGTTGTAAGTCGGTTGAACCCTGTTACAGGGGGTGGAATGTAGGCGAAGCCCAATAAAACAAGCTATAGTTAATGTTAATCTTTCATTGTTATTGTGGGCAAAGCCCAATGAAACTAGCTATCCATTAACACCAATATTTCCATTCTAAAGTAAAAGGTAACTAAGTTATAGCCCATGTAAAATACCTAAATAAATACCTAAATGTTCTTTCGTAACCAGTAATAGATATCTAAGATAATAACAGACTTGAATACCGTAGAATGTTAGTAATAACAATGTATTAACTTATGTTTTAGCCTGTTGAATGCAAAATAGCTTGTAGGAAACAACCTGTTAGAATCTAATTAGATTATAATGCCAGTGTCATTGTTTACTTAAGACTAATTACCGTTTGGATACCTTAATTGTAAATGCCTAACCATTAAACGTGTAGTTCAGTAATCATGGTGCAAGAATGTATGCTCCAATAGGACGACGTCTATTTGTTAATCCAATAAGAAACTAGGAGCCTTGAACTTCCTTACACGTGTTTTCGAATTCTCGACAGGTCGAGACCTGCTCCTTTGGGAAAGTCCATTTTTAGCATTTGTAATTGGCGGAGCGCCCGGGAAGTAAGGAAGTGCGTAGGACACTTGCACTATGCGATAAAACCTATATAAGGGCCGAGTGCCTATTTTTAGTTTAGTCTTTATACATTTTTACACGAATCATCAAGTTAACACGTAGTGTTTGTGAAGTAAGTGGCTACGCTGTCCACTGCTTAGTCGCGATGTACCCTATAACTAGTTAGCCAGTCTTCAGTAATGTGTAGCTAGGATTTAATTGTGTGTACTACTTATTCTGACTGTATTTTATATTGTGTGCTGTGTATCTACTGTTTCTTATAACCATTTTATGTGTGTGATTTCTCTGTAATTTTCTATATCATTTCTGTGTACAAATATAAGCAAAGATTGCGATATTCTGACTGGTTTAATTTCACTCTTTCGTCAAGGGAACACCGTCACCCCCGCCTACAACACCTGACTCCCGTTTTAATAACAAATCGTTTGGCTCAACTCTCGGAAAGATCATGATTACTGAGAAAGAAAGAAAACAACATTAAAAAAGGACCCACCTGTGGATTGTGCATCAACAGCAGTTATTAAACTTGATTAGAAATTATTCAAGCATAAAATATGCCCTCTGCCTCTTTCAAAATTAGTTAATATTACATTTTTTAGTCGCTTGCATTAATAAATGATTTTATTTCTGCAAATGGTCTTTTGAGGAAAGCGCCACACAGATTGAGTGGACCTGTGACTGTCCAATTATCATCTCCCTACCCTTTTTCTACTCTTACTCAAAACTATGGAGCTCAACGATTTGACGAAGACACCGGAGGGGTAATTGCGGAACTTTTTATCGATAGGAATTGGTTTAACGTTCATAGTTAAACAACATTCATTGCGTTATTTACGTTGCTGAGCCGACAATTTATTCGAACAAATAACGCAATGGTTTAGAAATAATCTTCAATCCCATTCAGATTCTGATAAATTGTGCATTTCGCAATTAGGGTGCAGTTGCATATATCTGTTTGATCAATGCATACTAATATTTTAAACAGGAAAGTAACTCTGCCTGTTACCTTTTCACGCCTCAACTACTGAACGGATATCGATGAAATATGGAACACAGGTAGTCCATTACCTGGGTTGAAACACAGGATACATACAACTGAAGGAACACGGGTGGGTTTTAGTCAGTAAAAGTCTGAGACACCCTCCCGCTCCGCCCAGAGCAAGAGACGTTATTTGATGATTTACCAAGCACAAAAAAGCGAGGAATTCTCTCGACTTTTCAAGAGCTAGGACAATGAGCAGGGTCACTGCGTGGTAGTGCCAGTACCTACATACAGGTAAATAAATAAAGTCAGTAACTTGAACTGTCAATGCAAAACCTTTTTTGAGTTCAAGGCTTCAGTATTGGCGGGGGTTACCTGGGAGTATAAGTAGTGTTTTCTTTGAGAATGCCGAGTGTATTCAAAGTCCAAAAGAAATGCATCTTGTGCCATCTAGATTGTACTACAATATGTTAACATTACTTTATAAATTCTAACTTTACACTACTTACACACGAATGAAATATTTTTGCATAAACAAATCTATTTTAAAGCTTTTAAGGTTTTTAAAAGCCAGTATGTGTTTATGTGCCCATGTAGACCACAAGTAGAAATACCTTACGGGGAAACGGCATCACTACAAATTCATACTAATATAACAGTCTATAAATTAATATTATAAAGGGGAAAGTGTGTCTGTTTGTCCGTCTTTCACGGCAAAACGGAGCGACGAACTGACGTGATTTTTTAAGTGGAGATAGTTGAAATGATGGAAAGTGACATAGGCTACTTTTTTTTTCCTTTTTAAGTGGCTGGGGTGTAGTTAGAAAAGCCGCATGTAGCATGTTCGCGTGTGTCCAATGCCCAGAATCTTTACATTCTATCCCCAAATGGAAAGACATATATCGTCTACAGTAGTGTATTAAAATAACATTCTGTTAGGAACCGTGTTACCCCGATTTTAACGCGAGCGAAGCCGTGGGCGAGTTAGTATATAAAACAAAGTCGCTTCGTTCTGTCTGTACCTATATATGCTTAGATCTTTACGCGGATTTTGATGCGGTTTTTTTTTAATACATAGAGTGATTCAAGAGGAAGGTATAATATAACGTAGGTATAATACGCGGGCAGAGCCACTGGCAAAAGCTAGTTACTCATAAGGTGTACCTTATGAACCATTTGTAACATCCTCTGAACCTGCGTTGTGCAAATAAATTATGATTTGATTTGAAATTCAATGCTAATTTCAATGCAGTTTTATTTGCAAAGGTCTGCTTGGTCTAAGCGTAAAAGCGATAGTGAATAGCACCGTGTATTGTGGATAGTTTGAATAAATACCTAAGTACTAGTTTCTGCCCGCGACTTCCTCCGCGTCAATTTTTGCCAGTTTTCGTCCATTTTTCGTTGCTGCTCCGCTCCTTTTGATTGTAGCGTGATGTCATATAGCCTATAGCCTTCCTCAGTAAATAGGGTACCCAACACAAAAATATTTTTTCAATTCGGACCAGTAGTTTTAGAGGTTAGCGCGCTCAACCAAACAAACTCGTCAGCTATATAATATTAAGTATAGATATAGATAATGCTTTTTCTTACATTTTGACCGCCTAATAGTATTGCAGTTTTTATGGGGGGCAGCTTCTAGCCAAGTTACAACCGTTTCGTGTCGAATTCCGTTCTCCAATCGGTAACGCCTCGGTGTCAGCAATTGTAGAAAACGATAAGTTGGTTCGGTGTCAGCAATTGTAGAAAACGATAAGCCATGTTGACGCGCCTGAGTCGGCCGCTCGTTCTACAATGTCTTTAGAAAAACGACATTATAACAAAGGATATAGCGTTGAACATTGTAGAAACGATAACAATTCATTCTATCATTTTGAACGATGTGAACTTGGCTACGAATTTTCTATTCGTTTGTTCTAACCACGTGACTTAACGCTGAGATGATTTCATTCCTATACATTTGATTAGTTTTCGACTAGCGTTAACGATTGCAGATTATCTACTTGGCTAGGGGTGCAGCAGTAGTTCCTGAGATTAGCGCGTTCAACCAAACAAACAAACTTTTCAGCTTTATAATATTAGTATAGATTTAGAACTTTATATTCCTCAAACAATTTATAAAGATCTGCCTCAATTGTGTAGTGTTCACAAGCTAGTTCCTCAATAAAATCAGTATGTAAAGTATCTCCAAATCAAAGAGAAGAAACAGGTGAATCATTGGTACTTTGAAGGTCAATTTCTACGCACAATTGAGGAAAATCTGTGTTAAAAGAATCTGTACTATGATTCAAAATATACTTATACGGAAAGAAAAACACTAATTATTATTCGCAACACGTTTGTAATGTTTTTTTCCTCTTGATTCACCCCCTTCTATAGCGAGTGAGGAGTTAACGTAAACACGGCTATACCTCAAGGTAAAGGTTTCCAGTATAAGCTGACATCTCAATGTACAGAAAGCCATTGTATAGGCTTTCCGTCGCGAGGTCAGCTAAAACTAGAAATGTGTAGCTTGACTTGTAGCCGTGTGTACAGGCGCGAGCACATAAAGCTACTACAATCTGTCAAATTTCTTTAATATAAAATATCTTAGGATAACCAACACACTGTTATCTGATCCCAAACTAGGCAGAGCCTGTACTATGGTAACCAAACAACTGATAAATATAGTTATATATTTCTAAATACATGTCATATTATAGATAAATTACACCCAGACACAGAACAAATGATTGTGCTCATCACACAAACATTTGTACTGGGTGGGAATCGAACCCACAACCTCAGTCTTTGCAGTCAGGGTCACTAATCACTAGACTAACAGGCCAGTCCTAAATATGTTTTCAACTTTATCGCTAAAGCACTAGGTTCAAGGTTGATTGGGATAATTTGACAGTTTCGGGTAGGTTGATGTGCATGTCTGTACATCAATGCCATAAGCACGAATATACAGGATGTAAGGGTGAACACCGTTGTCACTTAACCAATGGGTAGCTTGACTTAAATATAAAATAACAGAGCGAGTTAAAAAAAAAAACCTAAAAAAGGTTTAGAATGAATTTACGCGCGAGAAATGAGCGACGCTACGACGCGGCGTTACGTGCGCTCGCTAGCGAGACTGACAGCGGACTGACTGGGGTCGTGACCCGTGCGTCGGCGTCGGGCCACGCGGCGTATTGAGACACAAGTTTGTTGCCCTCGCGCATAAGGTGAAATGTTCTTGTGGAAAAATGCAGATTTTCTTTAAAAAAAAGGTTGTTTTTTTCCATTGATTTTACGTTCTATTAACGAAACCAAATCACTGGTTTCAAGGATATCGGTGTTTACCCTTACATCCTGTATGTAAACAAGGTCAATATAAATTAGCTAGCGAGACTTCGCAGACGTGCTGAAACATGATCGAACAAAAAATAAAACAGTTTTTTTTATAAATTACTTAGTTATTGTTGAGCGGTTCTTCTGACTTTGTTTCTTTGCTCGGGTCCTCGGCGCCGTAGCGTGATTTGTATGTGAAAAAAAAGAATAGTTCAAATCCGACTAATGGGTACACGTACTGCTAGACTGCTACGGTCGCGAAATATGTTCGAAAGAATTGCCGTGCCCTGAAGGAACACGGGTGGGTTTTAGTCAGTAAAAGTCTGACACGCCCTTACTCTACACCCAGAGTGGGAGACGTCAAATGAAGATTTCCCACCCACAAAAAAAAAGCATATACATTTTGGAAGGCAATAAAGTTTTGAGTATTTTATATTATACTAGCTTTTGCCCGCGGCTTAGCCCGCGTGGATATCGGAAATTAACGCAGGAGGACGAACTACCGCGGTAAGATGTGTTAATTCAGGTTATATTATAGGTAATAGCCGTTACCCGTGACTTCGTCCGCGTGGTATTTAACAAAAAGTTTTTCATAAAAACTGTCCTTGAAAACTACGCTGACATACGTCTCAAAATTCTGCGTGTTTTTAGTTTTTTTAAACTATTATTTGTTTTTTCTAAAATAAAAGTAGCCTTAGTTACTCCTTGTTTCATCAGCTATCTGCCAGTGAAAGTTCCGTCATATCGGTCCAGCCATTTCAGAGATTAGCCGGAACGAACAGACAGACAGACAGACAGACAGACAGACAAAAATTGTAAAAAATGTTGTTTTGGTATATGTACCATGTATACATCCATATACACTTAGTAAAAAGTAGTTATTTTAATGTTAAAAACAGACACTCCAATTTTATTTATTTGTATAGATGTATAGATTACACTACGTGTGAGAGCGAATCATATTTTTATCAACATAGACACTGACCTGCAAATAGCAAAAAAGTAAGGAAATTAGAAATTCGCGGGCTAACTCAGCTCATTCACCTTAAATAAACACTCTTCCGGACCTAGGAGCAGAACGTTCTAGATGTTCTACTCCCAGGTCCGGAAAAGTGACCATGGTCAACAACCACAACGCCTGCACCAAAAAGGCAGTCCCACATCACCATCACAGCAGCAGCCTATATAGTTCCCACTGCTGGGACACAGGCCTCCTCTCGGTGAGAGGGAGCGAGCCATAATCCACCACGCGGGCCCTGTGCGGGTTGGTAGATATCACATGTCTTCGAATGTTTGTTTCTAGAACATACCAGTTTCCAGACGATATTTTCCTTCACCGTTTTGAGAGCAGTGGTGATGAGATAATTTACACAAAGTAAAGCGCCTGCTTGGGTTCGAACTCACGACCTACTTACTACTCGTAAGTTGCGGTCGTTACTACTGAGCCAGCTATAATCTAACTTTATTTTACTAAAACAGCAGAACAAATACAAGGATAACTATAGAAGTAGCATAAACACTACTAACGACATTATAAACAACTTTAAAGAAAACTTTAAATACTAACTTTTTAAAGAAATAGTCATTCAAGTGAATTTAAAAGAACTTAGAGCGTTTTATTGATGATTTTAATGCTAATAATTATGTAATTACATACGTGTTACGATCGCGAAAAATATTTAATCAACATACAGTCTAACACTGACCTGAAAATAGCAAAAAAAAAAAAAAGAATATTTAATCTTCGCGGGCTACCTGAGTTCACTCACCTTAAACAGACAAATTTTTCCGGACCTAAGACCAAGGGGCTTGCTCTTCAACCTAATTTTAATTCCAATCTAAAGCCAATACGATTCCAATGTTAATTTTGCATACACGTGATTCGGTACTCTTGAAAACAAGAGTGTCAACATTAACAGAACAACAACAACGCCCGATCCCGATTCCACTTAGTTCTCCAAAATGGTCACCCAATTTAAACACATTTTGGCGCTAGCGTCGAACTCAAGAATACGAAACGTCAAAATTCCAATGTCAATCGATCGGAATTAAAATCAAGAGTAAGCACCCTGATCATTCCGACCCAGCCCGTGCCTTGCTGCCCTCTACCAGCGATCCCCTAAGCCGAGGTCTGTACCCTACAGGTGGTGCCCTTACCGAGTAGTCGCTCTAGTATTAAGTTGTTTAAGCCCTGGAGGAGGCCATAATTTATTAAGGTAGCCACAGGCAAGTCCGGTTAAGCAGCCGACAACCTCGTAGGTTGAACTGAAATAAAAACTTTTTTACAAAAAAAAACAAGCGACTTCCTTAAAAACACTACAAAGTGAAAAATAACTTTAATTTCGGAAGTCGGTGTCTTAGGATCTGTATTTATGGTTTTTTACCATCGACTTCCGAAATTAAAGTTATTTTTCACTTTGTACTGTTTTTAAGGAAGTCGGTTGTTTTTTTTTTTGTGAAAAAGTTTTTATTTTTAAATTTTTAGTTGTGGTATCCACCCGCACTAATTCCAAACAAACAATGCATATTTAAGCGATAGCAGAAATCGCGGTTGATTTGCTGTCATTTTTTAAAGAGTTCCGGTGTCTGTCTCTGGAACTCATCATCAGATCTATATGAAATTTATATGGGTCCATTACCAAACAAAAAAAATATTTTGCAAATCCGTCTATATATGACGGAGTTATGGCCAAACATATTAAAAAAAAAATACAAATATAAACATCCGAATTGAGAACCTCCTCCTTTTTGAAGTCGGTAAAAAAAATACCTTGGACCAGAACAGAAAACACCACGGTCAACAGTCACAAAGAGGCAGTCCCTCATTTATGTAAATATTATGATGGCATACTTGTAACTCTGCCGGTGACACGAAAGTAAAGTCCCTACTCTGTAGGTACTTATGACACAGGTTATCTGTTGAGTATGCCGCGAAATTTACATTAACACGCCACGTTACAAGTAATAACAGAAATCCAACTAACTTATACGGGTTGACATTTTATACAAGACGTGAGTTTTAAGTTTCTCTTTGAGATTTTTACCTTCTTCAAAAATTTCACCGGATATTCTAGCTATGAATATGAGTAACTTTCGCTGTGAGAATTGCATCGTAATTGCGAGGCCTTCCAACTCTGCGTCTTCCAGTAAGCGATCGCCACTCCTTTCGGCTCCATCGGCCATCTGTTCTGCGAGCAATATGCTCTGTCGTCTGCTACTTAAGTTTAGCAAATCATCGCGCTATGCCGGTTACCTTGGTTCTCCTACGGATCTCTTCATTTTTTATTCGATCACGTAGGGATCCTCCAAGCATAGCTATCTCCATTACCCTTTGGGTGACTTTTAATCTCACCCAAAAGTCAATGGAGAGGGGTATTACAAACTAACCTAACCAATATATGGAACTGCTGATTTTAGAGGACTAAAATATCTTAGGAATATGAGCATGTGTACCGTGTGGTGCCGGACGTAAAGAATAACACCACCCCATTTCTTCCCGTGGGTGTCGTAAAAGGCGACTAAGGGACTTACTAGAGAATGGGCAGCAGCGTTCTCTATGTATTTTACCACAATACTGCGATCACCAACCCGCCTGCCAAGCGTGGCGATTATGGATTGGGGGAGGCCTAAGTCCAGCAGTGGACGTCTTGCGGCTGAAATGATGATGAATGATGATGAGCATGATTTTATGTTGTATGATCGTTTGCCCTTAACCATTGCATATCCAATTCTGAGTTGAACTGCTAAAACTATAATAATTAAATTTCCACGCATGATGATTTATAAAATAGAACAAAAACAATTTCACAATTTAAATACAAGAATTAAAGGACGAGTTCTCGACCTGCAATTCAAGAGGAAAACCTAGAAAGCTCCGGTTCTATGTGATGCCGGACATAAACAATAACACCATCACATTTCTTCCAGTGGTTGTCGTAAGAGGCGACAAAGGGACTTACTAGAGAATGACCAGCAGCGTTCCCTACGCATTTTACCATCATACTGTGAACGCCATCCCGCTTGCCGAGCGTGGTGATTATGGCAAATTCCCTCGCAAATTTGGGGAGGTCTATGTACAGCAGTGGACGTTTATGATGAGAAAGCTGATCAAAGGATAAAATTTCCTAAAAATAAATTAAGAATATTCAAGATTACTGCTTCGTTGGGTTCCATTCCCGGGTCACGCAGTGTTATTGAGATTTTCAACCTGGAATGTCTAATAGCAACCAAAGTCTGGATTTGAGTTCGTGTGATGGCAATAGGCTCGCCCTCTATTACATGAGACTTAAACATAACTAGCAAAATGTGGGTGTCCTATACGTAGTGTTGCAAAGGACTCGAGTCCTTGAGTCGTAATTTTAAAGACTCGACTCAATTATGCAAGACTCAGTGTGCTCAAAAGGCTCGGAGTCTAGAGTCAAGCCGAGCCCGAATCATTCTCGAGTCTAAAAAAGGGACTCGAGTTTTAAAAAGGACTCGAGTTTTAAAAACGCCTCGAGTCTTAAAATGAACTCGAGTCTTGTACTCGAATAACTCATCAGATTTTTTTTTACGCAAAGTTACATCATAACCACTACTTTGAATAGGGAAGATGCAAATATAATATTTATGAAAATTTTATGATTAAAATGTTAAAAAAGTATAAAAGAAGGGCCACTGCAATGTTTTTATTTTACATAATGTTGATTTTTAACAATAATTTCGTATTAAAATTACTTGAAACGAAACGTATTTCAAAACACCAATCAGCGTTTAGTGACGTCACTCCCGTTACGGCGACTTGTTGAGGTTATGGTTGTAAAAGTGAATATTATTTTATGGGAATATTAATTGCGTTTTTTAAATAAAAATGATAGTTGGGATTATCAAAGCAGACTCCAGGAATTTATTTACCAAGAGTCAGTGTGTCAACGAATGAGATCTTTTTTCAGAAAAAGGTTTCCTCCACACATTTTAAACTTTTACCAATTATCGACGTCGATCTCAAACTGTAAAATTAAAAATCTACTATAGACAAGTTTTGTAAGTATTAGGTAGGTAACTAATGTGTTTTTACGTACAAGCAGATTAACTAAGCATACTCGTATAACAAGTATATTCGCCTTATGACGTATAACACACACGACATACAAGTATGTTCGCCTTATGACTTACGTCAAAGTGTTCTTCACAGCATCGAATAGTGGTCTTTGGAGAATAATTGTCATTTCTTTTTGCAGCTTAATATCACTTTTTTCTCAATTTTGGGTCAGAACGTCTAGTCAAAAACAATTTATTTGGAAACTTTGTTGAAGTAGACAGGGACACATTGGCACAAAAGATGAGTCAACACGGCTTTTTTCGGAATATTAGTGGTATTGCTATGATCACCTGATGTTGATGGTTGGTTGGTTGGTTGGTTGTGTGGTTGTTTTAAATTTTTATAAAATATATCTTGAAAGTCGAAAAAATATGCAAAAGTATGAAAGCCGACGAACAAAATACGGCCAGTGACAGATAGGAATGATGTCATCGGAACTATAGGTCCGTTTTCGCGGGAAAATTTAAACTGTCAATTTGAAACCGCATTTTCTCCGATAAATTACAATGTTTTAATTTTTTAATATATTTGTGGTCTATTCTACATGGAATTCTTTAAAGTGAAAACAAAAATAAAAATATTGGATGTTCCCTATTTATTGCCCTCTTTCGAGTCTTTTCGAATGATGAGGTACAAGTTTCATCTTCATGCTCCGAGTTTTTCTTTAAGACTCGGGTTCATTTTAAGACTCGAGTCCTTTTTAAGACTCGAGCCCTTTTTAAGACTCGAGTCCTTTTTAAGACATGAGTCCTTTTTAAGATTCGAGTGCTTATATGTAGCCTTTTGAGCACACTGAGTCTTGCATAATTGAGTCGAGTCTTTAAAATGAGGACTCGAAGACTGTAGTCCTTTGCAATTCTACCTATATGTACATCTCTGCCAAACCCTTATACAGGCATGATGTTATATAATATTCAAGAATATTAACAACTACTTAATACCGTGAAACATTTCTAGAAAAAAAAACCTTTAACAATATTATAATTAATAATAAAAATAAATATCTTAGGACAACCAACACACCGTTATCTGATCCCAAACTAGGCAGAGCCTGTACTATGGTAACCAGACCACTGATAAACATACTTATATATTTCTAAATACATACATATTATAGATAAATTACACCCAGACACAGAACAAATGATCGTGCTCATCACACAAAGATTTGCCCTGGGTGGGAATCGAACCCACGACCTCAGTCTTAGCAGTCAGGGTCACTTACCACTAGACTAACAGGCCAGTCAAAAGTTATGGAAAGTGGACCTTCTGATTCAATAGTTGTATGTAAATATCTGAATCATTTTTGTCTGATATATAAACTGGACTGTACTGTGTATTGCCGTAGTGTTGTTCCCGACATCACGCTGCGAAAGAGGTACGTACTAGGTAGCTCATCTTCTTTATTTAGATAGATAAATAGATTCATTTATTTGCCTGAAATATAGTGTTTTACAGATTTTAAATCACACAATAGTTAATATTAATTGTTTTCGTTAATATTTCGCCAACTAAATTCAGCATGCAAATTTTGAGATATAATGATGATTCTACAACTTTAAACAAAATAATTAAATTGACATGTCAAAAAAAAAACTAATTAAAAAAATGTCCACATATGTCAATAAAAAACTAAATAAAAAAAAATCCACAAATCAAATTACAAATGTCAAAGAAAAATTGATTCCCTTTATGTCTTAATAATATAAAGTATAGGTGTAGACCCCTCCATGCTTTGTTTAGTTGATCCCGGCTGTCTTTCTTAGATATTTGACAGTCGTTACGGGTCATCAGAACCCCGAAAGTCTGACAGTCAATCATACCAAGGGGTATCATATTACCCAGTAACTGGGTTGTGGAGGTCAGATAGGCAGTCGCTCCATGTAAAATACTGGAGCCCAGCTGAATCCGGTAAGATTAGAAACCAACCACAACGTAGTTGGGAAAAGCTAGGCAGAGTAAAAACTAAAGTGGTTTTTATGAAGACAAAATAATTAATTTCCTTCGTAAATTAAAAAAAAAAAATCGATTTAAATTGTTTCCAAGCTAAGAATTTCTTTGTTTTTTAATATTGGCTAAGCAGCTACAAATTAAGTTTTTCCAATTTGATAGTGCAGCAATTTTTGAAAAATAAGAAATTATAATGCATCTTAGAGAAAAGGGCCTTTTTGGCGAAGCCGTGAGGCACACTATAATACTAGTTTGTCATCGCACCTTACACTGTTATGTTTGAATTGTTTTTTTATACTCTTTCTAGCCTAAGCTAATATTGTGTATTCTAGCTAATATTGTGTGCCTTTTAGTCTGTGCTAAATAATTGTATTTTATTTCTTTTCTTTCAAAAGTTCGAAATACGTAGCACATTAAATACGCGTTGCGAGTCTATGTGGAACGAGCGTAAGCGTACAGTAGTCGCTAAGCACCGCGACTATGCTGCTACGGCGTCGTTCATAATGTTACGACAATGCTCCCAAAACGCTTACTTTGCTACGCTTGCTACGTATGCAATGCAGCATGATTGTTCTTCCCGTCCAGACGGTGTCTCGCGTCCGTTACTGTTTATTTATTTTTTATTTAAAATTTGCGCACACAAAAAGGTATAAAAGCGGACGTAATGCCTCAGGCATTCTCCCGGCTGGAGGTCTAAAAAGTTTTACTTTTTAGAAATCGCCGGGCAAAAATCCGTTTAAGTAGTCATAATCTTATTTCAGATTAACTACGAGATGTCTATCAAAAAAAAATAAAAAAATCAGGCATTCTCTACCAGTCCACCAAGGCTGGTATTTTGCCAAGGAATTTTTCGACGCCATTTTTAATTCGTTGTTAAAATACTTTCTTTTTTCTTTATTCCTTTCTAAATACATATATTATTAAAGTAATTAAAAATTACCGTATAAAATGCACATTATTAAAACAAAATGAGTGTTTTTGTAGTACATTTAAGCTCATTGATATATCTTCAATTTATGGCGGTTGCATCTTTGTTGGCTAGACTGAGTTACTTGATAGAACTTTAAAGAAATTCTTCTATAGAAAACTTAGCCTTGCCCTCGTCTTATCCCTTTCTATACCTGTAAACAAGTGTTTAAATACTTAATAATCTTGTTTATTTTCAGAAACCATGGCTCACGTTTTAAAGATTACTTTCTTGGTGGTGGCAGCATGCTTTGTTCTCTGTAAGTATCTGAAGTGTGCTTGCTATTTTTTTCAGCTTGATTACTATAACCGTAACGTGTGGTGCCGGACGTAAAGAATAACACCACCCCATTTCTTCCCGTGGGTGTCGTAAAAGGCGATTAAGGGACTCACTAGAGAATGGGCAGCAGCGTTCTCTATGCATTTTACCACCATACTGCGATCGCCAACCCGCCTGCCAAGCGTGGCGATTATGGCAAAGCCCCTCAAATTGGGGGAGGCCTAAGTCCAGCAGTGGACGTCTTACAGCTGAAATGATGATGATGATGAAGTCGTGCAATAGAGAATAGTGCTGGACCAGTGGTAACGGCCCTGACATAGACGTTGTAGGCCGCAAGTTCAACCCCAGGCAGGCACTTTAATTTCTGTAAATAATTTCATCACCACTCCTCTCAAAACGGTGAAAGAAAACATCGTGAGGTAACCGGCAGGTCCTAGAATCAAACATTCATATGACATCTACCAACCCGCACAGGGGAGGGAGTGGGCCGTAATCGACCACGCAGGGCCACCTCGTGGTAGATAACGGTCCACCCTCTCTCACCGAGAGGAGGCCTGTGTCCCAGCAGTGGGAATATTATAGGGTGATGATGATGAAATTGGGCTAAAAATCAAGAAGAACTAAAACGGTGTACATAAAGAAAAAACACTCTTCAATTTCATAACCTCTTCATTTGTTGAAGTCTGTTGAACACAATTTCTATGCCCATCAAATTGAAACATTGTTTGTCCTCCCCACAGGCGTATCCCATCCCGTAGAGAAAGCAGAAGTCTCCAATCTGCCAGTGTTGAAGGACCAGCCCGCCGAAATGCTTTTCAAGGCTGATAACTACTCCACAGTTTTCCTGGAGTGCGCCACTGAAGGTCGGGAGAAGGATGTCAAGTAAGTTCAGTCAAGTACAGTAATACAACATAACATACGTAGGTACATCTTCTCTTTCTTCAAAAGGCTCTTCCAGACATGGCCCTGCTTTATTCATCAGGACTGGATTATGCATTTGACCACCATACTGCGATCGACAAAGCGCCAACCTGCCAAGCTAAGATAAGCAACTGATGGATGTTTTCTAAACAAAGTTTATTGATTCAATATCAATCCGGTCAAAAAAAAAAGTTGTAATTTCCTTTTTTTATGGGTGGGAAGTCATCAAATGACTTGTCCCGCTCTGAGCGGAGCGGGAGGGCATGTCAGACTTTTACTGACTTAAACCCGGGTGGGTTTTAGTCAGTAAAAGTTGTTTATTCCTTCAGGTGCCTGTGCTACAGCCATGGTAGTACCTCTTCCGAACAAATCTGTGACCCTGGCAGGGAAAATATTACCCAAATTACGTAACACACTACGGATCCTCCAAACTTCCTAAGTTGAAAGTACCGTTATAATAAAAGCCATAAAAAAGTTACCTACCTAAAATAGCGATCTAAATGTTGAAATGTGTACTAAAACACGCTTCTGACTACACCTTCGGATAAAAATGGTGTGATGTTATAAGAAAGGAAACAACAATTGATGATGAATCTTATTGTTTCCTTCTATTCTCACGTGATTTACCGAACGTAGGTAAACTGAATCATTCTAAGGAAACTGTAAAACTTATCCTTATAAATTCTTACTACTTAGTAATTGAGGAAAACCTATTACTTACATAATTTGTTCTACATTTGATTTATTCATAAAACATTAAAATCAATTTAGTTTCTAAGAAAATGAAGTCTGCATTTGCTCCCTGTTATTCATGGCAATCAGCTCGCCCCATTTACCTAAAACTTAAGTTACGATATTAAATTAAACGTAGATATCCTTTACCGGCCTTTACGTTTTTGCTTACCCTTAAGAAGAAAACTGGCGTGATGCTATCGAAACTTATATTTTAAAGAGAAAAGTTTTGTTTTGTAGATTTTGTTTGGTTGTTACGCTTTCAAGCTAAAACAGCGAAACAGATTTGCATGAAATTCGGCATAGGGGTAGACCATGGCTTAGATTAAAACATAGGATAATTTTTATCCAGATATTCATATGAGGCTTAGATTTCTGTGGTTAAAACCGCAGGATGCAGCTAGTTAAAATGTTGAGAGGATGAATGAAGGACGGCTCACAAAAGGTATTTACAAGGCAGATGTGAGTGGAAACACCGGGAGGGGACGTCCTAGGAGGACATTATAGTGACCTTATTGGTGATGTTCTTCAGAAAGATCAGGTGCGTAATACTCGCAACCGGCGTATGTGTATGACCAATTGTATGAACCTAAACGAGGCAAAAGGAGTGTGGTGTGCAGGTGGCGTTCCGTAGTTTCTGCCTACCCCCATAGGAAAAGAGCGTGAGTTTATGTAAGTACGTGTGTTAAAACGTTAGTTAATATTTATTTTTCCATTGTTGCAGATACTCCTGGCATAAGAACGGCCAGCCTTTCGACTGGGAGAAAGCCGGCCACATCGCCCAGCGCCCTGGAGAGGGTAGCATCATGTTCTTCAACCCCCAACCACAGGACGAGGGAAAATACCAATGCTTTGTCGAAACCCCGGCAGGAATTGCCAGCACGCGCCAAATCAGTCTGAAAAAAGCCTTCATCAAAGTCCCAGAAGTTAAAACCCAGGAGCATACTCCCGTAGAAGGAAAACCTTTCAAACTGGACTGTCCCATTCCAGAATCCTACCCCAAACCTCAGATAGTTTGGAAGACCCAACTCGTTTCTGATCCCACGATCATTGAGCCATTCCTTAGCCGTAGAATCACTTTATCCCCTGACGGAACCCTTTGGTTCTCCAATGTCACGGAGTCAGATGTCAGTCGAAACTTCAAGTATGTCTGCTTTGCCCAAACTCCTGCTGTTGCTGAAGATGTGGTGTTAGCTGAGCATTTAATGAAGGAGATGATTCAAGATAAGACCCCAAGTAACGGAGAACTGGTGCCCCAGTACGTGAGCAATGATATGATGGCGAAGGCTGGTGATGTTACCATGATCTACTGCATTTATGGTGGAACGTAAGTCTTTTTCGCTGTTTACGGTACTAAATTCTTTAACGAAGGAGTAAAATGGTAGAAAACGTCACGGAACGAAAAAGCGGACGACTACATGCCACTTTCTATTATATTGTGTAATAGAAACAGACATTCGTTCGTTTTCATGGTTTTCGGTGGTGCTGAAGCCAATAGAGAGGACAAAATTTAAATCTTTAATCATTTTATAATTTTCCGCTATCTCGGATCTCCATTTTTGAACTTTGTTCCTGAATGGGGTGCCCTCTAGCCTTTTTTTTTATTCACTTGTGGCCTGCTTCTACCTATGTCTCATCGTCTTGGGGCTGCCTTCCAGTTAACCCAGATGCAGCAGAATATAGTATTTTATATGAAGCGACTGTTTATCTGACTTATAACATACTATAAAAAATATTGCAAAATAGCTAATTGGTAATTTGGTATTGTTGTCGCAAGCACGATTACCCACGCTGGGCTCAATCTCCACCGGCCAAGCAGTGTTATTTGCTAGAGAATGCAAAAGAATAAAAAAAATATAAATTCTTATAGGTATTAAATGTTATTTTCAACTCTAGAATTTAATGTTGCAACTATTACATTTAAAACAACAATAAATACAATGATATAAATCATAGCAGTAGCTAAATGTAATACATTTGAAATTAAGTTAGCAAACGGAGTACCGCGAGCCATTTATTTTTTGCATGTGGCAGCACTGGGATGTTGAAGATTAAAAAGAAAGGTCATCTTACGAGGAACAGTACATATTTCTTCCAAGTTTAGCTAAAATACATACAATATTATTTAGAATCTTGCGGAAACAAAATTGAGTCTGTAGGTACTTAGTTTAACGACTTTTTTATACCTTTCCAAGTACGTCAGTAAAGTGTTAGGTATGTCGATATTTATGTTCTTTTAATTGGCATCAACATAATGACTTTAGTCATTCAATATTTATTATTTTTGCTCGGGTTTTTCGTAATTACATTATGTTTACTTGTGATATTTTGATAGCTGTCAATTTTTCATGTCATAATGGATTGAAGATACATCCAAGGAGCACTCTTCGTGAAAAGTTTGAGGCTCGATCACTTCACGGATAGTCTATTACGTATTCGTTATAGAAGGATATCGCAAGACTAAAAACCTTTCGAAGTAAATGATGATGACAGTAATTTAGTTAATTTAAACATAAACATTCTCGGGATATTAAAAATTATATTGTTCACAACTCATTCAAAACAAATTGAAACACAATCGGCAGTCAAAAACATCTATAAAATCATCAATTTACTTCCACAGCCCCCTAGGTTACCCGGCCTGGTTCAAGGACGGCAAGGCTGCTGATGGCAAGCCAGGAGACAGAGTTACGGCCTACAACCGCACCAGTGGCAAGAGGTTGCTCATCAAGGAGACGCTACCGGAAGACGAGGGCGAGTACAAGTGCGTGGTGGACAATGCAGTTGGACCAAAGCAGACGCATACCATGAAGCTAACTGTAGTCAGTGAGTATCATTTTCGAATGCAATTTTAGGAACGGGCATTATATTATTATATTATTTTCATATTCAAATCTTGTTTAGTCTATGTACACAATGTTAATAGGTGGTTACAATGGTTTAAAGGAAACAAAATAAGCACTGTTACAAATCAAGCTTTATATTTTCAGTTTATGCCGACTTCTCATTGTACGAAAAATGTATATAATGCGAAATCAGTCTTATCCGCTTGAGAGTGCAATAAAATTCACGTCAGTGACGTTAAGTGCGCTGTCATCGAAAAAAAAAGGGCGGGAACCCGGCGGGCGGTCGTGCCGATAAGATAAACAAAAGATTTGCCGTCTCGGCTTACAAAAGAGCATTCGAGTGTTGTTTTTATGAATAGATTATGAATGGTCCATTCATTTAGTGTTGAGTGTTTGTTGATAATTAGTTCCTTTATTTTAAAATATAGCTGTAAACATTGACTACTGTTGAAAAACACATCATGTGAACTTTAAACAGGATTATTTCAAAAAGTAAATCGATAACGTATATGTTTTATGACTTTTATTGGTGGGTGGGTTAACTGGAAATGTATAGATTGATATGTAGCCATATGGAGATGTAGGGTACAGAAACATCAAATCATCGGTGATCCTGCCCTTCCCAGACACTTATTTTAAAAATTGAGCAAAAGATGCTCTCGAGTGATAGAAAACAAAAATATTAACTGCTGTTTTCGGCCTGTACCGTTAGGTAATAGGTAGAACGGGCTGGTGTCCGCAACTCCACGTCTGAGCGCGTATTTTGCGTACGGGTGGGAAATCGGTTATTCGATCCACCCCAGCTCCTCGAGGAAGGCCAGCAACGCCTTGACGTTGCTGACTATCTCACGTAGGGTATCTGGGATACCGAAGTACTTGGCCCTGTATGTGACGATTGCCGGGCAGTTTAGAAGCACGTGCGCTGCTGTCTCGTCGTCCTCAATGCAGGCCCTGCACAGCGGACTGTCTGTAACTCCTATGACAAATAGATGTTTATTAAACGACCCATGGCCAGTTATTGCTGCTGTAACCATACGCAGCTGTCGTTTGTCTAGCCGGAGGACCTGTTTTGTGAGGCGAGCATCGATGGTAGGAAGTGCTTCCTTGGACTGCCTGCACTCACTTTGGTCCACCCATAGCTTAAAGTGTAGATCCCTGGTACGTTTCCTTACCAGAGAGCGTAGGAACCCAAAGGGGAGTGGCGCGATGGGTTCTGGTCCCACCGGTGTCATGCTCGACACCCTTCTGGCAAGTTCATCGGTGGCATCGTTACCTAGCGAACCGCTGTATCCTTTTATCCACTGAATGGTTATATTATTGAGGCTACCCACCTGGTTGACGCACTGGTGGCACTCGTATATTAGCCCAGAGTCAATCGAGTGACTGTCCAGCGCTTGCAGAACAGCCATACTGTCTGAGAGTATGCGGATCGAGTGTTCTTTAACTGCCATGGCCATAATGGGTGAAGCAGCAAGAGTGATCCCAATACATTCAGCCTGGAACACTGTGTTGTGGACTCCCAACGGTGTGGCTATATGTATGTTGAAGTCCTGCGAGAAGACTCCAGCACCTGTGCCACTGTCTGTTTTTGATCCATCCGTGAAGATGCGCAGCTCAGTGGGGCGCAGACACTCACACCGGCGATCTTTGTGAACCTGGATTCTGTATTTTTTATCAAAAATGAACTGTTTGGGTACCCGGTCATTTATAGCCTTAGTGATGGGGAACTCATTGTTGAGTTCCTTAAACAGCGCGGTGTGTTGTGTGTCTCTCTTTCTCCAGAGGTTAGTTGCGTCCAGACCCGCTGCCGCCATTGTGGCTTCCTGCTGTATGAACAGGTGGAAAGGTGGTAGCCCAACATGGCGTTCATGGCTGCAGTCGGAGTAGTCCTCATGCAGCCCATTACCGCCATGCAGGCTAGTCTTTGCATGCGTTGCAGTTTATTGCAGGTTGTAATAAGCTTGGTGCGGGGGGCCACCAAACCACGGCCCCGTAGGTGATTATGGGTCGGATCACTGCGGTGCCAAAGTATGATTTTGGAGGATAGGCCCCACTTCTTACCTATCATTTTCCTGCATTGCCAGAATGTGATGCAGGCTCTGTTTAGTTTGCCTGTACCGTTTTCCACTTTACTAATAGTTTATTCACTTTTACAGGTGCGCCAAAACTCTCCAAGAAATCAGAAAAGCAAGTCAGCGTGAAAGAAGGCCAAGATGTTGAGATCCCTTGCCAAGTTACAGGCCTGCCAGAGCCCAAAGTTTCTTGGACATACAACTCCAAGGTTCTTGGTGACAGAGCCACATACAAAGATGGCGTCTTGACCATCAAGAACGCGAAGAAAGGAGACACAGGATACTATGGCTGCAAAGCAGAGAACGAACACGGCGATTTGTACGCGGAAACTCTAGTACATGTTGCTTAGACTGATTCAACGTTAATTTATCTAGTTGTAAGATTAATTTTATGAAGTAATTGAATGAATTAAAATCAACAATTTGCAAGTCAAATTGGGTTTTCTTTTCTTTCACTCTAAACTTAAACAATTAACCAATTTCATACACTACTTGATAAACATAAACTCAAGTAACATAATACTCATCTTTTATTTTTCAAGGTAATCTACTATTCCATTGAAAAATACTCCATCATGTAGTTTAAATCCTATGATGACAACACCATTTTGACAGTGACATTGACGTAAATTACATTTGACATTGTAATGACAACGCGTATAACCTCAAAAATTGTTCAGAAAATTCAAAACAAACGCGAAATATAATTTAAAAACATGTTGTTTCTTTACATTATAAGTATTTTATCACTAGCCGTTCAGGCTACATTCGTTACACTGGCCATCGGTAAGCCATACATACATTTTAAAGTGAAAAAACTCAATTAAATAAGTGTCTTCGTAAAATTGCAAATTATGTGTTAAAAAACTAGCCTAGGATAATAATACAATGTTTTTCCTGTAGCTAATATGTTAAAGAAATCACGCATATACTCGTTTATGATCTAAATGTTGAAATAAAGAAACAAAATCCTTCTCTAATTTGGTTTTTCTTGCAAGGAATAATTGCATATAAAAATTTCGCTCCGTCATTCCTAATTAATTCTAAATGTCCCTTGACAAATACTTTATATTACAACATTTATAAACTTATAGAGGAGTATATAATTAAAGTAAAAACTGCCAGTGCATTCTCTTAAAGGTATTCTGACCTGCAATAGACAGAATATTCTGGCAACATTCCAGAAAAAAAATTGGCAGTACGACATTAATTAGGTACATCTCTTATTTATAAAATAGTTCTAATCATACAGAACTATTTCTAGCCTTGCTTTAATGAATCAGTAATTTTATCGATGAGTTTAATTTAATAAAACACTAGAAAGGGATGGTTTTAATTGTTTAAAAAACAGGGTAGGTTTGTTAAATACATAATATTCTAATGTACCTACAATATCCTCGCTGCTGAGACTTAAGCCTAGCCTCTTATACATATCCATCATTCAAATTCGAATGTATTTATTTCAAATAGACCCAAAAGGCACTATTGAACATCAACTGTTACATGAAAATAGAATTGATTCCAGTCACCTCTTCCAAAAGGTAGATTCGTATGGAGAAGAATGGGCAAGAAACTCCGCCGTTACTCTTTTAAAATGTTTTTCAATATATGTATACGATATTTATATAATTATATGTGATTACGATTTATTTGGGGTTGGTGTAATATGTCGTTTGCTTCCTAATATATGTCTTATTCTGTCCAGCACACGTAGCATGATCAATTTTATCTCTATTCTTCCAAGAATAGACAAAATTCTTTATCTATTATAATTCTTTTAAAATGTTTCTACCGCAAGAGTCAAATCAAAAGTAGAGAAAAATGGTCGTCATACTTGACATCGTATACTCGTGTCGACAGAAGAATAGATACATCAATCTATTCTCTTCAGTTTTACACATTTTTTTCTTAACTTCCGTCGACAAAATCCATTTCTACGGTGGTCATGCTACGCGTGCATTTCTCTTTCCTATCTATCCTCTCTTAGTAAAAATAATGTTGTATGTGTTGATAGCAATGGTGCACCATAGGTATCAGCCATGACTTATGAGTAACTTTGTGTATTTCATCACCACTGCTCATTAAATAGTGAAGGAAAACATTGTGTGGAAACTGGCATGCCTTAAACCTAAAAATTCGAAGAGATGTGATATCCACCAAACTGCACGGGGCCCAAGTGGTGGATTATGGCCCAATCCCTCTCAATAAGAGAAGATCCGTGTCTCAGCCTATATTGATCCCAGGGAATTAGTGGGCTCATTATGAGACAGCGGCCACACAGACAGACAAAAACAGCTCTTTAACCGCCAATACAAAAAGAAGGGTGTTATAAATTTGACCGCTATGTGTGTCCGTCTGTGGCACCATAGCTCTTAAATGGGTGAAACAATTTAGGTGCAGTTTTTATTTTTATTTTAAAGTAGTCTTTCTAGTGGTGGTTCTTAGACATGTTTTATTAAAATTGTTTCAGCCGTTTCGACACAATGATCCTTTGATGAAAATATTACCTACAACTTATTAATAAACTTATTTAAAACAAGCTTCTGCCTGCGACTTCGCCCGTGTCAAATTTTTGCTGTCATGACCCTTCCCTTCGCATCGAATTGCCTGCCAGTTTTTGTCCATTTTTCGTTGCTGCTCCGCTCCCTTTGATCGTAGCGTGATGTTATATAGCCTATAGCCTTCCTCAATAAATAGGCTACCCAATAGAAAAATATTTTTCAATTCGGATCAGTAGTTCCTGAGATTACCTCATTCAACCAAACAAACAAACAAACTCTTCAGCTTTATAATATTAGTATAGATTTAATTTTTTTGTTCTATACTATGCTATGTATTGTTATGTTTCAGCTGCTGGTCTATATTATTTAGCAGAACTAGTAGAGGAATATACAGTTATGGCCAAATATATCATTACATGGACCGTGATTGTAAGTATAACAGTTTAAATATGTATTACCTAACTTAAGACAAAAAAAAAAAGATTTTCCCTCCCAGTGTAAGATTTCTATTTGTTTTGTGTGGTGCCAGCAGGATACTTTTATCCCGGTAGGACCTATGAGCAGTGGTGACCCAGTGCAATTATACTCGACTAACGAATTGTAGGTCGTAGGTTCCAACCGAGGCTGGCGCTTTTTTCGCTTTTTTTTTGTCCTGACATTTACAAGCAATGGACAATATTGTCAAACTGTCTTTTTTATTGATTTAAATACGGGGCTTTTAGCTACATTGTATGTGTGCATTTTAAGTTTTTATTTTATTATTATTAATGTGCGTTTTGTTTGTGCAGAATATTCTTTCTTTTTTTTCTTTATTTCGTGTAAATAATTTCTTCACGACCGCTCTCAAAACGGTGAAGGAAAACATCGTGAGGAAACCAACATGTCCTAGGACCAGAAATTCGAAGACATGTGACATCTACCAATCCGCACTGGGCCCACGTGGTAGATTACGGCCCTCTCCCTCTCACCGAGATGAGGCCTGTGACCCAGCATTGGGAACAATATAGGCTGATTACAAACGACTTCCATACGGGCGAAGCCGGTGGCTAAACCTAGTAAATAACTAAAGTTAAGCATTAACTTATAAAAAAACACCTTTCCTTCCAGGCCACAGCCTGCATCCACATAGGGCTACAAATCTTCGAAGACATACCTCTACACCTGAACGTCTTAGGCCTTCTGCAACAGGCGCTGCACGGTCTGCTGCTCCGAGACTTCCCAGTGGTCAGGGTCACCAGCATTACGTTTATAACGGCTATCCTGACCTTGGTACTGCATCATTACCTGGCTTTCAAGTTCTTCGGAAGCGTGTTTTATAATTTTTCGGAGGTATGTTGGTATTTTTTTAACCCCATCGCAAAAAGAGGGTAGTTATAAGTTTGACCGCTGTGTGTGTGTGTAGCACCGTAGCTCTTAAACGGGTGAACCGATTTATGGGTGAGGCTTTTTTAAATTTAAAAATAGGCTTTTTTATAAAAATTTTATTTAATGAAATTAAAGTACAGTTTTGTAACTTAATTCTAAACTCGCCAAACTTTTACGTTTGATGGCGAGAGTTTCTAGCGGTGATTCTTAGATATGTTTTATCAAGATCGGTTCAACCATTTCGACACGACGATTCTTTGTTCATGATGATGATGATTAAAATATTCTCTACAACTTCTTATTAAACTTAAGGGGCCAATACGAATATTATTTGTTTACTTTTTATAGGTTTGTATTTTTTTCGGAAATTTTTTGAGTTAATATAATTTCACGCAGACAAAGTCGCGGGCAGAAGCTGATGTTTAAATGTATTTGAAAATGTTGCTGTAGATTTTCAAACTCATCGTCACATCATCATCATTTCAGCCGTAAGACGTCCACTGCTGGACATAGGCCTCCCCCAATATGGGGGGGGGGGAGCTTGCCATAATCGTCACGCTTGACAGGCGGGTTGGCGATCGCAGTATAGTGGTAAAATGCATAGAGAACGTTGCTGCACATTCTTTAGTGAGTTCCTTAGTCGCCTCGTACGACACCCACGGGAAGAAATGGGATGACATTTAAACATAAATAATTTGCACGCTTGCTTGCAGGCAGAATACAATAACTTTAAGGCTGTAAGATCTTCCTTTGTAAATCTTATTAGCAAATAAATATTTTGAATTTGAATTTGATGGTGCTTTTTTTACGTCCGCCAACACACGGAATAAAGTTTCAAACTCACACTCATGTTATTCCAAGTATGAGTTAAAGGATCACTCCGTGAGTTTCGAAATAAAACGGTTAAATGTTTCTATTGCAGGTGTTAGCATATTTCACACTTTGCCTATGGGTGGTGCCCTTCGCGTTGTTCGTCTCTCTATCGGCGAACGACTACGTTTTGCCCACTACTGGGGAAAAACAGCCGCTGTTATTAGGTAAGATTTCTTTAATACATACGTTTAGTATATTAAAAATGTTCTGCTTCCTGACAGTTTTTGTATAAATAGCAAGTAGTTGTATACAAATTGGTGTGAGGAGCGTAAAAACGTTTTCGAAAAAAAAAAAACGACTTTCATAAAAGCACTGCAAAGTGAAAAATTACTTTAATTTCGGAAGTCGGTGACAAAAAACTAAGAGATATATTTTTTGTTTGTTTCCAGGTGACAGCAACGTCTTAACAGACTACCTATCAAGAAAATCAAAGAGATATAGTCTTCTCTCCTTCTTCAGTTTTGCAAAGGAGTCCATTTTACCGCAACGGAGCAAGAAGGCCTTCTGAGGACATCAAGTAATTAATATAGTCTTAATTAATGCAATACATCAGTGCCACGAACATTTCTTATAGCTGTGAAGTGTCGTGAGTTGGCAAAAAAGAGGTGGCGCCACTGTCTGTCGTCTATCAAGTGGAGTAGACAACGGAAATTCGGGATGAGGCTTTTTATTTCGTAAAGTTATTTTAAAATTATTTATTTGTTATCACTGTATAACAGTACACACACATACCCACACTCACAAACACACACGTACATTAGATATTATTTTTAAATAATTCCATGGTCGCGGTATTTAGTCCTACCTGCGGGTAATTTTTTCCGTGACGATTTTTAAAATCCTGCACTAGATTTTCAACTTTAGGCGTTGTGCCGAGTATTTAAAATCGAAAAAAGTGCATTCCAGCGTGTCAAAAAAATTGACTGTTGGATCTTCGATTATCGGTGCAAGCGGTGCATCTTCTTAGCACGTCGATAGTAATCTATATACAGTCAGCCCAGAATTTGGCTACGAGCTTGGCACTTTTAGTACCGACCTTCAACTCCTGTAGCGTGCAAACAACAGGACACGCTGCACAAGATATCAAGTGCCGTATTGTTTGTGGGACAGCACCACATTTACACTCCAGGGCGGAGTCATCTGTGAATCTCCACTTGACCAAGTTTTCTTTGTTTCGGCCTACCTGAGTCCGAAGTATATTTAAAGACTTCCAGGAAAGCAGTGCGCTAAAAATTTAGTGCACGATAAAAAAAATACCCGTTGTTTCTTAGGGCTTGTTGTAGAATCCAGTAAGTCCATGTATAATACTCATATCCAGTTGTATACCTCACGTGATTCAAAATTTAACTATAGCTAACCGAATTATTCACAAAATAATAATCACTAAGCAAAGGATAATGCCCATTTTGGTACACGGCCAGTATATGTACAGACGCTAGCACATCAAGCTACCCGAAATTGTCAAATTTTCCCAATAAATTTTGAACCTAATACTTAAGCAATAAAGTTGAAATCCTATTAAAGAAGTTTGACAGATAGTAGTAGCTTTATTTGCTGGCGTCTGTACAACTTTTAACAAAAACTCTGTGCGATCCGTGAGGGTGCGAGAAGGGAGAACCTTTTTAAGAATTGATTCAGATGGTAATTTTAAGAAAAAAAATATGTCCCCATTTATTTATCACCTGGGGTTTTTTTACTTGGAACACGGACGGCCATCTTGTAGCGAGTGTTTACAAGTCATAACTTAATTTTATTATTTCCGTTGGATACTTGTAAAATATTTAATGAAAATGAGGTCGTTATGGTACTAAGAACGTGAATATTAAGTAGCAATAACGGTTTTATTTTCCATAATAATAATAATGTTTTAAATTACTTTTTGTAATGTTATTGCACTACCTTTGTACCGTCTATTGGATCGTACACGGTTTTTGTTACACATTGTATTGCACACTTTTGTTAAGAAAGATACATAAAAACGTATTTATTTATTCAAACCCTATCACAATGCAATTTTCAATATTTAAATATGAACCCTGTACTGTTTGGCTCAAATAAGAATATAGACCGAATCTGAATAACCTTCGTGGCTTCCATACGGAGTATTTTTTCTCTTATATGCCAGGTTTTTATATTCTACATATAAAAATCTCACTGTGAAAACTTATGTAAATTGAGCTGTTAATCCACTGCCAGGGTCGCGAGATTTGTTCGAAAGAGATACCGTGATCCTGGCATATGGGCAACTGAAGGAACACGGGTGGGTTTTAGTCAGTAAAAGCCTGACACGCTCTTCCGCTCCACCAAAAGCAGGAGACGTAATTTGATGATTTCCCACCCACAAAAAAGAGCAGTTAATCCACCTGATGCTACGGATTAACAGCTCACTTCACGGTCGTGCTATTCTTATTTGATCGCAAAGCAGTTTACTAACTCTGTTAATTAGATTAATATAGTTTATTGTTAAGATACGTAAGTAAATTATTCTTGAATTAGTTATAAATTTATGTTAATTTATTGTAAACCTAACAACTCACTTCAGCTTTGGTTTTTAACACGTTAACTGCCATGTCGGACTATGTGTCCGACACTTTTTAATCAATAATCGACTTAAAGTGAAATAACACTAAGTACATTTTTGACTTTTTCTGATTGTACGGGTAGACACAATACATCATGTGGCGATGCTCGTACACTGCTTTTACCCATGGCAGTTAACGTGTAAAGAAAGCGGTAAACTGTTACTAAATAAGACGTTAAATCAATATAGTACATACTAATTCCATGCGTTAAATAGAGCCAATGAAGCTAAATTAATGTTGCAATAAAAGAATATTTGTTTTTAATATCTTGCTACATCGGTCTGTCGTTACGAGATAAAGAAGTGAGACCTTAACCCATTCGTTGCTACCAACGCACCATTTGCATTGATCGAGATAACTACGTCATGCCTCCAACGTACCATATGCGTTGAGTGTACTTTAGGACGTTTTTTGGCATTACATAAAAATGATAGAAATTTATTTAAATATTTGCCAACATACACGGCTAGAAACAATTGTTAAATGTGGAAATACTGTTGGTTTTTGCTTCGAACTGTCATTCTTGTTTTGGTAAGGAAAAAACGGTTGGTGCTGTGAAGGTCTTGGTGAAGGAAAAATATTAAGTGGCACCCAGGTGATGTTTTTAAAATTTAAGTGGCAATGAATGGGTTAATGTTCAAATACAGGTGAAAATAAAGTCCGTTACAATATGTTAGAACCGCTTTCCTAGTAGACCCAAGCTTTAGCATATGTCTGTCCAATGCTGGACAAAGGCATATTCTGAACGTAGGCAATGTTTATGATCACTACACTTGTATACATACACAATCTTAGATAATTTACATGAAATCTACTTTAACGTTATGTGGTTTAAGTTGATTTTTGATTGACAATTTGTAATCAAATGGTCCAGAATTTTTGATTCAATGGAATTTGAACTTTGTTATGCTTGAAATTGAGTTGGTTAAAATATCCTTAGATTCAACTCAAGCTACACATTTCCAATATAAGCTGACCTCTTACTGTACGAAAAGCCTATACAATGCGAGGTCAGCTAAAACTGGAAATGTATAGCTTGATGTTTAGCCATGTGTACACTATATTTTTGAATTGTTACCTCAGAGAAATAATTTATTGTCACAAATCCAGAGATTCATTCTTAATACCCAATAATTAATTATTTTTGAGAATTTTCTTGATCTATTATAATTTTGTACCTCCTAATAGTACCAATATTTATGTGAGTTATCCCCTTTCCGTTTAGCGCTACTCATACTCAACTATATTTTAATTTCTGTCAGACTATTTTTGTTATATTGTTTCAGTAACAAGATGAGTTTGTTAAATTTATTAATAATTATTTATTCATATTGTCCATTCCATGTAAAATACTGGTAGGTACTCAGCTGCATCCGGTAAGACTGGAAGCTAACCCCAAAATAGTTGTGAAAAAGCTATACAGATGATGTTTGTCCATTATTACGGCACTTGCTAAATCCTAATAGTATTAGGCGAAAAAAAAAACCTCCGAATCATACAAAAATGCAATAACTACCGAATAAAAACGTATAAAATAAACGCTATTACAGAATAATATCAAGTCAGCCGTATGAACTGTCCCGCGCATATGATCCTAGTTTGGTTTCCAGGTCGGGCATTGTTATTGGGTTTTTCCATCTGGAATAACTCAGTAGCAGCCCAAAGTCTGGATCTGTCTCTTGGCTGCAGGCGTAGCATGACGCTTTCTATTTATACGAAGAATAGACACAGCTCTTTTTATACAAAGTGACATTCCGTTTCTCCATTTTTGAAATCGCACCTCAGAATTCCTTCTACAATCTGTAATTTTGTCTTTCGTTTCTAAAGATATTTGTCTAGGTCCTTTGTTTAGGATTATTTCAGAAGTTTTCTATCCCGAACCGTCAAAATCACAATAACAACTGACAGTTGTCTAAGGAAGACAGTACCTTAGATTATAATAAATAATAATAAATATCTTAGGACAACCAACACAACGTTATCTGATCCCAAACTAGGCAGAGCCTGTACTATGGTAACCAGACAACTGATAAATATACTTATATATTTCTAAATACATACATATTATAGATAAATTACACCCAGACACAGAACAAATGATTGTGCTCATCACACAAAGATTTGTCCTGGGTGGGAATCGAACCCACGACCTCAGTCTTTGCAGTCAGGGTCACTAACCACTACACTAACAGGCCAGTCGAGATTATATACCTCGACAGTACTAAACTTTCTTCTGTCTACACGGAACGTCATTTTTGTCTACTCTTCCGTCGACGGTGCTCGTGCTAAGCCTGCTGGCAGGTGGCAATAGGCTCATCCCCTGGGACTTAAAAATAACTAACGAAATGTCTGTGTACTGTAAATCTCTGTTTACCTCTCCGGTATAACGGGCGTGATGGTACGTCTATGTCTAAAACATTGTTACATCTAGTCAATGAAAGACAATATTCAAATGTAAATAGAATGTAATATATGTAATGATTCTTTCATTTTTTCCCGTGGGTTTCGTAAGACGCGGCTAAGGGACTGTCTAGATAATGGGCAGCAGCGTTCTCCTACCACACTGCTATCGCCAACCCGCCTGGCAAGCGTGGCGATTATGGCAACCCAAAATTGGGGGAGGCCTATATTCAACAGTGGACGTCTTTCGGCTGAGATTCTGATGATGAAAGGTATTGGTTTAATATGGCCGATGAATCCTGGCTGGTCTAAACACAGGCTTTACCGAACTTCCGCGCGTTTCTTGTCCCTCTCACACTCGTGTCATGACACTATTTGGTTCCTATAAATCGGATAAGTGCAAATTGAACTCGTGTAGAGATAACTTTTAATACGTTTTGCTGTAATTTATAGGCACAGAACTTTCTTTTTTTTTTAATCTCAATAGTTTCGGAGATAATAGGGAATGGTCAATTATCATGTAAGTACAAAACTTTAACACTATTTATTTTAAAATATAAAATATTATTATTTGAGACTGATAAATACATTCTCTCTCCTAATATATCACATGGAACTGTTTACAAAAGACTGAAAGCCGACCCCAACATAGATGGAAAAAGGCTACGCAGATAATGGAACTTTTGCAAAACTAAAAAAAAAAGTAATTTGCTCTCCAAAAGTAACTTCCTCATTGAAAATTAATTTATCTACATTACTCATTCGTAGTTGGTTCGCAGAAATTCATGTGTACTAAATTTCAATTTATTCTGTCCAGTAGATTTAGAGCTAACTGGCTGTGACGCACGAGTGCTCCGTTTTTTACATTCCGACGTACGGAACGGTTCGGGCCAGCCCTGATTCATCGGCCTTTTTGTGATGTGATGCACTAAGCAATAAAGTTCCCATTGCTGGGACACAGGCCTCTGTGCGCCATAGTACACGGGCCCAGTGCGAGTTGCCACATGTCTTCGAATTTTTGGTTCTAGGAAATGTTTCTCTATATTATTTTCTTCTTTTGCTATGTATATTTTATAAAATATTTAATGTATATAACTAAATTATGTTTGTGATAACGTAAATATTAAAAAATAGGGAAATATAGTTTATAAAGCAATGAGGCTAAAAAGAAGGGCACTCGCGCATTAACTACTCGAGATCATCGCACGTAGTTACTACCCACTGAAATTCGGCTCCTCACAGTGCCATAGTCCGTCTGGAGATCTCTTAAGTGACTAAGTTGCCAGGTCGGGAGCTGCAAGTACAACTTAGACAGGTGGTGCTGCGATGAGCCACAGTGCGACTGTGGCGCCACACCACAAACGTTGCGTAACCCCTTATCGTCCTACCAGGGTCGCGAGATTTGTTCGAAAGAGACACCGTGGCCTTGGCACATGGGCAACTGAAGGAACACGGGTGAGTTTTAGTCAGTAAAAGTCTGACACGCCCTCTCGCTCCACGCAGAGCGGGAGACGTCATTTGATGATTTCCCCACACATAAAAAAAAGACTCATTCGCGCTGTATGCTATTAGGTTATCAATGCTCGGTGTAACACCGAAAGTTGAGAATCCTATGCGCGAAAAAAATTCCCTGCCATTTTATCGCGCTTGTAGCAACGGGCTTACAATCGAACACTAAATTTGAATTATGCTGGCTACTTTGGCGCTTAACCTTAGGGGCCAGGTTACTTACAAAATTGTTCTACAGGTTATATCCAAAAAGTTTGCTCTTATACATGTCAACGTGAAATTGTAAATACCGTTAGATTATAATCTACCGAAAGTTTGTGTACCGTCAGATTATAATCTCGCTAGTTAGATTGTAATCTAACGGTATTTACAATTTCATGGTGACATATACTATAACCACACCTTTTGGATGTAAAATGCTTTATATGTAATTGTTTACATAATTTAGGGTGTAATTGCAATATTATGTATCTATAGATTGATGTAAATAGCGAGTGTACATACTGATTTACTTTGAGTGATAATTAAATGTATATGGACTGCAACGATTTTTTTTTTAAATTACAACTTATTACCTACTATTTACAGGCTCGACTGGCTGTTCCCAATGGTGTGCTGGCTGGTGCCTACGCTTATGTATGGAACTGAATGTTGGGTATGGCGAAATAAGCATGAAAGCAGAATTCATGCTGTGGAAATGTATTCCTTGCGAAGCATGTGTGGTGTGACAATGAATGATAGGCCGAGGAATTATGTGATTAGACAATGGTTTAAAAGAATATGTGTCGATGGTTTGGTCATGTTGAGAGGCTGAATTAAGGAAAACTAACAAAAGGTATCTATAGGAAAATGTGAGTAGGCAAACGCTGGGAGGGGACGCCCTATGACATATGTATAGTGCCCTTATTATTGGTGTTTCCTTCAGAAAGATCAGGTGCCAACGTGCGTGTATGAAAGTAAACAAAACAAAAGGTATATGTAAGGATCGTAGCAGGTGGCGTAATTTCTGACTACCCCGATGCGTTGAACCCGTGAGTTTATTTGCCTACTACTAAACACCTCATGTGTGTAATATCATAGTCTACAGAAGTCAAAGTGAGGAAGCAGCAAGAAGTGGCATGGTCTATATCCATAGGAAATTTTGAGAGAAGATTGCAAACCGCCAGATGTAGAGTAGAATGGACCGACGACCTGAAAAAGCGGCCATAAACCCTCGAGCTCCCGTGTGCCTGCGTCTTGTTACAAATACAACAGTATATCTGGGATTTGTGATGCAGTCTCTTCTGTTCTCTTTGCTCGTTTCCACATTAGTGTTGCAAAGGACTCGAGGACTCCCTTTTAAAGACTCGACTCAATTATGGAAGACTCAGTTTGTTCAAAGGGCTCGAAGTGTTAAGCACTCGAGTCTTAAAAAGGACTCGAGTCTTAAAATGAACTCGAGTCTTAAAGAAAACCTCGGAGCATGAAGATGAGACTTGTAGCTCATCATTAGAAAAGACTCGAATAGAAGGTGATAAGTTCAAATTAGTGGTTTTGATGTAACTATGCGTATAAAAAAATCTGCCGAGTTATTCGAGTTTTTTCGAATGATGAACCGAATTTTTCTTTAAGACTCGAGTTCATTTTAAGACTCGAGTCCTTTTTAAGACTCAAGTGGCTGTTAAATGACTCGGTCTAGGCTTGACTCTAGACTCCGAGTCTTATGAGCACACTGAGTCTTGCATAACTGAGTCGAGTCTTTAAATTTACGACTTGGTGACTCGAGTCCTTTGCAACACTACTCCACATTCCAGTAGGTTCATAAAAGTGGGGTACGCCCCGCCTATATTTAGCCATAGCAAATATGACATTTATGTGCTATTGCTGACTCTTTCTCTCTTTCTTCAGCGTATCTCAAAACGACCCAGACTATTTTTCTTTTCTTTCATAAGCTTTCACATGACCAGCAAAGTCAAATTTGTTCTGGAAGCCTGGTCAGGCCATGTGCAGAAGAGGTAATCGATTTTGACGCCTTTTGTAAAGCAGCACGGCGCGCCCAAATATGCACTGCGCTTTAGAGAACAGAGTTTTGAGAAGCAATTTAGGAGAAGTAAGTCCACGGGTGGAATGCGATAGGCTGACACTGCTTGGATTGAAAATTAAAAGCAATATTTTAAAAAAAAAACAACTAAAACAATATTCGTTACAAAAATAACAAATTTATTTTTTCTACAACAAGTATGCGTTTCGGTTTTATTGCACACATAACAGCAAGTAATATGACATAAACGATACAGTGATACGTCAGCCCGCAGAGCTGTCTTAACCAAAAGTGAGTGTCGAACGATGTTATGTTGGATCTGTCAGTTGATTTTGACAGTTCGGCTAACTTCACATCACTGGTGTTGCCATTAATTAAATAAACAAAGATGAAACTAATCTAAGGCTAAACAGGTTGCGATTGAGATCTAAACAGACATAACAGCAGTATATTTATTCTATATATACAAAAATACAAAGGTGAAGCTAAACTAATACTAAACCTACATTAATGCCAAGAGGCTCCTTCGGCCCGCCCAGCCCTTTCGGCCCCTCCATGATGTAACCTCACATGTAGCTTTAAACTAGTCATCTGAACGAACGCCCTCTCACATTCCTTACAAGCATATCTCTTATCATTCGTATGTATCCTCATATGGATATCCAAAGTCTTCTTCCTCTGGAACGCCTTTTCGCAAATTTCGCATTCGAAAGGTCTCGTGTCATCGTGGCGGACCATGTGGCGTTTCAAAAGTTCATTGTTAAAGACTTTGAAGCCACACACCTCACACGAGACAGTTTTCTGTTTCAGATGAGTCCTCAACTTATGCTGAACAAGTCTACTCTTCATCGTAAATAATAGCTCGCATTGATCACATTTAAATTGCAGTTTTTTAACGTCATGCACAAGCGCCAAATGTCGTTTCTTAAAGTATTGTGATGCGAAAATCTCGGGACACTTCGGGCATTTCAGCATGTCGGTCCGATGGACTCTTTCACAGTGTATTTGTAAGGAATAAGAATTTCTGAATACTTTATCACAATTTCGACATTTCAGGCCTTGAGCAAAAGTGTGTATGTTCCTCATATGGCTGACCATATTAGCATGAGCAACAAAACTTTGTCCACATACCTCACACAGGAATGTTTTGTACTTATTGTGGAATTTGTGAGCATGCTTCAATAGCGTCCCGAAGAATCTGAACTCCTGATCGCAGTCTTGACAGAACAATACATCGTCGGACAGACGAAACGTAAAGAGAGATTTGGATATTTCTTCGTTGAATTTAAACCCGTGGATTGATTGTAAATGGTCCACGAATTCGTTGAAAACAAGGAATTCTAGTCCGCATTCTGTGCAGATGATTTCCGAAGTGTCTAGTTTAATGCGACTGCTTCCAACCAAACTTCTGAGTACATTCTTTAGCTTTGCTCCTTTATGCTCTTCAGCGGTATGCTCTTTGAGTTTTGAGCAGTCTACGAAAGTGCAACAGCAGTAGAAACACATGAATTTGTTCGCTGCCCATCTGAAAGGGACAATCGAAGAGTTTTCCAAGATGATCGTGATGAATCTCGTGAGCTCGTCTTTCCTTTGCTTTTCAGCGAGCCTCGCTTCTTCGTCGTCATCTGAAACAAGAATTGTTAGGGTTTAGAAAACCTATAATGGGATATATGGGAAATTATATAAACTTTTTTTAAATACCTTCTTAGGTATGCTGGGAACCGTATTCCGATAAAAGCTAGCTGGTTGAGACAGAATCAAAATTGTATTATTACATCTAGGAGCCTTTCGAAATTATGAATTAATGAAGAGGTGTCAACATAATAGAGAGGGTCCTCTAGGATATATATATTAGGTTGGGGAAAAAGTCTTTTCGCATTATAGTATGTATGAACTTGTAATAAAATCTCTTTGGCTATACTATTTGTATCTGGCTGGTTTTGGTATCATTGAAAGTTTAAATTTTAAAGAACATAATTCCAAATTCAAATTAGGAAAATGTGTGATTTTCATTTGTTTTTCGTACCGTCAAGATGAGTGAATCTAATGAAGAAATTCGATACATTTTAAAATTTTACTACAAAAAAGGTAAAAATGCAACGCAAGCCGCGAAAAAAATTTGCGATGTTTATGGACCTAGTGTAGTGTCTGTGAGAGTAGCACAAATTTGGTTTAAGCGTTTTCAATCCGGAAATTTTGATGTCAAAGATGCACGTCGCTCTGGTCGCCCTATTACGGATAAAATGGATGCCATTTTTGAAAAAGTGGAGCAAGATCGGCATACCAGTAGTTACGACGTAGCTGAAGAACTGGAAATTGACCACAAAACAGTTTTGGCGCATTTGAAAAAAACTGGGTACACAAAAAAGCTCGACATTTGGGTACCTCACGAGCTCACTGAAAGAAACCTAATGAACCGTGTACTCATTTGTGATTCTTTATTACGACGTAATGAAATCGAACCATTTTTGAAGAAGCTGATAACTAGTGATGAAAAGTGGATCACGTATGACAAGAACGTGCGAAAAAGGTCGTGGTCAAAGGCCGGTCAGGCTTCACAGACTGTGGCGAAACCCGGGTTAACTCGCAACAAGGTGATGCTGTGTGTGTGGTGGGATTGGAAGGGCATTATTCATTATGAGCTGTTACCACCAGGCAGGACCATCGATTCTGAACTCTACTGCGAACAACTGATGAGATTAAAGCAAGAAGTTGAGACAAAGCGGCCGGAATTAATCAACAGAAGGGGTGTGGTTTTTCATCATGATAACGCTAGACCTCACACATCTTTAGCCACCCAACAAAAATTAAGAGAGTTTGGCTGGGAGGTGTTAATGCATCCGCCGTATAGTCCTGACCTTGCACCTTCAGATTTCCACCTGTTTCGGTCTCTTCAGAATTCTTTAGGCAGTGTCAGGTTAACATCACGAGAGGACTGCCAAAACCACTTGTCGCGGTATTTTGACCAGAAGTCCCAAAATTTTTATAGCAATGGGATCATGTCCCTACCTACAAGATGGCAAAAAGTTATCGAACAAAATGGTACCTACATACTTTAGTTAAATGTAAATAAACTTTATTAAAAAATGTTTTGAATTTTCTTAAAAAATGCGAAGAAACTTTTTCCCCAACCTATTATATAGATTACCGTGGTTCTGACACAGGCAACTGATGACACACGGGTGGGTTTTTTTGGTCAGTAAAAATATGATACGCCCTCCCGCTCCGCCCAGAGCGGAAGTAGACATTTGATGATTTCTCATAAAGAAAGGGCGTTTCGTGTACCGCAAAGTGTAAATTTGGTTAGTTTTTCGGGATTAAATGAAACGATGATTCGTGTTAAAAAAAATGACTTCAGTTTTTATTAATACAATCTTATTAACATAATTATATTGTATAGCCTTAAAAACTATTTAAGTAAATTAAATACCTACTTGATCTTGATTAAGAATTGATCAAAAAACTAGAAATCTATACAACGTGTTCCTATTGATATACCAGAACAGCAAAACTCTAGGGTATTAATGAGATCTTATCAAAGCATCAACTGGTTTACGATTTTTTTTGTGTATTGTATTTTTTTTCTTAAACACAGGTTTCAGTTTTCTCGATAAGTACCTACGAGTAAATGTATTCATTCGAATCAATCATTCTAATTTAAAGCTAATTAGGTATACGCGACGTTATCATATTTCACGTACCTAAGGGCCTATGCACACCACGTTTTAACGCGCCGTTGACGCGTGTTTGTAGCGATAAAAACGCGATACGCACGCGAGTCAGACGCAGCCTGTAGACCTTTACACACCTGTATAAATACAAACACGCGTTTGAATCGATACAGATGCGCGTGTGTAGCGATACAGACGCGATGCAAACGCGCCTATGTAGCGATATCCTCAAAATTCTCACAAAATAGACTACACTAGCGCGCGCTAGCGACGCACCGGTATCGCGCGTTTGAATCGATACAAACGCGATGTTAACGCGGTTGTTTATCGATACAAACGGCTCCGTAGGATAAAAGCGCGCCGTCGACGTACGTTTCTAAAACGCGCGTCAACGGCGCGTTTAAAAAACGTGGTGTGCCATAGGCCCTAAGGGTGTTTCTCCTCCTTTAAAGTCCTATAAAATAGAGAGCGAGTCAGGGCACAAATATTGTCATTAACCCCAGGGCAATTTATGTAGAATATGTATTTCTGTTCTGTGCTTTTTATTATTCAGGGTGGCAAAGACATTTACGCGCAACTTCAAACCATGGATCCAGAGCTTCATACTGAATCGCCACAAATGGTTCGTCGGTTATTTAAAAAAAAAACGGGTGTTTCATAGAAACTGCAATACCATTAGGCGGTTAAAATGCACCTATGGAAAAGCATTGTTTTATAAAACCATTTATGCACACGAATATTTAAACAGACAAGAAGAAAAAAGAAAAATCGGGGTGATGCTTATTTTAAAGGGATCTTTTTCAGCATACCTGCGATAGGAGAGAAGATAAAGAGATGTAAACAGCGTGTGTAAGAGTATAAGAGAAAATAAAATACATATAATCAATAACAATTTCAATTAATTAAATAACCGACCAAAATTTGTTTGTCTTCATTATTCGAGTCAACTGAAATGTTTGTATGCACGTGTGTTCCGTGAAAAAACCCTCAGTTTTAAAGTGAAACTTTTATTACATCGTCACACACTTATTCGTCTGTGTGTTGCATGTTGCGTGACGGTCGGCCCCGGAGTAGGGATAAAGTGAAAGGCGCTCGCTGGTGCATGTTGTTGTTTATGGAATTAATTCAATTTTGAGTGCTTGAATTTATTATTTAACTTATTCGTAAGAATATTAAACTAAGTATTTTTATTAAGCTATTACATATATTCCGAAAATGTTTAGTTAAATGTCTATAATGTGAAAAAAAGTTTCACTTTTACCGTGGTTTTATAAAAACCACACAATCCTTTTCTTTCTTTCTAGTTTCGCTATCCAGAATTGGGCTACTACGAAACGATATAGGCGTGACTGCTGTCCGCTAGTACGTAGTTGAAAAGTGACCATATTGAGTAATGTGGGTGATGGAGGAACCAAGATAGAAAAAAAAAAAAAACACTCAGCCTAACCTGAAAATCGACCTTAATTTAGAGGCTACACGCATATTTGGCTTTTGCCGATCGGCAAACTACATTAGGCATCTACCCTCGCTTCAAAACATATTTAGTTGGGCTTGGGTTCAAGCTGAGCTGGTTTTTTCTAAATTTATTTTTTTATTTTATTTATTTAACCATTTATGCACACATAAAAATAGACAAGAAGAAAGGAACAGAAAAATATGTACAAAGGTAATGCTTATTTCTATAGAAATCTCTTCCAGCATACCTGCAATAGGAGAGAATATACAAAGAGATGTAGACAACGTGTGTAATATAATAGTAGAAGAAAAATAATACTATAATTTAAATCTAAACATACAAAATAAAAATATACATACATGCAAACATACATAAATACTTCTAGAATAAATATCACTAAATATATATTATACTAATAATGTAATTGAAATGAAAACATTCATGAGCAATTATGACAACGTGGAGAGATAGTGTTCTTTCACTCTTCTTTTAAATACAGCGATAGTAGGGCAGTTCCTTATGTCAGGCGGAAGTGCATTCCACAACCGAACCGCATGCACGGTGAAGGAGTAGGAGTAGAAGTCGGTTGAGTGAGGAGGGAACTTGAGGAGACTTCTAAGATGCGACCTGCAAGGTGCATCTAAAGGACGGGCGTAGGAGAAGCGTTCCCGCAAATAGGATGGGGTCTTTACATAATATTTGGTTGAAAAGACTCGTACCCGTGTGTTTTCTTCCTATCCTCACGTATCGTTCTCAAACATGGTCGTTGCCAATTCAGCAGAGGTTCACGCTCGAGGTTTGCCAGAGAGCTATGGAACGGAGTATTCTGGGTATTAAACTTGTGAACCAGGTTAAGAATACAACAATTGGTTCCATTACTAAAATTATTGATGTCACTCGTAAAGCTGCCACGCTTAAATGGTATTGGCCTGGACACAACTCCCGTATGTCTGACGATCAATGGGCAAAACTTATGACCCAGTGGTTCCCGCTTGATGGCAAACAACATCGTGGCAATCCCAAACCAAGATGAGCTGGACTCATTTAATAAAGATTGGTCCTTGGCTGCTCTGGACAACAGAGAAACGTGGAAAGAGACTATTGAGGCCTACGCTAAGCGGTGCGAAATCAACGGCTACGCAAAAAAAAGTTATTTGCGGCGAAATTCGAATCATGCCGATCCACCCTTAGATATAATTTTTAATCACTTTCTATTATCACTATTCTATTACCCAAGAATATAGAGCTCTGGATTCTTTTTATTATGCTTGTTCATATGAGCAACAAAAGTCTTCTTCACTCTAAACTTGAGACCACAAAGACTGCATTTAAAATGCTTAGCAGGATCATGAGTATTCATGTGGCGCCTCAGACCTTGCATATCATAACTTTCGTGCCCACAGAGGTGGCAAGTCGTGAATTTCTCCTTTAAATGAACGACACATACATGTTTCACAAGAGCGCTTTTACGTGTGTAAATCTTAGGACATGTCTCACATGGAAACTGCAAACTTTTAACGTTATGACCTAAAGCGATATGACATGTTCTTAAGTATCTACTTTCAAATGTTTCAGGACACATATAACAAGCGAATTTGCCAGTTTTATGAACTTTTCTCCTATGGTTAGCTAAACAAGTTTTACTTTTGAAGTTTTTATTGCAAATTTTGCATTTCGTGTTCAAATCAGAATGTTTGTTTATTATATGGTGTTTGATCGTGCCTTTACACGTAAAAGCTAGCCCACAGTAATCACAAATATATTTTTGAGCATTATTATGAAATTTGTTGACATGCCTCAGTAATGGCCCAAAAAAATTGAAACTTTCGCAACATTCTATGCAAACCATACCTTCGTCAGATAGATTGAAAATGTAGCAATTCTTATCGAATACATCTCTGTCAATTTCTAAATTGTGAGCTTCAGATAAATGGTTTATAAAATGATCGAAATTTTGTATCGGTTTTGGACATAATTTGCAGGATATCTCTGAGATATCCCACTTAATACGAGAATAGCACCCGATCTTTCTCAGTATCGTATTTAGTTTTACTTGGTCGTGTTTTTTTATGTGTTCTTTTAATTTTGAGCAGTCTATAAAGATTTCATCGCAGTAAAAACACCGGTAACGGTTAAGGTACCATTTGAACGGCATGATAGTGGAATGTCCTAGTATTATCGTGAATATTCTTCGCAGTTCTTCCCTGGTCGCGAGACGTTTTTCTGGAAAGAAAAAAAAAATTGTATTCAGACTTTTTATCCAGTCTCTTTGGAACTTCTTAACTGGAAATCTTCTGAATGGATTCGTTTAAATTGAATAACTTAGTAATTTAGAAATACATGGGGTATTGTATAACATCAAATCACACCTTGTTTCAGAAGGGTTGGTTTGGTCTTGGTCAGTGTACCCATAGGTACACCCAAATCAAAAGGCAAATAGTCTCGCCCTATCCACTAGCGAATATTTCATAAATCAAAAACCGGCCAAGTGCGAGTCGGACGCGCGCACCGAGGGTTCCGTACAAACCTGCAGGTATTCACGGTTTATGCATAAGGGTTATGTTTATGAAATTAAATGTTCTTTTTTAATTTTTATATTTGAGTTGACTGAATGAAAGGTAAATTGTGGTTTACGATTTATGACGTATTAAAAAATAACTACTTACTAGATCTCTTTCAAACCAATTTTCGGTGGAAGTTTACATGGTAATGTACATCATATATTTTTTTTAGTTTTATCATTCTCTTATTTTAGAAGTTACGGGGGGGACGGGGGGGACGCACATTTTACCACTTTGGAAGTGTCTCTCGCGGAAACCATTCAGTTTAGAAAAAAATGATATTTGAAACCTCAATATCATTTTTGAATACCTATACATAGATACCCCACACGTAAAGGTTTGATGAAAATTTTTTTTTTGAGTTTCAGTTCTATGTATGGGGAACCCCAAATATTATTGTTTTTTTTTTCTACTTTTGTGTGAAAATCTTAATGCGGTTCACAGAATACATCTATTTACCAAGTTTCAACAGCATAGCTCTTATAGTTTCGGAAAAAAGTGGTTGTGACATACACGGACAGACAGACAGACAGACAGACATGACGAATCTATAAGGGTTCCGTTTTTTGCCATTTGGCAACGGAACCCTAAAAATTCTAACTTAGAGTACAAGCTTCAATAATACGTTTTTAATTTTAATTACATCTCACCATAGACTGTGTTACATGCCTACTATGAGTTGTCATCTAGGATTCGAGGTCAGTCCAAACACATTTCAAAGATTGTAATCCAGCCAGGGTCGCGAGATTTGTTTGAAAGAGATACGGTGGCCCTGGCATATGGGCAACTGAAGTAACACGGGTGGGTTTTAGTCAGTAAAAGTCTGACACGCCCTTCCGTTCAACCCTAGAGCGGGAGACGTTATTTGATGATTTTCCACCCAGGATAAAAAAGGATTGTTAGGGTGTTTGTTGTGTTTAAATGTATATCGCAGCCATCTGGTTAAATTAGCCAACTAATTAGACGCCTAGGCCATTCATTAAACGCCCGTTAAATTAAGCCTAGACCGATAGTTAATTGCACTAGAATCATTCAACGTTTAATAACAACTTGACATATTGAAAGTCAACCCTTTGAAGATCGTTTATTCCTGGTCGTCCCCACCCCGTTGTCTCCACTGGGTACGAATGGGGGAAAAAAG
The DNA here is from genome assembly GCA_947507805.1 of Aporophyla nigra. Classification (NCBI taxonomy): domain Eukaryota; kingdom Metazoa; phylum Arthropoda; class Insecta; order Lepidoptera; family Noctuidae; genus Aporophyla; species Aporophyla nigra. The sequence continues at coordinate 6,722,169 of OX382321.1, read as the reverse complement.
TTTCGTTCCTCCCCACTCCCCAGTGGTGACGATTGGAACTTTTTATTTATTTATTTAACCATTTATGCACACATATAAATAGACAAGAAGAAAGGAACAGAAAAATATGTACAAAGGTAATGCTTATTTCTATAGAAATCTCTTCCAGCATACCTGCAATAGGAGAGAATATACAAAGAGATGTAGACAACGTGTGTAATAGTAGAAGAAAAATAATACTATAATTGAAATATAAACATACAAAATAAAAATATACATACATACAAACATACATAAATACTTCTAGAATAAATATCACTAAATATATATTATACTAATAATGTAATTGAAATAAAAACATTCATGAGCAATTATGACAAAGTGGAGAGATAGTGTTCTTTCACTCTTCTTTTAAATACAGCAATAGTAGGGCAGTTCCTTATGTCAGGCGGAAGTGCATTCCACAACCGAACCGCATGCACGGTGAAGGAGTAGGAGTAGAAGTCGGTTGAGTGGGGAGGGAACTTGAGGAGACTTCTAAGATGCGACTTGCAAGGTGCAGCGTTCCCGCAAATAGGATGGGGTCTTAGGGTTGTGGAGAATGTTAAATAACAGACACAATATCCGAGAGTTCCTGCGAAGTCGAATCAAGTTTTATTTCCCACTCGGTCTTTTTATTTGGGAGAGGCCTTTGTCCAGCAGTGGATGTCTTTCGGCTGAAATGAGTATTTGGGAACGCATACTTGTTAAAAGTCAACACGAAGTTACAATCCGGAGTGCTATCCATACCGATCCTCTGTCTCACTTTCACACACAGTTTATTGTGTCCTTATTAGTTTAATTGGTTATATGACAGTGCTAAATAGTGTATCTAATTCTAAACTATAATACGCGTGGCAATTATTGTATTATTATCTACAGTTTAGAGTCTCGCTTCCATTCTTCGACCACAACTTCACTTCCAATACGCGTAAAAGATAGGTAGAATACCTTCCACCTATGTCCCCATATATACATATTTACACAAAAGCCAGAGTCTGCCTATTGGCGTCTGGCTGGCCTATTTTTAGGACCGTGGCAACGCTGCCAGCTTTTTGGGCACTTTTCCTACAGACAGCGATGCGGACGAATCCTTTGATGAGTTAGTTAGCTCTTTCCTTTCTTTCCTTATTATACTTGTACAAAATATAATTATTTTAGTCTTAGTTTGTATATTGTATTAAGGTTAATAAAAACATATATCATTAAATAATTTATTCGCAAACTTTTAACTTTCGATAGCTGCAAAATCAAGCGCCGGGTTATCAGTTTTATGCGTCTTCAGGTGACTCGTAAGTGTCTTCTTCCGCCGAAACGACTTGTCGCAGATTTCGCATTTGAAAGGCCTCTCATCATAATGTACAACCATATGTTTCTTCAGACAGTCTTCGTTAAAAGTCTTATGGCCACAAACTTCACACGTACAGTTTTTTTCCAACTCGTGTACTCGTAACTTATGCTGGACATATTTATTATTTCTCGTGAAGATTTTCGAACAGTATTCGCAGACTAACTGCGCGCTTTTGCAGTCATGGACTAGGGCCATGTGACGTTTCTTTAAGTATCTGTTGCCAAGTATCTTTGGGCACATAGGACATTGGAGCGTATCAGTCCTATGCACATTGTCGATGTGATTCTTAAGTGCGTACTGCGTTCGAAAACTCTCGTCGCAATGTTTACAAGACTTTATACCATGAATCAGTTTAACATGATTATGAAGATTATGTTTCTCAGAGAATCCTTGCCCGCATATCTCGCACAGAATCTGTTGGATGTGATACTTATACGTATGTTTGAGTAGAGGTCCAAAGAATCGGAAGTATTGTCCGCATTCTAGGCAGAACATTCCGTCATCCGCTAAATGGAAACAGTCAAAGTATTGGGAGGAGTCTTTATCCAAATTTAGATCATGAATTTCTGTTAGATGCTCCAAATATTCTTGGAAATCATCGTATTGACAAGCACAGCTGGTGCACCAGAGGTTTGAGATATCAAGTTTCGGCCTGCCTCCTGTATACAGCGTCCTTACAATGACATCATTTGTATTGATGGCTCTATGTTCAAAATCTGTATGCTCTCTAAGCTCTGCGCTTTCGACGAATATAGATTTGCAGTAGAAGCACATGTATTTGCTTCTGTGCCATCTGAACGGTAATATAGTTGAGTTATGTATGATGACCGTCAGTATCGTCGCGAGCTGTTCTTTTCGAATCTTTTTACTAAGTCTTGTTTCCAATGATTGTTCTGAAATAAGAGAATAATCGCGTTAGATGTCCTCTGTGACAGTTTCCCGATGGATTACAAAAAGTTTGTTCAAGTGATTTGAAGATGTGGTTTTATGTACGTTAAATCACGGATCTTGTTCGGGACTCGTTATTCAAGAGTTACTGCTGAGGATGCAGGTTCTGGTTTCGACTTTCGGGTCATGCAAAGTGTTAGTGGGTTTTTCCATTTGGAATTTCTCAGTAGCTGCCCGAAATCTAGACTTGTGGACTGTTGATGGCAATAGGCTCGCCCCCTATTACGTGGAATTTCAATATAACTAGCGAAATATGGGCTTGCTATATGAACACCTCTATGCTTAACACTCCGGAGATTACAATCGTAATGTTGTGTTATGTTAAGTCACGGGTCATCATTTTTTTTTTTAAGAGTAAGAGTTGTCTACCTTGGGGTTTTTGAACAGGCAATTAAGTCTGTCCTCACGACACAGGGAATCCTAGTGTGGGATCCAGGGAATTTGTAAAAAACTAGCTCCTAAGGCTTATTTTATAATAAGCCTTAGGAGCTAGTTAAGCTAGCTAAGTACAATATTAGGAAAACAAAGAACAGATTATTCTGTTCTTTGTTTTCCTAATATTGTACTTTGTTGTGAACTGAATAAAAATTTATTATTATTTCGTTTATTTCTTTATATACCTACATATTAGTTACATTTTTAAATATTTTTAGAAAAATAAATTTAGAACAAAAAAACATTTAAAAATATAAAAAATTGTGGACCTCAAGTAGCGGGAGCAGGGTCCAAGCTGCCGGTGGTTAGGGCTCCAGAGACAGGAACCTCCTCACGATGCGAGCCGTGTCAAGGAGTACGGCAGTACTCCTTGACACGGCTCGCATCGTGATTCTGAATCAGGCTCTTGATCCAACCGCCTAATGATTATTATTATAGTTTTTATGTGAATCAAATAAAAACCAAAATATATGTAGTTTCATAATTCGTTTATTATAGCCTCCAGTTATAAGACACCTACCTACTGAATATTTATTTGTATATAATTATTAGAAAAGAAGAAGACAGTCTTAATAAATTAAGATATATTTGCATTAATTCGGTATTGTAATGTTGTTAGTGTGTGTGTTATTGTTTTAAATGTGTGTGTGTTTTGAATGTGTGTATTTGTAATGTTGTTATGTGTGTGTTATTGTTTTAAATGTGCGTGTGTGTTTTGAATGTGTATTTGTAATGTTATTGTTTTAAATGTGTGTTATGTATAATACGGGGTTTTAAACATCACTTTCCGGGATTATATCTTATTAAATAAAAATTACAAGACGTACAATATTGCAATTATGTCGCGACTAAGACTTATGTAATATAAGTACATGAGATCAAAATAAAAAGTATAGCTTCTAAAATAAATTCTAATAAAAGTGAACTGTAAAAAAGATGGAATCAAGAAAAAACATTCTATCTTTACAATGTCACTTTCTACGCAGTCGAGATTTTTTTTACTCAATATTTTTTTTACGTATCTAAGACCTACTATACGATTATACCGGATGACATTTTTTACCGTCTCGACCTTCATATATAGTGTGTTGTGTAACTAGAATAGAAGGCAGGAAACCCTTCAGATTCATCGCAGGTGACTAAAGGAGCGCAGGACGCGGGCGGACGGGGATACGTGTGCGGCTCGTGCGCCTGCGAAAGATCAATGAAGCCACCTATTGGCCGGCTTCAAAGGGTAGGACTGCGCTACGAAATCATTGATATATGCCGCGCATTGAGTAGGGTGCGTATGATTTGAGTTTCGATAGACTTTAATTGATTTTTTTTCTTCCAAATTTCTGTTTTTGTTGCTCTAGTATGAAAATGTTACTTTAAATGTGTTTAAATAATTACATGTTATTCAAAAATAAAAAGTAATAAAAATTTCTATGCCAAAGGCTTCTACTCTGTTCACCTATTACACCCATTTTTTTTTTTTTTTGAAGACGTTAAAAAATGTCACCCGGTATTCTATTATCTATGAGCTTTATTACCGTTTTAATAATAAATTTCGAAAAAATTAGATTGGTTGCTAATCAATTTTTAATCGTTATACTGCTTATCAACTTTAACTCGTTACAGATGTTAAATGGTACGTAATTCAAAATAAACAATAATTACATAAACCTAAAGGTGATTATCAAAGACCTATTCAATAATACCCACTTGACATAGTTCGTCGGATTACACTGTATTCTATTTCACAAAATGGCGTCTGATTGTCGCCATATTGAATTTTGATTACTGTCATATCTTTAGTGACACTATCAAAATCGAGTAACGTAAGAATCATCAAAATCGCCCCATGCGTTTGGTCTCTAGAGCCGTACGCAAAATACGCGCTCAGACGTAGAGTTGCGGAAACCAGCCCATTCTACCTTCGTTTTGGTCTCTAGACTGCCACAAAGGAGCAAATATAACACATACATACAAGGGCTGATAAACAGATTATGCTCCCTTGCATGGCGCAGTCGTGTAAAAAAGTCAAAGTTTTTCCAAAACATATCAACATAACAAATTACTGGATTGCTTTTTTCGAGACTTTTATAGCATCACGGTCTAAGTCGACATCTGGTATATATTTTATCATAAACTTAATCTTCCTACTGAGTCTGTTCAGTGTTTTTTTTTTCTTTGTTTTGGAATGAAACACAGGTCAACCTATGAGGTTGTCGGTTAACCTAACCGGACTTGCTTGTGGCTACCTTAATAAATAAAGACCCCCAGGGCTTGAAAGCTTAAAACTAGAGCGACTATCCGCTACGGATCTCGTCCTAGGGCAACGCTGCTGCCCAGCAAGGGACGGGCTGGATCGCATTGAATATTTAGGGCTTTTAACCCTTGAAAACTAAACATTCGTCCGTTCGACGACCCATGTACCCGCGATTCTCGTGTTCGTGTACTTTTAGGTGAACATCGATGTAAGCTGTAGCTGTGTGGAATAGTTCTTAATTACTGTTTTGATTATTTTTTTGTGTAATAATGACCCAAAGAATGTACCAATGTCAGAAGTTCCAGTGATTAATAAATACTTTAAAAAATAAATGCATTTTATTTGACGTAGTCGGTTCGACGAATGTTTAGTAACCATGTAACAACGAAAATAGTTTAGTTATATAGGGTTAAATTAAGTATAGAATATACTATAACTACAATCATATAGATTTGGAGATACCTACTTTACAGTGTTTTTTTTTTGTAGTAATTTTTCAGCAATTATATTTGCACGAAGTTACTCATACTTAGGTCTACAGAATACGTAGCTGATTTTGTTACGGGTCTTTTTACACCCTGTATATACTTAATCACAAACATTTGTACGCCGTATGGCATGACATAGCGCACTCTTTATAATCTTTATACAGGGTGTTTCGGGCATAGACCGAAATTTTTTTTGGGGATTTGGTGGGTCATGTTCTATCTTTCACCCAAAGACCCTATGTCCTAAGTATCACTGTAATTGAGATACCATTTTTTTTTGTTTGTGTTCGAACGCGGGCAGGCGATGCGATGCGACGGGTTGGGGTACAAGAAATTTCTCGCAGACGAAATCGCAGGCTGAAGTTAGTCAGTTAGTGGTACAGTAGTTATGTTAAAAAATAACTGAAACAATAGTTTCGACATTAGATAAAAAACATTATGACCGGACGGTTCGCCATAGTTGATAGATGGAAAAATGCTAAGCTCGTAGTCAAATTGAGGGATATAAAGACATTGATATCGCTATGGCAACGCTATGAAGTTCACCACACATTCTCCTGGTAAACCTTCGGGTGTGCTTTCATAAAATGCAGTTTCAAGGTGCCTTTCGTTTTATAAGTATTGTCGCAAACACTGCAGTAGAAGTTCTTTTCCTTGCTATGCCTCAGCATGTGTACCGCAAGTCTGGCTTCGAAGCATTTAAAACCAGAGACACCGCATGTGGCATTCTTTTCAATACTCAATACTTTATTGCATTCCACAATGTATATGCTTAGGTGGTAAAACATTGAATTTAGACACAATCGTGGACCCTGTCGGGCACAGCAAAGGAATTACAGCAGGTAGAGATGAGAACCTATTGTTTATCTTATAAGGTAACTTATTCTAAAATAATAATTTAAAATAAATAAAATACATGCTTTGGGCTTTTCTAAAATAGTTTCTGAGATTTATCATTTAAATATTCGTTTACACTGAAATAGCATTTCCTTAATAATAGCTTTTTTAATGTATTAGTGAATAGATGAACTTTTTTCTCTGTTCTTATGGATTCTGGTAACTTATTACATATTTTTATTGATATTTTTCGTTCAGATGTTGTTCTCTTTGATGTCTCACCAACTCATTTCTGAAGAAAAAAGTTGATGGACATTGGGGGCATTTAATTTTCTCCCTATTGTCATGTACTCTTATCATATGCTTGGACAGCTTGTAAGTGGTTGAAAAAACTTCTGTACATTTTATACACTTGTGTTTGTTTCCGTGTGTTCTCCGTATGTGGGTTCGTAGTGCCGATTGCGCCATTTTGCTGTCGCATAATGTACATTTAACTTGATTATAGTCGTGTTGAGTCTCTTTATGTTCCTTTAACCGCTCGGCAGTCTTGAAATGACTCCCACAAATATCACACAGAACATTTGTCGAGCCTTTGTGGTACTTATCTGTGTGCAGTAGTAGCCAGGTAAAATTGTGGTAAATTCCATTGCATATAGCACAGGAAACATTGATATCATTGAGTTTATAAGGGTTCATGCAAAAGCCTATATCCTTATTAAACAGTATTTCATGTTTTATTAACAAATGGTCAACTAATGAATATAAATCGTGAATGTCCTCTGGGCATAGTTTGCATGAGATTCTAGAAACATCTACATTTACTGCAGGATCTAAAAACGAGGTCATTGTCTTTGCAACTTCTTCTGTTTTGTGGATTACGTGGTGATCTTTTAAGTCTTTGGGTTGTTGGAAGGTTTCGTCGCAGTAGAAGCATCTATATTTATTTTTGAGCCATATAAACGGCATTAATGTGGATGCTTCAAGCACTCGAATAACATTTTCTCTTAAAATCTCTTGAGTGTTTACTGCAACAGATGATTCAGCAGTCTCTTCGAAATCATCTATTCCTTCTTCCAAAGGCTTGGTTTCAGGAATATGTTCTTGCTTTATTTTTGTTTGACTTCGAGTTTTCATGGCGATTGCAATGCCTGGAAGGAGAAAATTTCTTCATAGAGATGGTCAGGCTAACTATCTATTTACACTCTTATTATTTTATGTTGCTGCAGGAAACTTGGGTTTCCATATAGTATTCGGTAAATATGCTAGTTTCAAGGCGCATCCGTACATGCCGAGCGGCACGGCCGGCGGCCAAGCCGGCAGCCTGGCCGCCGGCAGGCGCATCTTTTACCTGCGGCACGCGCGGCTTTTGGTTGCCGGCGGCAGTTTGCTTGCGGCTTCGATACGGAGTGGTAGTGTTGTGAGAAAATATTTCGTATTCATATTTAACATCATTTTGTAAAAATAACGAAATGACAGAATTTAACTGGGGTGATAGTGCAGTACTTTTGTTAATTCCAATCCTACGTACACGACTAACTTCGACGATAGTGAGAAGGTCAGAACAGTACTGCGAAAATTGCAACCGCATCTGCAGGCCGCCGCCGGTAAAGCCAGCGGCAAATTCAGCGGTAAGGCAGCCTGAAAGCTGGCGGCAAACCCGGCGGCATGTGTGGATGCACCTTTATTAGATAGCAGAACGGTATAAGCTGTGAACGGTATAATATAGATTGTATGTATGATTAATGAATACAATCATCTTTATGTAGTTATAACCAGTGAATGTGAAATTAAAAACATTTTTTAAGCTGAAAGTCATGTATAATTTTGCAGATCAATTATATTCAGGATACTTACATACTATATAAATAAGTACGTTTGTCTGTATACCCACAGATCTATTGCTTAAGAAAGTAACCTATTGACCTTTGTGTTCAACACAGGAATTATATACCTACATATGCCTTATCTTCTAAAACTACACATGGTGTTAAGTACATTATTATTTTGATGCATAGAAGCACGAACAATATTGCATTGTGGCTTGCAGTTGCTGCACTTCTTTCATATTATTTATTAAAAAAATATAATATCAATGAAACTGTTTGTAAGATAATAAAAATACAGGCAGTTCTTAAATTACGCACATCAATTTATAAGATTATATCAGACAAATCACTGAGGAGAAAGTTGATTTCAATGAAGGTTCGATTTGTCTTTATTACACGGTACAAACAGTGCCGTAGAAATGACCATCCGCTCGTTCATTCTTTTAACTACTGAAGACCACGGAAGATGAGTTGGCATGACCAGACGTTCACTCCGTCTTCTGCCGTTTCAATATTCCTACATCGCACGAACTTGCAATGAAAGGTGCCAAGGGAAAATTGTAACAATGTTTGATAAATAATCAGTGATCTCATTCGACACTTCTTTTTGTTAATTTAATTTCAAGTGACAGGGGAAACGACTAAGTAACTGAGATATTAAAAGGACTGCAAACACTTAAAATGTTGGGATCTCAACCCTAAGTACCATTCCTAAAAGTCTACGAATACATTTAAGCGTGAAATCATTTAAACTTGACCTATATAAGGATTTTCATATTGCATGATAGAAGTATGAGGATTCTTGTGCATTCTCACAAAATGAGCCCTCATTATCTTCCTAGTAGTAAATGCTTTGTCACAGCCTTCACATTTGAAATTCTTCTCTCCACTATGCTTATACATGTGGTTTTTCAACCGATTACTGTTAAAAGCTTTCCAGCCACATACTCCACAAATGTGGTTTCGGAATTTAAGGTGGGAATCGCGTAAATGTGTCATCATCATGCTTCTGAAGACAAAGGTCTTCGGACACTCGGGACATTTGATTTCTTGCCTATTCTTGTGCTCGGCTGCCATGTGTCTAGACCTCTTATAGTGGCTTTGAAAAACCTCTGAGCAATCCGTACACTTATACTTTTTTTCCATGTCATGGCTGTTTTTCTGATGGGTTTTCATTTTATATTTCGAATCAAATTTCTCACCGCATTCAGTGCAATTATAAAGTGCGTTTTCATGAATAGATTTCACGTGAAGACGAAGTAAGTTCGCATCTTTGAAATTTTGGCCGCAAACGTCGCAAAGTATAGCAGACGCTCCTTTATGGTCCTTGTTTGTGTGATGGAGTAGAGGCCCGAACGTGTAGAAATTCATACCACAAGCGAGACAGCTAACATTAAAATTATCAAGCTTGAATGCCACCATACATGTGCCTACATCTTGGTTATACTCCACTCCATGCATAGAAATTAAATGGTCGACTAAATCGTACAGATCAGTAACTTTCTCCGGACAAACAGTGCACGATAGATTGGATACGTCGAGGTAGACAACAGGCTCCCAGTAATTTTTCATAGCTTGCGCTTTGATTGCGGCCCCCGTATGTACTTGCTGATGAAGTTTCAATTCTGAGGCCTCTTGGAAAATATCGTAGCAGTAGAAACACCTATATGAGCTCTTGAGCCAGCGGAACGGCATGACGGTAGAATTTATCAGGACCTGTAGTACATTATTTCTCATGATATTTCTTTTGTCTTTCGCTGTGAGGGTTGGTTTTGGCAACTGAGTTGTGGCGACATCGTATTCTTTGATATATATATTGGCGACGGTGTCCTTTTGCGTCGCATCCTGGCCACCTCTGAGTTCTCCTGCAAGGAAAACACAGGGTTTTAGAGGTGGCCAGAATACGATATGCAGTTTTCATAAACATTTTTATTGATAGGAATCAAAAAGCGTTTTTTTTTAAAGTTGTTAAGTACTTTCATGTGTGAACTTAAGAAACCCGTTACTCAGAATACTCGTTCTAGTTTAAAACGTGCCCCAGAAAACGAAAGACAAAGGTATAGTTTCTCAGGTATTATGTAGAATGAAAGAAGTAGTTCAGAGTGTAGGCGAAGCCCAATAAAACAAGCTATATATAGTTAATGTTAATCTTTCATTGTTATTGTGGGCAAAGCCCAATGAAACTAGCTATCCATTGACACCAATATTTCCATTCTAAGGTAAAAGGTAACTAAGTTATAGCCCATGTAAAATACCTAAATAAATACCTAAATGTTCTTTCGTAACCAGTAGTAGATATCTAAGACAATACCGACTTGAATACCGTAGAATGTTAGTAATAACAATGTATTGACTTATGTTTTAGCCTGTTGAATGCAAAATAGCTTGTAGGAACAACCTGTTAGAATCTAATTAGACTATAATGCCAGTGTCATTGTTTACTTAAGACTAATTACCGTTTGAATACCTTAATTGTAAATGCCTAACCATTAAACGTGTAGTTCAGTAATCATGGTGCAAGAATGTATGCTCCAATAGGACGACGTCTATTTGTTAATCCAATAAGAAACTAGGAGCCTTGAACTTCCTTACACGTGTTTTAGAATTCTCGACAGGTCGAGACCTGCTCCTTTGGGAAAGTCCATTTTTATCAGTTGTAATTGGCGGAGCGCCCGGGAAGTAAGGAAGTGCGTAGGACACTTGCACTATGCGGAAAAACCTATATAAGGGCCGAGTGCCTATTTTTAGTTTAGTCTTTATACATTTTTACACGAATCATCAAGTTAACACGTAGTGTTTGTGAAGTAAGTGGCTACGCTGTCCACTGCTTAGTCGCGATGTACCCTATAACTAGTTAGCCAGTCTTCAGTAATGTGTAGCTAGGATTTAATTGTGTGTACTACTTATTCTGACTGTATTTTATATTGTGTGCTGTGTATCTACTATTTCTTATAACCATTTTATGTGTGATTTCTGTGTAATTTTCTATATCATTTCTGTGTACAAATATAAGCAAAGATTGCGACATTCTGACTGGTTTAATTTCACTCTTTCGTCAAGGGAACACCGTCACCCCCGCCTACAACACCTGACTCCCGTTTTAATAACATTTTGGTCCTTGCGAGCCGGATCAGGTTCAAATAGAATAGAGTGAACCAGTCAGAATCATGAGTCACAGAAGTGAAATCACTACACGCAGCAAGCTACGAAGACTGGCAGAAGAAAAGGGTACGCGACAAGCAGAGGACATCGTCTCTGACTCAGGCCTACCATCCGAGAGGGCTCCAGGTTCTCCGTCCGTAGCACCGACATGGGCATCGACGTCCGCTCGTAATATTCCGCTCACAGGTGGCCGATTAATCGACCACAGTAAATTGACGTCAGAGAGAGCGCACGGGGGGCAGGCAGCGACCAAGGGTCGCCACACCTCGCCGCGCAGCAAAATATCGTCAAGAAATAGCCACAGGAGCGTCGATTATTTACGTAAACGAATCGAGTACGAAGCGGAGCGCGAGTTAGTGCAGTTAAAAGAGAACCTGGTCAAAGACAAGGAAAACCTTGTTAAGAAAAGGATGGAGGCAGAAATAGCTGAGATAGAGGCGGCCGCTGAAAGCGATGATTCAAACTCAGATGTGAGTACGACACAGCGCGTCGAAGAGTGGGTGAAAACTACGCCCCAAGTCCCCCAATTGATTGAAGTATTGGGGACGCCGGCTGTGTCAGGCGCACCCGTTGAAAGGGCTGCCCCCCGTGAAACATCTGAGTCCCGTGATGAAACCGTAAGTAGAGTGAATCTTGTGAATAACCACCGTGGTTCGTCAGTGCCGTGTGATCTAGATCAGTCTCAAGTACCTAGGGCATCCGCGTCTGTACCGTTACCTAACATAACGGCACCAATTACGCCCAGGTACATGCCAGAAACGTCAGATGGTGTGAGGTTCCGGTTACCTAGCCGTTTTACCGCCTTTACCACTCCGGTCGCAAGTGTACCTCGAGTAGCAGCTACGCTCGAGTCGGATACACGGCGGCAGATGCAGTACGGAGCGGATGAAAGAGAAAGGCGGAGAGAATCGTCAGGGGACAGAGACCGGAAGATAGACAGACTGGCTGAGGCTATCACGAATATGGCACGACCACCGCGACCGGTACCAAGACAGGCATATGAATTGCCATATTTCAACGGTGACCCAGCCGACTGGATATCATATCGGAACATGTACTGGGACACATCACAGATGTATAATTTCAAGGCTCACGAAAACTTAGCACGACTAAAAACCTCGTTACAAGGCAACGCAAAAATATCAGTGGAGGACTTATTACGATCATCAACTGATCCGTCCGAGATAATGCGCGCGCTAGAGGATGAGTTCCGTCACCCGACCTTAGTGCTACAGTACGCCATACAAAAGGTCAGAGAATTACCTAGAGTAACGGAAAGTGGACGCGAATTAAGAAAATTCTCGTCAACTGTTAGAAATTGTGTTTCGTTACTCAAAAATATTCGGGCGGATGGTTACATAAACAATCCACAGCTGGTGAGTGACCTGCTGAGCAAGCTGACACCTGTACAACGTGCGCAATACGGTGACTTCGCAATGGGCCTGGACAACACACAGGGGGTGGACTTAAGAGTGTCTCCGAACCTAGAAATATTATCACACTTTCTAATACACTTGACACGCTCAACGTCGTACTACACTCAGGCGTGCATGTTTGAGTCCAGCCCATCAAAGCCCCCTGCCAAGCAACAGCAGAAGTACGGCGGGACCGGTCAGTCCCGACCAGCCAACGCCGCGCGCTCGGCCGCCAGCAGGCCTCCGTTGACACAACGAGTGAACACGCAGAGCGACGAGTCTACCGCTCCTGAAGAATGCGTTATATGTCAACGAAAGCACAGAATAGAAGAATGTGACCAGTTCAAGAAGCTTACCGTTCAACAGCGTTGGGACACGATAAAGGAAAAGAACACATGTTTCAAATGTCTCGTGAGTAAACATCCCAAGAGGTTCTGCCGTGCGAACAGATGTAAGAAGTGCGGGTTCGGACATCACCTGCTGTTACACGCGGATAAGCAGCCGAAAGAAAAAGAAAAAACGGCTATTCCAGCAGAAAATAAGACGGAAAGCGTCACTAATATAGGCGAGTGGCGAGCTACGGCCCTACTAAAAATCATTCCAGTGACGGTCAATAGTGATAATCAATGTTACGCGCTACTGGACGATGGTGCGACCGTGTCACTCATCGACAGCTCACTCGCCACCGACTTAGTGGGTCCGTGTGTTCCCCTCTCGCTAAAAACCGCGGGTGGCTACGGAGTAACAGACTCAACGTCGCGAGTGGTACAAGTGCGCGTTAAAGGGCCTAACGGTCAGTGTCATAACATTACGTGTCGGACAATAGTAGACATTAAACTGCCCACGCAGACAGTGTCCACCGCAGTGATCGACGACAACGCGCACCTACGCGACTTGGGCTGCGTAGAGATGAGGGGAGCCGAACCGCTGCTGCTGCTCGGACAGGACAACTGGGAGCTGCTCGTCAGTCAGGACATCCGCCAAGGAAAATCCGGTAAGCCAGTTGCCTCACTCACTAAGTTAGGTTGGGTCATACATGGACCATTTAATAATAATAATAGTAAAGAATGTGTTAATTGCATGACCGTTTCCCTACCTGATTTGCATAATTTAGTAAAATCACAGTTTGAGCTAGAAGCAATAGGCATTTCAGATAATTTAAGGAAACATAAAGATGTCGAAAGGGCATTAGCCGTGTTAGACAGCACTAGCCATCGTACCCCCGACCAGTCACAATGGGAGGTCGGTTTGTTATGGAAACATGACAATATTCAGTTGCCTGATAATTACAATCAGGCTAGGCAACGGCTGTACGGCATTGAGAAACGTATGCGTAAGGACGCTAGTTTCGCTGAGGCATATTCAACTCAAATAAGTAGGTTAGTAGAGGAAGGTTACGCGCGCAAAGTGAACGGTAACATAGACACATCACCTATTTGGTATTTACCGCATTTCGGGGTCGTTAACCCGAACAAACCGGGCAAGCTGCGTCTAGTGTTCGACGCAGCTGCCACGTCTCACGGAACGTGTTTAAATGACAACCTACTAACCGGAACTGACTTGTTGAATTCCTTGCTCGGCATATTAATTAAGTTCAGAATAGGCCCCGTCGCATTTTCAGGGGATATCGCTGACATGTTTTTAAGGGTAAAAATTAGGGCACAAGATCAAGGCGCGCAATTATTCTTATGGAGAGGCGCGGATCACCATAAAGAACCAGATACGTACGCGATGAATTCCATGATATTTGGTGCAGCCTCGTCCCCTACTACGGCAATATACATACTCAATAAAAATGCCGATGAATTCATTGATGTTTATCCCGAAGCTGTGGAAGCCATTAAATCTAGGCACTATATGGACGACTATCTAGATAGTGCTTGGACCGAGGAGAAGGCTAACACGTTAATAGAGGAAGTGACCAGAATACATGCATCCGGTGGATTCATAATCCGGGGGTGGGTCACCAACTCATCGGAGCTAAGGGAAAGGCTGAAAATAGAAATGCCTGATAAGGTAGCCCTTGAGAAGGGAACAGGCTCAGTAGAGAGGACCCTAGGTTTGATATGGTCACCTAAAGACGACGAGTTAGGTTTTGATCTGTCATTTAAAAGACTACCGCCTGAAATCATAAATGGTAGTCTAGTGCCCACTAAGAGACAATTTCTTAGTATGATAATGTCGATTTACGACCCACTAGGTTTTCTATATCCATGTGTAATTCAATCACGCATACTAATGCAACGAATATGGAAGTCGGGAATCCAATGGGACGAGCCCTTAAAAGATAAAGACGCCAAAGTGTGGTTTAATTGGCTGCATAATTTATATCGATTAGATAATTTAAAAATACCGCGGTGGTACGGGTTAAAACTCGATAACTTAGAGTTACACGCGTTCGGGGACGCCAGCGAGCTGGCTTACGCCGCGGTAGTATACCTAGTGGGCTCTAACTCTGAAGGTAGGAGGGAAGCGGTTATGTTACTAGGGAAAGCGCGAGTAGCTCCACAAAAAGTAATATCCATTCCCAGGCTAGAGTTACAAGCAGCAGTGTTAGCCTGCCGTTTAGCAGACACCGCCCACAAAGAGCTAGGTATACGAATCGATCGGAAGTTCCTGTGGACCGACAGCAAAACTGTACTAAAATGGATAAATTCCGATGCACAGGAATTTCAACGATTCGTCTCACACAGATTAGCCGAAATAGATAGGCTGTCAGACAGAGGCAACTGGCGCTGGGTACCCTCACAGGATAACCCAGCTGATAAGGCCACCAGGTTGTGCTGGCCCGATGACCACGCAGAGTGGCTCTCGGGCCCCTCGTTTCTATGTAATCCACAGGAGCTGTGGCCTGCGTGTTCCGAGGCTGAGGCGTCGGAGGCGGACCTTGAGCGCATCCAGCGGGTCCACGCCGCAGCAGCACCGGTGGCGCCACTCCTAAAGTACGAGCGCTACTCATCATGGTCACGCATTCAGCGCGTCATGGCGCGGGTGCTCATCTTCAGCGACCGATGTCGCAAACGTCGGTCGACCACAGAGCTGTGCAGTCAAGACCTAGAAGCTGCTCACAACAGCCTGTTGAGGCTGTGTCAAGAGGAAAGCTTCAACAACGAGCGGGCCACCATCTTAAAAGGCCTGCCCGTTCCCAGCAGCAGCAGCATCAAAGCTCTCGACCCCATGATAGCCGACGACGGGTTGCTACGAGTGAGAGGGCGTCTGAGTGCCTGTGAGGTGCTCACGTTCGGCGAGCGGCACCCTATTATCGTGGAGGGCCGCCATCCTCTGACGAGAAAGCTAATCGCCCACTACCACGCGTTGGCTTTACACGCCAACCACGAGACAGTCGTCAACAATCTGCGGGAAAAATACTGGGTTACTAAAATCAGAACCTCAGTAAAGACAGTGGTTGCGAACTGCCAACTCTGTCGCGTCTGCCGAGCCAAGCCCGCGCCACCGAAGATGGGCGACCTGCCGCTCGCAAGGCTTGAACCATCAAGACGAGCCTTTGTGCGAGTGGGGGTGGACTACTTCGGCCCGATGGAGGTCGCAATCGGACGACGGCGCGAGAAGAGGTGGGGTGCCCTATTCACCTGCCTCACTACGCGCGCCGTCCACCTTGAGTTGGCCGCTTCCCTTAGCGCCGACTCCGCCATACTAGCCTTGCGGCGCCTCATAGCGCGCCGCGGGCAAGTAACAACTTCATCGGGGCCAATACCGAGCTTCGAGCCGCCCTGAAAGATCTTAACCAAGGTCAGATAAGGGCCGAGGCCATTCACCGTGGCATCGAGTGGCACTTCAATCCCCCGGCGGCCCCACACATGGGTGGCTGCTGGGAACGCCTGGTGAGATCCGTAAAAAACGCACTTCGCAGTACGCTCAAGGAGCGTGCCCCTCGTGAGGAGGTCCTCTACACCCTCCTCACTGAAGCCGAGCTGATCATAAACAGCCGGCCACTAAGCTACGTGAACGACGACCACGACCAGCCTGTGGTCCTGACGCCGAACCATCTACTCCTGGGCACTGCGTCCGGGAGTACTCCGTTTGCATCGAGCGACGCCGGAGACATCGACTCTCGCCGGCAGTGGCGGCGCGTGAACGCGCTCGCCGACATGTTCTGGCGGCGCTGGCTGCGAGAGTACCTGCCTACGCTCCAACGTCGGGAAAAGTGGTCGAACAATGTGCCGAACGTACGTGTCAGTGATGTTGTAGTGATCATAGACAACAATAGACCGCGAAGTGCGTGGACCAAAGGCCTCATCAAGGCTGTGTATCACGGCAACGATGGTATCGTCCGTGTAGTAGATGTTAAGACTGTAAATGGGGTCCTACGTCGACCCGTAGCGAAGATTATTGTGCTTCCCACAGACCAAGAGTTGTAAGTCGGTTGAACCCTGTTACAGGGGGTGGAATGTAGGCGAAGCCCAATAAAACAAGCTATATATAGTTAATGTTAATCTTTCATTGTTATTGTGGGCAAAGCCCAATGAAACTAGCTATCCATTGACACCAATATTTCCATTCTAAGGTAAAAGGTAACTAAGTTATAGCCCATGTAAAATACCTAAATAAATACCTAAATGTTCTTTCGTAACCAGTAGTAGATATCTAAGACAATACCGACTTGAATACCGTAGAATGTTAGTAATAACAATGTATTGACTTATTTTTTAGCCTGTTGAATGCAAAATAGCTTGTAGGAACAACCTGTTAGAATCTAATTAGACTATAATGCCAGTGTCATTGTTTACTTAAGACTAATTACCGTTTGAATACCTTAATTGTAAATGCCTAACCATTAAACGTGTAGTTCAGTAATCATGGTGCAAGAATGTATGCTCCAATAGGACGACGTCTATTTGTTAATCCAATAAGAAACTAGGAGCCTTGAACTTCCTTACACGTGTTTTAGAATTCTCGACAGGTCGAGACCTGCTCCTTTGGGAAAGTCCATTTTTATCAGTTGTAATTGGCGGAGCGCCCGGGAAGTAAGGAAGTGCGTAGGACACTTGCACTATGCGGAAAAACCTATATAAGGGCCGAGTGCCTATTTTTAGTTTAGTCTTTATACATTTTTACACGAATCATCAAGTTAACACGTAGTGTTTGTGAAGTAAGTGGCTACGCTGTCCACTGCTTAGTCGCGATGTACCCTATAACTAGTTAGCCAGTCTTCAGTAATGTGTAGCTAGGATTTAATTGTGTGTACTACTTATTCTGACTGTATTTTATATTGTGTGCTGTGTATCTACTATTTCTTATAACCATTTTATGTGTGATTTCTGTGTAATTTTCTATATCATTTCTGTGTACAAATATAAGCAAAGATTGCGACATTCTGACTGGTTTAATTTCACTCTTTCGTCAAGGGAACACCGTCACCCCCGCCTACAACACCTGACTCCCGTTTTAATAACACAGAGTATTGAAATAGGTAGGTGTGAAGAGAAACAAAGTCATAGATAAAATTATAATATTTATTGAATTACAGTTATACTTTAATGAGATGTAAATGATCTTAGTAAACAATAATCATAGTGCGCGTTTTTTATTTTATTAATTTAGTATAATTGATCCGTCATCAGCCAATTTATTCTGTAAAAATATCACCGTGAAAGCTTAGATGAAGTCAGTTGTCACGTTACGCAAATCCTGCATCGCACAGAGTTTACCGCGCAACTAGCATAGATACAACGTCCCGTCATCAATCGTCGTGGCCTTAATTAACCCTTGCTCGAGCCAGCCCGCGCTGATGAGCCTGTAGCTTTAAATTTGTCCCTAAATATTAACCTCTCCCGTCCCACTGACGCGATATTGGGTCAGTCGAAAAATGTCCTCTGCGTCCCGGAGACTCGATATCGCGTCCTATGACTTCACGCGACTATATGTATGCTTTTTTCTATGCCGTGATGGTGTTTTCGGCTGTGAAGTCATAGGACGCGATATCGAGTCTTCGGGACGCAGTGGACATTTTTCGGCTGACCCGATATCACGTCAGTGGGACGGGAGAGGTTAATCATTCCGATCCAGCCCCTCCCTTAGCCGAGATGTACCCCTTAGCGTGTAGTCGCTTACTTTAAGCCCTAGTTTTCCTCTAGCCTCTTTAACACTATTGACAGGCCACTTGACCTAGGTTATCACGGTAAGATTTTATAGAATAGATCGGCTGATCATCTCACTGTTCACATCTTTTCGAGCCACACTCTCAGAAAAAATAAAAAAATCAAGACATAGCACTGTCAACAGTGATGTGAAGCCAGTTTTATAAACATGTGTGCACTTGGTGAAGTGTATTTTGGTTGTAAATGTGTAAGAGCGTGTTTGCACAGAGCTAGATGCAGTTTTTGCACGCTTCACTGTACTGCTCGCAGCGCTATCTCTTAATTTTTTATTTGGTCTGAGGTCAAACCATCTTTCACTCGAAGAATCTACTTTGATCTTATAATATTATCTTTAATTTTAATAATGAAATTCTTAATTTAATTATCAAAATATAACTAGCTTTGTTATCTCTTCTGCGCAAAATATTGAAGATCTCATGAAACTTAGACAAATTAATGGTCGGTATTGAAATCCTTGCCTTTTTTCAAAAGTAACGTAATATCACGCCAGTATTTCTCAAAGGTGTATTTAGTATACTACACCCACATTGCTTTTGTTATGTTTAAGTCCCATGTAATAGGTGCCGGCTTTTTGCTCTCACCCGGGCATAAATCAAGTTGAGAAATTCCCCGTGGAAAAACTCAATAACACTATGCCTGCTCCGGAAAATGAACCCAGGTTCAGCAGCAGTGATTTGCGATCACTAGAACAACAAAGCCATTCAAACGTATTCAATTAAAAACACCTTTGCATAAATATTTATATGACCAATCAAGGCATAATAATATTAATATTTAACTGTCTTCTACAGTTATTGCACACGTCCCTAAAAGGAGGCCCGCTCGCACCACAGACTACGAATTGCGCTTAACGGCAAACATATTTCACACATAACCTATCTCTGTCATCTTCAAACTGGCCTGAAGACACGGTTTCCTTAAAGAGCGTTGGGGGCTAGATAACGGCCGTACCATGTAGCGGTATCTACACCGCTAGATGCAAACTACGCACAACACTGACGTCGGCCAATTGCCCAGACCCGTCGGAGGATCCTCTCTTTTCTACGGAAATTGAGTGACCTTACACCCTGTTCCTCAAACGTGGCGACTGTCAAAAAAATTATGGCAGAGGAGTTTGACTTTTATCAATCCAGCTTATCGTAGCCCATAGCTGGATATATCCCTCTCCCAGGCTACGTTACAACGCTCTATCCGACTTCCGCATAGTCTGTCCCAGCTACGTTTTTAATGACATCGCTCCATCTAGCTAGGGGGCGGGCGTCCAAGGCTATTCTCACCGATACTCGGTCTCTACTTCAGGACTCGTCTGCTTGACAAGCCATCGGTTTTTCGACATCGGTTTTTCGGGCTAGCCGTGTTAGCTTACTTACTCTGCCAGCTATGTCAGTAACTCCAGTTCTTTACCGAATAACCTCGTGTTTCGGTTCAGTTTGATATCGTTCGCCGGTAAATTTCAGACGCTATTTGGTGGCCACTGCTCATCAAGGAAACCGCAGCTTAAATTACTTGCATTAAGCCTCTCAATCTAAATGTCTAAAGCTCCAAGCAATAGTTACAAAATTCTAATGTTTAAGACTCTTCAAAATAATGAAACTCAGCTGTATGAACGTTCAAGGTCTCTAAATCAGTGAAACCTCTTCGACAAATTCGGCAGACACGTCCAGATACCCCAGAATGGACCTTCATATGAGCTCTCAAGTTACTAGACCTGCGGAAAGACCTGTCGCAAATGCTGCAAACGTAATCCCTATCCCCAAAATGCTTTTTCTTATGCAAAGTAATCAGCCATTTGATTCCGGTCTTATAATTGCATAAATCACACTCGTATTTGGAGTGCGAATGTTGAGATTGTACGTGAAGCAACATAGCTCCTTTGGTCGTGCAAATTTTTGCACAATGCTTGCATTTGATCCTGTATTTTTCCACATTGTGCATCTTGCCTAAATGTACTTTTAATTGGTACTGGCTTTCGAACGTTGCACTACACAGGTTGCATTCGTGCGTTTTCGCTTGCCCGTGCATTTTTTCCTTGTGTTTCTCCATTCTGTGGGAAGCGTTGAACATTTTTCCACAAACTGTGCATTTGAACCCTACATGACTGTTACTTATGTGTCTTTTGAGGCGAACCTTGTTGATGAAGCTTAGACCACATATTTGGCATATGAACGAATGGTTCACATGATCTTTATGCATATGACCCACCATACAGGTGAAGTTGTCGTACTGATTCTCGCAGAGAACGCATTGCATGACATCCTTGCTTAAAGCGAATGGTAACGCACAGATACCTACAGACCTATCATATTCCTCATAATGGGTGAGAATTATATGAGTTATCAGTTCTTCTAAATCTTTCAAAGGCTCTTCAATACACATCTTACAGCTTATGTTCGCCACATCAATTTTGACTGGTATATCTTTCGAAATAATTCTCTTTGTAATGAAAGTGTTGAGGTCTACCGAATGTTTTTGCGTATGTTCTTTTAGAGTCTTGCAGTCCCGCATAGGTTTCGAGCAGTAGAAACATCGGAATCCTTTGGTGTGCCAATTAAAGGGAACCACGTTACCGTAGTGAAGGATTTGGAGAATATTTCTTCGTTTTTTGTTGAGTTGTTCGATGTACGTTTCTTGGCTGTCCCGTCGTCCTGGAAAGAGAGGCCAAGATTTACGCTTCCTTTTTGCGTTTGCATTTCTTGTAAATGATGGGTGAAAATGTGTGTTTCATATGTTAAAATGTAGTGTCGTTTAAATTTTCGAGTAATATTTTTGACGGTTGGCTAAGGCAGGGAGGGGGTGGAATTAATGCTTTAAGGGCTAACTCACATTTGGGTGTGCACCGCCCAATTGTCAAAACCCCCATAACTTTCGGACACGTAGTATGTACCATCGTACACCACACTACGAGACCACACCGCATTAGCAAATTTACAGGATAAGTTTCTATCTAGTACGCAAATGTTAACAAATTAAACTGAAACGAGTTATAATAACCATTCAATTTTTATTTTGATATATCTCAGTACAAAAAAATTAAGTTATCGTTAACGAAAGATGTTTATTTTGAAACTGGTTTTTATGGTAACTTGCGCGCGGAACGAAGGTGAACGACCGACCAGGTGTTCGATCGGTCAAAATTCTAAGAAGTTCGAAGTACCAACGCCGGCGCGCGGTTACTGACCTATTAGTACCTACGAGCTGTTCGATCGGTCAAAATTCTAAGAATTTTGAAGTACCTAAGCCGGCGCGCGGTTACTGACCTATTACTATTGTCAATATCATATTACGAAATATGTAAGGTGTCCACAGTTTACTGATTTAAATTCGGATACAAAATTTAAAAAAGTATTGAAAAAATAATTGAAATGTGTTCTATTACTGATACTGGACCACCAAAAAATTTTTGCGCACCGGTTAAATTTTTTTCCTTTATATTTTTTTTATTGTAATCAGTGACCCGTGCTATGCACGGTTTTCACGACTTGACAATACATCGAGATTTCTTTATTATATGTAAGTTGAATAATAACGTAACATAGGCATAAACCTTCTGGGATAAATTTTCTAAAAAATGATGAAAACCACATCAAAATCCGTTGCGTACTTTAGAATAAAGATCGCAGGCTACATCACGAGCTCTCTGTTATACAACAAGACGTCGAGCAACGTGCGAGAGAGAACGCACGACGTATATGTAGTTCGCGATATCACGTCAACGTAGCCTGCGTTGCATTTACTAAATTACGCCACAGATTTTGATTAGAGCGTAGTTCGCGACTGTGTGACCCTTGCAATAAATGGAGACATGTAGAGAGACTTAGATTTATATTTATGTTTACATAGATGCGATGCGCTGCGTTCCGAGGTAATGTACGCTTAGTACGTTGTACGATTCAATATTATAAAAAAATAAAGTTTATACTTATTTGACTGGCTTGTTAGTCTAGTGGTTAGTGACCCTGACTGCTGAAAACTGAGGTCGTGGATTCAATTCCCGCCCAGGACAAATCTTTGTATGATGAGCACAATCAATTTTGTCATGTGTCTGGGTATTTTATATCTATAATATGTATGTATTTAGAAATATATAAGTATGTTTATCAGTTGTCTGGTTGCCATAGTACAGGCTCTGCCTAGTTTGGGATCAGATAACGGTGTTGGTTGTTCCTAAGATATTTATTTATTTATATTCATTTCGCTGAAGTTGTGTTCTGTTCAGATTTTTGTAAACTGTTTAGAATATGTAGATGGTAAAAAACGAAGCAGAATTTAAAAGCGTTTATTTATAAATACTAATTGGTAATATATAAAATACTATTTACAAATAAAACATTACTACAAAAGAGTGTTAAAAGTACATTAATTACGGTTTCTAAGAGTTCATTTAAAATACCTATTGGAGATATAAACATAATATAATAATATAATTACGAGGGTACTTAATCATTTTTCTGTCATGGCAACATTCTAGTACAGTTTTCTTATCTCAAGAAGCGACGCCAGTTTACTTGTGCTTGTGATACAAACACCATGTGAATGTGTGTTTAGACGCTGGAGCTCTCGGTATCGTCCGAGATAATGGCAAAGTTGTTACGGAGAGGTACTTTCGATTGATTACGCTTCCAATTTCGACCTAGGTTCCGACACTTTTAAATCGGAGTTTGAAATTGAAGGTCAAAGCTCACAGGAATCTCGAATACTCTTTTGCCACCGGCTTCGCCACCGTCTTCGATTCCGGTTCTGATTTCAATTCCGCAAAAATCACATTTTTAAAACTACGATTTCGGTTCTGGTAAACACAGCTCCGTTACATCCTTAGTGTTAACGCTATTCTAAAGTACGTACGGCGACAAACCAAGCTATACATTTCCACTATAAGTTGACTTCCAATTGTTGGAGAAATGTCAGCAATGCGAGCTCAGCTAAAACTGGAAAATATCCTGACATGTAGCCGTGTGTAAACTTGTAAAGCACACGAAGGAAGTAAAGCCGCGTCGCTTCGTGAACTAAAAACACTGTAGTTGTCAAATGCCAGTGTTGCAACATTAAAATATTTTACATTACAATTTGTCTCTCTACTAGTGGCTTTAGTCAATTATTATTATAAGATTATGAATGTTCAAGTGGAGATATTATTTAAAAGTTAACACGCCATAGCTTACGGTAAACTTTTTCCAATAAAGATTGAAATATTCATGACGTAGGTAAGTATAATACCAATATCTGTTTTGAAAACGATACCAGATAACTAAATTCTTTTAGTATTAAGGTTATAAATAATTAACTCGGTAAAATAGGAGCATACACTCTGACGTTTCCGAAAATAAGTACATTCCAACGCATTTTAAAGCGAGTACAATATAATAACGCCTTTTGAATTATGCTGGAGCTACGGCGCTTTTGCAGTGGGGACTGGGGAGCGCTAGAAATCTCTACGTGACCGGTAGTCGAAATTAGATTAAAAACCTATGGTTCAGACGATGCCAGTAATTTCTTGGCTTAAGTTTATTGTATACCACAGGTAAGAAAACATTGTGTTAATGGAGGTTTACTCCTAACATCTGCGAGAATTTAAAGCGTCAAGTTTCCATTTCACTAATGGCAATTTTGTATGTTTTTGTCAATAGGTTAGGAAGTTTATATAATAAAATTACGTTATAAATACGTATTCGGTAACTCCCAAAAGACAATGGGCCACCTTCCATCCTGCACCGCATGCCAATTGTGCATTTGATGATCTTATGACTGCGTCAGAGAGCGGAGTTCATGCAGCTGAATGTTGGGCAAAGAGATTTTGACATTTTCGCCGAAGAAGATTCATTATCATCAGCATTTCAGCCGTAAGACGTCCACAGCTGGACTTAGGCCTCCCCCAATTTGGGGGGCCTTGCCATAATCGCCACGCTTGGCAGGCGGAGAAGATTATTGAGTGAGTACATTTAATTTCATATAATTCATACACTGAAACTGTCATTCTACCTTCACACTGCAAGATCTAATTTCAAGTTCACTTGTGCACGATATCACATCACACAAAGAGCAAAGAGGCCCTGCCTCACTGTCCTATTCTCTAAATAAGTCAGTTTTACTGTCCAGTCTCCTTCACATAAGCCACGTTAAATATACAACCAGATTAAGAACTTTAACACCACCGAACACAGCTCAATTTACATTGCAGTAGCGATCGTTTCGATTTGCAGTTTGTTTCAATCGAAAATGAACTCAGTCCCAGTTCGTTATAGTCTAGTCTCATATATTTCAGGCGCAGTGAGAAGTTTCATTGTGGATTTACTCCACAACATAGTAATATCATTGAATATATTGTCCTGCCATATCTCCTTCTAATTCCTCTTGAATTATTTCCATTTGCACCATATCAGTTTCGTCGATCTCGTCAACTATTGGAGCTAGGTCAAACTGACCGTGCCTGTTACGGATATGCATTCGCAAATTCGTCTGATGCGCAAACGCCTTATTGCAAACCGCACATACGTAATCTTTTTCTTTCGTATGTAGCACGGCATGAGAATTCAAGTTACTTCGTTTGGAGAATTTCTTGCCGCAAACAGAACACACAAATTTCTTTTCGCCATTATGTTTCACCATGTGGAGCTTAACATCGTAAGGTCCAAAGAATTTATCCCCACAGACCTCGCATTCTACATTCTTCTCCCTCAGATGCACTCTCCTCATATGACGAGACATTATAGATTCCTGTGGATACACTTTTGGACAGAATGGACATTTTATTTTCAGCTCTTCTACTTCATGAACATTTGCCAAATGGAGTTTCTTTAAGTAAGGACTTTTGAAAGTTTCCGGACAATGCGGGCAAGTCGATAAGTTGACTAAATGCACGTTTTTTTCATGTAAAATCTTTTTAGATAGAGTAGCAAGACTGATTCCACAGTATTCACAAGTGTATCCACCTTCTCTGTGATAGTATCTATAATGCATTTTCAAATGGTTCTCTCCTTGGAAACTGGTGCCACAAACATCGCAGATATAATGATGAGAAAGATGATGTTTGTTCGCGTGGCGCAGTAAATATTCGAAGAAAACAAATTTCATATTACAAGTCGGGCATGTTGGCTGGTCCTTGTCTAATTTGAAGGGTAGCAGACAATTTGGAACGCTTACATCGTATTCTGCATCATGTGCGATGATCAAATGGTGGATCAGCTCTTCTAAATTGGTAACTGCTTGAGGACAAAGCTTGCAACATATATTAGTGACGTCAATTTTGACAGCGGCGTCCTTATTTCTGTTATTTTTCGTTCTGTCGAACACAACGAGTTCTAGATTTGCGAATTGATGAGCTTCGACAGTGTGTTCTCGAAGAACGACTGGGTCTTTAGTAGTTTCGTTGCAGTAAAAGCATTTATATTTCCCTTTATGCCACATGAAAGGTGTGACGTTGCTATATTGTAAAACATATTCGACATTCCGCCGTTTTATCAATAGCTTACGGGCGACTTCCATTTTCTTATATTTGTCCTCCACAGTATTGAATTTTGAACCTGAAAAGAAATTCAGCTTTTACTTTTCTAGGTTTCTGTAATATTCGGCAGGTGGGTTGTCGACTTCTGCGTGTTTTTAGATAGAAGGATCCAATTGCTCAGATTAGTGGTCACAGATGAGGACAAAGCATTGAGAATTTTAATTGCGTAGGTTCTATGCAAGTTATTACCTAATTATTTTATTTTTTTATGTAACCTAATATGCTTTAGCAAAGGTACACAGGTTATCGTCGCCAAAAGTGGTATAAATTGTTCGTCTATAATTTTACTAAGAGATTTATTAGCTTAAACAAGTTATTACGTATTGGATTTTATTTTTTGTGATCTAATATCCTTTAGCAGAGGTGCACAGGTTATCGTCGTCAAAAGGGGTATAAGATGTTCTTCTATAATTTATCTAAGTGATATTTAATAGCGTAGGTTCTAAACAAGGTATTACGTATTGCATTTTATTTTTTGTGATCTAATATTGTTTAGCAGAGGTGCACCGGTTATCGTCGTCAAAAATGGTATAAATTGTACTTCTATCATTGTTCTTTGTTAGATTTGATAGCATAGGTTCTAAATCAGTTATTGTCTATTTATTGCATTGAAATAATAAATCATTTTAGTGAACTAAGTTCCTTGGATGCGAGAAGCACAGAACAGGTCGAAGTGGTGGTGCTTAGGGGAGGCCTATGTCCAGCAGTGGACGTCTTTCGGCTGAAATGATGATGATGATGACGAAGTTCCTTAAACAGATGTGAATGTTAATATTTCCATAGTTTCTAATCATTCAATTTTGAATAAAGGAGCAATACGGAAACAACTGCTTATTTTAACATCACATAAAACGAAAGTGCCAGGTATCCTGCGAAAATCAAATTTTCTTAAGTATTTGCAATTGGCAAGGTCAGTATAAGGTTATGTGTTGATCTTAGTATAATTCACAGCGGTAATTATTAAGTATTTCGTCATCTAGGCAGATGCTTTTCCACAACTATTTCGGGATCGGCTTCCATTCTAACCGGATGCAGCTAAGTACTAGTATTTTACATCGGGCGACTGCCTATCTGACCTCCACAACCCAGTAACTGGATACGATACCCCTTGGTAAGACTGGTTGTCAGACTTTCGGGCTTCTGACGACCCGTATCGACTGTCACAGTTGTACAAATACCAGCCGGGAACAACAACAGTTAAACATGGTTGCCGAGACACGGAGGGGTCTTGGTATGTAAAGATGGTCATCCATCTACGGACCAGCCGCGTCAAGCGTACCTTAACCTAGTCGATCTATACGTACGCCTATTACTTAGCCAGAATCCCCTATTAGTAGTATTATGATCATTAATATATAACTGTCTGAGTTCATTATCCTATTGAATGACTTTTATGAAATCATGACATTTGAGTCCAATTCTAACGTCAGGAGTTGTATTGCTGGTTTTAATTACTATAATTCTGTACATATGTATTTATCACAGCCGGAAAAATACCTACCTACATGCATTTCGCAAAAAACGTTACAAAATTTGAATTAAACTTTATGTCAATTGCATAAAGTTCTTGACAGAATGACAGTTATTGTGTACCGTCTTCATTCTGAAACATTTCATGTGTCATTGAGTTAATGTTTAATTTTCAAAGTTTTTTAGATCATCTTGTATTCTGTTCGTCCCGATATTATTGACGCTGACCGTACTATCGTCATAAAAGGTAGAAGGTAAAGTGATAAAAACGCAAAATAAAATACATAGAAGTATATTTTTTTAAATTAAAATCTCGCACAATTCATACATTTCGTTCGACTATATTACAATATTCACAAATCTAGTCTTAATACCGGCCTGGAAAAGAGCATCTTTTTTTGCCAAACAAATATCGACATTGCAAGTCTTTAAACAAAGTCGAAAATCCGCCCGCGTTGATGCAGCTCTCACTCAAACAAATGAATGTTACTTCAACTGTCACAAGGTTGATAATTGTTTGCCAGTGAAAACAACACCTCACTACGCTTCTTTGCCGGCTTTTAAATATGATACAAACTAATACATAATTGTGTCGATTTTTTTGTTCACCACCTAAACTTAAAGAAGATTATTGCTATCTCTTACCGACATACCGCGAAAGGAAAAGGCAAGTGACGCTTCAGAACTAAAATTGGCGTGATTTTATCCATGATGACTTTAGTTCGTTGAAAATAATCTTAGTTCAACTAAACTTGACAGCTCTAATTTATTTCCGTCTCTTTCTTGTTTCATCAGAAGTAAAAAGATAGCAATAGCCTAAATTAAGTTGGTGCACAATAAAATCATCACCAATGTTTATTGAGCTACACTACACCTATATCTACGCAGTACATTATCTTTTTTTCAAGTTCTTTCTTACAATTCTGGATAATCTCATTGCTTTACTTAGAATAATTATACAATTTATTACACATACTTATAATTCTACGATACAAGAAATAAAATTAATTGTCTTATATTGATTTAAATAAAATGGCGACTATAACACATTTTTTTTTAACTAAGTTGAATCTCACACTATCTTACGTGGTGGAGAGGGGGTCTTGGCAATTTTTTTCTTCTACAAAAAACAATGCAAAATTGATTTTTATTTTATTTCTGTATTTTTATACCGCCACCGGCAGGCTAAGCTAGTCAAACGCAATGCATAAATTCAACGCAAATAAGCACATATTAAAAAAACACTACAAAGTGAAAAATAACTTTAATTTCGGAAGTCGGTGGCAAAAAAACCATAAATACAGATCCTAAGACACCGACTTGCGAAATTAAAGTTATTTTTCACTTTGAAGTGTTTTTAAGGAAGTCGGTTGTTTTTTTTTTGTAAAAAAGTTTTTTAAATTTTTAGTTGTGGTATTCACCCTGCACTAATTCCAAACAAACAATGCATATTTATGCGATAGCAGAAATCGCGGTTGATTTGCTGTCATTTTTTAAAGAGTTCCGGTGTCTGTCTCCCGAACTCATCATCAGATCTATATGAAAATTATATGGGACCATTTCGGAATAAACCCCTTTCGAACAAAAAAAGAATTTTGCAAATCCATCTACATATGACGGAGTTATGGCCGAACATACATAAAAAAAAAAAAAACATATAAACATCCGAATTGAGAACCTCCTTTTTGAAGTCGGTTAAAAATATAATAAATGGCCAGGCCAAAATGATTAAGGCTGCTTTTTTTTATTAAGCAGACAGTAGAGTGGGTAAGAGCCCACTCTAGTGTCTGCTGAGGAATCAATTCTCGATGTCAACGAGTATGTCTATCTAGGACAAGATATCTTCTAACTCCTGATCGATAAGGAGTTGTACCTTCCATCATCAGCTCAACGGAATATAAGAATACAAGTAACGGTCTAAACGTGCCTATAATATTCAAAGAATTATCCCCTAACCTTCTAACCTTTCACTGTAAGTTCCTATATGTACTGTTCACCGATGAGGAGTTCCATGCGGTATCTTCGAAGACTATAATTAGTTCACCACGGATGGATAGATAGAACCAGCAATTATTTTTGATCTTTAGTACAATATCCAAATCACATTACGTGTACTGTTTGTTTTTGAGGAGTTCCTTCGTTTATCTCCCAAAGTATACATCAAATCTTCACAAAATTGATATGGGACCACCTCAGGAGTATACCCTTACGAATAAAAAAAGAATTTTCAAAATCGGTTGACAATTGGCGGAGAAATCGGTGAACATACATAAAAAAAAAAAAAAAAAAATACATACAGTCGAACATATAACCTCCTCCTTTTTTTGAAGTCGGTTAAAAATTACACTAAATTGCGCATTTTGAAAAATCACACGTGAGGTTTTGGTTCGAGCCAAATCTCACGACATCTCAACAAGGGTGGTGAGGGTTTCAAAAAATCGCCAACATTGGCCCACGAATTAATGGACATCCCTAAACGGCTTTAGTGATTCATGATGAAAGCGCACCATTATCTCACGGTCTCAGAAGATTAAAACGCATTTATATCTGCAACTGCACGTGCCCATACTTCTTATGCATCTCCATATGCGAGCTCAAGTTACTTCGTCTTAAAAAGGCTTTTCCACAAACAGTGCAACAAAATTTCCTATCACCCTCATGTTTAACCATATGCATCCTCAAAAGATAATTATCGAAAAACTTCTCATTACAAATAGAACAAGGAATGTTCTTTTCCTTCAAATGCGTTCGTCTAACATGATCTTTCATGAAAGAGTTTCTTGTGAACATTTTTCCGCAGTAACTACACTTATGTCCTACATTATGCATTTTTATTAAATGTTTTTGTTTGTGGTACTGTGATTGGAACTGCTCGGGACATTTCGGACATTTATGGTCCTTCGCATCGTGTGTCTTCGCTCTATGACGCGCCAAACACCATTGATTTTTATATTTGACCCCACAAATATCACATTCGCAGGACCCTGTGTGTGCGTAGGTTATATGCACGTTTAGATTCGCCGCATTCCTAAAGCTTCGACCGCAGAAGTCACAGATTCGGTTGTTGTTGCTGTGTTCGGAGTTCATATGTCGAAGCAAGATGCCGAAGTATCGGAAGACGGTATCCGGGCATATTGGACATGGCATGTTGTCTTTTATGACCCGGAAAGGCTCTAAGCACCCGGTAATTGAAGTGTCATAGTTCGCCTTGTGTACGTTTATTAAATGGTTGATTAAATCTTCAAAATTAGGCATAGGGATGCAACATATTTTGCAGGCTAATGAAGATATGTCAATTTTAACTGCTATCCTTTCCCCTTTGCATTTCTTCATGCATTTGGACTTCAAATCGCACACAGGGTGTTCAAGACCAGTATGGTGGCGTAATTCGTCAAATTCGGAGAATTTCTTTGAGCAATAAAAGCAGGAGTATTTGGAAAAGAATTTAAAAGGCACCGCTGTCGACATGTTGAGCACGCACTGTATATTCAGTCTTATTTGTATTATGTTTTGCTTTTTCTTAGGTTCTATGTTGTTGTCGTTTAGAAAAGAGGTATGGGGCAATTCGACCTGAGAAATGGTTTTGACCTTACATTTGCTTATATGCTGTCTTAACCCTAAAGAAGTATGGAACTCTTTGGAGCAGTAACTGCACTTCATATTACTCTCTTTTTCAGGGTGATCAACTTGTATATGTTTTTGTAAAAGAGACAGAGACGCGAAACGCAAACCACAGCTCTTACAATGCCTAAAATGCATGTTATTTTGATGCCTCCGCAACATAAGGCGAGTTTCGAAGTTCTTCAAGCACAAATCGCAGGGGTAGCCGCCCTGTCTGTGATAATTCCTTAAATGTATAGACAAGTCTCTCTTCTTATTAAAACTAACTCCACAATCGTCACAAATAAAACAGTTCTGCGGGTGAACGTCGTTAACATGTTTAACCAAGTATCCGAAATAAGAAAACTGTTCTTCGCAGTACAAACATCGAAAATCGACTAATCGATATTCCTGGAAGGGTATATCGATATTTTTATTGTATTCCATATTGTGTTTGTTGATCAAATGGTCGATTATTTCTTCGAATCTGCTGAAGGATTCATTGCAGATGTCACAACCGATTTCTGAGACGTCGATTTTTATTTCGATGTTTCTTCCTCTAATTAGTTTTAAGGAGTAATCTTTAGTGGTGCATAGTCCATGGGATTTTGTATGCTTTCTAAATTCTGTGTATTCGGTATAGTTTTTACCGCAGTAGAAGCAAACGTATTTGCCGCGCCATTTGAATGGCATGATTGTAGTGTGGTTGAACAGTGTTTGCAAGTTTTTCCGTCGGCGCTCAGAGGTACAGCCTTCGTAAGGCCCTGGCAGACCATCTGAAAACAAATTGTTCTTCTCAATAAATGGGCTGTTATTTCATCTTTTCCTCACTTGATAAGTTTTGAGCGTTTCCGCATTCTATAGTCCGTTAGTTATATCAATTGTGAATCCCAGAAATGTCATTCTGGGCAGTGCTAAATTGTCGTATTCACCTTCTCTAAAGCATACTCAAAGTTTATCGTATATATAACAGGCAGAACGCATATAGAACAATTCTTAGCTAAGCCTTTGAATGGAAACCACACCGTTGTCAATTTAGAACCAGCTATAAAATAACTGGTCAACAGCAAAAATATGAACAGAAATATATTATTGATGATATTTAAGTATTTTTCTAGCGTTTGCCTGCCGGATATGGGAGGCCATATGACCCCTGAGATTCCTTTTCCATAAGAACTTTTTACCACAAATATCACAAATGAAGTTTGTTTTTCCGATGTGTTTAACCATATGCATCTTCAAAAGATAATTATCGAAAAACTTCTCATTACAAATGAAACAATGAATGTTCTTTTCATTCAAATGCGTACGCCTAATATGATCGTTCATGATAGACTTTCTTATGAATATTTTCCCGCAGAAACTACACTTAGGTCCTTCATTATGGATTTTTCTTAAATGTTTTTGTTTGTGATACTGTGATTGGAACCGCTCGGGACATTTCGGACATTTATGGTCCTTCGCATCGTGTGTCTCCGCTCTATGGCGCGCCAAGCACGACTGGTTTTTATATTTGACACCACAAATGTCACATTCGCAGGATCTTGTGTGTGCGTAAGTCATATGCGCATTTAGATTCACAGCATTCCTGAAGCTTCGGCCGCAGAAGGCGCAAATTCGGTTGTTGTTACCGTGTTCGGAGTTCATATGTCGAAGCAAAATGTTGAAGTATCGGAAGACGGCATCCGGGCATATAGGACATGGAATGTTGTCTTTTATAACCCGGAAAGGCTCTAGGCATCCGGTAATTGAAGTATCATAGTTCGCCTTATGTACGTTTATTAAATGGTTGGTTAAATCTTCAAAATTAGGCATTGGGATGCAACATATTTTACAAGCTAATGACGATATGTCAATTTTAACTGCTGTCCTTTTTCCTACTAATTTATTCATGTATTTGGACTTCAATTCACACACAGGATGTTCAAGACCGGTATGGTGGCGTAAGTCGTCAAATTCAGAGAATTTCTTTGAGCAATAAAAGCAGGAGTATTTGGAAAAGAATTTGAAAGGAACCGCTGTCGACATGTTGAGTACGCACTGTATATTCAGTCTTATTTGTAGTATATTTTGCTGTTTTTTAGGTTCTATGTTGTTGTCGTTTAGAGAAGAAGTGTGGGGGAGTTCGACCCGAGAAATGGTTTTGACCTTACATTTGCTTATATGCTGTCTTAACCCTAAAGAAGTATGGAACTCTTTGGAGCAGTAACTGCACTTCATATTACTCTCGATTTCAGGGTGATCAACTTTTATATGTTTTTGTAAAAGAGACAGAGACGCGAAACGCAAACCACAGCTCTTACAGTGCCTAAAATGCATGTTTATTTGATGCTTCCGCAACATAAGGCGAGTTTCAAAGTTCTTCAAGCACAAATCGCAGGGGTAGCCGCCCTGTCTGTGATAATTCCTTATATGTATGGATAAGTTCATCTTCTTATTAAAAGGAAATCCACAATCGTCACAAATAAAACAGTTCTGCGGGTGAACGTCGTTAACATGTCTAGCCAAGAATCCGAAATAAGAAAACTGTTCTTCGCAATACAAACATCGTAAATCGACTAATCGATATTCCTGGAAGGGTATATCGATATTTTTGTCGTATTCCATATTGTGTTTGCCGATCAAATGGTCGATTATTTCTTCGAATCTGCTGAAGGATTCATTGCAGATGTCACAATCGATTTCTGTGACATCGATTTTAATTTCGATGTTTCTTCCTTGGATTCGTTTAAGGGAGTTATCTTTAGTGGTGCATAGTTCGTGGGATTTTGTATGCTTTCTAAATTCTTTATATTCGGTATAGTTTTTACCGCAGTAGAAGCAAATGTATTTGCCGCGCCATTTGAATGGCATGATCGTAGTGTGGTTGAACAGCGTTTGCAAGTTTTTCCGTCGGCGCTCAGAGGTACAGCCTTCGTAAGGCCCTGGTAGACCATCTGAAAAGAAATTGTTCTTCTCTATAAATGGGCTGTTATTTCATCTTCTCCTCACTTGATTAGTTTTTGAGCGTGTCCGCATTCTATAGTCTGTTAGTTATATCAATTGTGAATCCCAGAAATTAGTCGTCATACTGGGCAGTGCTAAATTGTAGTATTAACCTTCTCTAAAGGATACCCAAAGTTTATCATATACAGGGTGTCCCAAAAGGTTACGTAGCTGGGAAGGAGGGTGATAGGGGTGGTTACAAGGGTCACCAGAAAAATAAATCTTTTTTTTTTCAGTACACTTGGAGGAATCTGAGTGAAATCGTAATAACTAAGTCCTTGACTGGACAAGAACTTAATTGTCTTTAAAATCTTGGTTAGATATGTATTGTTTTTTTTTTTTTTTTCAATTTGATAAACGACGATTACATAACAGCATTTTTTTTAAATACAGCAATATTTGTAGGTACAGTTAGCAAAATAGCCCCACAAGATGTAAAATTTTTAGTTTAAAAGAAAATGCCATTTATTTTTTTTTGAATACTCAGAGGGGATTTATTTTTTTATTTTTCTGGTGACCCTTGTGACCACCCCTATCACCCCCCTTCCCAGCTACGTAACCTTTTGGGACACCCTGTATATGGAAGGCAGAAAGCATATAGAAAAATTCTTATCTAAGCCTTTGAATGGAAACCACAACGTTGCCAATTTAGAACCAGCTATAAAATAACTGGCGAACAGCAAAAATATGAACAGAAATATATTATTGATGATATTTAAGTGATTTTTCTAGAGTTCGCGTGCCGGATATGGGAGGCAATATGACCCCTGAGATTCCTTTTCCATAAGAACTTTTTACCACAAATATCACAACTGAAGTTCCTTTCTCCGACGTGTTTAACCATATGCATCTTCAAAAGATAATTATCGAAAAACTTCTCATTACAAATGGAACAAGGAATGTTTTTTTCTTTCAAATGCGTACGCCTAACATGACTTTTCATGACAGAGTTTCTTGTGAACATTTTTCCGCAGTAACTACACTTATGTCCTACATTATGCATTTTTATTAAATGTTTTTGTTTGAGATACTGTGATAGGAATTGCTCGGGACATTTCGGACATTTGTGGTCTTTCGCATCGTGTGTCTTCGCTCTATGGCGCGCCAAACACCACTGGTTTTTATATTTTACACCACAAATGTCACATTCGCAGGACCCTGCGTGTGCGTAGGTTCTATGCGCGTTTAAATTTACCGCATTCCTAAAGCTTCGGCCGCAGAAGTCACAGATTCGGTTGTTGTTGCCGTGTTCAGAGTTCATAAATGTCGAAGCAAAATACTGAAGTATCGGAAGACGGTATCCGGGCATATAGGACATGGCATGTTGTCTTTTATGATCCGGAAAGGCTCTAAGCACCCGGTAATTGAAGTGTCATAGTTCGCCTTGTGTTCGTTTATTAAATGGTTGATTAAATCTTCAAAATTAGACATTGGGATGCAACACATTTTACAAGCCAATGACGATATGTCAATTTTAACTGATATACTTTCTCCTTTGCATTTCTTCATGTATTTGGACTTCAATTCGCACACGGGGTGTTCAAGACCAGTATGGTAGCGTAACTCGTCAAATTCAGAGAATTTCTTTGAGCAATAAAAGCAGGAGTATTTGGAAAAGAATTTGAAAGGAATTGCTGTCGACATGTTGAGCACGCACTGTATATTCAGTCTTATTTGTAGTAAGTTTTGCTTTTTCTTAGGTTCTATGTTGTTGTCGTTTAGAAAAGAAGTGTGAGGGAGTTCGACCTGAGAAATGGTTTTGACCTTACATTTGCTTATGTGCTGTCTTAAACTTAAAGAAGATTGGAACTCTTTGGAGCAGTAACTGCAATTCATATTACTCTCTTTTTCAGGGTGATCAACTTGTATATGTTTTTGTAAAAGAGTAAGAGATGCGAAACGAAAACCACAGCTCATACACTGCCTAAAATGCATGTTATTTTGATGCCTCCGCAACACAAGGCGAGTTTCGAAGTTCTTCAAGCACAAATCGCATGGGTAGCCACCCTGTCTGTGATAATTCTTTAAATGTAAAGACAAATCCCTCTTCTTATTAAAATTAACTCCACAATCGTCACAAATAAAACAGTTCTGCGGGTGAACGTCGTTAACATGTTTAACCAAGTATCCGAAATAAGAAAACTTTTCTTCGCAGTACAAACATCGAACATCGACTAATCGATATTCCTGGAAGGGTATATCGATATTTTTGTTGTATTCCATATTGTGTTTGCCGATCAAATGGTCGATTATTTCTTCGAATCTGCTGAAGGATTCATTGCAGATGTCACAACCGATTTCTGAGACGTCGATTTTAATTTCGATGTGTCTTCCTCTGATTAGTTTAAGGGAGTTATCTTTAGTGGTACACAGTCCGTGGGATTTTGTATGCTTTCTAAATTCTATATACTCGGTATGGGTTTTACCGCAGTAGAAGCAAACGTATTTGCCTTGCCATTTGAAAGGTATGACTGTAGTGTTATTGAACAGTATTTGCAAGTTTTTCCGTCGGCGTTCAGAGGTACAGCCTTCGTAACGCCCAGGCAGACCATCTGAAAACAAATTGTTCTTCTCAATAAATGGGCTGTTATTTCATCTTCTCACTTGATTTGTTTTTGAGCGATTCTGCATACTATACTCCGTTAGTTATATCAATTGTGGATCCCAGAGTTTGGTATTTGTTCTGAGCAGTTTTAAGTAGCCTTCTAGGCAGTATTAACTTTTCCAATAGATCCTCATAGGGCATAGTGGATATGACAGGCAGAAAGCATAACGGAAAATTCTTCGCTAAGACTTTGAATGGAAACCATACCTTGACCAATTTACAATCAGCTATAATTAACTGGCGAACGGCAAGAACATAAACAGAAATATCATCAAAAATGTTAGGTAATGTTTCGAGCGTTCGCGTGTCGGATATGGGAGGCCATATGACCCCTGAGATTCCTTTTCCATAAGAACTTTTTACCACAAATATCACAATGGAAATTTCTTTCTCCAACGTGTTTTACCATATGCATTTTCAGTCTGTGACTGTCGAAGAATTTCTCGAAACACACAGAACACTCTACATTTTTCTCTTTCAAATGTGACCTCCTTACATGGTTGACCATAAAAGAGTTTCTAGTGAATAACTTATCACAGTAAGTGCACCTATGTCCCGTACCATGGGACATGATCAAATGTCGTTGCATGGAATATTGTGATGTGAATTTTTCTGAACATTCGAAGCATTGAACCGATTTTGTACCATGAACGGTACCTTGATGATTTCTTAATGCACTGTTAGTCCCAAAAACTAGATCGCAATTACTGCACTTGTGATTGTCAGTGATTTTATGACGCCTCGAAATATGAGCTCTAAGATTTGGGTCCGTTCTGAAGGCTTTGCCGCAGTACATGCAAATATGTTTATTGCCACTATGAGACGCACTAACGTGCTTTAGTAAGACGCCAAAATATCTGTAGACTTCTCCGCAAATAGGGCACGGGTAGTTGTCTTTAATCAGTTTGAACGGCTGTAGATTACTCTCGACAGAAAAGTCACATTTCACCTTATGCTCTTTGCTCAAATGGTCAATCAAATCATTCAAATCCTGCAAGTGGACTTGGCATAATCTACAAGATAACGAAGAAGTATCAACTTTGATTTGGACACCGTCATATCTGTTCCTTAACCTCATAGACTTAAAGGATATATCGCAGTGAGGATGTTCAATCGTTGTATGCTCTTTTAAATCTTCGCATGAGGTGAAGTCTTTCGTGCAATAGAAACATCGTAACCTATTCATAAAGAATTTAAAAGGAAGTGCAGTAGTCATGTTAAAGATAGATGCTAAACTTTTTCTTATTTCTTTCACGGATATTTTTTTGTCTTCGTCATCTATTACGACGGTTTCTTCCCGAGGTTTCTCTTCGCAATTTGCAGCGTGTCTTATAAAAGCTTGTTTTGTTGTTAGAACTTTATGACAGAATCCACATTGGCTCTGATTGGAATCATGGTCAGATTTCTGATGAGCCAACCGCTTGCCGTCTGATGCAAATACTTGGAAGCAGATGTTGCAAGTCGAAGAATGAGCGTTAGACCTGTGAATCTGTAACGCGGAGTTGCTTGGGAACGTCTCATCGCATTTTGCACAAGAATGATATTTCTTATGGTGGATTCTCATGTGCGAATCCAAATCCCTTCTTTTATTAAAGTTCTTATTGCACTCGGCACACTCAAAGCTGTTATTTGGATGAGCAACATTCATATGGCTGATTAATTTACGTAAGTAATTAAAGTTTTTATCGCAAAGGAGACACTGAAGGTCTATCAGTCTGTAGGCTGATAAAAGCATCTCTACATCTTTCGCATAAGGGAGTTGGTGTTTAAAAATCAAATGGTCTATAATTTCCTCTAAAAGAGGGAACGTTTCTGAACAAATTTCGCAAGAGACATCGGAAACGTCTATTTTAATTTCTATATCAGCTGATTTAACTAGTCGTATAGCTCTGTCGCTATCACTGCAAGGTCCGTGGCCTTTCGTGTGTTTCCGGAGACGATCGGGCGTCGTCGTATCGTCCCCGCAATAAAAGCAGAGATATTTGCCGCGCCATTTAAAAGGAATTAATGTTGTATTGTTGAGCAATATTTGCAGATTTCTCCTCCTTAGATAACTAGCACTGTGCTTTGTCATCTCTGTTTCCAAATCTGAAAAGAAATTACTTTTTTGTACTTTTGAGATAGCAAAGACAGTGCATGGAGGGCAGGCGAAGTTTGTATTAATTTGTATAAACCCGGCTAAGAAATATTTATATTTTTATTATATTTTTTTGGGTTTTCTCTGTTATAAGGAGGATTATTTATGTTGTGTTGTGTATATAAATTATTGGTTCAATTCAAATTTACAAATGTTACGGTACATTTTGTTTATGATTAGTTAAAACCTAGCGGGTATAACTCGAGCTGGCATTATCTCTATGTATGAATTTCCTTGCTGGTTGTAAGACTTTTATGGTCCATACATTCTAAGGATAAATATGGCACTTAAAACCTAAACAGTTTTAAAATAAATAGTCCTTATAGCTCCTAAACTTAGGCATATATCTCACGAGGACACTGCCAGCTAAATATATGCAGCTTTATAGTGTATCTCACCATACGCACGGCAAAAATCGGTTGCGTAACCAACATATTTTTTTTTGGTAGTGCGATCACGGTTGCACTGCCACTGGTGTCCTAATTAGAGAGGGCGCTAAAACTTGGATTCTAGATAATTACATGGGTGCAGCATAAAGCTGTTTACTATGTAACCTATCCCTATGTGTCTTCATAGTCTTGCGCCAGTAAAACCGTTCCCCACACACATCACAACTATACTTTTTCTGCCCGCTATGCTTAACCATATGCCTTTTCAACAGGACAGTATTAAAGAACTTCGTATAGCAAACAGAACATTCTATACTCTTCTCTTTCATATGCGTTCTTCGTATATGGTTACTCATAAAAGAGTTCCGAGTAAAGAGTTTTCCACAATAAGAGCATTTGTGGCCTGTATTATGGGCGATGATCAAATGTTTCTGTCTTTCATATTGTGTAGCGAAAGATTCGGGGCATTTGGGACATTTAGCGGCTTTTACACCGTGTGCCCGAGCCATGTGCAAGTACAGACGAGATGGTATATTGCACTCAGCCGCACAAATGGTACATTTGAATCGCCCAGCTCTATGATGACGCCAAATGTGAACTCGTAAGTTTTGATCCCTACGGAACGTTTGGCCGCAGTAAACGCAAATGATATTATTATTGGTGTGTTTGATATTCATATGTTTAAGAAGAGTTCCAAAGAAGCGGAAAACCTCGCCGGGGCAATGTGGACAGACCATGTTGTCTTTAATGAGCCTATAAGGTTGTAGACACGTTGTTATTGATTTGTCGTATTTCGCATCGTGTTTCGCAATTAAGTGTTCGATCAAATGATCTAAGTCAGTTAATGACTCGAAGCAGACTTTGCAAGCGAGTGAAGAAATATCGATTTTAACGCAAGCTACGGACTCCCTACATTTCTTAATGCACTTTTGTTTAACATCGCACACAGGATGTTCCATAACCGAATGTTCCCTCATCAAATCGGAATCGGTAAAATCTTTGGAGCAGTAAAAGCAGTTGAACTTATTCTTATAAAAATTAAAAGGTATTGCCGTCGACATATTTATAACTATAACTATATTTTCTCTGATTTGTTTGACGCAAGGTTTCTTGGACTGATCCTCGTAGTTAAGATCTAAGTCCATGGCAACGTTTTCTTCTTTTATGGTGATTCCGAAAATCTCTTCTCCTTTACATTTCCTTGAATGCATTTTGAGGCCTTGTTTTGTGTGGAACTCTTTGAAGCAGGTATCGCATTGCAAAGATCCGTCGTCAGGATGTTCTAAGGCTATATGTTTTTGTCTCAAAGCAGCTGACGGTAGTTTCAAATGGCAAATATTGCATCGAGTTAAATGCCTGTTATTTCGGTGTTTTCTCAAAATATTCAACGAGTTGAAGATTTGTGGACACATTTCGCATCGGTACCCTCCTTCTCGATGGTAATTCTTTACATGTGAAAAAAGATCTCTCCTTTTGTTGAATTTTTGGTTGCAGTTTTCGCAAACGAGGCACTTTTTCGGGTGAGTATTATTAACGTGAGATACAAGGTAGCCAAAATACGTGAACTTCTCATCGCATCCCGTACAACTGAGATCAGCAAGTTTATACTCCTCTATAGCCATTTCTACTCCTTTATCGTATTCAAGGTCATGTTTGTTCAACAAATGAGTGACGATTTCATCGAAAGACTGTAACTTCTCCGCACACACTTCGCAAGTAATCAATGATATGTCTACTTTAATTTCCATGTTCTGTCCTCCTTTTAAGACTTTTAGGGAATGATCTTTAGTGGAACAGTTGCCATGTGCTTTCGTATGTTTTCTTAACTCTGGATATTCGGCAATATCTTTGCTGCAATAAAAGCACAGGTACTTCCCACGCCATTTAAAAGGAATAATAGATGTGTTGTTAAATATAATTTGTAGGTTCCGTCGCCTTTTCATCGAGGAAGACTCTGTGCTCTTGTATTTCCTCGGTTTTTTACCTGCAAAGAAATTGGTCTACTATAAAGGTACCCTTGGTATGTCAAAAAAAATATTAGGTTCTATAAATGTCTACATTGTTCAATAAAAGGTAAGAAATTGTAATTTTGTGGTCAGGGTACATTTAAAGTTGTTTAAACAATGCAACGCCAGAATTCTCACTTGATTGTTAAACGTGGTTAAGTCTCATACTGTCTTCGTCACTTTGAGATGACTAGTGACTACAGAGTACGGAATCAACCCACCCGGCAGTACTAATAAAATTCTTAGTGTCGAAAGTTGAGCACAGAACTTCTGTCACGGGCCGCCTTCTAAGCCGTTAGTTTCTATACACCGTTTCTGTAGTAGTACGAGTATACTTTTTTTAGTGGTTGGGAAATCATCAAATGACGTCTCCCGCTCTGGGTAGAGCCGAAGGGCGTGTCAGAGTTTTACTGACTAAACCCCACCCGTGTTCCTTCAGTTGCCTATGCCAGGGCCACGGTAACTGTTTCGAAGAAATCCACAACCCTGGCAGGCATCGGCCCTAGCGGATCCCTTCAATTCTAGACACTCTAGAGTGGAAATTTTGCGTCGGTAAAAATTTAAAAAAAAAAAATGTTGTTTCACAACTGGTGACTTCATGGTTACAGTTCGCGCACTGACACTATTTTTTTGTCTAGGCCTCGAAGCG
Source organism: Aporophyla nigra (assembly GCA_947507805.1). Classification (NCBI taxonomy): domain Eukaryota; kingdom Metazoa; phylum Arthropoda; class Insecta; order Lepidoptera; family Noctuidae; genus Aporophyla; species Aporophyla nigra. Next base: position 6,679,980 of record OX382321.1, on the reverse strand, counting down.
TTTAAATGTCTTTCATTTTATTGTTTGTACGAGGAATCTATATATATAAAAATGAATCCCTATTCCCCTTGGTCACGCCATCACGCGTGAACGGCTGGACCGATTTCACTTAATTTTTTTTTGTTGTGTTTGTAATTATCAGGAGAAGGTTCTTATGAAAGAAAAAAATAAAAAAATTGCGCGGAAAATTAGAAAATTTAAGAATTCTTATTTAAGAATACTTAACAACCATAATATATAATAGGACAATGTAAACTTTTTTAATGTAACATTATGACATTTGACATAGAATTGACAGAATGCGTGCTCAAATATCATCAAAGAGACAGGACAACGTCTGTCGGGTCAGCTAGTCGTAAATAAAAATCAATATTTCTTATTCGTATTTTTGTTTAATTTCTAAAAATGAATAGAAAATACATAGCTTCAAAATTCCAAATTATTTAAATGTCTTACAAAGAATAAATTTAATATAAAATGTCTTTTGATTTCAACATTCAGGATTTTTCTTAACATAATGACATAAATACAGGTAGTACTTTTCTATTTCTAATAGTTATAGAAAAATACATAGCTTCATAATTCCAAATTATTTAAATGTCTTACAAAGAATAAATTTAATACAAAATGTCTTTTGATTTCAACATTCAAGATTTTTCTTAACATAATGAGATAAATACTACCTTCATAAAAAAAGTGCGTTTGATACTGTTGCTGCCATTTTAACTTACTACTAAAAGTATTAAATGTTTTACAAAGAATAAATATAATACAAAATGTCTTTTGATTTCAACATTCTTAACATAATGAGATAAGTACTACCTTCCTAAGCAAAAATGCGTTAATACTGTTGCTGCTAACTTACTACTAAGAGTACCCTATATGTCAATCCAGGTTATAAACTATCTGTATGCCATGCCAAACTTCATCTAAATCCGATAAGTCATTTTTGCGTGATGACTGTGATGAGCAGAGATCGGAATTGGGTGTGTGAAAATACCTAAAGTTTGCAGCGAGACATAACATAAGAGCTGTTACAACCACTTAAGTTAACCGGTTTTGAATTTTAGCGGTTTAGTTTCGGTTTTTTGTTTTACATGTTCTTTACCTTTGAAAAACCGAACTATAAACATTAGCAAGCTGCTAATACAGTTTAAAAAAAAAAAATAGAATCATAAAACAGATAAAAAAAAGAAATTAAAACCGCATTAGCATTTTGCAGATATGTAAAATTCTGTGTTTGACCGACAAAGAACAATTAGGACTAAAAAACCGAATTTTAACCGGAAAAGTACAAAACAAAAATTAATTTAGAACTGTATTAGCAGCTTGTAAACGTTTATAGTTCGGTATTTCAAAGGTAAGGAACATGTACAACAAAACAACCGAAACTAAACCGGTAAAATCGAAAGCCGGTTTAACTTAAGTGGTTGTAACAGCTCCATATTATGTCCCGCTGCAAACTTTAGGTATTTTCACACACCCAATTCCGATCCCTGGTGATGAGTAACAAAGATTCATACTCACAAACTTTCACATTTATAATGTTAGTAGGATTTATTCAGTCACTGTAGAAATGCGTGCTTTCCGTAGCATGTGTGGTGTGACTATGAGTGATAGGCTGAGGAATGATGTTATAAGACAACGGTGTGGTTTAAAAGATGTAGTGACAAAAATAAAGTATGCTTAGATGGTTTGGTCATGTTGTAAGGATGAATGAAGGACGGCCAACTAAAGGTATTTACAAGGCAAATGTGAGTGGAAACACCGGGAGGGGACGCCCTAAGAGGACATACAGTGACCTTATTGGTGATGTTCTTCAGAAAGGTCAGGTGCGTAGTACTCGCAACCGGCGTGTGTTTATGACCAATTGTATGAACCTAAACGAGGCAAAAGAAGTACGTAATGATCGTAGCAGGTGGCGTTCCGTAGTTTCTGCCTACCTCCATGGGAAAAGGCGTCAGTTTATATATGTATGTTTGTATGTTATTCAGTCACCACTTCGGGATGATGCACCCTCATATGCAGTCTCATACTATTACTGTGATTAAACCCCTGACTACAGACACTACATATAAACTTCTTGTCATTACTATGTATCCGCATATGATCCCTCAATGTCTGCTTCCTTGCATAAGACTTTTTGCAGATTTCGCATTGATGCACCCTCTCTCCAAAATGTTTGACCATGTGTTTCTGCACATGCGTACGCGAGAAAAACTTTTGATCACATATGGTACAGGGAAAATTCTTCTCCCTTATATGGACTTCTTGTACATGCACCTTCATTTTGCTCATAATGTGAAAGATTTTCCTGCAAAACGGACAAGTAAACTCCGGTAACTTTACATCGTGAATTAAATTATGATGACGCTTTCTTTGATTGTAATTCTGAAAGGTTTCCGTACAATAAAAACATTTTAGAAGCTTATCCTTATTATGGACTTTTGATTCGTGATGATTCTTCTGAGTTAGCGAGTCAAACGTTTCGTGGCAAGTATTGCAGCGGAAACCAGAACCGTGGGTTAACGAATGAGATCGTAATCTATCCTGGCTTAAAAAGGACTTGCCACATAACTCGCAGATATAGTTCCCGTAGTGTTCATTCATATGTTGGTTCAATTTCACGAAGTACTGGAATTCTTCTTTACAAACAGCGCAACGGTAAACATCGTTTTGTAGGAAATACGGTATGAGACCGTAGCCACATTCTTCTGTGAATTTAATTTCATGCGTGCTTTTTAAGTGGTCTATAAGAGCGTTTAGGTCGTCGAATTTATCAGTGCAAGATCGACATTGTAATACGGAGACGTCAATTTTAACTTTCTCATCTCTTCTTAAGTACGATACAGCAGCTTTGATATTAGATTTCTCGTGATGGTTTCTCGTATGTTCTTTGAGCAAATCAGTGTCATTGAAAGTCAGATGGCAGAAGAAACAGAGGTAATATTGTCTATGCCATTTGAAGGGGATGACGGTAGAAGTTTCAAGAACGGTAATAGCGTTAGTCTTCATTAATTTGTTGCGTCTTGTGGACGTCATTGAGGACTTACTCGACGCCTTTGTGATGCGCCGTTTTACACCTAAAAAGTGAAAGCTTTGTATGAGATATCTTGACACGTTTGCTCTAGCGAGAAATTTGAATTCTTTCAAAGCGTATTCTATAGCTTGTTGTGTATCGTGGAGATACTTCAAAAATGAACGTACGTCCTGCAGGCGCGCCCGAATACCTTTTGCCAGCGGCTTCCCCTGCGTGGAGCTCAGAAATTATCTCATGGGAACGTAATACCTGGATAAAAATATCCTATACGTTATCCAGGGTATAAACTATCCTGCGCTATCCAGATTGTAAGTTATGGGTGGCAAATTTCATCCAAATTCATTGGGCCGTTTTTGCGTGTTTGAATAACAAACTTTCAGATTTATAATTTTACTAAGTTTAGCCCGCGACTTCGTCCGCGTAAATGTCGGTTCAGTCATAAGCAGTCATTTCTGTTTTTGTTAGGGCATGACATCTTCCAGGTCAACCTATGAGGCTGTCGGCTGCTTAATGGGACTTGCCTGTGACTACCTTAATCAATTAAAGCCTCCAGTCAGGCTTTAAAAACTTAAAACTAGAGCGACTAATCGCTAAGAACGCCTCCTGTGGGGTACGGACTTCGGTTTAAGGCATCGCTGGTAGAGGGCAACAAAGGCAGGGCTGGATCGGAATGATTATAGTTTAGGGACCAATTTAAAGCTACAGGCTCAGCGCCGCGGGCTGGCTCAAGCAAGGATCGGGGCGGAAGTCATTTCCGCTGCCTCCCAGCTGATTGGCTTGATTTTTTACAACAAATGAAGACCTTTTTTTCGATGCATCATACGCCTATCTGCATTATTTAGTTTCTGTGTAATCACAGGCAATGACTACGGTAAGTGGCGTTCTAGCGGCCACTTATTTTTGGTGCATGGCACGAGTTTGTTATGGCATGATTTTTTCTAATACGTGTAGTTACGAGGTGATCGTTTGTCATCATCAAGGACATAAGTGTCGAGAAGGATTATGTTCTTATTTTTTAAGATTTCAAGTTTTTTTGTAGCTATGTGTATGTGATTATTACGTACAAGTACCGTAGGGGTTTGCTTAATCATTTTCAACACTAGCTTTTGCTAGCGTTTTCGTCCGCGTAGTTTACATTTGGCTATTGATGAAAACCGTTTTAAAATCCGTAACGTAATTTTAAATATCTAAACGTATAAAAGCGGGAAGCAAATTTGTTTTTAACCGACGCACAGACTGGTAAAACGACCAAAAACTTGGCCAAAAATATTTTGTTTCTTTTTCTTTATCAGATAGGTGGCCCATGACGAGAAATGATATTTTTCATAAAAAAATATAATTTTGAATATATTTGGAGAAGGAGAAAAATAAAAAAATATAATTAAATAGGGATTTTTTTATTGTAGTAACAAAGAATAAAATATACGTTGAAATACAGCGAAACTATGACTTCTTCAATTCTAGATTAACAAGAATAAACAAAAAAAAATTTAAATAAAAAAAAAAAAAATTAGGTACATTATCACTTATTGTCTAATCTTCAGGTATAAAGAAACCTGCTGCTTCTTTAGTGAAAGCCTGTTTATTTTTATTCCTCTTTTTCTCACTTTGTCGGCTACTTATGAAAGGGTCAGATGTCAGAAGAAGCCGGTTCAGCACATCTTCATTGCAGGCTTTTCTAGAAAACTTCCTAGAGAAGCTTTCCCTATATAGTCGGAAGTGCTTGTTGCGGGCCTCCGCAGCCTCTTCTGACAATTGACCAATAGGCAGAAGCGCGTGAGATATTATACTTGAAGAGTGTACCAATATTTTATGTACAGTAGGACTCATTGGTTGCCAGCTGTACAAGTTAATGTAGTAATGCGCTACATCCATAGTGTAGGCAGACATTTTTTTAAAATCTATTTTATATCCTGACGATATGACTTCTAAAATTGTTCTAAATTTTTTAATAAGGTCTTCGTCAATACCTGTGATGGATGCTGCTGTTTCTGGGTCGGAAAAGAATTTGCGAGAGGTATTCCCGTCATTCGTGTTTCCGTACCCAGCCTTGGGAATGTCTACTAGTAAACCCATTTTTTCCCGGAATTCTTCTTGTATCGCTGACTTGGCGGTTTTGATTTTATCTTTATCTTCTTTTCCAGATATCCGTCCCTTATTTACACCCGCTCTTATTTTATAAGACAGATGTAATAAAAATTCGAAAAAACGGATTCGCGCGTGTAAAATAGACAATCCGAATTTAAAAGTTTCTGGATTTTCCGGTTGTTGCGATGATGTTCCCAAATCGTTGAAACCTTTAGACGTTTTACCACATACATAGCAGCGCAATGTTGAACTCGTGTTAGTGGCCGCGTTACACACTTTTCCGTCGATCATTGTTGGGAGTAACACATGCTTAATTCGAATATTTTCATTAACAACTGTAGGCTGAAGAGACTTTATTTGGTTCTCAATATGATCGATTTCTTCGTTAGTGACGTCTTTATCTTCTTTTACATACCGAAACCTCACGGGCCGGCAGAATCTTGGTGAAGATGGTTGGGGATTCTGCCATATGATTTTAGTACCGTATGTGAGCCGAAGTGGTACCAAAGAACTCATAAATATGTTTGCGTCACTATTACCATCTTCCTCGAATTTTTGCTTGTATTGATTTTGGGTAGACCCATCGCATCCCCATTTATAAATCAGTACAAACTCAGCGTTTGGCTCCAGTCGTTCGAGAACTGGTTCTAAATATTTGCACAGCCGCGAAGCTGTGTGATCAAGCAGATCTTGTAGTATCACCTCTGCAACCGTCTCATTCACGTTTTTCGGTGGATAACAATCCTGTTTTGCCCTCTGGACATAAGTATAACAAGGGTATACGTCTTTATTTGCCTGATGTATCACCTCGTATTGACTTAAGGTCATGTCGGCTTCCACGAAAATCATTAGGGCATCTTCTGGCGTATGCTTTTTGGTAGTAGTAGTTTTACTACCAATAGCAGCTGCCTTGCGGAACTTTGTTGCTCGGGTAGGGCTTTTTGTCACTTCTTGAATCACAGAGGCAACATCGGCGTTACCTGCAGCTCTTTGGCTCATTTGTGCCGCGTAAGTGAGTTGCTCCACTGACACGTTTTGTCTAAGTGATATTGTTTTACGGCGCTTTGACCGATCACTTAATTCTCCGAATTCTTTAGATGGACGACCCTTGGAACTTCCTGGAATCGGCCCGGCAGGTAAAGTGACGTCTTCGTTAAGCCATTCCTCGTTTTTTTCCAGGAAACGGGTCTCCGTACTGTTGCACGCTAACCACTTACGTTTATATACCATTTTAAATGACTTGATTGTTTTGAAAAGTTCGTCATTTTTTTCAGCAGGGCACTTTGTCACTTCCACTAACTTCTTGTCCAAATCTTGGAGCTTTCCGTCAACCAATCGCTGCGGACTAGCTCTAACTAATTCATGAAGCTCTTTCCTAGTCATAGATATGACACAATGTAGAGAGTCTGAAACAATCAAAATAATTGTTAAAAAATCGCGGGTAAAGAGACAGTTTTCAGAGTTAAAATTATCTTTTATGTGAATATATGTGAATGTTTTTGCTACCTAGTATAATTGCACATATCCTCTAGTTTATTGAAATATTACTACGATGCAGTGGCGATGAGTTGTACATATTTAAAAACACGAATTTATCAAAATATTAAGGAAAAATTCAATATTTTTAGGCATGTTGATATACTGCAAAATAGATCATGAATAAGCTCTCATAATAAATAAAACGGATCATAGAATGTAGTACATACCTTGATTGATAGAATCCATAGCACTTTTTGTATCTTGAATCACTTTGCACATAAACTATGGCACGGAGAAATAATGATTTTTTAGAGTTGCCGCGAACAGAGACGAGTGTTGTCAACAAGCGCTAAGTTCCGACTGTCCGTGTAGCGGACGGGGACTCGGAAGCAGGTAGAGATTTTACCTAGTGACGCGTGGATTATCTACCTTTTATGGGATTAAGTTGGAAGTCTAGTAGAACATTTCGAGAAATTTGATTAATGGCCAGGTTTTGAGTCGTTTTACCAGTCTGTGCGACGACAAAAACGGAGGAGGTTATTAATTCGACGCGTATATTTTTTTTTGTTTGTTTTTTTTTTTTTTTATGTATGCACGCATAACGTTATACATAGTCGTCCGATTGTGATAATTCTTTTTTTTATTGGAAAGGGTATACTCCGAAGGTGGTCCCATATAAAATTGGAAAACAAAATCGAACCCGGGATGATTGATTGTTCACTCACTGATTGTAATGCATAACTTTATACAGAGTAGTCCGATTTTCATAATTCTTTTTTCATTAGATAAGGTATACCTTCCCAAGTATTATTAGTACATTAAAGCCTCAAAAAATTATAAAATAAAAACTTTTAACAAAAAATTAAACCGCCGAAAAAACTGAAAAGCAAAAAATTATAGTTTAATTTTTTGTTAAAAGTTTTATACTATGCATGTAAAGATAATGCTATAAAATCTGTTAATTATTTATTTTTACCAAAAAGGGTATATTCACGTTGTTCATAATCATTATCGATGGCTATAAGATTAGAGGGAGACCAAAGAAACGATGGATGGACTGTGTGAATTATCATATGGATAGAAAGGGGGTGATGGAATGTAAATGTGGTGCTGTCCTACAAACAATGCGGCACTTGATATCTTGTCCAGTGTGTCCTGTTGTCTGCACGCTACAGGAGTTGATGGACGCTACTGAAAATGCTAAGCTCGTAGCCAAATTCTGGGCTAACTCTATTTAGATTGCTATCGACAAGCTAAAAAGAAGAATAACTTATAAAAGATGATTAGTTATGATAGGATCACAGAATTATCAAGTTACCAGAAACCGTACCCGCCCAGGTTTTTGGGCAATCGATTTTCAACACACTGTTCAGCGCCGAGAGTAGAAAATCCAACAGAATGTTTTTCAACGCTCTGGGATGCATTCTGTTGGATTATCAACGTTCGGCTTAACATTGAGAGTTGAAAACCGAAAGCGCGATTAAAATCTCGCTGGGATATTTTTGTGTTAAATGTATTTTTTTTTTAAACGGAGAGTGTGTGTGCTTATAAACACAATATTGAATTGAACACGACTGGAGCCGAATATACACGATTCACAGCCGAATATACGCGATTCAACAGCGAGACCGACCCGAGCGTGACAGTTCAGTTTCGTTCACTGTTCAATAAGACCGCAAAATGCGCATAAAGAAGATTCCACTTCAATAAGTATAAGTAATTGCACCGCAGTACATAATAGTTTAATGTAGATTTTTCATAGTCAAGGTGAAAACAGCTTAATTTTTTAAGAGGTTAAGTTTCATACTGGCTAAAAACCGCGATACTGGAGATTAATTCGCGATTCAAATTCAAGTAATATCAAATATTTGGTCTAAACCATGAATGCACAGAGGCTTGATTAACAACTCTCAAGAATATGTTTAAATAACGTTCCTTTTCTGTAAAGCTTTTGAAGATGAAGCAGCAGGTCATAGAGACTGTGTATCTTCCATACCATGATAAATATTTCACATATGATAAAACACTAAGTAAAATATGTGATTCTGATAGGAAAAATCAAATAATATCTATATAATATCTATAATATATAAAAAAAAAAACAAAAAATAATTTGATGCAGGTTTGCTTTGGTTTGATTTACTTTTCGGAGATCTAAGAGTAGCTGAAATTGTTGGAACTGTTTATTTAGAAGAGAAGAAAGTATAGTGCCTTGAGGAACCCCAGTTACCAAATCACACCAGCAAGAAGAAGAATCCTCAACATGAACGGGCTGCTGACGTTCCTGAAGGTAAGAGGAGAACCGTTCCAGTGCTTCTGGAGAGACCATAACATATGACAGAATGGCTAACGAGATGTCGTGACTGATGGTATTAAAGGCATTGGAGAAATCAATCAATACCAGAGCAGGAACTTTCGTGTCTTCGAAATTTCGTTTCTACTGGGTAAAGGCACAAATTTTAACTCTCTTCCAAATACACAACTAATGATTCATCCTTTCAGAATTAATACAAAAGAGTACATGTTGACAATACTTATAATACAGAATACAGAGTTACAGTAAAATAAAAAATAAAATCTAGTAGTAATTATTTTAAATACTGCAGTTTCATATCAGAAATATTGTCAACAAAAACATAAAAAAGTGGAGTGTTTATGCTGTGATTTTGTCAAGTTTACACTTCAACATTACTCTAACTAAAATGGTCAATAACACCAAGGCGTTGCTGGCCTTCCTCGAGGAGCTGGGGTAGATCGAATAAAGGATATACGCGCTTTGACTTGGAGTTGTGGCACCAGACCGTATTACCTTTTTTTTGTAAACATTTAAAATGAAATTGCAAACTTTCTCATACAAGCTTCTGCAGTGGCTGGTCCGCTTGCTATTTGTGTTTTATATGTAGCGAATGTCTTATCTAACCTCTATAACACAATTACTAGATAATACGACATCCCAGGGCTGGTGACCTGGTGTAAGCCACAGGAATCCGCTGAATGCGGGAAGCACAGAACAGGTCGCAATTAAAAAAAATATATTGTGAAATCGATCCACAACTGCCGAAGCCATCGAGTAACATAGCAACAAAAGTCAGATTAAGCACCTGTTCCTTCTTGAAGTCAATAAAAAAAAATCACAACACACACACTCCACTGCAGAACTTAACGATTATCGACCTACCTTTAGCGGCAGCTTTCGACGTCTTGGCCTTGTCGTCGACTTTAGCCACTTTGGCTCTCTTATCCGGCTTCACTGGTGTATTCTTGCGAGGACGACCGCGCTTGCCTTTGACCGGGAGCGGGGCTACCGTAGTCTCTGACACAGACGGCTGTATTAATTCGTCTTTGAGGGTCACTGGAAGTGAAAAATGTTCAGAGTGTAAGTCTATACAACGTATAACATAATTAACGCTAGACCTCATTCAACCCAATTAGAGTATTGAGTAAAAAGTATAATACAATGAACAAAAAATCGTGTTGACCCTAGCATTACTTTATGTGTTTAAAATTGAGTCTTATTAACTTGCAATAAGGCTGGATTTTCATAGAAATTGTGGAAAAAAAATACCTATATTAAAAACTAGCTTCTGCCCGCGACTTCGTCCGCGTTAAATTTCTTGCTCCCCGAGCCTTCCCGTCGCGTCGAATCGCCTACCCGTGCGATTTTCCCCGTTTTTTGCAACATTTTTCATTACTGCTCCGCTCCTCTTGGTTGTAGCGTGATGTTATATAGCCTATAGCCTCCCTCGATAAATAGGCTACCCAACACAAAAATAATTTTTCAATTCGGACCAGTAGTTTCTGAGATTAGCGCGTTCAATCAAACAAACAAACAAACTCTTCAGCTTTATAATATTAGTATAGATGACAAATCGATTCAGTAGTCAATTATGACTGGGTGGGTAAAATGCACAGAGAACGCTGCCATTCTCTGAATGATCTTATTGGAAACTATTACACGTGCGTGATAAGTTGGGACCTGAGCGCGATGACGTCACATTGGCGTGTTCGTACCGGTGCGGTACAATACCGGCGCCATCGGGGAAGTACGGGGGAAGCGGACGTGGGAGTCGCGTTCCTAGAAGATTCCAACTTATCGCGCACGTGTATTACATTGCTTGCTTCTTTGCATCGGTCCCGACTTAAGAGTCGTGTCGTGTGAGTTCGTGGTCGTGAGTTCGAACCGAGGCAGGCGCTTTACTTTATGTAAATAACTTCATCACCACTGCTCTCAAAACGGTGAAAGTAAACATGGTGAGGAAACCGGTATGTCCTAGAATCAAAAATTCGAAGGCATGTGACATCTACCAACCCGTTCAGGGCCGGCGTAGTAGATTACGGCCCACTCCCTCACACCGAGAGGAGGCCTGTGTCCCAGCAGTAGGAACAATATAGGCTGACAGTGATTGCTTGCTTAAACAAAACGTGAAACTTTAAAGTGATGCACGTACCTTCTTCAAAATCCATTTCATCTTCAAGATATTCAATGTCATCATCATCAGGGTCTTCCTCCGCAGCTGGAGCTTCACACTTCAGTTGCGCCTGATAGATAAGCACTGTAATAGAAAATTACATTTTCATTATAGCCTTCAGTCTCTTTTTAGTGACTACAACAATAGAATTTAGCATTTTCAGTAGCATCCATCAACTCCCATAGTGTGCAAACAGCAGGACATGCTGGACAAAAAATATTAAGTGCCGCATTGTTGTGACACCACATTTACACTCCAGGGCGGGGTCATCTATGAATTTCTACTTGAACAGGTTATCTTTACTTCGGCCTACCTGAGTCCAGAGATTATTTAAAGACTTCCAGGAAAGCCAAGGCAAGCTTGTTGTTTTGGAATTATGATGATGATGATTTATTACAAACAGACACTTCAAAATTATTGTTATTATCTCATTTCTATACTCCATTCATTACACAAATTTACATGAAAACTACATTATTTTATGATTAATCATTATATTTATTATTGCTAACAATGTATTTTTTAATTTATAGACTATAAATTTGAAATAAATTGTTTGAATGAGAATTATTGATGAGTTGGCCGAACTCAATTATAAATATAAAGACAGCTAATTCTGTGAGTTTGTGTACTTGAAGAGGGTAATATCCGGAACCATAGGTCCTATTTAAAAAATTATATTACAATTTGATAGGTACATTACTCCAGATGGACATAGTAAGTACTAATGTAATGCAATGTTAAATTTTGGAATAGTAGTCTAGTACATGTTCAGGTTACTGCTCAGGACCTATGCACAATGTGTTCTGCTCAGAATACAGTATTCACATGTAAATTGCACCTGTACAAAGCTGGGGCGGCTGCACAGTAAAGCATAACTCTTCGTTTTGGTTTGATAAACAAGGTAAAGAATGTCACGATCACCCGTACGCAGAATACGCGCTCAGACATGAAGTTGCAGACAACAGCCTGTTCTAACTAAGGTAAAGAATGGAAGAAGTATCATAATTTCCACTTACTCTTAGGTCTAAATTCTCCTCTGCCCATCATATCAATGAACTTCGTCTCCGAGTCCATGACTTGCTTCTTGAAGTTGCATGCGTCCCGCAGCCGAGTGATGCAGACCTCACAAATGAGCCGGTTTGGACCATTTGGACCTTCATTGTGTTGAGTTATCTGGTTTTAAAGAAAATTATTTAAGATTATTTTTCTTTTAATAAATTATTGGTGAGGACTCAACTCCGCTCCTAAGACGACCCTCGAACCGAGGATCCTCCTTCAAGTGTTGCTTGAACGTTGAATGTACATAGATGGTATACATAGAATACAACAATGAACTCATTATTTTTAAAACCGGTATCAATAGTACAATATGTTAGGGGTCCATGAAAGAATTTACACTTTTTAATCATTAAAAAGATAAACTCACGCTAATATCAAAGCATTCAAGCAGCATATCAGCATAAACCTCCGTTTCATTCATCCAGATATATTCGGTGCCCAAATCCTTGTAACATCCTTCGGAGAGACAACACCGGCAAAGCCCGGGGCCCTCCTTCATCGAAATGTCGTCGAACTCCATCATCATAACACTACACTAACATATCCACAATAAAAAGCATTAAAGTTTCACGTTTTCAGTGAAAATTGAGAAAGAAATTACATGGCGTCGATCTCGCTAACAAAATCAATAGCGATCAGTGGCCATTTTGTTTTGGTGGCAGATTTGTTTTTTTCATAGGGCAATATATCGAGTTATTATTATTATAATATTCTACATTCCATTATTTTTTCATTCCTTTTTCTCGGCACATCTTTTCAAAACCATTTTATAAATGTTGTTTATGCAAACCATTCCCCCGGTTGTTGTTATAGTACACTCTTTTACAACCATCAGCAGTATTAAGGCAATTCGTTAACCAGCAGAAACTGCGTCTATTGCTCCGAGCTCCGACGTCAGTTTTCGTGTTCACGGGCAAATGCAACGTTGCTGTCATTTGAGCTGGGTTAATTTTTAGATCTGTTGTAGCTATTTAGGGTTTAAAATCACATAATTTATGCTCTCTTGTTACTACCCATTAACTATTAATAATATTTCAAACAAATCTTAGCATACAATACATGCTGCATTTCAACACAAGAGCGGTAGAATTTAATCGTTCAAAGCCAGTCAGTCAGTGCTACTGACTGACTGGCACCCAATTGTGTGACCTGATGTAACCGTTTGTCTCAGATATCTTCTATACGCCTACTGAATAGTAAACAGTGGAAGGTCTATCATCACATGTGCGAGCCACATTTCGCTGGCTCATTCCGACTTCCAATAGCATGTAGATCAGAACAACTTCTGCTTCTCGAAAACTAAATAAATAATCAATAGGATCATGTAGTCAGTTTCAATCCTTGTATGTTTAATACAAAACAGTATTTTATTTTTTCATAAAGATTATTCGTGTCTTTGACCTTTGAATAAACAATATAAGGCCGTCTCTCTTAAAAAAATGACACATGGGTAGTTTGTATTACATACCTGGCAACATCGGGAAATAAAAAAAAACATGAATTTCTGCTGTCAAAAAGCAGGATTTCTCGTTTACATTTTACATTTTGCGTGAGTTTTTCGCAAAATACCTCTAAAATTGTTTATTGGAATGTGAAGAAAACAAAAATAATGGATGTGATTGGTGTCTGCCGCTGCTGCCTCGGCCGAGGCCTGAATAAAGACATAAATTCAAGTTATTTTTTGCTTGACAAAAAAGAGAACTACGCTCAAATGTTGAAGGATTGTTTCAATATCATCGTAAGTTTATCTTTGAATACAGATTTAGGTTCAAAAAACTTTAAAACATGATTTAACCCAACTAAAACGTGTTAGCAATTGAGGTCAATTTGGGTGATAAGATCCCTGCTTATCCAGTAGAATGCCGGTCGTGAGGATATTAGTACGACTGGAAGTATAAAGTACTAGAGTTGAAAACGTTTCTAATTAGATAAAAATTAACTGTAAGAAACTAATTGGAGTACTTATTAACTTTATATTATTGTCTATAATAATTTAACCAATGTCAAGGACAAATATGTATCTTTGTACAGTCAGCGTCAATAATATTGGAACGAACAGACTTCAAAATGATTGAACAACTATGAAAACTAAATATTCATTCAATGACACAAGGAATATTTCAGAATGAAGATAGTATGTACACTACAAGTGTTATTCTAACTAGAACTTTATGCAATTGAGATAAAGTTTAATTTGATTAGCTGTTCAGATTATTTTGAATAGTCTGTTCGTACCGATATTATTGATGCTGACTTTACTAGCAGCACCCTGCAGTTTCACCCACATAAGTCTCGTCGCCATGGGAATATCAGAATAATATCGTCACTGGAAAGGCAAAATTACTCAACCGCCAGATTGGGCATATTGAGTAACATACATGTTCAGAATATATATTGTATATATAATGCAAATTTTTTCTGCATCGATCTGTTTAGGTAGCAGTACAATGAAACACATTTGTGGCGTTATTTTTTTTCAATTACTGAAGCATGTATTTACCCTATTTGGTGGTTAAGTAATTTTGCCTTTCCAGTGATGATATTATATCCTATATGTTAATCCAGGTTGTAAACTATGTGTGTATCAAACTTTATTTTTATTGTATTACTAGTATTGATTTGATTAGTAAAGTAATATTGTAAAAGGAACACATTTGAAATGATTAAAACTATAGCCATTGAAATTTTGGGATTTAATTAAATTATAATCAAAATAGCTAAAGTCATCATCTGCCTTTTCCCCAACTATGTTGGGGTCAGGTTCCAGTCAAACCAAATGCAGCTGAATACCATTATTTTACGTGGAGCAACTGCCTATCTGACCTCGTCAACTCAGTTACTGGGTGATACAACACCCCTTGGTAAGACTGGTCGTCAGAGTTTCAGGCTTCTGATGACCTGTAACGACTGTCAGGCGCGGGACAAATACAAGAGTTGTCGGGCTAGGGCGAAGCGCGAGCGAGGCGCGGGTGAGGTGCGGGTGCGGCGCCGGTGCAGCGCACAACAGGCGCGGTTACGGTGTCGGAAAGGCGAGGCGCGGTGTAACACAGTGGATGCATTTGACTTTAAGTTGACTCCTGCGTACACTGTCCGGCATGCCACTGCTAACTGCGGGTGCGCCGAGGGCGAGGAAGTGGCGCCCACGCCGCGCCCGCACCCCGCTGTCTATGTCTCGCGCCTCACCTCTTCTATACATTTTGTACGAAACATTAAAGAAGTGGCGCCGCGCCCGCGCTACCCCCACGCCTCACCTCCGCCCGACGCCTCTTGTATTTGTCCCGCGCCTTAACATGCTTTCCAAGGCACGGATGGTTCATGGTATGCAAAGATGGTCACCTTACATAGAACGAAAGAAAGAAAATACGTTGATTTGCGGCAAACATGACCAGAGGTCGGAGTCATCAGCAGCCTATAAATATTCCCACTGCTGGGACACAGGCCTCCTCTCGGTGAGAGGGAGTGGGCCATAATCCACCACGCGGGCCCAGTGCGGGTTGGTAGACGTCACATGTCTTCGAATTTTTAGTTCTTAGACATGCCGGTTTCCTCACGATGTTTTCCTTCACAGTTATGAGAGCAGTGGTGATGAAATAATTTACACAAAGTATAGCGCCTACTTGGGTTCGAACTTACGACCTACTTACTCGTAAGTCGCGGCCGTTACCACTGGGCCACCACTGCTCTACTCGAGGTCGGAGTAGGTACATTGATTTTACATACTCGCATCATGAATAGTCATAGAAATCACGACATGGATAAGCCTTTTTTCTGGAATTTCATTTTAGTACATACGGGATCGAATCAAATATTGTGAAAGTAAGGATTTTTAAACTAGGTACTACATTAGAAATTTATATGAATGCGATAGATAAACATTTAAAATTGTGTTTTTCTTACTGTAGAAGGCCGATCACCTATATATTATTAAAAAGACAGCAAAAAGCGGTTTACGGTTTGAGAAATTTATTTCGCTCAAAAAGAATACAATTATTCACTTCTATGAGGAAAACATGATAATTAATATATAAGACAAACGACGCTTTCGCTTGGTAATAAACTAAAATTAAGATAATTATATAAACGGTAAAAACTTACAATTTATGCATTTTTCAGATGGTGCTTTAATAGCCTTTTAAAAGTTGGAAGTGATTTAGATTCTTTGATTTCTTTAGGTAAAGAGTTATAGAGTTCAGCCCCCTCATATACGACAGTCCTTCTACCGTAGTTAGTCCTTGGTGCTCTTAACATTATATGGTTAGCGTGCCTCGTCATGCGCTTTTGGATTTGCATTCTTTTTGTAAATGTTATTTGTGTATGTATGTCTTTATTGATTATTTTACGTACAAGTATGCAGGTGTTATATTTATAAATTTGATTAATGTTCATTAATTTTGTTTCTTTAAAAACTTTTTCAGAAGATGTAAAATAATCATAATTGAATAAGACTTTAATAATTTTATTCTGAGATGTTTGTAGTTTTTTAAGGTGAGCTTTGGCAGTAGTTCCCCACACTTCGATTAAGTAATCAAGATGTGGTTTAACCATAGAGTTATAAATAATATATCTGACTTGTAGTGGGAGACAACGGACAATTCCTCTAAGTGCACCAGTCAGTGATTATATCTTTTTTCTTAGTTTTTCAATATGAGGTTTCATTGTAAGTTTATCATCAAGAGTAAGACCTAGATATTTTTCAGTATTTGTTTTTAATAATGGTTGACCATTTATATTTAACTAGCTTCCGCCAGCGGCTTCGCCCGCGTGAAAATTCAATCCCCCAATTCACCCTCTTAGGGATGGAATTTCAAAAAACCCTTTCTTAGTGGATACCTACTCTTCACAAAGAATACACCCTCCAAATTTCATGCCTCTAGGACCAGCGGTTTAGGCTGTGCGTTGATATATCAGTCAGTCAGTCAGTCAGTCAGTCACTCACTCAGGACTTTGAATTTTATATATATAGATTCACCATGTGAATTAAGTTTTTTATTTTTAGCATTAAATATCATGCATTGGAACCAGATAGCTAGTCTATCAAGATCAATTTGTGCTTCTTTAACGATATGTTCTATATCTCTGCCAAAGTAAAAAAGACTGGTATCGTCATTTCTTATTCATATTGATGTATTCTTTTTTCTACACAATACTACATTTGAAATTAATTACAAAATCCCTGAATCCCGGAGGCATATCCATACTAATATATACGTGCCAGTTCATTGATCCCATTTCAATCTACCTACTCCGACCTCTGAACATGTCGCACAGAAAGACCAGAGGTATACAAACATAAAAATAAGGTGTGAGAAAACATGCGTCACATCGACGCAAAACGGCCATCATTCAGCATAATGCTGTGACCCTATGCGAGACAGAGCCCCAGTGCTGGTTTTCATTGACAGCCGGCGCTGACGTGATGACGTCGACCGGTGCAGCAACAATCATTAAATAAATTAATACTAAAACATAAATTATCCTTAGATGAAATAATGAACCAACCACGTTAAGCTTAGCTGACCGATCGATTCGTGTGGCTGTTATAACTTAGCCACAAACCCCTCTACTAGCTAGAATATAATACAATAAACATTTTACGGTCATGCCAACGGTATTAGAAATTAAGTTGAATTTAATAAACATTAATTTCATGTGGTGTACATAGAGTAACAGACTGGTTTTGGTTACCTCTTCGCATTACTGCGGCAAGGCTAAGGAGGGGTGGCGACTTCTAAATAAGCTTTAAAACCACTAGAATCCAGAGCAATATAATTTCAATCTTTAGAGTTGGCAACACCTAACGCAGTCCCGATACAGTGTTGCCAATAAAAAAGTATATTGTAATAAATTTACCCAACCCTAGTTGCCAGTACAAATATGATTTCTTCAAACTCTAAATAATTTTTCAATAACTTCATTTACAGCTAAAACCATTGAACAAGAAGCCTGTTGGTATCTGTGACATGTGCATCAAGAGTCTCCGTGATTCCTTCAACTTTAGGCAACAAGTGCTGAGGGCTGATGAAGAATTCTTTAAGCAAATAGACTGCGTTGAAATAGGTAATGCGACACAACACCAAGTGTTCTATTTTCTAGCCTCCTAATAAGCCCGGGGTAAATCTAAGTAATAACACCTTTTTTTTTTAATACGCTTTTATATTAATTTCGCCTGTATGTTTGTTTGTAACCAACTCCTTTTGACCTACTCCAAACTGGCAGATCCGATGACCGGAGGACTGATGACAATACAATAATTTCACAAAAAAACTGTTCGTAGTGTTAGCGTTAAGTATGATGTAATGTGGTCGGATCACTATCCATTGTTGGTCGAATGTGACATTAATATAATTAGGCCGAAAGCAAAGCGGAGTATGTTCCATGATAACTTAGTTGTCTGGGGACAAAAAAGCTCAGATGCTATCAACACCTAAAGGCAAGAATGTCATCGGCGATTGCGAAATGTTGATTTTCCTCGCGAATTGTCCAATTGTTGTGATCGCATGTGTAGTGATTCGAACCACAATCTAGTAATTGATTATCTGTATCGGGATGTGGTATCTGCTCTAAGGGAAGCCGCCATTGTTAGCAGAGAGACACGGGTCATTGGTGGAAGGCCGAAGCGCGTGGTGGGTTGGAATAAGCACGTCAGCGAGGCTCACTCGCACGCTAGGCTAAGGTTTAATGAGTGGCTTAATTGTGGCAAACCTACGTCAGGCGTGATTTATGAGGAAATGTGTGACACTCGAAAGACCTTTAAATCAAAATTAAGGTGGTGCCAAAATCACCAAGACCAAATCCAGATGGACATCCTAGCCGAGTTGCACACTAAAAAAGACTTTCGAAACTTCTGGAAGTCTACAAAAAAGCACAACCTTAGGCCTGGTTTGCCAGTGAGCGTCGATGGCGTGTCTGCTGAAAGGGATATTGCCAATGTTTTTAAATCCCAGTTTTGTGTCGAGCCAAGCAGTATTCCGCCCTCTGAGGTGGCCGATGCTGAGTCACAGTGCACTGTCCTGGAACCAAGAGTTAAGTTCTCAGCTGCGGACATAGCTAAAACCATAGGGTGTATGACCAGGGGTAAGTCTCCAGGACATGACGGACTCAGCATCGAGCACCTACAGCATGCAGGTCCCCACCTGACACGTGTTTTGGCCATGCTGTTCACTTTCTGCCTTCGCCATTCATACGTGCCAGACGAGCTGATGAGAACGGTTGTAGTACCAATTGTTAAAAATAAAACGGGTGATATTTCGGATAAGAACAATTACAGACCGATCTCATTAGCGACAGTCATCGCGAAGGTATTTGACAGCATGCTTAATGCTCAGTTAAACAACACAATAACTTTGCACGATAACCAGTTTGGGTTCAGGCCCAAACTGTCCACAGATAGTGCTATATTGAGTTTAAAGCATGCTGTCAGATATTACACGGACCGGAGCACGCCTGTTTACGCCTGCTTCCTGGATCTGTCCAGGGCTTTTGACCTGGTTTCGTACAAAGTGCTGTGGAAAAAGTTGCTCGATAGGCGAGTTGCGCCTGAAGTTGTTAAAATCTTCCAGCACTGGTACGGGAACCAGGTCAATAATGTTAAATGGTCGGGAGCTCTGTCGGACTCGTACAGATTGGAGTGCGGGGTGAGGCAGGGGGGGTTGAGCTCACCAACGCTCTTCAATCTGTATATCGATGGACTTGTTGCCGAGCTCAGCAGCCGTCATGTTGGATGCCATGTTGATGATGTTTGTTTTAACAACATAAGCTACGCTGATGATATGGTGCTGCTGAGCGCGTCAATAGGGGGACTCAGAGAGCTAATAAGCATTTGCGAAGCGTACGCTCACACACATGGCCTAAGATATAACGTCAAAAAGAGCGAGCTTATGGTTTTCAATGCGGGTTCTAAGTGTCCGGCGGAGGTTCCACCAGTAAGGCTATGTGGGGTGTCCTTGGAGCGGGTACACACTTTTAAGTATCTGGGCCATATTGTGACGTCCGACCTAAAGGACGACGCTGATATTGAGCGAGAAAGGAGGGCGCTGTCGGTGAGGGCGAATATGATTGCCCGCAGGTTTGCTCGTAGCTCCAAGGATGTGAAGATCACCTTGTTTCGAGCCTACTGCACATCTTTTTATACGAGTAGTCTGTGGGTGTCATATTTGCAGAAATCCTACAGTGCTCTCCGCGTTCAATATAATAACGCGCTGAGGGCGCTGCTGCGGCTGCCTCGCTTCTGCAGCGCATCGGGAATGTTCGCAAGCGTCCGCATTGACTGTTTTTATGCCAGCATGCGCAAGAGGGCGACCTCGTTAGCGAGTAGAGTGCGGGGCAGTGCCAACAGTCTTCTTACCGCTGTTGCCAATAGGTCGGACGGACCTTTCATGCAGCACTGGCAGGCCTTACATGCACCCGTATATCGGGCCTGGGGCAGGTAAACATTGTAAATAATCACCACGGAATTTAAAATAGCTTTTTAGTGTAATTTAATTATTTTGATTTTGTAGTTAACTTATTTTATTTGATTTTATTGATTTATTGATTTTATTGATTATTTGATTTTATTGATTATTTGATTTGATTTTATTGATTAATTGATTTTATTGATTATTTGATTTTATTGACTTGATTTGATTTTATAGATTATTTGATTTTATTGATTATTTGATTTTATTGATTTCATTTTATTTATATTAAATTCTTATACTTACTAACATAGTTTATAAGCTCCTATATATATCGATACCAGAAGTATCAATTAATGTAAGGGACAAAACACGGTTTTTCAGGAGAGCCAAAAAACGATTTTATTTTTTTAAATCTGTCTATAACTTTTTACTGTCTGCTCCAATTTTAATTATGTCTAGAGGAAAGTTTCTTAGAATTTCTTCTTCTTTCATGGTATAAACGCAAGATTTAGGTATACCCAGCGGTTTAAAATATAGCATGTCCCTTACATTAAAAAAATATGTTTAGTTGTGCCTTACGTTACTAATATTTTATGTGTAAACCGCCAAGCATAGTGTAAGCAGCAAGAGCAATAGAAAATTATACGTAATTCTATTGTAAAGGACTTTTACAGTGTTGCAATTTGATGTAACTATAGATTATCTACTAAAATTATGGTACTTTAACACCATGGAAATAGGTTATTTTATGATTAATGTTAGTTTCAGCTCAGCTATCACAGATTTAAATGAAATTTAGGGATACAAAAATAAAACGATTTATTGTTAATATATTTTTTTTTAGTTTCGACTTTTATGTCTGCGTAATTATTATAAATTCAACACACTATCAGTCTATAAAACTTTTTGTTAAATTTAAATAAATGTTCCAAAAGTAACAGTGATACACACCTAGTTATCAATGTAAAAATAATTATGTATAATTGACTCCATGATCTCTTTTAATTAACAGTCCTACAAACTCTGTGCTTTTAATAATGACGTTTAATTAGCTTTATAATTATAATCACTAAACGAATAAAAAAATATGTTTTCTCAGCCTTAATCAACAGTCTTATTTATTAAGTAATTGAATGAATGTACTGGAAACGAAAGACAGATGAAAAAATATGAATTTCCTAAAAGATGAATGAATAAAATAATATAAATATATAAGAAATTAATATTATTACAAGAATAAATAATTAGGAATGGGCAGACAGATTATGATGATAACTATTAGTAAATGAAACTATTTTAATGGTGAAATGTTATTTAAATCGACTGATTTGAGGTTTAAGGTAAGGGTGTAAATTATTTAACACTATGACTTACTTTATTTTTCAGAGAAAAAAAGATGTAAACGTCTGTTACATCATTTTTTTTTGTCATAAATCGTTTTACGCAGGCCAAAAATGTTTACTGTAAGGGATTTTTTTTTAACGATAGAATTTTTTCAATAATACCAATCGATAGAGCTGAAAATTCTGAATCCAATGACATATATAACTCAATTTCGCCAAAATGTCCCTTACGTTAATTGATACTTCTGGTATCGATATGTTACTAACCAAATTTGGATCATGTTATCTGATAAATGAATAAATAATAAAAAAAATAATTATGCCATTATCCTCGCCAGGGTTACCAGGAAAGCAAAAAAAAAACCTGTTTTCGAAAACTACGCTGACATACGTCACAAAATTCGAAACACTAAAAAATAGAAAATAAATAATAGTTTTAAAAACTAAAAACAACTGCTTGGATACTAATTAAATTACCTCAAAAAACACCCAACGCTTTTGCTTCAATTATTTTCTACTTTTTAGTTTGTTTGTGAAGCATGTTTTTTTTTTTTTCAAACTATTTCTGTATGTTTGTTCGAATGCGCTAATTTCTAGAAGTACCGGTCAGATTTGAGAAGTCTTTTTTGCATTTAATAGCCCAATTCTTGAGAAAAGGTTTCGGCTATTTAACATCACATTATGATACGGAGGAAGCTGCGGGCAAAGCTTGTATATCGTACTATACAGAGGGGTAATTATGTAACTTGCTATCAGTAGGAATTGGTTTAATTTTGATAGCTATACAAAATTCATTGCGTTATTTACGTTGCTGAGCCGACAATTTATTCCAACAAATGACGCAATGGTTTAGAAATAATCGTCAATCCGATTCAGATTCTGATAATTAGTGCGTTTCGTAATTAGGGTGCAGGGTGAAATTGTAAATGTGATACCGATCGATACCTAAACACTGCAAAAGCATTCTTTTTGGGGGGGGGGGGGCGCAAGTAGTCTTTTCATGTGAAAATAGTAGGACATTCTAGCTTTTGTCCGCGGCTTCGGCCGCATACAGGATGGAAATCTCACGGGAACGGAGTACCGGGATAAACCGGGGGTACCTATGTGTGTTTATCCAGGTTATAAACTATCTCTGTGCACAAAGCAACCAAACTCACTTTCGCATTTATATAATACTAGCTTTTGCCCGCGCCTTCGCTCGCGTTAATTTCAGGGTAACACGGTTCCCCTTTCCTGATTTAGAACACAGAAGTGAACTCGGAACAGAATGTTATTTTAATACGCTACTGTAGACGATATTATATGTCTTTCCAGTTGGGGATAGAATGTAAAGATTCTGGGCATTGGACACACGCGAACATGCTACATACAACTGTCCATGGGAAAAGCACGGCTTTTCTAAGTTCACCCCAGTCACCAAAAAAGGAAAAATAAAAAATAAAAGTAGCCTATGTCACCCTCCATCCCTTCAACTATCTCCACTTAAAAAATCACGTCACTTCGTCGCTCCGTTTTGCCGTGAAAGACGGACAAACAGACACACACACTTTCCCATTTATAATATTAGTATGGATTGATTAGATAGTAGGATGTTCCATCATGAAGAATAGCACCATTCCATTTCTTCGCATAGGTGTCGTTAGAGGCGACTGAGGGACTAGAGAATGGGCAGCAGCGTTGTCTATGCATTTGACCACCATATTGCTGATCTGTACTGATCGCTAATCCGCCTGCCAAGCGTGGCGATTATGGCAACCCCCCAAATTGGGAAAGGCCTTATGAAATACTATAATTTATGTAGATTCTTTTATACTTTGTGAATTTGAGAACTTTGTAGGCCTTGTAGACTATTTTCTATTTTATTAAGTACCTGGTACTTGTTGACAAGGTCTACACTGTCCTCCCATACCTATTAACAATGTAATTTGAAACTATTGTAAAAACTAGTTATTTTTAAAGAGTAACCGTGGAGTTTCTTGCCGGCTCTTCTCCATAGGAATCAACAATTTGGAACCATCACCTAGCTTCTGACTTTCATAAGTAAGGTTTATGTGAAACTAGCTTTTGCCCGCGACTTCGTTCGCGTAAATGTCGGTTATCGCTGACGCAAAGGAAGTCGCGGAATAAAAAGTAGCCGATGTCACTCTCCCTCCATCCCTTTAACTATCTCCACTTAAAAAATCACGTCAATTCGTCGCTCCGTTTTGCCGTGAAAGACGGACAAACAGACACACACACTTTCCCATTTATAATATTAGTGTGGATGAAATAAAAGCCAAATAAAAAAAGTTTCATCATTCTAGCTTTAAAAATGACAATACTTCCCTACAACATTTCATCCCCTTAAAACCCTTTTTCCGCAATAAAAATAGTAGTAGCCTATGTCCCTTCTCAGGCTCTAAACTATCTGTGTACCAAATTTAATTTAAATCGGTTCAGTAGTTTTAGCAGGAAAGCAAGACAGACAGACAGAGTTACTATTTATAATATATATTAGTGTGGAATCAGTGTGGATAAAAATATTTCGATTTTGAGGCCTATTTCCAGCTGTGGCCACATATTTCAAGCCTAGCGGGAAGGCTCAGTTCAGCTGCCTACGCCGTCAGAAAAGTAAGACAATATACTGACGTTGATACAGCTCGGTTAGTCTATTTTAGTTATTTCCACAGCGTTATGTCTTACGGTATTCTACTGTGGGGTACAGCAGCTGATATTCAAAATATTTTTGTCCTTCAGAAACGAGCTGTTCGAGCAATTTACCAGCTAGGTGCCAGAGTTTCCCTAAGGGACTTTTTTAAAGATATTGGTATTCTCACGGTGTCCATTTTCGCCAACATCTTATATATTAGGCAAAATATACACTTATACGCTAAAAACAGTGATATTCACACTGTTAACACTAGAAGTAAGGACAAACTACGTGTTCCCTTTCACCGGCTTCATAAGGTGCATAACTCATTTGTTGGGCTTGGTATAAGATTTTACAACAAGCTACCACCTTCTTTACTAGAATTACCTTTTAATGCGTTTAAAGCTCAAGTAAAATCCAACCTTTGTCAAAAGGCGTACTATTCCATCAACGATTATTTAAATGATAAGAATAGTTGGTCGCTGTGATTAACTCAAGACAATGTTTATGTTCTTTCTCCAGTATTAGCGTACCTAGTGATAGGTTCAATATAATTGTTTCCATATTTTTTTTCCTGTTTATGCCAATTTTATTTTATTAGTATTGCATAATGTGGTTAGCTAGCGACCTCGACAAGTAATCATTCAATTCTTGCTTGAGCAACCGGCAGCAAGTTCGTCATGCTCCCTTAGATGTCAATGCTTGCGGTAGCGTCGGGGGTCGGGTTGCCCCCTTCCCTCAAATATGGCGAGGGGGGCAATGGCTGATCTTTGCGTTATGCTCGTGAACGGGTGCTGCTTGTGGTGACTGGTCGTCTTGCTGACTTTGATGTTGATATTATTATTAATATTACTTACCTGTTTAATTTATTTTACGTCGATGGTCCTAGTTTATCATTTGTGGCCTCGAGTTGTAACTCAGGTCGTAACAGCTATGTGAACATTCAGCATTGCATATGTAAGCTGTCACGCCCTTTATGCCAGTTTTTTATTTTTGCAGCCATGTTTCTATATACATATTTCTTTTTTGCTTATGCTTGAGTATAGTTTTCATTTTATTTGTTGGTATATTGGGTTGGCTAGCTGGCATATAGCAAATCATTTAATTTAATTTGTGTCTCTTAATGTTTTACTATATACCATTGTATAGAATCAAGTTCTTCTAACTGGACAGACAGCTGTGCTGCTGGGGAGTTTGTTGGCCACTTCTTCTTCCCAGCTAAAGCACTAGGAAGTGCGCGACGGGTGGGCGTTTTGGGGGGACTGTTTTTTGTAATTTTGACGTTCGAAAAGTGCTGATCCTCAGCCTAATTTGAATAAATGACTTTTGATTTTGATTTTGTGGACATCTTTCGACTGAAATGATCAGTAAGATGTTAAACTATTCACATCTATTTATATTCTCGTTTTAATGTCATAATTTTTGCTTTCAGATATGGAGACAGACACAAAGAAAATAGAAATTAAAGTAGAGCCGTGTCATGACAGCGGAGATGATTCTGATGACTTCTATTTGGCAGATGCAGGTCAGTTGAGCTTTCTTAGACCAAAAGACAGCTCCTTAAACATCCATACATACAAATTAAAAATAGTTTAAAAAAACAAAAAAACACGCTTCAATAGAAAACCAAACTAAAAAAGTAGAAAATAATGGAAGAAAGCGTGGGGTGCTTTTGAGGTATTTTTTTATTGATATCAGGCAACCCACGCTTTTTTTCCATTATTTTGTATGTACTTTTTAGTTTGGTTTTCAATGGAAGCGTGTTTTTTAGTTTTTTTAAACTATTATTTATTTTCTATTTTTTTAGTGTGTTTCGAATTTTGAGACGTATGTCAGCGTAGTTTGTGACGTATGTCAGCTTAGTTTTCGAAGACAGTTTTTTTGCTGTCCTGGTAACCCTGGCAAGGATAATGGCACAAATTAGTTTGTGACGTATGTCAGCGTATTTTCGAAAACAGTTTTTTTGCTGTCCTGGTACGCCTGGCAAGGATAATGGCACAAATGTATGAAATTATTGCATTGTCATCGGTCATTGACAGGTGTGCAAAGTTTGAATGAAATCTGGTCGTTTAAAGTGGGTCAAAATCGCGCTAAAAGGAGTCGGTTACAAACAAACATACAAACATACAAGTGAAGCTAATATATAAAGCGTGTAATAAAGTTGGAGTGTCTGTTTTCAATGTCAAAATAACAGCATTTTACGAAACGGGGTTGCCAACTTCCTATGGCTGATGAATCACCAAGAATCCGATTCCCGACATCCCCTCTACGACGACTCCAGGCAGGCTTAAAAGTCGTAAGAGCTTCTTACGCTCTACGCAGGTCATCCAGGACAAACCACCCTTTGTGAGGACCAAGCTATGGCAAGAGAAATATTCACCACCGACTTCGTCGAACCCCAGGAACACTTGCCTTCCGGTCGTGATCTACAGTTGCCTATATGGAAAGCTCTCAATCGATTGCGCACCCAGACAAATTATGTCTACAGCGGCCTACCGCTGTAAACACAATTTGTCAATGTGGGGGATTATATACTCATCCGACACCCAGTGAGAGTGCGGTAAATCTGATCAGACCATGACCCACCTGCTGGAGTGTCTCAAGTGCCTGTTCACCTGCTCCTTAGATGATCTCAAAAATGCCACTGATACCGCAATAAACGTGGCCACCTACTGGTCTCAAACGATATAGTAAAAAGTGTACGAGTACCATCGACACGAAATAAGAAGAAGATGGCCGACGTTGGCGACTGTGCTTACGCGTGCCCGTGTTTCCGCTATAAGCGGCACAGGAGGACACCGTGGGGTTTTAATGGATTGGAGTCCCATATAACTCCGCTATCTCCCCGTGGTAGCACAGCATGAGCATTTCTCCACACAAAAAAGGCAGAATTATTGACTCACATATGAATTGTTTGGGTTAACCCCTTGGTAAGACTGGTGGTCAGACTTTTGAGCTTTCACTACCCGTAACAACTGTGGGGACACTACGAATGACGGCCGGGTCAAACTGCTTAAGGTAAATTCTCCAACCAGCCCGCGAAATTCAAAATTTCTTGCGTTTTTTGCAATTTGCAGGCCAGTGCTAGGTTGTATGTTGATTAAAATATTATTCGCGCCTATAAGACATATGTAGTTACAGAATTATAATCATCAAAATCATCAATACAACGCTCTAAGTTCATAAAGCTGTAGGAATGACTTTTTCTGTTTTTTTTTTGTTCCTAAGCCTTTATGAACTTGGAAAAAATCGCCAATACAACCCTATTGGCGATTTTTATGAATTTGTATTTCGCGGGCTGGTTGAAGCATTAACCTTAATGTGCTTTACGAGGCACAAAGGGGTCTCGATATGACCCATCCACGAACCGACCGCGGCAAGCGAAGTTTAACCGTGCGGCTATTATTATTAAGCCTAGAGAGAGCCGCCCTTTCTCAATATAATTCTTTTATTTCTAGCCAGTGTAGCCCCCCAAGAAAAAGTTAAAACGGAGGAGGAAGTTCCAATGAAAACAAATGATGACCCGAAGCGTACAAAACTCAAATCTAAGTCCAGTGACCAGTCCAAACGCAGTGCAGTGAAGAAGAAGAAGAAGGCGCTGGCGCCCTCTGACGACACTTGGAAGAAGGAGAAGATCAAATCGCTTGTGTCCCGGCTTGCCACTTCTATCAGTGAGTATATTTTAATTGATTTCACGATGACTCGAAACAATTAATAAAATGACCCTGACCTAACACTGAATCAAAAGTACACACTATCACACATACACACATTTACAGCACACACACACCCACACACAAACACACACACAAACACACCCACACACAGTACACAGATACACACATACACAACATACACACACACATAGACACACACACCACACAAACTTTACATATACGCTCATACCATACCTGAAATCACCTCTCTATTCTCTACTCTGTAATTCGTATCCTGAGCCCCAAGATACAGACTAACTGTCTAGTTTGGGGTTCACTGGCAAATATAAACTGTAACTAGCTGTAGGTAATATTTAACTTCTTTATCCCCGATTACCTACTGTATGCTCGCATTGTTTCAAACGATTCAGAGCCTTATTTTATCATACAAATAAGGTTAAAGTTGGCTCGTACGCGGCGAACCAAAGTTGTATCTCAGGGATTTAGAGGTTAAGCTACTTATGTCGTCTCAACTTGATGTTAACATATGTTTGCTTATTGTGTTACCTGGGTGCTTACTCTTGATTTTAATTCCGATCGATTGACATTGGAATTTTGACGTTTCGTATTCTTGAGTTCGACGCTAGCGCCAAAATGTGTTTAAATTGGGTGTCCAATTTGGAGAACTAAGTGGAATCGAGATCGGTCGTTGTTGTTGTTGCTATGTTGACACTTATTGTTTTCAAGAGTACCGAATCACGTTTATCCAAAATTAACATTTGAATCGTATTGGGTTTAGATTGGAATTAAAATTAGGTTGAAGAGTAAGCTCCCTGGACAGTAAATATGTTCTATTTCTTTCTATTTCAATTCTACCACCGTCAATGAGGTAGCTTCCATATTATCAAAGAGCTTAGATTCTTAATCTGTATGGATACTTCTTCTACCGAGAATTGAGAAAGTAAAGAGGGCAGACAGTACCGTGTGGTGCCGGACGTAAAGAATAACACCACCCCATTTCTTCTCGTGGGTGTCGTAAAAGGCGACTAAGGGACTTACTAGAGAATGGGCAGCAGCGTTCTCTATGCATTTTACCACCATACTGCGATCGCCAACCCGCCTGCCAAGCGTGGCGATTATGGCAAAGCCCCCCAAATTGGGGGAGGCCTAAGTCCAGCAGTGGACGTCTTACGGCTGAAATGATGATGATGATGATGAAAGAGGGCAGTGCTTCAAAAAAAAAAAAAATCTATCTAGGCCCTAAGCCAGTGCGTTCAAAATCGAGTGTGCTATAAAAATTGCCATTTTAACAAATCGCTCGTGGGTATGAGGGCTAGTAGTAGTACTTAATTATAAAGGCATTAGACCAATTGCCTCGTTGGTCTAGTGGTAGTAAGCGCTACTGCTGAACTTGAGGTCCTGGGGTCTATTCCCAGGTTGGGTAAAGTGTTATTGGGTTTTTCTATCCGGAATTTCTCAGTACCTAGCCCGAGTTCTGGATTTGTATCCGGTTAGTGGTAATAGACTTAAACGTAACTGCCTAAGCGTGGATGTACTATAGGTACATACAACTCTGCCCAACCATTCGGGTAAACAAGGTGTGGTGTTACTAAACTATAATCCTTCCTCTTCACAGAAGACTGCGATATGCCAGACATTAAACCCGTAAAAAAGACTGAAAATAAAAAAACAAGACTAAAACTGACCGCTCCGTCTGGCAACTCTAAAATTGCCATACTATGGAAAGACGAGAAAATGAAACACAGAGAGAATCTACAGAATATACTGAAAAACTCTAACGCTACTCCATTCACTAATAAAAGTTTTCTAGGATACACATGTGGGTACTGTGACCTCATTTACCCAGATCCAGAAGATCTAAGACAACATACAGAGAAGGAACATCTTAAAGAACGCATACATTTCAAATTTAAATTCGACTTATCAGAATATAATGTCAAACTTGACGTTGCTGACTTAACCTGCAAGTTATGCAACGATAAAATGGACAGTCTAGGTGTTTTCAAGGATCATTTAGTCAAAAAGCACGGTAAAACAATCCATTTTGATATCAAAGATCATATACAGCAGTTTAAGTTGAAAAAAGGTGAGGTTTACGACTGTGCTATGTGTCCGTCAACGTATGAGACTTTTAAAATGCTTAAACAGCATATGAATAAACATTATAGCAACTATACTTGTACTATCTGTGATTCTGCGTTTGCAACGAGACGGTCTCTGAACGCTCATCGCACAACACACCAAGATGGTAATTTTAAATGTGATCATTGTGACAAAGTATTTGCAAGTCGTGCAAAGAAACACTATCACCAGAAAATGAAGCATTTAGGAGCGAGGAATATTTCAAATTGTCCATATTGCAACGTTCCATTCCGCAGTTACTATCAACGGAACCAGCATTTAGTGAAAGTTCATAATACTGAGGCTCAGTACAAATGTAATGTATGTAGTAAGACTTATATTTTGAAGAGTTTATTAATGTATCATATAAAGAAAAGTCATTTAATGGAACGAAATTGTCAGTGCACAGAATGTGGGTTCCGTTTCTTCAGTAAAAAGGCTTTAAAAGCTCATATGGTGAAACATACCGGTGAAAGAAACTATGCGTGTGAAGTTTGCCATAAGTCGTATGCTAGGAAATATACTTTAAGGGAACATATGAGGATACACAATAATGATAGAAGGTTTAAGTGTGAAGTGTGCAGCATGACATTCGTACAGAAGTGTAGTTTGAAAAGTCATTTGTTGTCAAATCATGGGATTAGCATGGCTGCTTGTGAGATTACTTCTGCGAAAACGGAAAATTAGGATTTATTCAACTTAAAATGGGTCCAGGTGGCAATGGGCATCTAAGCGCCCTCACGCCCCTAGCCGCCGCAGGAGAAGACGCCCTGGGCGTCGGGTGTCCATTGCGGACTCCCGGCCACCTTAGGCGCGGGCTTGCGGGCGGCGAGCAATATGTGGAGACTTTTACAGTGGCAATGGCCGTATGAATTTAAAAGACTGGCTATTCTGGATAGGGTGAAGAACGATCCTATTCTGCACCGGATCAATGACAATGCTTCTGCCTTTCTACAGAGGACAGCACCAGCAGTTGTATGAGTTGCATCACATCTAATTATGCTTTGCTAATGTTGTGGCCTCTTTCGAGGAAAACGTTGATGAAAAATAGCAGGTCCGATTAACAGTGGTTCTTTTCATAGAGCTTTGCTTCCGTGCATTGCACAGTTGGCCCGTCATCAGGGCCAGCAGGGTTCTCAGCTTTCTTGATAAACTGGGTCACAATCAACTTTATATCAGAACTCAGATACTTTACAGTATCCCGCACCTTCCTGCACACTTCCCAGGTCACATCAGACATTGTCAGAGAGAACTCTTCATGTCTCTCTTCGTCAACTCGCATGTTCCTTAACAGGGCCTTTTTTTGGGTGGTAAATAATCAAATGACGTCTCCCGCTCTGTGCGGAGTAGGAGAGCGTGTCAGACTTTTACTGACTAAAACCCACCCCTGTTCCTTCAGTTGCCCCTGTGCCAGGGTCACGGTATCTCTTTCGAACAATCTCGCGACCCTGACAGGCATCGGTCCTCGTCGACCCATTCAATGACATCTCTTTGAGGCGCGCGTGGAAACCTACGCGCCGTCGACCCGAGCCTGGTCCTTACCGGGCGGCGAGCTACCTATTGCTCGCCGCCCGCAAGCTCGCTCCTACGGTGAGTTCGTCCTTAACTGGGCATCTATAAGAGCCAAACCCTCCTTGATCTTTGATGAATTAGACCAGCCTTTCCCAAAGTGGGCGATAACGCCCCCTTGTGGGCGCTGCAAAAAATGGGGGCGTTGTGTAGAGTCTATACAACGCACCCATTTTTTTTCTGGGTCTATACAACGCCCCCATTTTTTTTCTGGATCTCTACACCACACCCTTCAGGCCTGCAGCGCCCACAAGGGGGCGTTATCGCCCACTTTGGGAAATACTGATTTAGACATTATGATTTCTTACTGGTACCGATTCCCTTGTTCACAAACTGAACTAAATTTAAGTTCAGTGCATCTTTTTCTTTCTATTTCATTAAGAAAAGGACAGAAGATAAATTTTAGTTTAGTCTTGTCAAATTAATCAGCGCCTGTCACTACTCCATACAAACTTAGACGTGATTAAAAACTTGCCTACTAAATTTACGTCAATTTACGTCAAGCGCTGATTAATTTGACAGGACTAAACAAAAATTTATCTTCTGTCCTTTTCTTAAATGAAATAGAAAGAAAAAGATGCACTGAACTTAAATTTAGTTTAGTTTGTGAATAAGGGAATCGGTACCACTGTCTCATGTTATTTATTAAACTACGCCATCTATGTGTGTGTATGTGTGGTGTCGGATGTAAAGAATAGCACCATCCCATTTCATCCCGTGGGTGTCGTAAGAGGCAACTAAGGGACTTACTAGAGAATGGGCAGCAGCGATCTCTATGCCTTTTACCACAATTCTGCGATCGCCAACCCGGGGGATTTGCCATAATCGCTATTATAGCAAACGCTCCTCCCAAAATTGGGGGAGGCCTATGTCCAGCAGTGGACGTCTTACAGCTGAAATGATGATGTTAATGTGTGTATCGTGTTACAAATTGATAAATACGATTCGGTCCGCCCCAATAGTTTGTCAGATAATATTTTTTAAATAAATAATTGTTGTTAAATCTTCTTTTTAATTACTTAAGGTCTGTGATATACTGTTGTAATAATAAAAATTATAATTTATTTTTTACGGTTGGTGCTAACCAACAAGGTGGTGTGGATTATCTGAGCACATTGAATAATAAGTTTTATATCATCGTCTTAAAGAGTAAAATTGTATGAACATTGACGCAGCTATCAACCGGCTCTACGATGCGATTAGTACAGGCGGATTAGTACTGTTAAAGTTATAGAATCATAGGCATTTTTTGTCGCATTGTTGTATCCATATTGCCTTTGTTGTTTAAACAAAAACAAACTAATTTTACGCAAAGAATTGCTTGCTACTTACTTACAATTGTCCGTAATTATGCAAAATGGAAATTCGTCTTTTAAATGGTTTTATTTTTTATGGGAATAAAAATGTAAATAATATAGATAGATTAAAAGATAACGTTGTTTTATATGTAGATATTTGTACTTATAATTATTGCAATTTGCTGTTAAGAATAAATAATGTACATACCGATATTATTTTGTAAATGTTTTTATCATATTTATTGATTTTTAAATCGTCAATGTGCACTTTCATTTTTTTAACGTGACAATTTTCGTAGACTTAGGTATACGTCCATAAAATGTCTTCATATAATTATTTCCATACATTTTACTTTCCTTTATAATAATGCTGTGACTTGAATGAGAGTACGGAATAATATAGTCTTGATTGAAATGATAAAAGCGCACAGTATGTTGTAATAAATGTAAAAATAAATGTTAATCTGTTAACTTTTTGTTTTTCATTCCATACATACTTAATTCACAGATCTTTGACAATCGTTACGAGTAGTCGGAAGCCAGCGTGGGCCAAATGGTGAGAGGTGTCTGGTGTCATTTGTGACCCCAAGATACCGGTTAAGGTGAAGGGACAGGTCTATAAATCCATCATTAGGCCTGTCCTTTTATATGGCAGTGAGGCGTGGCCCGTACTTGAGCGGCACAAGCAAGAACTGCGTGTCACGGAAATGAAAATATTGCGCTGGATGTCCGGAGTTACGCGGAGAGACCGCGTCAAGAACACACGCATTCGCGGCAGCCTTCATATGATCATATCCGTGACATAGCAGACAACTTGCAGGAGTGTCGCCTACGTTGGTACGGGCACGTATTACGGAAACCGGCTAGCTATGTGGGGAACAAATGTCTGGCCATGCCGCCGCCGCCGGGTCCCTGTAGAACGTGCAGACCCAAAAAGTGCTGGCTTGACGTCAAGCGGATGGCATGCGTACCAACAAACTCACCACAAGGGTTATTGTGATACTCAGTTACTGGGTTCTAGTAGTCAGATTGGTAGGTGGTCCTTGTGACATCCGGTTAGAATAGAATCCAGCTACCAGGTGGCGCCTGGCAATTTTGTTTCCGATTGCCGCCTGGTGGCGACTGGGAATATTCGGTCCGCCTCAACCCTTGCTGGAACCAGACAGCGCCGGTAAGGCGACGCCTTAAGTCATAATTTCGTGCATACTTTCCATACAAATAGAAAAATAGTCTGCGAGGCATCCCGCGACCGCCCTCACGCCCCTAGCCGCCGCAAGAGATGCCCCGGGCGTCGGGAGTCGATTGCGGAGTCCCGGCCACAGTAGGCGCGGGTGTGGTCCGAGTTACCCATTGCTCACCGCAAGGACCAGGCCCGTGTCGACGGCGCATTGTGTTCCACGCGCGCCTCAAAGAGATGTCAGCAAAACTGAACGGGTCCCTTAGGACCAAAGACTATATAACCACTTGACTGCGCATACAGTGCCCCGACGCTCGAAAACTATTAGTATTTTATCGCCTATGCATAGGCTGCGGTTCAAGTAGCCATTTTAGTTGTGACCAATTGTTAGACCTCTGTGCACGCTAAATTATTGCAAATAATATAACTAAATCTGCAATTATAACGCATCAAAATACCTTCATGCGCGGTGAAGTGGTGTGGGAAACATTCCAAGACTTCTAGTTACAAAAATGATCGCATAACTTTTCATCAGTAAATAAACAGTACGAAAAATGATTGTGATTTAATCAGATTATGATCCACCGTAGGGGTCTATTTAAAATGGTGGTTGGGTAAACCAGCACACTGTGTGAGTCCCGCGTTGATGTCTTTTGGAAAAGTCTCGTTCTTTCATTAGACAATTCTAATGCATCTATCCCTTACTTTCACTTTGTATTTTTATCGTAAAAATTAGTGCTGTTTCCTTTAATAGCTGAAAGTCTTTATCGAAAATTTAAATTAAAATGAATGAAAATTTTATTCAATTGAAATACTGTGGCTTCTTTAGCTTCGTCTTGACAATCCGTTTGTAAACTGGCGCCAAAACTACCGTGGCCATAGTACCTTCTGCCTTGGGGATGATATTAGACACCGTTTCTGATTGCTATTTCGTCGAATATGATAGTGGCGAAAGTTTTATTCTTGGATTCTCTAGTTTTCATTTTATTAATGATTGATTTTGATTAAATATGATTTCTTTGATTTTAATTGAGTATTTATCACAATTTTAAAATCCATTTTATCGATATCGACTATTTTCCCGTAATGAAGTAGAGCAGCCCTACGATGGGCATACCTACGCAACTTGACCTTGAATTGACCAATTGCAGCCGCACGTTTTTCCTCGTCCCCCGGCCCGCAGTGGTGAGTCGTGTGCTAAGCAGAAATCGGCCTATACGCTCTCTAGTGGTTATATTCTCTTTGCTTAGGACCGATGCCTGCTAGGGTCGCGAGATTTGTTCGAAAGAGTTGCCGTGGCCCTTGCATTTAGGCAACTGAAGGAACACGGGTGGGTTTTAGTCAGAAAAAGTCTGACACGCCCTTCCGCTCCACCCTAGAACGGGAGACGTATAGGTAATTTAATTATTTCCCACCCACAAAAAAAAAGGTATTTTCCATACAAAAACATAGTTTCAATGTTTCACTCTGCTAGGTGTCCCGCGACGGAGTAAAATAAAACAAAATATGTATGTATGCACTTAAAAGTTTTTAATTCAATTAACAAAATAAGTTATCAACCTGTACACATTACAATTAAACATGGAAGTTACAGTCTAAGCTTGGAAGAACAACTGAATAGATTTCTTACATTTATGAAACTTAAAATAACACTTAAAATTAATACAACATTGCGTCACCCTTGTAATCCCCAAAGGTCTACCAATAGTACACTCACTTTTCACCAATTATGTTCCCATGTAATAGGGGGGCGAGCGATATTAATATTAGAGAATATACAACTGACTTAGAGAATAATTTCGTATGGAAATTCGTAATTAGGTACAGTAAATATGTCATCCGAATATGAACATTAACTCCATACGTACAAGGTTTGTATTGGTATGAGCGCTGACTTGACGCTGACAAAACTCGATGATTAGCAACAGTTTGATTTACTCATAATAATACACACATAAAATCACGCCTTTTTCCCATAGGGGTAGGCAGAAACTACAGAACGCCACCTGCTACGATCTCTACACATTCCTTTTGCCTCGTTTAGGTTCATACAATTGGTCATACACACACGCCGGTTGCGAGTACTACGCACCTGACCTTTCTGAAGAACATCACCAATAAGGTATATTCATAATAATAACAGGTAAAACCAAAATATCCTTGCGTTTCGATAATCTTCGACTTTCCGAGTAAGCGCGAAAGTCGTACCACAGAGACAATACCACATTTTTAACAGACTTCAATATAGAAGGAGGTTTCTGTATTGTTTTTTTTTTTTTTTGTTTATGCCGCGATTTGTGGTAGTGTATCTAGAATTGCGAGTTTGTATTACGTTTTCTCGCTGGTTACCAACTCTATGGACTGGTCTGGTCTCTAGTCGTCATCCGTCACTTGATTAAAGCCAATATCCAAGTCCTACTAATATAATAAATATGGAAGTTTGTAAGTGTGGATTTGTTACGCAAAAACGGGCGAACGGATTTGGATGAAATTTGGCACATAAATATTTTTTAACATGGCATCATACACATAGGATTTTTATTCTGGTATCCCGTGGAATGATTTCTGACCCTCACGCGGGCGAGGCCGTTGGTAAAAGCAAGTGCGTATATTAATTGTACAAAAAAAATTGTGTGTCAGCTGCGACGCACGTCTGTAGTTTACTCCTTATGACCGTTTATAAAATTTTCGTCGGTTATACAAAAAAAAACAGCTGTTCCATACATTTTGACCCCGTAGGTATGGCATTTTTCTATAAAACAGCTGATATTTTGTGGTAAAACCGACGAAAATTTTCTGCGCAAGGGAGTCTAGAATGATATGCTGAATTCATGGTTACAATTTACGCACTGGATAAAAACTTATCCTGTATATGAAAATCGATTCTCAAGGAATAAACTCCAATAAAATTATATTAGATAGCAACCCGCGTTTGTATTTCCGAAAATAAACGATAATCCCTGAAGCTCATATTTTTCTTGGAATATCTGTACTTACAACATATGTAGAACTTATTGGCAGTATTTTCCTGAGTTATTACTTACGAGTTGTAGGGCATATAGATTCGTACCCAGACACGTGAATTACTTAGTTCAATATTTTGATCACCGCTGCTCTCAAAACGGTAAACTAAAATGTGAGGAAACCGGCAAGACCTAGAACCAAAAATGTCGAAGACATGTGACATCTACCAACCCGCACTAGATCCGGTCTCACAGAGATGCCTATGCCAGCAGTGGGAACATTACAGACTGATCATGGTATGTAGTAAACAGGTGACGTAAGTTTAGGGACTACAAACATCTGCCCTCCCATTTTCATACTCAGATAGAGTAACCCCGTGGTTTGAAAGCATATGACTTTTTAAACTACACTTCTGCACAAACGCCAGCAGACACACCCCACATTTAAACCTCCTATCATTGTTATGTATTCTCATATGTTCTCTTAGCGTTTTCTTTCTAGCATAAGCCTTGGGACAAACGGTACATTTGAAAACCCTTTCACCGTTATGTTTAACCATATGCTCGTCTAATGATTGCTTGATAAAGAACCCTTGTCCGCATTCAAGACAGATATGATTCCGTTCCATTAAATGGACTTTTTTTATGTGTGAAGTCAATTTTGATTTTAAAATAAAAGATTTGTCGCAGATGTTGCATTTGTAGGTTGCCGCAGAAGCGTTGTGTTCGACAGCCATATGTCGGTTTCTTCTATAATAACTTGTGAAAGATTCGTCACAGTGAGGACAAGTCGTCGTGTATCTAGCACTCGGATTGTGAGTGTATTTTTCGTGACACAACTTCCTAACTCGAGTTTTGAACATTTTGTCACAGAAGGAGCAGTTGAAATTGCCAACCTCGTGAGTACGTTGGTGGTTCCTCAACTTATGTTGATTTATGAAGCCTAAGTCACATATATCGCAAATATAGTTTCTGTAATGTCCATTCATGTGTTGAAGCA
Organism: Aporophyla nigra; assembly: GCA_947507805.1. Taxonomy (NCBI): domain Eukaryota; kingdom Metazoa; phylum Arthropoda; class Insecta; order Lepidoptera; family Noctuidae; genus Aporophyla; species Aporophyla nigra. The sequence goes on along the minus strand of OX382321.1, from coordinate 6,641,666 downwards.
ACATTTTAAATGTTTCAAAAGTTGAATTACAGAGTGCACAATTTAGAATTTCACCATCAGTCAGTTTGAATTCTAAGACATAATCATTTACGTCGGGATAAAACTTTTTGTCGTGTTGCATAGTTAAATGATTTTTTAAATTGGTAATAGTTTCTGCGCTGGCGTTACATATACTGCACCGGAGGTCTGTGATGTCCATTTTGATAGAAAGGTTGTTCTTGTCCATTCGTTTGGTCTCTATAAGGTTATCTTTGCTGTGTTCTTCGCGTATATGTGTGCGGAGGTGAGGTAGATCTCGGTATGTTGTCTTACAGTAGGCGCAGAGGATCCCTAGAAAGAAGAAAGAATGGTGAGTACTTTAAGCGAAAAATAGTTATAGAAAACAAAAACAAGCTTTTGTTTGTTAGTTTGGTTTTTTTATGGAAGCGTGTTTTTTAGTTTTTTTTTTTAAACTACAATATTATTTATTTTAATTTTGTGTTTCGAATTTTGTGACGTATGTCAGCGTAGTTTACGGGATAACAAGCCAGTCAAAGGCTAATAAAACTTATTTGGTGAGAATTCAGTAATCTTGAAAATTTAAGAACCCCTGATATAGATAGTACCTCACCTGCAATAGTCTTGTTCGCGAAGGGCGTGCAGTTAGAGTATTTGAGCAGCATATCCACGTTGATTCTGTTCTTAAATGCATCGCTAATCAGACGCTTTCCCGAACCCGAGGATATCTTCACAAAAGAAAACAATACAACTTTATTTACGACTCTTTACATATCAAATTTTCTTCCGTGTGGTGAATAAAACTATTTCGTGCCGTGGGTGTCGTAAGAGGCGACTAAAGGACTTACTAGAGAATAGGCAGCAGTGTATTTTATACATTTTACTACCATACCGCGATCGTAAAACCGCCTGCCAAGAGTGGCGATTATCGCAAACCGCACGAAATTGGGTGAGGCCCCATGGGCCACACAGGTCCACACAGTAAAATACATAGAGATACGATATAATTATAAGTGGAGTACACAGGTACTGCTTATTTCTTAAGAAATTTCTTCCAGCAGACCTACGAAAGGAGAAATGAAAAAGAAATGTAGATAATATGAGTGTGTGAGAAGAGTTTTTTTTTTTTTTTTTTTGAGAATATGTGTGTGTGAGTGTGCGCGTGCGTACGTGCATGCATGCGTGTGTGTGTGTGAGGGTGCGTGCGTGTGTGTGTAAGAGATAATGATTATGTAAGTTGTATTCTATTGTAATGTTTACCTTTACAGGCTTCACGATGTTTTGGGTAAGACCGTGAAAACGGGAGATCTTCAAGCCGCGACTTTTTGATTTCAGTTCTGTAAATAAAAAAGATTAGGTTAGACAACAATGGCCGTCAAACTGCAGCCAACAAAGATTTCAGCTTTTTCTTATTCCAACAATTATCATTTAAATTGTAATTGAAACAGCTGGATTGGAGGTCAGATAGACAGTGCCTCCAAGTATTCAGCTACATCCGGTAAGATGAGAAGACGACCCCAACGTAGTTGGAAAAAGCCTGGCCATATCTACACTAATATTATAAAGCTGAAGAGTTTGTTTGTTGATTGAACGCGCTAATCTTGGGAACTGGTCCAAATTGAAAAAATATTTTTGTGATGGGTAGCCTATTTATCGAGGAAGGCGATAGGCTATATAACATCACACTACAACTAAGAGGAGCGGAGCAGTAATAAAAAATGATGCAAAAACGGGGAAAATCGCACGGGTAGGTGATTCGACGCGACGGGAAGGGTCGGGGGACGGGGGACCAAGAAATTTAACGCGGACGAAGTCGAGGGCAGAAGCTAGTAATGACACATAAAAACTTACACAGGCAGAAACGCCACCCTGCTACAATGCTTACATACTCCTTTTGCCTCGTTTACGTTCATACATCTGGTCATACATACACACCAGTTTATACCAGTACTACGCACTTGACCCTTCTGAAGAACATCAGCAATCCTACTAATATTATAAATGCGAAAGTTTGTGAGGATGGATGTATGTGTATGTGTATGTTTGTTACCCTTTCACGAAAAAACTACTGGACGGATTTGGATGAAATTTGGCATACAGATAGTTCATAACCTGGATTAACATATAGGGTACTTTTTATCCCGGTAGTACGTTCCCGCGGGATATTTTCCGACCTCCACGCGGGCGAAGCCGCTGGCAAAAGCTAGTAAGGTATATTTCCTTCGTCTCCCGGCGTTTTTACTCACAACATCACTCTCCTGCCCGTATCCCAATTTATTTGGGGTTGGCGCAACATATCTTTTTAACCGACTTCAAAATGGAGGAGGTTCTCAATTCGGATGTTTATATGTTTTTTTTTTAATGTATGTTCGGCCATAACTCCGTCATATATAGACGGATTTGCAAAATTTTTTGTTCGAAAGGGGTTTATTCCGAAATGGTCCCATATAAATTTCATATAGATCTGATGATGAGTTCCAGAGACAGACACCGGAACTCTTTAAAAAAATGACAGCAAATCAACCGCGATTTCTGCTATCGCTTAAATATGCATTGTTTGTTTGGAATTAGTGCGGGGTGAATACCACAACTAAAAATTTAAAAATAAACACTTTTTTACAAAAAAAAAAACAACCGACTTCCTTAAAAACACTACAAAGTGAAAAATAACTTTAATTTCGGAAGTCGGTGGCAAAAAAACCATAAATACAGATCCTAAGACACCGACTTCCGAAATTAAAGTTATTTTTCACTTTGTAGTGTTTTTAAGGAAGTCGGTTGTTTTTTTTTTTTTGTAAAAAAGTTTTTTTCTTCCACACTTCTCTATTAGTCGTCATCTCAGTAGTCACCCCCTTTCTATCCATATTATAATTCACACAGTCCATCCATCGTTTCTTTGGTCTCCCTCTACTCTTATATCCATCGACATTCATACTCAATACTTTCCTCACGACATTTTCCTCATTCCTCCGTATCACGTGACCATTCTGAAGAGCATCACCAATAAGGTCACTATATTTCCTTCGTCTCCCGGCGTTTCCACTAACACCTGCCTGGAAATACTTTTTACACGCTACACTTGTATGTTTGTTTGTAATCGACTCCTTATAGTGCGATTTTGACCCACTTTAAACGACCAGATTTCATTCAAACTTTGCACACCTATCAAGGACCGATGACAATGCAATAATTTCATAAATTTGTGCCATTATCCTTGCCAGGGTTACCAGGACAGCAAAAAAACTGTCTTCGAAAACTACGCTGATATACGTCATAAACTACGCTGACATACGTCACAAACTACGCTGACATACGACACAAACTACGCTGACATACGTCACAAACTACGCTGACATACGTCACAAACTACGCTGACATACGTCTCAAAATTCGAAACACCCTAAAAAATAGAAAATAAATAATAGTTTAAAAAAAACTAAAAAACATTGATATCAGGCACCCCACGCTTCTTTTCCATTATTTTGTACTTTTTAGTTTTTTTTTTAAACTATTATTTTTGTTACTCTTTTTTCATTCTACCTTTCAATATGTTTAAAAAACCTACCTTTTCCACTATTTTCGAGGAGCAGCCGTTTCTTCCGACGTTTTTCTGATCTCTTCTTGATCGTGACGTCATTAAAGCCGAGTATTTCCGCCAGTTTTTTGTTGTCATCCTCGTCTTTAAAATCGTCGAATTCATCTGACATTTCCTCTTTTAGTTCTGTAAGAGAATTATTAAACTTGCATTTTATACAGGATCAACTTTTATCCAGTGCGCAAACTGTAAACATGAATTCAGCATATCATTCTAGACCCCCCAGCGTAGAAAATGTTCGTCGGTTATACAAAAAAAATCAGCTGTTCCATACATTTTGACCCCGTAGGTATTGCATTTTTCTATGAAACAGCTGTTTTTTTTTTGTAAAACCGACAAAAAATTCTGCGCAAGGGGGTCTAGAATGATATGCTGAATTCATGGTTACAATTTACGCACCGGATAAAAACTTATCCTGTATAAGAAAATTATGACCTCAGACCTCATAGAAGCCTCAAAGAGATGTCAGCAGCACTGAAGAGGTCTGCTAGGACCGATGCCTGCCGGGGTCACGTGATTGTTCGAAAGAGATACCGTGACCCTGGCACATGGGCAACTGAAGGAACACGGGTGGGTTTTAGTCAGTAAAAGTCTGACACGCCCTCCGCTCCGCCCAGAGCGGGAGAAGTCATTCGATGATTTCCCATCCAAAAAAAAAAGACCTCATAGAAGTGAGCAGTGATAGTCAAACTCCCTAGTTCGCTTCCCTCCCAAACCCATTCGTTCCACCTGCTGAAAATCTCGTCCCTAGACACGATTTGCCTTGGCTTTCCTGGAAGTCGTTTAACACGTTGAGTGCCGATCACGCGATATCGCGTGATTCGTCGGCTCTGCATTATATGGCCGATCACGCGATATCGCGTGCTTGCTACTAACAATTTTGTATGCGCTCTAAATCTGTGGCCACATGGGATTAACCATCAATCTGTGTTTGGCACTCAACGTGTTAAATAGACTACAGACTCAGGTGGGCCGGAGTAAACAAAATCATGAAATGACGTCTCCCGCTCTGGGTGGAGTGGAAGGGCGTGTCAAACTTTTATTGACTAAAACCTACCCGTGTTTCTTCAGTTGCCTGTGCTAGGGAAAACGGCTACTCTTTCGAACAATTCCGCAACCCTGGCAGTCGCTTCGGAACCCTGAAGACGTGAAAATATAACACTTCGATAGCTGGCCACGTATTAAACTTTCCGTGCCGACCCCTTGGGAAACGGCGTGATGCTTACCTAGAAAATAGATACCATTGTCGTCATCCAAGTCTAGATATTCTTCCTTCACCTTTGGACTGGATTCATCTGAAAGGCGTAATGAAAAACTAAACTTAAAATCCATTTATTAATGTAACAACTCATGGTTTAATCTATACTAATATTATAAAGCTGAAGAGTTTGTTTGTTTCGTTGAATGCAGTAATCACGAGAACTACTGGTCCGAATTGAAAAATTCTTTTAGTGTTGGGTAGCCTATTTATTGAACATCACGCTACAATCAAAAGGAGCGGAGCAGCAACAAAAAATGGACGAAAACTGACAGGTAGTTCGATGCGACGGGAAGGGTCAGAGGAGCAAAACTTAAACTTAATATTTAATAGGGTTTTAATTTTTATTGAATTTTTATTGAATCCATACTAAATGCACATGTTTCTGTAGCTTTATAATTCCTTTGTTTTTTTTAATATTGCATATTGATCTGGTAAGGTTATGGATTGACCTACTTCAAACCGTCAGATTCCATCACCATTTCATAGAAAACCAAACTAAAAAGTAGAAAATCCTTACAAAAAAGCGTGGTGTGCTTGATATCAATAAAAAAATATCTCATAGAGCACCCCACAGTTATTCTATTGTTTTTTTTACTTTTTAGTGTGATGTCATGTACCTTAGAGACTTTCTCAAACATTGGGCTATTAACCGATTTGTTGCGATGTCCAATTTGTCAAACTTATAGCTGTGGCGCTAAACAAAAATAACGTGACACGGCTGCCGTGTCAAGCGCATTCGATTAGATGACACACCGCCCGTGTTTTCAGCCATGCGTAAAAGAAAACAGTATTTTGACCATTTTTTAAATGGCTCCCGTGCCCAACGCCATATGCAAAAAAGAATTATGGTACGGGAGACGTGCCTTCCGCAACGAATCGGTTAAAGACAGAATTAATTTATCAAATCCAACAGCCCGTTCCATAGATTAGCGTATTCGAACAAACCAAAAAAAGTTTCAGTTGGTTTTTCTATGAATGCATGGTTTTATGTTTTTTTTGTTACTCATAAAAAATTTAATTCATACCTTTAACACTATATGAGTCAAGTTTAGTCATGAATTCGTTCTGGCACTGCAGTACTTGTTCCTTAAAGTCGCACGCATCCCGTAGTCTTGTGATGCACACTTCACAAATACCGGCATCGCCGTCACAAGGGTCCAGGGGTATCTGGAACATATTAGGAAGAATTTATAAATTGCTGTCTTTTTATTTGTAATTTTTATTATAATAAGCTCATGGGTTCTTCTCCTGGGTTTTTCTTCATAATAAACCCCTGGCCTTTTTCTCAATTCCCTTTTTTTATAGACGGGCCTATTAGTCTAGTGGTTAGTGACCCTGACTGCTAAGACTGCGGTCATGGGTTTGATTCCCACCCAGGACAAATCTTTGTGTGATGGGCACAATCATTTCTTCTGTGTCTGGGTGTAATTTATCTATAATATGTATGTATTTAGAAATATATAAGTATGTTTATCAGTTGTCTGGTTGCCATAGTACAGGCTCTGCCTAGTTTGGGATCAGATAACGGTGTGTTGGTTGTCCAAAGGTTAAAATAAAAGGTAAGTAGGTGGTAATAAAGGTTATTATATAGCTGATAAAATGAGGGTGTACTATATGAGTACATAGATGTAAGTACCTAAAGTATGATGCTATATTATTATTATTTTTTTCACCTACTCAACTTGCTCTTTAACTCAATCTTGCATGACTGAGAGCAAAGGACAGGTCCATTATGGAACGAACAAGCTCAGAAGATGCCTATATCTTGCTTTTAAGGCCACCAAGTTAACAAATACTAGAATGTCATTCTAAAAGTAATAGCAGACCGGTTAGACGGTCCGTTTATTAGACACTGGACTGCACTCCAGGTGTCTAATTGATTTGATTTTCTATTATTATTACTGTTTTTTTTTGTACTTTTAGTAGTTCTTAAGTATTTACTAACACAAATATGGATTATTTAATCTGAATTAACGTTAATATATATATTAAAGTAATTTCATCACTAGCCTGCACAACACAAGGGCACATTTTGCAGACAACCTTTACAGAAACCTAGGAATAGAAAGGGAAAGAAAGGGAAACCCTTGAAAAGATAGTAGGATGGCCAGAAAGACATGGATTAATCAGGCAAGAAACAGGGAGAATTAGAATGGAGGCCTTAGCCAAAGAATAGACAGAAACTCAAAACTGATATTAAATGTTTAGTAATACAAATTATCAAGCTGAAAAAGCATACAAATAAAAATAAATAAATGAGTACAATTAGATAAAAAGAAGACAACTATGAGGAACAAGGCACATTATTGATACCGAATTTAACAAATATAGTGTTCGTTTTTATTGCTATCAAATATAAATACGACTACAACAATTCAAGTATATCAATTAGGTCAATAACATACCCCAGTAACAAACACTATCTCTTCGAAATTAAAGACAAAAATTTCGCAGTTCTGTACTTATTTGAGTAGAACTTTAAGCGTAGATCAGTAGAGATATAGCTAGTCATAATTTTCATTAAAAACCAGTCTTGTTTATGCATTAATTACCTGGATTTCGAAGCATTCTTTTAACATATCGGCGTAAACTTCTGATTTGTCCAATATTGAATATTCTGTCGTCAGGTCTTTATCAGGAGCTCGCAAGAGGCAGCAGCGGCAAACAATGCCTTGCGACATGGCGTTAGTTATATTTTACAACACTTGTATTTAGCTATTTTCTATTTTTTCTGCAAAATTCTACAAAGCAATCACCAAGGGCTATAAACTTTGTGACAATTTGTCCGATTCTGAATATTCCGATACTACAATTTAATGATTTTAAACATAGTTTTATTTGCCGTTCTTTTCTTTTCACACTAGAAGAATAAACACCTCTCTTTTCATATTGCGATCTAATTCCTAACGAAAAATCTAGCATGAGTTTGGAACGCAAAATGACAGCAACCACTTTTTTATTCTGGCTACAAACCACAGGCCATTTACATTATGTAGTTTTGCTAATTCTAAATTTCTCAAAAAAATCGTTTATAATCATTTCTACATTTCTTAAAATGTTTTTTTATTTATCAGAAAGTACAAAACCAATTTTTGAGACATTATTTCATTATTTTAAAAAGAGGACAGTTCTTAGGCTGGCTGTTAGTAGCCACCTTTGCCTACATCTCGTTTCCAAGCAAAATGGAATGAGAAAAAAATAATCACCAGAGAAAATGGCGGAGCTTCGAAGTTGTAGCGTCCTTTAGCTTTTCCCAATTAAATTTAAGATTTTTGTGTGTAAATGTAAGAAAAGTATCTATAAACATGATGGAGTCTACGATGAATCCCGGTATGTGTCGATGTTGTGCATCAGAAGGTGCGTTTAAAGACATTAAAAGCGTGTATCATTGGATGGGCGAAGAGGAGATCTACGCCGACATGTTGAGAGAATGTTTCGACATAATCGTAAGTAAACCACTTTTGTAAGGTTTTGATAACTACGGAATTCCGTACCAAAAACATTCATATTAGGTTTAGTATTTTCAATTTTATAAAAGGCTCTGTAAACCGGCAGTAAATTGCTTTTAATATTTGCTTGATTGTGGCCATATTGGCAGCCGCCACCGCCGCTTCGATTACCTGGAGCTCAAGCGTATCTTCATAGAAGTGTCACAGGTACGCTTGCGTACTAAAAACTTAGTGGAATAAAATTCTTGAATTAAACATAAAATTCTTTGTGGAACTTCTAAACATTTCTGACGATTCTTTCTCGGACCGCGGTGGCCCACTTAAACCATAAATGCTAATTATTATTTTTTTCACGTTAATTTTTGTTCTCTGAATAATAATCTGCATCATAATAAAAAACTAGAAATCCATGTACTTAAACACCACAATTTTCACAAGAGTACCCTTCTCAACTCCTTTGATCCTCCTGATAGCACTAAAGAAACCATATTTTTTTTTAAACTGACAAAAAAAAACCAATAAATTACACTAGTTACCTAACACCAAGTTTTAAACCTATAACCTCCCACAAGAACTACCCTCTTCTCTCTACTAAGCCATCATGATGAGTTCTTTCCATTAGTTATCATCATCAACCTTCAGAAGTCCACTGCTGGACATAGGCCTCACCAATCACACTCGATCCTTTCATTTAGGCTGTTCTATTGTTCACCATCTTGCTGCGGTTGGTCCGTGGATGGATGACCATCTTTACATACCAGGACCCTTCCGTGCCTCAGAAAGCACGTTAAGGCATTGGTCCCGACTGCCTTTCGTAGATCTTAGGCAGTTGTTATGGGTCGTCAGAAGACCGAAAGTCTGACAACCAGTCTTACCAAGAGGTATTGTATTACCCAGTAACTGGGTTGTGGAGGTCAGATAGGCAGTTGCTCCATGTAAAATACTGGTACTTAGCTGCATCCGGTTAGACTGGAAGCCGATCCCAACATAGTTGGGATAAGGCTAAGTAGACAAAGATGTTCCACTCTTCATCATCTTCCTACTTCTGTTCCATTTTACTTCAGGTTGGCATAACACATTTTCATCTACCATTCTCCCCTGTCAACATACTATAATTCACTGCCTTCTTGTTCATACAATTTCTCACACAATCCATCCATCATTTCTTCAGTCTTCCTCTCCCTCTTCATTCATGAAGGTTTATATTCATCACTCTTTTAATTAGGTTGTATGGGTTAGAATGTTGGGCCACAAAAGGGATGAATGATAGGCAATTGCAAGCAGCTGAGATGAGAATGTTAACACGTTAACTGCCATGGGTAAAATCAGAAAAAGTAAAAAATATACTTAGTTTTATTTGACTTTAAGTCGATTATTGATTAAAAAGTGTCGGACACATAGTCCGACATGGCAGTTAACGTGTTAAGAGGGATTTGTGGTGTTACACAAATGGATTGAATAAGAAATTAGTTCATAAGAGGAAGTCTGAAAGTGGCACTGATAGCTGAAATGTTGTGTGGGAATCATTTGTCATGGTATGGTCACATGGTATGGAGGACTGAAGAAAATGTGAGGAAAGTATTGAGTATAATTGTCAATGGCTATAAGAGTAGAGGGAGACCAAAGAAACGATGGATGGACTGTGTGAATTATGATATGGATAGAAAGGGTGTGACTACTGAGATGACACTAATAGAGAAGTGTGGAAGAAAAAAAAAACATGTTGCGCCCACCCCATATAAATTGAGATAAGGGCTGGAGAATGATATTTCTTTTAATTAGATTGTTCTATTAAACCCTTATTTTTTGTTACTAGTTGAATGCATCGGAGCAAGGACAAGATGGTGGAATATGCGAGGTCTGCATCACTCAGCTGCGGAATGCGATCAACTTTAAGAAGCAAGTGCTGCACACTGAGGCTCAGTTCCAGAAGCATTTGCAGAACAAGACACTGTTTAGACGTAAGTTCTGGACATTCGAAGGAAATTTTCCATTTTATTATGTACCTGGTACTTGTTGACAGTCCTACACGGTTCTCCCATACCTATTAACACTGTAATTTGAAACCATGGTAAAAGCCAATTATTTTTATAAGAGTAACCATGGAGTTTCATTCCGGCTCTTCTCCATAGGAATCAACAATTTGGAACCATGCACCTAGCTTCTGACATTTCATAAGTGCTCTTGTAGGTTTATGTGAAATAAACATACAGGTAGTAAGGGACAACCCTCCGCAGACTGATGGGGTGGATTCAGTATATCGCCGGGTTAAAGGCAAAACCGACTATCTGCGATTTTTTGAGTTTTTCACTTTAATATACCATTCGATCCGCTATTTGATTCTTTACCTAATGGTAAAACAAACTAAACCATAGGACTTAACCGAGTTACCGAATGTAAAAACCGATTATATAATTATTAGACTGAATTAAAAAACAAATAGCAAACTTTCTAAATGCGCTCACGGAAAATTTAATATTGATTTTTTTGGACTAAATAATTGGTTTTGACTTTAACCCGGCGATATCATACTAAGATGACCAGTACCAGAACTTATTTCAGGACCGTTAAGGGAATCCAATAAACTTGATTTGTTTTATTTCCTCACACGCAATGCAACTCGGATCAATTCGGAAAGCCGCCTTTCTGCAATCGCCGACGATGAGTTCGATGAACTCTGTAGTTAGACAGGAAGTGAACAGCTGATTATAAGCGTCGTTCGTTAGAGTATTTCAACATCCATTGCTGCTTTTTTGATTTTAGCCGTATTGTTTACATAAATGGAGTGCTGCTTTCAGATAATGTAATTTTACATTGTAGCTAAAAAAAATCCTGAGAAAAATTACGGTGGAATATGATTCAAAATAAGGAGCTGAATGCACTCTGTCAGTTTGTGGAGGGCTGTCCCTTACACCCAGTATTGTGATTTGATTTGGTTATCACTATGGCAGCTTTTACTCTGGGGTTCAGCTGTAGGGATCTGCTTAAGAGGAATCATGTGTTTTTCTCATATTAAGAGAAGTCAAACTCTCTTTGCAAAGAGATCACTTCTAGTGGAGGGTTATCAAATGAGAATTTCGCAAATTAAGATTGGAGGAAGATTGGAGATGGTACAAGTAACTAAAGAAGAGTAAATGACATGGAGAGTGCATAGAACCAACATAGGTTAGTTAGGGGGCTAATTATTATTCCGCTGTTTTGGGCTGGGTTGTGGTGATACCACCTGACACTTAGAACAGTGTTAACTACCCTTAAGAGGTTACCCTAGCCTTAAAGTACGTACTAGAGAATGGGCAACAGTGTTCTGTTATATACAGAACACTGCTGCCCATTCTCTAGTAAGTCCCATAGTAAGAAAAAAAATATGGGTGATCTTCTATAAGATGCACGTAAAAACAACCTTTAATGACCAATTTTTTGCCTGTACAGCTCATATTGTGAAGGTGGAGGTGAACGAAGATGAAGACTCTGACGACAACATGGGTTCTGGCGACGAGGGATTTTCGGGACCCGGTAAGTTCACATTCAAAATGTTCTTTTTACCACGAACTCGCGGCAAACATTGCTATCGTTCGCAATATTGTTTCCCAACATGTAAACAAATAATGTGCTTTTGGAAAAGCAACTTTAAAATCCTCTAATAAAGTTCAGTTTGCGGCAAGATACAGCGGCAAAATACACGTTCGGTTTTGCCGTGTCACCAGCAGCATAATTGCGTAACACACTAAGTAGAAATGGCATTATTTATCTATAGTAATATTATAAAGCTGAAGAGTTTGTTTGTTAGATTGAACGCGCTAATCTCATAAACTACTGGTCCGAATTGAAAAATTATTTTTGTGTTGAGTAGCCTATTTATCGAGGAAGGCTATAGGCTATATAACATCACACTACAACCAAGAGGAGCGGAGCAGTAATAAAAAATGTTGCAAAAACGGGGAAAATCGCACGGGTAGGCGATTCGACGCGACGGGAAGGGTCGTGGGCACAAGAAATTTAACGCGGACGAAATCGCGGGCAGAAGCTAGTTTATTTATAAACATCCCGCACACCAAAAGGTACAACGGCGGACTTAATACCTGGCTTTCTCTACCAGTCAACCAACGGTGGTGAAGAGAAGATGGCAGGTGCTTTGGTTAAGAGCAACAATAATGAATCCACACTAATATTATAAATGCAAAAGTAACTCTGTCTGTCGGTCTGTCTGCCTGTCTGTCTGTCTCGCTTTCCTGCCAAAACTACAGAACCGATTTAAATGAAATTTGGTACACAGATAGTTTAGAGCCTGAGAAAGGACATAGTTACTTATACTCTTTATCCCGGTAGTACGTTCCCGCGGGATATTTTCCGACCTCCACGCGGGCGAAGCCGCTGGCAAAAGCTAGTTATAAATAAACAGAGATACACTGTTCATTTTCATAGTTCCACAAAATGTATTGCTTACATTTATTCAACATGTAAACCAATGGATTAGCAATAATATCCTTTAAAATTATTCAGAGGGGTAATTGCATAACTTTTTATCGGTAGGAATTGGTTTAATATTCATAGTTACACAACATTCATTGCGTTAATTACGTCGCTGAGCCGACAATTTATTCGACCAAATGACGCAATGGTTTAGAAATAATCTTCAATCCCATTCAGATTCTGATAAACTGTGCGTTTCGCAATTAGGGTGCTGATTCTGAATGATAACGTATTATGTAATTTGGGTGTCGAATATGTGTAGCATTATCAAACCCACAACGCCAGCACAGTTAATCCGATGTCTCCTGTTTAACACGTTTTTATTAGCGTCACCTGTTTGTGTTTTTACGTATGGAACTATGTTTGAAACCGACTCTTTTGGAATTGATTTTGACCCACTTCAAACTGTCAGATTTCATTTCAACTTTGTAGACTTATCGAGAACCGATGAATGGGTTAACAGAATAGCAAAAACCTGTCTTGTTGATTTACACTTTCACGAAAACTACGCTGACATACGTCACTTATGTAATTCTAAACACACCCTACAAAATCATAAATAAATAATAGAAAACCATAGTTGTTTTTTAGTTTTAAACAATTTTTTTTTTTTGTAATGGAACATGTTGATAAATTAACATTCCGTTACCGAAACAATACAAGAGGGAATTTAACTCAAATTTTTTATTTGGGCCTCAAATGTTAGAGTTACAGGCTTAATTTCCGTTTAAGATAAGCCGAATAATGACAAATTCTTACTTGTTTACGTCGCCAATCACGTGAATAGCTGAAACAAAGAAACACTTCATTGATATTTACGATTTTCACCCAATCATCATTAAACAAATTGATACACAGACAGCTGTGCTGCTGTTTGTTGCGCCACTTTTTCTCAGCTTAAGGTGAATGCTTCAACCAGCCCGCGAAATTCAAATTTTCTTACGTTTTTTGCAATTTGCAGGCCAGTGCTAGGTTGTATGTTGATTAAAATACTATGCGCGCCTGTAAGACATATGTAGTTACAAAATTATAATCATCAAAATCATCAATACAACGCTCTAAGTTCATAAAGCAGTAGGAATGACTTCTTCTGTTTTTTTTTGTTTTTGTTGTATTGGCGATTTTGATGATTATAATTCTGTAACTACATACGTGTTACAGGCGCGAATAATATTTTAATCAACATACAACCTAGCACTGGCCTGCAAATTGCAAAAAACGTAAGAAAATTTGAATTTCGCGGTCTGGTTGGAGCATTATTCACCTTAAGCACTAGGAACTGGTGCAGGGGCTGTCTTACGTAATATCGACATTCTTAAAGTGCTAACTCTCAGCCTAGTTTGGATAAATGACTTTTGATTTGAACACTAATGAATTGCTCTGAGAATGAACTTTTTTTCGCATGTTTGTCAATAACTTGGCTGAGGCATTGGCAAACAAGCAGTTTGGGTTACTCTGGGACACAAATTGTTAACTTTGGGTAAACATGCTTACACCTTAATATACGTACATATATACATAAACTAACGCCTTTTTCCCATGGGGGTAGGCAGAAACCACGGAACGCCACCTGCTACGATCTCTACACATTCCTTTTGCCTCGTTTAGGTTCATACAATTGGTCATACACACACGCCGGTTGCGAGTACTACGCACCTGACCTTTCTGAAGAACATCACCAATTAGGTGTTTCCACTCACATCTACCTTGTGTAAATAACTTTTGTGAGCCGTCCTTCATATTGGCACCTTAATATTTAGTTATTAAATCGCCCATTTTGAAGATTTTATATTATAGGATTTGGTAGTTTGTTAAATATTTTTAGAGCTATTTCCAGGAATCTTTTTGAGACCAAGGGTTTGATGCATTTTTTATTTAAACGCACCTTGATGCTGTTTAGTAGTAAAAGTTGCAAGTTAGTTATGGTTATTTTTGATAAATATGGCAACTTCATGAATTTAGAATAGATTTGCGATCTTTTATACGTTTAATGAGCGAGAAACTCACTGTTTCCTCGTCGGTGGTGGGAAAAGTGTCATGTAGGATATCGAAACTTCACAAATAAAACATAGAAAACATGTCTTTTCTAGAATACGAAGTCCCTATAAAGACGGAGGTCGACGACCCTAAGCCGAAAAAGCGAGCGGCCGCTAAAGCCTCGGCCACGACGACCCGCGCGAGCGCTAAGAAAGCGAAAGCCGATCACGGCGAGACTTCTACCAAACGTAAGTTTCTAATTATAAGTTTCTATGTGACTTTGGCCGAGTGTGCACACATCTTTAGGTTTTTGAATATCGAATATATGTGTTGTTGTAGCTTTTTTTGGAATTTAGGACGGAACCTTTAAGGGTTTTTTTTTTAGGCTAGGACTAATGTCAACTGTTATCGAAGACAGATTTAATGCGTAAAGTGACAAGCCTTCCGAAAACTATTCGGCGTTTTAAAATATTTAACCAAGAGTGGTTTATAAAATACCTGCTGAGAATTATACAAAGATGAAGAATAAATTACAGAGAAACAAGAATTTGGAACGAGAGAAAGCAACATATTAAAATATAAAAGCCGTCCAACCGCTTGAAGATGTTGCCATAGATAAGGTAAAGGTGGAGCCAAAAGACAAGAAGAAACAAAATCAAAGGAAGAAATATAAATGGGAAATTCTGAAGAAAATTATAAATATGAAAAAAGCAAAGAACGTTTTTGAATGACTTCCGATTGAATTCATATTCATTAGCGTCTTTTATTACGACCAGTATACTTTTTTTATTTGTATACATGGTCAATTAAACAAATTATATTTTACTAGTATACCTGTATTTTTTACAAGTATACTTGTTATATGTACAGGTATATCTGTATTTTTTACAAGTATACCTGCTTATTTTTTAAAGTATACCTGTATGTTTAAGAGGTATACCACTGAAGTGAGATAGGAAATGGTTGAAATATTACCATTGTACTATTAACTTTTAACTCCCTAACTAAGCATATTTTGCTTAGTTACAGGGGTAAGCAGGAATACTTGTAATATGTAACACATTTCTATCATTATTCTTGGACACCTCGCAGCATAAGTTTTACAGTAAAAATAATAACTTAAATATTAAATCATTGTGAAGTATTTTTTCGCAGGTGTATATGTTCAAGTTGCTTGCACACTCGGCCAATTGTTTCACTATGAAATGTGTTTAAAAAAGCTGTTTATTAATTGTTTTAAGCATATAGTATGTTAATTTTGTAGGAATGTAGGTTAATCAGGGCTTCGGATAGGTGAATATTAGTTCCAGACCGCGATTTCGCGTGAAATGTATTGTTTTAACATAAAATTTTAAAATTCCCATTAGTAAAAGAATTAGTCGTAATAGAATGAGTAGTTCCGAAGATTTACCCCCAACATATAAACTCATAATTTTTAGCTTTTTTATCATGTTATTACAGATTAGATTAAAATAATATTGGAAGCATAAAAAATCCGTTGACTAAGTAAATATATTTTTTCTTTAATTATTGTTTTAGAGCATTTATAACCCCCTTTGCTGTGAGTTGGCAGTTTACGACTTTTTTTAGATGTACATACATAAACTCTAGCCTTTTTCCCATGGGGGTAGGCAGAAACCACGGAACGCCACCTGCTACGATCTCTACACACTCCTTTTGCCTCGTTTAGGTTCATACAATTGGTCATACACACACGCCGGTTGCAATTTTTTTAGATGTATAGAAATGAAATACTATTCGCTAACTCATCTCTCGAGGACGGTCAAATTAGTTTTGTTTGAATTAGTAGTCCGAAAGACTGACAACCAGTCTTACCAAGGGGTATTGTAGTACCCAGTAACTGGGTTGTGGATGTCAAAAACGCAGTCGGGCCATGTGAAATTCAACTACTTCTGGTTTGACTGGAACCAACATGGGAGATAATAGTGGTTCCATATAAAAGTAATTCTGTCAAAACATAATTTCCAATACCAATAGAAATATTTTGAGCTACCTTCTGCCCGCGATTTCTTTAGCGCGAAGTTTCTTGTGTCGTCATTAAATGAATTCTTTGCCACTTGTCATATAAATAAATTAAATAAAATCATTTTAATTCAGACAACGGTCAATCCCTAAATTGTTAGGAACAGATTTCCTTAAAACACTATTGTTAGTGACTAAATCTAAATACAAATGAACGATAAATGAAGACTACGGTATAACTCTTCTCACAAATTGCCTGATAATGGCAGAGGAAGTGTCCACCACAGCCTTCAAAATGCCTTCTCATTAGTGAAAGAATCTTCAGAATCGGATCAGTTATTTCCAAAATTACCACAAAACTTACATACTCACAAATTTGACCTCTTTGTAATGTTAGTATAGAAAATATACATAGTAAATGATTCTATAATTACATCTCAATTAAAAAACATGAAATAACGGCTTTTTCAACACATTTCTATTCTTATTTTTGAATGTCTAGCTATAAGTTGTCACGGTATTGCAAAGTTAAAAAGTGCTCGTTTATCATAACCAAGCTTGCAAGGAGGTTCTTTTGTACTTTACATTTTTCAGCCTGGAAGCGTCTTCTGCTCAACATTGGAAGAATTTATGAACATTCTTTCAATCTTATGATATTTCATATTCAAACCATTTATTTCATTAACACGTTAAGTGCCATGTCGGACTATGTGTCCAACACGTTTTGTTCCATTCAGGCATTGTCGGACTATATGACTGATAACACATACAAAATCTGAACATGTCGCTGCTGCCTGGCGGCCATGTTTTTGGAATAAATAATGTATTTATAGAATAAATAACCTATTTAAAGTGAAATAACACTAAGTAATTTTTTGTCTTTATCTGATTTTAGCCATGGCAATTAACGTGTTAAAACTATTTACAGGCACTTTTAAATTGCCAAAGAGTCGGTCAGTTAGTCTAAAACTTAAAGCTAGTTTCCCATTCCAATATCCTGATCTGTTTGGAGAAGTTCTGGTAAGAAACTATGTACCTTTGTCAGGCAGGTAGGCGGTCGCTCCATGTAAAAAAAACTGGTGTTCAGATGCATACGCCTTGACTGGAAGTCTACTTGAATAAATAGGCTAGCTACGCAAATGATTTATCTATCATTCAGTCAGTATCTCAGAAATGTATAGCATTAGGTTTTCTAAGGGTCATGCCGTGTTAAGAATATGTGCCAGTCAACAAGGCACTCTGTCTTTGTTACTTTCACAATGTGATCTTAGGTGCTAGGTTTTACAAAGACATGATAGAAAAAAAGAAAGAAGAAAGAAAATACGTTTTTTTGCGGCAAACATGACGCACAGAAAGATCAAAGGTATACAAACATAAAAAATAAGGTGTGGGATAACTTTCGTCACATCCACGCAAAACTGCCATCACTCAGCATAATGCTGTGACCCTATGCGAGACAGAGTCCCAGCGCTGGTTTTCAGTGACAGCCGGCGCTGACGTGATGACGTCGACCGGTACAGCAACAATCATTAAATAAATACTAGAATATAAATTATCCTTAGATGAAATAATTATATACAGTATGGAATCTATATGCAGTATGGAATCTATATGCAGTATGATCATTTTGGACCTCGTCGGGCATAGCAATGTAGGAGAGAGGTAGAAGGCTTTCCGAGAGGTAACGGGCATGTCCGTTCGGGAGCGACGGACGTATACATTTTAGTATCTCAATTCGTATAGAAAAGGTTTCGTTACAAAGAGTACCATCTTAGGAATATTGCTCACTGCCAGGGTCGCAGAACTGTTCGAAAGAGTTACCGTAACCCTGGCACAGGTAACTGAAGGAACACGGCTGTTAAACTCTGACACGCCGTTCCGCTCCACACAGAGCGGGAGACGTCATTTGACGACTTCCCAACCAACAAAAAAAGATACATTGCTCAGTTTAGGGACCTTATAAGTGCAATAATTTATTTAAGAGAGCTGATTGTGCTGGCTGTAGCGGAGTTCTGGGTTCAATCCCCAGATATAGACTAGACGGAAACTGAAGGGGTCACCTAGGACCGATGCCTGCCAGGGTTGCGAGATTTGTTCGAAAAAAAGACCGTGGCCCTGGCATAAAGGCAACTGAAGGAACACGGGTGGGTTTTAGTGAGTAAAAGTCTGATACGCCCTCCCGCTCCACCCAGGAGACGTCATTTGATGATATCACACCCACAAAAAAAAAAGATATAGACATAAAAATATGATATCACCCTCGTCTGCTCCGAAGGCTTAAGCAGGGCAGTACCTATAGTTTACCCACACTTTGTCAGTTATGCTTAAGTACCATATATTATATGGTACTTAAGCAGGGGGGCACCCTAGGGGACAAGCCTATTGCCATCAACCAAACAAATCCAGACTTAGTTACCTTCTCATAACTGGGTTGTGGAGGTCAGATAGGCAGTCGCTCTTCATAAAATACTGGTGCTTAGCTGCATTTGGTTAAGTTGGAAGCCGACCTCAACATAAGAAGAGGTTTGGTAAGGGTGATGATGATCTCTTCATCATCATCATCATTTCAGCCGAAAGACGTCCACTGCTGGACATAGGCCTCCCCCAAGCACCGCCACTTCGACCTGTTCTGTGCTTCCCGCATCCAGCGGATTCCTGCGGCCTTCACAAGGTCATCGGTCCACCTTGTTGGAGGCCTTCCAACTCTACGTCTTCCGGTACGCGGTCGCCACTCCAGAGCCTTTCGGTCCCATCGGCCATCTGTTCTGCGAGCAATGTGCCCTGCCCACTGCCACTTCAGTTTAGCGATTCTTCGGGCTATGTCGGATGATCTCTTAGTTACCATAAATGACGCCCTACGTAGCATTATTAGTAAGGAAAGACCTATGAAACGATGGTTCGATGGTGAGTAAGGTGATATGGCCAGAAAGAGGGTTACCACCGAGATGACGACTGATAGAGATGTATGGAAGGAGAGAAAATATTTGTTGCCTTTTCCAGACTTTGTTTACTGTTCTTTTATGTCAGCCAGGTCATAATAGACCCTAAAGGCGCATCATAGACGAAAACTACTGATAACCTAAATATTTCTAGTGCACAGCAAAAAAATATGTAATTAATATAACGTTGTGCATCTCTTTTTGTGAAACATCACACATTTAAATAAAAGCGCTCTGATACACAATACAACTAGTTTGAGTGAGCGTGACAAGGTAGGACCGATACGCAAACTGTAACCATGAATTTAGCACAAATGATTCTAGAACCCCTAGAGTGGACATAGTGTACAAAAAAATAAAATAAAACTTTGTGCATCTGTTTTTGTCGTACAACATATCGCGCATTTAAATAAAAACACTCATAACACAGTGTAGCTCTTTCGAGTGAGCTCCTATACAGAAGAGCAGGACCGTCTTCGCACAAATGGTAACCCTGAATTCAGCACATGAATTTAGAATTCCGTAGTCCACAAGGAATTCTTATAGTTCCGTCATGTCCGTCCGCCCGTCTGTCCGCAGCTGAGCTCAGAGAGAGACTTATTACTAGAAAGCTGTAATTTGGCATGGATATAAATATTAGTCACACAGAAAAAGTGGTAATATAAAATCTTGACAAACAAAATGTTTACCTATGACTAACCTCTACACGTAAAGTGGGGGAAGTATTTTTTTTTCTTACCAGTCATAGTGTAGCATTTCATTGGATAGGTGTCTCAAAAATATTAAGGCTTTGTGAATACAATTTTACGATTAAGGTATCGACATTTGCACAGTCTTTTTAATAACAGACGAAAAATATCAACGTGGGGAGTTTCAGAATCATGGTAACATCATTGTGCGCCGAGGTCACCTTGTATACCTTTACAAATCTTTAAAAAATGTCTCATCGTCATTCATAAGCCTTGCAGTAAATAATTAGAAGAGTATTTTGTCTATGATGCGCCTCTTCCCACAGTATTTCAGCGAGCCACAGAACCGTAAGAAGAAATAAGGTAAGTAACATACGGAACCTCTGATACATTTTTTTTTATAATCGCTTGGTTATTGATTATTGCAACATTTTTATATTTCAACAGCGTTTTTAACTTTGCAATACCCTCTATGTGTGCATGTGTGTTTTTAAGATATTTGACTCGAAATATTTTACCTTGATAACTATATTGAATTACGCCATTTGAATCTTAAACATAACTATACCCATTGACTAACTTAGAAACAAATTAACTCTTTATAAATTTTTAACCTACATTGAATATACCAAAAAATAACGGCAATAGTTCAACGGATGCGAATACAACGCTAACATAGGGTTAGGCCACCTATAGTACCGTAGGCGCGAGCTTGCGGGCGGTGAGCAATGGGTAGCTCGCCGCCCGGTAAGGACCAGGCTCGGGTCGACGGCGCGTAGTGTTCCACGCGCGCCTCAAAGAGATGTCAGCAGCACTGAAGGGGTCTGCTAGGACCGATGCCTGCCAGGGTCGCGAGATTGTTCGAAAGAGATACCGTGACCCTGGCACATGGGCAACTGAAGGAACACGGGTGGGTTTTAGTCAGTAAAACTCTGACGCCCAGAGCGGGAGAAGTCATTTGATGATTTCCCATCCAAAAAAAAAGGGCCACCTATAGTACACCCACAATTCGCTATTTATATTTAAGTCCTATGTAATAGAGGGCGAGCCTATTGTTATCAACCGGCCACAGATGCAGATTCCGGCAAACATGGTCGAGAATACAAGGCTAATTATTACATACACTGGAATCCTTCGTAAAGGATTGACCTACAATCGCAGTAGACCGGGAAAAGAGGGAAGGTCTTGCCCAGCCGTGGGCCGGAATTAAAAGAAAAACACAAATCAAGGCTCCATGCTGCTACTAAGGCTTCTAGGGTCGCGGAATTGTTCGAAAGAGCTACCGTGGCTCTGGCATAGGCAACTGAAGGAACACGGGTGGGTTATAGTCAGTAAAAGTCTGACACGCCCTCCCGCTCCACCTAGTGGACGCCATTTGATGGTTGAATTTAAAAAAAGGCTGCTACTAAGAAATTCTTGATGGATAAACCTAATAACTCTAGCCAACCTGGGAAATCGAACCTTATGCTCAACACTAGTAGACCAACATGGCATTCAATAAAAAAAATGATTTGTTGATATATTTATTTTAAATTATTTATTTTTTGTACACACAGTAAAACAAATTCAGTCGTGACATAAATAAAGTGTTTTGTTAGCTATTACCCGCGGTTTCGCCCTCTTGATGGTCGGAAATGACTCCACGGGAACGTACTACCGAGTTAAAAAGTATGCTCTCTGTTAATCCAGGTTATTAACTGTCTGTGTGTCAAATTTTCGATTTAATCGACATCCGTTCAGCTGCTTTGGCGTGATTGAGTAACAAACATCTTAACATAATATTACTAGCTTTGCTAGAAAATTATCCCTATGGAAAGAATAGCTGGGATAAAAGTATCCTATTTGTTAATCCAGGTTGTAAAGTATCTGTGTGACAGATTTCGTCCGAATCCGTGTGGCCGTTTTTGCGTGATTGAGTACCTAACAAACATAAAAGTTCTCACATTTATATTACTAGTAGGAAGATACCTTGTATATCTATAGGCGTCGTGACCAATGACCATCATATAGGCCGGCTCCTTGTTTGCCACAAGATAATTTAGACCTTATTAAAGTGGGATCTAGGCTGAAAATATCCGTTGGACTATTGACGTGACTCCACTCCTTGTGTTTACTTGGAGTGGTTAAAAGGAATGCTAGTAATGCGCAGAACACAATACTAGTAATCTTAAATACGTTTGAATTACCTTTACCTTATAATACTTATACTTACCTTATAATACTTATACTTACCTTATATACCTGAACCGTCTTATAACGAAACGCGATATAACTTTAGAGCTATAATCTCTGTGCCAATTTTCGCATTTTGACCGTTATTTCAATTTGGATGAAAGTTCATAATATAAACGGTATTCCGTTGTCAGTTTTGTAAAAAGAACTACATCTCTATTCGTATTGCGTTCTTAATTAAAAAACTGGCTTCCTTATTATGTAATATGGGGGGGGGGGGGTATTTCTGTTTTAATCCGTTTGAACATTACCAATAAATTATTTTCTAAAAACTTAGCCAATAGTATGTGTTAGAGGTGATGTGCGTATTAGGCATGGTATAGACTTGTCCGGTCGGCAAAATATACCATTGGGACGAATCACGCCAACCCCCTGAACAAGAGTCTAGCACCTCCCTTACTTTTTTAAGCTAACTTCTCCCATACGTTTATTATTTACTATTTTACCATCAAAATACTCGTCGTGTTACTTTTCGACAGTATGCATTTAAAAGTTTATTTCTGAAACTACGAACACGGTTGTGGAACTTGTGGAGCATCGAGATGTGACTTTGCTACGCCGAAAATCGATGGTTCCTCCCACGATATCTTACGATACTTTAACGAAACTTATAATTTGACCGATTGTTGTATCCGTAGCAAACGTTGCCTTAAGTTATTCGTGTTTTTGTTATGAAATACCTTTTTGTTTTGAAAGTTATTCTGATCTCTGGGCTAAACATATTTCTGCAGGATATGGCTTACATAACTTTTTTGACCTCATTTACGCACATTCAAGCAAATTAATGTTTTGTTTTTCATACCAAACTGTTTAATGCGATCAAATTACTTTTGAAGTCGCCAATAGCTACAATTTGTTTTTTCAATACCTTTGTTTTTCAATTAAATACTGTGAACGAAATGAAAATGCTTGCTTACCTGTGTCGTCATAAAAATCAACGAACAATCCTTGAACCCATCCAAACACTGAGAAAAACCCAAATCAGACAGACATCGTTGAGTGACAAAAAAAAAAAATGCACGCCCGTCCTCAAGAAGATAACCCTAATGTAAGAAGAAAGACAAGACGGAGATAATGAGTTGTGCTCGTTTGTTGTAGGAACTGACGAGGACGGGCCCAAACGCAGGAAAAGGAAAAAGAAATCGGACGAAAGCGCAACCCCCGAACGCGTAGAGCACAGAGTCAACCTTACCGCCATACTACAATACTCCAACGCGAGCCCGTTCAGGGACAAAACCATGCGCGGCTTCTCCTGCCTCTACTGCGCTAAAGCATTCCCCGATATATACGCACTGCGGGAACACACCGCCCAGAAATCGGAAAAAGACAAAATCAACACCATTATAGACTACAAACTTAGCTATAACCCCATTAAAGTAGATATCACTAACTTGCACTGTACCGTTTGCAATCTAGAAATGAGAGACCTCAATGATCTCAAGGACCATCTCGTAGCTACTCATAATAAGACTATTTACAAGCATATTAAAGACATTATTTTACCGTTTCGCTTAGAAGACGGACATAATTTTACATGTGTCATCTGCTCAGTAGTACACATATCTTTTAAAAATCTATATCATCATATGAGTAGTCACTACAGAAACTACTGTTGTAAGAAATGCGGGGCTGGCTACATAACAATCGCAGCCTTGAGAAAGCATGGTAAAACCCACGCTCAAGGTATATTCCCTTGCGATTTCTGCGATAAATCTTACACGTCGCTGACGAAGAAGCGAAATCATGAGAAAGGGGTCCATACTGGCGGTTGGCTGAGGAATAAATGTCCAAAATGTCCGGAAATTTTCGTTAGTTACTACGATAGGAGCGAGCATCTTGTCAAAGTACATAATCAGACTCCGGTATTATATCCTTGCAATGCATGCAACAAGTCTTATAAGAAGAAGTTTGAGCTGAACAGGCATATCAAACACCATCACTTGCAGCAGAGAAGTTTCTTATGCGACAAATGTAATGCCAAGTTCTTTTCTAAGCGCGGTCTTGCCGACCACCTGTCGAGGCACACGGGCGGCGAAGTATGCTCCTGCGACGTCTGTGGTAAAGTTTTCTCGAGAGCAAGAACTCTAAAAGAGCATATGAAAATTCACGAAGACGACAAGAGATTCCAATGCGAGATATGTCAAAAGACGTTCATGCAGAAATGTAGTTTGAAGAGTCACGTACGATTGCATCAAGACGACTTGGATATTTTCAAAGAGTTTGATGATGTTAAACATCTTATAGATAATAGGGAGCTCACTCTAAAGCAGATAGCGGCTGAGAGTAAAATCAAAGCTCAGGCGGAGAAAGCTAAAGAAGAGAGAGAATTTGAGTAGTGTTAGTTTCAATTTACAAATTAGTGGTTATGGGACACTCTAAAACCGAGAGGACCTAATTTTTAGTACTAATGACTTTAGAAGATAAATGTTCTGTTCTCACGTAAAGTAAGAAATCTAGTTTTTTCCAACAGTGGTGGTGCATTTGGTTCAAGTCCATAATAAGCGCACTGCACTTATTTTTGTAAAGAAATTGACGCCTATGTGTGATTATTAGGGATCAGATTTGCACTTCAATTGTTACAACGAATTTCTATACGAAAGGCGACATTTGAGTTCTCGTTTTTGTAGATAATTAAACATTTTATGTATTCCATAATGGAACCAAAACGGTATGAAATGTTTGGGTATCTGCTTTTACCCCTGACTTTAATCATCATATATGTATCCCATAGTATTGCATCGCTGGCCCGGATTTCTCGTAGCGTTTTTTCTTTTTTACTCGGCTCCTTTTGTACAGTCGCAGCGTGCCTTACTCAGAATAAGACTATCAAATGTAATAAGATTTATTCAGATCCGACTGGGTAGTTCCAGAGATTACCCCCTAATTATAAATGAACAAATACCTCTTTCTAATATTAGTATAACAGTATAGATTACCTTTAATATGGATGATGACTTTTTTATGTTGTACTTAACGAAATCTGCTAAATAAAGACGGCACGATCACAGAAGTGACATCACGACTATGTAACTTCATTCTAGCGCTATACTTTGTCCGTATTGCGCGATCAGCATGGGAATACCTTTCCAAAAACTTGAACCGTGTAGCTTCTCCACATTTCCATCGATTTCAGATTATCTCATGTTACTCATGCCTTCTTTGAAATCACATTATATGAAATAACTGATTTCCCACTCGTACGCAAAATACGCGCTCAGATGTGGAGTTGCGGACACCAGCCCATTCTACCTACCTACCTGTATGAAGTAACATTTGTGCAGTCCCTGGAGGACAGCAAGGGACGTTCTGGTTAGGAATTATTATTATTTAGGGAATTTAAGGCTACAGGTTCAGCGGCGCGGCCTGGCTATAAAACAAGGGTTGGGGCGGGTGAGATAAATTAATACTTATTGTTTTTTTTAAAATTGTAACTTTCCAAATTGCAGTCAATGTTTGTTTCATTTTTAATATTAATTGTAACTTGCAAAGTTTATTTTATACGAGCCTATGATATATTACTTGTAAAGACTTTTACACCTACTAATCCTAATTATGAAAATAAGTTTCAATATCACGTTTGGTAGAGTACTTGTGAGCCGAAAAACTTTATTTTGGGAAATACTTTGAAATGGTCAGTCAATGGGATTAAATGCTCTTGGTTATAAATCTATGAAGGCCACGGTCAAGGTCACGGACGCGAATCATGTAATAAACATACAATATGACACTGACCTGCAAATTGCAAAATTGCAAAGAACATCACCAATACGGTCACTTTATGTTCTCTTAGGCCGTCCCCTTTCGGCATGTCCAGTCACAACTGCCTTGTAAATAAATACCTTTCTTTAGCCACCCATTCATCCTCTCGACATGACCAAACCATCTAAGCAACTCTTTTAAATTTTTGTCACTACTTCTTTTAACCCTTCGTGTGTTTAAGACGTGGATCCACGTTCGAAAAATGTTTACCGTCGTGTGTCTAAACGTGGATCCACGTCCAAACCTAACTAACTTTTTAAATGAGATTTTGTTACTTAAACTTTGGCTGTTTGGGTCTACTTTTTTTTGCATCGAAAGAGGACCGAATCAACTTGTCTCGGGGGCCATTAGTGAATGGATTTCGTCACGGGAATGTCAAGTAAAAACAGTTACATACAAAGGAACGCTCGCCGCTTGCTCGCGCCAGTTCGTGGCGGCCGGGCACACGGCGGTAATTTTTACGAGCGTGGGTCAAGCACACTAGGGGTTAAACCGCACCATTGTCTTATCAATTACAACTAGATTTAGTTAAAAGATGATCGATGTCATTGTGTTGCCAGGGGATATCCTGTTACCCAGTAACTGGGTTATGGACGTCAGATAGCCAGTCCCTCCATGTAAAATAACTGTATTCAGCTGCATCTGGTAAAACTGAAGGTCGACTCCAAAACACTTTTTTAAATATCTTAGGACAACCAACACAACGTTGTCTGATCCAAAACTAGGCAGAGCCTGTACTATGGCAACCAGGCAACTGATAAACATACTTATATATTTCTAAATACATACATATCGCCGGCTTAAAGGCAAAACTAATTATTTAGTCCAAAAAAGTCAATATTAAATTTTCCGTGAGCGCATTTAGAAAGTTTGCTATTTGTTTTTTAGTTCAGTCTAATAATTATATAATCGGTTTTTACATTCGTTAACTCGGAAACGGTAAGTTCTACGGCTTAGTTTGTTTTACCATTAGGTAAATAATCAAATAGCGAATCGAATGGTATATTAAAATGAAAAACTCAAAGAATCGCAGATAGTCGGTTTTGCCTTTAACCCGGCGATATTATAGATAAATTACACCCAGACACAGAACAAATGATTGTGCTCATCACACAAGATTTGTCCTGGGTGGGAATCGAACCCACGACCTCAGTCTTAGCAGTCAGGGTCGCTAACCACTAGACTAACAGGCCAGTCAAAACTGCAAAAGACTTTGCAGATCATGATGGTACCTGTCTTGTATCGGAAAGTTCATAAAAAGTTCTTTCCGCTGAGAACAGTGCTTATTCAATAGTAATACTGGGTGTTAGGGACAGCCCTCCACAAACTGATGGGGTGGATTCAGTATATCATACTAAGATGACCAGTATAAGAAATTATTTCAGGACCGTTATGGGAATCCAATAAACCTGATTTGTTTTATTTCCTCACACGCAATGCAACTCTGATCAATTCGGAAAGCCGCCGTTGTGCAATCGCCGACGATGAGTTCGATGAACTCTGTAGTTAGACAGGAAGTGAACAGCTGATTTTACGCGTCGTTCGTTAGATTATTTCAACATCCATTTCTGTTTTATTTTTATTTTAGCCGTATTGTTTACATAAATGGAGTGCTGCTTTCAGAGAATGTAATTAAAATGAAAAAGCTGAAAAAAGTAAAAAAAAAATCCTGAGAAAAATTCCGGTGGCATATGATTCAAAATAAGGAGCTGAATGCACTCTGTCAGTTTGTGGAGCTGTCCCTTACACCCGGTATTTACTTTTTATCTACGAGACGCCTCAAGAGAGGCAACAAAACATATTACTTTAAGAATTATGTCCTTCTAAATAATTATTATATTTATTCAAATGTCATAGCTATTTACTTTATGTATTTTTTTTTACTTCCTCATGTTATTCTACGTACCTATGTATGTATATTTTTAGTTTACTACTAAGTACTAAAAGAATTAATAATTTTAGTTTTTTTTCTTATATAGTCTAGAAATATGGTCAACTAATCGAACCTCAGAAATACAGAGGCAAGGCGTAAATGAACTTCACAGAATTTAGCGAATTCATTAATTAAATAAACAGACGAAAAAGTTATACCGAAATTAAAAACAGAAAGTCTGGATAAAACGTGTATAAAAAAGCAATCTAGTAAAATTCTGTATGGTTCTTTTTTTCACGTTAATAATGACCATATCACCAAAATGAGCCAAACTGATACCCTAAGAGTACAGTCACAAACGAAAGTTTCACAAGAAACGAAATATGTTATATTGTTCTACTACGTACTTTGTACCGTATACATGTGTTTCAAATAAACTATCATTATATTTCAATATTTTTGCTTTTTATTTACCACCACTTTGAAATTCTAACATTTTATTTCAAACTAGCTTTGCCAGCGGCTTCGCCCGCGTATTATGCATATAAACCTGCTTTATGAATCACTCTGACTATCGATAAAACCGCATTCAAATCCATTGCACAATTTAGAAGATCTAAGCGGACAGTCGCGGGAAGCGACTTTGTTTTATAATATTTAATAATATGCTGTGTAAAGATAAAACCGATATCGACACTTGAATTTTCAAGGGCTTGGTCAGTTAAAAAGATGAAGCCATGTGTTCGATCCAAAGCGTAGCAGGTTCCTATGGAAAAGAACAGGCAAGAACGTCATCGCACATGAAAAATCAAACTATCTGAAGGAAAGGTTATCTACGCGCGTTTGAGACGCACTCTTTTAGAATACACACTTTTTAAAGTTAAGTTTTCGCTTTATAAAAGAAATGCAATTGCATTTCTTGCATTACCTAATTAGGTACATCTATCAAAAGACTTCGAGGCTTTTCAATATCATCTGCACGTCTGTTTTGCTCAGGAGAACTTCGCAAGCATTTTCAACCGGTTCATCGGGTCCGTTTTCCTCTTCTTGGTCTGAAAATATCACTAAAGCCACTCACACTATAATTGTTTAATATGTAGGTAAATGGTCATCACAGTAAAACAATACTGGAAGTCAATACACTTGTTTCAAGTTAGAAAACTGACGTCTTGATGGGTGTTTTCGGCTTATTCTCATCTTGCAAAAACTTTATGTGTGGAAACTATATTATTAGGTGTAGTATTTACGTTTGTTACGTTTTAATCCAAAAATCTTTAAAATCAAACTCAAAGCATTTATTTCACATAACCAATTACAGGCACTATTGAATTGCCAAGTGGCGGTGAGTCAGAAAAATGAAGCTAATTGCCCATTTCTAAGCGTAGGTGCCTATGGAGAAGAAAGGACAAGAAACTCCAGGGACACTCTTTTTTATGAATAATTTTGTTACAAAAAGAAAAACAAACAACGATTACATACTGTAATCAAAGCCACTTGAATCTAAACCTTTATGACACAGGATAATGTAATTCTAATATGGTCATTGCCCGTCTACCGCCTACTCGAACCCCATGCCTCCAACTGCCACGACCGATATCTGCTAGATTTAATACTAAGAAGAACTGATCCGCGTGTGAAAGAATTATTTTTCTTTTATAGGCGATACCGGAGCAACCAAAAAACACCGCAAACGCGCTGTTAAGGAGGAAACCGACGATGAGGCATTAAGTCGTTTAATGTATCGCGAAAAACATCTGCCAGAAATGAAGAAACAGTGGCACAATCTCACCACCTTGCTCAAGTACTCTAACGCTACCCCTTTCAAAGAACGGAACGATGCAGGGTACGTTTGTGCTTACTGTTTCAAGACGTACCCTGACCCTGACGATTTAAGGAATCACACGCACAGAGATCACGCTAAAGAAAAACCCTCGTACAAAGCCGGTACAGGCATGTCTAGCTTTGTCGCCCTCCTAGATGTAGTCGACCTAAAATGTATACTCTGTGAACAGCAAATGGAAACCCTGCAAATACTAACCGAACATCTAGTCTCCGTACACGATAAAAAATACTACCTCGGAGTCACAGACTACTTCCAACCGTACAAATTGTCCAACGAACAGCAGATGAACTGCTGCCTCTGCAACGAAGTCTTCCACACCATGAAACTGCTGATGCAGCACATGAATATGCACTATAGAAACTTTATTTGCACCACCTGTGGTGCTGGCTTCGTCAACTCTTTTCGTCTCAATCGACATGAAACAACGCATAGCAAGAAAAAGTCTAGCTATCCTTGCCGACATTGTGGTCAAGTGTTCGCCGCAGAATCTAAGAAGAAAGCTCACGTGAACACAGAACACAAAGGCATTGCCGGTGACAGCGTTTGCCAGATCTGCAAAGCTCGCTTCAAGAATTACTATCAGAAGACGAGGCATATGATTCAAGTACATAACGCTGAAGGTCTTAAGTGTGATCTGTGTGAGAAGAAATTCAATCTTAAGTCAAATTTAATGCTGCACATGCGAAGTGTCCATTTAAAAGAAAGACCATACGAATGTTCTGTATGCAGTATGGGTTTCTTCATCAAAAGGCATATGTTAGGACACTACATGGCGACTCATACGAATGAAAGAAAATTCAAATGTGAGGTTTGCGGGAAAGCGTATGCGACACAGAATAGTAAGAGGAAGCATTTGAAGAAGAATCATGGGATTTCTTTAACTAAGAATAATATGATGGTGCCAAATATGGCTAAGTAGATTTTTGTGCTTAGTGCAATAGGCTCGCACTCTATTACATGAGACTTAAACATAACTGGCAAAATGTACCGGTATTATAGGTACACCTCTGCCCAACCCTTTGGGAACACAAGTGTGATCTTATGTTATGTTAGATTTAAGAAGTTGAGGATCTAATTGTCGAAATGCACCTTGCGAATCCAGTGCGGGTTGGTAGATGCCACATGTCTTCGAATTTTCTATTCTAGGACGAAATGTTCTAGAAAAAGGTTTCATCCACGGTATTTTCCTTCACTGTTTTGACAGCAGTAGTGATGATATAAATTACACGAAGTAAAGCACTATCTGGTCACAAACCTATGATCTACAACTCTTAAATCACGGCCGATACTACTAGGCCGACTGACACTGCTACCACAATCTGTTCACCGGGCAGGCTTCTGTTTTTCAACGAATAAAAATATTTCAAATTTTATTTGGGCGTCGAAGAAAATCTATCGTTTTACAGATTTTTAAGTATGTTAAATATCATTGAAAACGTTGGTTTGTCAACAGTAAAGCTTGCAATGTGATTCTTTACCGCATTTAATCGTGATATCTATATTTACTGACGATCTTTGTATGTTAGGCTTAAATTATTATATTTATGAGGACTCAAACTGACATTTTATTTTAATTCCCTGTGACGAAATGGGTTGCACATTTGAAGAAGGTATATTGTCGAATCCCCTAATTGAACCAAAGGTTGACTTGTAGAGGCCACACGTCATTAAGGCCTTTGCGTGTATCCTGTTTATCCGTGCAGTGACCAAAAATTAGAATTTTAAAAAAGGGGCCTTCGATTAGAAAATAGTTGTTAGTTATGTCTAATCGTCTACTTGCGACATCTTCAATGAATAATGAACTCCTGTTTCCTGCTAACCAAAAAACTAACAACGAAGCCAACCACCTACAAATCGCAGCTAATAAATAGAAGATTTTAATAAAAACTTTTGGTTGTAGGTCTTGGCTGCGAAACTGAAATTAAATTAGAACCAGCAGTAAGTGAACAGGTGAAAACACTCATAAAACCTTCACGTCCATCTATAAAGGCAAACGGCACAAACGTTAATTGGACAGTAACGATTTCTAAAAAAACTAGCAACCAGAAATCCACGGAAGAAACAAAAGTGAAAGAAAAGGAAAGAAAAAGAGGTCGACCTATTAAAGAAGCAAATAAAAGAGAGCTAGATAAACATTTGGAGAATATTCGAAATGTACTCTTACATTCCAATGCTTCTCCTATCAGATGTCACACGGGGAATTTTTACGTGTGTGGTTACTGCCCAGAACAGTTTGCCGTACCAGGAGAACTCAAGATACATTCTTTACAAAAACATGATAAAAACATAATAAGCACTTACATGAAAGGCTTCCCATTAAATTCCTACGTCGTTAAGATAGACATTACTGGTTTGAAGTGCGAAATATGCGGGCAAGATATTGACGGATTAGAACCACTGATGAAACATCTACAATCAGAACACACTAAAATTATACATTCAGACATCAAAAATCATATTTTGCCTTTCAAATTTGAAGGGGACACGTTAAAGTGCGCGCTGTGCTCTAAAACCTTCGACTTTTTTAAGCTGCTACAAGAACACATGAACGTGCACTACGACAATCATAATTGTGAAATCTGCAATGCACCTTTCCTTAATAAGAGAACTCTTCAGAAACATACTGCGAGACACAAACAAGGAGAGTTCCCTTGTTCGTTTTGTTCAAAAGTATTCGGCACAAATGACAAGAAATTATGCCACGAAAAATTTGTGCATGTTCTTAACCATAAAAGAAATAAATGTGCACATTGTGATGAGAAATTCGCTTCGTATACGCTGAGGAATGCCCATATGGTGAAAGAGCATGGTGCAGAGCCTCGTATCCTCAAATGTATGGCCTGCGAAAAGACGTTTCATTCAAAAGACAAATTGTCTCTACACACTAAAAGGGATCACTTACTAGAACGAGAACACCAATGCGAACAATGCGATAGGAAGTTTTACGAAAGGAAAGAACTGAAAATGCACATGGTAAAACATACGGGCGAGAAGAAGTACAAGTGCGATGTCTGTACGAAAGCTTTTGGACGGAAAAATACTTTGAAACAGCATTTGAGAATACATGCGGATGACAGGAAATACAAATGTGAAAAATGTGGACAAGCGTTTGTGCAGAAATGCAGCTGGAAAAGCCACATGTGGACGAGACACAATGAACGGATTGTATCATCACAGAACCGATAGGCACAGAAGGCGCGTTGAAAACGATCAAAATCAGACGGAAATTTGTTAAAAAATTTGGTCGGTGCCGAAAATTTAGTCTAGCTTGGTATGTAGTCGTCTACATATTCAGCTAGACCTTTCCAGCTTGAGCTTTAGCTTCTCCTACTAGGGGAAATCAGCTGCGAATGTGTACCTTGATACGTCGTTGGACATACATACGGCAATCAAACTATATAAATGGAATGCCAGTCAGAGACGGTACCACTTGATAAGATAAGATCGATCGGTTCCAATCTATATTTTTTAAAAGTGACAAAACAAACTTACTGACCGCTCAAACTATTACGACTAGGAACGTAAAATAATGCACATGGTTTTATTTTAAAATGTAGGTAGCACTGCACACGGGGTTTTTGGCAATTTAAAGATAATCTTCAATAGGCAACATGCAATATTTTTATTTTTGTTTTCACTTTAAAGAGTTCCATGTAGAATAGACCACAAATATATATTAAAAAATTAAAATATTGTAATTTATCGGAAAAAATGCGGATTTAAATTGACAGTTTAAATTTTTCCTCGTTAGTGAACCTATAGGTCCGATGACGTCATTCCTGTCTGTCATTGGTTGTATTTGTTCGTCGGCTTTCATACTTTTGCATATTTTTTCGACTTTCGAGATATTTTTTTTGTAAAAATTTAAAATATACTATCCATCAACATCAGGTAACATAACAATACCACTAATAATCCGAAAAGAGCCGCGTTTATTCATGTTTTGTGCCAATGAGTCCGTGTCTACTTCAACAAAGTTTCCAAATAGATTGTTTTTGACTGGGCCTTCTGACCCAAAACTGAGAAAAATTTGGTTTCAAGCTGCGAAAAGAAATATAAATTTTCTCCAAACATCATTACAATACTCAATATTTTATTGCATTCCACAATACATCACATCATCATCATACATAATTAATTCTTCATTGCATTGATTTCTTTCTTTTTTGCATTATTTGATGCTGTGAACTGTGAAGATCACTTTGACGTAAGTCAGCGAATATACTTGGTATATGTTAAGTAAATTTGCTTGTACGTAAAAACACGTTAGTTACGTACCTAATACGTACAAACTTGTCTATAACATGTATTTACATTCACAGTTGGAGAATGACTTGGGTGGAGGAAAACTTTTTCTTAAAAGAGATGTCATGTCAACACTAACTCTTGGTAAATTCCTAAGGTCTGCTTTGACAAAACCAACTGCCATGTTTACAAAAAAAAAAAAAAATGCAATTAATATTCCCATAAATAATATTCACTTTTACATCCATAGCCTCAATAAGTTGTCATAACAGGAGTGACGTCACTAAACGCTGATTGGTGTTTTGAAATACGTTTTGTTTCGAGTCATTTTTAATTCGTAATTATTGTTAAAAATGAACATTATGAAATATAATAAAAAAAAGGGTCAAAATCGCGCTATAAAGAATCGGTTACAAACAAACATACAAGTGAAGCTAATATAAAGCGTGTAAAAACATTGTAGTGGCCTTTCTTTTATATTTTTTTAACATTTTAATCATACATTTTCAAAATATTACATTTGCATCTTCCCTATTAAATTCCTTATTTAATGAACTTGAAACTTAGCACCGACACTTTTACCTGAATAAACAGTAAAGAGTAAATTTTCCTTTTTTTCTTTTAAACTACCCTATCCTGTAAAGGGCATGTCAAAGTGTGTATAGATGTATTGAAACACCTGACCTTTCGTTGAAGACCATCTTCATAACGTGTTGGTAGCAATCTAAATACAGTCAGCCCAGAATTTGTCTACGAGCTTAGCACTTTCAGTAGCGGCCAAAAACTCCTGAATCGTGCAGACAACAGGACACGCTGGACTAGATATTAAGTGCTCCATTGTTTGTGAGAAAGCGCCACATCTACACTCCAGGGTGGAGTCATCTGTGGATCTCCAAATGAGCACGTTTTGCGTCGGCCTACCTGAGCCCGAAGTCTATTTTAAGACTTCCAGGAAAGCCAAGGCAATTCATGTCCAGGTGCGAGATTTTCTGCCGGTGGAACGAATGGGTTGGGTAATGGTAGGGAGGCATCATATCGCTACAGGTTAAACCTTTCCGTAGACTAATCATCCGTTGTTCCAATACAACATGTATTTTGTCATTACCTACCAGTGTTTAAAGGAAAGATTGAAAGTATTTGATAACAGTATTGCAGTACGTTATCTGCCGTGAAGACTTACGTGCAATAAAAGAAAAAAACACAAGAGGGGACGCACAAATGGAAACAATACCCCTCGACATTTGTTGACGGCCCCGAACACGCCCCAATCGAGCACGAATTAGTTCATTTCAAACTATGTATCAAAAACTACTATGTATCTAAAGGTTTCACCGTGTTCTGTTCGTTATAATATTAATAATATTTTGTTATGTTTTTCAATCGATGTTCCCAAACGTATAATTTTACGGAATATTGTGCTGAGTAACTGTCCTAGCAGTCTGTTTGAGGTTAAGTAATTAACATACGGCCAACAGGAGCCGTTCTTCTGAACTTTTGTATTCTGTATCGTTATTCTTATAATTTAAAGCCAAATGGCTAGACTCAAAGTTAGATTTTAATTAAAATTTTGTTTGTAGGTCTTGCCGGTGATACAGAAATTAATTTAAAACCAGAAGTAAGTAAAATATTGAAATCACTTATGAGTCCGACTTCTGCAAAAGGAAATTGTGAAGTTGGCGATTGGACGGTTACAGTATCTAAAACAAATAGTAGTCAGAATTCTACAATAGGAACGGTAATGGTAGGAGCGAGGGAGGAGAATGATAGGACTAATACAGTCTCCAATAAAAGAAACAGTCAGAAATGCATAGAAGAGGTTTTAAAAGTTCGAAGGGCCGGCCCCCTTACCGCTGACAAAATAGAATTAGACAAACATTTGCAAAATATTCGCAATATAATCATACATTCTAATGCTACTCCTATCAGGAGACACACAGCAGTTGGTTATCATTGTAGCTTCTGCTTAGAGCACTTTGCCATGCCGAGAGACCTTAAGATACATACACAAAACCATGACAGCGAAACTAAAAGCAAAGTTATGAAAGGTTGCACCTTATCTGAGTATGTCGTAAAACTAGACATAACAGGTCTGAAGTGTGATATATGCAAACAAGATATCGATGGATTAGTGCCAATGATGGATCATTTACAATCTACCCACAATAAAATTATACATACGGACATAAAAAATCATATATTGCCTTTTATATTTGAAGGGGATACGATAAAATGCGTGCTATGTCCGAATATCTACGAAAGCTTCAAGCTTATACAAGAGCACATGAATGTACACTACAGTAATTATATCTGTGATATCTGCAATTCTTGTTTTGTTAGAAAGATAACTCTTAACAAGCATATGGCTACACACAAACAAGGGGAATTCTCTTGTAAATTTTGTTCAAAAGTATTTGACACAAAAGGCAAGAAATTATACCATGAGAAATGCGTACATATTCTAGATCATAAAAGAAATAATTGCCCACATTGCGCTAAGAAATTCTCTTGTTACATGCAGAGGAATGACCATCTGGTGAAAGAGCATGGTGCAGAGCCTCGTATCCACAAATGTTTGGCCTGCGACAAGACGTTTTCTTCAAAAGACAAATTGACTAAACACACTAAAAGGGATCACTTGCTCGAAAGGCCACACGAATGCGATCACTGTGAAATGAAGTTTTACAGAAAGGAAGATCTTAGAAATCACATGTTGAAACATACAGGCGAAAAACAGCACAAGTGTATTGTCTGCCTCAAAGCTTTTGGACGGAAACATACTTTGAAGGAGCACCTGAGAATACATGCGAATGACAGGAGATTCAAATGCAATCAGTGTGGATTAGCGTTTGTGCAGAAATGCAGCTGGAGAAGCCATATGCGTATGCGACACGATGTGTCCGTTTAAGTTGTGGACTTTAAAGACATTTGAGTACTGTGGATTTTAAATAATTTAAAAGTTAGTCCTTGTAAATTTGTAGAGCTCACACGTCTTTCTACGGGGCAGTTTTTACGCCGTACCGTAAAGATACCGTGTCATTTTATCATGTATGATTTTAATGTGTCATTGCAGCTGTTTGCGTGCATGTTTATGTTCCGTAGATGTGGCCCTTAGACTTGTAATTCCTTCTTACCTGTCTGTCATTAGAACAATAAGCCATGACGTGATATTTATGTATATTAGTTTTAGTAAAGATATAAGTTGTTATGTTCCCAGATGCGAGTATCATTTTTTATTCCTCTGCACTACCTTCTTCCTTATCCGTTATTTCGAAAATGAGATACCAGTTCTGTATTTCTTCACCCAAAAAGCTTACATCATGGGGTAAGGCCCATAATGCATCCGATATGCGAAAAAGGCTTCTGCCGTGAAAAGCCGACCATCACATTGTGGGTTCAAGAAAAAGTTTAACGGCATCGCGAAAAACCCAGGCGTATTGGCGGGACGAACTTTATAGAAGGGATAAGTCCATACTGGCTCAGGATTGAGACGAGTGAAATAAGAAAAGGAGGCCCCTGCCGAGCAGTAGGGCAATACAGGCTGATTAATTCTTATTATGATATAATATCGCATAAGTCCTTGCGTTTTTATAACACTGTTTCAATATTTGATAATGAGATTTGGCATGACCAATCAAGGCCCAAAAGAGATTAGGTCTAGAACATTGGCTCCATACGAGCGAAAATGCACATACATAAAAGTCACCTACAGTGCGTGAAAGCATACCTGCGACTGGTGTTCCGTCGAGACCCAGATCGCCCTACATTTGCAACTCTGGGTGCATGGTTTTCGCTCATAATATGGTACCGACTAGCATAGTTAATCAGAAACATTCGAACCGCTTCCGTAACGTATCTAACATCAATTAATATTATCGTTGGAGTCCTATAAATGCTCTTCACAAAACCAAAACCCGAAAATTTTATCAGTTTTAATCAAACATACGACCGTTATGTTTCTGACAAGTGTTTGTTGTCGGTGGTAAGGTGAAACAGGTGTTACTATCAATGCTGGAGCCTGTCGAATGCTTGTGTATAGCTAAGCTGCTGTGCCCTACCTACCCATTTTAAGGTAAAATAGTATGATTTTTTTTTCAATCATGGGCGTCAATCAACTATTAAAAACCTGGCGAATGCAGGGTGTTAGTGTGTGCAATTATTAAGATGTCCAAGGCTACAATTTCGTCAACTGAAGTTCAATTTCTATTTGCTTTAGTTTCGAGCTTGAAGGGATTTCATTCAGTATAGATTCTCGAAAACTATTAACTTTTACATTGACATCAGAATTCAATTGAACTACGAATAACGATATCACTAGCTATCCAATGAACCTCACTGTGTTATCACATACACATCTTCTGTCACTAAGTTACGTATTATACGATAGTTCTAGGCTAAACATGTTAGTAGATGGGTCATTTTATTTATTATAACCTTTTCATGATTTAAATAACCAAGTAATCTTTGCATGCCTAGTTAGCATATTTACTTTGACTGATTAAGTTTAAATTGTAATAACATAGTTTGGACAGACTTTAAATGTTTCCTGAAGTTATCTTCGGAAAACATTTAAATTAAGTTATAGATTAGAGATTGGATGGCAAGTTATAGATGGCCATAAGGCCGATCTATAACTTCAAAATATCCAGTTTCTGAAAATCCAATTCAGGAATTTTGATTAATGAGTGTTCCAACACTGACAAAGCGAGAAACGAATATTGTGAGAAATCACTAATAAAAACTGTCAGTTTTTTTAAAACATTTTATGGAAATCCATATAATTACATATTCTCCGTGCTCCACCATTTTTTTAAATATCTTAGTTGTAGACACGCGGAATTTACTTTCCTATTAATAATAACTGATTTATAATTATTGGTTGGTGACAAAATGACGTTGAATACAGGTTTCGTTGTTTTTCTCCACCGATGCCATTGTTGTCCATTATAAAGTTAAAAATCACATGAATATGGAAGAGTCACATTGTTTATTGCCCGTTTCGAACCCACAACCTTGTTCATGAGAAACGAGGCGCTGGAATCATGGGGCCATTACATATTAAGAAGATTTTAATATAACTTTCCTTTGTAGGTCTCGGCTGCGATAAAGAAATTAAGTTAGACCCAGAAGTAAGTAAAATATTGAAATCACCCATGAAACCGACATCTGCAAAGGCTAACGTCAAAAAAGAGAATAGAGTTACTAAAAAAAGGTGCAGTCAGAGAACCACAGAAGAGATTTTAAAGGTTCGAAGGGTCAGATCTATTAAAGCTGACAAGATTGAATTAGAAAAGCATTTGCAAAATATTCGCAATATACTTTTACATTCTAATGCTACTCCTATCAGAAGACACACAGCAGTTGGTTATCATTGTAGCTTCTGCTTAGAACACTTTGCCATGCCGAGAGACCTTAAGATACACACCCTAGAAAACCATGACAGCGAAACCAAAAAGACAGTTATGAAAGGCTGCACTTTAACTTACTATGCCGTAAAACTAGACATAACAGGTCTGAAGTGTGATATATGCGGACAAGATATCGATGGATTAGTACCAATGATGGATCATTTACAATCTGCCCACGATAAAATTATACATACGGACATAAAAAATCATATATTGCCTTTCAAATTTGAAGGGGACACGTTCAAGTGCGTTCTATGCCCGAATATGTACGAACGCTTTAAGCTGATACAAGAACACATGAATGTGCACTACAATAATTTTATCTGTGAAATCTGCACCTCTCCCTACGTTAACAAAATAACTCTTAACAAACATATGTCTAGACACAAACAAGGAGAGTTCTCTTGCAAGTTTTGTCCAAAAGTGTTTGACACAAACGGTAAGAAATTGGCCCACGAAAATTTCGTACATAAAATTGGCCATAAAAGAAATAAATGTCTATATTGCGATGTGAAATTCGCATCTTACTTCCAAAGGAACGAACATATGGTAAAAGATCATGGAGCAGAGCCTATTGTCCTCAAATGTATGGCCTGTGACAAGACGTTTACAAGAAGAGACCAATTGCATCGACACACAAAACGGGACCACTTACTTGAAAGGAAGCATGAATGCGAGTACTGTGATATGAAATTCTATAGAAAAAGGGAACTAAGAAATCACCTGTTAAAACATACAGGCGAAAAAAAGCAC
The DNA here is from genome assembly GCA_947507805.1 of Aporophyla nigra. Lineage (NCBI taxonomy): Eukaryota > Metazoa > Arthropoda > Insecta > Lepidoptera > Noctuidae > Aporophyla > Aporophyla nigra. The sequence goes on along the minus strand of OX382321.1, from coordinate 6,601,196 downwards.
AAGTGCAATGTTTGTTCCAAAGCTTTTGGACGGAAAAATACTTTGACGGAGCATTTGAGAATACATGCGGATGACAGGAGATTCAAATGCGAACAGTGCGGACAAGCATTCGTGCAGAAATGCAGCTGGAGAAGCCACATGCGGACGCGTCATGATGAGCACGTTTAAGTTATGGACTAAATTACATTTGAGCACTTTTATGTATTTCAATTAGCTTAAATTTTCACCATTGAAACGTTTACACCTTAGTAGAGAGCATGACTCACCAGCCGATATAACGAGACGGAAATTCCACGTTTTCTGTGCAATTTACTCGACATGTTTACGTCTTAATGTATCTTTGCAGGTCTGTGCCCGTAGTTTCTCTGTTGCGTATGTAGATCTACGCAGATCTGTCATTAGAACAATAAGTTACGATGTTATTTGTATATTTACAATATTTCGTTTTTAATAAAGATATAATTATGTTCCCAGATGTGTGTATTTTTTCTATATATGGATTTATTTTTATTTCTCTGCAATAACTTCGTCCTAATTCTTTACTACGAGAATGGGACACCAGTTGTGAATATCAGATTAATAATTCAATATCGTATAAGCACCAGTAGTTTCTATTACTCAGTTTCAAGAATTGTAAATGAGACGAGATAACTAAAACCCAAGTCACATAAGAGATAAGGTCTAGAAGATATTGAGATCCGTACGAGCAAAAATGCACGTACACCAGAGGCGCAGCCTCCATACACTCCTATCCACCCCCATTCCAGTCGGCTTCCCTACCGAACAAACACTTTTCTAAGTATAAACTATATTAATTATTGTTCTTCTTTATTATTATTATAACACATTTAATGTATAATGCTAAAATGCCTACATTTTATGTCTTAACAAAAAATCCGATACTAGCAACGCTAAAATAAGCTGTCACTAGTTTAATTACTTATTTTCAGTATCACAATACATTTTTTTAAACCTTAGGTTTGCGCAGACATGCAATATATATTTTCCTATTAATAATGATTGATTAATGTTGATATCGACATAGAAGTCCAGGTATCTTCATATTTTCCTATTCCTACACTGATGTTATTGATGTACAAGAAAAACTTAGAAATCACGTATGAACATTGAACAACCGCTTTCATGAGAGGCGGCGCACTAAACATGGAGCCACTTATTAAGAAGATTTTAATTTAATTTTCCTTTGTAGGTCTCGGCTGCAATAGAGAAATTAAGTTAGAACCAGGCGTAAGTAAAAGATTGAAATCACCCAGGAAACCGACATCTACAAAGGCAAACGACAAAAAAGGTGATAAGACTAATACAGTCTCTAAAAAAAGAAGCAATCAGAAATCCACAGAAAAGGTTCCAAAGGTTAAAAAGGTCGCACCTATTATTGCTGACAGAATAGAATTAGAAAAGCATTTGCAAAATATTCGCAATATACTCTTACATTCTAATGCTACTCCTATCAAAAGACACACATCGGTCGGTTTCCATTGTAGCTTCTGCTCAGAACACTTTGCCATGCCGAGAGACCTTAAGATACACACACTACAAAATCATGACAGCGAAACCAAAAACACAGTCATGAAAGGATGCACTTTAACTTATTATGCTGTAAAACTAGACATCACAGGTCTGAAGTGTGATATATGCGGACAAGACATTGAAGGATTAGAACCAATGATGGACCATTTACAATCTGCCCACAGTAAACTTATACATACGGACATAAAAAATCATATATTGCCTTTCAAATTTGAAGGGGACACGTTCAAGTGCGTTCTTTGTCCGAATATGTACGAACGCTTTAAGCTGATACAAGAACACATGAATGTGCACTACAATAATTTTATCTGTGAAATCTGCACCTCTCCCTACGTTAACAAGATAACTCTTAACAAACATATGTCTAGACACAAAAAAGGAGAGTTCACTTGCAAGTTTTGCCCAAAAGTGTTTGACACGAACGGTAAGAAATTGGCCCACGAAAATTTTGTTCATAAAATTGGTCATAGAAGAAATAAATGTCTATATTGCAATGTGAAATACGCATCTTACTTCCAAAGGAATGAACATATGGTGAAAGAGCATGGGGCAGAACCTCTTATCCTCAGATGTACGGACTGTGAGAAGACATTTACAAGAAGAGACCAATTGCTTCGTCACACTAAACGGGATCACTTACTTGAAAGGAACCACGAATGCGAGCACTGCGATATGAAATTTTATAGGAAGAGGGAACTAACAAAACACATGTTAAAACATACAGGTGAAAAACCGCACAAGTGCGAAGTCTGTTCCAAAGCTTTTGGACGGAAAAATACTTTGACGGAGCATTTAAGAATACATGCGGATGACAGGAGATTCACATGTGACCTTTGTGGACAAGCGTTTGTGCAGAAATGCAGCTGGAAAAACCATATGCGCACGCGACATGATGAACAGGTTTAAGTTGAGAGAGTCAAACAATGTAGTGCTTTGTAGATTTTAATCAACTTGAAGTCTAGTATTTTAGAAATTAATCAGAATATAGTTTACCGTAATTTATTATTGTCTTTTTAAAATTACGACACGTAGCACAGTAGTCTCATCTCAGTAATTGTTAGTTGGTGCGATACAAATTTTGTATCCGGCAAGTAATCTTATTAAAAACAAATATAATCTCATATATACCGTATTGATTTGTAATCTACAAGTAATCTAGTTAAAAAAATAATACACAATTTAGTGCAAAGGGCTGGCCTATTTTTTGGCCAAAGAATCAGCATCGCCATTCAACGTGGTAATGCTGCCATTTGGGCACTTTTTTCTGTGGAAAGCGATGCGGACGAATTTTTTGAAGCCCTGTGATTCATTTCTCTTTTTATATATTTCAGTGTTATAATTTTAATTCTGTTAATTTATCCTGTAGCTTGTAATCTATATATATAAAAGAAAGTCGTGTTAGTTACTTCACTTATAACTCAAGAACGGCTGAACCGATTTAGCTGAAAATTGGCAGGGAGGTAGTTTAGAGCCAGGAGAAGGACAAAGGATACTTTTTTTTTTTTTTTTTTTTGCTTTTGGCAAAGGATACTTTTTATCCCCTTCGACCGCGTTCTCGTGTGATGTGACATAAAACGTCAAAGAGAATACATTTCACTATAAAACGTGGTATGACAAAAACTTTGCCTTCGAGGTACCAGGCGGTCATAACTTGGTATGAGCTTATTAAACAGCAGTGTCAGCCAGAAAACGCTTTATGCCTTCGAAGTAACAGGTTATCATAACCGAGTAGGAGCTACCCAAACATATGAGTATCAGCTAGAAAACGCTTACCAGATCACCACCGCGTACCAGGTTGTCAAACTTGGAAGGTTTATTACAACATTTTGAATCTTAGGCGATACGAAGTTCGCTGGGTCAGCTAGTATACACATAATTTGAATATATCTATAAGCATATTATTATAGCAAAGCATATTATTATGGAGACCAAAGAAATGATGGATGGACTTTGTGAATTATGATATGGATAGAAAGGGGACTGGTGAGTACTGAGGTAACGACTAATAGAGAAGTGTGGAAGAAAAAGACGTGTTGGGCCGACCACAAATAAAAAGGGTTATTAAGGGCAGGAGAATCATGATAAATTATGATATAAGCATAACATAGTACATAGCTACGAGTATTACGAAACATCTAAAATACTTTATGGAAATGAATAGTCATGAGAATTGTTGTACTGACGCTCTGTCTCCATCCTTTCTGACTGCAAGTCTTCATGGCGAGCGGTACTGCCAAATCTCATCTGCTTGAACTATAGTAACATAAGCGTTTGATCTATCGGAAGTTCTAACGGTATCATAGGCGGACGGATGCATGATGAACGGTTTTGCCACTGCATTGAGCCAACGTGCCCCTTTGAACTACAATAGTTCTAATTCACACATAAAACGTTAGGCCTCTTTATCAGAGGCAATTCCATGACATTTTAGAATCATGCTTAATTCAGTGTGAAAGATAGATGCTGTGCATCTTAGATCATTTAACCTATGGACCCGCTTCGTGTGAATAAAACTCTGTTAAGGTCCTTGATTAGAACCGTTTATTAACAATTTTGAAATTGATTTTCAACACAGTAATAATCCCTTTCGATGACTAAGCTGCTCCGTGAAGACTGTCTCGATAGCGCATCAAAGAACATGTAAAGCCAAGAAAATATCCTTGAAAAATATGGAGTAACATTCGATATATTAGTCATCAGCAGCCGATAATGTTCCCACTGCTGGGATACAGGCCTCCTCTCAGTGAGAGGGAGAGGGCCATAATCCACCACGCAGGCCCAGTGCGGATTGGTAGATGTCACATGTCTTCGAATTTTTGGTTCTAAGACATGCCGGTTTCCTCACGATGTTTTCCGTCACCGTTTTCAGAGCAGCAGTGGTGATATAATTATTTACATAGAGTAAAGCGCCTGCTTGAGTTTGAACTCACGACTCGTAAGTTGCGGCCGTTAGCACTGGGCAACCACTGCTCGGTCATATATTAGTATTTTCGATTAAATAAATAAATACTTTCTACCAAAACAATTAAAAATATTATCAGATGAGAACTTTACGTAGTTTGTGGAATTAAGTGCGTTACAAATCCATAGATTTAATGTTCTAAGACGGGCCCTATCCGCGTTGTAAACATCACGAATTGCGCAGCTATTACCATTTAGGGTTAATATTTAGGATAATGGTTGTAATGGTGATAATGGATAATGATTGTACAAAAGTTTTAGCCAGTTAAATTTTTATTCGTTTACCATATTTTAATCGTACAGTGTAGGATAAATATTGAGTATGCCTTGTTCCCGTGAAAGCATTAAAGATTTTGTGTGTCAGTATTATTGCGTCAAAATAATAAATGGTTAGACTGTCTCGTCTTTATGATATTACAGTATATATACTGCTTACAATATACCTATCAACATAACTTGAATGCAGACATAAGTCTCAAAATAGGTTAATTACTTTCTCATGAACACCGAAAACTACTCAACAGTTACAGAAAATTAATAAAATCACACTACACGTACACACTTGCAAAACTATTAATATCATTCAGCTTCTTATGTTCACGATTAGTGACAAATGCATGCACAGACTGGACAGGTCCACTCAATCTGTGTGGTTCTGTCTTCAGAAGACTATTTTATACAGCAATCTACATCGGCGTCACATGAAGTGAGCAAGATTATGTCTGGAAATTAAAAGAGACTGACTATGTGACCTTTCGGCCTTTCTTCTCAGAGGAGTAAGATAGGAAACTCCGACCTCATTTAGCTCAAAAAAATATTATTGATTTGTAAAAGTGTTTGTACAAACCTACTTACAGAAATATAATCATTTATCAATACGTTTAATTTAGCATAAAGCGCTTCCTGCGACTGTACTGTCAGCGTTTTTTTTTTTTTGTGGATGGGTAATCATCCAATGACGTCTCCTTCTCTGGATGGAGCGGAAGGTCATGTCAGACTTCTGACTAAAACCCACCCGTGTTCCTTCAGTTGCCCAAATGCCAGGGCCACGGTACCTCTTTCGAACGTATCTCGCGACCCCGGTAGGCTGTACTATTAGCTTGGCTCTAAGTTAAGATATATTTTATTAGAGAAAAGGAGTTCCGTTGCACAGATATAACTAGACTTAGGCTCGTGTTTTCCATCTTAAAATTTGTGTAAATATACGGCACGTAACTTGTAGGAGAAACAAAATATAAAAAGGGCATTAAGTCTTATCTCGGTCAAATAACTGAATACTTATTACTTCGTACAAACAGAGATTAAAACCGCAAAAACTGTTTTAAAAACTGTTTTTATGTTTGTGTTTTGTCTGCTTTGTTGTATCAGATATCCGTTTATATCGAATGCATCTATAAATTAGCGCTAACACCGTTTCAATATTTGTTAACAAACCCATCGCATCCAATATACCTATCGAAGATTTTAATCTAAACTTTTGTTTGTAGGTCTCGGCTGCGATACTGAAATTAAAGTACACACAGATGTAAGTAAAATATTGAAAGCAATCAAAGCACCGAGACCTGCGAAAGCAAATGACAACAAACGTGATTGGAAGAGTAGCGATCAGGCGTTAGAAGAAGAAATATTAAGAGTTCGACCTCTTAAAGCAGACGATAGAGAGATAGACAAACATTTGCAGAATATTCGTAACATACTTTTTTATTCCAATGCCACTCCTATTAAAAAACACACGGGGAATGGTTATTTGTGCGGTTTCTGTTCAAAGCACTTTACCTTGCCGAGAGATCTTAAGGCACATACATTACAAGAACATGACAACGAAACGAAAAGTAGTTTCATGAACGGCTGCCCTATCTTTAACTACGTCGTTAAATTAGATATCACTGGTTTGAAGTGTCAAATATGCGATCAAGATATTAACGCGTTAGAGTCACTGATGGAGCATTTACAATCCATTCATTATAAAATTATACATACCGATATAAAAAATTATATATTGTCTTTTAACTTTGAAGGAGATAAGTTAAAGTGCGTGATATGCTCTAATACCTATGAACACTTTAAGGTCCTGCAAGAACACATGAATGTGCATTACAACAATTTTCACTGTGAAATCTGCGACTCCCCTTTCGTAAATAAGAGAACCCTCAAAAGTCACATGAGGAGACACAAACAAGGGGAGTTCGCTTGTTCGTTTTGTTCAAAAGTATTTGACACCAATGCCAGGAAGTTATGTCACGAAAAATACGCGCATAGTCATGATAAAAAAAGGAATAAATGTCCACATTGTGACAGGAAATTCCTTTCTTACATAGAGAGGAATGAACACATGGTGAAAGAACATGGTACAGAGCCTCTTATCCTCAGATGTATGGCCTGTGACTTGACTTTTGATACAAAAGCAAAGTTGACTCGACACACTAAACGGGATCATTTACTTGAAAGGAATCACGAATGCGAGCACTGCGGTATGAAATTTCATAGAAAGAAAGGACTGAATGTGCACATGTTAAGACATACGGGCGACAGAAAGTACAGTTGTAATATATGTTTGAAAACGTTTGCACGAAAGGATCATTTAGCACAGCATTTGAAAATACATGCCGATGATAGAAAATTTAGATGCGAAGAATGTGGATTTGCGTGTGTGCAGAAGGCCACTTTGAGGAGCCATTTGCGGACGCGTCATGACGCGGAGCTTTAGGTTATGAAGTAACAAACAACGGAGTTTTTTTTTTTTTTTTTGTGGATTTCTATTAAAATATGGTGTTTTCCTAGAATGTAATATAATTATACTTTTTGGAAAATAAATTGCCTAAATGAATAATAATTGTCCTAGAATAGTGCAACAATACAAATATTTCCGTAAAGGCCCGGCCACCCGCAGCAGCTTGCGTTCGCAATACTTGTTTGCGCATACAACATGTGACATTCTCACCATAGAAGGGAATTTTAGTTTAATATTTGCCGTCTTAACGATACTTGCACTTTAAAGCACGTAACAATTTGGGCAATATTAAGATGGAGTGTGTAGTTAGGCTATTAGTTAAATCATATCTTTATAATCCTTAGACTCGTAGTCTTCCTGACGCTATATCAAACTGTCCTTACTTATACCCTTTATTGAAGGTGCTGCTGGGCAGGCAAAACTAATCTTAAACAGAAAGAGCGCACAGACTAATTTCTTAAATCAGAACTGATCTGATTTGAACTGCAACAGCAGTTTAAACGCCAAGACAATTATACGTTCTAGCTTCTAGATTTAGTGTTGCCTCGATAAATTATAATAGTTCTAATCCAGCCCTAAATAGACGGGATCTTCATCAGATATTTCTAATTAACCCAGTTACAACGGGTTTCAGCCAAAACTTTTAATTTTTGAAGGGCCTCGTCTGTATATAACAAATAAAATGTTTTCAATATACTCCACAACTCTTGAAAGCAAGCGTTAAGTCTTAGATAAGCCTATCACGCGCTACTGATGACTATTGGCATCTACTTCGGCGCACGCAGTATATATATTTTTCTGAAACCTACAATATTAAAACCTTAAATTACCCAAACAGCTCGTTACGAGATTATTTGCAGGTAATAATTCTATCAAACTTTTGTTTGTAGGTCTCGGCTGCGATACAGAAATTAAATTAGAAACTCATGTAAGTAAAATATTAAACGTACTAATTGCGCCGAGATCTACAAACGCAAACAAAATTGACTGGACAGTTCCAGTCCCGGAAGGAAGTATCAATCAGACGTTCAAAGAAGAAATTTTAGGAGTTCGACCGCTTAAAGCAGACAAAAGAGAGATAGACAAGCATTTGCTTAATATTCGTAACATACTCGTTTATTCTAATGCTACTCCTATTAGAAAACACACAGGGAATGGTTATTTGTGCGGTTTCTGTTCAGAGCAGTTTACCATGCCGAGGGAACTCAAGATACATACTCAACAAAAACATGACAAAAAATCAAAGAACACTTTCATGAAAGGCTACCCTTTCAATTCCTATGTCGTAAAAATAGACATCACTGGTTTGAAGTGCGAAATATGCGGGCAAGATATTGATGGATTAGAGCAACTTATGAATCATTTACAGTCTGAGCACAACAAGGTCTTACATACAGATATACAAAATCATATTTTGCCTTTTAAATTTGAAGGTGACACGTTTAAGTGCGTACTATGCCCTAAATTCTACGAACGTTTTAAACTGCTACAAGAACACATGAACGTACACTATAACAATTACAACTGTGAAATTTGCAACTCTCCTTTCGTTAATAAGAGAACCCTTAACGGTCATATGGCGAGACACAAACAAGGAGAGTTCTCATGTTCGTTTTGTTCAAAAGTATTTGGCACAAATGGTAAGAAATTATGCCACGAGAAATTTGTACATATAGGAGATCATAGAAGAAATAAATGTCCTCATTGCCACGAAAAATTCACGTCTTATGCTAAGAAAAATGAACATATGGTGAAAGATCATGGTGCAGACCCTCGAGTCCTCAAATGTATGGCCTGTGACAAGACGTTTACGAGAAGAGACAGATTGACTCGACACACTAAACGGGACCACTTACTCGAAAGGAAAAACGAATGTGAGCACTGTGATATGAAATTTTATGGAAAGAAGGAACTGAATTTGCACATGTTGAAACATACAGGTGAAAAACAGTACAAGTGCGATGTCTGTTTCAAAGCTTTTGGACGGAAACATACCTTAAGAGAGCATCTGAGAATACATGCGGATGATAGGAGATTTAAATGTGAACAGTGTGGACAAGCCTTCGTGCAGAAATGCAGCTGGAAAAACCACATGAAATCAAGACATGATGAGTTGGTATGATTCTGTGCGTCCAATTACGATTGATAATTTTTTGTCGACTCGGGCACAAGTGTACGCTATTTATTCTTTGCGCTGACCGGGTTGTAGTTTTATCTTTGTCAATATTCAAGTATGAAGAAGTAATAAAGATTAAAAACCCGAGCAAATTTATTGAAAAATATATATATATTTCGTCAAAAATCACAAAGAAAGTGATTATTTTCTAAATGTATTCAGCTCAGAACGTTGGTGTCGTATTAACTTAGATTTGTAGGGATACCCGTTAACAGAATAGTCTTATGCTTGTGTACAGACTCTACCGTGATGGCACTTTATTACTCGAGTCTAAGCAATACATTATTTGTATATAAATCTTGATAAACATCATCAGCTATATATTTGAATGCTTCACTGATAATTTGGTTGCTGTAGTGTATACCTAACGTAATAGAAGATATGCCTGTACATTTTTTCTCTTTTTCAACCTCTCCCAGTCTGTCATGCTGATTCGTCGTGTTTTCTTAAAATGGTGTATTAATTCCTGATGAATAACTTATTTCGAGTCTCTCTAACATTTTTTTTTATGACGTTGAATACACAGGCTTCAGACGATTTTCTACATTTTCAAATGGTTATAAGAGGCCTTCGCCTAGCGGTAGGCCAGCAACGACTAATCTTAATAAATGGTTATAAGCACGGATCACGCAGACTCGTCGTCGCTGCTAGAGGTGGCGCTGTCAACACTTTTAAACAAATCAAAGTAACGTAAACTCGCACTGTCTAGGACATAGTTGACTTATAGAATCAGCCGACTTTGAAGGCAGTCCAAAACAAAACTTGTGCCCTCCACGCACTAATTTTATTAGTACTGCCGTCTCCGGTTACTTACTGAGTTTTATATTACTGATCAATTTCTTTTAATTAGTGTAGTTCTTATAACTAAGAATCCTCTGCAAAATCCCCTGCTCTAATACGAAACGTGTGATAGTCTACGTTTTCTTACAATATACCTTGCGTTTCCTATGTAACCGGATATTTTGACTGAAAATCTGTCTTCTATCTTCACCATTACTAGACATTAAGTTATGCTGTTATTTTGTGACCGTTGACCGCTTTCTTAGGCACCTAAATCCCTAGCATTTAGGATAGATTCCTGTACTAAAGTACCTAAGTTGTTGTAAACACTTGTACCATTTTGATGTATCAGATAACCGGTGTAAAGAATGATATGCGATCCAAATTTGCAAGTCCAAACTAGCGATAATCAACAGCAAAATTAATTAATTTACATTAGGCTTGAAATCACCAGTTTTCAACGTCAAATTACATAAAACAGTACTCCAAAAAGCCCACCTCTCGCCACTTTTTGGTGGTTTACCTAAAATCAAATCATTTCTTTACCTGTACCTAGGAAGACAATTAAGAAGGGCATCAGGCTGTTCCACGCAATTGAGATCTGTTACACCAACACGATACAACATGTCTTCGTTTCCATTAGCGCATATTAACAGTACTTTTATTAAAGTTTTCTTCTTTTTGTAATGTAAAATTTTTGGAACGTAGTTCTTTGTCGCAACCTTGTCGAATGACTGAACATTTTGACCAACATGACGTCTTGGTTACTCAAAAGTGTCATAGCGGTCAAAATGTTACATATTTTTCCGTCTAGCTCTCCATAACGAAGTGTGCAATAGCCAAAGGGACTTCGTTCCAAACGAGTGTCTCAGGACACCTGTCGCCGTTCAGTCATCTTAGTACCTACATAATTATATTGATGTTTGTAAATGTTAGTAAGTTTTAGTTAAGCGTAGCTTAAGTTGAGCTGATAAACTTTAAATCATGTTATCTTTATAACTTAATTGAATAAAGATTCTCCTTAAATCAATCATCTTTTTTTGTGTCTTATAATCCTGCACGGCAGTCCATTATCACTGCTACTATTTAACGAGTGTTGAATTATTTAGTTACTAGCTAACCCGTGTGTGTCGGGTTGTTCTGTTAAATTACAATAGCTCATACAAATATCCCATAGGAACAAGATCGTTCAGTTTTTCTAAAAGTTGAACATTGTTTACATTATTTCTCTCCATAATAACCAAATTCGGACAACTAGGAACATGCCATAACAAAAATTGCCAAATTCATCAAGCCGTTCTCAAGCGCTTACCGATGAACAACATTATTTTATTTATTTATAAATAGATGATAGATTAGTAGTAATAATCAACTGTCCTGAAAATTGAGTCATGCTGTCTGTAGTTGTGATAAACGCCATTTACCTTATCAATTATAGCCAAAATTATAAAATACTACAATCTGCGCATACGAATGTAATATTCCTGATACGTTTACGATTATTTATTTATTGTGTTTTTTATGGGCCTAGGTTGTCTGAAATAAAGGATTGTATTGTATTGTATAAAGTATCTACAAAACTAGAACTATCGTCATAAATGGTCCCTATAATGTTCCTACTGCTGGGACAGGGACTGCGAGGGTGAGCGCCATAATCCACGACATGGGCCCAGTGTGGGTTGGGGGATGTCACATACCTTCGAATTTTTCGTGAATATTTTCCTTTACTGTTTTAGAGCAGATTAACCTATTACCAAGTATTATTATACGAATCTATGTATACAATATAAACATACCTAACCTAACAATATCATAATTCTTACTAAATATTAAATGTAAATGCAAAAAGAAGTTGGTTGGTTTGTCATTTGCTTAAGACCAATGGAGTTTTTCTTTTATAGATATTATTTTACACAACCCTCAAAGAAATGTGCAGTGTGTGTTGAAGTTTTTCATGTTAGTTACCCTATGTTGTCCCACTGATGGGCAGGTCGACACATACTTTTCCAGTTTTTCTTATGTTGTGCCTTCTCTGGCCGATCGGTCAGGAACGAGTTCAAACCGTCACGCCAGCGTGAAAGATGAAGTTGCATAGGGAAAATTTGTAATAACGCGAATATAGTCATGGGAGAATGGTAGCCTGTTAAACAGAAAATTAACAAATCAAAATTAACACTTCGACCTACAAATAAATAAAATAGAATGCAAACCAGTGCGAGCAGTCAATTTTTCCCAGCCTCCAAGTTAGGAGAAGTTATAATAAACATCCTAAAATTACATAAGAATGTTTTTTTTGTAGGTCGAAGTGAAGCGGCAGAACTTGCCAAGAAAATACTATCAGAGATGAAAGAAAGCCAGATTGCATCAAAAACAGAGACAGCACAAAGAAAGTCAAAGGTAGTTGGAAATACTAACAAAAACACAGTTCAATTAGACGATGAAGAAAGTAAAAAAAGTAAGAAAAAGAATCAGAAGCAAAACGAGGAAGAATTGTTCAAACAACGTTATAATATTAGAGAGATTCTACTATGTAGCAATGCGACTCCGATTCGTAAGTATGATATTGGATATGTGTGCTGTTTCTGTCAGCAACAATACCCTGATGCCGAAGAACTGAAGACACATACTATCGAAGAACACGATGACAATGACAAATTAGACTTTATGAAAGGACAACGCACGTTGTACTTCTTAGTAAAGCTAGACATTACCGCATTGAAGTGTACCTTGTGCGACAGCGAAATAGATTCAGTTGGAGATCTCATCCAGCACCTGAAGGACGAACACGAGAAGCCAATGTTCACCGATATAAAGAATTATATCATACCGTTCAAGTTTGAAGACTCGACACTTAAATGCACCTTCTGCCCACGAATATTCAACAGATTTAAGGTTCTGCAAGAGCACATGTACACCCACTACAAAAACTTTGTTTGTGACGTATGCGGCACTGGTTTTGTTAACGAGAAAATGCTTAACACGCATCTTGATAGCCATAAAGTAGGAGTTTTCAAATGCGGGCATTGTTCCGAAGAATTTGACACTCCCAAAAAAAAGAAATACCATGAGAAGACTGTTCATTTGTTATCTTTAAACAAATGTGGGTATTGTGACGAAAAGTTTATGTGGTACCGTCAGAAATGTGCTCACATAGCTGACGTGCATGGCATTGTTGTAACTCAACCAAAGGAATGCAAAGCGTGCGATAAAGTCTTTCCGTCTGATTCCAAACTGCAGCTTCACATAAGGAGAGATCACTTGCTGGAACGTAGATTCAAATGTACTGAATGTGAAATGGAGTTCTTTTCCAAAGAGTCGTTGAACGATCACATGGTCAAACATACTGGGATCAAAAGGTTTTCCTGCAAAGTTTGCTGCAAGTCCTACGGGTTGAAGAAAGCTTTGAGAGAACATATAAGGATACATGAGAATGATAGGAGATTTAAATGCGAAACATGTGATCAGGCTTTCGTGCAAAAGTGCAGCTGGAAAGGGCATATGCGTTCCAAACATGGCATTATAGTTTAAGGTGAATGCTTCAACCAGCCCGCGAAATTCAAATTTTCTTACGTTTTTTGCAATTTGCAAGCCAGTGCTAGGTTGTATGTTGATTAAAATATTATTCGCGCCTGTAAGACCAATGTAGTTACAGAATTATAATCATCAAAATCATCAATACAACGCTCTAAGTTCATAAAGCTGTAGGAATGACTTTTTCTGTTATTTTTTTTTGTTCTTAAGCCTTTATGAACTTGGAGGGTTGTATTGGCGATTTTGATAATTATACGATAATTCTGTAACTACATACGTCTTCTGGCGCGAATAATATTTTAATCAACATACAACCTAGCACTGGCCTGCAAATTGCAAAAAACGCTGGTTGGAGCATTCACCTTAAGCGGAAAAGTTTTATAATAGACCTAGGGCATACAAGCATACATATAATAATATCACGCCGATATTTCTCGAAAAGATAGGCAGAGTTATCCCTATAGTACACCAACTTTTCCCCGGGTAAATAATAGCTAAACTACATTTGATTATAAACTTTAGATCACTTGAAATATAACATTGACTTAAATATCACATGGACGTAAAAACATCGCATCGTAAAGAGCCTTATGTGAGCAGAGCTTGTCCAGCAATGAACGGCAGATGTGTATCTGTAAATAGAGTTGGACCTAGCAAAGTCTAACATTCATCTTGCATCCACTTCGTGTAACAAATTTTATATTTAATATAAACATTTGTCCATTAGCATCCAAAACAAAAAATATATAGGTCCTTCGTTCTGAATGGTGCCGCTGTGTCGGTTATATCTAATATATAAAATTCTCGTGTCACAGTTTTCGTTGCCATACTCCTCCGAAACAGCTTGACCAATTTTGATGAAATTTTTTGTGCTTATCCGGTATCTATGAGAATCGGCCAACATCTATTTTTCATCCCCCTAAATGTTAGGGGTAGTCCACCCCTAAATTTTTATTTTTTATTTTTTAGACAAAATTTTTAATTTCTATTTTTTTATGATACAACATACAAAAATACATACAATCCTCAATTTTTTTATATGGCAAAACAACGTTTGCCGGGTCAGCTAGTATATGTATAAATCAATCATGTCATAAGAATGAGATACTTATGCCATGCGGCGTCGTGGGGATTCGCAACGCGGAGCCGCATTGCATGGATTGTTAATAGACTTTCTAACAAACCAAACCGATGTGGTGCCGTAGCTTTTAGTCAGGTACGTACTGCTCGATTTGAATGACCTATTTAATACCACATAAAGTTAATCTCTAGTAGACATTAAAAAATCTTTAATGTGAGAGTCAGCAGGGTAAAAAACCCAAGGGGGAATCCAAAGTGAACAGTATGGAAAACTTGAAAGAAAAAAAAACTTAATTTCATACCATGCCATAACCTTATGACACGATTTTTGGGATCATGCTCAGCCCAATAAAATAGCCAGCTGCATGACCTGGAGAAAACAGGCCAGTGGCGTAAATGAACATAATTGATACAATAACAGGTCAGACTAAATTGGAAACTATGGGTAGTAGGGTAAATCGGTCAGAGGAATCATGACCTCAATTTTAAAGGAAGAAAAGCAGGTTTTCTCGTTTTCTAAAACGCTTTTGATTCATTTTGATCTCAGTTTTGAAAGCTCTTTGCTCCTATTAATTTGGAATCAGGTACTTTGCCGCTGGAGCAGCTACGCTCTGATCTCTTAGGCTCTAAGAAAAAATATATTTTTGTAATGTTTTCAACCGGTATAAAATTACTTTTTGAAGTGAAAACTTCTTTAGCGCCGTTGGTTGTGATTTGAAACTCAATGAAACGAAAAAGCGACAGTAAAAAGAGACAGACATAACTTCATAAGATTTAACGTGGGAGAAAATGAGATAGGAAATACATGACGTCATGACCATGGACGAAAGAAATATGGATACGGCAAATATTGTCACATCTGAACTTCAAAAAATTAAAACACATTAAAAACGTTTTATGTACTTGTACATATTAGAATTTAATCAAAAATGTTTTCTGTACTTGTACATATTATTATTATTTCAAGTCTGTTATCGTACCTATATATTATTTATGTAAATACGGAAAAAAAAAACGAATGCAGAATATTGTCGCGATAAATCGATGTAATATATACGAATAATAAAATGTTAAATAATTATCAAACTTTGTATCGCTATAATCATTACTAAAACCTACAATTATCCTCTTCCCGTAATTTTACATTCGTATCATTATCATGAAGCCAAAAATTTTGAAGGTTTCACTTCTACCACGTGTGAATTGCACACATGCCTTTTTTTAAATTAATGCCACCGCGCGTACTTGAAGTTGCAAGTTGTGACGCCCATGTGACAGGCATTGCGGCTTACTCATTGCAAAGCGTGGGTTGTGCAGGCCTGACTCTAGACAATTAATGATTAGTGGCATTGTTAATTTGACTGAGAAATACCCCTTTTAGTTTACCTTAAAATTGCTCAAGTAATATTTATCTTTTCACAAGTTGTCACTTGGTTAATATCTTATTATCTTCCTAAGATTTTTTCTTTATGTATAACTTTAGTTGTTTTAAGGGTTTTGTTTGGTTCGTTTAATAAATAGTTTTCTTCCCGTTACATATACATCTTTTATTTCATGATTTAAATTTTATTCCTAAATATCCTTCGAAGTTTTTCGGTAAAACTGCATTACTTCATTATGTGATTCAGTTTCAGCTAAGAATCAGTTTGAGGAGGAAACGTATGATTATTTTAGTCTACTTTGCATTAGCTTCACAACTTTAACAATAACCTGATTTTATTTCCTACATATGAGAAAATTTAAAACAAAAGACAGGCGCTTGTTATTCAAAATAATAATAACTAACGAGATTGGCATAGTCGAGTTGGTTATTCTAGGAGTACCTACTCGATAGCCACCACCATCGCCAAGGACTGCAATTCTTGCAACTGTAATAATCTTGTCTCACTTTCTTTTTTAAATGTACAATTCTTCGATCACAAACGAATCGCAGTGACCTTATTAGCGAATAACTACACCAGACCAACAAAATAAAAAGACCCTGAAAAATAAATGGAATTGCAAATGTGCAGACAAACCACATCCCGGAAGAAACCCGACTCCGAAATACTCAATAACCGTTTCCTTTTCTTTGTAGGTGTTCAACGTAACGTGAACGCCAAGATTGAAACCGATTGTGACAAAAAAGTTACTCGCAAATGTGCCCGAAGAAAACTCGAGCAGGCTGAAGAGCTCAAAATTAATGAGTTAATAAAACAAAGGAGCAATATACGTATTATCTTGCAATGTTCCAACGCGACTCCCATACGATGCAGAGGAGGCATTGGATATGCCTGCTGTTTCTGCGCACAAGAATTCCCAGATCCTACAGACTTAAAAAAACACACCATCGAAGGTCACGACGATAAAACTAAACTCAAATTCATGTCGGGCAAAATGATGTTTTCCTTCCTTGTCAAATTAGACATCACCGATCTCACTTGTAAAATATGCGAGGGCAAAATTGATTCTTTAGAACAACTTGTACATCATTTAATCAAAACACACGATAGAAAAATTTATACTGACATTAAAAGCCACATAATGCCTTTTAAGTTTGATGATGATACACTTAGATGTATGTTTTGCCAAAACGTCTATAACAAATTCAAGAACTTGCAACAACATATGAACGTACATTGCAGAAATTATAATTGTGAATTTTGTGATGCAGGATTTATAAACAAACACATTCTAGCTTGCCACACCGAAGGGCATAAGATTGGTACTTTCAAATGCGATTTATGTACGAAAGTTTTCGATACGCACAGGAAGAAGAAAAGTCACGAGAAATCGGTACATATCCACGCAAACTTGCTTAATAAGTGTGGATACTGTAATGAAAAGTTCACGAATTACAAAAGGAGAGATGATCACTTGGTGCAGGTGCATGGGGTTCAGCTTAAAACTGTCAGATGCAACGCGTGTGACAAGACTTTTGATCACAAAGCCGCACTAACAATCCACACGAAACGAGATCACCTGATGGAGAGACGGTTTAAATGTGCGCAGTGCGATATGAAATTTTTCGGATCGAACGAATTAAAGCTCCACATGGTAAAGCATTCTGGGGTAAGGGAGTTCAGATGTACTGTCTGCTTTAAGGCGTACGGCCGGAAGAAAACGTTAAAGGAGCACATGAGAATACATAATGACGATAGACGGTTTAAGTGCGAGCACTGTGGCCAAGCATTCGTGCAGAAATGCAGTTGGAAAGGGCACATGAGGAACAGGCACGGAGAACTGGTCTGAATTAAATGTGTTTTATTGCAATCATATTTTACATCAAATTTTAATTATACTTCTGTTAATGCAAATGTTGATTAGTTAGTGTTTTATTTGTGAAATATAAGTAAATGTTTTTAATCAATTTGTTTGATTTCAAGAGACCTATTGAACCATGATTTCTGTTTGGTTTAATTAAAGTGTTAGACCTCGGAACGAAAACAATCCTTGCTGGCCTGTAAACGTCCTCTATTCTTAAAACCATGTAACAATAACGTTAATCTAACATACAAGGATGGTGACAAAAGAATTAAAACATAGTTTTCTTTATAGGTACTCGAGATAAACCTATCAAGGCTACTAAATTATTAAAGGAAGAAAAACCAAAACAAAAGAGCAAAAACAAAGTATCCACAGAGATCGCTAAAACCAGAAAAGAATCGATGGAAGAAATGAAGAAACACCACACAAACCTCAAAGAAATTCTAACTTGCTCCAATGCCACGCCCTTTTTCGAAGCCAATTATCTAGGTTATTTGTGCTCCTACTGCGATTCACAGTATCCAGACCCTGCAGCCCTGAAGAAACATACTCGTGACAATCATACAGATTTGTACAACTTAGTAACTCCACAAAATAATAAATCTAAAGTCAGAGTAGGTACCTTTTGTATAAAGCTAGATATAACCGATTTACGATGCACACTCTGCGACACTGATATAAACACTTTAGAAAACTTGCTAAAACATTTAGAAAATTACCACAAAAGAGGAATTCACACGGAAATTAAAAACCAACTCTTACCATTCCAATTTTCCGGTGATCTCATGAAATGTTGTATGTGCCCAAGCAAATTTCAAAAGTTTAGATGTTTGCAAGAGCATATGAGAATACATTATAGGAATTTTATTTGCGATATGTGTGACATGGGGTTTATAACCAAAGAAGGAGTCAGACGACACGTTGTCGAGCATAAAACAGGCATTTTTAAATGTAATTCGTGCTCAAAAACCTTTGATACTCAGAAGAGGGCTAAGCGTCATGAAAAAAATGTTCACATAAACAAGGGTTTGATTACTAAGTGCGGATACTGTAATGAAAGATTTAAGACTGTATTGAGAAGAGATGGGCACTTGGTGGAAGTACATGGAGTCAAGTTGCAGGTTGCCAAATGTCAGGCGTGCGACAGGACATTTCCTAACACAAAAGCGCTAAGGGTCCACACGAGACGAGATCACTTGATGGAGAGGCGGTTCAAATGTACACAATGCGATAGACCATTTTTCACAGATGACGATGTTAAGGTGCACATGGTGACGCATACAAAAACAACCGAGTTCCAATGCACTGTTTGCCTAAAGTCATATAGTCGGAAGGGAACTTTAAGGCAGCATATGGCAATACATAGTAACGTTAGACGATTTAAATGCGAGCACTGCAGTAGGACATTTGTGCAGAAAGCCAGTTGGAAGGGGCACATGAGGAGTAAGCACGGAGAACTGGTCTGAATTAGACAATATGAAGGATTAAAAAAAAAGAGGGACTTATTTCTTTTTAAGGTTATAAACGATCGGAAATACATACAGTTATTTATATACTTTCCTGCGGCCTTCACCAGGTCATCGGTCCATCTTGTGGGGACGTTCCAGGAATACTTTGGATGCGAGAAGCACAGAACAGGTCGAAGTGGCAGTGCTTGGGGGAGGCCTATGTCCAGCAGTGGACGTCTTTCGGCTGAAATAATGATGATGATGATTTATGTACTTGCATCGATATGTTGATATTATTCTTCCCGGGATTTCGAATAGACAATCCCGTGTGACCAACAATATTACAAATAAATAATAACAAAAACCTCAGATAGATAAGACAAAACAAAGATAATTAACATACAATATTTATTATTATTAGTATTAGATTCGCAATACAAATTATTAATAGTCTAAAGCAAATTCTCATACTTATTATTATTATATTCATTTATTTCAGATTTACATCCATAAAATTGTTAGTAACACAGAAATGCTTATGAGAAACTAATGTTAGTAATGAGACAAGACGCTAAGAACTATATACAAAACTATTTTTTTTTTTTTTTTAAACCACACAAAAACATCATGGGATAATCCGATACACGTGCATGTGTTCACTTGACTGCGTGCAGTCGTATCCAGCGCTCGAGCATCGGACAATCCCACCGGTCTGACAATACACACAGGATGCTGTTGCTACTAGCACGCATGCGTGTTAAGACGGAGGTGCAACGCTTGCGCATAACTGCAGCAAAGCTGTCTACGTGGGCCTCGGCAAACATGCCAGACGCACTGCAATACCGCGGCAGCCCCAACAGCACCCTGAATGCATTGTTGTACTGCACTCTCAGGTCACTGTACGCCCTCTGCAAATAGTCAACCCACAGGCTGCACGTGTAGAAGGATTGACAGTATGCTCTGAACAACGTTATTTTTACTTTATTTGTACAGCGTGCAAACCTGCGAGCTAACATATTACATCGTACAGACAATGACCTGCGCTCTCTCTCAATGTCAATACTGTCCTTCAAATCATCAGTGACCCAGTGACCCAAATACTTCAGTTTAGTAACTCTCTTCAACGGGGTACCATCTAAGAGAATCTTGGGTACGTTCTCATAGCATTTGGTTCCTGCATTAAAAACCATCACTTCAGATTTCACTGGGTTGTATTTGAGGCCATGGGCCTCTGCATAAGATTCACATATAGATACAAGGTTTCTCAATGCACAGACTGAAGGGCTCTTATACTTCGACTTTTTTATAAATAGATCACGGGATTTTTCTGCTCTTCAAAATTAATCCCGGGATTTGGGGCATATCCACTTATTTCTTTCGTTGTATGAAATCAGTAGTACATAAATAACTCTACCTAATTCCGACCTCTGGTTATAAATTACGCTCACATGTTTTGCACATGCATAATTATAAAACATGACAGGAATCGCATACACTGGCTTGCAAACTTCGTGTTATTTCTTGTATTTTTCTATTTGTTCGTGGTACGCAAAGTATACGCTTGCTATATAAATAACAGTGACTGAAACTTATAGTGAGATCGTCAACTTACGCAGAGTGTATTGAATACTTACGAATGATATTTTCAGACATATCGCTGAATGCATGCTCTCTCCTTTCGGACGGTGTATACATTTCTTCAGATTCAAATAACCTTTATTTTTGATATTGTTACTTGCAACTACATTTCCAGCATTTATAAAATATAAATTGTGATTAACTTACATTATTGCAAGTTAAACGGGCGAAATGAGGGTATACTATCTATAGGGACACCTCTGCCCGACCGTTTGAGGACACAAAGTGTGATTTTTGTTATGTGTAAAACAAGTTCTATCCAGTTTAATTTTATTACTTTACGCATATTTCATGCATTTGTTAATTACATAGTAGCTATTAAATTAAAATAAATATTGTTAAAATATTGGTTTTTTGGTTTCATTAATTTTTTATTTTATTTGGGAAAAAAAACGATATTACATTACATATTAGATATGAAAAAAGTTATCCACGAATTTACAAAAAGGTATTCTATGGTGAGCTGAGGACTCATCGGTAACGTAGTTCTTATTCCTTATTAATGATGTTAACGTTAAATAACTAACCAGCTTTTACCAGCAGTTCGCCCACGTAGAGGTCGGAGATTATCTCAAAGAAAATACTACCGTGTTTAGCCATACTCAGGATACTCTTTTATGTGTTAATCCAGGTTATAAACTATCTGCTAAATTTTATATGAATTTCTTGCGTGATTGATTAACAAACTTCCAAAGATACAATCTTTCACATTTATAACATTTAAAGGATCATCGACATTGGCTTGCCTTGCCTTTTGGCCATGGCAAGTCTTATAGTTTGCCATAATTTCTTGTTTCTGGCTTTGTTCTTCATGTTGATCCTGCAGCTTATTTTAATGTCGGTCTCCCATCTCATCCTTTGAAGCTCTTTCCTTCTTTTTGCAATCTCGAGGGTACGAAATTGTGACTTCATCTCTACCATTTATTTTTCGTAACATTTTGTCAAACATCCAATTCCAATTAACTTTTTTCACCGTCTCTGTGGCATTAGTAACTTTGGACTTACGACTTATATTTGATTTATTCCCCAACTTGATTTTTTGAAAGCTCCTCACCATTTTATTTGGACAGCCTCGTCAATGCTATGAAAACTGAAACCGGTGAGAACGTTAAAAAGAGGCTCAATTATTTAAAAAACTGCATCATTAGAAGCTCAAAAAGTTTGGGAGATTCGTTGATTTCAAAAATTGACTATTATAAACTTGTCATCATGTTTTAAAGGAAAACTTTTATTAATAAATAAGAGAATGCTTAGATGGTTTGGTCCTATTGAGTCTTCGATCAAAAATGTACTAGATTACCGATGAGCGCTTCAAAAACGGCCCGAAAAATAAGAGCACAAATATTTTTGTGGTCTTATTTCAAATTAGTATGGTCCAATCATAGCCAACAATAAGACGTCAAAACGCCGCAGTGCGCGTTCAAAAATTGTGTAAATAATCACCGTAACACCAAGTTTTTTGAAGGAATATCTTTTTTCGGTAACTTTATATTATCTTTAAGTGTTTTTCATAAAATAAAAACAATTAAATAGTAAATATAAATAATTTAGCAAATATTATGATTGTTTGACCAATGTTTGCGATAACGCGCCAACCATCGCCAACTATTGTAAAAAAACACTGACTGTTCTGGAACAGAGAATGCATAGAGTAGTATTGTAATTTTATATTTTATTTTTGTTTGTAGATTTCCTAGCCACCCATTTCGCTGTGCAGAATGGGTACCTATTGTAGCGAAAGAAAGAGGTGAAGAAATATACGAACCTTATAAAAATTCGACAAAACGTTCAATTCAGTTTGATAGATTGGACATAACTGGAAACACGCAAAGGCGTAGATTACTAAAAACAGCAATTCCTAAATTGCAGGTTATTATCATAAAATAGTTGTTGTAAGATTATGTTTTGATAAAATAGAAAAGAAATCATAATCAACTTACTATAAGTTGATTATGATTTCTTTTTTTTTTTGTAGATTCACGAACCAAATTCAATGCAATCAGCTATAAGTTCAGAATTGGCAAATGATTTATCAAATCAGGTAAAATAAAATAAAATCTTTATCCGAAGAAAACTATTCCTGTAGCTGGTATTTTCATAAAATACTTTAAAACTATTTTCAATAAACCGCGTGTTTCTTTTCAAGCCACATCTTCAACAGCTTTAACGTTTGAAGATATCACAGGAATACGTGATTTGCCTCGGGCTAAGTAGTTTCTTTTAAATCTCCTGATGCATCACTATCCGATTTAACATCTTTATGTGATACTCCTAGAAAAGGGTATTTAAAAAAGAAATTGACGACATCTCGCAGAGTTATAGATAGTAAATCTAAGAAATTCTGCAACTCTACGTCTTTCAATACGTACTGTGTTCTGAGCATTGAAATGACCAAGAATTACGTCTAGTTCCAAAATAGAGTAAGCACGAAATTGTCAATATAATGCTTTTAACCTTATTGTTTGGACTTTAAGTTTCGGTTTAGAATAAATAATATTGTACTTATATAAAAATGACTTTTAATTTTCAAGCAACATTTTAAATTTATTGCTCTTTACCTTTCTCCGATGACAGAAGGACTTAAATATGAATGTTTTGCAATCGTAATTAAACTTTATGGTTGAGTGTTAAGGGTTATAATAAACTGAAGTTGCTTATATTATGAAACGTTTTTCTATATTTCGTAGTAAGAAATATAAATGTGTAAGTGTGTGCAAACGTGGCCACTTGAGCGCATTATTTTTGTTCCTGATCCTTTATCTAGTGGTATTATTGATCGAAGTATTGAGTGGATGAATGAAGGGCGGCTAACAAAAGGTATTTACAAGGTAGATGTGAGTGGAAACGCCGGAACGGGGCGTCCTAGGAGAATATACAGCTTGTTTGGTGCAACGTGTGCCAAATTGAAATGGTCGACCGAATTTTACGCAGTCGGGCTTTTTGATTTTTAATTTACTCTTTGTATTTAACACCTTTTCAACTTTATCACCGCTTTATGACAAGTTTAGGTTTAAGTGAGAATGGTTGCTGATCAACTTTAAATAATTATACATCCTAAAAGATCAATCAAAATTAAAAGTGATGAGAGAAATCCAGAGATTATTTTCAATTACTTATTCAATGAAACCCCACTTGACTTAGTCGATTTTATGTTTGTTTAACATTTTTAACAACATGGCATCTGGTTATCGCCATGTCTTACTTTAAGCTATATGTCGTTCGCAAGATTACGACAAATCAGTTGATGTTAGAATCGTCAAAATTGGCCCATGCATTTGGTCTCTAGAGTGCCACAAAGGAACACAGGTACACACACATACACATATAGGCTGATAATCACATTACCCTCCGCAGTAGGGTAAATAGACAAATTCCTGTTCCAAGAAAAGCAGTATAATTCCTTCTTCTCTGTACTTAAGATCTCATTTCTTTTAGCTTTCTTATGAGCTCTTATAAGCATTTTCAAAACTACATCGTCTTTCTCATCTTCAACCAACAAAATTGCTAGTACTGCATGACGAGAAATATTAAATTTCATACTCAGTGCAAGCAACCGATCTCGAATGACGAGACAGACCACGAATCCGCAGACTGGGCATGTCGGTCGTCCGAAGTGACATCACCGCATGCTGTCAGCAGTGATACCAATCTTGGAACCAATTACGTTTATCTAACACACAAGAATGGTGACAAATAGATTAAAACATAGTTTTCTTTATAGGTACTCGAGATAAACCCATCAGGCATCCTATAACAAAAAATGAAGATAAACCCAAACGGACTAAAGTGAAGTTAGAAATAGCACAAGAAATTATAGAAGAAACGAAGAAACACCACAAAAATCTAGAAGAAATTTTAACTTGCTCCAATGCTACGCCTTTTGTCGGAGTCAATTATCAGGGTTATTTGTGTTCCTACTGCGATTCTCAGTACCCAGACCCGATAGCTCTGAAGAAACATACTCGCGACAATCATAAACGTTTATACAACTTAGTAACTCCAAAACATTATAATTCGAAACTCGGAATAGAAAATTTTTGTATCAAGCTGGATATAACTGGTTTACGATGCACACTCTGCGACACTGACATGGACACATTAGAAAACTTACTGAAACATCTAAAACTTAACCACAAAAGGAGAATCCACACAGATATAAAAAACCAACTCTTACCGTTCAAGTTTTTCAGTGACATCCTGAAATGTTGCATATGTCCAAGCAAATTTCATAAGTTTAGATGTTTGCTAGATCATATGAAAGTGCATTATAGAAATTTCATTTGCGTTGAGTGTGACATGGGATTTGTTACCAAAGGAAGTCTCAGAGGACACATCGCCTCACACGAAACAGGCGTTTTCAAATGTAATTCGTGCTCCAAAACCTTTGAAACTAAAAGGAAAGCACAGTATCATGAAAATACTGTTCATGTACACAATTACAGGAAGAGTAAGTGTGGGTACTGTAATGAGAGATTTACGAATCATATGAATAGGGATAAGCATTTGGTGGAAGTACATGGAGTCAAGTTGAAGGTTGTCAAATGTGACGCGTGTGACAGAACGTTTCCAAACACAAATGCACTAAGGATCCACACGAGACGAGACCATTTGATGGAGAGACGGTTCAAATGCACACAATGCGAAAAAGCATTTTTCAGAGAAGTTGATTTAAAGTTCCACATGGTAACGCATACAAAAGCAAAAGATTTCCAATGTACTGTGTGCCTGAAGTCTTATACACGGAAGGAAACTCTAAGGCAGCATATGGAAATACACAGTGACATTAGACGGTTTAAATGCGAGCACTGCGATCGGAAATTTGTGCAGAAAATCAGCTGGAAGGGGCACATGAGGAATAGGCACGGCGAACTGGTCTGAATGATAGTGTGACTAGTCAAACGAACGAGGGACTTATTTATGTTTACGATAAATTACGCTCACCACATGTAACGAATAATGATATTATGCATGATCAAAATCGCGTAAGAGATGGCGCATACGCATAGCCTAGCGTCACTTAGTGTGACTACCGACCAATGTTTTGTTCTAGTTCTAGTATATAAATAAAAATAAAGTTTAATTTTTTACTTTTTTTGTACGCTAAGGTACAAAAAAAGTAAAAAATTTAACTTTATTTTCACGCAAAGATGATCGCCCAGTTTTAGGCCCAGGAACAAGAAAGTTATGAAAAAGTGCTTTATTTTATGGTAAACCACAATTATAAGGCAGCTTTGACTGGCCTGTTAGTCTAGTGGTTAGTGACCCTGACTGCTAAGACTGAGGACGTGGGTTCGATTCCCACCCAAGACAAATCGTTGTGTGATGAGCACATTCATTTGTTCTGCGTCTGGGTGTTATTTATCTATAATTTATGTATGTATTTAGAAAAATATAAGTATATTTATCAGTTTTCTGGTTGCCATAGTACAGGTTCTGCCTAGTTTAGGATCAGATAACAGTGTGTTGGTTGTCCAAAGATATTTGTTTATTTTTAGCTTAAAGCTGATATTTAAATGTAACAAATGACACAAATTTGTAACTTCTAAAGGTTCATAAAAATTTTGAGCCTCACGATTTATGAGAGATGATCGACTTTGTATAGGTACCACTGCTTGCTTTATAAGCAACTATAATTGAATGTGGATAAAAACTTATTATAGCTATGATAATATACGAACAAATATATGAAAATTCAAATAGCCTTTATTTTGATACTGTTACATGCACGTTTCATTCATCACTTAAAAAATTAAATTCTGATTCACTTACATTATGGCAAGTTTTATTAAATGATTTTATTTCTGTAACTAGGTTTGTACAAACACTTTTACATGTCAATGATATTTTTTTTTACACGCTTTATTTTAAAATCCAGGTATAATCTTGGTCATATCATGTGAAGACCATGTAGATTGGTGACTGAAATTGTCTTTTGAGGAAAGAACCACACAGATTGAGTGGACCTGTCCAGTCAGTGCAAGCATGTGTTACTAATCGTTTAGCTCAACTCGGAACATAAGGAGCCCAACGCTTTGACGAACAATACTAAAGAACGGACATTTTTATCATTTACTTTATGCTCCTTTTTCACTCTCAGTCCAAGCATTTAAGTAGGTACCTACATGGTAGAGAATGCCTAAGCCATTAAGTCCGCCTTTGTACGTTTTTGTGTGCGAGAAGTTTGAATAAATAAATAAGTAAGTTTAGTTTATTTTGCGTAATAGTTTGTAACAAAGATGATGCAGATTATTGAATTTTTGTTTTGTACTTGAAACGAGTTCCGAATATTGAATACCACATTCGATTTTGTACTCTCGGTTACCCGTCGTGCCTGTTTATTATATGAATAAGTTCATTATTTTAAGTTGTAATTGCTGTTTGCGTTTTTTTGTCGTTTAGTTTTTAGTTGGTTGAAATATAATGCTATTATTACAGTGGTTGTTTAATTTTTAAGAAGAAAATTTCAAATGTAGACAGTTAGTTAGTTAGTTTTGTGTAAAACATCTTTTATACTGTTAAAAATGAATGATTTAATAGAGAAAAAAGACGCTCGGTAGGGAATACCCGACAAGTTGTAGTTTGTACTGTTTAGGTTTTAGTTGATACGATTTCTTCATACGATCTTTTCGGCGCTTACGATTCGATCTGGAGAAGATCGTATCTTGTTGAATCGATTTAAAAAATCGGTTAATCGTATGGCCATGAATCGATCTTCCGAAAGATCGATTCAGATCGCGCATCCCTACTTCACACACGAATAATTAGCGGTAACTGAAGTCGGTCACATAAACACACCACATAAGTCAACTCGAACAGAACTAATGCGTTTTGTAATCTTCAACATGAACCTCAAGTTTTGGGGATCACCCCCACGTAATGTTTTACAAATAATAATACAAAATTTCACATAGTATGAAATGCTATTTTATTTCAATTGAAAACAAAATATATTATAAACAGTAAGTATTTTTATTTTATCGTTATGTCATAATTATCTTTTTTAGCAATAAAAAATACCATTTATCGTCAAATATACATAGTCAAATATGCATAGTGCCTAAGTCCAACAGTGGACGTCTTACGGCTGAAATGATGATGATGATACATAGTGTAGTCTTTATTAAATTGCTGTAGGTAGTTATGTTCTAACATTTGACTGAAAGCTAAAGCTCAATATAATAAGGCTTACATATTGGGCGTGTATATGTACGTGTTTTGTTACAAACCAATAAATAATTTTTTGTAACACTTTTGTATGAGACTGTTTCAAAAAACGAAATTTTGTACTACAAATTTAAGAAGGTTGGCACAATGTACTGCGCGGTCGCTTTTATACAGTTATTAGAATTTGTTCGGTTAATCGTGAAATTTCTTTTCCTATGGTTTTCTTCTTATATCTGTGTAGTTACAAAGATTTTTCAGCTGGAACTTTAAGGATAAGCAATTGAATAAAGGTACTAATTATTTGTCGAATCATAATTACCGTCACTTAATAATAACTCATGTATTGGAGTGTTACATTTTAGCGTAGCCAGATTTTAATTGAAATGGAATAACTTTCTGAGGAGTTGGAATAGAAACATCTAATTTCGCATGATGCTTTGAGTTCATAAAAGGTACAAACCACCATAGTTGGTAAGTTTCTAGGGTTTCTCATTGAAGCACAAGGATCGACTCTATTTTACAAAGGTGTCGATTATAGAAAAAATAAAATTGCACAGCATAAGCACAAATTAAGACCCACCGTAGTAAAAAGAATCGTAGTTGTATGTCACGCCGTTTGAGATGTACAGCAATTAGCTAAACGTTACCCCAGCGGCATCTTGAATAACTCTGAAATCTCAAGACGCACAAAATTTCATTTTTTGGGCACAATTTGGCACAAATTTATCTAGCTAAGTAGCTAGTTTGTACTCAGCTACGACCACTGGTTAAAAAACATGCCGCTGGGGTAACGTTACTCCAGCGGAATCTGTTTTTCGTGAATATCTTTGGATCGGCTGGACGCACAAATTCTAAATTTCGGACACATTTACACGAGATGGGGTACTAATTATCTGGCAAGCCGAAATTCTGAAAAGCGACAACATTCCGCTGACGTAACGCACACAAAAAATTGCATTTGCATCTTTAAAATGTGAAACGCAAAGGACGTGTGCGAAGAGCATATTTATACCGGTTGTGCGCCTGAATTCGTAATCAAAAGTCTCATGTTGCAGCAAATCTGCTATCTAATTCGGGAAAGTGATAAGTGTAAGCATATGGCTTTGATAAAGTAGTTCTATAATCTTATATCAATGAATTATACCGACTGCCAGTCAATGTCTTTGTTGCATTAACATGCGTCATCTGCACGTATGAAAAACGTCATGTTTTTATAAAGGTAGCAGAAAGCCAGGCCAGGAGAAAATATATAAAACCATTATAAATTATCTTTGAAACTCAGACTAAAAAAGAAATGACACGTCACTGAGGTCACACAAAATGATAACAATATATACTTGTATTACTCAGCGTTAAAGAAGTGTCATTCGTTATAAGTCGTATGACGCCATGGACCCTCCATTACACAAAGTCAAAGTCAAAGCGTTTATTTCAATTAGGCCCAAAAAAGGCACTTTTGAACGTCAACTGTTACATGAAAAAAAAAAAAGAATTGACTCTAGTTGCCCCTTCCAAAAAGTAGATTCGTATGGAGAAGCATGGGTAAGAAACTCCACCGTTACTCTTTTAAAATAGTTTTCAGTATTTATATACAATATTTATAAAATTATTATGTGAAGACGATGCACCTACAATAAAAATTACCATACCACAGCAGGTAATAGAACTGAAAATGAAGCAATGAGAGATAAATTGATTATATGATAGATACATGGTGCTCACATATTTACAAAAACATTGTAAAGGCATATACGACAATAATACGAATTTCCTAATATATTTACAAGTTACAAGTCAGTGTATGAGTTACAGTAATTACAGAATGTAAAACAGTGTCATAGAAAAAAAAAAAACGAATTTATACTATATATACTTCTGTCATTTTTGACGCTGACGTGTATGACGTTGTAAATGAAGTGAGTAAAACAATACCTAATTTAAGAATCATTAAAACTGTTCAACAGTGAAATACCGTGATAGCAGTTAAAAACAAACTACACTATGAGAGTCAAGAATAACCTATTATTTTCTTTGTAGGTGACAACAAACCTAAGAAACAACCTGAACCAAAACACAACCCATCCGCCAAGGAAAGTACTAATAATGAGACCTTTAACGCTGCGAAAGCCAAGATATCAGTAAGAGAAGAATTTGAAAAGCATCAGAAGAATACGCAAATGATAATAATGTGCAGCAATGCAACCCCTTTCCTTCAAAAGCTGGACACCGGTTATGTCTGTTGTTACTGTAACGATCAGTATCACAACCCGCTCGATCTAAAGAAGCATAACCTAGAAGCTCACGGAGACAAATATAACCCAGTAACGGCACACGTTATAAAGAACTCCAGAAAAACTGAATTCTGCGTAAAATTAGACATTACAGGCTTAAAATGTAAGCTCTGTAATTCAGATATTCCATCCTTAGAGCAACTTGTAAATCATCTCCAAAACGAGCATAAAAAGAAAATATTCACGGATATCAAGAATAAGATTGTACCATTCAAGTTTGAGAATGATGAGATTCGCTGCTGCATTTGCTCCAACATATTCGAAAAGTTTCGGAAATTACAGGAACATATGCATACACATTACAGGAACTATATTTGCGAGCAGTGCGATCTAGGTTTCGTGACTCTTACCAGTCTAAGAAGTCATTCAGAAAAGCACAAGTTAGGTGTATTCACATGCAAGTTTTGTTCCAAAATATTTGATACACTACGAAAGAAACAGTCGCACGAAAAAGCGGTGCATGTGTTGGGATATTTGGTCAGCAAATGCGGGTACTGTAGCGAAAGGTTCACGAGTACCAAAAACAAGGATGAACATTTGGCGAAAGTCCATGGCGTTCAGATACGTGCTCTGAAATGCCAAGCTTGTGACAAAACTTTCCAAAATAAAAGAGCTTTGACAATACACACGAAGAGAGACCACTTGATGGAAAGAAAGCATAAGTGTTCCCAATGTGAGATGAGATTCTTCAACTCTAGTAGTTTAAAAATGCATTCGACAAAGCATTCGGGGCTGAGAGACTTTCAGTGTGACGTATGTCAAAAAGCTTACGCCCAGAAGAAGACTTTGACACAGCATATGAGAATACATTTAGATGATAGACGCTTTAAGTGCAAACACTGCGGGCAGGCATTTGTGCAGAAGTGTAGTTGGAAAGGACATATGAAGAATAGACACGGAGAAAATGTACAATGAGGTTTTAAACTACATAAACTTAAACTTGTACTAAAAACGCTACACTCTCTCTCTTTTGGTTTGTCCACGTTCTAGAGTGATGTCTATTTATCTAGATGTTTAAAGGTTAGGTTAGAATTATATGTAAATATAAAATGCTGTAAAATTTATTCTTGTTTGGCTGTCTACATATCCTACTAGCTGTTGTATGCTGTACAAATCTGTAAGATTTTTTTGAATAGCATTGATGGATATGTAATATACGATTTATTAATTTTCATAAGATACTAGATTTTCACCAAGAAGAGGTTTTTGTAGAGGTTGAAGTATTTTTTGTACAGTTTAATTGTTTGCATACAAATAAGAACTTTCTTTTGGAAAGGCTTTTAATTATATTATTCATCTTTTGCATTAACACGTTGAACGTCATGTTTATCCTTCCGGAAACACAAAGTAGCACCTTCAGAGGCCGCGTATTTCCTTTGGGAAACACAGGCAATGCTTTATTCGGAGGCCAGTCTGTCCATCAGGAAACACTACTTAATAAATTTTGAAAAAAAAAAATAATGAAGAAATATACAGAAAACAAAAAAAAAGTGTGTTTCCAAAACGATACACGTGGCCCCAGAAAAAGTTATATTTAAAAACATTTTCAGGTGTCCCGTGTATCTTTTAGGCACACATGAAAATTAGTGGAAAATCTTGGAAAATCACGCATTTATTTCATACCTATGTAATAGGGCTTTCAATACCGGTATTCCGGTATACCGTGATCCCGGATTATATTTTGGCTTTTTTTAATACCGGTATTGACGCCTCAATACCGTGATTACGGTATTACAGACATAATTAGTACAACCCTGAAACCCGTGCCTGAAACTTTCTTCACTAACGATGACAATACCTTCACAAAACCTCATCATCATCATTTCAGTTGAAAGACGTCTACTGCTGGACAAAGGTCTCCCTCAATTTGAGGTGGGTTGGTGATCGCTGTATGAAAGATCGCTGCAATAAATAAGAACAGTAAAGACTGATCTGAATATAAAAACACGTATTTTAATGGTTTTATTAATATCCTATTAGAACTTCCTTCAATACCGGTATTCATACCGTGATCACGGTATTGACTTTTCCAATACCGGTATTGATACCGGTATTGGAGCCATCCAGTATTTGAAAGCCCTATGTTATTAAAATAGCAGTAGAATACGAATTAGGTTAAAAAAATGCTAAGTCTAAAAAATTTAAAACCCGGTATTCGGGCGTGGTTTTCAAACCTTTTTAATAACTGGACACAAAATGTTTCAACACCTACCAGTTCTCGTACAGTAAGTAGGTACTGGATTATTATTACACTGCAGGGCCAATTCGATCTCTTACGTCTTCCAATTTTCATTAAAAATCCACGTCACCCCGCTATTTCTTACTGGGATTGACGAGTTTCTGTTTCCTACCGATGTGAATTCACGTAGGTATTACTTATTTATGCCCGTTTCAGATGAACTTAAATCTCCATTGAGGTTCAATTTAGCTTGGCAATGGCTACGACTGTTATTCCATAATTTCATCAATTATACCACACAAAAAATTA
The DNA here is from genome assembly GCA_947507805.1 of Aporophyla nigra. NCBI lineage: Eukaryota > Metazoa > Arthropoda > Insecta > Lepidoptera > Noctuidae > Aporophyla > Aporophyla nigra. The sequence continues at coordinate 6,568,111 of OX382321.1, read as the reverse complement.
TGTTCACAACTATAGGTAAGCAGTCTAGTAGACGATGACGAGAGACGCTTGCAAAGTATATGTAACATTTAACGTGGTATTTATACTTGCGTGCCATCGGGAATAATTATCATTTACTTATGCCTACGACTTTCTATCAACAGATTCTTTTGCATAGTCGCTCCATGTAAAATACTGATATTCAGCTGCATCCGGTTAGATTTGACGCTAACCCCAACATAGTTGAGAAAAAAAACTAGGCAGATTGATTGATTGGCTGCATAGTGCATAGACGACTTTGCTTTTATTTTATTTGAACAAAAGCAAAGAATATGGTCAAGTCAAAAAACAAATTTGACAATAACCTTCAAATTTTCTTTATAGGTAATCCAGAAACAGTGAGCAAGAAAAGTGCAATCAAAAATGTAGATCCAGCTGTATTAGTTATCCTAGAACCTGGAAGGGAAAAGGAGGAAAGTGAACAGGTAACTAATAGCATACGAGCGTCCATGATTGAATTGAGTAAACATCGCCACAACGTCAGGCAAATCCTACAATGTAGTAACGCTACACCAATAATGTGTCGCGGAGGCGTGGGATACGTATGCAGTTTCTGTTTCGTAGAGTTCCCAGAGGCTAAGGATCTAAAAACGCACACACTGGCAGAACATTCGTCTACACGCTTAGACCCTAGAACTGGATACTCTAAAAAAGTTAAATCTTTGTCAGAATATAACGTGAAACTAGACATCACCAACCTCGAATGCACGGAATGTGATACAGCCATAGATAGTCTCGAAGATTTACTTACCCATATACAAGAAGAGCATGACAAAGTTCTGCACACTGACATTAAAAATCATATCATACCTTTCAAATTTGAAACAGATGAACTCACTTGTTGCTTATGTCCCAGCACTTACGACAAGTTTAAAAAGCTGCACGAGCATATGAACTCGCATTTCAGGAACTACATTTGTAAGGTCTGCGATGCTGGGTTTATTACCCGAGGCGGTTACATCAGACATCGAAACACACACTTAAAAGGAAATTTCCCTTGCAGCTACTGCTCGAAGGTTTTCGACACGCTTTTGAGAAAGAGATCTCATGAGAGATGTAACCATACTCACACCGATGTGCTAAATAGATGCGGATACTGCAACAAAGGCTTTAGAGAATACCATACTAGGGAACAACACATGTCTGAAGTTCACGGCGCCAAGGCACCACAATACAAATGCAATGCTTGCGATATAATTTATGACTCCAAGCGTAAACTGAGGATCCACGTGAAAAGAGATCATTTGTTAGAGAGGAGACATAAATGTTTCACTTGTGATATGAGGTTCTTTAGTTCTCATGATGTTAAGAAGCATATGCTTACACACACTGGGGAAAGAGAGTTCCAATGCGAAATATGTCTGAAATATTATGGAAGAAAATCCACGCTAAGCAGTCACATGAGGATCCATGCTGATGATCGACGATTTGAATGTAAATTTTGTGGAATGTCCTTTATTCAAAAATGTAGCTTGCAATCGCACGTAAAGGCGAAACATCGAGGACAAACTGCTTCGTAAGAACCTGCTCTTTTGTTTGTTTATTATTTCGTAATAAATGGTAATAACATTATTTTTGTTTCTTTTTATGAATTTTTGCATTCGGCAGATAACTAGTGCCGTCTACAGAATTTAGTAAATGCACGTACATGTAATAGACGTGACAGTTCTTAAATTAAACCCCCCCCCCCCCCCCCTGGCCTGTTAGTCTGGTGGTTAGTGACCCTGACTGCAAAGACTGAGGTCGTGGGTTCGATTCCCACCCAGGACAAATCTTTGTGTGATGAGCACAATCATTTGTTCTGTGTCTGGGTGTAATTTATCTATAATATTTATGTATTTAGAAATATATAAGTATATTTATCAGTTGTCTGGTTACCATAGTACAGGCTCTGCCTAGTTTGGGATCAGATAACAGTGTGTTGGTTGTCCTAAGATGTTTAAAACCATTACATTACCAAGAGATTATGTGTGAGAGAGTTCTGCGTTCTTCTGTTTCATGGGCCTCCACTGACGCTTCATCGTGACGCGTCCATGAAATTTCACTTAAAAAGTAACTATAAGTACTCATTGTATATTCCCGCAGCCTATCCTCAAGCTAACTATATTAAGGTATATTTTAAGTTGTATCGATTGTAGTATTACCATCTATTAAGTATTCATGAATTGTCAAAATGATGTATTTCATAAAATTCCAAATAGTTAATTATTATTTGTAACAAACGGCTGTAATACATATAAATGTAATTTACGTGTAGTAAGAAAATATTACTAGAGGATGGGCAGCAGCGTTCTCTATTCATTTTACCACCGTACTGCGATCGCCAACCCGCCAGCCAAGCGTGGCGATTATGGCAAAGCCCCCCAAATTGGGGTAGGCCTAAGTCCAGCAGTGGACGTCTTCGGGCTGAAATAATGATGATGAAGAAAATATTCTGGAGAAATAACGCAAGAGTTTCCCTAAACTCTTGCGTTATTTCTCCAGAATATGTTCTTCTCATAATATCTTCTGTAGAGATATTAAGATATATATAGTTTGCATTTTTTTAAATCGATTTTCATTGTATATGATTGGAACATAAACATTATTGCATCTCATCTGAGTATTCACAAGTACATTTTGTCTTGCGATTATCTAATATTAATAAAACAGACTTAATTGAATATTTTATCTGCAACTTTTAGGGCCGTACATTATCATTTATTTCACTATTTAACCTTAAAAGCCAAGTAATTTTTCAAAACTACAAAGCATAAATTCGCCGGTTTGCACCCTAATTGTGTAACACACTATTAACCAAAATTTGAATCATTTTAAACGTTTCATATGTTCGAAAAAATTCGCTGCTTAGCAATGTAAACAACGCCATGATTGTTATGTATCTCTCAAAATTAAAGCGACTCCTACTGATAGTATATTACGCTATTACCCCTCTGATTTTCTACTGGTGCTGTTGGCTGCATCTAAGCACTTCGTTTCACGAACACTGTCCAAAGAACTAAGTTAGTCAAATTTTTGCAAGGGGTTCAGAAAATCCTTTGTGTTACTGTTTTTATTATAAAGTCATCTTTAATGTAAACATAGTATAAGTTCTTCTTTGTTTTGTAACTATTATCGAAACATAATAATGATTTATCTAAATAAATCGTAGACAATAAACCTGGATTTTATTTCAGACTCCTTATTCACTTCTCCATCATATTAATCAAAATCAAAACTCAATTATTCAAATTCGGCTGAGGATCAGCACTTTTCGAACGTCAATCCTACTAATATTATAAATGTGAAAGTTTGTGAGGATGGATGTATGTGTATATGTATGTTTGTTACCCTTTCACGAAAAAACTACTGGACGGATGTGGATGAAATTTGGCATACAGATAGTTCATAACCTGGATTAACATATAGAGTACTTTTTATCCCGGTAGTACGTTCCCACGGGATATTTTCCGACCTCCACGCGGGCGAAGCCGCTGGCTAAAGCTAGTATTACATAATACAGTCCTCCAAAACGCCCGACCTTCTCCACTTCCTAGTGCTTTAGCTGGGAGGAAGTAGCGCAACAAACTCCCCAGCAGCATTAGTTTTGAGAGTCCTGAGTAAATATTTATATTTACTCTCTTCATCTCAAATTCAATCTTTTATGGCGCCCTCTGGTAATTGGAATTCAGCAACTGAAATTGAATGGTAACTTCAACGGTTTCTGTATTAAAGCGTTCGCCTCGAGCGAGCTTGTAACGTCGCATTTCTAGTGCTTGTTTGTGATTACTTTATCTTTACATAGTATAAAACAAAGTTGCATTTCGTGTTTTGTGATTTTAAGGCGGTTTTCACCAACAGACAGAGTGATTAAAGAGGAAGATTTATATGTATAATAAGCGGGCGAAACCGCGTATTCAAAACAAATGTCCATTTTAAAGTGAAATGTTTCGATCTGCGTATTTATTGGATAACGTGTTGCTGGCCACGTTTAATGTTGTAGTGGTTAACAAAACTTAAACGAATTTGTTGCAAAGCATTTTTATGTTGCGTGAGCAATGTAGCGCAACTGTTTCTCAACTTTGTGTCTAGAGAACGGGGCTCTAAGGCCGTGTAAGTTATTGCGTCCATTGGATAATACGAGAAGAAATTGACAATAACCTAATCATTTTCTTTATAGATAAACAACAAAAAGTGGCTTCACCTACGAAAATCAAACTAGAGCTGAAAGCTGAAGAGGCTGTAGTAACTAAGGAAGAGCATTTAAAAATAAATACAGAGACAGCGGCTCGACCACGCAAAAAACGACTACTACACAAGCATCTACACAATCTGAAAATGATCCTAGAATCTACGAACGCCACGATGATACGCAAGCATGGAGATAAAGGATATTTGTGCTGCTATTGCACAGAAGCTTTCCAAGAACCCATGAATTTAAAAGTACATACTTTGTCGGAACATCAGAATGTAGAAAAATTCTATGGCAACATTAAAGCCAAGGGACCCTCTGTGTTTCTAGTTAAACTTGACATTACAAACCTGAAATGCATGCTTTGCAGCATCAATATAGACTCTCTCGAGGGTCTATTCCTCCATCTGACGGATAAGCATAATAGGAACTTCCACACTGATATACAAAATCAAATATTTCCTTTTAAGTTTAATACGAAGCAACTGAAATGCTGCCAATGTACTAACGACGTAATTTTTGCCACGTATAGCGCATTACACGAGCATATGCACAAGCACTACCGATACTTCGTTTGTGATGAATGTGATGCTGGATTCATCAATCGTATGTCTTTATCTAGTCATAGCGCCACTCACACGAAAGGAACCTTCGTCTGCCGACATTGTCCTCTCGTATTCGACAACGTGTTAAAGAGAAGAAACCATGAGATGCGTAACCATAGCCGAACTGGCAAATCAAATAGATGCAATATCTGCAATGAAGGTTTTAGCGAATACATTGATAAGGAATCACATTTGTCTACCGTTCATGGCATTACTCCAAGGAAATATAGCTGCACCGCATGTGACAGAAGCTTTCCGACTAGTAGTCTTCTCAGCGCACATGTCAGACGCTTCCATCTGATGGAGAAGAGTCACAAATGTTCAGAATGTGACAAAGCATTCTTCAGGGATTTCGACCTAAAGAATCATTTATTGGTTCACTCAGGAGCGAAAGAATTCAAATGTGAAGTCTGTTCCAAGTTCCTTGCTACGAAATCTGTTTTGAATCAGCATATGAGAATTCATAACAATGATAGACGTTTTAAATGTATAATATGTGATAAGGCGTTTGTGCAGAAACCTAGTTTGAACTGGCACATGAGAGCAAAGCACGCAGGGGCTTCAAAAACTTAATATTTTGTTTTTTCATCTGTTTCTTTGTTTATCCGTGAGTAAGGAGAGTTATGCGCATCACAATATAATGTAGAAAGACATGTTGTTTTATAATAGTGAAAGTTATATCTAGAAAATGTTTACATATATTACTATCGTTAACAATAACTTATGAGTTTTCTTCTCCTATCTTGTCCTCTGAGCCCCAAAAATTCAGCCAAAGTGATCTCTGCGCTGCCACCGTTAGCGCCATAGCAGTGAAGAAATTTTGGGCCAACAAAACAACAAACTGGCTTGCCATCTACACGACGAAGAAGACTTCCAAGTAGTTCTTACTACACTACATGAACAACTGACAAACCATTATGAACGCCTTGCAAGGCAGCGCATAGTAATACACATTTTATTTTATAACATTATATACCATAAAATTTTACCTGTGTCATTAATAAATATTTTTGAATTTGAATTAGTTATTGATTCCAATAGTACTGCCTTCAATCACAAATGCAAAACCTATGGTTTCTTAACTATTATCATCAATGGGGATATCATCAATTTGGCATTGGAATAATAGAACAGTAGAGTACGGTCGAGTTGCTACAACATTCGTCTTTTTCAAATTATTTATTTCAACTTGTTGTCACATCTTCTTTACATAGTTTCAAATAAAGTCGCATTTCATGTTTGTACGCAATGCGTACTACGCATAGATCTTTTAAACTACGCAACGGTTTTTAATTGCGGTTTTCATTAATAGACAGAGTGATACAAGAGGAAGGTTTAAATGAATAATACACGGACGAAACCGCTGGCACAAGCTAGTAAGTAATAAAGAAACAGTTACTAATAATAACCTTTTTAGTGGATTGGCCATTTTATGAAATATAAACCAAATAGTTTAATTGTTAACCCTTTCATGGGCGGTGACGTGTTCCAAGACAGCTACGAGTGGTGACAGAACGTACTACCACGTCTATTTTAATTTACTTGTTTTAAGCAGACCGTATACTCACGTTGACTCGCCATACAAAATTGTACTAACTACGTCTTTCCGCCACAATGCATGAAAATTTCAAAATTGTTCTGTTTTTTTTTTTCGACTCGACGTCTATAAACGTCTTACCATTTTGTACGAAGAATTGATGAGTCATTCTACATATAACACGTGATCGAGTACCGTCCGCGAAAGGGTTAACATTACATTTGTAATTGGGTGACCACTGAAAATCAGCGGTCCCATAACACAGCATCATGCTGAGTGGAAGCCTTGTCGCAGTCACAGCGTGAAGCTGCCGACTGTTTATGTTCTGTTTTCGTATAAATCTGTTTTGATTTTACGTTTTTTATTCATATAAAAAACGTATAATCAAAACAGATTTATTCTTATCTTTTTCTATACACTTGTTACTGTGATACATAAATCGTATATTTTTTTTCTAATTAAAAAGTCAATCAAAATCAATGTTCATCATTTCAGCCGAAAGACGTCCACTGCTGGACATAGGCTTAGCTTGGGGGAGCCCAAGCTCCGCCACTTCAACCGGTTTTGTGCTTGTTCGTGTTCATTTGCAATCAATGTTCATTTATTCAAATTAAGCTGAAGATCAGCATTTTTCGAACGTGCAAATTGCATAAGACAGGCCCCAAAAACGCCAGCCTTCACCTCTTCCTAGTGCTTTATCTAGCAAGAAGACGTAGCGCAAAAAACTCCCCAGCAGCAGAGCTGTCTGTTTAGTTTGATAAACTTGAGTCTATAAAATAGTAGGTAGACCAAGTAATTACCATAACGAGACACAGAACACAACACATGTTTTTGTACTGGACCTTACCTATGAGATATTAATATTGTCTTTTTTCGAAGATATAAAAGTCTTAGACCTTTATAAGTTTTTTTTTCCGGCAACAAGTTTTAAAATGTACCAATTACGTAAATTTAAATATCCCCACAGTTTCTTACTCCGTGCCCTGTTGCATGCACCCAAAAGCATATCGTTTTGCGTGCGTTTCACGCTTTCACAAACGGTGATTTCTCACATGGAAAATAAGTCGCTTCTCAGCAATATATTTTGCTCAATGTGCGTTTGTTATCGATGTACAGAATGCGTAGTTTACAGTCAAGTGATTTATCTTTTAACATCTTTCATAACCAAAACAAAAATACACCAAGTAGGAGTAAAGTGGAATCCTTATAATTTTCCAGCCATCTCCGCGGTACTCCATAGCGTATACCTTGATACAATTCACTTAATAACATAATTTTAAATAGTACAGACTTTCTTTCACAACTGCCAAAGCTCAAAGTCAAGTCCGATCAATGGATAGTGCATGTATGTAAAGGCCATGTTAGTTTTTGTGTCCATAGGAAGAGAAATAAAGAACTTGACAATAACATGATCATTTTCTTTATAGATAAACAAGAAAAAGTGGCTACAGCTACCATCATCAAAATAGAGCCGAAAGCTGAAGAAACTATTGTACATAAAGAAGAGCTTGTAACAATAAAACCAGAGACAGCGCCTCGACCACGTATAAAGCGACTACTGCACAAGCATCTACATAATCTGAAAATGATCCTAGAATCTTCTAACGCCACTATGATACTCAAACATGGCGATAAGGGATATTTATGTTGCTATTGCACGGAAGCTTACCAAGAACCTATGAATTTGAAAGTACACACTTTAACGGAACATCAAAATGCGGAAAAGTTCTATGGCAACATTAAAGCCAGAGGACCATCAAGGTTTTTAGTCAAACTTGACATCACGAATTTGAAATGTATGCTTTGCAGCACCAATATAGATTCTCTCGAAGATCTTTTCCTCCATCTGACACAGAAACACGATAAAAACTTCCATTCTGATATACAAAATCAAATATTTCCTTTTAAGTTCGATACGAAGCAACTGAAATGCTGCCAATGTACTAGTGACGTTGATTTCGCCACGTTCAGCGCATTACACGAGCATATGCACAAGCACTACCGATACTTCGTTTGTGATGAGTGTGATGCTGGATTCATCAATAATGATACATTAACTAGTCATAAAGTCACGCACACGAAAGGAACCTTCGTCTGCCGATATTGTCCCGTAGTATTCGACAATGTGTTCAAGAGAAGAAACCACGAGATGAGCAGCCACAAGAAACCTGGCAAATTAAATAAATGCCATTTCTGCAATGAAGCTTTTAAGGATTTTATTACAAAGGAGTTGCATCTATCAACGGTTCATGGTGTTGCTCCACGGAAACATAACTGCAATGCGTGTGATAGGAGTTTTCCTTCCAATAGTTTTCTTAGCGCACATATCAGACGCTTCCACCTAATGGAGAAAACTCACAAATGTTCAGAGTGTGACAGAGCGTTCTTCAGAGAAAGCCACCTAAAGAAACACAAGTTGAGTCACACAAAAGCTAAAAATTTCAAATGTGAAGTCTGTTCAAATCGTTTTGCCACTAAGTCTACTCTGTCCCGGCATATGAGGATCCATAACAACGATAGGCGTTTTAAATGTACAGTATGTGATCAGGCGTTTGTGCAGAAACCTAGCTTGACATGGCATATGAAGGGAAAACATGCAGATGCGTGTCCTACTTAAGAAGCAAGCTTTGAATAATATGTTCTTCCATCTTCTCCTCTTTGTTCTTCTGTTGTTCTTCATTTAGTTTTATTTGATTTGATTTTAAGTAAGTGATAACAGCCGATTGTAAGTCGCTCCGTGATAGAGTGACCGACCATCTTTACATACCGAGACCCTTGGCTTCAGAAAGCACGCTAAGCCGTTTGCCCCGGCTATTAAGTAAAATTCTGGTATTCAGCTGCACTTCACTGGAAGCGGAGTCTAAAACAGTTGGGAAAAAGCTGGGCAAATTGATTGATTAACGACCCATCACCAAGTCGTATTCTACGAATTGTGTTAATCGAACTAAATCACATTGAGCAAATATAGTTGCAGGGAAATACTTACTTTATTCTCGGTGTTAAAAACCACTGTAAACTATGACACATAATCTAACGCACGTAAAATAATATTAACTTTGAATAGCTCAAGGTATTTAAATTTAGGTAAAACATTAAAAGCCTATATTCGAAAAAAAAAATTGGTACTGTCTGCACTCAATGTATACTCATAAAGATAATAAAGATGAAGTGTTTGTTTTTGTTTGAATGCGCTAAGCTCTGGTACTACCCGTAGAAATTGTTTTTATTTTTAAAGGAAACATTCTTGTATTCATCAGTTGTATGTTTATTACTAAAGTTATTGTCTACAACCGCATTACGTTATTGAAATATATGCACCTTTAATATGAGAGAAGGTTTTTTTATTACATTTTGTATGGGCGAGAAATTCATAACTTAGCTATCAACTGGTCAAGTAAAAACTAAATCTTATCTAGCCTGGTTCGCGTAATACCATTCATACGTTGATATTAACCCCTTCTATTTTACCAATATAATTTTAAAATAACCCTAGAAGCCCGGGCATTTCCTGTGCATAATATAGCATGTCTACAGTACCTACCAAAAATTAATTGCTCGAGTCTCATCTATGGCGTATAAAGCATATGAACAGCTTTTAAACAATTCGCAAGTAGTTGTAAGTTTTAGATCGAAATATTTTAAGGAAAAGTTTAGATTAAGACAATAAAATACTATTACTATTACTAAAAGTGAATGTTGCACCTTTAAGTTCGAGTATGGTGCAATGGTGGCTCAGTGGTCGCGACTTACAAGATGTTGAATGAAGAATGAACGATGAACCAAGCAAGCATTTTAATTTGTATAAATTTTCGTCACCGCTGCTCTCAAAACGTTGAAAGAAAACATCGTGAGGAAACCGGAATGTCTCAGAATCAAAAATTCGAAAACACCTGTATAACAAAAAAAAAACCTGGTTTGAATAAAGTCGAATACCTTGATACAAACCACTTCAAATAATATTACGTTAAAAGGCATGGGTTCCCAGATATGTCCATACTATGATTTCCGATCAATCGTTTTTGCATGTATGTAAAGGAGTTTTGTGTCCATAGGAGAAGAAATGAAGAATTTGACAATAACATGATCATTTTCTTTATAGATGAACAAGAAAACGTGACTACAGCTACCACCATCAAAACAGAGTCGATAGATGAAGTTACTGTATTACCTATTGATGTCAGTATAAAAATAGAACCTGTGACGACTGGAGACTCTACGGTACCTACGGAAAAGCCTATCAAAATAAATCCAGAGAGAGCACCACGACCTGGACAAAAGCGAGTACTACTCAAGCATCTACACAATCTGGAAATAATCCTAGGTTCTTCTAACGCCACGATGATACTGAGATATGGAGATATGGGATATTTATGCTGCTATTGCTTGGAGGCCTTCCAGGAACCCATGAATTTAAAAGTACACACTTTGACGGAACATCGAAATGCAAATAAAATCTATAGCACCCTAAAAGCCAGAGGACCATCTAGATTTTTACCCAAACTTGACATAACGAACCTAAAATGCACGATATGCAGCGCCAATATAGATTCTCTCGAAGATCTCATAGTTCATCTTACAGAGAAACATGCTAAGAACTTCTACACTGATATACAAAATCAAATATTTCCTTTCAAGTTCAATACGAAGGAATTGAAATGCTGCCAATGTACTAATGACGGTATTTTTGCTACGTTCAGCGCATTGCACGAGCATATGCACAAGCACTACCGACATTTTGTTTGTGATGAGTGTGATGCTGGATTCGTCAATCTTATAACATTATCAAGACATAAAGTCACTCACAAGAAAGGGACTTTCGCCTGCCGACATTGTCCAGTCGTATTCGATAACGTATTCAAGAGAAAGAACCACGAAGTGCGAATTCACAGTAAAACTGGCAAATTAAATGTCTGTGATTTCTGTAATGAGAGTTTTAAGTATTATGTAACGAAAGAATTACATTTGAGTACGGTTCATGGCGTTGCTCCGCGCAAGTATAACTGCACCGCGTGTGAAAAGAGCTTTTCTTCAAATAGTTTACTCAGCGCACATACCAGACGCGTCCACCTGATGGAGAAGAGTCACAAATGTTCAGAGTGCGACAGAGCGTACTTCAGAGAAAGCCATCTAAGGAAACATATGCTGAGTCACGTTGGGGCTACAGATCTCAAATGTAACATCTGTTTGACGCATTATGCAAGTAAACCTAGTCTGTCGCAGCATATGAGGATTCACAAAGATAAGCAATTGAAATGTAAAGCCTAGCATAGAATAAAGCACGCAGATGCGTAGATGACGGCGTCTTTTTACAACCTGCTTAAACAATTTGCTTATTAAGTAGAACAAGTATCTAGTATGTACACCCAATGAAGTAGATAACCTTCTGCAAACACAATTCCTGGGAAACGACTTTTAATTTTCGTTTAATAATTCGCTATACCTATACGTTGGAACTCAACACACGCATAAAATTGTACTTATAGGTACATGCAACTGTACAGGGATTTTTAAAAATGGAGTGTTTTAAGTTATGCTATAATGTAAAAACGTCAAATTGACCTTCAATATCTTCGTAACCAGTTGATTCCCAGGTATAGTCCAAAAAAATCCGGGGAAGACAAGTGACTCAGCTTCGTTATTTGTATCTTTATCCCCGTTAAAGTGGTCTTACATCTGTTGTTTTTTATTTTTTTTTATTTAGTATGCGTAGAATTTATAAGTTTAACTTTTTTAGTTTGCTGGTTGTAGAAGGACCTTTCGCCATTCCGTTATCTATGAATTCTGTTCACCGACCTAGCCTAACAATGGGAAAAATAATAATTGAGGGGAAGTTAGTTTAATTTTTGTTTGTTTTCTTTTTTCTTTAGGTGGGCATTTGTTAGCGTTCATTTTACATTACTTACCTTTATAGATATAAGACTAAGTTTTCTGTAGAATAAAATAAATAAAGAATAAAAATCTTGTTTTATTCTTGCTGTCAACGGTAAAAGAGATGCGGAGCTTAAAGTTTGTATTTAAAACTTATTTAGTGAAAAGAACTTTAAAAAATAGATCGAAACGTTGGCCTACAATATCTACATAACAAAGTGGTTCCCAAATGTGGTCCAGGACAAAAATATATCATAATGACGTGTATATAGCTCCCGACTTCGTAAAGCATATTACATCCTGTAAACCATGAACAGGATTTACCTACGTAATAGGTAGCGCGTCTTCTCGAAAAATGTTTTGTGTATAGAAAGGGGGTGACTACCGAGATGACGATTAATCGAAAATTGTGGAAAAAAGAGAAATGGTGCGCCGACCACAAGTAAATTGGGATAATGATCATGCATGATCAATGATGTTTTATGAAAATTGCCTATTTTCTAGCTGGCTGTATATATTATCAGCCTTTTAAATACCCACTGATGGGACACAGACCTCTATGTTGTCATAATTTATCAGTGGGCAGGCAGCGTAAGGCACATGCAAATTGGAACCACTTTAAACGTTTTGGAATCAAACGTAAATAAGAAAAAATACATTCATCGTTAACTGATCATCATCATCATCATTTCAGCCGTAAGACGTCCACTGCTGGACTTAGGCCTCCCTCAATTTGGGGGGCTTTGCCATAATCGCCACACTTGGCAGGCGGGTTGGCGATCGCAGTATGGTGGTAAAATGCATAAAGAACGCTGCTGCCCATTCTCTAGTAAGTCCCTTAGTCGCCTTTTACGACACCCACAGGAAGAAATGGGGTGGTGTTATTCTTTACGTCCGGCACCACACGGTACCGTCCGGCAACCATTCGGTTAACTGATATCCTACTAAATATTAAAATGTGTATGTTTGGATGGTTAGAAGTTTTGATGTGTGTCAATCACGCAAAAAGGCTGATAGATTTGAAAAAAATTTGGCACACAGGTAGAACACATAAGATACTTTTTATCCCGGTAGTAGGTACCTACGTTCCCGTGGGATAAATTTCGACCTCCACGCGGGAAATGCCGTTGGCAATAGCTAATTGTTTAATATTCGCGCTAGTGAGTCTTTGTTTAAAGCCTTACTAAAATAAACTGATTGTTAAATGACTAAGCTTTCATGCCATGGCGGTTATTGTATTGATAGGTAAAGAATTTATAATGCTAACTAACGAGCTGGTCTTGTATCGTACGGGTGCAAACTACTGATTTGGTATCAAATCGCAATTACAAGGTTTCAGCCCTATATCTAAGTTACTAAATTCTAGTTTTGACCCGCTGCTTCGCCCGCGTGGAGTTCGCGAAATATCCCATGAGAACACAAAACAGGGATAAAAAGTATAATATAATTCCCATTCATTCATTACCTCTAAATCAAAGAGGGAAAGGAGACAAGACAATCATCTCCATAGGAGGTGACCCCCGTGGAGACAAAACTCATACTAACGATCCCTGCATACAATACAGTACAAATTATTTATTTTTCTCACCGCAGTATTTAAAAGTTTCCAGGTTCATATTATTTAGTATTAAGCTATTAATCCACATTACAATATTGTGGGATGCTGCTGCCTAAGCTAGACCAAAACCTGTGTTTAGGACACCAGGTCTCCACCCCTAGTAACAATGTCTGGGAATACTAAAACGTTACACCATATAATTATCTTACGGCAAGTACTAGTGAGAGTGCATGGTGATGATATACAACTAGTCAATGACGATACTATTCCTAAACACGTGAAATTAGTCTAATTAGAGAACTATACTGAAAAGATACTTAGGCTATGTAACGGTAATCGGGATTTAGACAAAGATGTAAACCTAACCCAAGTCATGGGCTCCTTGTGTACCAAATTTCATCGTTAAGACGTGAAAAGGTAACATATAGACAGTTACTTGCGAATCTGTAATATTAGCATGCACCGCAAACCTTCCGGAATAAACGCTCTAAATAATGGTAATAAAAACTACATTAAATTCTACTTAGTCTGGCCATAAATACTGTTACAGTTAAAAGTAAAAAAGATATTACATTTGAATTTGGAATCTGTCATTTTTATACGATTTTTCATTGAGTTTTCTAATTTTGGCGCCAATATATTGTACAATATTTTGCAATATTAAAATGGAGTGGGGTGATAAAGAGAACCGAATCGTTGTGATTGCATTACACAAAGTTGGTATGGAGCCAAATGCAATTTTTAAAACTCTCCATACGCTTAGTATTAGTCAAATGTTTGTGTACCGGGTTATTAATGGGTACAATGAGACCTCCTCTGTTTGTGAAAGAAAAAGATCTGGCCGTCCACGTAGTGTTCGTACGAAAAAGGTGGTCAAAGCAGTAAGGGAAAGAATTCGAAGAAATCCTGTCCGAAAGCAAAAAATTTTATCTCGGGAGATGAAGATAGCACCCAGAACCATGTCGCGTATTTTAAAAGATGACTTAGGACTTGCAGCCTATAAGAAATGCACTGGTCATTTTTTATAATTTAAAAATGAATAGGGTGGTAAAATCGAAATAACGACTGAAGCGGTACGCAAAGAGAGGTCACAGAACAATTTTGTTTACGGATGAGAAAATCTTTACAATTGAGCAACATTTTCACAAACAAAATGACCGTATTTATGCTCAAAGCTCTAAGGAAGCTTCCCAATTAGTCGACAGAGTGCAACGTAGGCATTATCCAGTGATGGTTTGGTGGAGTATGGAAAGAGTGCGTGCTTCTATTGATAACCTCAACGTTTAAAGGAACTGAGGATTGCAGCCAATGGAGACCACTTCGAATAAGCTTTTTATATTTTAAATTGTTTTATATTTATGTATTAAACTAACACACTGTAAAAGTAATAAATATTATATGCAATAAAAAAAATTTTTTTCTTTGTGACAATATTTATGGCAAGACTAGGTATTTTGTAATTGGAAAACTAAGCACTTACGTGAAGAGATATGAAAAGTAACTTTGTTTTATACTATTTATAGATGAGCGAAGAACTTGACAATAACCGAATGATTTTCTTTATAGATGAACAAGAAACAGTGACGACAACTACGAAAATCAAAATAGAGCTGAAACCTGAAGACACTGTACTACCTAAAGAAGAGCATATAAAAATAAAACCAGAGAAAGCGCCTAGACCACGCATAAAACCACGACTACACAAGCATCTACACAATCTGAAAGTAATCCTAGATTCTTCTAACGCCACGATGATACTCAAACATGGAGATAACGGATATTTGTGCTGCTATTGCCCGGAAGGTTTCGAAGATCCCATGAATTTGAAAGTACACACCTTAACGGAACATCCAAATGTTGAAAAGTTCTATGGCAACATTACAATTAACGGACCATCCAGTTTCTTAGTCAAACTTGACATCACGAACCTGAAATGCATGATCTGCAGCACCAATATTGATTCTCTCGAAGATCTTTTCATACATTTGACAGAAATACATAGTAAGAACTTTCACACTGATATAAAAAATCAAATATTTCCTTTCAAGTTCAACACGAAGCAACTGAAATGCTATCACTGTACTAGCGACGTCGTTTTCGCCACATTCAGCTCATTACACGAACATATGCACAAGCACTACCGATACTTTATTTGTAAGGAGTGTGATGCCGGATTCATCAATAACAAATCATTATGCAGACATAGCGTTACTCACGTCAAAAGGATCTTCGTCTGCCGACATTGTCCCTTTAAATTCGACAGCGAGGCTCAGAGAAAAAACCACGAGATACACAGCCACACTCAGACTGGTGAATCAGAAGAAGATTTTAAAGAATGTAAGCCGATTGAATTGCCTCCGTCTACGGTTCATCGCATTACTACCCGGGAATTTAACTGCGCTGAATGTGACCGAAGCTTTCTTAACTATAGTTGTCTTAACGTACATATCAGACGGTTCCACCTAATGGAAAAACGGCACAAATGTTTAGAGTGCAACAGAGCGTTTTTCCGGAATGGCGACCTAAAGAAACATATGTTGATTCATACAGGAACTAAAGATTTTAAATGTGAGGTCTGTACGAAGAATTTTGCCAAGAAATTCACTCTAACTCAGCATATGAGGATCCATGAGAACGATAGGCGTTATACATGTTCAGTGTGTAATAAGGGGTTTGTGCAAAAACCTAGCTTAGCCTGGCATATGAGGGCAAAGCATGCAGATGCTGATTTTTCAACGGAATAATCTGTTTCTTGTTCGCATCTGTAAGTAAAGAACATAATAATTTTGTAGCGTAACGGTTTTCTGATTTCCGCTCGAATTAAATTTAAGTTGCTGAAATTTCGTCCTCTTCGTCTAGTTTAGTGTCGTTTTAAGATTTGTGGTAATGTATTCTACTTAATAGGTTTAAATACTTGGTTCTCTAAAAAACTAAGAGCCACTTACATGAGATTATAAGATAACAGAATGTAATACACTTATTCTAGGTAACGCTCACCAATGCAAATGCTAATTACGCTTACAATTATTTTTCGGGTTACACGTTCAACGGTTTTATTTGCAACTAGTAAGTTTGACATTGTTAGTGAGTGTTTTCAATGATATAATTTGCTAGTTTTGATTTAAAACCGCTGAAAGAGAAATTTAAAGTTTAGTGTAGTTTTAGAATATGTGGTAATTTCTTCTTCTGAAAAATTTGTGTCGTGTCAAGATTTGTGGGAGTATTTTTTGAATAATGCTCTTTACGTGGTTTCTGCCTACCCCCATGGGAAAAAGGCGTGATTCTATGTATGTATGTATGTAATGCTCTTTACTTGGAAGTGATATAATGGGATGATGGCTGGTTTGAGGTTAAATTTCTTCTGTACCGTAGTAATAGCTACCAAACTTATGATTTTGTTGTATTTACAAAAGTCAAGTTATTTAAGGTATATCTTGAAGGTAGTTAGCATATTTTCTTCATTCATTACCAGCCTCTGCCAGCGTCTGCGCCCGCGTGAAGGTCAGATAATCCCACGGAAACGTACTGTAAGGATCAGTATCAAAATCCTACCATAATCCAGGGCTGGTCTATCCGTGTGCCAATAACATGACACGTGATTGAATAACAAACTTTCACATTTCAAATATTAGTAGGATAAATGTTCACGAAAATTTTAAAATTCCGGAATCCTGGGGCATGTCTATGCATAGCATTTGAGAGCCTGAAATATTTCTTTCGAATCCGATCGATGGATATAACTAATAGTTGGTACGTATACCCATATTGATGTTGAAAAGCCTTTATGTTTTTTACATAAAGGCTTTTCTCTGATCCGGCGACGTAATCATTGAATTACTTAAAGCAAAAATAATTGCTAGGGCGTAATGTGGAAATGGAATTGGTCTGGACACATCTGCCGTATGTCAGACGATCAGTGGGCCAAACTTACGACCCAATGGGTCCCGCTTAAGGGCAAGAGACATCGCGACAGGCCCAGACGGAGATGGCGGGATGAGCTGGACTCTTTTAATAAAGACTGGTCCTTGGCAGCTCTGGACAGAGAGACGTGGAAAGAGAGTAGGGAGGCCTTCGCCCAGCAGTGGGACAGCAATGGCTAATAAAAAATCTAAAAAATTATGTAACGCATGCTAAACGTTATGCTTCAAAATCAAAAGTAATTTATTCAAAATTACATTACAGTCCAAATTACATAAGACATTCCCCCAAAACACAATACTCTCTGGCAGCATTCAACGGTATAGGGACCGTGCGTGGGAGTATTTAAACTAAATTATTAAAAGTTTTGTTATAAGTTGCACTTAAAACTGGTTTTCCCAAACATTTCTGAAGAAACCTTCAATATCTTCGTAACCAGAAAGTTCTCAGGTATGGTCGTCCTAACGACTATCATAATAACGTGAAGAACAAATATCTCTCGGTTTCGTTTTGTGTATTAAAAAAATTTAAAAATAAAAACTTTTTTACAAAAAAAAAAAACAACCGGCTGCCTTAAAAACACTACAAAGTGAAAAATAACTTTAATTTCGGAAGTCGGTGTCTTAGGATCTGTATTTATGGTTTTTTTGCCACCGACTTCCGAAATTAAAGTTATTTTTCACTTTGTAGTGTTTTTAGGAACTCGGTTGTTTTTTTTTTTTTTGTAAAAAGGTTTTTATTTTTAAATTTTTAGTTGTGATATCCACCCCGCAATAATTCCAAACAAACAATGCATATTTATGCGATAGCAGAAATCGCGGTTGATTTGCTATCATTTTTTAAAGAGTTCCGGTGTCTCTCTCTGGAACTCATCATCAGATCTATATGAAATTTATATGGGACCATTTCGGAATAAACCCCTTTCAAACAAAAAAAGAATTTTACAAATCCGTCTATATATGACTGAGTTATGGCCATAAAAAAAAATATAGACATCCGAATTGAGAACCTCCTCCTTTTTGAAGTCGGTTAAAAATACACATATCGAAACCGAGAGACCCCTTTTATTTGACATTCTGCTAGGACACGGGCCTCATTCTAAAACAGCCCGTCCCTTACTGCCCTCTACCAGCGATGCCCTAAGCCGAGGTCAGTACCCCACAGGGGGTGCCCTTAGCGAGTAGTCGCTCTAGTTTTAAGTTTTTAAGCCCTAGCTAGAGGCCATAATTTATTTAGGTAGCCAAAGGCAGGTCCGATTAGCTGATAACCCTCAAAAGTTGACCTGTGAGATTTTATTCCCAAAATAAAAGGACACACGTATGTACCATAAGACTTGATTATTTTAAATAAGAAAGTATAAATTTACTTTCGATTGTCAATTGTTGTCTTTCAATGCAAAATTACACGCGCCTTATATTAAATATACTTTCTTATACTATGTATTTTACCTTATAATACATATACAACGTGTTTCTATTGATATCTCATAAGTCTAGGGTATTAACAACGTGTGACTAGAACAAATAATCAAGTGGCATATGTTTTTTTTAAACGATGTAGTGGTTTTTTTTTTCTTGAATACTGGTGTAAGTTTCTTTGATAAGTACGAGTAAATTAAAGTTTTCATTTAAACAAAAATTAAATTTAACACGCTAACTACCATGTCGAACTATGCGTCCAACACTTTTTAATCAATAATCGACTTAAAGTCAAATTACACTAAGTACATTTTTGACTTTTTCTGATTTTACCCATGGCAGTTAAAGTGTTAAAGTTAAGAAAATGCGACGTTATCATATTTCACGTCAGACTTTTTTACATAAATAATCGTGACGTCGAATAATTTTGTATGAAAAACTAAAGTGAAAAAAAGGAATCATATATGCCAGTTGATTCTATGACATAGTCTCGTTAATACCCTAAAGTAATAGGATATTAAAAGGAACACCTTGTATACTTACCTTCTAAGAGACAAATCTATTGTAACTTAATTATCTCATTAGAAATTTTAGTAGTAACATTGGTATTCGAGAGACCTGACTTAAATTTAATCAACTATTAACTTTAATTGAATAGTATAAACTAGAAATCTGTCAGTGAAAAATATGACTGTTTTAAACATTTGATTCGTGTTGAGTTGATAAAAGCTGGCAATGGTAATTATAGATGGCGTAACTGTAGCTTGTCCCCGACAGTCCGCAATAAAATGACATTTCGTCTATTCATTCCATTTTGTCTTCATTCATGATTTTGGTTTGATTCAATTTTCTCTTTATTTTCAATAATTTCGAAATATTCAATCAAGTATTTGACGTAGTTAATGTTAGAATTCATAAACTTAAATAAAACCCGCGCCATCACTTTTTTCAAAATGTTTCCGAGATAACCTCGAACTCTATTGAATTAAATTACACACAGACCGGCGCGACTCGCCTTTAGTAGGTAGATCAATTTCCGTGAAGTGATCATAGAAATTGTCCCATAAGTTTCGCATTGCGGCTATATGCTGGATGGAGCCTCATCGTAAAGCCACAATCTTTTAATATTAGCGTCTTTAGGAAAATAGTGGACTTCAATTTTAGAGTATTTACATAATTCAACACACCGAAATACCTTGGTGTTATAATGGATGAATCACTTTCGTTCAAAAAACACATAGAAGCCTTAAATACCAGAATTCGCAAGTTGATATTTGTTTTTAAAAAGTTACGCCATATTGCTGACCCAAAAATAATTAGACAAGTTTACTTTGCTCTATGCCAATCGATATTAACTTACTGTATTACCACATGGGGTGGAGCGGGTAAAACATTATTATTAACTATCGAGAGATCTCAGAGAGCGATACTCAAAGTCTCTACTTCCCGCCCTTTCCTTTTCCCTACTAACCTACTATACAAATCTTGTGAAGTATTAACAGTTCGACAGCTATTTATAATGGGCATTGTATTAAAACAACACGCAGCTCTACCCTACAGCACTGAATTTACTAATAAAAGACGTAAAGATATAGTCTGTCCACAAAATAGAACAAAACATGCTTTTATATCCAAATTTTATCTGTACCTCGGCCCTCTCCTCTATAATAGATAAACTCTATAGCAAACATTTTTTCACTGAACTATGCAAATTGTAAGAGAACTCTCGAATGACGCTCTCCAAAGTATGTCTTACGAAGAAACAGAGAATTTACTAACTGTGTTAAAGTAAGTATTCACCTACGTTAAGTATTTAATTCTATAAAATTTCAGAAACTATTTTATAAGCTACTCAACATTTATACAATAATTTGTCTATTCACAACTTTTGGTTATTTATTTATTTTATAAGACTATTTAGGCTCTTCTTGCCTGAAACACAGGATTACCTAGTTCAGGCACGTAAATATTAGAATATAATTTACATATAAGCAAACTGTACATATTTTTTTAACACCCTTGCTCGTAAAGCTGATGTAATTCCACCGGTTTTAAATATGTAAAGCGGGTCATAAAAAACGCGTGTGTTATCAAAGCAAATAGTTAAGTTATAGTCCATACAAATTCCATAACAGTATTATTTACCATTTCAAATATGGAACTAATCGCCGCCGCACGATTCCAGCTAGTGAGCAGCGCGCTGTTGCTATTCAAATTTCGAACTAATCGCCGCGCGGCGCCAGTCAGTAGGCAGCGATAGCGCGTTGTTAAAATGGCGGGAAAGCAACAGTGTGCATTCACAGATTGAGTTTATTTAAATGTTTTTTTTTTTCTGTTTCCTCGCAAGTGTGTTAAAAAACGTCGTACGATATACGTGCGTATTGGTTATAACATGCTCGGCTCAATTACGCCCTCGCCTTCGGCTCGGGCTGAAATTCCGCCTCGCATGTTATAACCATCATAACGCACTAATATCGTAATGTACTATTAAGCCTTTTATTTTTTGAATAAATATTATGTTATGTTATGTATGTATGTTATAATAATGCGTCAGTTTCGCAATAATAAAACCACGCCTTAAATTAGTAGCTTGCAACTGCGCCATTATTACAGAAGCCTTCCCTGTTTAACTTTCTCATTAACTGGTATTTCTAAGTACCTCTCTGAATGCGGCCGCAAGTAACAAAAGATTAATTAAAGCTAAGATACCATTTTGTGATTTTACGATATAACCCGCGCAGATAGAGAATAGATCTGAAAATGGCGGCAAGTACGCATGGTACGGTTGGCAAAACAAGTTCTCAAACATCGAATTTTATTTTTTATTGACTTTTTTGTTATAAATTATTCTTTTTTAATATTATTAATTATTAAACTATTATTATAGTAGAAATAATGTCAAAAAATATTAATAAAATAAATAAGGAGCAAGGGTACATATGACACTGGATTTGTGGTAGGACACTGCATACTGTGGCAGGATGCATTATCCATGACGAGAATGGAGTTTTTAGGCAAATTTGGTATTAGTTTTTCTGTTTTTCAAACGTAACGCAAACAAATAACAATCAACTCAACAAAAACAACAATGAATATCAACGAAAATAACGGAACGAATTTAACAATAACTCGGAGTGCATCAAGTAGCGTGGAAAGCGAATCCTGACTGACTATTTTTTTGTAGCGCGTATTTCACTGTGTGAGTATAGACAGCGATAGAGAGTGAGCGAGAACGCATGCGAGCGGACGCCATTTTCAGATCTATTTTCTATCTGCGCGGGTTATACTGTTATTTTAACTAGTACTGATATCTTATTTCAGTCGATGGATTTCATTGCAACTGACGAAATTACTTTGTAAAACATCTGTCATTTTGTGTTTACCGACTTTGACGCCGCGCGCCGCTACCAGTAGATTGTAGCATGACCAATTCTATCTCTATTCTACCAAGAATTCTTTCTATTCAACTCGACATCTCTTCGGCCCGAGCACGGGGAGACAGTTTTTCTTTCAATAGCAAGAGAGTGGTAAATAATATAATTAAGGTGGATCCGCTTAGGACTTTTTCATTAAATAGTCATACACTGGGAATAAACGATCTTAGAGTATTGTATTGATGATTATAATTAATATAATCCTGTAAAAAAATGTATCTCCAACTGAAACTCAGACTTAAAAGTAGAGAAAAATTAGTCGCCATGCTCGACATCGTAGGATTTTGTCGACTGAAGATTAGAAATATTTCCTCTCTTCAGTTTTAACATCGCCGTGCTTAAGACGATAGAAATCTTTCTACAGTCTGTCATTTTGTCTATTCTTCCGTCGACAAAACTCGTTTCTATGGTGGTCATGCTACGCGTGCTGGCCACATAATCTTGTGAGACTACAAGGTGTCATTGAAGTATCTTCACGTACACACACACACATACGTGTATATGTGACGTGACTGAAAAGCTCTTCATCGGAGCCAGCACTGCCTCTGTGACAGTCTTGAGTCACGCATTTTATCACGGTTTTTGTTCCCAAACCAATAAAAATGTCTGAATCAAGCCTATCACAATAGGCCGTGTTTGTACCGCAGAGATTCACAAATATTGGCATGAAATAAACCTTTACATTTATTTATAAAGGCACTAGACCCCCACGGGGCGATGGTATAAAACTTTATGGTATTGTTACCAAATAATCGCAAAATTCTGTTTAATATTTTTATTGTTAAACTAGCTTCTGTCTGCGACTTCGTTCGCGTCTAATTTTTGCTCCTCTGACCTGTCCCGTCGCATCGAATTGTCTGCCAGTTTTCGTCCATTTTTCGTTGCTGCTCCGCTCCATTTGATCGTAACGTGATGTTATATAGCCTATAGCCTTCCTCAATAAATAGGCTACCCAACACAAAAAAGAGTTTTTCAATTCAGACCAGAAGTTCCTGAGATTACCGCGTTCAACCAAACAAATAAATTCTTCAGCTTTATAACATTAAGTATAGATACTAAGGCGAACACGAATGTCCCACAGCTATAATGTTAGTTGTTAGTAATTATGTTAATATAGGTACGCAATGTAATGTAGATTACATGAAACAATGATCACTCTGTATATTTAAGTAACTTAACAACTACACGTGTAGCGTATGTATGTGTGGTGAAAATATGAACTTGTAATTTTTTTGATTAGTAGCATGATTTTGTTTAAACTGTCCAAAATAAATGAGTAAATTAAACATATTGTTTTATTTCAATATCCTTGTTAAAAATGACGGTGAATTTGATAGGTAATCAAAACATACATACTCAACCTTTTAATGTACAAAATAATAATTTTGGTAGAAGTTAATGAAGATGTAGTGACGGAAAATTAGAAGACTATGCTTAGACGGTTTGGTCATGTTGAGAGGATGGCTTATAAAAGGTATTTACAAGGCAGATGTGAGTGGAAACCCCGGGAGAGGACAGCTCTAGGAGGACATATAAATTGTGACCTTATTGGTGATGTTCTTCAGAAAGGTCAGGTGCGTAGTATCGCAACCGGCGTGCGTGTATGAGCTGATGTTTGAACATAAACGAGGCAAAAGGAGTACCTATATAAGAATAGTAACAGGTGGCGTTCTGTAGTTTCTACCTAACCCATGCGAAAAAGTCCAGAGTTTATGTATTAGATAAAGCTAACTTTGGTTCGTGATTTTGATTTTTTAAAATATAACGTACCTACGCTGACAAATCTCTAACTATCCCTTATCATAAACAGTACCTGGAAGCCCGAGCTTTGCTCGGTATTATATTTTTTTTTTTGTTCGCAGTTATATTTAAATACAAATTACATGTTGTTATTTTTCTTCCCATAAAAAAAAATAAACAGAAGTTTATGTTTAAGTTGATTATCGATAAAGTTGATTATTGAAAACACGAATAAAACGACATTTTCTTAAAATAATCCTAGCTAGATCGATTTATCTCCCCCGAAACCCCTGTATACTAAATTTCATGAAAATCGTTGAAACCGTTTTCGAGATTCAGATTATATATACCTATACAGGATCAGTTTTTATCCAGTGCGCAAACTGTAACCATGAATTCAGCATATCATTTTAGACCCCCCAGCGTAGAAATTTTAAGTTGGTTTAAAAAAAATACCGGTGTTTCATAGAAAAATGCAATACCTACGGGGTCAAAATGTATGGAACAGCAGATTTGTTTTTGTATAACCGACAATTTTTTTTTACGCTGGGGTGTCTAGAATGATACGCTGAATTCATGGTTACAGTTTGCACACTGGATAAAAACTTATCCTATATATATATACAAGAATTACTCGTTTAAAGATATGAGATTATTAGCAATATGCAAGTTTTAGTATACGCAGAACGAGCCTATTAAATTGTATATTTTAAAACAAAATCATAATCTTCTAGTTTTATCCCAAGTATGTTCTGGTCGGCTTCCAGTGTAACAAGATGTAACTAAATATATATGTTTTGCGTGTAACGACTGCCTCTCTGACTCCACAACACAATCGAACTCAGGGTAACATGATACCCCTTGGTAAGAATGTGCATACTTAAATTACATACCACACATAACATAACAATTGAATGCATTTCCTTCCATTTTGACAGTTCAGCGACGTCCATTGCGTTATTTACGTTGTTGAACAGATGAATTTTTTACACCTGAAGCAATGGATTGAAGCTCCAAAACCCTCGTATTGTAATTGAAATTTTGATGCGTAATTAGTTTGCTGGTCATCTGAGTTTCGGCTTATGAATCCATAACGGCTGTCAGAAACCTAGCAATATCAGCCGGGCCCAATGGTTTAAAATACTTCAAGATGATCATGATAATTATAATCATAATTTTCAGCATTTTACCTTGCAACATATTTTAGCTAAATAACCGAACACTTATATCCTAATTTATCACCTGAATGATTTATACTTTTCTTTGTAGGTGGTCAACAAAGTACTGTTGTGAAAAAAGAAACGAACGCCAAGGAGTTTACGGAAAATAAACATGAAATTAAGGATGAAAATGAAGATGAAATTAAGAATGAAAATAAAGATGATCATAAAGATGAAAATAAAGATAAAAATAAACATGAAAATATGGATGAAAATAAAGAAGAAAATATGGATGAAAGTGAAGATGAAAATATGGATGAAAATAAAGATGCAAAAAAAGTTACAATAGCATCAAAAACGGAATTGAAGAAACATCGAAAGAACATTAAAGAAGTTCTTCTTAATTCTAACGCTACACCTACAAGACGGTACGGAGGAATCGGGTACACGTGCTGCTACTGTCCAGACCAGTTCGAACAGCCTGCAGATCTTAAGAAACATACTCTAGAGAACCACAAAAATATCTCCGAAGCAAACTTTATGAAGAACATGAACATGTCCGAATATATCGTCAAGTTAGACATAACTGCATTGAAATGCAAACTTTGCGACGCTAATATGGATACTCTAGATAACCTAATAATCCATCTTCAAAAAGAACATGATAAAAAATTCGACATGGACCATTTAAACCATATCTTCCCTTTCAAATTCAGCAATGATTTATTGGTCTGCACTATTTGCTCGCACACTTTTGATAAGTTTCGGACACTTGTTAAACATATGCATATTCATTACAGGAATTACATTTGCACCGTTTGCGACACCGGATTCGCGAACAGAAACTCATTAACACAACATTCAGTGAATCACAAAACAGGGGCATTTGTTTGTGATTATTGTCCAAAATCCTATCCTACTGTAGTTAAAAAACGAATGCACGAAAGAACATCTCACACACACGTCCATGCTACGTATAAATGCGGTTATTGCAAGGAAACCTTCAAAGATCATGGTAAAAAGGAAGCTCATGTAACTTCTGAACATGGTGTGGTTTCATTGAAGACTAAATGTCAAGCTTGCAATAAAGTATTTCCTAATAGGAAGAAACTAAACACACACGTAAAAAGAGACCATCTAATGGAGAGGCCACATAAATGTAAGGAGTGTGACATGGCTTTTTATTCTACGACAGGGCTAAAAAGTCACATGATCAAGCATACGGGGTTGAAGGAATTTCAGTGCTCAGTTTGTGAGAAGAAATATGGAAGGAAGAAGACACTGAATGTTCATATGCAGACGCATTCTGACGACAAGAGGTTCAAATGTGAAAAGTGTGGGCAGACATTTACGCAGAAAAGCAGTTGGAGAGTTCACATGAGATCCAAACATGAAGAAATTGTTTAACATTGTTTTGCGATTGAAATGAATTGATTTGATAATTGATTGCTTCGTGAATTTTTTTGGCATAGATTAGTGATTTTTTGACTGGCCTGTTAGTCTAGTGGTTAGTGACCCTGACAGACGGAGGTCGTGGGTTCGATTCCCATCCAGGAGAGATCTTTGTGTGATGAGCAAAATTATTTGTTATGTGTGTATCTTTGGGTGTAACTTATCTATAATATGTGTATTTAGAAATATACAACATGTAACGTAATTAACGCACACCCTCTTAAGGGGTCATTGTACTCATAATTATGAACAACTTTTACTACGGGACCAAACCTGACATCGCGAAAAAAAAATCAGCTGTTTCATACATTTTGGTCGAGAAGGAATTGAACTTTTGAATGAAACCGGTTTTTTTTTCGCGATTTCAGGTTTGGTCCCATAGTAAAAGTTGTTCATAATTATGAGTACAATGACCCCTTAAGAGGGTGTGCGTTAATTACGTTACATATTGTATAAGTATATTTATCAGTTGTCTGGTTACCATAGTACAGGCTCTGCCTAGTTTGGGATCAGATAACGGTGTGTTGGTTGTCCTAAGATATTAGATATTATTGTGATTGGGAAATTAAGTCCCAGCAAAGTGTTCATTGATTTACTTAATAATATTTTGTGGTTTATTAAATAACTTAGATAATTTGAAGAACTCGAGTTTTATTTGTATACTGAAGATGCTGACGTACAATGCATGCTTTCTGCCCCCTAGTTGCATAACACGGTATTAATCAGAATCAGAATTATTTTGAAGGTTATTTCTAATACATTTTCACATGATTTTGAAAAAAACGCCTGCTTAGCAACGTAAACAACGCCATAAATGTTCTGGAACTGTCAAAATGAAAGTGATTCGTATTGAAAGTGTGTTAAGTATTACCCGTCTGCTTCTTTAGGGTCTTGATCAGTGACAGTATTAATGACAGTACTGATGACAAACATGAGGTAAGTTAACGATTTTATTCTGTTGAGCACAAAATGTTTCACTTTAAGTTCTAAAAAAAAGGTTGAGTAGGGTAGTCTACTATTATTTCCCTCCAAATATTTTTTTCGGCTGTTATTAGCATCCGACCAAATTTCGTTTTCGATTTTTGGCAATTTTTGTTTTCAGCCGAAGCAATTTAGCATGTAACGGCAAATTAATATTTTTAATTCAATTATCCAAACAAAATTATAATCATAATAGAATAATTTCATAAACACGTGTATTTTGTAAAATATTTTTCAGCGATTTTATTTGAATTTAATTTTAATATATCACAGGGTATTAGAGAATGGGCAGCAGCGTTCTCTATGCATTTTACCACCATACTGCGATCGCCAACCCGCCTTCCAAGCGTGGCGATTATGGCAAAGCCCCCCAAATTGGGGGAGGCCTAAGTCCAGCAGTGGACGTCTTACGGCTGAAATGATGATGATGATGATGACAGGGTATTTTGTGGTAAAATTTAACACAGTACTCCATAACAAATAATTTATTGAATAAACAAGTGAACGTAAAGAGTACATTTAGCCAAAAGTAGTACATATTTATAGTGCCTAAAGATAAACTATTTCTAAAATGCGATACCGTAAATGCATCAAATAAAGTCGTACTTTTCTTTATAGGTCAACCTCAAGCAGAAACTGTCGCAATTAAAATAGAAGACGACCAACCAGCTGCCGTCAAGAAAGGAGAAATTACACAACTGAAAATTGCTGGTATAATTGAGGAAAACCCAGCAATATCGTCCTATACATCTCCTAAAGTGACTAGAGGATATAATGCGGAAATTAACAAGCATAAAACTAATGTTATAGAAATTATGCGTTGGTCCAACGCTACACCAATAAAAAAATGGACAGATCTAGGTTACATGTGTTGTCACTGTGATGACCAATACTTAGAGCCATCAGACCTCAAGACACACACCCTAGAAACCCACAAGGAGGTTACCAAAGCCAATTTCATAAAAAACATGAGCATGTACAATTACGTTATCAAATTAGACATCACTGATTTGCAGTGCAAGACATGTAATAAATTTATCGACACTACTGAAGAATTAATGGATCACTTGAAGACTGAACACAAGAAAATTATACATAGTGACATCAAAAATCACATAGTCCCGTTCAAGTTTAACTCAAAAGGTCTCGAATGTTTCATTTGCAAGAACGTTTTCAACAAATTCAAATTATTAGGGATACATATGAATGTACACTATAGGAACTATGTATGTGATATCTGTGATGCCGGGTACGTTAATTACTGTAGGCTTAAGCTACATAAAGCCATACACAAAACTGGAAATGTGACCTGTTCATCTTGCTCTATGAAGTTCGATACATTGGCCAAGCGAAACCTGCATGTAAAGGCTAAACATGCCAATATTGTTCGTCACAAATGTGGGTACTGTCAGGAAAGGTTCAGCGATTATAGGAAGAAGGAAGCTCATCTGATATCTGTACATGGACTGAAAACTGAAAAGTCGAAATGCCAAGCTTGTGATAAAGAATTCAACCACCGGAAAAATTTAGCTGTGCACGTTAAAAGAGACCATTTAATGGTAAGACCACACGCTTGTGGAGTGTGTGAGAAGACATTTTTCACAACAAATGAGCTGAGAAATCATATGAGCAAACATACAGCAGAGAAACCTTATAAATGTACAATTTGCTTAAAGTCTTATGGGCAGCCGAGGATCTTAAAAGAACATATGAGGATTCATAATGATGATAGGCGTTTTAAATGTGAACGTTGTGGACAGGCTTTCGTTCAGAAATCCAGCTGGAGAAGTCATATGAAATCTAAGCATGGGGAGATTGTTTGAACAATTCTGTATTTGTGTTAATAAAGAACTTAAAATTTGCCACTTGTTTTCTTTGCTAATGGCAGAAAAATATTATTATCTTCATTTTATGAAGTAACTATTTTCTTTTTGTGAAGTGTCTTTGGATTGAAGTGGACTGTGGTAAATTTATACGGACGTTTTTTCTGGTATTGTATGTTAAAGTTTATAAAGAAAACTTATTAACATAGTGATAGAATATATTTACAACTAGAAAGTGGTAATCTATATTATTATAGTTTAAGCAGCGGCTGCTGTGTAAGAGCTTAAAACAGAGCATTCGTACAAATACAATAATGTAAAATTTCTCTTTGTAGGTCACGGACGCGGAACTAGGATAATCAAAATAGAAAAACCGACAAAAACATCCGTTGAATTGAAGTTCATCTCAAAACTAACAGCGAGAGATTCAAATGTCATCCTAAAAGGCTCAATATCAGAAACTGTGAAGAACAAAATGAATCTAAAAAATATATTGCTCAACTCTAATGCAAACCCAATAAGATGTAAAGACGGAAATGGATATGGCTGTTCGTTCTGTCCAAAACAGTTTCTAGAGCCGACTGCTCTCAAAAAACACTTTCTGGAAGAACATAACAGTGACAAATTGATAACGTACATGACCCCTAAGCTATTTGAGCATGTTATCAAACTAGATATAACTTACTTGAATTGTGCTCTTTGTGATAAAGACGTCGAACATTTGAACGACCTTGTAGCACATTTGAAAGACGAACACAACAAGAAGATGTATTTAGACGCTAAAAGCCAAATCGTCCCGTTCAGATTCGACTCGCCCGAACTAAAATGTGCCATTTGTTCCACAGAATTCGGTTATTTCAAACTTTTACAAGAACATATGAATTCACATTTCGGTAATTATATTTGTGAAAAATGTGGAGCAGGGTTTGTGACTGACAAACTCCTAAGAAACCACGCCAAACGGCATGATAACGGAGAGTATAAATGTGATCATTGCAATAAAACTTTTACCAACCAGATTAAAATACGCGAGCATATACTAAGAACACATCAAGGTCAGAGCAAGAGAAACAAATGCAATTACTGCACGGAAAGATTCGTTGATTACTGGAAGAAGATGGAGCATATGGTGCAGGTGCATGGAATGACTCCTGTCGTCCTTAAATGTTCCGCTTGTGAGCGAACCTTTAGCAACCAACGGTCCTTGTCACAGCACACAAAGAAAGATCACCTCTTGGAGAGAAGGCACAAGTGTGGCGAATGTGACATGAGATTCTTTGGAAAGAGTAGTTTGCAGAGACATATGGCCAAGCATACGGGACTTAGGCAGTTCAGATGTGAAGTGTGCTTAAAGGCTTATGGAAGGAAGAACACGCTAAGGGAGCATATGAGGATTCATGCGAATGACAGAAGATTCACTTGCACTCATTGTAGCCAAGCCTTCGTCCAAAAATGTAGCTGGCGGAGTCACATGCGTTCTAAACATGGAGAAGCAGTGTAAAAACAGTCTTCATATAGATTCTACGTACATGGTTGTTAAATATTATATTATTTTTTAAGTGAGCATATCCCTAATTCATAACAGTTCAGCTTAGCTTTTTATTAGCAATCGAAACTGAACATCACTCGCGCTATGCTAGCAAAATCATCTGTGATTTCCGTTAAGAAATGTAAGGTTGTTTTTGATTTCTTAAAGAAGACGTTCCGCTCTCATGTGATCTTTCCACATACAATTTCATGACTCATCTAAATGTTATTAGTTCTACCGCTAACCGACGCTAATACTCAAGATTCGTAACTACTGAATGAATTGATAGCATTTATTTGTTCATAGGTGAACCACGGAACGCACCATTAAAAGAAGATAATTTAACTACAGGGGATCCTATAACGGGAACTGAATCAAACCCTGAAAATTCGCGCAAAGAAACGACGAGAAGATCTGATGATTTAAAAACAATACTTCTATATTCTAATGCTAGTTTAATCAGGAACAAAGATAGCGATGGATACTGCTGTAATTTCTGCCCAAAGAAATTTGAAGATCCGAAGTATTTAAAAGCACATTCCTTAGAAGAACATGCTGACATACAATCGTTACGAATGCCGAAATCTTTTGAATACCTTATCAAAGTTGACATAACTGATTTGAAATGCAAAATTTGCCAAAAGAATCTTTCAAAATTAGATGAGTTGACGGCACATTTAAAAACTGATCATAGCAAAAAGATCACCACAGACATGAGCGAAATTATTCCTTTCAAATTCGACACTGATGAATTCCATTGCGCTGTGTGTGGAGCGGAATATTCGACGTTTAAAATACTACAAGAGCACATGCATCATCATTTCAGGAACCATATTTGTGAAATCTGTAATGCAGGCTTCATCACACGACGGTTACTCATCTGTCATAAAAGAAGGCACGCGAAAGGAGAATTTAAATGCAGCCAATGTGATAAAACATTCATCTGCGATCAAAAGAGAAGAGATCACGAACAGAGGATGCACTTAGGCCTTAAAAAGAGAAACAAGTGCAAAGTTTGTGATGAAAAGTTCGAAGACTATTGGACAAAAATGCATCACATGGTTCAGAAACATGGAGCTCCTCCAATATCCTTAAAATGTACTGCTTGTGAACGAATATTTACCAATAGACGCTCTTTAGCACGACATGTAAAAAAAGATCACTTGATGGAAAGGCAACATGTCTGTACTATCTGTGATATGAAGTTTTTCTTGAAGCATCTCCTAGTGGAACATATGAGGGTCCATACAGGGATAAAGAAGTTCCAATGTCATGTGTGCACGAAGCTCTATGCGACTAAAAAGTCGTTGCGACAGCATCTTCGATCGCACGCTGATGATCGTCGATTTGCTTGCTCTGTGTGTAGTCTAGCATTTGTTCAGAAACGTACGTTGAAAAGTCATATGAGAGCAAAGCATGGGGAGTAGGTTTAAGTGTAGAGTTATATTTTTACTGTTAAAGGAAATATTGGCCCTTTTGGCGCTTGGCAAAAATCGGTACTGACTTCGTCAACTTGTTTCCTCAATACAATTCCATAAATACAATTTAGCAACGGTCGTTGCTGTGCAATGTCAATTTCACTCAAGCGTCAAAAAGCCCTTGTATACTGTATGTTGCTTTTAGAAAGCATTTTCATTAAAGAAAAAAATCTCAAAGCTTTTGTTTCTTTTTTCCACGACTGATGATTCAAATTATAAACACGATAATCATAATCTTATGCATAACAATGAAATGATTTATAAACAACAATGGCAGTTTGTGGACGGACAACAGTGCTGCCACCTATGACGAGCAAAATTTTTAAACCCATCGATAATGACTAAACATTAAAATAATGAAAGTACATAATAAATCTTCAAGAGTTCACATAGCTTAATTAGCCTAAAATGTTCCCACTGCTGGGACACAGACTTCTTGGTAAAAAGGAGTGGGCCATAATCCACCACGCGGGTCCAATGCGGGTTGGTAGATGTCACATGTCTTTGAATTTTTGGATCTCAAACATTCAAAGACATGTGACAATGACGATTGTTTCATGATGTTTTCCATTACCGTTTTGAGAGCAGTGTTGTTGAAATAATATACACAAAGTGTTTGTCTGGGTTCTGGGTTCTGGGCAAAATTCGAAATTACCTTATTATTTAGATTTTAGGAATACGAACATACGTGATTGTTAATCGTAGTGACGTATTGAATTCCAATATATTGTAGGCCTAAATCGTCATACTATTACTTATTAACTTTTGTATTTTAAAATATCCAGCACTAGGTTTTACTACGGTTTAGCCGCATATAAACCGTCCTCTTGAATCACTCTATCTGTTGATGAGAACCACATTAATATCCGTTGCGTAGTTTAACTCTTTCAGTCTTGAACAGAGGCAAAGGTGGGCTGATTTGTAGCAATTGTGAGCTTTCCATTTTCCTTTTTAAATTAAAATCTGTGCTATGTAGCCACAATCGGTTGGATCTTCACAATAGCTTGAATCATACTTAACAAGGAGAGACCGATTGGTGCCTTATTGAATTTATGACAGTTAAATATGCTTGATGTAAAAGTGTGACTGAAAGAGTTAAAAGACCTAGCGTACAAACGTGGGAAACGACTTTGATTTATATGTAGTATAATATATACTAGCTTTTGCCCGCGGCTTCGCCCGCGTAGATGTCGGAAATTATCGCAAGAGGACGTTCTACCGCGGTTAATATATTAAGAATGCATTAATCCAGGTTATATAGGTAATAGCTGTTACCCGCGACTTCGTCCGCGTGGTATTTAACAAAAAAGTTTTTCATTCGTTTTTTTTTTCGTGGGGTGTTCCTTTTTTTTCTAAAATAAAAGTAGCCTAAGTTACTCCTTGTAACATCAACTATCTGCCAGTGAAAGACCCGTCAAAATCGGTACAGCGATTTCAGAGATTAGCCGGAACAAACACACAGACAGATGGACAAAAATAGTAAAAAAAAATGTTTTGGTAAATGTACCGTGTATACATCCATATGCATTTAGTAAAAAGTGGTTATCTTAATATTGCAAACAGACACTCCAATTTTATTTATTTGTCTAGATGTAGGTACAGATTTATCAGAAAAGTTTACTAACTGGAACAGAGTATCGCTATGCTTAGATAGGCCATCGCAGTGTGGTGGTAAATGCATAGAGAGCGCTGCTGCCTTAGTCGCCTTTACGACACCCACGGGAGAAATGGGATGATGCTATTCTTCACGTCCAGCATCACATGAAACACCTGCTGAGTATAGTTATTTAAATCTAGGTACATCTTCTTCACATATAATTAATGTAAACAAAGAGTATCTTGCCCACTCCCTACGAAACCACCTTTTGGAATAGACTTCTGGAATCTGGAATTTTCTTCTTAATTTTGTCGTTCTTACGTGCCTTTTAATGCCCTACTAGAAATACAGGACAACGACGAACGATTTGATTTGGACGAACTTGTAAATTTTTACCATAATTTGTTTTACTTACTTTTAAACGTGTACTATCTCCAGCATGCATGCTTTAAATTAACAATATATTGGACCACTGGAACAACGCCAACTTCAAGTGGGTATCAAATACTAAAAACTTTCATTATTCATTTCATAATCTCTAAAAGATAATATTTACTCGTTATTTGCAGGTCTTCGCTCGGGAACTATTCGTGACTGTCCAATAATCTTCGAAGATGAACAGGCAACCATTACATTGGACAGGAAACTGAACTTTGCAAGTTTTGTTTCCATCCGATCGGTGGGCACGAAAGCTATACCTTGGGTCCGCGAGCAGCAGAAGAAAATAGCCCAAGATAGACGATTAACAGAACTTGACTGGCAATTTGACAACATAAAGACGGTCCTCAAATGCTCGAACGCTTCGCCGGTCCGTTGTCGAGTAGGCACGAGGTTTGCCTGCAGTTACTGCCTGGACCAATTCCAAGATCCGAAGGAATTGAGAAATCACTCTACTCAAGTCCACGTTAATGATAGACCAGAGTTCTTCAATGCTAGGTCTTTGTCGAGGCATATTGTTTATTTGGATATAACTGGTTTGAAATGTACACTCTGTGATCAGTCTGTAGATGGATTGGATCAACTAATGGACCATTTAAAGACTGTTCACGAAGAGTTGATTTATAAACAGATAAAGAATCAGATTATTCCGTTTAAGTATGAGGGTAGGAAGCTTCTGTGTGGGGTTTGTGCAGCCGATATAGGAGACTACAACGATTTCCAAGATCACATGTCTGAGCATTACAGGAACTATGTATGTGGTTTCTGCGATTCTGGATTCGTTATTCGCAGCAAAATGCTTGAACATAAAAAATCTGTTCATTTGGTTTAATGTTTTGGCCATTTTAAAGTACCTATTTGCTACTTTTTTGTTAGGAATATGGTTTTGATAAACCAGTAAGTTTTAATGTGGCATTTAATCATCTACAGTAAAATAAAAAAAATAGGATGTGTGTTATGATCGCACGATAGAAGAAAAAAATGATAT
Organism: Aporophyla nigra; assembly: GCA_947507805.1. Classification (NCBI taxonomy): domain Eukaryota; kingdom Metazoa; phylum Arthropoda; class Insecta; order Lepidoptera; family Noctuidae; genus Aporophyla; species Aporophyla nigra. The sequence continues at coordinate 6,532,378 of OX382321.1, read as the reverse complement.
GAGCCGAGTATACGCGATTGACTGGAGCTGAGTACCTTTTCGATTCAGCGTCAGCGACCCAAGCGTGCCGGTTGAGTTTCGTCCACTGTGTAGATAAAACGCAAACTGCACCTAAGGAAACTTTCAAATCAATAATTGCTGAAAACGTAAAGAAATTATGATTCTAAAATGATGATGAGCTGATTTTTGCTGTGTGTCCGTGATTTCTCTTACAACTGTGGCGATTTTCAGCATTTTTTTGTAGGCTAGTTATTGTACCTTCTGCAGTTGCTACAAGACTGTCCAATCGCTATGACAGACCGCCAAGACGTAACGATGGTGATAAAGCCCGCATCCTAACGAAAAGTCAAAAATCTAACACCTCGCGAAAACGCGATCGACGCGTATATGTCAATTTTTGTTCGGAAAACCAGTTAGGTTAGGTTAGGGCGTAAATACTAGCACCCTCCCATCTCTTCCCGTGGGTGTAGTACCTAGAAGGCGACTAAGGGACTTACTAGAGAATGGGCAGCAGCGTTCTCTATGCATTACCACCATACTGCGATCGCCTAACCGCCTGCCAAGCGTGGCGAATAAGGCAAACCCCCCAAATTTGGGGGAGTCCTATGTCCAGCAGTGGACGTCTTTGGACTGAAATAATGATGTGATGATAAGCAATTTTCGTCGTTGCGGTCTATCATTTCAGTTAAGCAGCTTTGTCGCTGCGGTTTGCGATTGCGGTCGCCTTTAAAATTGTACGTTTAGGAACTGTCTAATCTGTAGTCGACTTAATTGTAGTACCTAGGTTTATGTTAGTATTAATATCAATACTTTGGTATTTAAATAAATGTATTGCGTGCATGATTGATTGCATTTGTGTTTGTTTTATTTCAACTTCATCCCAGCCTGTACTCTGATCATTTCAATTATGATTGCCACTTCGCCCGCGACTTCGTCCGCGTGAGATTTATAGCTCGTGTTACTCCGGAATAATATAGTTTTCCATTTCCTTTAATAAAAAATACGAAGCCGCTTCCGTGCTTTCACAGTTAAATAGTAACATTAGGTAATTATGCTTCCGAATATCCGATCACTGCTTATGATAATATATCATTATGTCATAAACTGTCTGGGGAAACTATGCCTAGATTTAGAACATTACCAAAATAATCAGGTTTTTTTGACATAAACCTACAGCAAGTTACTAAATTCAGCAGTTAGTATGATTTTTATTATTTAAGTACTTTTTTTTACTTTCTTGAAATATTGTGTGTCATTTTTATTTTTTTATTTTTATGATTGTGTGTAGTGTGTGATTTCCGTTACGATTCACAATAATTTTTTTTTTTTATCTGAATAATCTGCTAAGAAAACAATATTTCAGCTTCATCACTTTTTTCAATGACAAGTAGTATATTTCATTTAATTTTTCGTTGGGAACATTATTTACAAATATACAACTACCCTCATTTGTATGCGATATGATCAAACATTAAATAATCGCTTTCTTTGTAGGTACCGATCCAGAATCCATACTGATCGAGATAGAGGTCGACATGTCTTCATTTTTCACTTCTGACGACGAGGCTGAAGTCTCCACGCTCAACGAAGTCGATAAACACAGAGAGAATATCCGAACTATCCTCCTCGCTACCAACGCCACGCCAATGGGAAGATACGGGAGCCTCGGATACACCTGCTGCTTCTGTACCGAAGTCTATTCAGCCCCCAGGGATCTCAAAAAGCACACTATCGAACAACACGACGAAGGAAACATCTCCTCCTATATGAATAACTACACTATGCTTAACTATATTGTGAAGCTAGACATCACAGGTCTCCGCTGTGAAATGTGCATGAAACCGTTTCACGAACTTCCAGGACTGATTGATCATTTAACTTCAGACCATCAGAAGTTGTTCCACACTGACGTTGGGAGTCACATCGTTCCTTTCCGGTTCGATTCTGATGTGCTACGCTGCGTCGAATGCTCTTTCGAATACAACAACTTCAAGATCTTACTAGAACACATGAACAGTCACTATAGTAACCATATCTGCGAGATCTGTGAATCAGGCTTCGTGAACAGAAGGATGCTGCAAGCCCACATGTATCGGCACAAAACTGGTGTATTCCAATGTGGCTTTTGCTCGAAAGTGTTTGATACTCGAATCAAGATGAAAGTGCACGAGCGAATGGTCCATTTGTACGTTAAGAAGAAACCGAAGTGTACAATGTGCGAGAGGAAGTTTAATGACTTCCAGAAGATGATACAGCATGAGGCTGATGATCATGGTCTCCAATACGAGTTCAAGTGTGAGATTTGCAGCAGAATGTTTACTACCCAAAGATCTTTTACGATTCATAAAAAGTTCTACTGTGTTCCCAATGATTAGAGAAGAAATCATGCGGGGAATTATGAAGCTAGCGCAAAAGTTCAACCAAAACTTGAGGGACTTTATTTTCATGGCATGAATAGTGATTTCTACATCAGTTTAGATAAATTTAGCCTCCATATACTCCAGTGACACAGAACATACTCAACTTTAAGACGTTGTGAAGTCTTTCTATCCACAATACACCATAAATTGATTTACGTTTAACTATTCTACCGTAAATATAACTGAAGTAGAATAAGTGCGTAAGACTTTTTGCACTAGAAAGTGCTAAGTCGTTAACCAGAATCTCGATATTTAAATGACAGTTTTAATTTAGTGTTGGTTGGACAGCGGAAACTCTCTCTCTTAAGCCCTAACGCTCCGAGAGAGTTTTGAACTTCGAAGTTTATCTCAATTTTAGTAAAGTTCTTAGTAGCAAATTGCCAACCCAAAACTGGACTAAGTTGTTAGTTTTGTAAACCGTCGTTTTGAAGGGGGTCAAAATCATGTTCAAAGTTTCCGTTACATAGGCACATACTAACATACGTTTGAAGCTAATAAAAGCGTGTTAAAAATACGTATTGGTACTTTAAATATAAAAAGAAGTTGTAGGTAATATTTTGATAAAACATGTCTTAGAACAGCCACTAAGAAAGCCTACTTTTAAATAAAAAACCGCACCAAAATCAGTTTACCCGTTTAAGAGCTACGGTGCCACAGACAGAAACAGAGCGGTCAAACTTATAACACCCCTCTTTTTGCGTCGGGGGTTAAAAATAGGCTCGATGATTTAAACCATGCCTAAAGTAAAACCTTGATGGTAATAAGACCTAGTTTAGTACAATCCAAATAGGTGTAGAATATTTTCCAGTATTATTAACTTTTATAATAGGTTTTAAAAAGCTGATTAAATGCATAGAGTGGAAGTAACGAAGCTTAAATTTTAATATAGCTAAGTAAAGACGCTTGCATAGAATGCATCAAATCTAGCACCAGCTTAGGCTGGAAAGGGGCCATCCATAAATTACGTCACACGTTAAGGGGGGAGGGGGTCAACGAATTGTGGCATTACATTGTGGCCTAAATTTTGTGACGTCACATTTCAAAATTGAATATACATATTTAATGTACTATTAAAACACAAAATATGAACAATGAAAGAAAAATTTAAAAAATATTCGATGTCTAGAAGTAAAATTGCAAAATATGTGATGTTACACTAGGGAGGGGGGGGGGGGGGGTCTCTCACAAATGTGACCAGCTGTGACAAACACGGGGGGGTCAAAAAATCATGAAATTTGTGTGACCGTAATTTATGGATGGCCCCAAAGGAATCTCTATTTATCGTTAGTCTTTTATTACCAGTGTAGCATTTTTAGGTGTAGCATAAATAGTTAATGTTATGTAATAATACTGAGTTGGCAGAGTGGTATCGGCCCCGACTAACGAGTTGTAGGTCGCGAGTTCGAACTCAAGCAGGCGCTTTACTTTGTGTAAATAATTTCATCACCACTGCCCTCAAAACGGTGAAGAAAAATCGTGAGGAAATCGACATGTCCTAGAAACCAAAAATTCAAATGAGGAAACCGACATGTCCTAGAAACCAAAAATTCAAAGACATGTGACATCTACAAACCCGCACTGGGCCTGTGTGAGAGGTGAGGCCTGTGTCCCAGCAGTGGGAACGATATAGGCTGATTATGTTATGTAATAATACTGTTACAAAGTGAGGTTTGGGATAAAGAAATTTACACCAACTTTACCAAAAACACTAACAATTTAATCAAATTGTCACTAATACAGCAATCAGAAACTTTTATCAGAATCACTTTCCTCGCTAGTATTTCACTGTTTCTCATTCGTAACCGAACTGTTTCCACATTCTAACATTCTCGAATACTCGCGAACACTGCCACTTAATCAGAGATACCGGTGACGTATCTAGATAGTACCAGAAAGATAATTCCGGTATTTGATGCCTGACACTCCCTGCGGGAGACGTCATTTGAGATTTCGCACCCACAAAAAACGGGTGAAATCTCTTAATTGTCTTTATAACAATTAGAAAGTGTTAAAGCACTTCTTACAAAGTCCACAATCATTATCAGTCTCCTACCGTTATCTCAATTTATTTGATGTCGGCACAACATATGTCGTTCTTCCACACTTCTCTATTAGTCGTCATCTCGGTAGTCACCTCCTTTCTATCCATATCATCGTTCACACAGTCCATACATCGTTTCTTTGGTCTCCAGTCTGTCGGTTGTCAATCGGTTGTCATGGTAATGAGGAGTGAGACATGTGACATTCACACTCAAAACTTTCCTCACAACATTTTCCTCATTCCTCCGTATCACGTGACCATACCATTACAACATTTCCACACAACTTTGAACTTTATTTACAAAGTCTACAATACGTAAATTGTTCAATAAGTACCTATTTAATTAAATTAATTATCTATAATATGTATGTATTTAGAAATATATTTATCATCATATCAGTTATTTGATTGCTATAGTACAGGCTCTGCCTAGTTTGGGATCAGATAACGGTGTGTTGCTTGTCCTAAGATATTATTATTATTATTTATTAATTATTGTTATTAATCTCAAAAAACGTGATATTGTGTTATTTATAATTACTGTGAGCTCATTTTAACAGTTCCTAGATACCCTATTGGTTGTTTTAACGGTATTTTTTATTATGTTATTTATACTAGAAAACTTTGTTTTATTCATAGCTGTTTAAGTGTAGATCTTAATGTTCTAGTTGGTTCGAGAACACATGATTACACATTGCACAAAAATTATGAAATATTTATTATAAATAAATATATCGTCAATATACCACATCTTTGATTACCTTCTTTCCCTTTCTACATAGCAGTATCTTCTCGTAGCCGTCATAAAAGATGACAGAGGTCCATTATCTCAGGAGCGTCCCTGTTTATGTTACTCATTTTGCTATACATTCTGTAATCAGTGAAATCATTTTGAATTAATTTATACAAGGTTTAAAAGGTAGATGTGAGTGGTTAGGGTTACACCGGGAGGGGATGCCCTAGGAGGACATAAGTGACCTTATTGGTGATGTTCTTCAGAAAGGTCAGGTGCGTAGTACTGGTAACTGACGTGTGTGTATGACCAGATGTATGAACCTAAATGAGGCAAAAGGAGTATAAAAGAATCGTAGCAGGTGGCTTCTGTAGCTTCTGCCGACCCTTATGAGAAAAAGGCGTGAATTTATCTATTTTATTTATACAGGGGCAATAAACAGTTGTAACAAAGAAAGAACACAAAATATTAACAATAATGCAGTGCAGCTCACTACATTGTCCGCAGGTTATCAAAAGAAAATACGATAGTGACAATGAGTGCTACTAGACAGGTAGTGTACCTAATAAATAATCATTAACAATAATAATTTGGTCAAGGGCCTCACCCCGCTCTCCTTAGCTAACAAGAACTAGCGCAAACGTAAAGTATTAGATAGATACTGTTGACAGCAGGGAAGTATGTCTTAGCAAAGAGTTTCACAGGCGCTTTTATCGGGTCCTACATAGACCGGATGTAGACCTCTTAGCGTCCGTATCCTGGTTACGATTCCAAGGTTCTTCTCTCAGCCGCCCTGACTACCGGTAGCTTGGACCCTGTTCGCGATACCGGTGGGATACTATGATTTTATAACATTTTATATTCTAATATTTAAAAATATGCTGTACTAGCTTTTGCCAGCGGCTTCGCCCGCGTGGAGGTCGGAAATTATCCCGCGGGAACATACTACCGGGATAAAAAGTACCCTATGTGTTATTCCAGGTTATAAACTATCTGTGTGCCAAATTTCATCTAAATCGGGTCAGTAGTTATTGCGTGAAAGAGGAACAAACATCCACACATCCATACATCCAGACATCCATACATACAAACTTTCGCGTTTATAATATTAGTAGGATATGTATATTAAATGTAATAAAGGGACTAAGTGGTGTGACTATGAATGATAGGCTAAGGAATGATGTGATAAGAGAACGATGTGGTTTAAAAGAAGATGTAGTAACAAAAATTGAAAAAGTATGCTTAGATGGTTTGGTCGTGTTGAGAGGATGAATGAAGGACGGCTCACAAAAGGTATCTACAAGGCAGATGTGAGTGGAAACACCGGGAGGGGACGCCCTAGGAGGACATATAGTGACCTTATTGGTGATGTTCTTCAGAAAGTTCAGGTGCGTAGTACGCGCAACCGGCGTGTGTGTATGACCAGATGTATGAACCTAAACGAGGCAAAAGAGATCGTAGCAGGTGGCGTTCCGTGGTTTCTGTTTACCCCCATGGGAAAAAGGCGTGTTTGTATGTAAAGGGAATAATTAATTACATTATGATTGCTTGTTAACACAGTAATAATTAACACTTTAAAAAAATATAGACTAGCTTACATTCCTAATAACATAACATTTAAAAATGGATTTGAGCATATAAAACCATCATTATTAACAAAATTATAATTATTAGATTCAACCATTCGACGAATAGGGTAGCGCTACTAGGCATGCATCTAAACAGGGTTTTTCATTAGGGTCAAGGTATTTTTGACAGCCGAGGGCGAATTTATGACAGAATTGATTAATTGATTGAATTTGAAAAGTTGCGAGCAAGACGCATCTAATGCACGAAAGTATCTTTTACACTGCTTCATCTATCTTTAATAATATTCCGGAGCCCATTAGAATAATTACGGAAATGCGAAAATTTTAAAAGGATCTCCATGATCTATTAGTAAACAACTGCTATTACTCTGTAAAAGACTTCCTATCAGACAAATCTCTGGTCCAATATAGATCCCTCAGTCATGATGCGTTCAGTTTAGTTTTATCTTCTTGATTCTTTATGTTATTTTTATTGTGGAATCTTGCTTTCGCAATAATAATGTAAAAAATATTGCATGTAACTATTGTATGCCCTAAGGGCGGGACGTAGCTGATCTCAATTATTTTAAGACCTGTGTTATGCACCTACCAATGATCCACAATAAAGATTGAATTGAATTGAATTGATTATGATAAGTTCTGACAGGCATCTCGTTTCAACATAACAGCGCCACCTTTCATACCGCCAGTAAAACAGACTATTGAAAGAAATATTGACACTTTTCTGAAACAGCATTTTTTTTTTGTTTATCCGACGGATATTTTTACACTCTAGAATCATGTGGCAAATTCTTGGTTTCAATTTGCAAAGCAACCTCCCTGCCACCCTGCGTATTTGCCTAGCGAGGTATATTGGGGTCGGCTTGAAGTTTTACCAGATACAGTTGAATACCACCATTGTACATAGATAGACTATCCGAGTTACGCGGTAAGATGCCATTTGGTAAGAATGGTTTAAAATGCACTAACGCTCAGATTTTTTTATTTTATAGAGGCACCACGGAAACCGAAGAAACACATCATAAAGATAAAGGAGGACAAGAAGAGGAGTAGGAAGAAAGGAATCATCGTAATAAACCCAAACAATTTAACTCAGGTAAAGTTAAAAAGAAAAACAGAAGTGGAAAAACATAAGGATAATGTCAGAACTATTTTGTATCACTCTAACGCCACGCCTATAGGAAAATATGCTGGTATCGGATACTCTTGCAGCTTTTGTCCTCAACAATATGAAACTACAGCTGAACTTAAGACTCACACATTATCCCAACACGCAGATTCCAAATCTACATTCATGAATGAGAGAGCCATGCACAATTACATTATCAAACTAGACATCACTGATTTAGCATGTGACATCTGTCAAACAAATCTTGAAACTCTAGATCAATTAGTCGACCATTTAAAATCTGTACACCAAAAAATATTCCATGAAGGTCTAAAAAATCATATCTTACCTTTCAAATTCGACACAGATATGTCGAAATGTGTGTTTTGTGGTAACGAATACGGGAATTTCAAAGTATTACTAGAACATATGAATTCTCACTATAGAAATTATATTTGTGATGTATGTAATGCTGGTTTTGTGAATAAGAAAACTTTACTCACTCACTCTTATAGACATAAAACCGGGGTGTTTAACTGTTCATATTGTTCTAAAGTCTTTAATAACAATATTAAGAAAAGGGATCACGAAAAAGCAGTACATATTTGTATGAATAAGAGGAATAAGTGTGGATATTGTGGCGAGAAATTCAATGACTATACGAAGAAGAATGTCCATGAAGTATTAGTGCACGGCGCCAAACCTAAAGTTTTGAAATGCCAAGCTTGTGATAAAACTTTTGACAACCAGAGATCGTTGACAAGTCATACGAAAGCGTATCATTTGATGGAGAAGCATACACCGAAATAAAATTATTTGACTTAAAATGAATTGTGTTTTATTTCTAACGTTGTCTACCGCGTACAATTCACGTATGTACAAGAGTATTGTTTTGTATGGTATACTTAGTTGCAAGAAATGTCTTTAAATACTATCGAGAAATTCAGAATACAAACTGCCATAAAATACTTTTTTGTTACAAAATTATTGAAGAGGCACCAAGTACAATTATTTTATTGAAATTTTAAATTAAGCAATATCATTAAACTACCTATGTGACTTTATACGATTGTTACAAAATTAAATGACAGCTCAATATAAAGTAAGAAAAGTAAGGTTATTTGACACAGAATTGTGTGAAATAATTGCCCACCTATATGCACCGTTTCAATTTCTCTATCATTCATTTTATTACAGTCATAAAAACTAGCTTAGCATCGCGATGGTGGCTTAGTAAAACAAAAGTCACAAGTTGAGCGAATCGCTAGTCGCACAAAAAGGACTACCTTTTCACCAGTTTGTATCCCACAGTGATCATTAAAACAAAAACGTTTTTACAAAAAAAAACAACCGACTTCCTTAAAAACACTACAAAGTGAAAAATAACTTTAATTTCGGAAGTCGGTGTCTTAGGATCTGTATTTATGGTTTTTTTGCCACCGACTTCCGAAATTTTTAAAGAAGTCGGTTGTTTTTTTTTTTGTAAAAAAGTTTTTATTTTTAAATTTTTAGTTGTGGTATTCACCCTGCACTAATTCCAAACAAACAATGCATATTTATGCGATAGCAGAAATCGCGGTTGATTTGCTGTCATTTTTTAAAGAGTTCCGGTGTCTGTCTCCCGAACTCATCATCAGATCTATATGAAAATTATATGGGACCATTTCGGAATAAACCCCTTTCGAACAAAAAAAGAATTTTGCAAATCCGTCTATATATGACGGAGTTATGGCCGAACATACATAAAAAAAAAAACTAAAACATCCGAATTGAGAACCTCCTCCTTTTTGAAGTCGGTTAAAAACCTAAACCCTTGGCACAAAAAGGTCACATTTGAATATCGTTTTCTGTTAATGAGTACTTATTCATATGTAATTAGGCAAATTGGCTTCAGTTTAGAACAATTTTTACAAACGCCGCATCATGGCCGGCGCGGGTTACCATGGGTTACCTTTAACATTTCAAATAAAATACTCTGCTGTTTTCTGTGTATTCACCATAGCTGCCTTTCTATACTCACCTTGCCACCGGCCCTTTTTCCTTTCGCATACTTTCTACTCATTGTTTATAAGTCAAACAAGGTAAATAAAACCACAAAATAAGTTTATAACAAGGTATATTAGACACACTCCGGATGTCTTCTAGTAATATGATAGTTAAGGCTAGTCAGCTGCACAAACGCCTCCTGGCACACAGCACAAACGTGCTTCCTCTCATCCCTATGCATCATCATATGGGTCCTCAAATTCTTGCTCCACTTAAAAGATTTCTCACAAACCTCGCAATTATGCACTCTTTTGCCAGAATGCTTTACCTTATGCTGGTCCAGATACGGTTTGGACGTGAACGTCATATCACATTCAGTACAAGCATACTTTTTTTCGCCCATGTGGTAGGTTCTTTGGTGTCGCAATACTTGAAACGGGTACGCGAACTTTTTGCCGCATGCATTACATGTCGGACATGGTATTCCGTGTTCTTTCTCCATGTGGAAGGCGCGGGTGTGGGTGGGAACTCTGATTTGGCACAAATTACATGACCGGAGCTTCGGTCTCATGCTCAGGTGGACGTGGCGGTAATGCTGAACGACGCTTGGTATGGATTTATACTTCCTCGTGCAAGATGTGCAGGCGAAGCATTTAGAGCCGTCTTCTTGGTCTTCTACATTGTAGTAAGGAGCAATCAATGTGGCGTAATCTAGAACAAGAATTTTGGGTAAGTTGTAATTCAGTTACCAAATAAGAGAAATATTTAAATTAATAAGGCCTAGCCTAGCCTAATAAGGCGCGGAAGAAATCTAAGGTACCTGTAGATATGTTGCAAATGCTTTTTTATTGTCTTAAGGATAGAAAAGACCCTGTTAGATACACAAAACTAGTAATTTAAATTTACTATACCTACTTCTGTACTATGTAAAGGTGTTCCAGAAAAAAGAAAATCTGTCTAGCATTACCCAACAATTTTGGGGTCAGCTTCCAGGCTAACCAGGTGCAGCTGAATACAAATATTTTACGAGGAGTAACTGCTAATCTGACCTCCACTATCAAATTCACTCATTTGATAGTGAACCCACTGGTTACACGATACTTCTTGGTAAGACTAGTAAAGTTTTTGAGAATTAAGCATAGGAGTATCCAAAGTAAAATTATATCACTAAATGGAAATAAACTTTGTCTGTATTTTACCTTTTCACGCCTAAATCACTGAACGAAATCGATTAAATTTGGCAAGGAGATAGAAGGTAACCAGCACCCTAATTGCGAAACGCACAATTTATCAGAATCTGAATGGGATTGAAGATTATTTCTAAACCATTGCGTCATTTGTTCGAATAAATTGTGGCTCAGCAACGTAAATGACGCAATGAATGTTGTTTAACTATGAATCACTTTCAGTGCCAAGCACCCGGATCCGGGTCGAACGGTAATTCGTTCGCATGCCGACAACTCGCTTCCGAGTCCTACATATACATAGTTATAAGTGTCTTGCGACCATGCCGAGCACCCGCCTACCGGGTGCAAATTATTACGTACTACTAGGGTTGCCAAAATAAGCTAGGTGTGAATAGTGTGTACTTTGAATAAGTATTTTTTCAATAACTTATTTACTTTAAATGTAAGTACCGCAGATGTACTAATTGGTGTTATATCGCCAAACTTCCAAGAAACAGGGCAGGCTAAGACATCGGACCGTACTGCCTAGTCTTAGAAAGCATAAATAATGGCAATCCAGTGGTGTCCCTATTTATAGATATGAGTAAGGCTTTCGACTTTGTAAATCATCCAAAACTTTTACACAAATTAGACTTTTATGGTATAAGGGGAAAAGCTTACGATGGATATGTAGCTATTTAAGTAACAGAAAACAATGTACAGAGATATCTAAGGTAGTAAAAAAAGGCAGCAGAATATATTTCAAAGAAAAATAATAATCTTGGCGTAAGGGTTATGATTTTTTAATAACTAGGAAAACAAATAAAAATACATAAAGAAAGAACAGTGCAGTTTAATTTGTTCAAGAAAAAAAAATTGGCGTTCGACAACCCTACCCGGCAGGCCGGTTGTGGGCGTGGCTTACTGAACTCGGATTCGGGTGCTGCGGCATGGGGTTCACGTTACGTAACCATCACGCCGATGGACTCGACTGACGGGTTGTTATAGATTTGCGAGACACATTTTATGGCATGCCAGTTTTTATGCAATTTACGTACTTAGCAGTGAAAGTGTACCAATTCCTACCGATAAAAAGTTCCGCAATTACCCCTCTGGGAAAGAACATGTGACCATTGTAGCACATCCCTGTGGGATGGTTCCAGACAGAAACGCAGACCAAGCTGAGGGCAGAACCTAGTCTCCAGAACTCTTTAAGGAACAGAAATACAATAGGGCCGCTCTGGATGGAAACCGAAACGAATACGTTGGATTGGCCTGTTAGTCTAGTGGTTAGTGACCCTGACTGCTAAGACTGAGGTCGTGGGTTCGATTCCCACCCAGGACAAATCTCTGTGTGATGAGCACAATCATTTGTTCTGTGTCTGGGTGTAATTTATCTATAATATGTATGTATTTAGAAATATATAAATATGTTCATTAGTTGTCTGGTTGCCATAGTACAGGCTCTACCTCATTTGGGATCAGATAACGTTGTGTTGGTTGTCCTAAGATATTTTATTATACTGGGTGACTTTGTTTAGCGTCTTGAAAAAAAATGGGGGTAATAGGTGAACGGAGTAGAAGCTTTTGGCATAGAATTTTTTATTATTTTTATTTTTGAATAACATGTAATTAAATTGATCTAGCAATAAATACTACACATTTAAAGTAACATTTTCATACTAGAACAACAAAAACAGAAATTTGAAAAAAAAAAAGAAAAAAAGAAAAATTTAAATCTATCGAAACTCAAATCATACGCACCCTACTCAATGCGCGGCATGTATCATTGATTTCGGAGCGCGGTCCTACCCTTTGAAGCTGGCCGATAGGCGGCCTCATTGATCTTTCGTAGGCGCACGAGCCGCACACGCATCCCTGTCCACCCGCGTCTCGCGCTCCTTTAGTCACCTACGATGAATCTGAAGGCCTTCCTGCCTTCTATTCTAGTTACACAACACACCATATGAAGGTCGAGACGGTAAAAAATGTCATCCGGTATATTACGTTGTAGATGTGTTGACTTGCCAGAAACAGAGATAAAATTTCACATACAAATCATCATAACCAGCCTATACTGTTACTGTTGGGACACAGGCCTCTCAGTGAAAGAGAGTGGGCAATCAATCACCACGCGGGCCCCGTGCGGGTTGGTATATGTCACATGTCTTCCAATTTTTGGTTCTAAGACATACCTGGGTGCTTACTCTCGAATATAATTCCGATAGATCGACATTGGAATTGTCAGTCAAACGTCAGTGATTGGCTGGACTCACTGAGTCTAGCCAATCCCTGACGTTTAACTCAATCAACTGACGTTTGACCAATGTCGATCTATTGGAATTATATTCGAGAGTAAGCACCCTGTTCCCTTACGATGTTTTCCCGTTTCGAGAACAGTGGCGATGAAATCATTTACAAAAATTAAAGCGCCTGCTTGGGTTTCGTACTCACGACCTACTACTCGTAAGTCGCGGTCGTTCCCACTAGGCCACCACTGGTCCATTTAACACACAAATAACAGCTAAAGGGTATAAGCAGGTTAAGTAATGATAATGTGCCCCCAGATAATAAAGAGTATATCAATCGGTGTTCAAGATGTTTGCCGGGACGTATACAGTGTTACGTAAACGTAAAAAACGTAAGTATAGGTACGATAGATTTTTCATTAGATTTAGATTATATTTTTCTCAGACTTTTTTGAAAGTGGTCACTCTGTTAGAACTTACTAATAATAGCGAATAAAACATTATTTCAGTAAAAAAAAAAAAAATTTTGCAAAATAAGTAAGATTTGTCACAATGTTGTCTACAGTTTAGCTTTGGAATCACCTAGCTCTATTAGTTTTAGAGAACGAAAAGTTTAAAAAATCGTCTGCTATTAGGACATTTTTCAAGGTTACTCAATAAGAGCTAGGCAGTCAAAAACTACAGAAATTGTAATGCAAATGAGCAGCGTACTTAACGTATACAGGGTGTCCAAGATCCTGGCGTCCAACTGGATTCCCACGATGCCCCAAGTTCTAACAGTACTCAGAAAAATATTTTAAAAAATCCAATAGTATGGCAAGTGACGTCAAATTTTGACGCGTTTATTCCTCTTTTTAAAAAGGTATAATACTTACACATTAATTTGAAAAAAAAAATTTTTGATAATATTTTTACTCAACAACCCAATTTTTACGATGTCTTACAGAATTCTTAGAAAGAAAAATTTACGACGAATTGAATCTAACCTCTAAAGAATTACTATTGTATGCTCATTAAAATAACAACAGGCCTCTCAACAAAACAGGTTAGACCGTAAGGGACGGTATGTGCATGCATCTCACCATAGTGATTCGTTATTACAACAGGAGGGAGCAAGACAGAAACTATCTTTGCGATTTGCTGGTTCTTCTTTATGGTACCCCATTATTCAGGTAAGAGTGAGGGAGAAAAAGGTTAGAGGTGCGAGTGAGATAGATAGTGACGCTATCTGGGATCGTGCTATTTAGGATAACAGTACGGTCAGTACGCGTCACTGCCTCCTGCCGTTACTACGCACCTCTCTCTTATTGTTACCATTGATCACGTACTACGATTTAAAGCTTTGTTTATTGGACTCGATTACTCTTTGTGCTCTGGACTTTGAAACGAACTCTTTACGACGACCTTTGCCTGTGTTTGGACAGTTTGTGTTTTGTGTGTGCTACCATGGCGACCTACACTCCGCAAGAATACGCAAATATGCACTACATTTATGGAGAATGTAGAGGTAATGGACGAGCTGCAGCGAGACTTTACAGAGAAAGGTATCCGAGGGCTACGCGATATCCCGACCATCGAGTTTTCATTAATGTGCACAGATCACTATGTGACGGGCGGTTCCCCAATCAAGTAGCTGGTGAAGGACGACCCGTAAATGACTTCATACGCGATGAAGTTTTAGAGGCGGTGTCGGCAAATCCAAGCATCTCTGTGCGAGGAATAGAAGCTGATACGGGGATACCGAAGAGCACAGCACACAGTATTCTCCAAAAAGAAGAATATCATCCGTACCACGTACAGCGAGTGCAAAGTCTTTTACCTCGAGACTATCCGAGCCGAGTCGCGTTTTGTGAAACAATCCTGCAAAAACATCGAGAAGACGAAAACTTTATCGACAAAATTTTGTGGTCAGATGAATCAACATTTAAGAAGGATGGCTACATGAACCTACACAACTTGCACGAGTGGCATGTGGAAAATCCGCACTTGATGCGAGAAGATAGATCCCAGTACCGGTTCAAAGTGAACATGTGGACCGGTATTCTCTGTGGGAATATTATTGGTCCATTTGAGATGCCCGAGAATTTGACTGGCGAATCATATTTAAATTTTCTTCAAAATGATTTGCCAAACTTACTAGAAGAGACCCCACCAGATATGTGGTTCCAACACGACGGCTGTCCAGCACATTTTCGCGTATCCGTTAGAGAGTTTTTGGACGAGCAATACCCGAACAGGTGGATTGGGCGATCAGGAACAATCCCGTGGCCAGCCCGCTCACCTGACTTAAATCCGCTGGATTTTTTTTTCTGGGGAACTATGAAGGAGCTCGTTTATGCGAAGCCCATTAATGACATCGCTGACCTTCGTGAGAAGATAACACAAGCAGTGCAGGTGATACGTCAAAAAAGTTACTCGCGAAACATAAAGCGGTCCTTTTTAAGGAGAGTGAGAGCTTGTATTGCCGCGGGTGGTCAACATTTTGAACATTTATTGTAATAAAATATCTTTAAACTAACATTCTTTGCTTTTATTCTACTGGGAACCCATCTACCTGTGTGTATTTCCTTCTTGCTCACTCTTGGAACCGAAGTAAATAATAGTAGTAACATAACAGTTTCTAAGATAAGAAAGGGTCCGACAGTTACCGTTAGTAGGAAGGCACTTCGTAAAAATTGGGTTGTTGAGTAAAAATATTATCAATTTTTTTTTTTTCAAATTAATGTGTAAGTATTATACCTTTTTAAAAAGAGGAATAAACGCGTCAAAATTTGACGTCACTTGCCATACTATTTTGGTACATTTTTTTTACACTACAGTCGGTCAAAGTTGCGAAATTCAATAGTTTTCCATATCACCTTTAGTTAAAATAATATTTTATTTTAAAATGGTACAATAAGTACATTATTTTTACATTCTATTTAGACACAGCAATACCCTAGATTACAAAACCTCCAAGAAATATCGAAATTATCAGCATTAGCAGTCACAGCATTCAAAAGTATGTCACAGGGTGCTCATTTCCCCTTTTTTTTTGAAATCAGTATAATTCTGTAAGTACATGGGGTGGATTTTTTAAAATATTTTTCTGAGTACTGTTAGAACTTGGGGCATCGTGGGAATCCAGTTGGACGCCAGGTTCTTGGACACCCTGTATATATATCATATTCATTACATTTGGCTCTGGGGGCACATTCTCAATACTTAACCTGCTATACTCCTTGCCTGGCAGCAGATATTGTAGGTAATAGGTATGCGTCGAACTCTCAAAGTACATATCAGAATAACCCTGTTCAAAGCTTACTGTCAGTGTTTCTACACGTGGAGCCTGTGGGTCAACTACACTCAGCGGACATACAGTGACCTACGCGTTCAATATAACAATGCACTGAGAGTGCTGCTGCGGCTGCCGTGGCGTAGTAACTAGTGCGTCAGGGATGTTTGCAGATAATAATATTGATGGTTTTGCCGCCATTATTAGAAATAGGTGTGCATCCCTGATGACTCGTGTTCGCGGCAGCACCAACAGTATTCTCAGTGTATTCGCAGATCGGTGGGATTCCCCGATGCTGCGGGGATGGATGCGGCTTCATGCTGAATTTTAATTGAAATTTTATATTTGTACCTGTGTATGTAATCTACTAACACCCTATGGACTCCGGTCTGAAATAAAAATATTCTATTCTATAATCAAGAAACATCCTCACAACATTCCATTTTATCAGTAGCCCTACCTCATCATTTCAGCCGAAAGATGTCCACTGCTGGACATAGGCCTGCTCAAAAGGAGCGGTTTCCCATAATCGCCATGCTTGGCAGGCAGGTTGGCGATCGCAGTATGTTGCTAAAATACATAGAGACCGCTGCTGCCTATTCTCTAGTAAGTCCCTTAGTCGCCTTTTACGACAACCACGGGAAGAAATGGGGTGGTGTTATTCTTTACGTCCGGCACCACACGGTACATACACGGTCCGCACGCAGTAGATGGTATATTACAATCGAACTATGTTTTAAAACAAACATGTTTAAGTGACTTACCACTAATATTTTTTTCATTTTCATCTTGATCATTAAATATAACATAAATAAATGTTTTGAGTGTGAAACAATAAATGAACTCTGTCTATCATTTGCGTCGAAACACCTGCACCCTAATTGCGAAACGCACTATTTATCAGAATCTGAATGGGATTGAAGATTATTTCTAAACCATTGCGTCATTTGTTGGAATAAATTGTCGGCTCGGCAACGTAAATAACGCAATGAATGTTGTTTAACTACCAATATGAAACCAATTCCTACCAATAAAAAGTTACGCAATTACCCCTCTGCTATTGAAAATAATTGTAAGGAAGATGTTCAAAATTTTCTTACGTTTGTTTGCAATTTGCAGAATTTGTAGTATTGTATTACAGTGACTTCATTGTCATATCATGAAACTTTTCATCGGTATGAATTGGTTTAATATTCATAGTTAAACAACATTCATTGCGTTATTTACGTTGCTGAGCTGACAATTTATTCGAACAAATGACGCAATGGTTTAGAAATAATCTTCAATCCCATTCAGATTCTGATAAATAGTGTTTCGCAATTAGGGTGCAGATTATTATAATCTTCTTCATGTTTCTTTTTATTGTCTAGTAAGTCCCTTAGACGCCTTTTACGACATCCGCGGGAGGAAATGGGATAATGCTATTCTTTGCCCGGCACTACACGGAACCTACCTAAACAGCCAATAATGTTCCCACTGCTGGGACACGGCCTGTGTTCCAGCAGTGGGAACATTATTGGCTCTCGGTAAGAGAGAGCGGGCAGTCATCCTCCAAGCGGGTCTAGTGCAGGTTAGGTTAGGTTAGCAACACCGGTTTTCTCACGGTGTTTTCCGTCACTGTTTTGAGCAGCTTTATTTGGCTATTATAAGTAAATAAATGATATCTATTTCTATAACATTACGTCTACAGGGTTATTTGTAAAACACCGGCAACCTCTCAGGTCTATGTTACTAACATCATAATCAACAACTTTTGTTCTATGACTTTTAAAAATTCATCATATTTTAGTGCATCAGATTTTCATACAAAAATCGGCTGCCTGTAAATTGGTCAAGTTTAAGCGCCCCCGCCGCCCTAACCCCGCTCCCCTTGCTAATATACTATCGCTTTCTTTTGCTTCGCATAGACTCCGTAACATTTAGAGCGTTTAATGTAAATATTTTTATTTTTGTTTGTAAATCTGATGCACTAAAATATGATGAATTTTTAAAAGTCACAGAACAAAAGTTGTTGATTATGATGTTAGTAACATAGACCTGAGAGGTTGCCGGTGTTTTACAAATAACCCTGTATAACCTTCCGATTAGGCGGAGGCGGAGATCTACTGCCTAGTTGTTCAATTGGCGGTAAGCTCTATGGATAAGGTCCTGGATTCAATTCCCAGGTCGGGCAAAGCAGGCGCGGTCCGAGGGGGGGTCCTAGGGGTCATGACCCCCCCCAAAGACAGTCATGCTGTCGAAACCCTGAACGATTTGCATGTCTTACTATCTTATATTGTTCTCACTTGAGCCACGGAGACTCCGATGGACATTTGCAAAAAGATTATAACCCGGGACATCATGCTGATCAGTAGCGCTTGCGACTACTAGACCAAAGAGGATGTACCTTCATAAAAATATTCTTCAGTACTCATGGTGACCCCCCCCCCCCCAAATGTTAGGCTGCGACCGCGCCTGGGGCAAAGGGCCCTGCCCGGATCGCGAAATTGTTGGAAAGAGTTACCGTGGCCCTGGCACAGGCTACTTACGGAACACGGGTGGGTTTTAGTCAGTAAAAGTCTTACACGCCCTTCCGCTCCACCCTGAGCTGATGATTACCCACCAAAAAAAATTGGTCAGACAAAAGATTACTGGGTTCTTCCATAAGGAATTTCTCAATAGCAGCCGAGACTGGATGTGTGCCTGGTTGATAGCAATAGGCGCGCCCCCTAATAGATGGGACTTAAATATACGTAGCGAAATGTGAGAGTGGGTGAAATCAAGAGTCATTTTTTTTCCTCTTTGTTGAGAGTTATAAGATAGATGGCGATAGCAGTATGATTTCTTTATACAGTTCAAGTCAAATCAAATTATTTTTATTTCACATAAACCTACACGGGCACTTATGAAACGTCAGAAGCTAGGTGCACGGCTCCAATTAGTTGATTCTTATGGAGACGAGCCGGCAATAAACTCCACGATTACTCTTTTAAAAATAATTGGTTTTTACAGTGGTTTCAAATTACAGTGTGAATAGGTATGGGAGACAGTGTAGGCCTGTCAACAAGTACTCAATTAAATAGATAATTGTCTACAGTCTACTAAATAAAACTAGGAATAACAATTTCCATTAACTTCTTTTATTTTTGTGTAAATTAAAATCTATTACAGTTTTATTGACGCAATTAAAATGAATTACATACTTTGTAGTCCCTCACAGTGATAATCATAACGATATAATATACAAGATGTAACAGAATAGACGTAAGTCCTTAAGGTGAATGCTCCAACCGGCCCGTAATAAATCACCAATACAACCCTCCATGTTCATAAAGGCGAAGGAACAAAAAAAAAACAGAAAAAGTCATTCCTACAGCTTTATGAACTTAGAGCGTTGTATTGATTATTTTGATGATTATAATTCTGTAACTACATAATGGTGCCGATTCCCTTATTCACAAACTAAACTAAATTTAAGTTCAGTGCATCTTTTTCTTTCTATGTCATTAAGGAAAGGACAGAAGATAAATTTTACTTTAGTCCTGTCAAATTAATCAGCGCTTGACGTAAATTGATGTAATTTTAGTTGGCAAGTTTTTAATCACGTCTAAACTTGTATGGAGTAGAGACAGGCGCTGATTAATTTGACAGGACTAAACTAAAATTTTTCTTTTGTCCTCTTCTTAATGAAATACAAAGAAAAAGATGCACTGAACTTAAATTTAGTTTAGTTTGTGAACAAGGGAATCGGTACCAATGTCTTACAGGCGCGAATAATATTTTAATCAACATACAACCTAGCACTGGCCTGCAAATTGCAAAAAACGTAAGAAATTTTGAATTTCGCGGGCTGGTCGGAGCATTCCCCTTAAAGTAGTTTATTCATAACTGATTACTGCCCCCCTAGCCAATTTACAACCGTTTCGTTTCGAATTCCGTTCTCCAATCGGTAACGCCTCGGTGTCAGCAATTGTAGAAAACGTTAAGTTGGTAGCCATGTTGACGCGCCTGAGTCGGCCGCTCGTTCTACAATGACTTTAGAAAAACGACACATTATAACAAAGGATTTAGCATTGAACAATGTAGAAACGATTAAAATCATTCTATCAATTTGAACGATGTGAACTTCGCTACGAATTTTCTATTCGTTTGTTCTAACCACATGACTTAACGTTGAGCGACTTGCGTTAACGATTGCAGATTATCAACTTGGCTAGGGGTGCAGAATCGATTTCAGTAATCTGTACTAATATTGTAAAGCTGATGAGTTTATTTGTTTGGTTGAACGCGGTAATCTCATGAACTCCTAGTCCCAATTGAAAAAATATTTTTGTGTTGGGTAGCCTATTTATTGAGGAAGGCTATATAACATCACGCTACGATGAAAAGGAGCGGAGCAGCAACGAAAAATGGACGAAAACTGGCAGGCATTTCGATGCGACGGGAAGAGCCAGGGGAACAAAAATTTGACGCGGACGAAGTCGCGGGCAGAAGCTAGTTTTTAATAAAGGTATTTTTTTTATTGTGTATTTTCCAAACATTACTTTACGCATTTTCTTATGGCCTTGAAATAAATTGAATTTCTTTTGGCTCAATCGGCGGTAGGTAGGTCCATACCTCTATTGCGCTCGGACATACACGCACGTACAGGAATCGAATGCGGCCATCTTGTTTTTTGAAAAATTGTAAATCAGACGCAAAACTAAACGTCATAATGATAAAGTTCAAATTCCATTGATATCACAATAAGTACAAATGGTGATTCAGAGTCAACGTAGAATACATCTCGTTATTTAAAGCAGATAGCTGGGTAGACATTGGAAATATGAATGTATTAAGTATATAGGCAGCCTACCAAGGTCGTGACATCTGTTCGAAAGAGTTACCGTGTCCCTCGCGTATAGACCACTGAAGGAACACGGGTGGGGTTTAGTTAGTAAAAGTCTGACACGTCCTCCCGCTCCGCCCAAAACGGGATTTCCCACCCACAAAAGAAAAAAGATATCGTCACTGGAAAGGCAAAATTACTTAACCGCCAAATTGGGCATATTGAGTTACATAAATAAAATATATAAATATACAAATAGTCCAAATTAAGTTAGTTAAAATAGTACAATTGCCATTAAAAAAATACTACACTATACTATTTTAACTAACTTAATTTGGACTATTTGTATATTTATATATTTTATTTATGTAACTCAATATGCCCAATTTGGCGGTTAAGTAATTTTGCCTTTCCAGTGACGATATGTAGTCAGCCTCAGAAATACTGGGGCGAACAGACTGTCCAAAAACATCTCAACAGCTAAGAAAATTTAATAAAGTTCTTGTCATAATGACAGCTGTGAACTGTGTTCTTTCTGAAACATTCCTTGTGTCATAGTATTTAATTTTCATAGTTGTTTAGATCAATTTGAACAGTATGTTCGTCCCCGATATTTTTGACGCTGATTACACATTGTACATTAAGAACAGTGACTACCCACGGTAAGCTTAATATTTAAAAAAACTTTAGAGGTGTCAGGGGACACCCGGATGGAACGAAGTTCCTTTCCAGGATTCATAATAGTTATATTTTTTTAATTATTTATTATGTACAAAAAACCTGTATACACTCAACAAAAATATTCTCTCTCTCTCTCCCATCTCCTTCTCTCTCCCTCTCTCTCTCCCTCCCCCTCCCCCTTCTCCCCCTCCCCCCCACCTCTCCCCCTCCCCCCTCCAACTTTTCGTAAGATTTTTTTCCGTCTAGCCCCCTTTCACAACGCGCGATAAGGAACTTCTTTCCAAAAATATGCCTCCCTGCCTATATTTCTAGGACATATTGTCTAGCTCTTAAATTAAGACTTTATCTGCAGACCAAAAATATAGCCTACCTACTTAGAGTCGAGAACTTATTAAATTAAATGTTACATCTGTACTCTCCGAAGCGCTAGGCAGAGTAAAGGCTCCCAGAAACAGGTGAGACGCGACTCTCGAAGAAGAATTGCTATGAAAACTTCATCGAAATTGGTCTACAAATGTCGCGTCGCGCCTGCCTGAAGAAGTCTTTACTGTATTCGTAGACGGAGCTAACAGAAATATACAGGTCGCATAATATACCAGACAAAATAGCTGGAAGATATGGGGCTAAAGAAGAGCAAGCATCTTCTTAAAAATCAGCACGACACATCAACCCCTGGATGATTCCTTGCTGTATGCTGCTTCAAGGTAGACTTTTGTACAAAAGCCTTCTCACAGACAGTACAAATAAATCTCTTATCACCCATATGTATCCTTACGTGATCCTTTAAATTATTCTCCCATCGAAACTCCCTCTCGCACACCCCACATTTAAACCGCTTCTCAGCTGAATGCGTAGACATATGTAACTTTAAACTAAGCTTATTAAAAAATCCTTTTCCACACACTTCACATTTTTCCGTTTTCTCGCCCATATGCACTTTTTTCTGATGCTGAATCACGTTGCAAGGAAATCTGAATTTCTTGCCGCATACTCCGCAAGATGGCGCGGGTATACCGTGTTCCTTTTCCAAATGTGCGGTTCGGAGGTAGTCGGGGATTCGCTCGTCACACTTCGTGCATTTTCGGTCTTTCGGGCGACGCTTGAGGTGGACGAAGCGGTAGTGTTGGGACACGAGCGGTTGCGAGGAGTAAGCTTTGCCGCAAATATTGCATTTGTATTCGTTTTGAACGATTTCGTAGTACGTAGGTGGTCCTAGAAAGAAAAATGGGCGTCAGTCTTCTTTCCTCTTGTTGCATATAAGTATTACTTGAATAAATGTATCAATAGCTACCCTTTTTTTTTTGATGTAAAATCATCAAATGACTTCTCCCGCTCTGAGCGGAGTGGGAGGGTCAGACTTTTACTGACTAAAACCCACCGGTGTACCTTCAGTTGCCCATGTGCCAGGGTCACGGTATCTCTTTCGAACAATCTCGCGACCCTGACAGGATCAATAGCTACCCTAATAACATTACATAAAACAAAACATCACGTCTCCTAAACTCCGAAGACTTGGGAAGAGGTATAGCTATACTACACCCACATTTCACCACTTATCATTAAGTCCCATTTAATAGGGGGCGAGCCTATTGTCATCAACCGGGCACAACTCCAGACACAGGGCTGCTACAGAGAAATTCCTAATAACACCAGACAGGCAAATCTCGTTATTTTAAAAACATTCATAGTCTGATCTCAGTCTCACTCAATCTGTCAAAAATACCTCGAGTCTCCATACATTTTTGACAAGTTTTTGACATTTGTTTGTGGCCAAGATGAGACTGCATCTAGATTTTAAAAACGAGAATTGGCATTCTGTTTACAGCGTCTGGAAGGGTATTTAAAACAGTTGGTACTAAAAAAATTCTATATCTTCGACCATAATAATTATTACAAGTGGGCACCACAAATATTTAACACGATTTTATTAGCTTCACCTATAACTATGTTTGTAACAGACGCTTTTGGACTTGATTTTGACCCACTTCAAATGGTCAGATTTCATTTAAACTTTGTAGACTTATCGAGACCGATGACAACTCAATAATTTCATAAAGTGCCATTTTCCTTGCCAGGTTTACGAGGTTAGCAAAAAAAAAAAAACAGTATTTTGTAGCTAGCCGAACAAAAAAATAAATAATAGTTTAAAAAACTAAAAAACACACTTCCATAGAAAAGCAAACTAAAAAGTAGAAAATAATTGAAAAAAAAAAAGCGTAGTACCAATTAAAATACCCCAAAAAGCACACAATGCTTTTTCTTCATTTAATTATTATTTACAATATTTTTTTGATTTTCTATGGAAGCATGTTTTTTAGTTTTTTTTACATTTTTGTTCCTTTGCAGTCTTGTTGTGCATATTACATAATATTGTTTTTACAGATTACTAGCTGACCCGACAAACGTTGTTTTGCCGGGTGAAAAAATGTAAAATTTAGAGTTGTATGTATTTTTCAATGTTAAATCATAATAAAATAAAAATTAAAAATTTTGTCTAAAAAATAAAATAAAAAAATTAGGGGTGGACTACCCCTAACATTTAGGGGGATGAAAAATAGATGTTGGCCGATTCTCATAGATACCGGATAAGCACAAAAAATTTCATCAAAATCGGTCAAGCCGTTTCGGAGGAGTATGGCAACGAAAACTGTGACACGAGAATTTTATATATTAGACTAAGAACGCCGCTATGAGTAAACTCCAGCCAGGGTTGCCGATTTGTTCGAACGAGTTACCATGGCCCTAACATAAACGTAACTGAAGGAACACGGGTGGGTTTTAGTCAGTAAAAGTCTGACACGCCCTCCCGGTCCGCCCAGAGCGGGAGAAGTCATTTGATGATTTCCCACCCAAAACAAAAGCTTCTCATGTGTCTCATGTCAAAGAGAAGAGAGATAAAGAATGAATGGCGGAAAATAAGACAAGCAAGATCTTTGTTGGTTTGTTATCGATTTATTAGTTTCACCAATAATTATGATCATATTGATACACCCACATTTTAAAAAGTATAAGATTAGTAGATTATTAATTAACCAAGGGGATAAAGCAGTGTCTTCTGTCGCGGGTGACGATTTAAATCGCGAGCGTAACGAAGGACTAGAGGTTTACTCACGAGCGAAGCGAAGGATTTAAGACGAGTCCTGAGTGTAGCGAGGTATTTAAGTTCACCCAAGACTAAGACAGCTTTATCACCGAGGAAAATACTCTACTTTTCGTACCATTTGCGAAAAAATTAACACAATAATAATATGAGATAAGCATTTATTAAAAATAATGACAATTAAAAATAAATTAAAATAAACTTAACGTTTATGTATTTGAAGAAAACAAAAACGCGGCAAATTCCAAGACCAATATTTTTTTGTCGGAAAAGCAAAGGCATCAAGCTCATACGGCCTCGTCGGTTTTCGTAATTTTATTTAATAATCATAATAAATGTGTATTCCTTTTTCAAAAAGATGTATAATGCTTGTATACAAACTCAATGGTGTAAACACAGATGTAGTTCAGTATAAATTTCGGTAAGTATTCCAAATTTAAATCACATTCTCCCCCAGAGGATGAATGAAATTCAGTACAATTTTCTTTCCCTGTTTTTATCAGATTAAAAATGACTATTGTTATGTTCGCTTTTTGTGGCATAGAATGTCACTTTTTTGAGCAAGTGGTACGAAAAATCATTTATTTGCCCAATCAATAATAATCAATAATTTGATATAGGATCAGTTACATTAATATAAATACTACGAATAAAATAACTTATTACTTAGTAAAATACAAGATCGAATAACCTATTAAGATGTGCCGAAAGAAGTTTGTTTTTTGGACTTTACTCCTTACGAATCGATTTTCATATATAAGCCCGGGGTAAGAAAATTTATTGGGAGTAAAATTAACTTTCTCTGTTACGTTACGTTATAATTTATATTATGTTTACTAATCTATATATTTTATAATCGTTTGTAAGGAGTAAACTTCAGTCGTGCGTCCAGGCGCGGTCGCAGCCTAACATTTTGGGGGGGTCACCATGAGTACTGAAGAATATTTTTAGGAAGGTACATCCTCTTTGGTCTAGTAGTTGCAAGCGCTACAGATCAGTATGATTTCCCGGGTTATAACCTTTTTGCAAATGTCCATCGGAGTCTTCGTGGCTCAAGTGAGAACAATTTTAAGATAGTAAGATAGGCAAATCCTTCAGGGTTTCGACAGCATGACTGTCTTTGGGGGGGGGGGGGGGTCATGACCCCTAGGACCCCCCCCCCCCTCGGACCGCACCTGCGTGCGTCGAAGCTGACACACACAATGTTTTACTTGTATATACGAAGTTATTACCATATACTTTAATTTTGGTCTGCCATCCTACATTACAGTTTAGCATCTCATTCCAACGAGGTACAAATTCAACCCAACTGACTTGTAATATACTATATCGTGTTTTTCTGTCACCTACCCTAATAACGGCGACCAACTTGGATGTTTTGCGTGGATGGTCACAGTTCCAACCCAACCTATTCTATTTGGTCGGAGTGCCTCAATTTAGGGACTGCAACTAAGTTCAGAAAGTTCAAAGTAGCAAATTTATAAAAAGTGTTTTGGGCTTCGCGCATCCAGCTAATTCCTACGATCAATACCAGTTCATAGGACTACCTCGTGAGAAGCCTACCTATACTGCATCTTTTGGTAAGCGTTCGTCAATTCAGAACCTCACATTTTTTAATACTGCCTATTCACATTGAGTAGTCAGCCAGTTAAAAATCGACCCCAGGGTGAAATTTCGTCATATGGTAATTTAAACTTGCTTTTTGCACAAACGCTTTTCCACATTCAGAGCAAACCTTCCTCCGATCCCCAGTATGTATCCTCTCGTGAAAATTCAACGTTGTCCTCCTCTTAAACGATTTCACACAATACCTACAATTATAGTCTTTCTCGGCCTTATGCGTAAACAAAATATGGTTCCTCATACTGCGAGCATTAAAAGTCTCAAAATCACAAATATGGCACTTATGCTTCTCTCCTAGCATGTGGAAATAATTCATATGGTTTTTTAACTGCCTTGGTGCATTGAACATTTTGTTACACACGCTACATTTTAATCTAGCGTCTACGTTATGCACTTCGAGTTTGTGAACGATTAAAGGCGGAAGTGTCGAAAATCTTTCAATGCAGATTGAGCATTTATATCTCGTAACGTGAGTGGACTTCACATGTTGTCGCAGTGAGGATCTGTTGTTGTATGTCTTGTCGCATCTGGCACAGAAGTATGTATCGCCAACTTGTTTATAGTCTTCGCCTTTTTTCAGGTAACGTTTCGGCGCCACACCTCGGTCTGCAGACAGAAAACACACTTGAGTCTCATTTATCTCTTCGGCAGTTCTCGTTAATCTTCGGACTTCGGGATTAATTTACTGCTTCGAGTTGTGTAGGATTGGAGTCAGTGTCGCCACAGAAATCTTTTTGCCATCGGCCATACTTCTTACAGATTGAATATTGCATTTCATTTCATTCTACGGCGCAGCCATTAAAAGATCCCGCTCCGCTACCCCAATGCCTACTCCAGCATGCATATCGAGGACGGCTTGCAGTCCTTTCCTATCCTAGGGGCACGTATTCCCTACCATTACAGCGCCCTGCGGTCTACTCCTTGTATGATCCTTTACTGGTGTCTGTAGCACCATGAAACATGAGGCATCAGGGGCTAGTGCAAATCTTGGAATGATACAGTGGTAAAAAGCCTAAGCCTAAGGCCTAGGGCCTCGGCAGATGATGATGACTCCAACAGAGTTGTGGATAAGCCTAGGCCTAAACCTTTTGAGCCTAACCCAAATGTTGAGGTTGCCTTCCATTCTAACCGGATGCAGATGCTGAATAGCAGTATTTACATGGAAGGACTGCTCGTTTGACCTCCACAACGTAGTTATTGTGTAATACGATACCCTGAAGACTGGTTGGCAGACTTTCGGGCATCTGATGACCCGTAAACGACTGTTAAAGATCCACGAATGACGGGACCAATGGCTTTTTTTTCCGGATGGGAAATCATCAAATGACTTCTCCCGCTCTGGGCGGAGCGGGAGGGCGTGTCAGACTTTTACTGACTAAAACCCACCCGTGTTCCTTCAGTTGCCCATGTGCCAGGGTCACGGTATCTCTTTCGAGGGACCAATGGCTTAAAGTGCTTTCCGTGGTCTTAGTATGTAAGGATGTTCACCCATACACGGACGAACCTCATTCCGATCCAGCCCGTCGCTTGCTGCCCTCTTCCAGCGACGTCCTAAGCCGAGGTCCGTATCCCACAGAGGGTACCCTTGGCGTTTAGTCGCTCTAGTTTTATGTTTTTATGCCCAGGCTGGAGGCCCTAAGTTATTAAGGTAACCGAAGACAAGTCCGGTTAAGCAGCCGACAACCTCATAGATTGGGCTGCGAGATGCCATTGGCAAAAAAAAGCCACGGACCAACCTTGGGTAGCATAGCTTACTTGATAATGATAACCTGATCGATCGAACCGTGTGACTGATATTACCTGGCCACAGGCCACTAAAGATTGTCATAATGGTTTAACGTACAGTTCGTATTGAGTGTATGTGAGAATATTATGGAATCTACACAGAGAATATTGAAGAATATTTATATTAAATTGTTTCATTATAATGTTTCAGGATGAACGGTCCTCCCGTCAATCGGAGTTACGGCATTACAGAGCAATCTCTCGCTAGTATGGGGTCCGCATACAATGTGCTGCATAATCCAACATAGCGAGTCGTGTTGGCCACGGGCCGTTGCAGACAGCGCTTTCACACTTCGCTCAGCGCATGACAACCACAGTGACACGTGAAATGGTCTTATCAAAAGTCGTTATGCTACCAAGGACGAAATATAAAACAGATACTAATTATATCAAATATTTAAATTCCGGTTAGGCTCCGTGTGGTACCGGATGAAAAGAATATCACGATCCTAATTTTCATCACGTGCGTGGGTGTCGTTAAAGGCGATTAAGGGAATTACTAGAGAATAGGCAACAGCGTTCACTATGCATTTTACCCCCATACTGCGATAGTCAACCTGCCTGCCAAACGTGGCGCTAATGGCAAAGCGCCTCAAATTGGGGGAGCCCTATGTCCAGCAGTGGGCGAGTTACGGCTGAAATGATGATAATCTACTTAGTCTACTCTCAGTTTTCATGTTATTAAATGTACAACCTTATGTGTGTTGTGATTTTTGTTCTCATTTAACAACAATAACCTTACAGCACCAAACGAATAAACTTTGAATCTCTAAAATACCAATACCAAAATCTCAAAGCTCTAAAATTCAAAGGTAAAGCCTTTGCATAATAACCCAATTATGTTTCCACAACTGGAAGACAGGCGGTTCCTCACGATGTTTTGAGAACAGTGGTGATGAAGTACACAAAGTGCCTGTCTGGCTTTATTCAATACAATACAATACAATCACCCTATTCACCCTTAAGGCGGGACTGATACTACTGGACCATCACTAGATACTCACAAAAACCTAGAATTCTGAAATTGAGCAATTCATTTACACTAAATTGAAGTTTTTATTTTAATGATGTGAGAAGGAGAGATTATACTGATAAGGGTCTAAAACAGAATACAGATTTTATTGACTTGATCACAGGCGGTAGAGTTCCTCACTTCGAAGCCATAGAATGAAATACAATAATTCATCTGCAAACTATAGTTAGAGCAACGAGAAAAGGAATTGGGAAATTCTATATCACGCACTTCGAGCGAGGTGAGAACAAGTGATACAGAAACCCCAATAATGTTTTACCCATTCTCTACACTGCTGGGGGCCGACCCCTTTAGCTCGAAGTCCGTAGTTTCGAGCATTTCCTACCTCATCATCACTTATGGACATAGAATTTGTTTAAAGATAATAATGCCACCACGACTTGACAGCTGTCTCTACTCACGGTGTTTTTTCCCGTCCAAAATAGTTACAAATCTGCTGTCTTTGACGGAATTAGTAACCATGCCAACACTGCCTACTCTAGGCAGTGTTGGCATGGTTAGGTACTAGACAATTTATGAAGTTTTCTGTTCAGATTCGCCACCGGTGATGGAAAATAGACCAAGATAGTGCAAGTTGCCGCGGTATTTTTGAACCCCAACGCAAAAAGAAGGGTCTTATAAGTCTGACCGCTATGTGTGTCTATCTATGGCACCGTAGCTCTTAAACCGGTGATCCGATTGGGGTGCGGTTTTATTTATTTAAAATAAAGCTTTATAGCGATGATTCTTAGACATGTTTAATCATAATCGATAAGTAATAAAATTATTCAAAAAGTTCAAAATCATAATATAAAATGATAGCAAAGTTCATACCGTAATTTACTAAGGCAAAGCGTTCATAACAGATCGCAGCGCGAGGCAGCGAGCGATAATGTCTTTATTTCATTCATAAATGTACGCAAGTAGTGGTAAAATCGACGACATTTTCGTGTCTATACATTGCACACAAAGGAGCGTTAACAATGCGAACTCCTGCGGCAGGACCCGGTCCAGACCAATCACGGGCCACACGCGCGTCACCGCGATGTTAATGGCGAGTATTATACGACCAAATTGAATATGTACGAAAGTTGTGTGGAGTGTTAGTAACACCCCTTACGCTAGTTGGTCAACTCCAATGACACGCGTTACCCCGGCTTCCTGTAGCACACTTCCGTGGAAGTCCGTCCCTTTTCATGAAACTACTCCCACAGATTGTTGGAAAGCGGTAAGATGTTACTCAATAACGAACTTGCCTTCAGCATTTCACAAACTAGAGCGAGCGTTTGCAAATAGACATTTTTATACTCACAAATCAAACAGTATACTGACGACAAATTGTATTGCGTAATTTTATTTTTGTGGCTATACTTAGCCACAAACTATAACAGCCGTACGAATCAATCGAACAGGTTAAGCTACGCTTGCCGCGGTAGGTTCGTGGATGGGTGACCATCTTTATATATCAACACCCCTCCGTGCCTCGGAAAGTACGTTAAGCCATTGGTTCCAGCTGTCGTCAAAAGCCCGAAAGTCTGACAACCAGTCCTTCCAAAGGGTAATAACCCAGTATCTGGGTTGTGGAGGTCAGATAGGCAGTCGCTCCATGCAAAATACTGGTATTTATGCTGCATCCGGTGAGATTGGAAGCCGACCTCAACACTGGGAAAAGGCTAGGCAGATGATGATGCCGATTTAAAAAAAAAATCCTCAGTTTAAGTAATCAATTTATTAAAATTACATAATAATATTTAAAACTGAATATGAATAGTAAAATAGTGTAACATTTGTAACAATTTATAACCAGATTCACCACACCTGAATAAACTATAGTTTACGTTTCTGGCAAATGATCAAATGAGGTCATCATTTGCTCATTTGTTCATCGTTATAAAAGTTTGTCGCTACAATACACTTTTAGACAAAGTTAGCATGAGCTGAGTCACATGCTGTCTCTGTCAAACAGTTCCTTAAAGTCTACACAAAAAATACTAAGCAATCAAAGTCGGTCAACTAATAGTCTCTAAAGAATTTCGGAAACCGAGCGACGGCGACTTCAAAATGCTCTCTAAAAGTTGACGTCAGGATGATATTTCGTCATATGGTAATTCAAACTTGCTTTTTGCACAAACGCTTCTCCACATTCAGCGCAAACTTTCCTCCTATCCCCAGTATGTATCCTCTCATGGAAATTTAACGTAGACCTCCTCTTAAACGATTTCTTACAAAATTTGCAATGATAGTCCTTTGTGGTCTTATGGGTAACTTTATGTCTGCGAAAAGCATGACTTTTTAAAGTCACATAATCACATAAATCGCATTTATGTCTCACTCCAAGTTCTCCAAGCATATGGTAATTGGTCAGATGTCTTGTTAACCGCATTTGAGTATTGAACATTTTATTGCACGAACTACATTTGACTCTTTCGTCAACATTGTGCAATTCTAGTTTGTGAACCGTCAAAGACGGAACCGTTGTGAATTCATCATTGCAAATAGAACATGTGTATTTCCGAATAATATTATAATATTTCTTTTTCACATGATCACTCAGACTGTAAATGCTGGCGTATGTTCTGTCGCATCTGACACATTTGTACTTGTCGCCAATTTGTTCATAGTCTTCGTCTTTTTTTGGGCGAAATTTCGGCGCCACAACTCGGCCTGCAGACAGAAAACACAGGTGACTTTCATTTATTTCTTCGGCATTCTTCGTTAATCTTTGGACTTCGGAATCGTTAGACTGGTGCATCATAGTTACGAGACAAGCTATCAACTTCTTCTGTTAAACAGCCACCAGGAGTGGAGAAATTGGCGATCTTTGCGCCCTCACACCCCTAGCCACCGCAGGAGACGCCCTGGAGTTTATAGCAGACTCTCACCTAACGTAGGCGCGTGCTTGCGGACGACGAGCAATGGGTAGCTCGCCGCCCGTTAAGGATCAGGCCCGGATCGACGGCGCGTTGTTTTCACGCGCGCCCTAAAGAGATGTCAGCAATAATAAAGGGTTCCGCTAGGACTGATGCCTGCCAGGGTCGCGGTTTTGTTCGATAGAGTTACCGTGACCCTGGCACAAGCAAGTGAAAGAACATAGGTGGGCTTTAGTCAGTAAAAGTCTGACACGCCTTCCCGTCCATCCCGAGCGGAGCTAGAACAGCGTTATAGCTGGAGAAAAATAGAACAAATTTTTGCAAAACTTACACAATGTTGTATAGAATCAAGTTCTTCTAACTTAACAGACAGATGTGTCGCTGGCCAGTATGTTGCGCCACTTCTTCTTCCCAGCTAAAGCACTAGGAAGTGTCGAAGGGCGGGCGTTTTGGAGGGACTGTCTTATGTAACTTTGACGTTCAAAAAGTGCTGACTCTCAGCCTAGTTTGAATAAATGACTTTTGATTTTGATTTTTTTCTTACTGCTGGGATAGAGGACTCCTCTGTGAGAGGGACAACGCCGTATTCTACCACGCGGGCCCAGTGCGGGTTGGTAGATGTCACCTGCTGGATTTCTCACGATGTTTTTCTTTATCGATTTGATAGCAGCGGTTACCGGTTGCAGTGAAGCACTGGTCCGTACCCTTACAGGTGCTTTCATAATCAGCCTATTTGTTCCCAATGCTGGGACCCAGGCTTCCACTCAGTGAGAAGGAGTAGGCCGTTATCTACCACGCGGGCCCTGTGCATCTTGGTAGATGTCACATGTCTTCGAATGTCTGATTCTAGGGCATGCCGGTTTCCTCTCGATGTTTTCTTTACCGTTTTGAGAGCAGCGGCTACCGGTCGCAGCGGAGCACCACCGGTCTGTACCCCGCCAGATGATTTACTTTATGTAAATTATTTCAAAACAGTGAAGGAATCAAAAACCACAAACCGCTCATAGATTAAGAAATCAATTTATTCAAATTCCATAATAATTAAACCTCACAATAAAATAGTGTAACATTTGTGGCGATTTATAACTATAATCACTACACCTGAATTAACTCCAGTTAACTTATTCGACAAATGAGCACATGACATTTACGTCCAGATTATAATCGACATCACGAAAATGTATGGAAATATATGAAAATACTTTTATAT
The DNA here is from genome assembly GCA_947507805.1 of Aporophyla nigra. Classification (NCBI taxonomy): domain Eukaryota; kingdom Metazoa; phylum Arthropoda; class Insecta; order Lepidoptera; family Noctuidae; genus Aporophyla; species Aporophyla nigra. The sequence continues at coordinate 6,498,724 of OX382321.1, read as the reverse complement.
TTCTGTCCACAACAACGGTATAATGTGCACGTATTTCTATACTTTTCTGGACGTGGATATCTACGATACCAATTTTAAATGCATTCAATCTATAACATAAGTGTGATTGGTAATGGACCTTTCGACCTACTCCATACATTTTTGCCCAATGTTTTCATGAACAGTCATCATAAGAGATAAGTCAGAAGAACTCAATGTCATTGTTAATTATCAAAATATAATTTTATTAGTCATAGATATAAATTTTTAGTCGGTTAACATTTTGTTTCTTTCTGAGTACCGGCTGATATTAAAAATTTGTTAGCAATCTTTCGAAGGGATTTCGCGATTTCTGAGTTGACCCTTTCGTAAAACTTGTTCACAATGATGATTGGAAATATCTTACTTCGAGTTATTTAAATTACATCTTGTACATTTATTTTTTCCTGTTTAACTTTAAAAGTTTTAAAAGTCTGTCACAACAAAACACCAATAATGACAAAGATAGCATATTGTCTCTGTCGAACGGTTTCTTAAAGTCTAATCTACACAAAAAAAAATACGAAGCAATCAGAGTCGGTCAACTGTTTTTTTCTAAAGCGTTTCGGTAACTAGGTGGCAGCGGCGACTTCAAATTTCCCGCTAGAAGTTTACTTCTGGATGATATTTCGTCATGTGATAATTTAAACTCGCTTTTTGCACAAACGCTTGTCCACACACCGTGCAAACTTGCCGTTTGTCTCCAGTATGTATCTTCTCGTGCAATCGCAACGTTCCCCTCCTCTTAAACGATTTCTTACAATATCTACAATGGTAGTCCTTCACGGTCTTATGTTTAAACTTATGTTTATACATATTTCTCATATTAAGAGTGACAAAATCACAAAATTCGCACTTATAACGCCGACCAACTTCGCCGAGCATGTGGAAACATTTGATATGTAAAGATAACGCTTTTTCTGCATTGAAAATTTTATTACACGCACTGCATTTGAATCTTTCGTCTATATTATGCACTTCGAGTTTGTGAACGATCAAAAGCGTCTGCGTAAAGAATTTTTCAATGCAAATTGAGCACTTATATTTCGGGATCTTAGGATGTTTGTCCTTGTGTGAATTGTTGATATGTTTGTTCAACTGCTTTTCCGTATTGTACTTTTTATCGCACATACTACATTTGACCCTGTCGTCAATGTTATGTTCTTTCAGCTTATGAACGGTCAGAGGCGCAAGCGTCACGAATGCTTGGACACAAATTGAGCATTTATATCTCCGAATATAAGGATGATCCTTTTGAAAATGTTTGTTTAATAAGGTTAATCCATTAAATGTCATTTCGCATCTGGTACAATGGTAGATGTTGTCGACTTTTTTGTAGTCTTCGTCTTCTTTCAGGCGATACGTCGACTGCACAACGTAGCCTGCAGACAGAAAACATGCTTGAGTTTGATTTCTTTCTTCAGCGATCTTCGGTCTTCGGGATTCTTTGACTGGTTCGTCATAGTTACGAGACCATGCTCCCTTAGTTTCCAGTGTCTCGAACAGGGTAGCGGTGTTCGTAATAAACCCCACCGACAGGTATAGATTCAACGTTTTTTCAGGTGCACCGACTTCGACACACTCCGATGAAGAAATGGAGGAAATACTCGAAGACATCTCTAAGGTCTTGTATTCCAGTACTAAGGCCTACTATAATGTTTTCATGGGGGATTCTAGCGCATACATGGGAATATAAAATTGTAACGAATCGATACGGTTTGGCAGCAGAAATTATATCATTGGGAACAAATGTATGTCATCTTCCCTGAGGAAAGGCTGTTCTTGATGAAATCCTTTTTTAAGAAATAGAGCCAAAGGAAGACGCAGCGAAGCCCGAACATTATGACGAAAAATAAGATAGTTTTCATCATGACGGATAAGAATCCAATATTCAGGGATGTCTCGGTACACTAACAGGTTCAATATCGGCAGTGATCACAGACTTGTCCTAGGCTCTCTGAATATTAACTCGTTTGAGAACATCCAGGCTACGCACAAACATACTCCAAACTATGTTAGGATCTGAATCGTTCCAACCAGACCTGGACAAGCGTTTTGCTGCCCTGGAAACCACTAATGACGTTAACCAGGCGATCGACGAAATGGTGGAAATCCTCAAGGCGAAACATCCAAGTGCTGGAATGTCTTTATCGAAACGAACTGATACACGTCAAGATGTGAGACAAGGGGACGTAATTTCACAAGTGCGTTTGCAAACTAACGACGCCGTTTGTATAGTGACGAATTATATCTACAATACTAGCTTTTGCCTCGTCGATGTCGGGAATTTTGTTGCTTAAGTTTCCAACCATATGCCTAATTAATAAATTTAATGATGTTTACTTTGAAAATGAAGGACTTTTCACACAACTTCATCCCTGTATTCAACTCTTCGGAAGTAGAATTACTAAAAAGGCTGAGATACGTATAAATTGATTTTTAATCATCAGCCAAAAATACAAAACAAAAAAAAAAGATCCTACCTCCGAAACTGACGAACTGCCATACAAACTTCCACCCTGTATTTCACCCCTTTACGGGCGAATTTCCTAAAATCCATAATGGACCTCTGTGCCAAATTTTATCTTCGTAGGTCCAGTAATTTTTGAGATTTCGTGATTAATCTGTGAGTGAATGTATGAATGAATGATCATTCGATTTTATAAATTCAGATTTACGGCAATGTTCTGTACAGGATTTAAAAAATAAAAACACAAAATTCCGTTACATAAAAAATATCTATTTATTGAAATTTTAAAACAATAATTAAATCTAGTAATTTACAGTCACGAAATGTGTATCAGTTATCGCAGTGTCATTAAGAATCTTATTTGAAATGTAGGTATGCAGTAAAGTGTATAATGCTATACTTATCTTGGTTGGTACTTATTACTTTTTGGGGATAAATATAATGACCACCATAAAATGCTTTGATACACTTAGTTTTGTAACCAAAAATATCTACTTAACACCAGAAAAATAAAGTCTAAAAATAAATAATAGTTTAAAAAAACTGAAAAACACGCTTCCATGGAAAACCAAACTAAAAAGTACAAAATAATGGAAAAAAAGCGTGGGGTGCTTCTAAGGTATTTTTTTATTGATATCAGGCACCCCACGCTTTTTTTCCATTATTTTGTACTTTTTAGTTTGGTTTTCCATGGAAGCGTGTTTTTTAGTTTTTTTAAACTATTATTTATTTTCTATTTTTTAGGGTATTTCGAATTTTGAGACGTATGTTAGCGTAGTTTGTGACAGTTTTTTTGCTGTCCTGGTAACCCTGGCAAGGATAATGGCACAAATTTATGAAATTATTGCATTGTCATCAGTCCTTGACAGGTGTGCAAAGTTTGAATGAAATCTGGTCATTTAAAGTGGGTCAAAATCGCACTATAAGGAGTCGGTTACAAACAAACATACAAATATACAAACATACAAGTGAAGCTAATATAAAGCGTGTAAAATACAATAGTACCAGCTATTTTAGTCACGACTCCACTTTAAATTGTATTCGACCACCAAATTTAGTAAATGATCACCAAATCTTAATAATTGGGTGTACTACGTGAGCTCGACAAATGAATGTACGAATGCACGCTTGTGTGACACACTCGAGCTCACATAGTACACTAGGTTAGGTTAGGTTAAAACTGTGACCTCCTACGCACGAGCCGAGCGAGCGAAGCGAGCGGGGCCGCGGCAGCGGCCGGCGAGTGCTAGAAACGACTTGATTCAGTGTGCCGCACAAGCGTGCATTCGAACTATGTCAGTCGCAATACAGTTTTGTCGCTCAAGTGTTATTCGCACATCCATTTGTCGAGGTCACTCTTAATAATTTGGTGTTCATTAACAATTTTTGGGTTAACAATGATTTTTTTGGAGTCAATTTACTTAAATAGGATAGCAAGATGTAAAAACTTTGGTTATAATTTTACATTGAAACGCTGGTTTAATTTTGGTGATCATTTACTACTTTTGGATTAACAATGATTTATTTGGAGTCATTTTGCTTAAATAGGATAGCGAGATGTTAAAACTTTGGTTATAATTTTACATTAAAATGCGGGTTTTAATTTTGGTGATCATTTACTATTTTTGTCTGTTATATGTTACTATATCTGGTGGTAAGTTAAACATAAGCCTTACTTTTTATTAAGAAGCATCTATTCTAACAAGAATAATATTTACGATTATCGGATGATGAAACTCATTTCTTATTTTAAAACTTGTCACACTGATATTAAATTAAATTTAAGGTGTGAAATAGTATTAAAATTTGTTGAAATACAAAATGGCAAATTTAACCCTGCAATAAAAGCCTGAAATATTATTTATCTAGGTACTAGCTTTTGCCCGCGGCTTCGCCCGCGTGGATGTTGGAAATTAACGCAGGAGGACGTACTACCGCGATAAGATGTGTTAATTCAGGTTATATTATAACTAATAGCTGTAACCGCGACTTCGTCCGCGTGGTATTTAACAAAAAGTTTTTCATAAAAATTGTCTTTGAAAATTACGCTGACATACGTCACAAACTACGCTGACATACGTCTTAAAATACAGCGTGTTTTTAGTTTTTTTAAACTATTATTTATTTTTCTAAAATAAAAGTAGCCTAAGTTACTTCTTGTTACATCAGCTATCTGCCAGTGAAAGTTCCGTCAAAATCGGTCCCGCCATTTCAGAGATTAGCCGGAACAAACAGACAGACAGACAAAAATTGTAAAAGATGTTGTTTTGGTATATTTACCGTGTATACATCCATATACACTTAGTAAAAAGTGGTTATCTTAATATTAAAAACAGACACTCCAATTTTATTTATTTGTATAGATGTATAGATGAAGATAGCTTGAATATTTTTTATTACAATCACATCTTTCCAACGTCAAAACAAATAATTTTATATAGGGTTGAAAATACTCAAGATTTTTTTATGCCGCCATAGGTGCTTTTCTTGTTACAAACTTTTGCCAGCGGGTTCGCCCGCATGTATGTCTAGGACAACTCGAATCCAGGCATCTCTATCCCGAACACTAGAGTCCATCATGGCAAAAATATTTATTTTAACTAGTAGTCGCCCATAGGTCGAAATTTAATGATAATTAATTTTTAAATAAAAATACATTATTATACAAAAATATTAACTTTCCGACTCCTTCTCCATAAAAACTTTAACTGTGCCAAATTTCATACTCTTCCGTCCGCGTAATTTTCATAAAAAGGGGTACTTACAAAGTTTTTACATCACGTATTAATACATTCATAATTTTCATAATAATCTTCGGTTAAGCAAAATCGACGGAGCCACATGCAGCTCCTATTTTTGAATGCAGGGTTTTAAAGGAATCTTATATCAAGAGGATGAATGGGGGCTTCGATCGCTCACATTTAGCCCCTATCATCTTTCTCAACCCACACCTTCGGGTTTATTTAACAAAGGTGGCGAGCTCGCTCCGCTCGCTCTTGATATTCTTTCAAAAGTTGTGGGGATCGAATTGCAGGGGTTAACTAGTCAGGGTCGAATTGACGCGGTCGAGTTATCCTATGGTGAAGTAGTCCTAGTCGAGATAGTTCAGAGTCGACCACAGTAATCCTGTTAACGCCTTCAAAATTACATTCTAAAAATTTACGTCAGGATGATATTTCGACATATGGTAATTCAAACTTGCTTTTTGCACAAACGCTTGTCCACATAGAGTGCAAACTTTCTTCCGATCATTAGTATGTATCTTTTCATGCAAAGTCAACGTAGACTTTCTAATAAACGATTTCTTACAAAATCTACAATGTTGGTCCTTCACGGTCTTATGCTTAAAGTTATGTTTGTACAAATCATCACTTTTAAAGGACACATAGTCACAAAATTCGCACTTATACCTCCGTCCAGCTTCTCCGTGCATGTGGAAAAACTTCATATGCAACTTAAACTGTCTTTGTGTATTAAACATTTTATCGCACAAACTACATTTAACTCTATCGTCTACATTATGCACTTCGAGTTTGTGAATGGTCAATGGTGAAAGCGTCATGAACGATTCAATACAAATTGAGCATTTATATCTCGGATCATCATAATGTTTAATCTTTATATGTTTTCTCAGTATCCGCTTGTTTCTATATTTCTTTTCACATTTCGCACAGTGGTATAGGTCGCCATCTTTTTGATAGTCTTCGTCTCTTAGACGAAATTTTGGTTTCTCAACTCGGTCTGCAGACATAAAAGGCGCCACAACTCCGCCTGCAGACAGAAAACATACTTGTCTTTCATTTATTTCTTCGGTAATTTTTGTCAATCTTCAGACTTCGGGATTCTTTGATTTATTCGTCATAGGGTTTATTAACTTTTCTGTTAAATAGCCTCTAATAGGCTTAGCATGACGCTTTCTATTTCTACGAAGAATAGACACAGCACTTTCTATACAAAGTGACATTTCGTTTCTCCATTTTTGACACCGCACCGTAGAAAACCTACAATCTATCATTTTCTCTTGCGTTTCTTACGATCCTTGTCTAGGTCCTTTTTTATGTAGACTTATTCAGAAGAAAGTTTTCTATCCCAAACTGTCAAAATCACACTATCAACTGACTGTTGCCTAAGGTAGTGAAGACAATTTGATTTTGTAAACGCCATGCTAAAGACAGTAGAAAACTGTTTACTCCACGGCCACAAAGTCATCATCATCATTTCAACCAAACACGTCCACTGCTGGACATAGGCCTCCCCCAAGCTCGACCACTTTAACTGGTTTTGTTTCCCGCATCCAGCGGATTCCTGCAGACTTCACAAGGTCATCAGTCCACCTTGTGTGATACCTTCCAACTCTACGTCTTCCAGTACGCGGTCGCCACTTCAGAACCTTTCGGCCCCATCGACCATCTGTTCTGCGAGCCCTGCCCACTGCCACGGCCACAAAGTATACCTATACGGTTATCTAAAAAATCATGATTTCACAGGAGATCGCTTCAACGCAAAACTTTAATAATATAATTAATAGACGAACAAAGCTATCTTCTCCTGTTTTACATGATTTACTTAATAGGGCATTACAAAGGAAATGGTTAAGGAAAATATTAATTAATAGACGAACAAAGCTAGCTTTTCCTGTTTTACATGATTTACTTAATAGGGCATTACAAAGGAAATGGTTAAGGAAAATATTACTGTATTTTTTTTTAATACGTAACTGAATTCTGATTCGAATTATGTAAAAGAGTGAATTCCGTAAACAGTGCAGCCTCACTTTCTACTTTGCTGCCGTCGTACTGTCTACACGGAACGTCATTTTTGTCCATTCTTCCTTCGACAAAACGGTGCTCGTGCTAAGCCTGCAGGAGTCGTACGAGGTACTTTTGCGGCGCTCCCTGGACCGTGAGCCCGCTAGCGTGTTACTGATTGGCTTAATGTTCGGACAGAGCTTGAGCAGCGTTAAGGCGGGTTAAAATAGAACAATTAAAAGCCGCGCCATGTTCCAAAGGTCGAATGATTTTCATGGACTATTATACTTTTATTATCTATACAAATAATTAAAATTGGAGTGTCTGTTTTTAATATTAAGATAACCACTTTTTACTCAGTGTATATGGATGTATACACGATACATATACCAAAACAACATTTTTTACAATTTTTGTCTGTCTGTCTGTTTGTTCCCGCTAATCTCTGAAATGGCTGGACCGATTTTGACGGAACTTTCACTGGCAGATAGCTGATGTAACAAGGAGTAACTTAGGCTACTTTTATTTTAAAAAGATTCTTTTATTTTAGAAAAAAATAACTGTCTTCGAAAACTACGCTGACATACGTCTCAAAATTCGAAAAACCCTGGCTGAATCCTACGAAATAGATCAAAATAATGTACTACAGTATTGTACACCTTAAAAAGGCCTACAAAAATGTCCTCAATGGTATATGTCTATCTCTTAGGGATAACCCACAATAACCATTTTTTATCTTTTACTTTTTACGAGAAATAAGGGCTTATTTACGAAGCGATTTTAAGCAATACAGCATTAATCCTTATCCAATTAAGTACCTTAAATACATTGTGCATTTAATATAGATCAAAATGGCCCTTTACAGCATGTAATTTAAATGAATATCTTAGAAGATATTAGAGATATAAAAAGCGGGCGCAGAGCGCGTTGGCAGCGGCCGGGTAGTACAGGATAAGTAGGATTGTAATTCATATTACTTTGGCTTCATAGTAATTGCGAATATCATGTGTGTTCATTATACTCAAAATAAACCTAATTGTATTATTCCAAGTAAGAGACCGCGAAAGTTAGATGTTTAGATTTTTGGATGTTTGTTTCTCAATGATGCAAAGACGGCCAAACGGATTTAGATCGAATTTGGCACGAAGATATGTTATATCATGGATACGTAACAGATAGGATACCTACTTTATCCCGGTATTAGGTTCCCGGGTGATATTTTCCGACAGCTATACGGGCCAAGCCACTGGCAAAAGTACTATTTCTGTAATTATGTTCGGTGTCTGGTAAATGATTGAGTGTCTGTATAGGTAAAATAGGAGCGTTAAGAAAAACCAGGAAGACTTATATTCAACTAAACCAAGCCCTATGTCGCAGTCTTCTTACTCTGAATACTATTACTCTTATTTTAAAAACACCAACACACATGATGTTCTCATAAACTATGAATCCTAAGTAATATGAGTTATAATCCTACTACTAATAATATTATAAATGTGAAAATATGTATGATTGGGTGTTTGTTTCTCAATCACGCAAAAATGGCTGAATGGATCTGGATCGAAAATAGCACACAGAGTCTATATTACCTATATAACCTGGAATAACACATTTTTATCGCGGTAATACATCCTCTTGCATTAATTTCCGACATCCACGCGGGCGAAGCCGCGAGCAAAAGCTAGTACTTTTATAAAATTCTGAATTTCACGAACTAGCGACCGTTTGCAAACAGAAGACGCCGTTTGTATATTGCCCAAGTAGCACAAAAGTGCTGGTTAACAGCATTTTAACAGTGCACAGTGAATGCATTAGTTGCTGAATAATAGCGTAGACAGCGCATACTCAGATGATATAACTCTAATTTGGGCACAAATTATTCAGCACATAGCTGAGTAAGAGTTCCAATTGATAAATAATTGCATTATAATAACATTATAGTAGCATTTATGTGTGTAACAGGCACCTCAAGAGCTGAATATTGCCTGATTAACAAGGCACGTGTGACTTACTATACAGCAAGGAAGACGAATGTGAACAGCTGAAATGACACACTGAGCGAAATTGTGGAATGCAATAACTCAATATTATTTATTTTTCTTTAATATGAACTGTCAAATTGTAAAACATGAAGTGTATCGTTGTGTGCAAGATCTCAGGAGCCATTGTGAAAATAAACATAAAATTTAAGGTAAGTTAAACTTCGATTTCCTGCTATTATATTTCAAATCTTATTGGGAAGGTAACTTTACTGTCAAATACCATACATATTTAGTTCAAAATTTTCACGCGCCTTCGGAATACCACTAAATACTAAAAGAAAAGTAACAAAAATTGAATGAATATAAAATAAATTTGTTTGTTTTAGTACAAAGAAAACAAAAAAAAACTGTTTTCGTGTAATTAATTTGTAATCCAAATTAATTACGATTGATACCCTATAAAATAAACAAAAATTTCAAGATAAAATTTTATAATAATACACAGTAACGCAGTGAATATGGCGGATGGCAAGTGAACAGTTTTAATGTTAATATAATGCTAAGGTCTGTACGGGTGTTCATATGTGGCCTTTAATTCAGCAAAGAGTAAAATAGTTTGACACTTGTGGAATACAAATCAGACATGGATCGATTAGGAGAGTTATATTAGTTCACATTTGCATCAGTTACCTTGATAAGTACCTTTATGGATCCAAGCTTTTAGGGTTCCGCCGTGGTTCGTTTAAAGCCATTTTGTTTCTTTTTTTAATTGTTATTCGACGATAAGTAATTAATTAAAATTGTAATTTAAGTAGCTGATATTATAATTTAATTATGGGTATGTATAATAAATAAGTTATTGATTTATTCAATATGCGACGAAATACCTATAACTTAGTAGATACCTATCTAAAAATAATGTATTCTTCTGGCCTAATAATAATTAATTACTTCCATATGAAATTGAAATTGACATGCCATACGCACAGTATTTATGCGACGCGAAAAGTATTTTTTATGAAACATTTCGCTTGATCTGCAACATGGTGCATGCAACGCTATGCACCATGACGTCATGTCAGATTATTTGTTTACATAGATCATTAGTTTATCGCTAAATCGCAACTGGGTTGGTCGTTCGTATTCTACGATAGATGAACAATATCATTTCAATTTAGGGTTGCGAATAAAAGTAAATAAGTTGCGGTCGACTTAATTCCTGCTATTTTGGTAGGTAGTAAAGTGGGTCCTCTGTGTTTGTGTCTGTAGATGTTTTGTATATAATTATTATGTTACGTATTAATATGTTATTATATCTTGTGGTTTTTTTTCCTCAAAAACTGTATAGGTAGTGTTGTCATTTTAAGGAACTGATACTTCTATTATCTTATATAATATAAAAATCTTGTGTCACGATGTATGTTGCCAATAAACTCCAAAACTACTGTACCGATTTCAATCAAATTTCACATGTAATCGTATTTTGGTCTAACTTACTGGATAGGATAGTTATCATCTCAATTATTCGCTTATGTCGTGAATTTAAACGAATAAAATGTATCAAGTAATTGTTTCTTAAGCAAGTGTTTATTTACTGTTTAGTTTTATGAAGTTCTCATAGATGGCGGTGTACTTCAATATTGTTTGACATCTAAGTTGCAAATACACCCAATAGATGGCGCTGTGTTCTGTTTTTTAGAATATAAAAATTCTATTACTTTATTTCACGTAATATTTATTTATGTTCACGATATAACCGTATTATTTTAATGGTTTGTGACTGATATTTTTATAATTATACTGCGTATTATGTTACAATATTATTACCATTAATAACAAAAAAAAAATGTACTATTTTTGTTAGAGAATTATTAAAGTCTTGGCGCCAAATTTTAATCAAAGTTTCAAGATCTGGCCATCAAATTCTATCGAGTCGTCATCTGTGGTTTGAATGTCCAAAGCTTTGGTATCTCATTCGTTCTCGAGACCTCCTCTGAGCGTAAACAAAGCTCCCTCTCGAACCATCGAGATCCACTATTTCGCACAATCTATCAATCGATTCTTCTCGAAGCATGCGAACTAGAACGTTCGGGAAATTCAAGGTTCAGGTATAAATACTGGCGCCGAGTGTCACCGCAGTTCAGTTCCTTTTTAACCGACTTCAAAAAAAGGAGGAGGCTATCAATTCGTCTGTATTGTTATTTTTTTTTTATGTTTGTTAGCTCATAACTTTTGACTGCGTGAACCGATTTCGATGATTTTTTTTTTATTTGAAAGCTGGTGCTTCCCGATTAGTCCCATTTTAATTTGGTTCCATTCGGACAATGGGGTCCATGTGAAAACCATATAAGTCTTAAATTTGTATTAAGTATTTGCGTGACAAATGAACGAATAACGCGATTAGATTAGTGCGGGGTATCTACTATAACTAAAAAGTTAAAAATAAAAACTTTTTACAAAAAAAAAAACAACCGACTTCCTTAAAAAAACACTACACAGTCAAAAATAATTTTAATTTCGGAATTCGGTGTCTTAGGATCTGTATTTAAGGTTTTTGCCACCAACTTCCGAAATTAAAGTTTTTTAAACGAGTGAATTAATACTATCTCCCGGAAAGTGAGAGTCTCTGTAAAATCTCAGTGCAAGTCTTAGTCAGTCTCTACGTAAATATACCTGTGCATTTACCAAGTATTATATATAACCTCTGCAAGTATCAATCAGTGCAAAATCATAACTTTATACACATGTAAGTATTTTTTGCTAGAATTTTATTTTATTTTCTTCATGAGTGTAAATTTCGCAGACTTAAATTCATTTTTTAATAATTAAATAAAAATAAATAAATGAGAATAAAATAAACGCACTTATGAATAAATGATTTAACTTTATAAACGAGCATTTTTCTTTTTAACTTATTAATATTGTAATAATTTTCTTTTCAATCATAAAAATTAATAATTGTCCACCAGATTTTTATTTTAATTTTTTAATCTGATAATTGTTAATTAGTCCATTCATTAATTTCGATTAATTTATTTCAATCTATACATCTATATAAATAAATAAAATTGGAGTGTCTGTTTTTAATATTAACCTCTCGAATGTCTTATGTTACACAGTGCGACATAAGCAATTGTCTTTCTATTGTGTCTGTAATTAAGACATTCGACGAGTTAAGATAACCACTTTTTACTAAGTGTATATGGATGTATACACGGTACAATACCAAAACAACATTTTTTACAATATTTGTCTGTCTGTTTGTTCCGGCTAATGTCTGAAATGGCTGGACCGATTTTGACAGGACTTTCACTGGCAGATAGCTGACGTAACAAGGAGTAACTTAGGCTACTTTTATTTTAGAAAGATTCTTTTATTTTCGAAAAAAATTACTGTGTTCGAAAACTACGCTGACATACGTCTCAAAATTCGAAAAACCATGGCTGAATCCTACGAAATAGATCAAAATAATGTAATACAGTATTGTACACCTCAAAAAGGCCTACAAAAATGTCCGCAATGGTATATGTCTACCTCTTAGGGATAACCCACAATACCCATTTTTTATCCTTTACTTTTTACGAGAAAAAGGGCTTATTTAAGAAAGCGATTTTAAGCAATACAGCATTAATCCTTATCCAATTAAGTACCTTAAATACATTGTGCATTTAATATATATCAATATGGCCCTTAATAGCATATAATTTAAATGAATATCTTAGAAGATATTAGAGATTTAAAAAGCGGTCGCAGAGCGCGTTGGCAGCGGCCAGGTAGTACAGGATAAGTAGGATTGTAATTGATATTACTTTGGCTTCATAGGTAGTAATTGTGAATATCATGTGTGTTCATTATACTCAAATTAAACCTAATAGAGAGAGACCGCGAAATGGCTTAGATGTTTTGAATTTTGGATGTTTGTTTCTCAATGATGCAAAGACGGCCAAACGGATTTAGATCGAATTTGGCAAAAAGATATATTATATCGTGGATACGTAACAGATAGGAATCATAGGATCCGTACTTTATCCCGGTAGTAGGTTCCCGGGTTATATTTTCCGACAGCTATACGGGCCAAGCCACTGGCAAAAGTACTTTTCCTACAATTATGTTCGGTATCTGGTAAATGATTGAGTGTCTGTATAGGTAAAATAGGAGCGTTAAGAAAAACCAGGAAGACTTATATTCAACTAAACCAAGCCCTGTGTCGCAGTCTCCTTACTCTGAATACTATTACTCTTATTTTAAAAACACCAACACACATGATGTTCTCATAAACTATGAATCCTAAGTAATATGAATTATAATCCTAATCCTACTACTACTAAAATTATAAATGTGAAAAATGTATGGTTGGGTGTTTGTTTCTCAATCACGCAAAAATGGCTGAATGGATCTGGATCGAAAATAGCACACAGAGTCTACATTACCTATATAACCTGGAATAACACATTCTTATCGCGGTAGTACGTCCTCTTGCATTAATTTCCGACATCCACGCGGGCGAAGCCGCGGGCAAAAGCTAGTAATAAATATATTTCTCTTGTTTTTTACAGAACAAGCTTTTCAAAATAGTTCAGACTATAGAGAGCGATGTTGTCGATCTAACAGTCGTTCCTGCATCGTGGAAAACTAAGGAAATTCTATGGTGGCCACCGAGAAGTACTTTTATACTCCTTGAAATTATAAAAAGATGAAAATTCAAGGCCTGGACCAGGGACTTGTCCTCGACAGCCGGTGGAACTTCGTTGAGCATTTCCGACGTTTGGCTCCCAGACTGGAGCGGGCGGGGGCTGCCTTAAAGCGGCTCCTGCCCAATCTGGGGGGACCAAACGCCTCCTGCCGGAGGCTCTACACGGGGGTCGTGCGGTCCATGGCCCTATACGGGGCACCGGTGTGGGCGCCCTCATTGAGGCTGCGCCCAGCGCGCCAGTTGAGTGCGGCCCAAAGGGTCATGGCCATCCGGTTAATCCGGGGATACCGCACGGTCTCCTGCGAGGCGGCGAGCCTCCTTGCCGGAGTGCCGCCATGGGATCTGGAGGCAAAGGTCCTCGCCCACATGTGGGAGTGGCGCGAGGACGCGAAACGCCGGGGCGAAACTCCGCTGCCGCGACAAATCGCGGCACGGCGGACAGAGCTCCGGCAGGATCTCATGGCGACATGGCGGGTACGATTGTCGCAACCCAGCGCAGGGCACGCCACAATTGCGGCGGTAAGTCCCCTCTTTGAGGAGTGGATAGAGAGGCGCCACGGCGTCCTCACCTTCCGCCTGACGCAGGTTCTCACCGGGCATGGGTGCTTCGGTGGGTTCCTGTTCAGGATAAAGCGGGAGGAAACGCCCGGGTGTTTCCATTGTGATGATCGTCTGGAGGACACGGTGGAGCACACGGTGGAGGTGTGCCCTGCCTGGGCGGAGCACCGCCGTGTCCTCGTGGAGGCGATCGGCGGCGGCGACCTCTCGCGTCCGGCCCTGGTGCGAGCCATGGTACGGAGCGAGAGGGCATGGGAAGCCGTCACCTCCTTCTGCGAAGCAGTAATGCTCGTGAAGGAGGAGGCGGAGCGCGTGAGGGAGTGGCAGTCTCTGCGCCCTCACGTCCCTAGCCGCCGCAGGAGGAGACGCCCCGGGCGTCGGGAGTCGATTGCGGACTCCCGGCCACCGTAGGCGCGAGCTTGCGGGCGTCGAGCAATGGGTAGCTCGCCGCCCGGTAAGGACCAAGCTCGGGTCGACGGCGCGTAGTGTTCCACGCGCGCCTCAAAGAGATGTCAGCAGCAGTGAAGGGGTCTGCTAGGACCGGTGCCTGCCGGGGTCGCGTGATTGTTCAAAAGAGATACCGTGGCCCCGGCACTGGGCAACTGAAGGAACACGGGTGGGTTTTAGTCAGTAAAAGTCTGACACGCCCTCCCGCTCCGCCCAGAGCGGGAGAAGTCATTTGATGATTTCCCATCCAAAAAAAAAAAAAAAAAAAAAAAAAGGCCTGGACCAGGGTGGTACACCGTAAATTGTTCTTTAAAAAGGGAAAATTAAATAAACATAAAGAAAATTACGTTGTTTTTTTAGATGCTAGCTGTACTGGTATTTCCTAACTGACTACCTCTGACAATAATTGTCGAAATCTGGAATCTTAAAAACTCTCGAAATTAATTTATGTATTATAATTTAAAAAATCTTGGATTTCTCTTAATAAATCTTCTTCATTTTTAAGAAAGTACCAGAAACATACCAATATTAATTTTGTGGCAACCATATTAGTCCCGAAAATGTGTAGGTTATAAGAAGATTTTTGTAGCAGAGAGTACCTACTCAGCCTAATGTCACCAAACACACTGATCTCTATTTATAAAGGCTTTTTTGTATTGTTTTGTCAATATGTGCAATTATTATTTATTGTTACTTTAATTTAAATCCGACGTAAATTTGACAATGGTGCCGATTCCCTTATTCACAAACTAAACTAAATTTAAGTTCAGTGCATCTTTTTCTTTCTATTTCATTAAGAAAAGGACAGAAGATAAATTTTAGTTCAGTCCTGTCAAATTAATCAGCGCTTGACGTAAATTGACGTAATTTTAGTAGGCAAGTTTTTAATCACGTCTAAACTTGTATGGAGCGCTGATTAATTTGACAGGACTGAACTAAAATTTATCTTCTGTCCTTTTCTTAATGAAATAGAAAGAAAAAGATGCACTGAACTTAAATTTAGTTTAGTTTGTGAATAAGGGAATCGGCACCATTTGCTTTTATTTCAACTAAGTGACATATATTTTTAGTTTGTTAATAACGTTTTATTATTTTCTGCTGCAGCATTGTTACTTTTATCTTAATTTTTGTAATATGGGTTATGTCTGAAATAAATTGATTTCATTTTATTTATTTTCGGTCGAGTTATCCTATGGTGAAGTAGTCCTAGTCGAGATAGTTCAGAGTCGACCACAGTAATACTGTTAACGCCTTCAAAATTACATTCTAAAAATTTACGTCAGGATGATATTTCGACATATGGTAATTCAAACTTGCTTTTTGCACAAACGCTTGTCCACATAGAGTGCAAACTTTCTTCCGATCATTAGTATGTATCTTTTCATGCATAGTCAACGTAGACTTTCTAATAAACGATTTCTTACAAAATCTACAATGTTGGTCCTTCACGGTCTTATGCTTAAAGTTATGTTTGTACAAATCACCACTTTTAAAGGACACAAAGTCACAAAATTCGCACTTATACCTCCGTCCAGCTTCTCCGTGCATGTGGAAAAAGTTCATATGCAACTTAAACTGACTTTGTGTATTAAACATTTTATCGCACAAACTACATTTAACTCTATCGTCTACATTATGCACTTCGAGTTTGTGAACGGTCAATGGTGCAAGCGTCATGAACGATTCAATACAAATTGAGCATTTATATCTCGGATCATCATAATGTTTAATCTTTATATGTTTTCTCAGTATCCGCTTGTTTCTATATTTCTTTTCACATTTCGCACAGTGGTATAGGTCGCCATCTTGTTGATAGTCTTCGTCTCTTAGACGAAATTTTGGTTTCTCAACTCGGTCTGCAGACATAAAAGGCGCCACAACTCCGTCTGCAGACAGAAAACATACTTGTCTTTCATTTATTTCTTCGGTAATTTTCGTCAATCTTCAGACTTCGGGATTCTTTGATTTATTCGTCATAGGGTTTATTAACTTTTCTGTTAAATAGCCTCTAATAGGCTTAGCATGACGCTTTCTATTTCTACGAAGAATAGACACAGCACTTTCTATACAAAGTGACATTTCGTTTCTCCATTTTTGACACCGCACCGTAGAAAACCTACAATCTATCATTTTCTCTTTCGTTTCTTACGATCCTTGTCTAGGTCCTTTTTTATGTAGACTTATTCAGAAGAAAGTTTTCTATCCCAAACTGTCAAAATCACACTATCAACTGACTGTTGCCTAAGGTAGTGAAGACAATTTGATTTTGTAAACGCCATGCTAAAGACAGTAGAAAACTGTTTACTCCACGGCCACAAAGTCATCATCATCATTTCAACCAAACACGTCCACTGCTGGACATAGGCCTCCCCCAAGCTCGACCACTTTAACTGGTTTTGTTTCCCGCATCCAGCGGATTCCTGCAGACTTCACAAGGTCATCAGTCCACCTTGTGTGATACCTTCCAACTCTACGTCTTCCAGTACGCGGTCGCCACTTCAGAACCTTTCGGCCCCATCGACCATCTGTTCTGCGAGACCTGCCCACTGCCACGGCCACAAAGTATACCTATACGGTTATCTAAAAAATCATGATTTCACAGGAGATCGCTTCAACGCAAAACTTTAATAATATAATTAATAGACGAACAAAGCTATCTTCTCCTGTTTTACATGATTTACTTAATAGGGCATTACAAAGGAAATGGTTAAGGAAAATATTACTGTATTTTTTTTTAATACGTAACTGAATTCTGATTCGAATTATTTAAAAGAGTGAATTCCGTAAAGAGTGCAGCCTCACTTTCTACTTTGCTGCCGTCGTACTGTCTACACGGAACGTCATTTTTGTCCATTCTTCCTTCGACAAAACGGTGCTCGTGCTAAGCCTGCAGGAGTCGTACGAGGTACTTTTGCGGCGCTCCCTGAACCGTGAGCCCGCTAGCGTGTTACTGATTGGCTTAATGTTCGGACAGAGCTTGAGCAGCGTTAAGGCGGGTTAAAATAGAACAATTAAAAGCCGCGCCATGTTCCAAAGGTCGAATGATTTTCATGGACTATTATACTTTTATTATCTATACAAATAATTAAAATTGGAGTGTCTGTTTTTAATATTAAGATAACCACTTTTTACTCAGTGTATATGGATGTATACACGATACATATACCAAAACAACATTTTTTACAATTTTTGTCTGTCTGTCTGTTTGTTCCCGCTAATCTCTGAAATGGCTGGACCGATTTTGACGGAACTTTCACTGGCAGATAGCTGATGTAACAAGGAGTAACTTAGGCTACTTTTATTTTAAAAAGATTCTTTTATTTTAGAAAAAAATAACTGTCTTCGAAAACTACGCTAACATACGTCTCAAACTTCGAAAAACCCTGGCTGAATCCTACGAAATAGATCAAAATAATGTACTACAGTATTGTACACCTTAAAAAGGCCTACAAAAATGTCCTCAATGGTATATGTCTATCTCTTAGGGATAACCCACAATAACCATTTTTTATCTTTTACTTTTTACGAGAAATAAGGGCTTATTTACGAAGCGATTTTAAGCAATACAGCATTAATCCTTATCCAATTAAGTACCTTAAATACATTGTGCATTTAATATAGATCAAAATGGCCCTTTACAGCATGTAATTTAAATTAATATCTTAGAAGATATTAGAGATATAAAAAGCGGGCGCAGAGCGCGTTGGCAGCGGCCGGGTAGTACAGGATAAGTAGGATTGTAATTCATATTACTTTGGCTTCATAGTAATTGCGAATATCATGTGTGTTCATTATACTCAAAATAAACCTAATTGTATTATTCCAAGTAAGAGACCGCGAAAGTTAGATGTTTAGATTTTTGGATGTTTGTTTCTCAATGATGCAAAGACGGCCAAACGGATTTAGATCGAATTTGGCACGAAGATATGTTATATCATGGATACGTAACAGATAGGATACCTACTTTATCCCGGTATTAGGTTCCCGGGTGATATTTTCCGACAGCTATACGGGCCAAGCCACTGGCAAAAGTACTATTTCTGTAATTATGTTCGGTGTCTGGTAAATGATTGAGTGTCTGTATAGGTAAAATAGGAGCGTTAAGAAAAACCAGGAAGACTTATATTTAACTAAACCAAGCCCTATGTCGCAGTCTTCTTACTCTGAATACTATTACTCTTATTTTAAAAACACCAACACACATGATGTTCTCATAAACTATGAATCCTAAGTAATATGAGTTATAATCCTACTACTAATAATATTATAAATGTGAAAATATGTATGATTGGGTGTTTGTTTCTCAATCACGCAAAAATGGCTGAATGGATCTGGATCGAAAATAGCACACAGAGTCTATATTACCTATATAACCTGGAATAACACATTTTTATCGCGGTAATACATCCTCTTGCATTAATTTCCGACATCCACGCGGGCGAAGCCGCGAGCAAAAGCTAGTACTTTTATAAAATTCTGAATTTCACGAACTAGCGACCGTTTGCAAACAGAAGACGCCGTTTGTATATTGCCCAAGTAGCACAAAAGTGCTGGTTAACAGCATTTTAACAGTGCACAGTGAATGCATTAGTTGCTGAATAATAGCGTAGACAGCGCATCCTCAGATGATATAACTCTAATTTGGGCACAAATTATTCAGCACATAGCTGAGTAAGAGTTCCAATTGATAAATAATTGCATTATAATAACATTATAGTAGCATTTATAGAATAGAATATATTGCGATAAATAGCCATTTTATTTGTTCCAGTTCCAGTTTGATGGAAAATGAAAATTTTGTTGTAAAGCAAAATATTATTAATAACAAAACACATCAAGAAAATATTTTTTTTTACAAAATACTGATTCGTGTCACCGAAACTATTCCCAATCTTCAAGGTCATTTGGAGGTCTAATGAAAGCCAAGATGTTTCATGTGTTTATGTTAAAATTATAAAAAAGGAGTTTATTTTGCGCCTCCACTTAATGGGGAATCTTCGCAGACAGTTCCGACTCAACGTGAACAATACTAACAGTCAAAATGGGTTTCTAGCCGACGAAAAAAACGGAGGAGGTTATCAATTCGACGCGTATATATATATATATATATATTTTATGTATGACCACGCATAACTTTTTACATAGTAGTCCGATTGTGATAATTATTTTTTACTGCAAAGGGTATACTCCGAGGGTGGTCCCACATAAATTTGGAAAACAAAATCTAACTTTAAGGGTCGGAAAACAGGGGATGATTGATTGTTCACTCACTGATTGTAATGTATAACCACGCATAACTTTATACAGAATAGTCCGATTTTGATAATTCTTTTTTCATTGGATAGGGTATATTTTGCCAAGTATTATTAGTACGTTAAAGCCACAGAAAATTATAAAATAAAATCCTTTTGACAAAAAAATTAAAAAGCCGAAAAAACTGAAAAGCAAAAAATAATAAACCTTAAAATTTTGAGTCGGCGCTGAAAAATCACTGAACAAAGATCACTCAAAGCGACGACTCATAATTTTAAGGTTTATTATTTTTTGCTTTTCAGTTTTTTCGGCGGTTTAATTTTTTTGTTAAAAAGTTTTTATATGTATACAGTTCAACAACAACCATTGCGTCATTTACGTTGTTAAACAGACCAATTTTTCGAAAATATGAAGTAATGGATTAGCAATGTCCTTCAGAACAATTTAGATTGTGATTGGAAGTGTTTTACGCAATTTGCGAGTAGGCCTCATGGGAAGTTTCTACAAAAATAAGGGTACCTACCTAAACCTAAGTTCGAAATGTTTTTTTTACATATGGAATTTTCGGGTTTCAGTTCTCGGTTTCGAGTTGTCGGGTCAAGCTGACCCAGTCGAGACAGTTTGAAGTGATATATTAACAACGACTTCAAAATTACCATCTAGAAATTGACGTTTGGATGATATTTCGTCGTATAGTAATTCAAACTTGCTTTTTGCACAAACGCTTGTCCACATGCAGCGCAAACTTTCCTCCAATCACCAGTATGTATCCTCTCGTGCAAAACCAATGTTCTGTTCCTCTTAAACGATTTCTTACAAAATCTACAATGGTAGTTCTTCTCGGGCTTATGCTTAGCCTTATGCTTATGCATATTATGCACATTAAAAGTGTCATAATCACAAAATTCACACTTATACCTCTGTCCATCTCCGCCGAGCATGTGGAAAAAACCGATATGACGCCTCCGCAGTAGTTTTTATATTATAATTTTTATCGCACATACTACATTTGACTCTTTCGTCAATATTATGCACTTCGAGTTTGTGAACGGTCAATATCGAAAGCGTCTTGAATGTTTCAATACAAATTGAACATTTATATTTCAAAATATTATAATGTATCGACTTTATATGACTTCTCAGTGATTGGCGAATATTGTATGTCTTTTCACATTTCGCACAGTGGTATAGGTCGCCATCTTTTTTATAGTCTTCGTCTCTTAGACGAAATATTGGTTTCTCAACTCGGCCTGCAGACATAAAAGACGCCACAACTCCGCCTGGAGACAGAAAACATACTTGTCTTTCATTTATTTCTTCGGTAATTTTCGACCATCTAAGGATTATTTAATTGATTCCCCATAGTTATGACGTATCAACTTCTTCTGTTAAACAGCCTCCAGAGGGGTAATTGCGTAACTTTTTATCGATTGGAATTGGTTTCATATTAATAGTTAAACAACATTCATTGCGTTATTTACGTTGCTGAGCCGACAATTTATTCGAACAAATGACGCAATGGTTTAGAAATAATCTTAAATCCCATTCAAATTCTGATAAATAATGCGTTTCGCAATTAGGGTGCAGGACTGGTGATACCATAAAATCCGTGTGACGCCCTATGGGCCTTCAGGCCGCTAGTATGTTGCTGAGTGGCTCATGTTTCATCACGGACTAAGCTTGTCCAGCAAAATACAACAATTAAAAGCCACGTCATAAAGAATCACTTTACAATTGTCCTTCGGTATTTCACGAACCAGCGATCGTTTGCCAACACACGTCGCCGTTTGTATATTGAAGAATCATACAATGTTTACGACAGTTACACTACACAGGATTAAAAAAAAAACAAAATTAATCAATTTATTACAATTTTATAATAATACAAATTTGTAAAGATTTATGAACAGCGGAGTAATTGCTTAGCACACATAAAATGACAATTTATCATAATTCTTTCATTTTTACAGTTCCGTCACTTTCATTAGGTACGTAATTTACGTTGTTGATGCAATACTTCTTTACAAACCTATGAATTAATAAATGTCAAAATGAAAGGCATTGCGATCGGTTGTCCTTTTATGTGCGACACGCAATTTTCTAACTGGATCATTTCTAGCTAAACCAGTTCCAGTTTGCTGGCAAATGAGCATTTTG
This sequence comes from Aporophyla nigra, assembly GCA_947507805.1. Classification (NCBI taxonomy): domain Eukaryota; kingdom Metazoa; phylum Arthropoda; class Insecta; order Lepidoptera; family Noctuidae; genus Aporophyla; species Aporophyla nigra. Next base: position 6,476,398 of record OX382321.1, on the reverse strand, counting down.
TTGTAAAGAAAATTTTCATTTTTCGAAAGAAACAAAAATTAATATACTTTTTTGTCCAAAATACTACTAAAATACAATTTTACTTCTTAACTCACCATACAAGTTGTAATGAACGAGAAATAATCAGCGGTTCTATACATAATGTTCACATAACAAGTCTAAACAAATTCTATAGCAACTTGACCTTTTTTTTTGTGGGTGGGAAATCATCAAATGACGTGCGTGTCAGACTTTTACTGACTAAACCCACCCGTGTTCCTTCAGTTGCCCATATGCCAGGGCCACGGTAACATCTTGACCCTGACGACTCAACCCTAGGAAAACTCGAACCCAGACATCTCGGCCCGGGCAATTTCACCCCGTGACAGCTTAACCCTAAGGCACCTCGACCCCAACCACTCAAGCCCAACATGGGAACAATACATATATTTTAATCATTATTATAATAATCCTTGATTAAACAGAGTCAACCTCTCCTATTTCTCAATGTAAGATGACGGGGGCTTCAACCGCTTGGTTTGCTCGCTCACTTTAGCCCCCATGATCTTCTTTGAACTTTAGCTTCAGGTGCCCTAAGTTACCGAGCTCGCTTCGCTCACTCTTGGAGGAATTTAAACCTGGTTTGGATCCGGTACCTGGCGAACCGATACCTTTTAGGATCCCGCTGGGTAACAGGTAGTAATGCCGGATACCCAGTGCCGGGTAATTCAGTTAAGGAAAAATAATGAGTTAGCTTCCTAAATTGGGGGAGGCCTATGTCCAGCACTGGACGTCTTTCGGCTGAAATGAAGAATGACTGATAGTAATTGAACAAACATTTATTAAGCTAGGAAAATACAACGGTTGTATTATTTTATTTAATACTAGCTTTTGCCAGCGGCTTCGCCTGCCTGGAGGTCGGAAAATATCCCGCGGGAACGTATTACCGGGATAAAAAGTAGCCTATGTCCTTTCTCAGACTCTAAACTATCTGTGTACCAAATTTCATTTAAATCGGTTCAGTAGTTTTAGCAGGAAAGTGAGACAGGCAGACAGATAGACAGAGTTACTTTTGCATTTATAATATTAGTGTGGATAGTGTGGATGTGGATTTGTAGTTTAAGTTTGAATGGATTAAAAACACGAGTGGCGGTGTTCAATCATGGTGTTTAGTCCTCTTATGAAGACGGACAGTATCTGGGTATCGACTATGTATCATATGAGGCATGATTGGGAATAATTTCTTTGCAAGATTGGTAATTAACTGTTATAAAACTAATCCACAGTTATATTTGCAAGTTTCCAACACCATTAATATCTATAGTATCTATACAAATATTATAAACCTAAAGAGTTTGTTTGTTTGGTTGAACGCGCTAATCTGAAGAACTACTGGTCCGAATTGAAAAAAATATTTTTGTGTCGGGTAGCTTTTTTATTGAAGAAGGCTATAGGCGATATAACATCACGCTACGATCAAAAGGAGCGGAGCAGCAACGAAAAAAGGTCGAAAACTGGCAGGCAATTCCATGCGACGGGAAGGGCCAGGGGAGCAAAAATTTGACTTATGACAAGGCTTTTTGCTACTTAATATGTGTGTATTTTGTCGTTATCTTTCTTTCTTTATATAGAATAGATATTCTTTAAGCTATCTTTATACTGATAAACGATCATTCCGCCCATGTTATTTCAATGTTTAGTTTTTCTACATTTGTTTTTTATTCTAAAACCACACAGTTTTTTCGCATGAGTGCATTATGATCATCCCTAAAGTTGACATTATAAAAAAAAACAAATAAATATTATAAATAAATAAATTATATCTATTATTAAGTACAAATCTACCTTAATTTACGAAGTCAAATGAAAGTCAAGTGGTTTCATGTGTCTATGTTAAAATAAACACTAGGTAGTAGGAAAAGCCATTTGATGATTTTCCACCCAAAAATAAAGGTTCTTGTTGTTGGGGTCGAGTTCGAAGTGATATTAACAACGACTTCAAAATTACCATCTAAAAGTTGACGTCAGGATGATATTTCATCATATGGTAATTCAAACTTGCTTTTTGCACAAACGCTTGTCCACATACAGCGCAAACTTTCCTCCGATCATCAGTATGTATCCTCTCGTGCAAAATCAACGTTTTCTTTCTCTTAAACGATTTCTTACAAAAACTACAATGGTAGTTCTTCTCGGGCTTATGCTTAGCCTTATGCTTATGCATGTTATGCACATTAAAAGTGTCATAATCACAAAATTTACACTTATACCTCTGTCCATCTCCGCCGAGCATGTGGAAAAAACCGATATGACGCCTCCGCAATAGTTTTGTATTAAAAATTTTATCGCACATACTACATTTGACTCTTTCGTCAACATTATGCACTTCGAGTTTGTGAACGGTCAATATCGAAAGCGTCTTGAATGTTTCAATACAAATTGAACATTTATAATTCATAATTTTATAATGTATCGACTTTATATGACTTCTCAGTGATTCGCGATTGTTGTATGTCTTTTCACATTTCGCACAGTGGTATAGGTCGCCATCTTTTTTATAGTCTTCGTCTCTTAGACGGAATATTGGTTTCTCAACTCGGCCTGCAGACATAAAAGGCGCCACAACTCCGCCTGCAGACAGAAAACATTTTTGAATTTCATTTACTTCTTCTGTAATTTTCGTCAATCTTCGGACTTCGGGATTATTTAATTGATTCCCCATAGTTATGACGTATCAACTTCTTCTGTTAAACAGCCTCCAGAGGGGTAATTGCGTAACTTTTTATCGGTTGGAATTGGTTTCATATTGATAGTTAAACAACATTCATTGCGTTATTTACGTGGCTGAGCCGACAATTTATTCGAACAAATGACGCAATGGTTTAGAAATAATCTTCAATCCCATTCAGATTCTGATAAATAGTGCGTTTCGCAATTAGGGTGCAGACCTGGTGATACCATAAAATCCGTGTGACGCTCTCTGGGCCTTCAGCCCGCTAGTATGTTGCTGACTGGCTCATGTTTCATCACAGACTAAGCTTGTCCAGCAAAATACAACAATTAAAAGCCGCGCCATAAAGAATCACTTTACAATTGTCCTTCGGTATTTCACGAACCAGCGATCGTTTGCCAACAGACGACGCCGTTTGTATATTGAAGAATCATACAATGTTTACGACAGTTACACTATACAGGATTTAAAAAAAAACACAATATGACCATACATTATAACACCAATTTATTACAATTTTATAATAATACCAAATTTGTGAAGATTTATGAACAGCGGAGTAATTGCTTAGCACACATAAAATGACAATTTATCATAATTCTTTCATTTTTACAGTTCCGTCACTTTCATTAGGTACGTAATTTACGTTGTTGATGCAATGCTTCTTTACAAACCTATGAATTAATAAATGTCAAAATGAAAGGCATTGCGATCGATTGTCCTTTTATGTGTGACACGCAATTTTCTAACTGGATCATTTCTAACTAAACCAGTTCCAGTTTGCTGGCAAATGACCATTTTGTTGTAAAGAAAATTTTCATTTTTCGAAGGAAACAAAAGTTAGTATACTTTTTTGTTCAAAATACTACTACAATACAATTTTACTTCTTAACTCACCATACAAGGTGTAATGAACGGAAAATAATCAGCGGTTCTATACATTATGTTCACATAAAAAGTCTAAACAAATTCTATGGCAACTTGTCCTTTTTTTTGTGGGTGGGAAATCATCAAATGACGGGCGTGTCAGACTTTTACTGACTAAACCCACCCATGTTCCTTCAGTTGCCCATATGCCAGGGCCACGGTAACATCTTGACCCTGACGACTCAATCCTAGGAAAAATCGAACCCAGACATCTCGGCCCGGACAATTTGAGCCCGTGACAGCTCAACCCTAAGGCACCTCGACCCCAACCACTCAAGCCCAACATGGGAACAATACATATATTTTAATCATTATTATAATAATCCTTGAGTAAACAGAGTCGACCTCTCCTATTTCTGAATGTAAGATGACGTGGGCTTCAACCGCTTGGTTTGCTCGCTCACTTTAGCCCCCGTGATCTTCTTTGAACTATAGCTTCAGGTGCCCTAAGTTACCGAGCTCGCTTCGCTCACTCTTGGAGGAATTTAAACCTGGTTTGGATCCGGTACCTAGCGAACCGATACCTTTTAGGATCCCGCTGGGTAACAGGTAGTAATGCCGGGTGCCCAGTGCCGGGTAATTCAGTTAAGGAAAAATAATGAGTTATAGCTTCCTAAATTGGGGGAGGCCTATGTCCAGCACTGGACGTCTATCGGCTGAAATGAAGAATGACTGATAGTAATTGAAAAAACACTTATTAAGCTAGGAAAATACAACGGTTGTATTATTTAATATTTGTAGTTTAAGGCGAGGTTGCAGTACTTTTTAACTTTTTTAAACCTCTGTAAATCTAGCAAAATGGCTAGTTTCCGTAAAAAAAAAAATACTTAGGAAAATTGAACATATTGTTAAGCGCTGTGTGAAGATAGAAACGTGAGTTAAAACAATTGGCTCGATAAAAAATAATCATAAAGATGACACTAAATCGCCATTTAAAACGTATACCTTGAAGAGATTCCATCATTAAACCATGTAAAACTTATACCAAAAGATAGGTTTTATTGGTTTTTAGGGCATGCTGAGAAAAGATTTTATTATTTCCTTATCATTTAGTCTCCACGAAACAATAATACACAAAATCTAGCAGCTCAAGCGCTCGCAACGACCAGCCAGTGTTCGCCGAAACGTCTTCAACTACAAGAGGGCCTTAAGTTTGAATGGATTAAAAACACGAGTGGCGGTGTTCAATAATGGTGTTTAGTCCTCTTATGAAGACGGACAGTATCTGGGTATCGACTATGTATCATATGAGGCATGATTGGGAATAATTTCTTTGCAAGATTGGGAATTAACTGTTATAAAACCACAGTTATATTTGCAAGTTTCCAACACCATTAGTATCTATAGTATCTATACAAATATTATAAAGCTAAAGAGTTTGTTTGTTTGGTTGAACGCGCTAATCTCAAGAACTACTGGTCCGAATTGAAAAAATCTTTTTGTGTCGGGTAGCTTTTTTTATTGAAGAAGGCTATAGGCTATATAACATCACGCTACGATCAAAAGGAACGAAAAACGGTCGAAAACTGGCAGGCAATTCCATGCGACGGGAAGGGCCAGGGGAGCAAAAATTTGACTTATGACAAGGCTTTTTGCTATTTAATATGTGTGTATTTTGTCGTTATCTTTCTTTCTTTTTATAGAATAGATATTCTTTAAGCTATCTTTATACTGATAAACGATCATTCCGCCCATGTTATTTCAATTTTTAGTTTTTCTACATTTGTTTTTTATTCTAAAACCACACAGTTTTTTCGCATGAGTGCACTATGATCATCCCTAAAGTTGACATTATAAAAAAACAAATAAATATTATAAATTATAGTATTAAGTCCCAATCTACCTTAATTTACGAAGTCAAATGAAAGTCAAGTGGTTTCGTGTGTTATGTTAAAATAAACACTAGCTTATTTGAAGCGCTAAAAGTAGAAAAATAAGGTTAAGACACCTAAAGCTCGCAATGGTTAATGAATCATCGTAGGACAATTTTATTATTTATTTACTTATTTCTTTAATTAAAACGGTTTACAACCAATTACAGAAATTAAAGACACGTGCACAAAATAAAACAAAATAATATTTAAAAAATGTATATAAAGATAAGGTAAACAACACTTTCATACATCTCTCTCGCAGTACTTCTGACATGTCGATAAAATCTTCGTCCGTTCGTCCGCAAGCAGATCGTTTTTGGATAAGTGTCCAAGAGATCATTAAGCGCAGCCAGAGTACGTGGTACTGGGGACTTAGCACGCGCAACGGTGCGACATGGAGGCACAGCAAATAGCCTGTGCTTTCTGCCGCGGCAGTAATTGTCTGGAACAAAAAAACGAGCCAGCACAGCATGCAGATCAGGCGCGTCAATAGTGCCACGGAGCGACTTACAGGCTATAGTGAGCTGGTCTTTAGATCGCCTTACCTCTAACGAGTTATATCCAAGGCATCCCAGCAGAAATTTAGTCGGATAGAGGTAAGGATAATAGCCATGTTTACGCTTGTAGAGAAACCGAAGGAATGCTTTTTGTACCTTCTCTAATAAAAGAGCATAGGTACTTTCGTGTGGGTTCCATACGCAGGAGCTAGACTCCAGTTTGCTACGTACGAGTGCATTAAATAATAATTTGATGGCATGTGCGGAGCGAAAATCGCGGCAATTACGCAGCACAAAACCCAACCTTTGGTAGGACTCCTTAGCTACCGTGGCAATGTGGTCGTGGAAGGTGAGATTTAGGTTTTAGGTTTTTTGTGGTGTGATTTTACACAAGGAACTAAGGAGTTCGAATTGACCTGTCAGGGTCGCGTAATTATTGGAAAGAGTTACCGTGACCCTGGCACAGGCAACTGCAGACACACGGGTGAGTTTTAATCATTAAAATTCTGACACGCTTTTCCACTCCGCCCAGAGCAGGAAAAGCCATTTGATGATTTTCCACCCAAAAATAAAGGTTCTTGTTGTTGGGGTCGAGTTCGAAGTGATATTAACAACGACTTCAAAATTACCATCTAAAAGTTGACGTCAGGATGATATTTCGTCATATGGTAATTCAAACTTGCTTTTTGCACAAACGCTTGTCCACATACAGCGCAAACTTTCCTTCGATCACCAGTATGTATCCTCTCGTGCATAGACAACGTTGCCCTCCTCTTATACGATTTCTTACAAAATCTACAATGGTAGTTCTTCTCGGGCTTATGCTTCAAATCATGTTTATGCATATTTTGCAAATGAAAAGTCACATAATCACAAAATTCGCACTTATACCTCTGTCCAATTTCGCCGTGCATGTGGAAAATCTCGATATGACGCCTCCGCAGTTTTTCTGTATTAAACATTTTATCGCACATATTACATTTGATTCTTTCGTCAACGTTATGCACTTCGAGTTTGTGAACAGTCAATATCGAAAGCGTCCTGAATGTTTCAATACAAATTGAACATTTATATTTCAGAATATTATAATGTATCGTCTTTATATGATTTTTCAGTTTATGCCTCTCGGTGTGTGTCTGTTCACATTTCGCACAGTGGTATACGTCGCCATCTTTTTTGTAGTCTTCGTCTCTTAGACGAAACTTTGGTTTCTCAACTCGGCCTGCAGACAGTGAAGGCACCAAAACTCGGCCTGCAGACAGAAAACATACTTGAGTTTCATTTACTTCTTCGGTAATTTTCGTCAATCTTCGGACTTCGGGATTATTTGATTTATTCCCCACAGTTATAACTTATCAACTTCTTCTGTTAAACAGCCTCCAGGACTGGTGATACTATAAGATCCGTGCGACGCTCTCTGGGCCTTCAGCCCGCTAGTATGTTGCTGACTGGCTCATGTTTCATCACGGACTAAGCTTGTGCAGCACCACGGCGGCGGTGGGTGGAAAATAGAACAGTTAAAAGCCGCGCCATAAAGAATCACTTTACAATGTGCGTCGTCAAATGCCGAAGCATTTCACGAACCAGCGACCGTTTGCCAACAGACGACTCCGTTTGTATATTGAAGAATCATACAATGTTAACGACAGTTACACTATACAGGATTTTTTTTTTTTTTAAACCACTATATTAAAGGGTCTTGTTGTTGGGATCGAGTTTACCCAGTCGAGTTCAAAGTGATATATTAACAGACACTTAAAAATTACCATCTAGAAATTGATGTCAGGATGATATTTCGTCATATGGTAATTCAAACTTGCTTTTTGCACAAACGCTTGTCCACATACAGCGCAAACTTTCCTCCGATCACCAGTATGTATCCTCTCGTGCAAATTCAACGTTGCCTTCCTCTTAAACGATTTCTTACAAAATCTACAATGGTAGTCATTCACGGTCTTATGCTTAAACTTATGTTTATACAAATTTTGAACATTAAAAGTGTCATAATCACAAAATTCGCACTTATACCTCTGTCCATCTTCGCCGAGCATGTGAAAAAAATCGATATGACGCTTCAACAGTTGTTTTGTATTAAACAATTTATCGCACATATTACATCTAAATCTTTCGTCAACGTTATGCACTTCGAGTTTATGCACGGTCAATGGCGTAAGCGACATAAATGTTTCAATACAAATTGAGCATTTATATTTCAGAATATTATAATGGATCGTCTTTATATGATTTTTCAGTTTATGCCTCTCGGTGTATGTCTGTTCACATTTCGCACAGTGGTATACGTCGCCATCTTTTTTGTAGTCTTCGTCTCTTAGACGAAATTTTGGTTTCTCAACTCGGCCTGCAGACAGTGAAGGCACCAAAACTCGGCCTGCAGACAGAAAACATACTTGAGTTTCATTTACTTCTTCGGTAATTTTCGTGAACTTTTCAGACTTCGAGATTATTTGATTTTTTCCCCATAGTTATGACTTATCAACTTCTTCTGTTAAACAGCCTCCAGGGCTGGTGATACTGTAAGATTTGTAGGACGCTCTCTGGGCCGTCAGCCCGCTAGTATGTTGCTGACTGGCTCATGTTTCATCACGGACTAAGCTTGTGCAGCGCCACGGCAGCGGTGGGTGGCAAATAGAACAATTAAAAGCCGCGCCATAAAGAATCACTTTACAATGTGCCTTCGGCATTTCACGAACCAGCGACCATTTGCCAACAGACGACGCCGTTTGTATATTGACGAATCATACAAAGTTTACAACAGTTACACTATACAGGATCTAAAAAATAACACAAAATTCCTTTACATAATAACAACAATTTATTCACCTTTTATAATAATGTAACATTCGTGAAGATTTATAACCACCCTAGTAATTGCTTAGCACACATAAAATGACAATTTATCATAATTCTTTCATTTTGACAGTTCCATAACTTTCATTAGGTACGTAATTTACGTTGTTGATGCGATGCTTCTTTTCAAACTTATGAATTAATGGATGTCAAAATGAGAGGCATTGCGATCGATTGTCCTTGTGTGACAATGCAATTTTCCCTTTGGATAATTCCCAGCTAAATCAGTTCCAGTTTGCTGGCAAATGAGCATTTTGTTGTAAAGGAAATTTTAATTTTTCGAAAGAAACATGTCAATATAAATATACTTACTTTGTTTGGTTTTTTTCAAATACAACTACAATTATGATTTTACTTCGTAACTCACCATACAATGTGAAATTAAAATAACTCTTAACCCGAAGAGGGTTCATTATACTCAATAATTATGAACACAAAATAAACAACTGTTCTATACAGTTATGTTCACATAACACGGAAATATATTTGGAAAGGTGGTTGTTTTTTCACGATTCCATGGTTGGTCGCCATATCCTTATTCTTAACTATTTTGTTACAATACGCCATAAAATGACTTATCTCAGTCAGTATGAGATTAGTCATATGCTATCTCTGTCAAAAAAAATCTGAAAGTCCTATCAACACTGCTGACAAAACGATTCTATGACATCTTGACCCTGACAACTCAATCCTAGGAAAACTCGAACCCAAACATATCGGCCCGGAAAATTTGACCCCGTGACATCTCAACCCTCAGACACCTCGACCCCAACCACTGAAGTCCAACATGGGAACAATATATATTTTAAAGTTTAAACATTATTATAGTAATCCTCGGTTAAACAGAGTCGACCGTTTTTACTACTCTACTCTCCTATTTCTGAATGTAAGATAACGGGGGTTTTAATCGCTTGGTTTGCTCCCTCACTCTAGCCCCCGTGATCTTCTTTGACCTTTAGCTTCAGGTGCTCTAAGTTACCGAGCTCGTTTCGCTCACTATTGGAGTAATTGAAACGGGTACCCAGTTTGAATCCAGTACCTAGCGGAACCGACACTTTCTAGGACCCGGCTGGGTAACAGATAAAAATGCCGGGAAATTTAGTTAAGGAAAAAAATTAAACCGCCGAAAAAACAGAAAAGCAAAAAATAATAAACCTTAAAATTATGAGTCGGCGCTTTGAGGATTTTTTTTGCTTTTCTGTTTTTTCCGCGGTTTAATTTTTTGTTAAAAAGGTGGCTTTAATGTACTAATAATACTTGGCAAGGTATACCCTATCCAATAAAAAAGAATTATCAAAATCGGACTACTATGTACAAAGTTATGCGTGGTTATACATTACAATCAATGAGTGAACAATCAATCATCTCCTGTTTTCCGACCCTTAGGATTCGATTTTGTTTTCCAAAGAATCATGACCAATCTTGACCTGATTTTTTTTTAACGCGTCTATTGATGTAAAATATCTTAAAAAATTGCTAATTTTTTGCTTATTTCGTATCACATAATTGAATTTTCAAAGAAAGCCAGGAAAAAAAGAAATTCTAAAAAATATTTATCATTCTCAAAAGACTTTTGGAAATGTAACGTGTTTTACACACGTTTCGTTTCACATAATACGAAAAAACTTGTTCGTTCATGAGGTTAATAAATGTTCAAAATAACGAAGTGGTATTTTTTTTTACTTCAATTTTTAATTTATGACTATCTATGATTTTTTATAGTTTTATATTAGGGTGTGGAAAGAAAAATAAACGTACAGTGAATAGGGCGCGTAAAACGAACTTCTTTACGTGAATGACAGGCTGTCACTTGTTTGACGTTTTGCAGTCGTTCGTTTGCTGTCACTGCGTATTGTACTGAGATGTACTGAGCGATTTTGGATTTTCTGATACCCTAACAAGTTTATCATTTTCCACGGACTCCGATATCTACCACATACAATTACTTTGGCCTGTGTTACACGGATACCGATTTAGTCCTTTTTGTTGGGATCTAGACGTTATCGCTTTTGTTGGAAAGAGCTATGGACATGAGCCTTCTACGAGATGGCTTTGCATAACCTGTAACATAAGTGTTAATACGCTTCGGCGTTATCGGGCCCTTCAGCTTCATAGCAGAGTCATCTCGCTAATAAGCAGTTGGATATCTATAGTAATAGTAAGTATAATAACAATCAATTACCTAACTATTTAGTATCCAGTCAACAGATGCTAGTGGAATGATTGTTTTATATAATGATTGATATTTAGAAGTGCTAATGTATATTTTTCAAGTTTTATGAAATATAGAACTAGTACTACTAGAAATAGGTGACGCCCTTAAGACGAACCGCTGACCGAATGTGTGAGTTGCATGTAGCTTTTCCCCATGTTTAGCTTAAGTATTCTTTTAGGTAGCTGTTTAAAGCGAAACATGTAAAAATACAAATTAAATATACTTATTTCCATTGCAGGCTTTAAAATCTCATAATTGATTTGTTATTCAGATAATGGAAGAAGATTACATTTGTAAAGAGTGTTTTGATGTATCCATGCAGACTGTTAATGCTCAGATTTATAGAAACAATAAGTGTGACCCATCTGCTGGTTCATCTCGCCGTGGTCATACTTAAGTATGCCTCGTTTGTGATCGATCATTGCTCAATCGTCAAAGTGACCACATTCTCAAAGAAAACTTGCACTTTAGGTTGTTGTGCGCATGTTTTGACTTTGGTGTGGTACTTAGGTTGGGCTAGGCATGAAACTAACATTGTGGCTCCAGCGGCATTTTTAGATGAAATGGTTGTACGAGAAGAAATTGAATAAATAATAATAAATCAAATCCTGTTTTTTATTTAATTTTCCCTACCTCTCCAAAAACATGCAGCACTTAGTTATATATTTATGTCGTGATGGCCCAGAGGTTAACACCTCACCTCATGCACGAGGCGTGAGTTCAATACCGGGCCAATGTGTTTTTTTCAATACCTACGTAGGAACTACAGTGAAGGAAAACATCACGAGAAAACCTGGACATGTATAATTAATCAATGAAAGTCAGAAATCACCACCTCATCTTGACCAAACGTGGTGATTACTGCTCGTGCCTTCTCTGCATGAGAAAAGACCTTTGCCCAGCAGTGGGACAGTATAAGGGCTGGTATTATTATTTACTTTATCCGGACAGACAAGGTGAATCAGCCTAGAGTTCCATGGCTAAAAGCATTGTCCTCCTGGAGTCTGGTCCACTTCGACGACAGATTTTGACCGATATTTCAATGAACTATACCTAAATTGTTCTAACTTGCTGTATGTAGTATAGAAAACAAGGATGGCTTAACATCATACGTGAAGTGTTTAAAACTCAGCATCGTCGGGCTATTACGATAATATAACTGCTGTTTACCACTGCGCGCCGATTTGATGATGATATTAAATTGAAGAATTTATTTATGTGTGAGTGCAACTCTCTCAGCGATTAACAAATAATTTCATTTTAATAATCATCTAGTTTTCGAGGTTACAACAGTTGTCAAACCTGATCTGAAAGGTGTAAATCTGTTATAACCTCAAAAACTTATTTACGTAATAGCACTTTTCCCTGGCCTCTAAATGAGAAGATGATAACTTATTGTGTTATTATAAACAATAACTGATTTTATACAACACTGTTTGTAGGTAGACGCGACATGTAAAACGAATCAAGTGACAGGTCAATCAATGTATGGAAGGTGGGCATGATTCTTTATATGGGACCACCCTCGGAGTATACTCTTTCCAATAAAAAAAGAATTATCACAATCGGACTACTATGTAAAAAGTTATGCGTGGACATACATAAAAATAAAAAAAAATAAAAAAAAGAAATATACGCGTCGAATTGATAACCTCCTCCGTTTTTTTCGTCGGTTAAAAATAATGACTTATAGCATCCTAAATTGGGGGAGGCTTATGTCCAGTAATAAACGTCTTTCAGCTGAAATGGAGAATTACTTATAGTAATTGAAAAAAAAACATTGATTAAACTAGGAAAATAGAACGGTTGCATTATTTTATTTAATAAGCCCGCGACTTCGTCCGTGTCATATTTTTGCTCCCCTGACCCTTCCCGTCGCATCGAATTGCCTGCCAGTTTTCGTCCATTTTTCGTTACTGCTCCGCTCCTTTTTGTCGAAGCGTGATGTTATATAGCCTATAGCCTTCCTCAATAAATAAGCTACCAATCACAAAAAGATTTTTCAAGTTGGACCAGTAATTCCTGAGATTACCGCGTTCAACCAAACAAACAAACTCTTCAGCTTTATAATATTAGTATAGATTTGTAATCCTGGTTCAATCCTGGCGGTGGCGGTGTTCAATCCTGGTGTTTAGTCCTCTTATGAAGACGGACGATATCTAGGTATCGACTATCTACCATATGATGCAAGATTGGGAATAATTTCTTTGCAAAATTTGCAAGATTGGGGCTGTTATAAAACTAATCAACAGTATATTTGCAAGTTCCCAACACCATTAATCTTAGTTATAAAATAGTTTAAATGATTTAAAAATAATTAACTGGCCTGTTAGTCTAGTGGTTAGTGACCCTGACTGCTAAGACTAAGGTCGTGGGTTCGATTCCCACCCAAGACAAATCTTTGTGTGATGAGCACGATCATTTTTGTTCTGTGTCTGGGTGTAATTTATTTATAATATATATGTATTTAGAAATATATAAGTATGTTTTTCAGTTGTCTGCTTGCCATAGTACAGGCTCTGTCTAGTTTGGGATCAGATAACAGTGTGTTGGTTGTCCTAAGATATTTATTTATTATTTTTATTATTGTTTCTATACATTTAAGCAATGTTTATTGTCTTTGGTCCCTGGCCCTAAAGTAGTTATTATAGGTTATAGTTTGTCCATTGCTTGCAATAGACAAACTATAAACTATAATTGGTTGAATACAAGGCTTTTTGCTACTTAATATGTGTATTTTGTCTTTATTATTTTCTTCTTTCTTAGTATAGAATGGATTTTCTTTAAGCTTTGGTTACATTGGTTAACGATCATTCAATTCAATTCAATTCATTTATTGCAGAACATAGAAATAAATACATTTTGAGATGTTGAGTAGATGTGCAGTGAATCTCCTACCAATTAAGGCATGCAAAATATTATTTATAATTACAAACATACACAAGACAATTTAATACATTTCAAAGATTGGTTACTAATTATGTCAAAGAAAAATCTAAATTATTCAGTTCAATACATCGAAATTGACAAAAAATATAGCATCATAAATATTAAAAATTGTGAGGTCTAAATTATTGATAAAATGTCAAATAAATTTACGGTCGGAATATAATTTCGTCAAACACAATATGACAGGTATAATAATATCAGATTGGTCAAAAACAGATTAAATTAACAATATGGTAAACAGATAACAAATCGGACTCAGAAAACATTCACCTCAATCCCAACAGACATCATAACAATTTCTTGTCTGACATGTACTCGTTTAAAGTGTAATATGCCTTATTTATTAGAAACTTGTTTAATTCATGCTTAAATTTGTTATTATCATTACAGTCCATTAAGACTTTAGGTATTTTATTATAAATCTTTGGAGCCATACCTAGAAAATGTTTACTAAAAATCGCTTTTTTGTGTTGTTTACTGACTATTTTATTTTTGTGTCGCACCAGACTAAATGTTCCAAACAGGTGAAGATTACTTTTTACAAATAGAACCACCTCATATATATATAGGCAAGGCACTGTTAATATGCGGAGATTCACAAAGAACGGTTTGCAGCTATCCGTGCTTACAATCCCGCAGATCGCCCTAACGCATCTCTTTTGCGCTCTGAAAACCATCTCCATGTTTGTGGAATTGCCCCAATATATTATGCCGTAACGTAATGTAGAAGTTACGTAAGCATGGTATGCTGTGATCAATGGTCTTTGATTGACCTCTTTTGCAAGATTTCGTAAAGCGTATGCATGCTGACTCAGTCGATTACAGACACCGTTAGTGTGAGTTTTCTACGTCATGTCTCTATCCAACTCTATTCCTAAAAATTTTGTAGATGACGCTTCTGCAATAATTTTGTTACTATATCTAACATCAGGTTTTTTGTGATTTGTCCGTTGTTCAAAAGTCATTATTTTAGTTTTATCAATATTTATTCTCGCGCTCATCCACTCTATTAATATTTGGATACATTTATTTATCTCTCTTTCTAGTGTCGCCGCATTTTCGCTAAAAACTACGTTGCTATCATCAGCAAACAAGACCATTGGATGGTGTGTTTGTCTAGGCATGTCATTAATATAAATAATAAATAATAAAGATCCCACAATGCTTCCTTGCGGTACGCCATAGGTATTAGTTCTCTGACTTGAGACATACGTACGTTCATTTTTTGATATTGTACATACTCTATCTAACCGCGTAACTTGTTTCCTGTCCGCCAAATACGATTTCAAGAGGCTTAGGGCATTGCCTCTAACCCCATACCGTTCCAACTTCTTTAAAAGTAGTGTCCGATCCACAAAATCAAAAGCTTTGCTCATGTCCATGAATAAATCTGCTACCGGACGTTTCCTGTCAATACTGGTAATAATATTATCAATAAGATTAAACATTGCCATGTTAATGTTCTTTTTTTTTCTAAAATTTTCTAAATTTTTTTTCTAATTTTTTTTTTTTAATTCAGGCTTCGGTATTTAGTGTGAAACTTTTTTCAACGTATGATTTAAATCAATTTAAACACCAAATATTTTTCCGCATGGCAAAGACCACAGAGCTTTTTCGCATGAGTGCATTATGTTCATCCCTAAATTTGACATTTCATTATTTGTTTTTAGGGTTCCGTTGCCAAATGGCAAAAAACGGAACCCTTATAGATTCGTCATGTCTGTCTGTCTGTCTGTCCGAGTATGTCACAGCCATTTTTTTCCGAAACTATATGAGGTATGCTGTTGAAACTTAGTAAGTAGATTTTCACACAAAAATAGAAAAAAAAAACAATAATATTTGGGGTTCCCCATACATAGAACTGAAACTCAATTTTTTTTTTTTTTTCATCGAACCCATACGTGTGGGTTATCTATGGATAGGTCTTCAAAAATGATATTGAGGTTTCTAATATCATTTTTTTCTAAAATGGTAAAATGTGTGTAGCCCCCCCCCCCCCCCTAACTTCTAAAATAAGAGAATGATAAAACTAAAAAAAATATATGATGTACTTTACCATGTAAACTTCCACCGAAAATTGGTTTGAACGAGATCTAGTAAGCTAGTAAGTAGTTTTTTTTTTATACGTCAAAAATCGTAAACTACAATTTACCTTTCATTCAGTCAACTAAAATATAAAAATTAAAAAAATACATTTAATTTCATAAACATAAACCTTATGCATAAACCGTGAATACCTGCAGGTTTGTACGGAACCCTCGGTGCGCGAGTCCGACTCGCACTTGGCCAGTTATTTTTAATCAAGGGAGACACCGAAAGTAGTCCCGTCCCAACCTTCCTACTTTTTTAAAGTCAAATGAAAGTCAGGTGGTTTGGTATGACTATGTTAAAATAAACTAGAGTATTTTAAGCGTAGAAAAATAAGGTTAAGAAACCTAAAAGGTCGCAATAGTTATGGAATCAGCGACACGCCCTCCCGCTTCGCCCAGATACGGAAAAGTAATTTGATGATGTCCCACCCAACAAATAAGGTTCCCGAGTTGTCGGGATCCAGTTGACCCATTCGAGATACTACGAAGTGATATTAACTGACTTCAAAATTGTCATCTAGAAATTAACGTCAGGATGATATTTCGTCATATGGTAATTCAAACTTGCTTTTTGCACAAACGCTTCTCCACATACAGCGCAAACTTTCCTCCGATCATCAGTGTGTATTCTTTCGTGTAAATTCAACGTTGCCCTCCTCTTAAACGATTTCTTACAAAATCTACAATGGTAGTTCTTCTCTGTCTTATGCTTAAAATTATGTTTGTACATAGCTACATTTTTAAAGGTCACAAATTCACAAAATTTGCACTTATATCTCACTCCAGCTTCGCCGTGCATGTGAAAGAAATTGAGATGATTCTTTAGCTGTTTTTTTGTATTGTAAATTTTATCGCACAAACTACATTTGACTCTTTCGTCAACGTTATGCGCTTCGAGTTTGTGAACGGTCAACGGCGGCAGCGCCATGAATCCTTCAAGACATATTGGACAGTTGTATCTCGGAATCTTATAATGTTTCGACTTCACATGATGTCTCAGTGACTCCATTTTGGTGTATGTCTTTTCACACTTCGCACAATGGTATACGTCGCCATCTTTTTTATAGTCTTCGTCTCTTATAAAAAATTTTGGCTTCACAACTTGGCCGTCAGATAGAAAGGGCGCCACAACTCGGCCTGCAGCCAGATAAGGCGGCACATCTCGGCCTGCAGACAGAAAACACACTTGAGTTTCATTTACTTCTTCGGCGATCTTCGTTAATCCTCGGACTTCGGGAATATTTCACTGGTTCGTCATATTTACGAGACAAGCTATCAAATTCTTCTGTTAAAAAGCCTCCAGAAGTGATGATACTGTAAGGTCCACGCGGCGCTCTTTAGGCCGTCAGCCCAGTGTGTTGGTGACCGGCGAATGTTTTATAACGAAATGAGCAAGAACAGTGCATCTTGTGTAATCACTTGGGTGTCATGGACAAAATAACGGGGCCCAATGACCGGGACGTGTTAATTGCACTGCAATATGAAAGTCTGAAAATCGCATCATTTTTTTTAAAAGATTGCGGCTATCTTTGTTCAAAAACAAATAATTGAAATGTTTTTTTTTTATTGCTATGGAGCATCCAAGTTTATTTTAGTTCGTGATATTGTGTATTATCTTATATTTTTCGTAATTTGACGATGGCGTTCTTTTTTTTGTATTCATTTACGGTGACACCATAATAAGGTTTATTGATTATATAAATGTTGATATTTTATCCTTCATATACCCCCCTTAGTATGTATTTTTTTTGCTTAGTGTATATTTACATATGTATATACAGGTGAATAGGTACATATGTACATATGCACCTACTTATACATGTTACCACATTCAAACTGCCTTGTTTAAGTAAAAACTACGTGGAGTTGTCATTAAGCGAATTTGTCATTTTAAGAAGTTGACATTGTGAGTTGTCGTCATGCGAATTTATCGTGGTGAGAAATTGATATTGCGAATTTGACATTCCACGAAATTGACAATGTGAGAAGTGGACATTTTACCTCAGGTTGACATTTTGAGAAGTGGACATTTTACGTCCCGCTGACATTTTGAGAAGTTTTCATTACTGGACTAATACATTGACAACGCCGTTTGTACAGTGAAGGACCATACAATACGTAACAAAAATGGTATTAAAATATGGTATTTAAAGAAAAACACAAAATTGCATTTAGAAAACAATTTATTTATATTCCTAAATAATAATTAAAACTAGTGATGCACAATAATGTAACATTTGCTATGATTTATAGCGTGATTCACTTTTTCTGTATAAATTACTTACTTATCTATACTTAAAATGGACATTTAAACATTTCGTTGGAAAAATCGTTGGATATATAATCTTTTAAATAAAACAGTACCGTCAACTATGACATCTTTACTTTCCATGACCAACTTTACCCATGAGTAAAAATGAATATGAATTTAATATCTCCCAAAAGACGATACGCATTAATTATTTAAATCTCTTTTATTTATTGTACTTTATAAAGGAGTCAAGAAACAAATAAGTGTTATTTAGAATATTTTTTTTTGTCCCATTTCTTTCCTTGGGTACTTTACCCATGAGTAAAAATGAATATGAATTTAATATCTCCCAAAAGACGATACGCATTAATTATTTAAATCTCTTTTATTTATTGTACTTTATAAAGGAGCCAAGAAACAAATAGCTTTATTTACAAATTCTTATTTGTCCCATTTCTTCCCGTGGGTGTCGTAAGAGGCGACTAAGGAACTTACTAGAGAATAGGCAGCAGCGTTCTCTATGCTTTTTACCACTATACTGCGATCGCCAACCTGCCAAGCGTGTCGATTATGGCAAATCCCCACAAATTGGGGGAGGCCATGTCCAACAGTGGACGTCTCAAGGCTGAAATGATGATGATGATGACAGTATTAATCGGTGAAATTTCTTAAGAAAGTAAATATGCCACAGTTGATCGTACTTAGTAGAACATAAATATACAGGGTTATTTGTTAAACACCGGCAACCTCTCAGGACTATGTTACTAACATCATAATCAACAACTTTTGTTCTATGATTTTTTTTAAAGTCATCATATTTTAGTTCATCAGATTCTCATATAAACATCGGCCACCAATAAATGGGTCAAGTTCAAGCGCCCCCGCCGCCCTATCCCCGCTCCCCTCCCTAATGAACTATCGTTTTCTTTTGCTTCGCATAGACTTAGTAACATTTAGAGCATTCAGTTTAAATATTTTTATTTTTGTATGAAAATCTGATGTACTAAAATATGATGAATTTTTAAAAGTCATAGGACAAAAGTTGTTGGTTTTGATGTTATTAACAAAGTACTGAAAGGTTGCCGGTGTTTTACAAATAACCCTGTATATTTTTTAATCTGCATTGTCTTAACCAATTCCTTATTAAATAACAACTTAATAAATTCATAAAGTAAACGGACACAGATTGCTATTAGTTAGCAATTCAAAAACATTAAAAAAAAACGATTCCTACTTTAGTAGAAAAGGGGTTGGAATCTTAGTGGCAAAGCCATCCTTCGCCATTTTGTGTCTATTTACAGAATTAAAATTGTTCAAAATCTAGTCACATTGTCAGAGATTTTCGGTGAGAGAAAATTAATGTCATAAACTTGTCCAAAACGTCATTTGTACATTTGAGGTATTTTTGACAGATATTTACTCATTATCTTACAATATTTACATAATTTAAAAGTTATTTTTGATGCTCTATGATTATTTTTATTAATCTAAGCATATTGTCGCTAGGATGACACTGTGACTAGACTTTGAACGTTTTTGATATGAGAACTTTCAAAAGACTATTCCCGTATTTATGAGGACGTTCTCATATAATGAGAGTTATTGGACATGGACATGCGGTCCATTCGCCAAACATCCTGTATATATAATTATTTTATACGTGTGTATGTCACAAAAGACATTCTAAGTTTTGATTAAATGTTTTGTCAGTGTTGATTCATAATTGAACCCGGTAGATGGCGCTGCGTTCGGGCAGAACAACCTCTGTCGTGACCGCTAGTTATGTATGTAATACCAATTCTGGACAAAGTACTAATGAACAAAATATATTATATACATATATATTTATACAAAACAAGAGTTTAAATTACCACATTCATTTAGCACCTTTCAGTAAACTAACAATATGTTTAAAAATAGTAATGTTTACATACCAAATAACTGTGTAAAAATGTTCGAAAGTGTACAATATTTCTATGAACATAAGGCATATAATTGCTTCATTTATTGATACGTTTATATTTCGATTATTTATGTTTTAAAATAGAGCCGTGGTGGCCCAGTGGTAACCGCCGGGACTTACAAGTTTTTGTTCGTAGTATTGAACCCACACAGACGCTTCTGATCGTCTCGTATCTGCGCGTCGGATCGTCCGCGATTCGCCGTCTTTAATGTACCATTATACAGGCTGTTTGGCAGAACGTTGAACATACGAAATTGGTGGCTAGGTGGGGTCATCTGCCCACTCAGCCCTAATTTATTTGGCCCTGGCCCACTGGATATTTAAAAAAAAAAATTTTTTTTCTTTCTTCATGTTTCACCACTTTCTTAACTTTAAAGTGTAATCTTTATAAAAAATGGGTAAAACAGGCAATATTTTGTTTTTATTTTTAAAACTTTTATGTTGGCAGATTCTTATAAAATTATTGCTTTATTCAGATGTTAGCTAGAAAAAAAGTTATGAGTCCTCAAACTTGAAGAAAGTGGTGAAACAAGAAAAAAAATTTTTTTTTTAATATCCAGTGGGCCAAGGCCAAATAAATTAGGGCTGAGTAAGTAGCAGATGACCCCACCTATCCACCATTTTCGTATGTTCAACGTTCTGCCAAACACCCTGTATATATCTTTTTTTCAATTTTAAAGGAATTCACAAAAAATAAACAATGTTATTTACAACCAGTCTACGATTTAAAAAAAAAAACATTTTTTAATATAACCTGATTGTTCAAAAAGCTTTTTACGAATTTGAAAGTCTAATCAGCAAATTGTTTTCAGAAATATTTCTTGCGTAACACATATAAACTGATCGCAATGCTTTTCATTTTGACAGTTCAACCACGTCGATTACTTGATTTACATTGCTGAGTTGAATTTTTCGGAATACAACCACGTCCATTACGTGATTTACGACACTGAGTTGTATTTTTCAGAGTACAACAACGTCCATTACGTTATTTACGTTGCCGAGTTGAATTTTTCGGAATTCAACCACGTCTATTACGTTATTTACGTTGCCGAGTTGAATTTTTCGGAGTTCAACCACGTTCATTACGTGATTTACGTGACTGAGACGAATTTTTCAGACATCTAAAGCAATGAACTAGGAATTTCCTCCAGAACCAGAAACAATTGTGATAAAGTGTGCAACACAAAAAGGGTGCTATTTAAGTTTGCCTGCTAGAAATTAACTTCTGGATGATATTTCGTCATATGATAATTTAAACTTGCTTTTTGCACAAACGCTTGTCCACACACAGTGCAAACTTTTCTCCTATCCCCAGTATGTATCCTCTCGTGCAGATCCAGCGTTGTCTTCCTCAAAAACGATTTCCTACAAAATCTGCAATGGTAGTCTTTCACAGTCTTATGCTTAAACTTATGTTTATACATCCCTTCGAAACTAAATGACTCGTAATCACAGAATTCGCACTTATACCGCTCTCCTAGCATATGAAAATTGTTGATGTGTTTTCTTAATTGCACTTTCGTATTGAAAATTTTGTTGCACGCTCTGCAGTTAAATCTGTCATCCACATTGTGTGCTTCTAGTTTATGCACAGTCAAAGGCGCGGGCGTCATGAATTCTTTCAAACAAATCAAGCATTTATATCTCGGTATTTTATAATGCTTTGTTTTCATGTGAAACTTCAGTGTGTTAATTTTCTCGTATGTCTTTTCGCATCTGGCGCAATGGTATATGTCACCGATTTGTTTATAGTCTTCGTCGTTAAGGCGAAATTTCGGCGCCACAACTCGGCCTGCAGACAGAAAACACACTTGAGTTTCACATATTTCTTCGGCGATCTTCTTTTATCTTCGGTCTTCGGGACTTCACAGTTTGGACACGGGAGGGTTTCTTTGAAGAACGAAATTTATATAAATCATGTTGTATACTCTCAAAACTGCCACATCCAATATTTAAGAACGATCGAAAACCGCGCATTATGGACCGACCGACGTCAGGCCATAGGAATCGATTTCATGTATATCTTGCGCACCCTGGTCATTCAACCCCGCTGAGTACAACCGAAAATGGATTTTCAGCCGGAAACGATAAAGAAGTTTCGGCTTTAGTCTAATTTTCGAAAATAATTTAGACATTAAAAAGTATTAACAAAAGGTACAACAAAACCTCAGGAAACGTCGTTAGTGGTGTATATGCTAATCCTACCTCCTAAGTATTGTGATCATTGTATATATAATTCAGTTTATTGTCCCTTATGAAATTAAAATTAAATACCGTCGCTCTACCACTCCAAAACAAAAACGTGTACGTTTTATGCCAGCTAAGTGAAACCACGAGCTGACTCGATTCACCCCGAAGTCATCTGAATGTCACCTGATATTTCTGAGCTTTATGGAGTAGGCCGAATGATGTGCGATAATTCACGAAATTCTGATTTACGGCTTGACTGAAAATTCGGCGAAAACGAAAATATATGGTCGTCTTTTCAACCACTTTTAATAGTACAAACAATTTCCGGCAGAGATAAATAATTGCGTGTATGTAAAAGTGAAACTTCTTCAAAAATTAAGATTAGGGGCGATTTAGTGTGAGAGACAGAAAGGGTTATATCTTTCTTCTCTTTCATATAACGGAATGTGCCTAAACGTAACGCATTCTGGAAATTTCACTCTCGATTCTCCTCCATAAAATAGTTAGCTGACAAGTACCTATAACATACGCATAACAGGTTAGGCAGAGATCCACCTATACTCAGTACACCTACATTACGCAAAATATGTTTAAGTTTCATGTAATGGGGGTGAGCCTATTCCCTTTAACCGGGCACAAATCTAGACTCCGGGCTCCTACTGAGAAATTCCAGATAGAAACTACGAAACTGACTTTGTCTGTCCTGGAAATCGAACCCAGGACTAGACCAATGAGGCAGACAACGATGTATATTATAAAATCTTATGAAATTAGTCTGTAAGTTAGAACGGCCAGTTTCACTTGTCGTACAACGGTAAAGTTATTGTAAAACTTCTATTATTTCACAGCTATGGTTTCGTAGCAATGAAACCACTCACTAAAATGTGTTTAAAAGGTTTCAATTATAAATCAGAGAGAGTAGGGGTGGCCCAGTGATAACGGCCGCGACTTACGGTCGTAGCTTCGTGTACACAGGGAGGCGCTTTACTTTCTGTAAATTATTTCATCACCAAATATCTCAAAACGGTGAAGGAAAACATCGTGAGGAATCAGGCATGTCCTAGAACTTAAAATTCGAAGACATGTGACGTCTACCAACCCGCACTGAGCCCGCGTGGTGGATTACGCCGTGGTGGAGGGCCTGTGGCCCAGCAGTGGTAACAGTATAGGCTGATTATGAATTGAGGCCATGAGAGCCAGTGTGGCCTATCTACACAAAATAATAATTATGGTGCCTTTTTTTTGGATGGGAAATCATCAAATGACTTCTGGCGTGTCAGACTTTTACTGACTAAAACCCACCCGTGTTCCTTCAGTTGCCCATGTGCCAGGGTCACGGTATCTCTTTCTTTGTCCTAGCAGACCCCTTCAGTGCTGCTGACATCTCTTTGAGGCGCGCGTGGAACACTACGCGCCGTCTACTCGAGCTTGGTCCTTACCGGGCGGCGAGCTACCCATTGCTCGCCGCCCGCAAGCTCGTGCCTACGGTGGCCGGGAGTCCGCAATCGACTCCCGACGCCCGGGGCGTCTCCTCCTGCGGCGGCTCCCTAGCCGTAAAGGTTAGGCCGATTGATTGTCATATAAAAATACATCTTTAAAAATGAATTTCGTTTTCAAATATGTAAAATTCACTCACCTCTTTTTACTTTATTATATTTTTGGTATTTTTTTTTAATCCTAGCAAAATTATACGTTTACAATGGTAAAATAAAAAAAAACACCAATGATATAAAAAAATATACAAAAGGATTAAAAACAACTGCAGATTAGAATTTAAAGAACGAGTCAAACTTAGTATTCAAATAAACAAATCAAAGCAATTAATTTGTAAGAGACACTTCAAATTGACGTCCGCACGTGTGTGTGTTGTGTTTTTGAGGTGATAACTTCTTATGGGAGGGTAAACCGTTTCGTTACGTAACGCGTTACGGCGCCAGTCTGTCTGGCTTCCCTTTCTCTCACGCATACGGCAGCGGTAGGCAGGCTCCTTCTCTCTCACTCTAACCCACAGTGCTAGCCGTATTTCGGACAGACGCTTCCCCCTCTCTCTACTTAGTGTTTAGTGTGCGATAGACATATACTGTTGACAGTGAGCATATCACTTAAAACTATCACCGTTTCAACATTAAATAGTTTAACTTAGATTAGTTTAAGTTATCACTTCTGTCAGGCGTCCCGAGATGCACAATTTTTTTTTTAATTAACTCTTTCCTGCTGTTTTTTATCTGCGTTTTAGTCCGTTCTAAATAGATGTATTTTCTTTCTTTCTTTCCTTCTCTTATCCATTCTTTTAAATTTTCATCAGATTGTTTTAGAACAGACGATAAAATCGTTTTTCATTTAAATAAATGTTGGAGATTAAGTGTGAGGCGCATAGGTAGTCCGCAATTTTTTTTTTTTAGGATTTCTGCAATTTGCAGGTCAATGTCAGGTTGTACGTATGTTGAATAAAATATGATTCGCAACCGTACATTTTTTGTATGTAAGTATATTGGATGACCATTTCATGATAAAGGCATTAAATAGGATTATATGAACTTAAAGGAACTCCGTGTGGTGCCGGACGGAAATAATAGCACCATACCATTTCTTCCCGTGTATATTGTAGAAGGCGACTTAAGGTACTTACTTACTAGAGAATGGGCAGCAGCGTTCTCTATACATATTACCAACATACTGCGATCGCCAACCCGCCTGCCAAGCGTGGCGATTATAGCAAACCCTCCCAAATTGGGGGAGGCCTATGTCCAGCAGTGGACGTCTTACGGCTGAAATGATGACGATGACATGAATTTCCTAAATTCAGGAACAGTAGTTGTTTTCCGATAATGGCCAAGTGGTAACAGCCGTCACTTACAATTTGTAGATAGTGATTTAGGACCCAGGCAGGCACTTTACTTCGAATAAATTATTCCTACAAAACGGTGAAGAAAACCGGCATGTCCTAGAACCTAAAAATCCGAAGACATGCGACATCCACCACTGGTTCCTTGTGGTGGATTACGGCCCACTCCTCACAGAGGCCTGTGTCACAGCTGTGGGAACATTTCAATGGGATCTAAGAAATTCCTACCTTGTTTCTTTTCACCGTCAGCGTTGGTTTCAGCGGACTCCTGTTTTGTAGTTTTTCGTTTCGTTTTCTTCTTACTCTTGACGGCAGATTTCTTCACCGGCGCACTCTCCACAGGCGCACTCTTCTCCGTGGCATTCTTCACACTAGTCCTAGTTTTATATTTCCTCTGTGTTGTTACTTCTTCTTGGGGGAGTTTTTCATCTGTAGAAAATTTACTTTTGAATATTAACGGGCTCGTTGCGAATATTCCCAGTCGCCCCCTCGTGGATTGCCATGTGATGCCACCGGGTGGCGACCAGAGATGTGACATTTAAAAAATAACAGTATTTGAAATGCAAAATAGAAAATACCTATTTCCATTTTGTATTTAAATACTTTTTTTAGAAAAGCATTTTATATTTTATTTGAAATACTTTTTAGGACATATTTTGTATTTGCAAAATGCAAAATACTTTTTGCTAAATTTTGTAAACATCAAAGAATTAATAATTAATGTGATGAGAAATGGTACTTGTTTTTCTCACTATGGCAACACTAAATTGGCCACTTAGATAATTAGTTTTACTTTTTTCTTACGATGGCATGATTATGAGACCACACAGGAGAAAGATGAGAGACAGTGTATTTGAGCAAATTATTTTATTAAAATATGTTAAGTAAATTTAATTTAAGTAAGTTATCACAGTAAATTTACCAGCCTGTTAGCTGACTGAAATAAATAAACTTTTTAACAAAATAAAGATTTTGTAAATACGTATTTTGCATGTAGTATTTTAAATATAAAATGAAAAACTATTTTGTATTTGAAATAAGAAAATACAAAAGTATTTGCATTTTGTATTTGAATACATTTTATAACCTATTTTGCACATCTCTGGTGGCGACTACATGTAAAATACTAGTATTTAGCTGCATCAGGTTAGATTAGAAGCCGTCCCCAATATAGCTGGGAAAAGGCTAGACAGATGATGACGTAAAACATGTAGGTTTTACATCATCATCTGCCTGCCAGGGTCGATTTGTTCGAAAGAGTTACTGTAGCCCTGGCATATAGGCAACGGAAGGAACACGGATGCATTTCAGTCAGCAAAAGTCTGACACGCCTTTCCGCTCCACCCAGAGCGGGAGACTTCATTTCATGATTTCCCACCCACAAAAAAAAACATGTTGGTTTAGGTAATTTTATATTTAAACTATCATTATTATAAATAATTGTAATTTGATAATCTATGACAGATAACTAGCTTTTGTTGTAAATACCTACTTTGATTATCTGTGATGAAATAATAAGTCAGTTAAAGCAACTACAATAAAGAAGATTTTGTATGTCCCTAATAATATCACTTCTCGACTCGGTAATAAAACCACATTGAAAAGTCTGACCGCCAACCCAATCTGCGCGGCCAAAGACAGACAGCGATGAGACGGATTGGCGATCCACACCGCCGCGAGCGATTTAAACTGGGGGCGATAACTTCCCATCCGTGTGGAGCCGACTGGGGATATTTGTCTCGTTAGTGGACAGGTCTATAGACTATTCGCGTTAAGAAAATACTGACTCAAATCAAATCAAATGTCATTTATTCAAATTAGGCTGACGATCAGCACTTTTCGAACGTCAAAATTACAAAAGACAGTCCCCCAAAACGCCCACCCGTCGCGCACTTCCTAGTCCGACGAAGAAGTGGCCAACAAACTCCAACACGCTTTTTTTTTCTGGATGGGAAATCATCAAATGACTTCTCCCGCTCTAGGCGGAGCGGGAGGGCGTGTCAAACTTTTACTGACTAAAACCCACCCGTGTTCCTTCAGTTGCCCATGTGCCAGGGTCACGGTATCTCTTTCGAACAATCACGCGACCCCGGCAGGCATCGGTCCTAGCAGACCCCTTCAGTACTGCTGACATCTCTTTGAGGCGCGCGTAAAAAAATCAAAATAAATAATAGTTTAAAATAACTAAAAAACACGCTTCCATAGAAAACCAAACTAAAAAGTAGAAAATAATGGAATAAAGCGTGGGGTGCTTTTTAGGCTGGAAACAGTGCTTGACCGACGGTCAGCGCTGACCGTACGTTCTGACCCTCAGCGCTGACCGTCGGTTGCGAAAATGCATTCAGTGCTACGCTGACGGCGAACTGCGACGCGTGTGTACAGTTCACAAGAAAAATGAATCCTTTTACTGAATGCTCTAATATGTGCGTACGGTCGGTCGCTCCGTCAGCGAAGCACTGAACGCATCCATACAATCTCATAACTCGTCGGTCAACCGATGTACGCGCGACCGACAAGCCGGACCGACGGCTCGACCGACCGTACGCGCGTACCAAATCACGCGCGTACCGTCAGCGTAGCTGTGTGCGCGTTCATAGACTTGCATAAATATAGCTACGCCGATCGACGGTCAGCGCTGACCGTCGGTCAAGCACTGTTCCCAGCCTTAAGGTATTTTTTTATTGATATCAGGCACCCCACGCTTTTTTTCCATTATTTTCTACTTTTTAGTTTGGTTTTCTATGGAAGCGTGTTTTTTAGTTTTTTTAAACTATTATTTATTTTTTAGGATGTTTCGAATTTTGAGACGTATGTCAGCGTAGTTTTCGAAGACAGTTTTTTTGCTGTCCTGGTAACCCTGGCAAGGATAATGGCACTTTATGAAATTATAGTATCGTCATCAGTCCTCGATAAGTCTACAGAGTTTAAATGAAATCTAGTCGTTTAAAGTGGGTCTAAATCGCGCTATAAGAAGTCGGTTACAAACAAACGTACAAACATACAAGTGAAGCTAATATAAAGCGTGTAAGATTTTAAAATGAGAGTAAAATCATACCTTCTTCACTTATTTTTAATTCCATAAAATCGTCGGAGTCTTCGTCGTCGTTAGCTTCCAGAGGCAAGTCTTCTTTAAAGTCATCTGTAAAAGAATAATACAACAATTATAATTAATCATAATTTTTGTTGTGAATTAAAATACGAGATTTCATGAGTTCAGCCGCCGCCTCGTGCGACCTCTTCTGCGCTAGGACCAGCGTGTCGTCATCGTAGCACACCACGCTGACGCCGCTAGGGACGCAACACCCAGTCGTACCCGATGTCCCACAAATGCGGCCCCACGACCGATCCCGGTCCTACCAGGGTCGCGCAATTGTTCGAGAGAGTTAACGAGGTCATGGCATAGGCTACTGAAGGCACAAGGGTGGGTTTTAGTCAGTAAAAGTCTGACACGCCCTCCCGCTCCACCCACAGCGGGGGCCGTTATATGAAGATTTCCCCCACATTGGGAGACCCACAAAAAAAAAAAAGAACGATCCCTGTGGGACACCGCACGACATCTCGTCTGTTCCACTCTCCGTGGTGACCAGGGTAAATGACGGCCTTGTTCGTCAGATAGGACTGATGCTTTCACCTCTGCTTAACCCCTTGGAGATTTGAGGTGTGTTGTTATATTTAATTCTCAATTCTTTATTGCATACCATAATGTTTGAACATAGTTGGAAGGAAAATCATTATTTTAGTCACAATTATGGACACTGTCGGATACAGCAAGATCAAGTAGGAGAGAGGAGGAAGAACACTGGGTGCTTAATTACAATAATAACATCTTAGGACAACCAACACATCGTTATCTGATCCCGAACTAGGCAGAGCCTGTACTATGGTAACCAGACAACTGATGAATATACTTATATATTTCTAAATATATACATATTCTAGATAAATTACACGCAGACACAGGACAAATGATTGTGCTCATCACACAAACATTTGTCCTGGGTGGGAATCGAACCCACAACCTCAGTCTTAGCAGTCAGAGTCACTAACTACTAGACTAACAGGCCAGTTGTTGTAATTGGCAATTATATATTTATATGTATTTAGGTAGAGTTATGGGTAAACGACCTTACCTTCTGGCTCTGAGTCAACGAACTCTTGCTTAACCTCTACTACTATATCTACAGATTCGGCTCCTGAAAATCAGAAAAAAAAAACTTGTCATTAACAATGTTGAATCTTATCAGCTGTATCTGATGCGGATTTAAAATATTTATGAAATAATTCATGTATAAAAAATAGAAAATAAATAATAGTTTAAAAAAACAAAAAACAATAAAAAATAAAAAAGCGTGGGGTGCTCTTTAAAGTATTTTTTATTGATATCAGGCACCCCACGCTTTTTTTCCATTATTTTGTACTTTTAAGTTTGGTTTTCAATGGAAGTGTGTTTTAAACTATTATTTATTTTCTATTTTTTAGGGTGTTTCGAATTTTGAGACGTATGTCAGCGTAGTTTGTGATGTATGGCAGCGTAGTTTGTGACGTATGTCAGCGTAGTTTGTGTCGTATGTCAGCGTAGTTTGTGTCGTATTCATAAATTTGTGCCATTATCCTTGCCAGGGTTACCAGGACAGCAAAAAAACTGTCTTCGAAAACTACGCTGGCATACGTCACAAACTAATTTGTGCCATTATCCTTGCCAGGGTTACCAAGACAGCAAAAAAAACTGTCTTCGAATACTACGCTGACATACGTCACAAACTACGCTGATCGTAGTTTGTGACTTATGTCAGCGTAGTATTCGGTCCTTGACAGGTGTGCAAAGTTTGAATGAAATCTGGCTGTTTAAAGTGGGTCAAAATCGCGCTAAAAGGAGTCGGTTACAAACAAACATACAAGTGAAACTAATATAAAGCATGTAAAAATCATAATAAATAAAATAAAGAATTTCATAAAGAGAATATTATATATTTCTATTAATGTTATAAACGTCTTTTTTATACCTGTAATATATCTCACAACTAAATAATTACATACAGCTTGGCCAGAAAGAGTAGAAAAAAATTGAGGTCGCCACTATCGTTTATATGGCATCATTTATACTACAACCAAAATGAATTTGATATGTACTTCAAGTATTTTTAATGATAAATCTGAATGTGGAAAATTGGGGGGGGTCTGGATTTATGCTTTTGCGGTTGCACAACGACACGCTTTGCTTGGCTTTGCTTGGTAGTATAGATGCAGGCCTACTCTGCCGCCTCCCTCAGAGGCGGTAGAGTGGCGGGGTCTTGAGGGAGAGCGCTGAAGTCGTGTAGATCCTCAAGGCAAGTCTGGCGGATACACCTTCACGAGGTTGCCACCCCGTTTTTGGTCTAATTCCTTTTGAAATAGACGTAACTGAAACCGCCAGGCGACTTTACCTCACCTCTCTACCCTCCCCAAATCCCATAACCGCTCCTCACGCTATCCCACCCAAATCCTCACTCCCTACAACTCCCACCTGTCCAACCTCCACTCCGAAACGTGACCACCCTGTGACTGGGTGGTGGCGGGCTCGACTGTCACTAAAAGCCGCTGATGGCGAGTTAGGAGGAAGCAGTCACCTGCGCTAGGACCTGCGCAGTTGAGCGCCGTGAGCGGGGATGAAGGAGTCCTGGGGGGTTGAGCCAAACGGCGCTGGTGGTTATGTGTCCGTGAGGCAACACGCCCCCTTTGGTCTGGATTTCAAGCGAAACGGTGGCCCTACCCACTAGCCAGGGGTAGGGAAATGGCCACAGTGTCCCGTCAGAGGGCCACAGGCGAGGTGCGTGAGGTCCGCGGAGGTCGTCCTTGGATGACTGAAGCGGTAGGTAAAGGTCATGCTGACGGTGTAAGAGAGGGTTGTTCTGCTCGTTGGGGGCCAACCTGATCGAGCACCCGATGTCGCACTGTAAACCAGCCTTGCGCCCCTATATCTCTCTGGTAATCCTAACGATCGAGCTTTTTCATAGCAAGACGTTCCCAGGTGCGGGCTCCATGGAGGGTGGGAGCCAGAGAGATGAATTCTTTCACACTATTTAACATGGACTCAATACCAGTTAAAACCAACCAACCCGGAGTGGAGGCGAAAGCCGATGAAGCTCCCAAGAGAGGTGCCTGCACTTCTCTTGCCCCTGGACGCCCTGCAGCTAACGCTGCGGGTACCAGCGCGGGCGCTGGTCTGGCTGTGGCGCAAGCCACAGGTAAGACCAAACAAAAGTCCCAAAAGAAACAAAGGGTGTCGGCGCTGATTGGGACCAGTACCGGCCCTTCCAAAACCCAGGAGAGGACCACGGCGAAAACTAATATCGCTATCGGTCCGACCCACCACAAACAAACACCGGTGCCAGGTATTACTGGCACTGGGAAACACCTTCCCTCCTCTGCGGCTCCTCAAGCCCTCTCCCATAAGGAGGACGCCACCGATCTAACGGTGGCAGACAGCCACGAGGACGCGATCTCTCGCGCCTGGATGGTTGTACAGAAGCGGGGCAAGGGTAAAGGCACTCAAAAAGCCCGTTGTCCTCGCACAAACCCCTCATGCGCTCCAGCTGCTATAGCACAGCGTATGACGCGGAAGGAGCGCCGTCAGGCTCGCAGGAGGCAAGGTAAAGGGCCCCTAAATAACCAGGCTACTGCCGCTAGTTCGGTCAAACCGACTAGCGGCCAGCTAACCTTCGCCGCTGGAAAACGGTCGCAGGCAGAGGCCGGCTTAAGCCGTCCCGCGACCAGCCGACCGTCATCCAGTGCGCCGGGTAAAACACAGCAACCCGGGGGGAAGGATCAGGCCGCAGCCAAGCGAGCTCTCAACGAGACCATCTCACCTCGTGGAGAGCATAAGCGGCCGCGTCTTGATCAATCCAAACGGGTTGCTCAAAGAAGCTACGCCCAAGCTGCCAATGCTACCCTCGACGTAGCGGTCACCTGTGACTGCACCGGGGTCATCAGCAAGGACGTATCGGACCAGGTGCTCGCTGCTATCCAGAAGCAGATTTTATTCGAGGCCTGCTCTCCCAAACAGGACACCATGGCGCCGACTTTCAACGCAAAGCCGCAGTTCGCCGGTGGTGTCCTTAAACTGTGGTGCGCAAAACGATCACACCTTAGCCTGGCTAAGGAAAACAGTCTCCGATATGACTCTCCCTACTAACTTAACGTTAGTAGTCAAGAGTCAGTCGGAGATCCTAAGACGGGCACGATGTGGAATCGTGATCCCTGACGAGCAGGGGGTCCTCGGAGAGCCGACCAATATAGGTCGTGCTCTCAGTTACCAGAACCCCTGGGTCGACATAAAGCGCTGGTTGCTGCTGCATGCCGACAAACAGGCCTCGGCATGGTTCGTGGTGGTCGGTGTCCCGGTGGACCAAATCCCGACCCTGATGGGCGCGGGGCGCCGTCTATCTTTGGGGGCGGGGAAGGTGTACCTGCAGTTCCAGGGTAGGAACGGCAGGTTCACCGATGTCCCCCAGGGATGGGACCCCGCCACGGGCACCATCTCAGAGACTCTGGCGCAGCAGCCAGAGACACCAGCGGGGGAGTCAATCCCCCCAGCAAACAACCCGGAAGCAGCCGTGGCCGAACCCGCTGTAGCGGAATCGGCCGCCCCAACTGCCGCCGCCCTGGACGCTGTCCCTTCTTCGGACGCGGAGTCGGACGACATAACCCTGTCCCCGGCTTCGCGCCAGGAGGAGGATGGCTTCGACGAGGGCGGCCTGTTTGCCGGGCTCAAACTGGAGGAGGACGATGAGGAACCGACCAGCAATGGCGTCCTCTTCGTCAATCTGTAAAATCCTCCAGGCAAACCTCCACCACAGTCAGACCGCAACGGCTCAGCTCCGGAAGTGGTTGGAGGTTCAACACACGGCCATCGCCCTGATCCAGGAGCCGTGGATTAGAGCGGGCCGCATACAAGGACTCTCCAATCTTGGCGGTAAGCTCCTGGTCACCACTGATCATGACCAACCCAGGTCGTGTATCTATGTCACAGGAAACCTTAAAACACAGCTTCTAACTGAATTCTGTTGCAGAGATATATCTGCTGTGAAGCTGCTCATACAGCGTGATGGCGCCATGGAGATGGCAATCGTCTTCGCTTCGGCCTACATGCCTGAAGCGGAGGCGCCGCCCCCGCATGACCTGGCCCGCCTCGTGAGCCATTGCGAGAGATCCGGGCTTGAGGTCATCATCGGTGCCGATGCCAATGCTCATCACCAGCTGTGGGGTATGGACACGCAAAACGAAAGGGGTAAGGCGTTAGTTGATTACTTATTCTCGACTAACCTATCCCTACTAAACACTGGCTCCGAACCGACATTCGTAACCAGACGAAGCCGTACAATCATAGATCTCACTCTGGCAACAGAGGCCGCGGCGGAAATTACCACTGGTTGGCAGGTCTCAAGGGAGGCTTCCTGCTCCGACCACAGATGGATCCGCTTCGACATCCAGGCCTCTGTCCCGCCAGTAGCTCCACGCCGCAAGCCGCGCAACACAGATCGTGGTACCTATACACGCAGCCTAGAATCCAAACTTGCGACATCAAGCGACCCGACGTCATTTGCGGACACTACACAGATTGAGGTACAAGTAGAATACCTCACTAAATCAATGATAGACAGCTACCAAACTGCCTGCCCAGAGACGACTCCTCGTAGTACACCGGGCAAACAACCCTGGTGGGGTGCTGATCTGGAGCGAAAGCGCGGGAAGGTAAGGAAAGCTTTGAATAGAGCCATGAATACATGTGCGGATGAGGACTGGGATAAGTACTACGCAGCCAAATCCTGCTACAAAAGATGCATCAGGTTCAGGAGCACCTCGGGATGGCGCAAATACACTGGCAGTATTGAGTCCTGCCAGGAAGCAAACAGGGTAAGGAAAGTACTGGCACAACAAACTACACCTGGGCCTACTACTCTTCGCAAACCAGACAACACACTCACATCCTCGCCAGAAGAAACGAGACGCGTCCTTATCGAAACACACTTCCCCGGATGTATTTTCTCGCAAGTAATCGACTGGCAAGACGCAACTCAAACACCATCAGATAATGACTGGTTTTATGCTAGCAAGGTGATCACGTTGGACAAACTCCAATGGGCCATCGGGAGCTTCCATCCGTTTAAGGCCGCCGGTCCGGATGGGGTGTTCCCCGCCCTACTACAGTGGGGTGGAACCCTCATCACAGCAAGACTGGTACCTTTAATGAGAGCGTGCCTAGCATTTAGATACGTTCCCAAAGGATGGAGGGAAGTGAAAGTAATATTCATCCCTAAACCAGGTAAGGGCGATTACACAAACGCAAAATCCCACAGACCAATCAGCCTGACCTCTTTCCTGCTAAAGACCCTGGAAAGGCTGTGCGACAGGGAGCTTAGGGACGGCGCTCTGAAAACTCTACCGTTGCACGGTAACCAACACGCATACAGCTCGGGTAAGTCCACCGAATCGGCACTTCATCTGGTAGTCAGCCAGATAGAGGAAGCGATTCATCAGAAAGGGACCTGCCTGGGAACCTTCATAGACATCGAAGGAGCCTTCGACAAAACAAACTTCTCCAGCATCAGCAGCGCCCTCTCCAGACATGGAGTTGAACAGGTACTCATAGACTGGATCACAAACATGCTGAGCAAGCGCGTGGTTCGCCTAGAGGACGAGCAGCAGCTGGCCATGATTGCCAGAGGCTGCCCCCAGGGAGGGGTGCTGTCACCCCTTCTATGGAATTTGGTGATTAACGAATTAATCGCCAGACTCAATGCCAATCACTACTACACAATAGGTTATGCGGACGACCTCGCCATCCTTGTCTCAGGGAAGGTGACGAGCACGATCTTTAACCTCACCCAACAAGCACTACGTATCGTAGAGAGATGGTGCAGAGAATATGACCTCTCAGTGAACCCCACTAAAACTGAGCTAGTCATGTTCACCCATAAACGAGCTTTAGGCCTCTTCCGCCTACCGAAATTGTTCAATACAGAACTTCAGCTGGCCAACGAAGTCAAGTACCTCGGGGTCACTCTTGACAGTAAGTTAAACTGGAGTAGTCATTTAGACAGCAAACTAAACAGGGCCTGCATCACATTCTGGCAATGTAGGAAAATGATAGGTAAGAAGTGGGGCCTATCCCCTAAAATCATACTTTGGCTGTACACCGCAGTGATCCGACCCATGATCACCTACGGGGCCGTGGTTTGGTGGCCCCGCACCAAGCTTGTTACAGCCTGCAACAAACTACAACACATGCAAAGACTAGCCTGCATGGCGGTCACGGGCTGCATGAGGACTACTCCGACTGCAGCCATGGACGCCATGCTGGGACTACCACCGCTCCACCTGTTCATACAGCAGGAAGCCACGATGGCGGCGGCGCGTCTGGACGCAACTAACCTCTGGAGAAAGAGAGACACACAACACACCGCGCTGCTTAAGGAACTCAACAATGAGTTCCCCATCACTAAGGCTATAAATGACCGGGTACCCAAACAGTTCATTTTTGATAAAAAATACAGAATCCAGCTTCACGAAGATCGCCGGTGTGAGGGTCTGCGCCCCACTGAGCTGCGCATCTTCACGGACGGATCAAAAACAGACAGTGGCACAGGTGCTGGAGTCTTCTCGCAGGACTTCAACATACATATAGCCACACCGTTGGGAGTCCACAACACAGTGTTCCAGGCTGAATGCATTGGGATCACTCTTGCTGCTTCAGCCATCATGGCTAGGGCAGTTAAGGACCACTCGATCCGCATACTCTCAGACAGTATGGCTGTTCTGCAAGCGCTGGACAGTCACTCGATTGACTCTGGGCTAATATACGAGTGCCACCAGCGCCTCAACCAGGTGGGTAGCCTCAATAATATAACCATTCAATGGATAAAAGGACACAGCGGTTCGCTGGGAAACGATGCCGCCGATGAACTTGCCAGAAGGGGGTCGAGCATGACACCGGTGGGACCAGAACCCATCGCGCCACTCCCTTTTGGGTTCCTACGCTCTCTGGTAAGAAAACGTACCAGGGATCTACACTGTAAGCTATGGGTGGACCAAAGTGAGTGCAGGCAGGCCAAGGAAGCACTTCCTACCATCGATGCCCGCCTCACAAAACAGGTCCTCCGATTAGACAAACGACAGCTGCGTATGGTTACAGCAGCAATAACT
Organism: Aporophyla nigra; assembly: GCA_947507805.1. Lineage (NCBI taxonomy): Eukaryota > Metazoa > Arthropoda > Insecta > Lepidoptera > Noctuidae > Aporophyla > Aporophyla nigra. The sequence goes on along the minus strand of OX382321.1, from coordinate 6,439,835 downwards.
GGACATGGGTCGTTTAATAAACATCTATTTGTCATAGGAGTTACAGACAGTCCGCTGTGCAGGGCCTGCATTGAGGACGACGAGACAGCAGCGCACGTGCTTCTAAACTGCCCGGCGATCGCCACATACAGGGCCAAGTACTTCGGTAACCCAGGTACCCTACGTGAGATAGTCAGCAACATCAAGGCGTTGCTGGCCTTTCTCGAGGAGCTGGGGTGGATCGAATAACCGATTTCCCACCCGTACGCAAAATACGCGCTCAGACGTGGAGTTGCGGACAACAGCCCGTTCTACCTATTACCTATTACCTATGTGGAAAATCGTTAAATCAGAAGCTAAATTTCATTTTTTTTAATTTAGTAATTAAAAACCATAGGAGAGTAAAGCATCTTTAATATAGTAACAATATTTTTTTTAGTCACTATCTAAATACTCTACACCTGACATGTCCGATCCAAGTTCTTGATCATCTTCAGAATCTGAGCTACTGTCACTGCTGTCCTCACCAACACGAATTACCAGTCTGTCTATATCTTCATAGAGTGTTCTTCCCCTTTCATAGTAATTATGTTCTATTTTCTTTATGTGTTCGACACAATTATTCCAAGTTTCGGAACCAATGCTATTAAAAGCTTCCTCAGTTGCTTTTTTTATGTCAATTGCTCCTCCCACATTACATGCAGCAACTTTTTGCTTTGCTATGCCCCAGATGAGCTCGATAGGATTTAGGTCACAGTGGTACGGAGGAAGCCGTACCACTTCATGACCATGTTCCCCCAACAACTCATCTATTTGGTATACTGGTTCTGGCTTGTGCTTTTTAACAAGCATTAATAATGCTGGCTTTCTTGTTGATGGCTCGAACGGGATGTTATTTTCTAACAGCCACAGTTTTATTTCATCTACTCGGGAAGCTGATGTTGGAGCCTTGTTCTGCACCACACTGTGATAAGGCGCATTGTCCATGACAATTATAGAGGCCTCATGTAGGTTTGGGATCAGTTTTTCTGTCACCCACTTGGTAAAATTGTGAGAATTCATCTCTGAATGGTAGTCTTCCATTTTGTTAGTACCACTAAATATTAGTAAAGCGTTGGGTACAAATCCATTGGCAGTTCCAGCATGGACAATTATCCATCTTTTTCCTTTTGATATATCATGTTTTATGCCTTTGATTTTAATGGATTGCCAGCACTTTCTCAATTTATAAGAACTATGGATGTAACTTTCATCCAAGTAAACAATTTGTTTTTGTAGCTCAACAGGCAAATCCCAATTTCTTTTTATAATTTCTAAATATTTTTCTCTTTTTGCTGCTATATTAGGTTTTTCTATTAGCGATTCTCTATTTGTCGAACATTTTTTGTATGAAAAGCCTATGGCATGTAATATTTGCCTTAATTTCTCACGGCCTCCTTTGTAATCTAATTCTTCTTTTGCCACAGCCAACAACTTTCGCAAAGTTGGTGCTATTTTCTGTACGGTGTAAGAAAACTGAATTTTCTGACGAATCGCACAGACACTAAAATCGTCCATCTCTATTTTTGAACGTCCTTTTCTATGCTTGGCTGGTGTTATGAATTTGACTTCGTTTTTATTGCCTTCGTTTATTATGCGTCGAACAGTGCTTTCTGATTTTCATGTAATCAAAATAAAACATTAATGTAGAATGACTTGTTGACGATCAAAAAATGCAGTCGCTCTATACAAAGTCATTGTGAACCCGATGTAAACATAACCTCTAAAATTATATTAAATCCGTAAAAAACTTCGATGATGTGGTATTTTTTGAAGACCTAACCGACTTTAACTGTAACTTAGATCATGAACTATATAAATTATATAAAATGAGAGTGAATAAATACCTGTCATATCAGCAACTCGTTTGTAAAGGTCATCCAATTCTGTTAGAAGTTTTCCGGCATGATATTCCGCCAAACACCTCTTAAAAACATTGTAAATAACTTCTCTGGCACCACTTTTTATCGTCTTGCCCATTTTCAATAATAATTCACCGACTAATACGTTTAATAGCTACGAAAAATTAAATTATTTCACAATACACTTTTTTGTTTTGATAGTTTCACTGATGTTTGACATTTCTTTCGAGTTGCCATGTGTAGAAAAAATTAGTTCATATTTGTTTAATTTCTACTCTTTCTGGCCAAGCTGTAGTTTTAAAACAATCCTTGATTAAGGTCTGTTTTTGTGCAACGTGGCGTAAGTAGGGGCGAGTGAGGCGTGGGCGGAGGGTGCTGGATTATTAGACGTATCGGTCTATTGAAGTGCCGGATTAGTGAGATTCTACTGTATTCAATTAAAAAAGATTTTTTAAAATCAGTCTACAATTTGTGGAAAATCTCCTTTACATACCTTTTATTATATTCTTATTATACATATCCTTGAAGCGGTCCTCACATGCCAGAACTTGCTTTTTAAATTCAGTTGCATCTCGCAGTCGTATAACGCAAACCTCACAGATTGTGTACGTCACAGCACTAAGCATACCGGGGACTGGAGTTATCTGTGAAGTATGGATAAAGACTATTAATCAACAGGAATACAATATCCTACAAATATATTAATGTGAAAGTTTGTGAGGATGTGTGCGAGTTTGTTACTCTTACACGCAAGAACGATTGAACAGATTTGAATGAAATTTGGCAAACAGACAGTTTATAAACTGGATTAACCCTTACGCTACTTTTATCTGTCATTGACCCTGTTATAATTCTTGTTACCAACTGTGGTATTCATTTTATTCTTGGTGCATCCTATTCACATATAAATATTTAATTGTGTGGTAGTCATCAACACGCAAACTGAACCTTGGATTCAGTACATGATTTTGAAAGCGCTTGTTTGTTTTGGCTAAATACATATGCACTTTTTATGAAACAGTAGATTTGTTATGGATAACCAAGGACATATTTCTATTCTAGGGGGTCTTGAATCATGTGCTGAATTCAGTTTCAGTTTGCGCATGTATGCCCCTGTAACCCTGCATAATTAAATGTATACAAAATATTCTAAGACATTTGAGATGAATAACACTCAATGGGAAACTATCTTTTGGAAGGGCTACTGTGACTCCATCCTGCCGGGGTCGCGTGATTGTTCGAAAGAGATACCGTAACCCTGGCACATGGGCAACTGAAGGAACACGGGTGGGTTTTAGTCAGTAAAAGTCTGACACGCCCTCCCGCTCCGCCCAGAGCGGGAGAAGTCATTTGATGATTTCCCATCCAAAAAAAAAAAAAAAAACTGACTCCATCCAATGTATTTAATATTGTACAATTTCATTTAATTTAATTTTACTTGTCCTATTCTTATTTATAATTAATGTAATAATGATGTCCTAATTTATTTGTTATTTTTACAGTTCCAATTTATAATTGTTATAATATTCTAATGTAACTAATTTATTTGTATTTTTATAGTTTCAATTTATAATTAATTAATTTAATTGATGTATTTTTTTTAAGGTTTAAATCATACTGGATTTTAATTTAACTACTTGTCATTTTAAATTCAATGTAAACTTTGTAAATTTTGATTTTGTTAGGATCATATATTTCCATTTTAATTTTTATTATTGATTATACAAGTGCTGTGCACACCTGTAAGTGACAATTTCACCGCAAAGCTTCTGATATAGAATATATTTAATGTAATGATTTAGTGAATAAGTCGTTGGTGTGTCAATAAATAAATAAATATAAACAAATGAAATACAAAAAAAAAACAGGGCTTAGTTTTAGTTTGCCAGCCCTCGAGTCAGAAACGACATGGTTTGGGGAGGTTAGGATAGGTTAAAACTGTGACCTTCCATGCACGAGCCGAGCGAGCGAAGCGAGCGGTGCCGCGGCAGCGGCCGGCGAGTGCCAGAAACGACATGGTTTGGGGAGGTTAGGTTAGGTTAAAACTGTGACCTTCCATGCACGAGCCGAGCGAGCGAAGCGAGCGGTGCCGCGGCAGCGGCCGGCGAGTGCCAGAAACGACTAAATTACGTTGATAAGCCCTATCGGCGAAAAGTCTGTCGGTGTTTAGTCGTACACTCCCGGCCCAAACCCGACATGGTTTATGTGTAATTAGGATGTGATTATTTATATTTTAAGCCTTGAAAATCCTTAAACTGATGCAAAGGGTGAGTCATTCGTTTTATTCGTCAATCCCACACCTTTTCTGGCCTTTAAATCGATGTCGATACACGAAAATTCGAAAGTGAGGTTAGAATATTAAAAAAAATATTTCTCAAAAACGGGGGGGTTGCGCAACTTTTCCTTCACAGGGGAGGCTCTACACCTCCCCCCCCTCCCTTCCCACCCCCCTTCACCACTTAAATTTACTGCTGGCATACTAAAACTTAACCAAAAACAGCCGTCAAAATTCCCAAAACCCTTCAACAGCTCTGGCTTGGTTGTCCTAAAATTTAGTGAGTCAATCTCCATCCAATAGATGTGTATTGGAAGGAGGTTCCATGTGAAACAATTAACACTACGGAACCGTAATATGTCGCCTACAGAGGCATTAAAGTATGTAATTCTATCCCAGACTAAGGTCAGGGCGTTGTCTCAAAGCCACATACACTTAAAATGCACCAATAAGTTACATTAATGTAAACAACCCATTGTATCGTTCACAAACAAAATCATATATTCACTATGTAAGAGTCGTTTAATAATTCACATAGTACTCACGTCAATGTCGAAACATTCTTTCAACATATCGACATAAACTTCTGCCAAATCCGTAATTATAAACGGCCCAGCCAAATTTTTGAAACTTCCCTCACTGTGGCAGCATCGACACAAATCCTTCTCTAATTTCCAATTTTTTGACGACATTTTTAATGTTCGTTGACATTTAACTATAACTAAATCGTATTTTTGATATTTGAATTATCATAAATAGCTGATTAACAGTATAACTAGCTTAATTTATTAAAAACAAAGCAAGTAATAGTTACAAAACTAACGCGGCGTTTTGGGACGGTCGCCATGTTGTTTCATTTGAGTTTGGCAGTGACATTTGACATTGATCACAGATTATTTAATACGCAAGCAGAGACTTCAGTCGCCTGATAGTTTTTGAAATCGATAACGACAAATCTGCTGTTAAAAGCCGTGTAGAGATGTGATTTTTAAATCCCCAGCTATACTCCATTTGTTTAGGTAGTTAACTAAATGTAAACAATCTTAACATGTCTTTTATCTAAAAAACTGTCTAAAAATTGAATCTAAAAATGTTTACAATTAGGTATTTACTTAAACCGATGTTAGGTAAGTAACTTAATTTAAATAATATTTGTTGGTCTTTTATACGATTTATTTTATATAAAAAGACATATCAAGATTGTTTACCTTTAGTTAACTACCTAAACAAATGGAGTATAGTAACCAGATAGTTATTTGGCTTATTTACCACATTTAGGCGATTTATAAATTCATTGATTAATCACGTTTCAAATTAATTAACTTGTGACCCACCCCTGATTCGCTCGAATGCAATCTACCGTGGCCTCTCATCTAAACATCGAGTTTATTGTATTTGAACTAGGTTAATCATCAATGATGAACATTGTATATAAAATACGTTAAACGCTACAAAATGTAGTAACGTTCTCACGGGTATTCCACATTTCAATCGATCAAGTTAAGCTACGCTTACCGCGGTTGGTCCGTGGATGTGTGATCTTTACATACCTACCAAGACCCCTCCGTGCCTCGGAAAACATGGTAAGCCGTTGGTCCCGGTTGTCATTTGTAAGTCACTGACAGTCGTTACGGGTCGTCCGAAGCCCGAAAGTATAACAACCAGTCTTACTGAGGGGTATCGTATTACCTAGTAACTGGGTTGTAGAGGTCAGATAGGCAGTCGCTCCAATACTGGTATTCAGCTGCATCTGGTTATATCACATTTTTGGACCTAACTCCTAATTCTCGTACGCAAAATACGCGCTCAAACGTGGAGTTGCGGGCACCAGCCCGTTCTACCTATTACCTAATTCGATTTCATTGACTATTTTATATACACAATGCTGAGGCATTAGTGCGCGTTTTGTAGATTGAAGATAAATGAATTTCATTACCTACCAGTTCGTGCGTCCACTGCATTGACACAACATCGTCACTGAAAAAAACACTGTCGTTTGTGCTTCCAACACCGGAGGCACTGCTATCGCCCTAAACATGGGGACACTGTTGTTTTTCAATCTGCGATTCGACGAATAAATGTCTGTGTCTTCAACACTAGTGGCTTCTATGAACCAACTGTAACTTACCGCTGTTGTACTACTGCGGGCATAAATGTAGACATACTTCTTGCACAATTGAATTCTTCCTTGACTGGCCTGTTAGTCTAGTGGTTAGTGACCCTGACTGCTAAGACTGAGGTCGTGGGTTCGATTCCCACCCAGGACAAATCTTTGTGTGATGAGCACAATCATTTGTCAATTTATCTATAATATGTATGTATTTAGAAATATATAAATATATTCATCAGTTGTCTGGTTACCATAGTACAGGCTCTGCCTAGTTTGGGATCAGATAAAGATGTGTTGGTTGTCCTAAGATATTTATTTATTGTAGTCGGGGTGGGTCAGGTTCAGTTAAAGAGCTTTGTTACACGATAAAACTTTTATTAAAACCTTGTACAAACGCGCCATTTGCTTTCTTAAAACTCTCTCTCTAATACCCTGATTGGTTCTTACAATGTTTTCAAAATAATTCAAACTGACCAACCACTGATCAGTAAGCCTTGTCCTTCAAGTGGCCGTGGCGATCATTGGTTAGAGCGCCCATAAACAAACCTTAGTGTCTATGGGCGCGTTCGGAAACGCAATACTTAGCCTGGCGAATAACGCCGGGGCGGAACACCTTTGCCTTTGCGACCAGGGACTATACGACCATCCGCTATACACTCCCCCTCGGGTTCATGAAAGCGTCCTCGCTCAGGAACCCGCTCAAGAACGTCAGAAACAGGCTGAATATGACGAGGCCGGCCTCGGTTACGCTTTGGCATAATCGGAAGAGGAGGCGCGTCATCTCTATTAACAAATCTCGTGAGTTGGGACGCGTGGAACCTACCTAAGACATTGTTGGGAGCATTCAGTTCACAAACTAAATAACTGGTAGGACTAGCTTTTTTAAGGATCGTGTAAGGACCATCCCTTTTTGGCACAAACTTAGCCGACAATCCTTTACCAGCATTACTCAATACGTGTGACTTTACTAAAACCTGATCACCGACATCAAATTCTTCAGGTTTGCGACCCTTGTCAGCATAGTCTTTACGTCTGTCCTGTTCTTTCTCTACCTTATCCCTAATAGAAACTAAAGAGTCTACAAACTTCTTAAGGTAAGGTGTGATTTGTGGAACAAAATTATCTTTCTGTAAGACAGCCCTAATATCAAAATGAACGTCAATGGGTGAACGGAGATCTCTAGCGAAGGTCAGAAAAGCTGGTGAAACACCTGTTGTATGACACATAGCTGAATTCATTGAGAAACGAACCGATGGTAAATGTTTCGGCCAAGAAGAATGTTCAGTGTCGACCAACTGTGCTAGCTGTACCTTAAGATCTCTATTTTTCCGTTCGGCCGGGTTTGCCTCCGGATGATATAAAGGTAACAAATCCTGTTTAATTCCCAAAATAAACATGCACTGTTGCATAACGGCTGATACAAATTGTACCCCATTGTCCGAGACAATACGGCGCGGCAGGCCATACCTGAGGAAGTACTCCTCGATTAGTGTACGGGCACAGGCCTCTGAAGTGGCATCAACAAGAGCAAAAAGCTCGACCCACCGAGTAGCTGTGTCCTCGACTAATAAAACGTATTTCTCCCCCTGCTCGCCAGGAGGGAGCGGGCCAAACAAGTCGATCGCCAAGATCTCTCCCCTTTGATGTAAAACTGGGGTCTGTAAAAGGCCTGAAGGCTTCAAGTTTTACGACTTGTAGCGCTGGCACGTCGCGCAAGACTTAATAAAGTCGGCGACAAACCGTCTCATTCCAGGGAAGAAAAACCGCTGTGATAGCTTGTGTAAGGTCCTATCAATACCTTGATGTCCAGCAATAGGAGTGTCATGGCATTCCTTCAAAATGTCGAGTCGTAAACTTACGGGAACTACAAGCTGTGGCTCCTCAACATCGACATCAGGATTGTACCTATAAAGAACTCCTTGCTGCATAAAGTAACCTCGCTCGGACCAGCGTTTTTCTTCTAATGCGTCATTACTTTCAAGACCACTGACTATTTTCTTTAATTCTGGGTCATCTAATTGAGCATGTCGCAAATCAGTGGGAGTTCTAGTGGGTAAGTCAACAATGACTGAACAAATACCACACTGATCTTTATTATCTTCTTCGCAGGTAGGACGACTTAACGTATCGGCGACAACATTGGCTCTGCCTGGAGTGTATTCGAACTGAATATTGAACTCCTGTAACTTCAGTGCCCACCGAACTAATCTACCAGACGGCGACTTCAAACTCAACAACCATTTCAGAGGCTGATGGTCACTACCTATTATAACTTGTTGACCTTCAATATAACCTCTGAACCGATCAACTGACCGCACTACCGCAAGAGCTTCCCTCTCGGTAGTGCTGTAGTTACGCTCGGCTGGGTTTAAAAGGCGGCTTGCATACTCAATAGGCCTTTCATCCTTTCCCTCACCTTGCAGCAGTACCGCACCGAGAGCGTAACTACTCGCATCTGTACGCAAGACAAATGGTTTCGAGAAATCAGCTTGGACAAGTATGGGCGCAGACGTTAAACGTTTTTTTAACTCCTGAAACGCCTGATTTTGCTCAGGGCCCCATACCCAATTTTGATTCTTCTTCAAAAGACGTGTTAAAGGTTCAGCAACCTCTGAAAAATTCAAGATAAACTTTCTAAACCACGAACAGGTCTGAACATTGGTGAAAACTTGGAACCAACGGCTCGTGGCTCTCTCAGCCAGCAAAATAAACGAAGCTGAACGCAAAACAGCTAACAACGGCAGTCTCTGTCGATTGTAGTGTCAGTCGTATCAAGATTCCGAAAACTTTTCTTAAACCCGTGACGAGAAAAAAAATTCGATTCGCGCACAAAGACACCGACCCCTCGTTTTTATTATCACAAAACACACGTTGGGCGCCAAAATGTAGTCGGGGTGGGTCAGGTTCAGTTAAAGAGCTTTGTTACACGATAAAACTTTTATTAAAACCTTGTACAAACGCGCCATTTGCTTTCTTAAAACTCTCTCTCTAATACCCTGATTGGTTCTTACAATGTTTTCAAAATAATTCAAACTGACCAACCACTGATCAGTAAGCCTTGTCCTTCAAGTGACCGTGGCGACATTGGTTAGAGCGCCCATAAACAAACCTTAGTGTCTATGGGCGCGTTCGGAAACGCAATACTTAGCCTGGCGAATAACGCCGGGGCGGAACACCTTTGCCTTTGCGACCAGGGACTATACGACCATCCGCTATATTATTTAATTTTGTGCAATAATATCATATTAGCCTGTTACTGACACACTGCGGGCTAACGGCCTCTTAGGTACATAGAAGTCACGATCAGTGATCACCACAATTTGTCAATGCGGGTTGGCGATATCAGACTTAAATATTAACTACTAGCTTCTGGCCGTGACTTACAGCTCTTACACACAAGCGGCATGTTGCCTACGGCAAAGGTAACTGCTGCCGTCGATACGTGTCGGCGGAAGCCCGCGTCAAATTTCTTGATACCCCGACCCTCCCCGTCGCATCGAAAAGCCTGCCCGTGCGAGGTCTTCGTATTCGGGTACTTTGGTTTTTCTCTGGCTCCTAAGGGTCTTACCGTGATGTTATATAACCTATAAACCCTTCCTCGATAAATGGGCGATCCAACACTGAAGATTTTTTCAATTCGAACCTAGTTCCTGAGATTAGCTCGTTTAACCAAATTAAATTAATTTTATCACAAACTCTTCAGCTTTATAATGTTAGTATAGTAACCTTATACCAGGTTTCCTCAAGAACTTTCCCATCACCGATATCAGTAATGCCCAAAATAAACTCAAAAAGTATATTGAAAGGAGAAAGGGACATTGGTACTTTCACACAACCTCGTGCATGCCATGCAGAGCTGAAGAGTTTGTGATGAGAAAATAAATTTAATTGATATTTAATTTAGGGGGGCGATATCACTGATTTAACGTACTTTATACATATTTCAACAAACCAATTACAGTAACTACGCAGACTTGTAAAAAAAAAGCAAAGTAGGAAAACATTTTATTTTACGTCCAATTTCTTATCTACAATCAGTTTTTCATAATCCACAACACCATGGTGAACTCTTATATGATTTTTTAAGCTACACTTTTGGACAAAAGCCTGGGTACAAGCGCCGCAGGCAAATCTCCTATCGTTCTTATGTATCCTCATATGTTCCATTAACGTTTTTCGTCGCCCATATTTTTTGTGACAAACTTCACACTCATAATTTTTCTCTCCTGAATGTACCACCGTGTGATTGGAAAGTCCACTGTTTGTTGAAAATTTCATGCCGCAAACACTACAGCCGTATTTACGCTCCGGTTTTATATTCAAGTGAAACTTCATGTGGCGATATAAACTTATATGATGTCCAAACTTTTTAGAGCATATTTTGCAAGTTAAATCCAATGGAGCGCGTTTGTGCACTTCTTCTAAGTGCTTCACTCGTTTCTGACTTGAATTGAAAGGTTTGTCGCAAATTGAACACATGAAAGGGAGTTTTTGATGTTTGTATCTCACATGACTTTGTAATAACATTTTGGACCCGTATATTTTTCCACATATATCGCATTTTACTATACTTTTTGCTTTATGCGACTGCGAATGTGCTCTCAAACGGTCGGCGAGTAGGAAACATCGTCCACAAACATCACATACGTGGTCAGTACTGTGCTCATTCATATGATTCGATAGTGTTTTGAAAAATGTAAATTCCTCTTTGCATTGGCAGCATCTATACCTTCCTTCGCTCAAATTGTAGCCCAGAATACAATCCGCGGGCTTTTTGCTGTCACTGTCAAAATTGAATTTGACATTATGGTCATCTGTCAAATGTTGAATTAAGAATTCTAGGTCGTCTATTTTCTTTTTACAAATTCTGCAGTTTATATCACTGACGTCGGCTCTGATTCGATCGTGGGGCCTATAAATGCTTTTTAAAATAAATTTATAACTGATATTCTCGTGTAGCTCACTGACATGTGTTTTTAACAGATCAAAGCCAGCAAATTGTTTGTTGCAATAGAAGCAATTAAAATATCCTACTCTAGATTTGAAGGGCATAATGGTGGAATGTTCTAGAATGAGGGCTACGTTCTGTCTAGGATTGATATAGTTTATAGTTTTCTTGCTGACTTTATCTGGACATTTCCTTGTAGATATTCTTAACTTATCTGGAAAAAAAATAGAGACATGTTTTAGTCTTCATTGTAACTAGTAGTCGCACAGTGGTTGAAGTTTGGACACAATTCAATTAAAACTTTTCTGCACTTTCTTCTCCATATAAACTTTAACTGTGCCAAATTTCATACTCCTCGCTTCGCGTGATTTACGTCAATAGTGGTACAAAGTTAATGTTTCACGTTTTAATATATTCATCATCAACAACAGCCTATAATATTCCCACTGCTGGGACACAAGCCTCCTCTCGGTGAGAAGGAGTGGGCCATCCACCACACGGGCCCACTGCGGGTTCGTAGATGTCACATGTCTTCGAATTTTTGGTTCTAAAACATGCCCGTTTCGTCACGATGTTTTCCTTCACGGTTTTGAGAGCAGTGGTGATGAAATAATTTTCACAAAGTAAAGTTCCTGCTTGGATGGACGAACTCACGACCTACAACTCGTAAGTCGCGACAGTTACCACTGCGCCACCACTGCTCTAATATATTGAATAAGTAATTTGTCCAAAAGTTAAGCTAACAAATAGGTGCCTAGCAACCAGATTCAAATCTTGCTATCGACTAGGGGGCCGACAAAACAAATGATATTGCAGTCCTGAGTCTACACGCTAATTGCGTAAAAAACTCTATCAAACAGAATCTGGATCATTTTGAAGGATTAATCCATTACTTCGTATGATCGAAAAATAGTTCAGGACAATATTCTTGGCCTTATTACTTGGGCTTTATAACCAAACTGGAGGCAGTTGTAGTGTACAGTCAGCCTCAATCATATCGATAAAATCAAAATCAAAATCAAAAGTCATTTATTCAAATTAGGCTGAGGATCAGCACTTTTCGAACGTCAAAATTACAAAAGACAGTCCCCCCAAAACGCCCACCCGTCGCGCACTTCCTAGTGCTTTAGCTGGGAAGAAGAAGTGGCCAACAAACTCCCCAGCAGCACAGCTGTCTGTCCAGTTAGAAGAACTTTATTCTATACAATGGTATATAGTAAAACATTAAGAGACACAAATTAAATTAAATGATTTGCTATATGCCAGCTAGCCAACCCAATATACCAACAAATAAAATGAAAACTATACTCAAGCATAAGCAAAAAAAAATATGTATATTGAAACATGGCTGCAAAAATAAAAAACTGGCATAAAGGGCGTGACAGCTTACATATGCAATGCTGAATGTTCACATAGCTGTTACGACCTGAGTTACAACTCGAGGCCACAAATGATAAACTAGGACCATCGACGTAAAATAAATTAAACAGGTAAGTAATATTAATAATAATATCAACATCAAAGTCAGCAAGACGACCAGTCACCACAAGCAGCACCCGTTCACGAGCATAACGCAAAGATCAGCCATTGCCCCCCTCGCCATATTTGAGGGAAGGGGGCAACCCGACCCCCAACGCTACCGCAAGCATTGACATCTAAGGGAGCATGACGAACTTGCTGCCGGTTGCTCAAGCAAGAATTGAATGATTACTTGTCGAGGTCGCTAGCTAACCACATTATGCAATACTAATAAAATAAAATTGGCATAAACAGGAAAAAAAATATGGAAACAATTATATTGAACCTATCACTAGGTACGCTAATACTCGAGAAAGAACATAAACATTGTCTTGAGTTAATCACAGCGACCAACTATTCTTATCATTTAAATAATCGTTGATGGAATAGTACGCCTTTTGACAAAGGTTGGATTTTACTTGAGCTTTAAACGCATTAAAAGGTAATTCTAGTAAAGAAGGTGGTAGCTTGTTGTAAAATGTTATACCAAGCCCAACAAATGAGTTATGCACCTTATGAAGCCGGTGAAAGGGAACACGTAGTTTGTCCTTACTTCTAGTGTTAACAGTGTGAATATCACTGTTTTTAGCGTATAAGTGTATATTTTGCCTAATATATAAGATGTTGGCGAAAATGAACTGTGATGACACCGTAAGAATACCAATATCTTTAAAAAAGTCCCTTAGGGAAACTCTGGCACCTAGCTGGTAAATTGCTCGAACAGCTCGTTTCTGAAGGACAAAAATATTTTGAATATCAGCTGCAGTACCCCACAGTAGAATACCGTAAGACATAACGCTGTGGAAATAACTAAAATAGACTAACCGAGCTGTATCAACGTCAGTATATTGTCTTACTTTTCTGACGGCGTAGGCAGCTGAACTGAGCCTTCCCGCTAGGCTTGAAATATGTGAGCCCCACTGAAGTTTGCCATCCACTGTTATGCCCAGAAAAACTGCCGAGTCTACAGTTTTAAGCACCTCTTTATCTAAGACGATGTTGGGACCTAGATTTTTAACATTCGGTAAGGCGAACTTTACACATTTGGTTTTCTTGGCATTGAAAACTAGGTTATTTGCCGTAAACCAATCGGTAACCATTGAGAGTGCACTGTTCACGTCGTCAAAATCTGGTCTATTCCTGTCTACTTTAAAAATAAGAGATGTATCATCTGCAAACAGTACAACGTCACAAATACCCTTTAAAAAGAATGGTAAGTCATTGATATACACTAAGAACAAGAATGGGCCGAGTATAGAGCCTTGAGGCACACCTAACTGAACCGGTAGCCCGGCAGACTTTACACCATTAATATCTACACATTGGAACCTATTATGTAAGTAAGAATTTATTACGTTTATAGCTTCGTTATGGACACCGTAATGACGTAGTTTACGCAAAAGCGTGTCATGGTGCACGCAATCAAAGGCTTTGGAGAGATCACAGAATACTCCGATAGCATTTTGCGAGTTCTCCCATGCGTTAAAAATGTGTTTCAAGAGAGCAACACCCGCATCTGTAGTTGAACGACCTTTTGTAAAGCCATATTGCTCATTATGAAGGAGGCTATTTAAATTAAAATGTCTTAGCAACTGCTTGAGGATTAACTTTTCAAATATTTTGCTAAATGCAGGTAAGATAGAAATAGGCCTAAAATTAGAAACGTCATTTTTATTACCTGATTTAAATAATGGTATGACTTTGCTACTCTTCATGAGGTCAGGAAAAGTTCCGACATCAACACATTTATTAAAAGTAACAGCCAAATAGGGGGCTACGATGTCTATTATATTACTTAATAGCTTGATGGAAATGCCCCAGAAATCACCAGTGTTTTTAGACTTAAGTGTGTTAAAAACATTAACTACATCACGAGGCGTTACATGTTCAAAATTGAATAGGCAACTACTTTTTGGCACACTACTATGCAAAAGATTATCAGCTTTAGACGGGGACGAATTTAAGGAGCGAGTCGTAGTTACAGGTATGTTGGCAAAAAACTCATTAAATGCCTGTGCTACGTCAGCTGGCGTATTAACTAATTTGTTGTCGACCAAAATTTCAAGTTGTTTTTCTTGTTTAACCGATTTACCCGTCTCATTGTTAATGATTTTCCAAGTAGTTTTTATTTTATTATTTGAATTTTTAATTTGATCGCTTAAAAATTTGGATTTAGCAAAAGCACTAATCTGTTTAAATAATTTTGAATATTTTTTTACATACTCTAGGAAAGGAGTATCAAACCTGTATTTTTTTAAACCATATAACTCGTAAAGCCTCGCTCTACTTTTGTAAATACCTGGAGTAGCCCATTGGTTAAAGCCAACGGAGGTGCCATTAATGTCAATGGTTTTGGTCTTGAAAGTAGATTTGTACTCTTTTTGCACTACATCAAAGAGGGCTTCATAAATTGCATTAGGATTATCGTGTTCTACTATAGATGGTGCAATTCTGCGAGCTATATTATTTTTAAACTTGGTGCAACGACTAGCTGTATAAGGCCTGCATTCAAGTTTACGCGCCTTTTTAAACAATGGCATAGGGAAACTGGATAGCAAACCACAGTGGTCGGACGTTAAATCAGTTAACACTAATTTATTTTTGGCATCACAATCACTAAATATATTATCAAGACAAGTTGACGAACATGCCGTGATCCTGGTTGGTTCAAAAAACAAGTTAAATAAATTAAATGACCTAAACAGATTGAGAAGTCTAATACTTAATGGAGTAACCTCTAGAATATTAATATTAAAATCTCCACATACAACTATACTTTTATTACTTGATTTTAACTTATTGAGTAAATCCTCCATGACTGATTCGAAACAAATGAAATCCCCAGAGGGGGGCCGATAAACGCAAATTATAACGTATCGCTCGAGTTCAACACAAGACAACTCAATAGTGCGCTCAATAGAAAGATTAACTAAATCTAAACGTTGCTTACATTTCAGCTTGTTTGAAACAAGAACTAAAGAACCACCGCGGATGGCCCTTTTTCTCGCAAATGAACTTTGTACAGTAAAATTATCATCATTGATAAACACTACTTCATGTTCTTTCAACCAATGTTCAGTTAAACATAACACCTGAACATCATGATTCTCTATAAATAAGCTTAACTCTAACTCTTTGCCGGACAGACCCTGCATATTTTGATGAACAACATTCAACATATGCGGCTCATCCGTTGTCGCATCTACTAGTTTAAACTACTAGGCGTATCAATAGTAGTGTTAGTATCACTACCAACAGTAAATAAACACGACTTCGACATACTACTTATGTCTGAGTTAATATAAGTACCAACAGTAAATAAACAAGACTTCGACATACTACTTATGTCTGAGTTAATATAAGCTAATAGCCTCGCTATTTTATGTCTAAACATAAGGGGCAGATACACTGAGTTCCTTGTTGATTTTAACTTATCAACAAAAATGTTGGTATCAAAAAATATAAGTTTATCACTGTAGTGACTGACCAAAAACTGCATATGATTATTAAGCATATGAATATATTTGTTTTTTCTACTAGATAATTTCTCAAAATATGGAAAAGCACACAAAATAATTTTGTTACAATTAATCTTTAAAATCTCAGTAACACTGTCAGTAATATCATCTTGTTTGATCTGTGAACTATTACCTACAAACACAGTTATGTTGGTATTACAATCATATTGATATCTCATAATTGATGACATTATTTCTGTAAAGGATTTCCCAGGCAAACAATTATTTTGATTAGAAATATTCAACTTGTTACTAACTAATTTCCCTAAACCTCTTCCTATACTATCTGAGAACATAACGGACTGAAAACCAAGGTGACTGCAACAAGGGGTAACACTACTAGCTACTGACTGTACCCCTTGAGATTGTTCATGCACAGTATCAGATAAGAAGAGACTGTTCAAAATGATCTAAACAACTATGAAAAATAACAAGGAATGTTTCTGAATGAAGACAGTTCACGATAACTGTAGTCCTAAAAAGATTCAGAATGAAGACAGTCCAAAACAACTGTCATTCTGACAAGAACTTTATAAAATTGACATAAAGTTTATTTTTCTTAGTTGTTTAGATCATTTTGGACAGTCTGTTCGTCTCGATATTTTTGACGCTTACTGTTCTATACACCTCTGCCTACTTCTTCAGGGATAATAGGTGTGCTTGTACGGTACCTAAATTTTAAATCATAAATAACTTACTTGTCTTTGTTTTTGTAATCTTCCTTTTTACCATACTTCTTTTCAGAGATTCTGCAAAAAAAAAAAAAAGATTCTTATGCCATATACCGTGAGTTGAAGTTTCATTGCTACATTACAGATATCCCAAGAAAAGCATGCATTTCAAGAATTATCATCTATCTTTGGAATTCGAAAAACCATGCCTCGGATAGCTAGTAGCGGCATCTACATCGCGACATGCGAACTACGATCACTCTGACGTCATGCACAATCCTGCATCGCGCTAGCAGAGTATACCGCGCAACTATCGCATCAACCGTCGGTCTGTTGCCAACCAGACCCGACACCCATCTGGTCCGAGGATTATCCCTTTTCTATAGAGGATGAGTGAACTGTACAGCCTGTTCCTCATACCTCTATAAGCTCCTTAACCCCTTGGTTAAGGATATCACTCATAGATCTTTGACTAGCGTAACGGGTAGTCTGAAGCTCAAAAGTGTCTATACCAGTCTTGTCTGTACCAAGTGAAAATTGTGTTACCCAGTAACTGAGTTGTGGCTGCATTTGGTTCGACTGGAGGCCTTAGCAAGACTAGTTGTCTTGGCTGCCGATTCCAACGGCTTAGTATCGTGCTTCCCAAGGTAAGGAGTCTAAATATGTAACAGAATGTTTTAAAACAAACATGTCCCTGTGACTTACCACTATTCTTTTTTTCATTATCATCTTGATCATTAAATATATCATCAGCCTGGTTATCATAATCGTCATCACGTTCTATTTTCATGTCTATTTCTGTCTCTGGAAATATAAAAGAAACGTAATAGGTCCTTAGCATATGGTACGACTTTCGAATTATAAGACGCATATCATCTTTTATGAGCAGTTGTGTCCCAGTGGTAAAGGCCCAAACATACGAGTCGTGAATTTGAACCCTAGCAGGCGCTTCACTTTGTTTAAATTATTTCATCACTACTGCTCTTAAAATGGTGAACGAAAACATCGTGAGGAAACCACCATGTAATAGAACTAAGAATTCGAAGAAGTGTGACATCTACCAACTCGCACTGAGCCCGCTCTCTCTCACAGGGAAATGCCCTGTGTCCTAGCAATGGCAACATAATAGGCTGATTATGTTCCGTCAACTATTAAAGATTTGTATACTTCATTAATTTTAATGTTTAGTCATTATCAGTGGGGTTAACAACTGAAAAGCTCGTCATAGGTGGCAGCACTGTTGTCCGTCCACCAACGTCCACTGTTATTAATAACACTTTGCCCGCTCTAGGATGCGGGAACCAGAACCTCATGCTCAGTAGTAGCGCTTGGGACCACTAGACTAACGAGACACGCAAGCGAGGAATAGTTCGATACTACATAGTTGTACAAGGAAACTCACCAAATTCGTCTTTTTTATGAAGTTCCATTTCTAATAGCTCTTCCTTTAATGGTTGCATTCCATCTGAAAAGATATGTATACAGTATATTATATATCAGATCAGAAAGGTGTGAGCATATTTAAGGGAGTGAAGAAAAGAAGCATGAAAGTAGCATCCGTGTAAATGCGTTCCTTGCGAAGCATGTGTGGTGTGACTATGAATTATAGGCGTGGTACGGCAACGGTGCGGTTTAAAAGAAGTAGAAACAACAATTTTAGAGTATGCTTAGATGGTATAGTCATGTTGAGAGGATATTGAAAGGAAACTAACGAGGTAGATATGAGTGCGAAACTGTGTGGGCATGCCACTATAGCGGCGGTAAGACCCATTCTGAGGGAGTAACTGGAGAGACGGCATGGCACCCATACTTTCCGGCTGATAAAGGTATCGGGCGCACATGGTGCTTCGGTAAATACCTGTCCCGCATAGACCGGGAACCGACACCTGGTTGCTACCATACCATTCCAAATACCGTGGCAATATGGTGCGGCAAATCGTTGTGGAATACCCTGCTTGGGTAGTGCCGCACCGTGACCTCGTCGCGGGTGTTGATACTATGGTCCGTACCATCTCACTTCCGGACATAATCGCGAGCGGAACAGCAACGAAAAATGGACGAAAACTGGCAGACAATTCGATGCACCGGGAAGGGTTAGGGGAGCAAAAATTTGACGCGGACGAAATCGCGGGCAGAAGGTAGTATAGTATAAACAAAGTCACATTTAATGTTTGCACACTTAGATCTTTTAAACTACGCTTGTCTAACAGTGGACTGTAATAGGCTGAGTTGATTAACACAATGGACAGTTTTATCGCTAAAACTACCGACTTCTACTCCTACTCCTTCACCGTGCATGCGGTTCGGTTGTGGAATGCACTTCCGCCTGACATAAGGGCCTTACTGTTGCTGTATTTAAAAGAAGAGTGAAAGAACACTATCTCTCCACTTTGTCATAATTGCTCATGAATGTTTTCATTTTAATTACATTATTAGTATAATATATATTTAGTGATATTTATTCTAGAAATATTTATATTTTTGTATGTTTGCATGTATGTATATTTTTATTTTGTATGTTTATATTTAAATTATAGTATTATTTTTCTTCTACTATTACGTCTAGTACACACGTTTTCTACATCTCTTTGTATATTCTCTCCTATTGCAGGTATGCTGGAAGAGATTTCTATAGAAATAAGCATTACCTTTGTACATATTTTTCTGTTACTTTCTTCTTGTCTATTTATATGTGTGCATAAATGGTTAAATAAAAGCGATCTTTTAAAACAACCTTTAGATATGGATATTATACTGTACTAAAAGCAGGCTCTTACCTTCAAGTTGTAATCTTAACGTAGATTGACACTGCACTACTTTTTGCTTGAATTGCACCGCATTCCTGATCTGTGTGATGCAAACTTCACATATCTGATCCTTAGTTTCGTCCTTTGGCTCCCACTAGAAATTAAGGTATTAAGTACAATCAATCTTGGGCTTGGCTTCCAGTATAAGGATGCAACCAAATAACAATAAGTATTTTACAGTTATTGGGTAACACAATATCCCTTGGTGAGACTTAACGTTCTGACGACCCATAACGACTTAGCGTACATTTCAAGACACGGAAATGTCTGGGTATGTAATGGTTGGTCATTCATCCACAGATCCGACCGCAGTAAACGTAGCTTAGCCTCCTATCTGTCTGTGCGGCTTTTATTATTTAGCCACAAGCCCCCCAGACCAGTGGTGGCCCAGTGGTATCGGCCCCAACTTACAAGTTGTGCGTTGGAACCCAAGCAGGCGTTTTACTTGTGTAAAAAAAAACATCACCACTGCTCTCAAAACGGTGAAAAAAAACTTTAGAGGTGTCAAGGGCCACCCGGATGGAACGAAGTTCCTTTCCAGGATTCATAATAGTTATAATTTTTTAATTATTTATTATGTACAAAAAACCTGTATACACTCAACAAAAATATTCTCTCTCTCTCCCTCTCTCTCTACCTCGCTCTCTCTCCCCCCTCCCCCCCCCCTCTCTCCCCTCCCCCTCTCGCCCTCTCTCCCTCTCTACACACAACAAAAAAAACAACAACATACAAAATATATACGGTCGAATTGAGAAACCTCGTCCTTTTTTTGAAGTCGATTAAAGCATGTCGTGGCAACTTTTCGTAAGAATTTTTTCCGTCTAGCCCCCTTTCACAACGCGCGATAAGGAACTTGGTTCCAAAATATCGTGAGGAAACCGGCATGTCCTAGAACCAATTGAAGACATATGACATCTAGACACATAAGTCGTAGGTCCCGGCTGTCAATTGTGGATCTTTGAGTCGTTAGAGGCAGTCAGTAGCCCGAAACTCTGACAACCAGTCTTACCAAGGGGTATTGTATTACCCAGCACCTGGATTGTGTAGGTCAGATAGGCAGTCACAACATGTAAAATACTGGTATTCAGCCACATCCGGTAGACTGGAAGGCCACCCCAACATAGTTGGGAAAAGGCTGGGCAGATGATGGAATGAGGTCACTATAAATATATCTCAACCAAAACACGTTGCAATTACTTAGTGTAAAAATATTCACAATGGTACCGATTCCCTTGGTCACAAACTAAACTAAATTTAAGTTCAGTGCATCTTTTTCTTTGTATTTCATTAAGAAGAGGACAAAAGAAAATTTTTAGTTTAGTCCTGTCAAATTAATCAGCGCCTGTCACTACTCCATACAAGTTTAGACGTGATTAAAAACTTGCCTACTAAAATTACGTCAATTTACGTCAAGCGCTGATTAATTTGACAGGACTAAACTAAAATGTATCTTCTGTCCTTTCCTTAATGAAATAGAAAGAAAAAGATGCACTGAACTTAAATTTAGTTTAGTTTGTGAATAAGGGAATCGGCACCAATGTATTTTAATTTTTTTTAAATTTTATTTAATGTTTTGTTTTATTTTATTTTGTTTGCTTTTTATTAATATTGCCGTAGTATTTAGGTACAAATTTTTAACTTTAACTTTGATTTTATATTTGTCCACAGTCGCATATAATTGCTGTATTGATGTACTTGTAGAACTTTCTTTAACCTAGCCTTATCTATGCCGTGAAACTCTGTAATTGGTTTAAGAGATAATTGTCATCATCTCACTGTCAATGTGCAGTGCATGCTATTAACTTTGACGCAATTGCATTGGGCTGTTCATTGATGGTGAGGTGAACATTCATCATAACGCATATAATTTATTAATAAGCTGTTGAGTTTCCAAATAAATAAATACACTATAAGTCCTTCTCCATTTCCTTTCCCATCTGTTAATAATATCCTACTTAATAATATTATAAACGCGAAAGTTTGTATGTATGGATGTGTGGATGTTTGTTCCTCTTTCACGCAAAAACTACTGAACGGATTTGGATGAAATTTAGAATACATATAGTTTATAACCTGGAAAAACACATAGGGTACTTTTTATCCCGGCTCTATGTTCCCGCGGGATAATTTCCGACCTCCACGCGGGCGAAGCCGCTGGCAAAAGCTAGTTTAATAAAGGAATAGCTAGTGTATTGTTCACCAGTAACTCACAGATAAATTGAAACATTCCCTCAGCATGTCTCCATATACTTCAATTCTGCCCATCCATGCATACTCCCTCCACAGGCTCTTACGACACACCAGTTCGAGACAGCAGCAACACATTTGATATCTTTCCCCTGCAGAGTGCATGTTGTCTGCCCTAAAATTAAGAAATTCGTTAAGATACATGCGTTGTGTTTCAAGAAACGACTACAAAGTTTGATTGAAATCTGACCGTTTGAAGTTGGTCAAAATCGAGTCCACCGGAGTCGGTTCCAAACACACACAAACAAACGTTAATACAGGTGAAGCTATATATAATGAAAGCGTGATAAAAACTTACATTTTCCCCGTTTCCTAAGCTAGAATTTTATTTCAATTATAAGCTTTGCTCAGATCTATTCCCATAGTTACGAAACGCACAACGTAAGAATAGGATATATAACGAAGTATATTTTGTAAGAAAAGTTTGGTACAATAATAAATTAATAACACTGCGAGCAGCACAAAATCGGAAAATATTTTTCATCAGAATGTCAACTCAACTTGTCAAGTGAAGTTAATAAATATTGACCACAGATTAAACATACTCCTAACAATTGACAATTCAATAAATAGTGTTCATAGACAACTTAAACTTTTCCTTGTTCGGTTTTCTTCTTCTTACGCTACGTCCTACGTAGGCGGATCAAAGCGAACGCGATTATGAAGCGGTGACACGCGAACTCAACGCGATGCGGTGCGACGCGGCGGCTATGTCCTACGTGCATGCGAATCGTCTCGCACAGCCGCCACTGACGCCGCCGTTCAGTGGGCACTGTGGATTTGTCATGGACGGACGGAAACAAATTTATTGGAAAATTCATATCTTAAATATCAAATACTCAAGAAGTATGAACGGCGAAGAAGTGGGACTAATGTTGTATACTTAGAAAGTCCCAGTTAATTTGGCCCAATCCTCCCATTCGCGGTATAATAATAACCGGTTGTGATATTTTATATTCCTTTTATCCCATAATATAGGACGTTCTTGGATAGCATTAATTAAAATTTCTATAAACCCGAAATTATAACCAAAAAAAAAAATACGACGGCACCGCATCCAGTTCGCGCGAAAATATCAAGCCAACTGATCGCGTTCGCTTCGTTTCGCGCCGCTCCGCACCGCACGCATGTGCGTTTGGGCACGTAGGACACTTCAATAGGTTTCGACTGTTTGTTGTTTTCGCGTCGCGCCGCGCCGCTTCGCGTTCGCGTCTAGATCGCTCACGCGACGTCCTGCGTGACGCTACGTCCTACGTAGGCGGATCAAAGCGAACGCGATTATGAAGCGGTGACACGCGAATTCAACGCGATGCGGTGCGACGCGGCGGCTATGTCCTACGTGCACGCGAATCGTCTCGCACAGCCGCCACTGACGCCGACGTTCAGTGGGCACTGTGGATTTGTCATGGACGGATGGAAACAAATATTATTGGAAAATTCATATGTTAAATATCAAATACTCAAGAAGTATGAACGGCGAAGAAGTGAGACTAATATTGTATACTTAGGTCCCAGTTAATTTGGCCCAATCCTCCTATTCGCGGTATGATTATAACCGGTTGTGATATTTTTTATTCCTTTTATCCTATAATATAGGACGTTCTTGGATAGCATTAATTAAAATTTCTATAAATCCGAAATTATCACCAAAAAAAAAAAAATACGACGGCACCGCATCCAGTTCGCGCGAAAATATCAAGCCAACTGATCGCGTTCGCTTCGTTTCGCGCCGCTCCGCACCGCACGCATGTGCGTAGGACACTTCAATA
This sequence comes from Aporophyla nigra, assembly GCA_947507805.1. NCBI lineage: Eukaryota > Metazoa > Arthropoda > Insecta > Lepidoptera > Noctuidae > Aporophyla > Aporophyla nigra. The sequence continues at coordinate 6,416,092 of OX382321.1, read as the reverse complement.
GGTTTCGACTGTTTGTTGTTTTCGCGCCGCGCCGCGCCGCTTCGCGTTCGCGTCTAGATCGCTCACGCGACGTCCTGCGTGAGCGATCTAGACGCGAACGCGAAGCACACGCAGGACGTCGCGTTAGCGATAGCGTGACGATAGCAATCTAAGTATAGTCAGCCCAGAATTTGGCTACGAGCTTAGCACTTTCCATCAACTGTAAAAAACAGCAAATAGCAGGACATAATGGACAAAATATTAAGCGCCGCATTGTTTGTCGAGCAGCACCACAATTACACTCAGGGCTGAGCCATCTATGAATTTCCAATTGAACAGGTTTACTTCGATTTTATTTTTATTTCGGGCTCAGGCAGGTCGACTGCCTGAGCCCGATTTGTTTTTTGTGGTTCGTCATTCTTATCGTCGAATATAATCTATATTTAGTTGTCAGACAGACTGACGGCCAATATCATTAGTAATCTGTGGACAATATTTTGATAGTGAGTTGCGTTGTTTTGTTTGATTTGATCGTGCAGCACCGAATTCAAAATCATGAAGTAAGTTTATATTTGTTGTTGTAAAGTTTAAAAATGATATTAATTCAAATAGTATTTATTTTGTTTCCTAATCCAACTATAATGTTCCAGTCCAAATGAGACACGTTCCTCTCACCCATCGTCGGCTCAGGTTGAAACTCTGGTAGAGTTTATGGAAAGAAACCTAGGCATGGCGAAGGGTTTCTTAAGAACTCAAAAAGCCAGAGAGCGAAGTCGACGCCAGTGGGAGGAACTAGCCGTGCGCCTAAATAGTTTAGGTGGCACAATCAAAACGTACAAACAGTGGACCAAGGTTTGCATCGCTTTTTTTTGCTACATGTTAGATAAAACTACTTAATTTTTAACCGACTTCAAAAAAAGGAGAAGGTCACAATTCGGCTGTATTTTTTTTTACATTTGTTACCAAGACACCGACTTCCTAAATTAAATTCATTTTGTACTATATTTTTTAAGGAAGTCAGTTGTTATTTTTTGAAAAAGTTTTACTCAATCAATGACTATTCATAATAAGAAAATTGAGTTTTTAATATAGTTTGAAAAATACATGTCTATTAATAATAGCAATTTTTTATAACTTCTTTAACTAAATGTCTGATTGTAGTATTGGTCTGACAAAAAAGGCGCCATAAAAAAAAAAGTTGCAGTGCGCTCTGCTGCTAGGCGTAGGACTGGTGGTGTGGTGGAGGATGAAGTGGAGCTAACAGAGCTTGAAGAAAGAGTTGTTGCTTTGTGTGGAGGTGAAAACTTTGCAACAGGAGATGCACATTTAGGCATGCAGCCATTTCCGGTAAGAAATTTAGAAATGCAATAGGTACTAGCTTTTTGCATCAATCTTGTCTGTTAAAAATACATATAACATAAACTGTATTTTTAATAGAATTTTTGCCAATTTTATTAATATTATTATTTCCTTTATTCATCTATACAAACTTATAAATTATATTTTTAAATATTAGAATATAAAATAAAAAACATTTAAAAATATAAAAAGTAGGAGCCCACCGGTATCGGGAACAGGGTCCAAGCAACCAGTGGTCACGGCTCCAGAGAGAGGGCATTGCGAGAGGGGGGCTCCTGACATTGCGAGCCGTGTCCAGAAGTACCGCTTTTTGAATCAAGCCCTTGATCCAATTGCCCAACGAAAGCCTCTTCAGATGTTGTTCGAGGCTATTGGCTATCAAACCATTGGCTGTTATGACCATCGGCACAATGATCGCTGAGTCCACGTCCAAGTCAAGATACTTGATTTGTTTATCTTATTTGGTCTTCACGAGGTTCCCATCATGAAGGACTGTTATGTCAATAATCATTGTGCGCGACTCTAGTCGATCCACCACCACTATATCAGGCTTATTTGCAACAATAGTCCTGTCAGTGATGATTGATCGATCCCAGTACAGTGTGATATGGCCATTTTCGAGAATTGGGTCTGGCACATACCTGTAGTACGGCACTTCCGATTCCACAAGGCTGTATTTCAGAGCAAGTTGCTGGTGGATAATCCTGGGTACAAGATTGTGTCTATGCAAATACTCCTCGTTAGCTAGACGAGAACATCCAGAAATAATATGTCTGATGGATTCGTCCGGACGGTGGCATGCCCGACAGATGTCAACCGTGCCATCTTTATTAATATTATTATTACCTGTTTCAGGAAAATGATACTCCACCTCCATCACATGAAGTGCAACAAATACAAGATGCTGATACTGACAGTGTATGATATTTAAATTTAACTCATAATTGTATGTGGTTAATCTAGACACGCGGTAGCGTGTCAAGCCAAGTTCAAGTAACAGAACTGGCGAGCAGCACCGTGTGTAATATAACACAAACCATTTGGAGCCACTTTTGACCCCATCATAACTCAAAAACTATTTCACATAAACGTGTCAAATTTGGCTCATATATTGAGACTTGCGAGATACATAATGTGTTCCAAATTTCATAAACACATCTCAAACGGTTATTTAGATATTGACGTCCAAAAATCGTCATTTTTATCACTGACTGACCTATAAATCAATACTCTAACCCAGTTCCGGATGACCTAGAAAGTTCAAATTTGGCATGCAGATAGGTAATTAGATGAATACAAAGGAATAAATCAGAAACTGGTAATTTTTTTATCATTTTCACTTAATTGATTCTATTAGGAACACTTATATACTTAGTGCCTGTAAAGTATTACGTATGTAATTATATTATAGCCTTCGCAAGTTCTAAACCTGTTACTTGTCAGTTCTTATTTAATAATTCCGAAAATTTGGCTTGCTGGTAGAAACTAGCCATCGAACATAATAATTCGTATATGAGAACTAGCCAAGTCAGACCTTAGGCTACAATACTAATAACTTGGCACCCATTTAGATCTCACTTCTTTTGTCGTTGAAATCAACAAGCAAGGCATATATCATAATATTGAACTTGGCTCTCATTTCACATTTATGTTTTTGATGGGATTAATTATATACTTATATTTATATTTACTTATAGATTCCTGTACCACAACAACAACAGAGCCAGGCACCTACAGAGAAACCACCAGCTATTGTGATTTATGTATGTTATATTATATTATATTATATTATATTATATTATCCTACTAACTACTAGCTACATACTGACTATTATAAATTTGATGTATCTACATTCTATTCTATTAGATCTAAATGTAGTACCTATCAATATTAAAATTCATTACCTACTAATATAATTCAAATATGTACTAATTTATCTGTAGGGTACTATTTGTAGTCAAAATATTTTCGTCTAATTTTATTCCACTAGATTTTATATGGAGTAACATTTTATCCAATTTACTTTTCAGGGTTCCGAACTGATTGAGGATAGTCAAGAACACACTCGTAATTACAGACAACCTCATGCTGCAATTTCGAGAACACTGTTTGCTTCCTCATCCAGCTCAACTGTTAGAACAAGCCAAAGCATTTTGCGGGTATGTGTCTGGGTAGACGTCGTCACAGTTAGTGTATACTGTAACTTTGACGACTCAAATGATATCTTGAGAACAGATCTGCTACCTAGGGCGTATATACATATAATTATTATTTTTAGTTTCTTTTTATGTTATTTACTGTGGCACTTTAGCAACTTTCCTTGGAATTGTCAATATCTATACTCTATACAAATAAATTAAATTGGAGTGTCTGTTTTTAATATTAAGATAACCACTTTTTACTAAGTGTACATGGATGTATACACGGTACATATACCAAAACAAGATTTTTTACAATTTTTGTCTGTCTGTCTGTCTGTTTGTTGCGGCTAATCTCTGAAATGGCTGGACCGATTTTGACGGAACTTGCACTGGCAGATAGCTGATGTAACAAGGAGTAACTTAGGCTACTTTTATTTTAGAAAAATAAATAATGGTTTAAAAAAACTAAAAACACGTTTGTCAGCGTAGTTTGTGACGTATGTCAGGGTAGTTCTCAAAGACAGTTTTTATGAAAAAAATTTTGTTAAATACCACGCGGACAAAGTCGCGGGTAACAGCTATTACCTATAATATAACCTGAATTAACACATCTTACCGCGGTAGTACGTCCTCCTGCGTTAATTTCCGACATCCACGCGGGCGAAGCCGCGGGCAAAAGCTAGTTTAATTATAATATTGGCCCAGTGGTAACGGCCGCGACTTACCGAGTAGTAGGTCGTGAGTTCGAATCCAAGCAGGCGCTTTACTTTGTGTAAATTATTTCATCATCACTGCTCTCAAAACGGTGAAGAAAAACATCGATAGGAAACCGGCATGTCTAAGAACCTAAAATTCGAAAACATGTGACATCTACCAACCCGCACTGGGCCCGCGTGGTGGATTATGGCCCGCTCCCTCTCACCGAGAGGAGGCCTGTGTCCCAGCAGTGGGAACGTTATAGGCTGCTGATGAATTATAATATAAGTGGGTTTCCTTTTTAGGATTAAAAAATTTAAATTTTAAGGATTGGTTTAGGTTTAAAGAAACTTTATTCTCAATAAAGACATACGTCACTCACTTGAGAACAATATTAAAACATATAGGAACATAATTTACACAAGGTACGTCGTGATCAGTTACACAATACTAAAAAATACATTAATTATAGAGAGCTCGTTGTCATCAGTTAAATACTAGATATATTTATATATACAATGCTCTCATTTGTCCAAAAGAGATCGATCCGCAATTATATACTCACTAAGTTGAGTTTTGAACATACTGAAAGATTGTAGATTTCTTATACTAGCCGGTATTCTATTATAAAGTTGTGCTCCTTCAAAAGTTAGCATTTTTTTGCCATACTTAGTTCTAGTTTTGGGCAGAACTAGCAATTTTGATTGGATTGTTTCTGTTGTTTCAGAAAAACCAGTTAAAACACACTCCTCCTCCAAATCCTCATATGAATCATCCTAGCCTGTCCCCTCCACCAATAACACTTTCACACACACCCACACCTCTTACACGCCGCAGTTCCACCCAAGTAGCCTCCCCAGTGATTCGTCGTCGCACTGGTGCTTCATCATGTAAGTGATCATAATGTAATGTTTTGTGTAATTGTTGTTTTGTGTAATGTTTTGACTGGCCTGTTAGTCTAGTGGTTAGTGACCCTGACTGCTAAGACTGAGGTCGTAGGCTCGATTCCTACCCAGGACAAATCTTTGTGTGATGAGCACGATCATTTGTTCTGTGTCTGGGTGTAATTTATCTATAATATGTATGTATTTAGAAATAAATAAGTATTTTTATTAGTTGTCTAGTTGCCATAGTACAGGCTCTGCCTAGTTTGGGATCAGATAGCGGTGTGTTGGTTGTCCTAAGATATTTATTTATTTAATGTTAAACAACTTTCACTACTACGGTCCCCACATATGATATCAGCGTTGTGTATGGAGAATTTTAAAGAAATTGTATTTTTCATACTAACATTTTCTTAATTTATTTAACAACCTAAGATAACGTATGCCACTTAGATTAAACGACAAAAATAAGACAATAATAATATTCCATTTTCTTTGCCAACTGAATCGATATTATAAAAAAAATCGATTATATTTCGTTAGGTCACGTCACTACAATTGTCAGACAAGAACTGTCAGGGGACTCATCTTATGGCGAAAAGACTATAGCTGACCGTACAGACGTTGGCCTGTTTCCTAGAACTCGATAGCAGCGCCATCTGTCGGGCTGATTTGTGAATCTAAACCATCCAGGGTGCCACCCAAACGCATACAAAAAAAATCATTCAAATCGGTCCAGCCGTTTAGGAGGAGTTCAGTGACATACACACGTACAGTAGAATTATATATATATTTTTTTTTTTTTTTTACTTTATAAAGTATCACATTAGGTGATACTTTATTCACATTACAATCTAGCCTATTAGCTAATAAGTAATTTAAATATAACTTAAACTGCTAAGCAACTATAAAACTAAGAAATCGAAATTATATATATGAAGAGAAGGTTTTTTTACTATTTCTAGTTGTCTTTGATGGTCATTATTCGATATATTATCAATCAATTGATGAATGTTTTAAAACAGATGTGACGAGGTTCTCTATTTGTGAGAAACAAACGCCAATTTCATAGGTGGGTACCCAATACTATGTGGTTTGCTCATGCTCAATGATAAACTCAGTTCATAAACATATTTCTGAGTTGATTTGTACTTTTATTTCATACTTATTTGATTTAGGAAAAAAACTTGAGATTAAAGAACCGTCATGTAAGTATGTAAATATTTATCTTTTTAGCTTCACGTCACGCATCGCCAATCGCTTCCCCTTCTCGCCGCCCTAGAACAAATATGATTCGTGCTAGTCGAGGTACTGGTTCTGTGTGTAAGTACAAAATAAAAATAACTATCAATAATTCATTCTTCAAACAAATGACAAGGGGCTATCCATATATTACGTCACACGTTAAGGGGGGGGGGGAGGAGTCGACGAATTGTGACATTGTGTGACAAGGGGGTCTAAGGCCCTAAATTTTGTGAAGTCACATTTCAAAATTGAATATACATATTTAAAGTACTATTAAAACACGAAATATGAATTATGAAAGAAACATTTAAAAAAAATTCATTGTCTAGATGTAAAATTGAAAAAAACCGGCCAAGTGCGAGTCGGACTCGCGCACCGAGGGTTCCGTACAAACCTGCAGGTATTCACGGTTTATGCATAAGGTTTATGTTTATGAAATTAAGTGTTTTTTTTTTAAATTTTTATATTTGAGTTGACTGAATAAAAGGTAAATTGTGGTTTACGATTTATGACGTATTAAAAAAAACTACTTACTAGATCTCGTTCAAACCAATTTTCGGTGGAAGTTTACATGGTAATGTACATCATATATTTTTTTTAGTTTTATCATTCCCTTATTTTAGAAGTTACGGGGGGAAGTACACACACATTTTACCACTTTGGAAGTGTCTCTCGCGCAAACTATTCAGTTTAGAAAAAAATGATATTAGAAACCTCAATATCATTTTTGAAGACCTATCCATAGATACCCCACACGTATGGGATTGATGTTTTTTTTTTTTTGAGTTTCAGTTCTATGTATGGGGTACCCCAATTTTTTTTTCTATTATTTTATCAAAATCTTAATACGGTTCACAGAATACATCTCCTTACCAAGTTTCAACAGCATAGCTCTTATAGTTTCGGAAAAAAGTGGCTGTGACATACTCGGACAGACAGACAGACAGACATGACGAATCTATAAGGGTTCCGTTGGCAACGGAACCCTAAAAATGTGTGACGTCACTTAGGGAGGCGGGGGGGCCTCACAAATGTGATGGGTAAAAAATCATGAAATTTGTGTGACGTAATTTATGAATGGCCCCCAACGAAAAGCTACTATTTAAGATTTTTCTATTTACACATCATAGTAATCGGTGTTCTTTTTTAAGCATCACGTCACACGTCTTCAGTTGCTGCTCCTCCACCAACTCAACGGGGAACGGAATTCTCCACCACTACTGAGAGATTCCTGAGGGTGGAAGAACAGCAGCTGGAGATACAAAGACTAAATGCACAAATCCTGCAGTCCTTTCTGGAGAGGAGTGCGGAAAGAGAAAGGGCCGTGGATGAAAGGAGTGCAGAGAGAGATAAGATTTTAGCTGAAGCTGTGGCTGCAGTGGGGCAAGGGCTGCAAGCATTGGCAAAGGCTAAGAATATAGATCCAAATGTTAAGCCAGACAAAGCTTTGTTATCGCCAGAGAAGAGGAAATCGGAACAGGTATTTTTATTTCATACTAGCTGACCCGACAGACGTTGTCCTGTCTCTTTGATGATATTTGAGCACGCATTCTGTCAATTCTATGTCAAATGTCATAATGTTACATTTAAAAAGTTAACATTGTCCTATTATATGGTTGTTAAGTATTCTTAAATAAGAGTTCTTAAATTTTCTAATTTTCCGCGCAATTTTTTTATTTTTTTCTTTCATAACAACCTTCTCCTGACAATTACAAACACAACAAAAAAAAAAAGTGAAATCGGTCCAGCCGTTCACGCCTGATGTCGTGACCAAGGGAAATAGGGATTCATTTTTATATATATAGATATATTTTTATGTAGGCTCCATTTTATTACATATTACAAATAATAGAATAGAAAGTAGTGTAGAAGCACCTACTAGTCGTACTAATATATGATTTCTTGTGTTGTTTATCTAGTTAACCATACTAATATTATAAAGCTGAAGGGTTTGTTTGTTTGTTTGGTTGAACGGGCTAATCTCAGGAACTACTGGATCGAATTGAAAAATTATTTTGGTCTTGGGTAGCCTATTTATTGAGGAAGGCTATGGGCTATATAAAATCGCGCTACGATCAAAAGGAGCGGAGCAGCAACGATAAATTAACGAAAACTGGCAGGCAATTCGATGCGACGCGAAGGGTCACGGGAGCAAAAATTTGACGCGGATGAAGTCGCGGGCAGAAGCTAATTAATATTGTTACGTAGATCGTAATACTAGAAACGACACGCTAGCGCCATCTATAATCAAGTAGTAAGTACTATACGAGCAATTACACGCAGACGCCACCGCCATCTATTAGCGAATAGCGAAATTAGATGGATCTCCCTGGTACACTCTGGAAGTTTCGCCGTTAACTGTGAACTGCGGCAAAGAGTCGCGATCAATCTTGATCAGGGTTACTCAAAGTGGGGTTCGCGAAAGCATGAAGGCGCGCGCGCGACTGTCGCTCGCTCGTGGCGTGACACGGTGCGCGTGAACTTTTTTTGGGGGGGCGGGGGGGGGGGGGGGGTTCGCTGTCATCTGGAAACTTGTTGAGCGTGGCATATAAATAGCGGATTGTTGGACTGGGAGTACCTACACTTAGGTCACGAATGCGATTCAAGTGATACAGTACAAGCGAGACAAGTGATTCTGTTTGACGTTTCTGAATACTGTGGTATTTGTTATTAGTTGATTAAACTGTTTCGAATATTGATTAAACTGTTCCGTTCATGAATAGTTGTTTTTTTTTTTTTAATTCTCGACAAAAATATAAAACAAGCTCATTCATCTTTACATAATTATAAAACAGAGTCGCTTCCAGCGTCTGTACGACAACTTTAACCCATTCGTTGCTACCAACGCATCATTTGCGTTGATCGACATAACTACGTCATGCCACCAACGTACCTACCATATGCGTTGAGTGTACATACTTTAGGACGTTTTTTGGAATTACATAAAAATGATAGAAATTTATTTAAATATTTGCCAACATACACGGCTAGAAACAATAGTTAAATGTGGAAATACTGTTGGTTTTTGCTTCGAACTGTCATTCTTGTTTTGGTAAGGAAAAAACGGTTGGTGCTGTGAAGGTCTTGGTGAAGGAAACATATTAAGTGGCACCCAGGTGATGCTTTTAAAATTTAAGTAGCAATGAATGGTTTAACTGACACTAACATGTGATTACTTGGTTGACTGGTACATAATGCTTAATGGTCACAGCACACATATCAACTCGTAAACGGATCGTAACCGTATAACTCGAGCCGTTCAGTATGATTTGTATGAAACTCCCTACTGCAACGCACACTAATCGGAATCGTAACGTATCCTGTTAGAAATTGGTACACTAGACCATAAGTGTAATGAATGTATTTCGTAACATTGTATCAGTGTATTCAATTGTTGGTAAGCCAAATAAATAAAATAAAAATAAATAATCGCCTCGCCTCCGGACAAGGTCACGAACCGCGGTGTGGCGCGTGGCAACCAGCGAGCGGTCCCCGCGCTTACGGCTCTCCGTATCCTAGCTTACGTCTCTTCGTCCACGCGACACAAAACGTTCGGATTCAAAATGACTGAACTAGTGCCGCCTAGCTTTCGTCAAAACTATAAAGTTTGTGGTGTTGTAAAAAAATCATTTCATTTAATATTTATAATTTTTTGATATTATAGTCTAGTTTGGTCCTTAAACTATTGAGTAAAATAAAAAAAGCATGCCAGTAGCGACATTGACAAAAACCATTTCTAATCAGCAGTTGTTCTACGATTTTCCATAGTGCGTCGCCTAGCTGTAGCCGAGTCGTCGTGCCGGAGCTTCCGATCCGCTTATGTTACGTGGTTACGTTAGGTTGACACCTGTTTGACGGCGAGGCGAAAGGCGATACGGTGACGATCCCTTTCCGAGTTGATATGTGTGCTGTGACCCTAAGGCATTAAGTCTGCCTTTGTACATTTTTGTGTGCGAGAAGTTTAAATAAATAAATAAACATGTAAACAACCAAACGACTGTTATGTTTTATTACAACTTAGTCATCATCTGTCTAGCCTTTTCCCAAATATTTTGGGGTCGTCTTCCAATCTTACCGGATGCAGCTGAATACCTGTACTTTACATGGAAATACTGCCTATCTGACCTCCACAACCCAGTTACTGGGTAATACGATACCCCTTGACAAATAAATTGTATATGAAAACGATGCACCGACAATAAATTTACTACAACACAGAAGGTAAAAAGCATTAAAAAAATAGACCAATGGCATACATAGAGCAACACGGACCAGAGGGGAGTAGCCATACGCAGGCGTTCCCCTCTGTCAAAGTACAAGTCCACGCGGTCCTATGCGTACAATAAAACTAGTTGCAGCCGCACTGCTCACTAGACTAAATCTAGTTGCGTGACTAAATTGACTTCCTACAAAAATGCCGAATTGTTCTGTATTTTGCTGCAAAAAGAGATCTGCCACGTCAAATTTACAAAAAGATGGCGTTACCTTTCATATGTAAGTAATTTTTAATCACATTATTCCTATTTACTTCTAAAAAACTCAAAAAATACATTATTTGTCGGTCGTGTTGTTTCGGATTTGTTTACCAACACAGGCCGGTCGCCCTCATACAATATGCGGATCGGTCGAGCGACTGATCCGAGTCTATTTCCGAGTAGACGCTGTCACCGAGCGATAGTGTTGTTACCGGTTTGTTAGTAGATAGTTATCGATAAATTTGGCAAAGGAGTCTATATCCATACAGAGACACTTTTGAGAATAAGTTTTCTGATTTATTTAAAATATTATATTGTAAGCTGTATATTAATATACATAGTTATATTATAAAATAGCGTTAAATTAAAAATATTACAAAACTTACGAGTTAACACATTTTATTAAAATTACTTAGTGTGAACTTCAACCATAATGTTTTTTAATTTATTTATTGCAGGTTTCCTAAAGATGCAAATTTAAGGGATATATGGAAGAAATTTTGTAATAATAGACTAACCTGGATTCCTACAAGAAATAGTGTGATTTGCTCAAATCATTTCAAGACCTCTGACTTTCATGTGTTGGCGAACAATAGGAGGAGATTAGTCGAGGGCGCCAAACCAACTCTAACGCCACACTGTATTTGTCCCGTAAGTTTTTTATATCACGGAAAAGGTAAAACAGGGTACAGTCCACCTGATGTAGTTCATATTAGTCATAGTGGTGAAATGAAGCTTAGATTACTCAACTTGAAAAATTAACAGTTTTAAACCTTATTTCCAGAGTCATCAAAAATCATTCAGTTTACCAAATGACAGACTATCATCTAATGATGCCATTAGTGCCACTCTCACTATTCCTGATTCGTTGACATCTCCGTGTACTTCGTCAATTCCTCAAAATGTGAGTTTCCTTTTAAGGCGAGGTTGCAGTACTTTTTAACTTTTTTAAACCTCTGTAATTCTACCAAATGGCTAGTTTCCGTAAAAAAAAATTGAGAATTAGGAAAATTGAACATACTGTTTAGCGCTGTGTGAAGATAGAAACGTGAATTAAAACAATTGGCTCGATAAAAAATAATCATAAAGATGACACTAAATCGCCATTTAAAACGTGTACCTTGAAGAGATTCCATAATTAAACCATGTAAAACTTATACCAAAAGATAGGTTTTATTGGTTTTTAGGGCATTCTGAGAAAATATTTTATAATTTCCTTATCATTTTGTCTCCACGAAACAATTATACACAAAATCTAGCAGCTCAAGCGCTCGCAACAACCGGCCAGTGTTCGCCGAAACGTCTTCAACTACAATAGGGCCTTAACCGTTATTGTAGATGAAGAGGTTTGATTAAAATACGTACTTAGTTACATAGTGATCAAATAGTAATTTCTGCTATTTTACCATTTATATTAAGTAACTTGTATAGAAACATGATAACAGCATAATTATTGTACCTTATTTGTTTATCAGGCTCAGTCAAACGAAACATCTAAATCTTATGATGTCATTAGTGCCACTCTCACTATTGCTGTTTCTTTGACATCTCCGTGTACATCGTCAACGCCGCAAAATGTGAGTTTCTTTTTAATAGTTTATTGTAGATGAAGAGGTTTGGTTAAAATAAGTAGTTACATATTGATTAAATAGTAATTTATACTATTAAGGCCCTACCTTGATAATAAATGATAGTTGGATTGTTTCCCCCGCACGCGGGGAGTGGCGGATCTATCTTCATTGGTCGGCCGACACGTCATCGTCACAAACTTTAATGACTTATTTTACCAGTGGCCAAAAGTGGAACGAAGGAATTATCACTGACCGAAATTTAAAAACGTTACTTAGCATGGCCTTTCGCTAAGCATTATTCTTGTCACCGTCGCACAACTGTTTACATAAAAGTGCAAGATAAGGACGGCAACATATTTTAAAAAAATGAGCATGCCAAGTGACGTTAATTTGTCTCGGTCTTTGAAATTTTTGCGCATAGTAAACTATGGAGTAGACAACTAATACAAAATATTTAAAAACCTGAAACTTAAATTTTGATTAATGATATGCATGGGTAAAATTAATTGAAATCGAATAATGGTTTCTTATAGAATTAGAGGTCCTGATTAACGGAAAAATAAAGGAAAAATTCCATCACATAAGGTTTTGTAGAAATCTTCATAAATGCTACCATAGTACGGATATGATAGGATAACAATTATTATTTTCGGATGGGCTTGTGGCTAATTTAAAACAGCTGCACGGGTCGGTCATTCAGGTTAAGCTACGCTTACCGCGGTTGGTCCGTGGATGGGTGACTCAAAGTCAAAGTCAAAGCATTTATTTCAATTAGGCCCAAAAAAGGCACTTTTGAACGTCAACTGTTACATGAAAAAACAAGAATTGATTCTAGTTGCCCCTTCCAAAAAGTAGATTCGTATGGAGAAGAATGGGCAAGAAACTCCACCGTTACTCTTTTAAAATAGTTTTCAGTATTTATATACAATATTTATACAATTATATGTGAAGACGAAGCACCTACAATAAAAAAATTACCATACCACAACAGGTAAAAGAACTGAAAATGAAGCAATGAGAGATAAATTGATTATATGATAGATACATGGTGCTTACATATTTTATTAAAAAGGTGTAGATTTTTTCTTACATACATAATATTTTCGTAAATGAATTGGCAAGGTACCGTCATAATATTAATCCTTTTAAATAGTTCCCCGGAAAGCACGTTAAGCCGTTGGTCCGCCTGCCAGGGTCGCGAGAGGAGTTCGAAAGATGTACCTTGGCCCTGGCATATGGGCAACTGAAGGAACACGGGTGGGTTTTAGTCAGTAAAAGTCTGACACGCCCTTCCGCTGCATCCACAGCGGGAGACGTCATTTGATGATCTACCATACAAAAAAAAGCAGTTGGGCCCAACTGTCTTTCGTAGATCTTAGACAGTCGTTACGGGTCGTCAAAAGTCTGACAACCAGTCTTACCAAGGGGTATCGTATTACCCAGTAACAGGGTTGTGGAAGTCAGATATATCACTGGTTTTTAAAGTGGATTAGTTTTGTATAAATATGACGAATACATTTTTGTGGGTCTGCTTGTTTCATTAAGAACGAAATTCTTGTATCTGTATATTTTTCCATGATTAATCTTGCCAGTTCCAAATTATGATTTGTAAAATCATTTTCGTGTAAATGGAAACTGATGGACGAAACTGCTTTTTGCTGTCCTGATAACCCTGGCAAGGATAATATCACAAATTTATGAAATTATAGTATTGTCATCGGTCCTCGATAAGTCTACAGAGTTTAAATGAAATCTGCACGCGTAGCATGACCGCCATAGAAACGGAATTTGTCGACGGAAGAGAAGACAAAATGAGAACAAATGAAACCTGAGGAGAAGAGATGTTTCTATTCTTTAGTCGATAAGAGTACGATGTCAAGTATGATGACAACTTCTCTCTACTATTGATGAGATAGAAACATTTTTACAGAATTAAAATACATAAGGAACTTTTTTTGTTCTTGGTAGAATAGATTTAGAATTGGTCATGCTACTGGCATGTCAAGGAGTCGGTTACAAACAAACATACAAGTGAAGCTGATATAAAGCGTGTAAAAATGGAATGGTACTTACAATTCTTTGCGTCCGGCATCATACGGATCCATTCAGCACCATACAGAACTTAAGTAATCACAAAGGGGTAATTAATGTCAACAAAACAGCTTTTCGATTACGGGTACCTTCGCCCATGTAAGGATTTTATTTTTCTTGTGCTTTTTCGTTCCATTCGATATCGATACTTAACGCGTAGGTAAAGTATTGCTCGCTAATTTAATTTAACCGTGTTATCATCACTTTACTATTTCAGTCAGATGAATAAACTTACTTGAAGAACGCACCATCTATTGTATTTTATTGTAAGTAAAAGTTTTACGGACAACAGATGTCGCCACTGTCAACAACGAAACTAAAATGTAGCATGAAATGAAGAGGTCGCTTGTAGTTTGTTATTGACGAACAGTTGTGTTTCTTTAATTAAATTGTTTTCTCTTCTCTTCGGGAAAAATGTCAAGTGATTCTGATGTGGAAGATTTACTAGTTCTATGTGCGTTGGCATTTTCGCAGACAAAACAAGTATGTACCGATAAATAGCTGTAATACACTCCCGGACTCCTAAATCAAGCCTAAAATATCAAATTATTTAAGTAATTAATTACTTAAAGAAAAGTTTTATGCAGTTTTGATGCCGAAATACTGGCCCATCATTTTGGAGTACTTTTTCACTATTCCGAATTTAAATTCACGGCCATTTTAAAAGTATAGACTTTAAGGTCAGTGACTTTAATACAAAAAGTTCACGTTTGGTCGAGTTAGGAGTCCGGCACTGTTTTCTTTATCTAAGTAGTATGATTGTTTACCTAACATTATTTAATATTTACCTAGGTACTTTTTAATTGAAGTATTCGTTCAACAATGCGACTGTGATGGTAGGTAATCACAGCGGTCAACAATGATATTATAATATTATCATTGGCGGTCAACCTATGAGATTCGTTTTAACCGATACGAACTTGAGTAAAGCGCGTCGCGCGTGTTGTTGTATCGAATAATAATATCGAATAAAACTGGCAACGCGTAGTTCAACGAACAAAATTGTTCGTTGAACTACGCGTTGCCAGTTCGCTACCTATGGACTGCGGCGCGTCCCGCTCCAGCTGGCATCGGCAGCCGGCCCACAGTGGGTCGAAACTATGATTTTAGTGACTTAGGGCTCAACTTTGCTTTTTTACTTTTTTCTTCATGTGGATGGATAGAGCTCATTAACCTCAACAATAATTGTTCTGATGTATTTTTTCCTAAACTTTATACTTTGGGTAGAAAAATGTGTTTTGTTATTTTTTTGTATGGAGCGGATCAAATAACCTTAAATTCCTGCTAAGTAGCGTGTGATCCCGCGTTGAAACTTTATTTTTCATATACCTTGTCTAGTCTATTATCATTTGATGCTATTAACGTGTGCATAAAGTTGCAACTCTGCCAAATAAATGGATCGAAAAAAATGAAAAAATATATCGAATAAAAAGCTACATTTTTTACTTTCGTAAGTTCTTTTAAGTTAAATTTGATATGGAATAGTAAGTAAAAGCACGTAATAATACACATAGTTACTTAACAACTAACAACAATACATTTAAAAGGTCCCTAATTAGCTTAAATTTACTAATATATGTAGTATTAGTAAATTTGTAAATTTAAGCTAATCACACTAATCATAATACATTTAAAAGGTCCCTAATTAGCTCAAATTTACTAATATATGTAGTATTAGTAAATTTAAAGCTAATCACACTAATCATAATACATTTAAAAGGTCCCTAATTAGCTTAAATTTACTAATATATGTAGTATTAGTAAATTTAAAGCTAATCACACTAATCATAATACATTTAAAAGGTCCCTAATTAGCTTAAATTTACTAATATATGTAGTAGTAGTAAATTTAAGCTAATTAGGGATCTATGAATTTCAATTTCTTTGTTTTAATGACTTTAACATGTTTATGAAATGTTATTTTAAGTTAGATTTAATACTGAATAGTAAGTAAAGATAGGTACATAATAATACAAATTAGTAAAGGTAAACTAACATTACTACAACTAACACAAGCAAACTAAAAACTAACTATAAACAACATCAAACATTACTATTTCCTTTCAATTATGAGTTTGACATTTATAAACTAATAAAAAAAACAAGAAACTTACAAACTACCAAAAAATCTTATTCACTATCGCTATGACTATCTTGTAAATTATCTACATCAATAAAATCTATATCGGATTCTGTGGGAAAAATCAGCAGAAGCTCTTTGACTTTTGGAGAGAGAACCATTATATTTTGTTTCACCATTCGAGGTCTTAGACTTGTGATCTTTGGATCAGAAGACAAAAGAAGATTGTGTATAATATCCTCATTTGTCGCCGTTCTACTTACCTTTCTAGAATGACTCTCTCTATATTTCCGGAAATCTTTATTACGAGCTTCCGCTGCCTCTTCCGACAGTTTACCTATAGGTATGGCACCAAAGTGCTTAATTATATCACTCCCATGTACTAACAATTTATGTATACTGGAAGGCATATAATACCAGGGATATAAGTGAACGTACAATTGTGCAGTATCTCTACAAAATTCGGAAAACTTAGAAAGATCCACGCTCTCTCCAGATGCAACCGTCTGAAGAATCACATGAAACCTTTCTATTAAATCTTTATCTATTCCTGTTATGCGAGCTGTTGTTTCTGCATCCCTAAAAAATCTTCTGGCAGTATTGCCATCATTGGTTGTGCCTACTCCTTGCTTGACTACGTCAATAAGTAAACCGCATTCTTTCTTAAACGCTTGCTGTATAGCGCTCTTTTTGAGTGACATTTTTTCTTTGTCATCGCCCCTGCAACTCCATTTTTTGAAGTCCAAACGATAAGCTGCAAACAAAAAGAAATATCACTTAAATAAAAATCTCACAAGTAACTATATAACGTGAAAAAAATTATGAACTAATAAAATTATATTTACCGATATGAAGTAAGCACTCCATGCTTCTTATCCAGGCATGTAAAGATGACATTCCATACTGGAACACTTCTTCGTTGTTCTCTTTTTGAGCAAGTGACTCTAAATTGTTCATCTCTGACGGTTTTGCTTTGCAGATATCACAGACAGCTGAAGATGTGTCTGACAAATATGACGATATTTTGCCGTCTATCATCGTCAAGTGCAATTGATGCTTAACTTCAACTTGATTGAACTTGATTGGCTGAAGTCTTTCTATTTCTTCGGTTATGCTAGCTTTTATAGTTACCACTGTTGACTGCGTTTCTTTGGTAAATTTGAACATTATCGGACGGCAATAGAAAGTAGATGAGGGTCGATCGTTTTCCCAAACAATTGTTCCATCACATTGTTGAAGCCTTATAGGAACTAGACTGGCCATGAAGATAGTTGAGTCATCAAACTCTGCTTCAGTCTTTTGTTTATAATTACTGTGACCTGAGGCTCCATCAAAACCCCATTTGCTTATTAGCAGTAACTCAGTTGGCGAATCCAAATCTAAAGTAATCACTTCTAAAAGCCTAGATACCGTCAAGTTGAGTAAAGCTTGCAGTTTAATAGCAGCTCCTTCTTCAGTTATAATTATGTCTTCTTTCCCTGGATAACATTTTGCCTTCGCTTGTTTTATTTTATAATAAGAAGGGTATAAATCAGACCTATTTTCACTTGCTGCTTCTCTTAGGCTTATATACTGCCACTTACTTAATTTAAGTGAAACTAATAAAGACAGTGCCTTATCGGGTGAATATGTACTACTTTTCGGTTTACTTGTACTTAAACACTCTTTAACTTTTTCTAGATCTTCGGGGTGATTTAGTAAATGGTTCATAATTTTTCCTACATCCTCATTTCCGGTGTTTCTTAAACTAGCAATTGTAGTAGCTTTAAGTTCATCCGGGGATAACGAAAGCGATTGGTTAATTTGATCAACGCGTCTTCGTTTTTGCCTGGAGCCCAATTCCTCGAAAGGTTTTCGAGGTGTAAATGTAGATGTCGAAGCTTCTGTAGTAGATGGTGGTAGATTTTCGACATCTTCAGTATTACAAATCTCGAGCCTTTCCTGTTCAGTGTTTACAGCTTCAGGTATCATTCCTTCGGGCCAGTTTATTGCACGTTCCAACCAATCACCATTTTTTCTTACAAACTGTGCTAACGTGCGACTACTTCGTTCCCATCTTGCACTTATATTTGAACAAAAGCGCGTACAGAATTTTTGGAGCTCAACACTGTTCTCTTCGGTCACGTTTATTTTATGTTGTAGGAATTGAAAGAATTTTTGACTATCCGACAGTGACTTGACCTGCTCTCTTAAAATCATAAATAAATCTAAATTGTTAACTAAATTATCCATTATAACGAAAAAGGGACGATCAGAATCACGAGATGTTAGTAGTAGTACGAATAAACGAACACTAGTTAGTATATAATAAATTATGGTCATTTTATACTTCCAGAATCCAGTGACAAACAATGTTTACTAATTTTTCTACTACCCTCATTAACTAATTATCCTAATTAATATTACAGTAATGACTAAAAGTGAAAAACATTGTTTTTTTATAAGGTAAAAGGTTAAGCTAATTACAGTAATTAAACACACAAATAGAAATTAATTGATTTCATATCCACATTTTTAAATAAAGGTCCCTAATTAGCTTAAATTTACTAATATATGTAGTATTAGTAAATTTAAGCTAATTAGGGACCTTTTAAATGTATTGTTGTTAGTTGCTAAGTAATTATGTGTATTATTACGTGCTTTTACTTACTATTCCATATCAAATTTAACTTAAAATAACTTACGAAAGTAAAAAATGAAGCTTTTTATTCTATGTATTTTTTCATTTTTTTCGATCCATTTATTTGGCAGAGTTGCAACTTTATGCATTTGTTTATAGCATCAAATGATAATAGACCAGACAAGGTATATGAAAAATAAAGTTTCAACGCGGGATCACACGCTACTTAGCAGGAATTTAAGTTTATTTGAGCCGCTCCATACAAAAAAATAACAAAACACATTTTTCTACCCAAAGTATAAAGTTTAGGAAAAAATACATCAGAACAATTATTATTGAGGTTAATGAGCTCTACCCATCCGCATAAAAAAAAAGGTGAAAAAGCAAAGTTGAGCCCTAAGTCACTAAAATCATAGTTTCGACCCACTGTGCGGCCCCGGCCGGGGGCGGTCTCGCGCTCGTTTTGTTAGTGCGGGCTGGCAACGCCGCGCGATGTCTGCGAAATATGCAGAGCGCTTTATGGGATCAAATTGCGGGCTGAATCGGCCCAACCGCTAGCCGCTTAACCTCATTGGCTAGCCGTTTATCAGGCAATGGATTGGATTTCTGTCAATACACTCAATTTAATTTATTTCATAACCATTACGATCCAAACAATTATCAAACTTTCTATCCGATCAGCTCTCAGTAAACTTAAAAGGGAAGATACATTACTACATTACTTGATCACAGTTGGGCGGTCCTACTAAATTAACTCCAATGGACACAGTCACACTCATGCAGATCGTCGTCTAAACAGCGCATGTCGTTATAGAGGTCAATAATGTTAATAATACGCGTAAAAATGCCTTCTTGTATATTTATTAAGTGTTCTCACACAAGGAAGAAAAATAAGACACACGGGATTAAATAACACGCGTAAGCACAGTCAAAATTGTTGTTTTGTGGAAGCTTATAATTTTATCATTGTTTGCTATACCATTTTTGGGAGAGCGAGATAAATAATATGCGTCAAAGCTAGGTCATCATCATCATCATCTCGACCCAGTGACATCGACTCCTGGATATAGGCGTACCTCAATTTTTGCAGGCGGGTTGGCGATTGCAGTATGGTGTTAAAACACATAGAGAATTCTGCTGGCCATTGTCTAGTAAGTCCCTTAGGTGCCTTTTACAACACCTAAGAGAAACATTGGAATGGTCATTGACATATTATATTACTGCGTAAGGACAGGGCGGACCGCATGTTACAATGACGCCTCGAACTTGGTCCCAAAATGGTCCTCCCTTTATCGAAGTGAACTAGAACGCGATCGGCTGTCTTCGGAACGGTCGTATATTTTGCAAGCAAAAATGCCAAGTTTTGCCGTGAAGGGTTGCGTGAACTACGACAAAAAGCACAATAAAAAAAATGATAACATTTCATATCACCGGTAAGTTAAAAATATGTCATTAAATCCACTGCTAACATTATTTAAAACAATTTTCTTTCATATTTGTCTCAACCTATGACAAAGACGAAGCGAAGCCGCGTAAAAGTACGACATAACTTTGCAGCGGCGCTCGTTGTAGCCTGTAGCCGATGAAATGGAAAGATTTAATAATATTACTATAAATAATTAAAAAAAAAATGTTTTATTCGAAGGCCAATGAAAACTTAATAACACCAACAATCTGCAACAAATATAAATTTTCAAAAATAAAAGGTTGTTTTTTTATTTCTTTGTACCTCGAAAAATACCACACCCCGCTCTTACAAGGTTACGTCTAGGAGCAGACCACGCGGATTGACATCGTAGTTCATACTAGTTCTAATAGATGACGTTAGTGTTTTTTGTAGGGCGACCGCGTCCGTCAAATGTTCGGACGACCGTATCTTTACTATTTAAATCAATGGGAATGGTGCTATTTTTTACGGCCGGCAACACACTGTTCAACGATATTCTTCATCTTCATATTGGGTGTAAGTAAACGATGTATCGCATGACACTTCGTTAGAATCAAATGAATCCTCCACTGTTGGTGGTGACAATTTGTGCATGCCAGAGAACAAAACAGTCCGACTTTTGTGCAACCACATTTAGCACTGCATCGCTTTTTACAGTTGCAAAAAATTGTGTTCACCAGTTTTTCCGGCGCAGATGGGAGTAAAGTTTGAACTGGTTTTAATGTATTGTCGACCAACTTCCAACCCCAGTACGGTCTAGTTGGTAACCAAGCCACATTTGGTAAATAATGAACTTAGTAATATACCTACCAAAAAAGATGTTGATGTGCAGCAACTGAGGTTGGAGGAAGACAAGCTAATTGAACTTGTTTTTTATTTTTAATATTTTTAACGAAACATGCATATCGATGCTTATCCAAACAGGTAGTTGTTTCTTAGGAGCTCCGTACATAGAAAGAAGAAAGCGGATGCCGTTGGTGATTCTCAAGACTAACGGTATTTCATTTATTATAGCAGGTATAAGACCCTAGCCACGCACACAATAGAACAAGAGACAGATGTTGTCTCAAAGTTACACTGGCGTATAAATTAAGGGACTGGGTTTCATTTTACCTGATATTCTTTTAGTTATAACTTATGTATATTTTTAGTATAAGTTACATTGACCGATACTAAAAAAATCAACATTTATAACAACTCTAGAGATGTATATAGGTACGTGGCGTACTTATACATGACGATAACAACTTTTTGAATCGTTATATATCACAAAAGGTGGCTCGTACGAAAAAAAAATTATAGATATTAAAATAATTAACAAATGGGTACCTAACTTTTTTAAGCTTTTTTTTTTAAATTTATATCATCACAGTCACAGCGCATAATAAATATTATACTTTATTTATTTATTTTACTTTGAAAGAATACGTAAATAATAATTATTATTTACGTATTCTTTGAAAGTGAGACCTGAGGAAACTTAAAGCGTCTATGGAATCATCTTTTAGATATCTGAGATGATGAATTCGAAGTATATCTGTAATACTTCGAATTTGAAAATACCCTTTCGCACTCTACACTAGTTGGTGGAATGCACATTAACACGTCATAAGCCTGAGTACCGCGTGGTGCCGGACGTAAAGAATAACACCACCCCATTTCTTCCCGTGGGTGTCGTAAAAGGCGACTAAGGGACTTACTAGAGAATGGGCAGCAGCGTTCACTATTCATTTATATTCTACCACCATACTGCGATCGCCAACCCGCCTGCCAAGCGTGGCGATTATGGCAAAGCCCCCCAAATTGGGGGAGGCCTAAGTCCAGCAGTGGACGTCTTACGGCTGAAATGATGAATGATGATGATGAAGCCTGAAATAGGTGTATTTGCCTTGGCGCTCCTGCACCATCTGCATTTTTATTGATGATGATTCTAGATCATCTTCGCAAGTTGCTGTGGACGTAGAAGGCCTTGCGCACATTTCATAATTTATCTTTTTCTGCAGCTGTTCTTTTATTAACATATTTGAGATTCTAGATGCTTCTTCGTTTTGGCAATGCTGTAGGTCTGCTAGAAACATGTCATCTTCGTCATCAGAAGCGCCAGTATAAGTTGTCGTTGAAGGTCTTTGTTTATTTATTTTTTTACAATATCAACTACAAATTTTAAGTTCTACCAACATAAACTATAGACTAGTAATTTTTTTGGTAGAATTTGAATATTCGAATATATATTTATTTGCTTTTCGAATATAAATTTGGAAAGCAAATTCGAATAATTCGAATATTCGATTGCAACCTCTACTTGCAACACGACCAACACCACGCTGGGGAAAAAATATATTTTAAGTGCTTCTTCTTTATATTTATCAGGATTTGTGTAGGTAAGTTCATTAATTATCAATATCTTTACCTAATTATTACATTAGAATACATTAAAACATATTTTTTACGAAGTTACACCTGGTGAAAAAAATCTAACGTCAAAGTGCAATAGTGGAGAAGTTCGGCTAGTAGTTGGAGGGAAAGATCGGCATAATGCCGATCTTCGCCGTTTCCAGATGCCATAAACCTTTTACACTTTAGCGTAGGCCCTAGGGGTATAAGCATAGTGAAATTGCCCTTGAAAGATATCGGCACGATACAAAGAGGATTTTTAGGTAGTAATAAGATAATAAGATCCTGAAAGTTTGAGATCTCTAACCCATTTGGTTTTGAGAAAATGAAAAAATATATACCTAAAAATCCTTTTAGTATCGTGCCGATATCTTTCAAGGGAAAATTCACTATGCTTATACCCCTAAGTCCTTTTATAAAGTAATTGATAACTGATTCGTATTTTTTAGCTTCCAGCGTAGTGAGTAATCATAAGGCCTAAAATCGATAATCGAGGGGGAGAGGGAGAGAGAGAGAGCGAGGCTGAGAGAGAGAGGGAGAGAGAGGTAGAGAGAGAGAAGGAGATAGGGAGAGAGAGAGAATATTTTTGTTGAGTGTATACAGGTTTTTTGTACATAATAAATAATTAAAAAATTATAACTATTATGAATCCTGGAAAAGAACTTCGTTCCATCCGGGTGTCCCTTTACACCTCTAAAGTTTTTTTTATTATTTTACTCTCGAACTTTTTTGTATTGTATTGTTTCGGCGAATTTATTGGCAATTTGTGGACAAAAGTTTACCATAATTATAATATGCTATTAATATAGAAAGAGAGATTATTTTAGTACCTACTGTGATCAAAGTTGGTAATCTCTTAAATTCTTTTTTTTTTCAATAAATTTCTTTTTAAAGGTAATTCTTTTAAATAAAAAGCTGATTTAAATACCAAACAATTTTTTTTTAGTAATGACATTGTTTTCAACCCCTGACTGGCGATCTACACCGGACTTACCCGGCAAACGCTTCTTTTTGCAATTTATGCCGAATGGAGCCTTTAATATGAAAAACGACAGCACACATTAAAATGGTGTTGAAACACATACGCGTACACAATGTCTTTATTCGAATAAACCGACTATTTATAGGTGTTTTTTACATTAGACGGTCTTATCCGACGAGGTAGTAAAACCAGTCTACTTGGCCATGTTTTCAAAAAAAATATTTTTTAAATTTATCTATAACGCTACCGCCATTTTGACAGATTTTTTAAATGGTCAACTAAATATTTGATCACCTAATTTAATAAAACTTGCCTGAAATATTATAGAAATGGCAAAAATTGCCTAGTCAATTTAATTTTTAATAAAGTATGCCTATGTCTTCGCCGAGTCGACCTTACAATGATTATTTTTAACTGAATTTTTACCTAGCATCATTATCTGCCTGGTGTTTTTTCCAACTATGTTGGGGTCGGCTATCAGTCATACCGGCTGTAGTTGAATACCAATATTTTACATGGAGCCGCTGCCTATCTGATCACCACACCCCGGTTATTGGATAATACGATACCCCTTGATCCTTTTTCCATTACTTTTTTACGTAATATTTATCACAAATTAAACATAACCTTATTAGAATGTTACCCGTTGCCCCCGATTTCGTCCGCGTAAATGTCGGTTATAACCACGGATATCGAGAGATATGCCTTGGGGGCGTGGCACACGCCGCCTTGGTAGTATAACATTGGTATTATGTTCGAACGGCTGCTGTACGCTTCATTCAGTTGCTTTGCAACTACGTACAGTGCACTATTGATGCGTAAAAAAGCAAAATGCCGAATTGTGCAGTAATTGTTTGTAAAAATAGGGCAAATACCATCAACCTGAAAACAAATGGCGTGTCCTACCACCGGTAAGTAGACAATTAAGTCTCTGTTTTATATTTTAAATTAATTTTTAAATGATTTACTAGCTTACGTGCGGAGCGACACGAACTAACCCGAACTAGCCCGAATCTTCCCGAACGAAACGAACGTTTTAGATTTAGAGAGGTGCAATCGTTTGCGTGCGGCTGATTTTATCGATATGCGTATTATTGCAGTTGAATATTTTTTTATGGAATCTCAATGGATATCCTCGTATTACTTGTATAGTAAAAGAGATAAATTACTTATTAATTTAATGTCGTTTGATCCAAATTAAGACATTATAATTCCAATACAGTTACTCGTGAAGTATAAAAACTTAAAAGTAATATTATGCCTAAAGATTTTCAAAAATTAACAGTTTTTAATTTATAGTACAATATGATAAGTAATATGATAAATAAATATTATATTTCATTCAATTATTTGTATAAGATTTAAAAAAAAATACAATAATTTGTTTTCGATATGCAAAAGTATTCAATTTTTTTTTTAAATCTGGCTGTTTGGCGGTTTCGTAAGGTGGGCTATAGACGATTAATACTATTGCACAATATTATTGGCCGAGTAAGATTTATATTGGATATTCGTGATGGTTAAATTTTGTTGAAAATAAAAATATATTATGCGCAAAATTATTAAAATAAAAATTGATCACTAAATCGCAAGCCCATCTTAGTCAATCATAAGGCCGAGCAGCCAAGGTTCGAAGTTTAAAATAGAAAATTCGTGGTCTGTCGCTGTTTTGTCAAATCTTTCTCTATAATACTGAGGGTTTCACATTTTATTTTATTTCTATACAAATGTGTTAAAAATATCGAATAACTTGCGTGAACATTGTATTATTACGCTCTAGGCTCCAATCCGGCCTCAGACGTAGTAACGAACTTAGCCCACATATAATATAACAATAATAATTTATAATAATAGTAATATATAATAAGCCAACCGTATAATAGCAAATTAATTTTCAGTTTTCCGAAAGATCCACATCTGAAACTTAAATGGATACAAGCAACAGGTAGAGACAATGATTGGTTTCCTACCAAACAGAGTGTTATTTGCTCTATACACTTTCGAGAAGATTGTTTTAATCAATCAGGTACGAGACGCAGGCTGTTCGAATGGGCTACACCTACATTGAAATTAAAATACATATTTGAAACCGTAAGTTTAAACAGTAACTACTCATTAATTAATTATCTTTTTAACTTAATATTTTTTTTAATATAAACCATTTGAGTTTAAATATGAGTATAACATTAGCCTCACTGAATTAAACCCAATCTGGATTTAGGTAGGCATTTTTTTTAAAGATTAAGTAGTATATTATTTATGTATACAGCATGATATGTAACAGAGCGTTCCCTTTAATCGATAATACATTTTTTTTAAATAATTATTTTATTTTAGTAAAAAGTTAACTATATTTTCGGATAGGTGTATAAAAAAAGACATTATTTAAAGAAAATTAAACGAAGTCATTATAATACAAGAATGTGCTAAAATTAAATATCGATAAAAATAATCGACCATCGCTTTCGACTCCCTAATTGCATGCGTGTGCATTGGATTTTCGCACATAGCTAGCAAGTATTTGTACAAGTGAATGCTCCGCCCATTCTATGTATGTGTGCTATTAGAAATTGATTTAGTGTAGCTGCTTTCTTCTTGGTGTGCGTGTTCAAATTTTAAGAGTGTGTCGTCAGTACACTATTTGTTAATGTTGTAATTATTTGGGTGGGAGATAAGCGGGGTGACACCAGGACTCCTTACTATTCCGCAATGAAGGCATATCTCTGGATATCTACGGTTATAACGGACGCAGACGAAGTCCAGAATAAAAATAGGCTAACGTCCTTTCGACTAACTAGAGAATGGGCAGCAGCGTTCTCTATGGATTTTACCACAATACTGCGATCGCCAATCCGCCTGCCAAGCGTGGCGATTATGGCAAAGCCCCCCAAATTTGGGGAGGCCTATGTCCAGCAGTGGACGTATTACGGCTGAAATGATGATGATGAATGATGAACGCCTTTTCTTGGGGTTCCAACTTCCCCGTACCAAATGTTATCAAAATTAGTTCTGTGGTTTAGTCTTGAAAGCGTTACAGACAGACAGAGTTACTTTCGCATTTATAATATTAATTACCTATAAGTATAGATATTATAGATTTTGCACCAGCATTTGCCTTCGATTTCGCCGTGTTGATGTCGAAAAACTTTTTAGCAAAAAATTAAACCGCCGAAAAAACAGAAAAGCAAAAAATAATAAACCTTAAAATTATGAGTCGGCACTTTGAGTGATCTTTGTTCATTGATTTTTCAGCGCCGACTCAAAATTTTAAGGTTTATAATTTTTTGCTTTTCTGTTTTTTCGGCGGTTTAATTTTTTGTTAAAAAGTTTTTAATTTTTATTTTTTTGTGGTTTTAATGTAGTAATAATACTTGGCAAGGTATACCCTATCCAATGAAAAAAGAATTATCAAAATCGGACTACTCTGTACAAAGTAATGCGTGATTATACATTACAATCAATCATCCCCTGTTTTCCGACCCTTAGGGTTCGATTTTGTTTTTCAAATTTATATGGGACCACCCTCGGAGTATACCTTTTCCAATAAAAAAAGAATTATCACAATCGGACTACTAAGTATGTAAAAAGTTATGCGTGCTCCGTTTTTTTTCGTCGGTTAAAAATATGCCACGGGAACATACTTGTCTACCTACCAGACAGCTGTTCTGCTGGGGAGTTTGTTGCGCCTCTTCGTCCCAGTACGGTTCCAGCACTAGGAAATGGTGAGGGGCGGGCTATTTATACAAATTTCCATTATCTATTTCACCTGTTGACGGGGGAGTTTCCTAAAATCCTTTCTTGGCTGACGTCTCCTACTCATAATCATGGACGTATAAAAATGTCGGACAGATTCTCGCTTACAAAAAACTCAGAGTCGGTCGGGTCGCTGTGAGTACAGCACACATTCATACACTATTCACCTAGTCAGTCATTTCCGTAGATAGAGTATAGACTATAGTATATTACAGTCATTACGCACGCAAACGTCAACACAGATGACATTGACAGGTTAAGGCGGCGAAAAAATCATAACAACACAGCATGTCTTGTGTTGTGAAATGCTGTAAAACGCGTAGTGATCGAAAAAAAAAAAACAAAACCAGCAATAACGTTTTATAGGTAGATTAGTAATTCAATCACTTATTTTCCGATTTCATGCATTAAAAAATCAATCTTTCCCCACAAAACCAGTGTTGCCAATATTCACGCGTGCAAATTACCCGAAATATGGGAAAACTAGCTTCTGCCCGCGACTTCGTCCGCGTTAAATTTCTTGTTTCCCCGACCCTTCCCGTCGCGTCGAATCGCCTACCCGTGCGATTTTCCCCGTTTTTGCAACATTTTCGTTACTGCTCCGCTCCTCTTAGTTGTAGCGTGATGTTATATAGCCTATAACCTTCCTCGATAAATAGGCTACCCAACACAAAAATAATTTTTCAATTCGGACCAGTTGTTCCTGAGATTAGCGCGTTCAATCAAACAAACAAACAAACTCTTCGGCTTTATAATATTAGCATAGATTATAATAATCTATACATCTATACTCTATACAAATAAATAAAATTGGAGTGTCTGTTTTTAATATTAAGATAACCACTTTTTACTAAGTGTATATGGATGTATACACGGTACATATACCAAAACAACATTTTTTACAATTTTTGTCTGTCTGTCTGTTTGTTCCGGCTAATCCCTGAAATGGGTGGACCGATTTTGACGGGACTTTCACAGGCAGATAGCTGATGTAACAAGGAGTAACTAAGGCTACTTTTATTTTAGAAAAAATAAATAATAGTTTAAAAAAACTAAAAACACGCTAAATTTTGAGACGTATGTCAGCGTAGTTTTCAAAGACAGTTTTTATGAAAAACTTTTTGTTAATTACCACGCGGATGAAGTCGCGGGTAACAGCTATTACCTATAATATAACCTGAATTAACACATCTTACCGCGGTAGTACGTCCTCCTGCGTTAATTTCCGACATCCACGCGGGTGAAGCCGCGGGCAAAAGCTAGTAATAAATAAAATCATTTTAATTCGGACGACTAAGATCCATAAATTGTTAGTAACAGTTTTCTTTAAAACACTGTTGTTAGTAACTTATTCTACAGACATAATAATGAGAAGATCAGAGATGTGCAAAATAGGTTATAAAATGTATTCAAATCCAAAATGCAAATACTTTTGTGTTTTCTTATTTCAAATACAAAATAGTTTTTCATTTTATATTTAAAATACTAAATGCAAAATACGTATTTACAAAATGCTTTATTAGAATAAAATACTTTCAGTTTTAAAGTATCTTTATTTTGTTAAAAAGTTTATTTATTTCAGTCAACTAACAGGCTGGTAAATTTGCTGTGATAACTTAGGTACTTAAATTAAATTTACTTAACATATTTTAATAAAATATTTTGCTGAAATCCACTGTCGCTCATCTTTCTCCTGTGTGGTCTCATAATCATGCCACCATAAGAAAAAAGTAAAACTAATTATCTAAGTGGCCTGACAAGAAAGCAGGTCAATTCAGTGTTGCCATATGGAGAAAAACAAGTACCATTTCTCATCACATTAATTATTAATTCTTTGATTTTTACAAAACTTAGCAAAAAGTATTTTGCATTTTGCAAATACAAAATATGTCATGAAAAGTATTTCATATAAAATATAAAATGCTTTTCTAAAAAAAGTATTTAAATACAAAATGGAAATAGGTATTTTGTATTTTCTATTTTGCATTTCAAATACTGTTATTTTTAAAATGTCACATCTCTGGAAAAGATCACCCAGCAACTGGACATTGCAAATGGCCACTACCAAAATCAAAATCAAAAGTCATTTATTCAAACTAGGCTGAGAGTCAGCACTTTTTGAACGTCAAAGTTACATGAGACAGTCCCCCAAAAACGCCCACCCTTCGACACTTCCTAGTGCTTTAGCTGGGAAGAAGAAGTGGCGGAACAAACTCCCCAGCAGCAAGCTACCATAAGTCTTCTGATAAATTGCCTTATTATGGCAGAGGAAGTGTCTGCCACCACAGCCTTCAGGATGCTATTATGACTGCCTCATATTCTGCTCAGTAGTGAGGCCGTTTTATTATTGTTTTTTATTTTTATTAAATAAAATTTATTTAGGTTATTTATTAGTAGATGAATATTGAATGTTTACTTGATTTCCTAAAGAAAATGAAGTATGGAGAAATTATAAGATTCAAATAATTAGACATTGTAACGGTGAAAAAGATTGGATTCCAAACAAATAGTGTCATTTGCAGTTCACATTTTGAAGCTAATAGCTTATACAGGGTGTCCAGTAAATAGCACGACATACTGCAGGGGGTGATAGCTTGGGTCACTCACTACCTATCAATACAACACAATATATGTTCAGCAAAATCTTACGGATTTACAGTTTTACAAAATTTTCCGAAATACCGAAAAATCTCTACCTTGAAACAGATTTTTAAGCATCTCGTAATGAAAAAATCCTTTTCTAGTACTTTTTTTTACATCAAATTATTCGTGAATAGTTACTTTACTCATTGATAAGTCTTTTTTCTATCAAAGACAAGAATGTTTTCAAGAAATACTATTTTTTGTTTAAATTTGCACAAAACTATTTTCTTATCACTTAAGTTTAACCTACAGTGGTGAAAAAAAAATCCGTAAGATTTTGCTGAACATATATTGTGTTGTATTGATAGGTAGTGACCCAAGCTATCATCCCCTGCAGTATGTCGTGCTATTTACTGGACACCCTGTATACAACTAAAGGAGGACTCCGGCATATAGTTACATAATGCAGTACCTACCTCAAAAGGTAAAATAACAATCTAAGCTGGCATTTATTTTGAAACTTCAAATCCTTTCCTTATACTTATTGAAACTTTTTCTCGTACTTTTTGCCTCATCTACATTGACATACTCAATGATATTATATACAGAAATACGTAGATAGGGCATTAGCGTGCGAAAATTGTTGCCGACAAATCACAACAACTGGTGTCATTTGATTTAGTCGGCTCAGAGCAGCGAGCGAAGCAAAGCGTGTCCGTGGCGTAAAGTATCATATCGAAAATGCCAAATTGTGCTTTAAGAAAGTGTAAAAACTATTGTTCCAAAATAAGTAAGAGTGGAGGAATTTCATACCATTTGTAAGTATGGTAAAATAATGAATATTTGTATTATATCACGATTATATTTCACATTTAGAAATAAATTTCGATTTATTAACATGGTGGTTGGAAAAGGATAGAGAATATGATAGCAACTGCAGCGCGACAAGGTCAAATAGCATGCGTCATAGATGGTCTTAGATTAAATTAACCAGAAGCGAACTCGTAGGCACAATTATAAACATATCAGTCGTTAGCCGCTTGAATGCGCACCGTGAGTTTTGTTGTTAGTTAGTGAGCGTCTTTCTAACAATAATATTATGATGATCATAATAAGTTGTAGCTTTCAACGTTTTCTAATTGAGAATTGGATTAGTGATAGCGGGTTATTAGATGTTTTATTAGTATAAAAACTTTTTACAAAAAAAAAAAAAAAAACAACCGACTTCCTTAAAAACACTACAAATTGAAAAATAACTTTAATTTCGGAAGTCGGTGTCTAAGGATCTGTATTTATGGTTTTTTTGCCACCGACTTCCGAAATTAAAGTTATTTTTCAATTTGTAGTGTTTTTAAGGAAGTCGGTTGTTTTTTTTTTGTAAACAAGTTTTTATTTTTAAATTTTTAGTTGTGGTATCCACCCCGCACTAATTCCAAACAAACAATGCATATTGATGCGATTGCAGAAATCGCGGTTGATTTGCTATCATTTTTTAAAGAGTTCCGGTGTCTATCTCTGGAACTCATCATCAGATCTATATGAAATTTATATGGGACCATTTCGGAATAAATCCCTTTCAAACAAAAAAAGAATTTTGCAAATCCGTCTATATATGACTGAGTTATGGCCGAACATACATTAAAAAAAAATATAAACATCCGAATTGAGAACCTGCTCCTTTTTGAAGTCGGTTAAAAATTAAAATGTATGTATATCAAATATTTATTTCCTCATCATCTTTTATTATTTGTCAGATTTCCGAGTGATGATTACACAAAAAGTAAATGGATCAGCATAGTTCAGGTGGAAAGAAGTCAACATGACTGGATTCCTTCAGAAAGAAGTACAATTTGTTCTGCTCATTTTAAGCAAGAAGATAAATATATTACTATGAAAGGATACATACGTCTGAAAAAAACTGCAGTACCTGTGATAGCCCCGGTAAAATATTGTATTATAAAATCATGATCCTCTATTATTTTCACAATAATGAAAAATAAAAAAAATAAGGTCGTAACTTCTGTAATTCCTCAATTTCTATTGCATAAATATTGTATACGACGGACATTGGACATACTACATCTCCAATAGGCACGGCCACAAGGCAAGCTATTCATTTCCAGTATAAGCTGACATCTCATTGTACGAAAAGCCTAAACATAACTTATTTTTTGTTAACTTCTTAGACGATGTTTTATAGTCTTTTTCAGTATCTTATTTAATTTGACCCTGTAAAACTTGTATTTTTTAATACGTTTTATTGTTTTAGAGTATAACAATGATTGGGAGAAAAGCACTTGAACAGCCTTATACGGTATTTGTCTTAAAATAAACCAATAATAATGGGTTTCGGCTAACATGACAACCCTAAATTCACTCACACGAAAATAGTCGCCGCCATTACGGGACACAGTTTTGTCTAAGCAGAGTTCTGTCCGACTTTTTTTATACGTCCATGCTTTCTGCCTCTGTGCCGAATGTCATTTAAGTAGGTCCAGCTCCAGAATTATTTGAGATTTCGTGAATGATAACTGAATGAACAATAATATTACATTAAACAGATATGTTTTGAGCGCGCAATCTTGAACATTCGAAAACGTCCAATTTGGGACGTATTTCAATCTTCAAGTCTTTGACGCCTTTAGTCTGCGTCACACATAGCGACGAGTAGTACGTTTTGTTAAAGCAGCTAAACAATTTTAAAAATGCCATCTTGTGTATTTAGAAAGTGTACCAATTATGATACCAAAGTTAATAAAAACTTTTTTACAAAAAAAAAACAACCGACTTCCTTAAAAACACTACAAATTGAAAAATAACTTTAATTTCGGAAGTCGGTGTCTTAGGATCTGTATTTATGGTTTTTTTGCCACCGACTTCCGAAATTAAAGTTATTTTTCAATTTGTAGTGTTTTTAAGGAAGTCGGTTGTTCTTTTTTTGTAAAAAAGTTTTTATTTTTAAATTTTTAGTTGTGGTATCCACCCCGCACTAATTCCAAACAAACAATGCATATTTATGCGATAGCAGAAGTCGCGGTTGATTTGCTGTCATTTTTTAAAGAGTTCCGGTGTCTATCTCTGGAACACATCATCAGATCTATATGAAATTTATATGGGACCATTTCGGAATAAACTCCTTTCAAACAAAAAAAGAATTTTTCAAATCCGTCTATATATGACGGAGTTATGGCCGAACATACATAAAAAAAATAAAAAAAATATATAAACATCCGAATAGAGAACCTCCTCCTTTTTGAAGTCGGTTAATAAAACACACGGGATCTCATATCATACGTAAGTACGCAAAATACTTAAATAAATTTGAATTATTTTCCTGATATTATGATATTTAGAGGTTAGAAGAAAGAAAGAAATGGAAATACATTTTTGTCGTGAGGAAGACAAGGACGTATTGAGTTGGGACATAGAATAAACGTACAGATGCGAATATCGTAGGCAGTTAAGTCATCGTTACCCCACAGTCCTGTATTCCTTTTTTCTAACCTTGAAATATTTGATCATTTTGTTTTATGTAATAATTACATAAACCAAAATGATTAATATTACATACTTAATTAGAAATGAAACAGTGTGACAACAGCGAGTTTTAATAATTCCGAAATAAATAAAAAAGCTCTGTAAGAAACAGATAATAAAAATATTGAAACTTTTCGAAGGTTTATGAAATATTTTAGTTTTCTCAACTTTCTACCTTTAGTCCTGTTTATTAGTTTTGATAGCAAACCGCGTGTACACATTTTGTACGCGCGGTTTTTACCTTATCTCGTTAAAGTTAGTCTATGAGCCAACATGCGGTGATTGGCCGGCATACATTGACATATTATATTACTGCGTAAGGACAGGGCGGACCACATGTTACAATGACGCCTCGAACTTGGTCCCAAAATGGTCTTCCCTTTATCGAAGTGAACTAGAACGCGATCGGCTGTCTTCGGAACGGTCGTATATTTTGCAAGCAAAAATGCCTAGTTGTGCCGTGAAGGGTTGCGTGAACTACGACAAAAAGCACAATAAAAGAAATGATAACATTTCATATCACCGGTAAGTTAAAAATATGTCATTAAATCCACTGCTAACATTATTTAAAACAATTTTCTTTTATATTTGTCTCAACCTTTGACAAAGACGAAGCGAAGCCGCGTAAAAGTACGACATAACTTTGCAGCGGCGCTCGTTGTAGCCGATGAAATGGAAAGATAGAATATTACTATAAATAATTTAAAACAATTGTTTTGTTCGAAGGCTAATGAAAACTTAATAACACCAACAAACTGCAACAAATATAAATTTTTATTTCTTTGTACCTCGAAAAATACAACACCCCCTCTTACAAGGTTACGTCTAGGAGCAGACCACGCGGATTGACATCGTAGTTCATACTAGTTCTAATAGATGGCGTTAGTGTTTTTTGTTGGGCGACCGCGTCCGTCAAATGTTTGGACGACCGTATCTTTACTATTTAAATCAATGCCGGCATAATAATATCTTTTTACATTCAAGCGTCATTGACAACACTGTCTCTTTTTTTCTTGCTGGTTTTATCAAGCCATCCCTTTTCTATCGTTTTGACTTGTAGTGAATTGTAATGAAAAGTGTGCATGTGTGCTGCCGCTGTTTCCGCGGAAAACTTTTTCGGTTGTTTTGTACGTGTAACATATCTTTGATTTATTGCCTTTTCTTCGTTAAGGTTTCCAACTAATGAGGTCCGGCTTCATGAATGGATAGCAATTGTTCGGAAACAAAGAAATGAATCAGGATGGACGGCTTCACAAAGCAGCAGAATTTGTAGCAATCACTTCAAGGCCATTGATATATATATGTCGAACAAAGGTCGCATACTTCTAAAAAAGAATGCTGTTCCTGTTATCGAGGTAGGTAACTAAAAATGCCCAAGATGAAATTGTTCTGGCATCCTAAGTAAAATTGTAAACATATAATAATAGGGTATTTGACAACTATATCTATATATATAAAAATGAATCCCTATTTCCCTTGGTCACGACATCACGCGTGAACGGCTGGACCGATTTCAGTTTTTTTTTGTTTGTTGTGTTTGTAATTGTCAGGAGAAGGTTCTTATGAAAGAAAAAAATTAAAAAATTGCGCGGAAAATTAGAAAATTTAAGAACACTTTTTTATGAATACTTAACTACCATATAATAGGACAATGTAAACTTTTTGAATGTAACATTATGACATTTGACATAGAATTGACAGAATGCGTGCTCTAAGGCGTGCTCAAATATCATCAAAGAGACAGGACAACGTCTGTCGGGTCAGCTAGTAAAATATAAATGAATGATGATGATATTTTAAAGATGGTACAATTTTTTTTTTAATTAAATAACTAGATTTTCATTTATCCGAACTAATTAAATACGAGTACTTAAATCTCGCGACAAGCTTTTATCATATAAATTGTGTAATAACGTTACAAGTTGATAATAAAAGTTTTAAAACAAAAAAATATTTTATGTGTTGTCTTTAAAAAAGAAATCAGTTTATTGACCAATTTCGGGCGGTGAATAAATCACATAGGTACCTACGCCGAACAACATTGGTATTTGGTTAAAGTTTAAAAAAAAAGTTCTCCAGACAGTATTTCTCTCGTCCCTCACTCTCATAGTTCGATGGGACGGCAATCCGACACGATCGGTGAGAGATCTGCACCCTAATTGCGAAACGCATAATTTATCAGAATCTGAATGGGATTGAAGTTAATTTATTCGAACAAATGACGCAATGGTTTAGAAATATCTAAACCATTGCGTCATTTGTTCGAATAAATTGTCGGCTCAGCGACGTAAATAACGCAATGAATGTTGTTTAACTATGAATATTAAACAAATTCCTACCGATAAAAAGTTCCGCAATTACCCCTTAGGCACAGGACCAACGGTTTAACGTGCTCACCGAGGCACGGGGGTATCACACCGCTTCAACTTCTAAACTCCGGGCTTATTACTAAGAAATTCGTAATGGAAAAACCCAGTAACATTTTGCCCAACCTAGGAATCAAATGCTCAGCCGTCGCGCTTGCGACCACGAGACCAACGGGGCAGTTTCATCATTTCAGCCGTAAGACGTCCACTGCTGGACTTAGGGCCTCCCCCAATTTGGGGGGCTTTGCCATTATCGCCACGCTTGGCAGGTTAGCGATCGCAGTATGGTAGTAAAATGCATATAGGACGCTGCTGCCCATTCTCTAGTAAGTCCCTTCGTCGCCTTTTACGACACCCACAGGAAGAAATGGGATGGTGTTATTCTTTACGTCCGGCACCACACGGTACGGGGGAGTTTAGCTACATATAATCAAAACTAATATTATAAAGAGGAAAGATTTTTTGTATGTATGTTTGTAATGGATAAACTCGAAAACTACTGAACCGATTTCAAAAATTCTTTCACTTATAGAAAGCTACATTATCAGTTATCACCAAGTAACATAGGCTATATTTTATCCTAAATTAAATAATAGTTTAAAAAAAAAAACTAAAAAACACGCTTCCATTGAAAACAAAACTCAAAAGTACAAAATAATGGAAAAAAAGCGTGTGGTGCTTTTTAAGGTATTTTTTTATTGATATCAGGCACCCCCACGCGTTATTAGTTTGGTTTTCAATGGAAGCGTGTTTTTTAGTTTTTTTTAACTATTATTTATTTTCTATTTTTTAGGGTCTTTCGAATTTTGAGACGTATGTCAGCGTAGTTTGTGACGTATGTCAGCATAGTTCGTGTTGTATGTCAGCGTATTTTCTGACGTATGTCAGCGTAGTTTTCGAAGACAGTTTTTTTGCTGTCCTGGTAACCCTGGCAAGGATATTGGCACAAATTTATGAAATTATTGCATTGTCATCGGTCCTCGACAGGTGTGCGAAGTTTGAATGAAATCTGGTCGTTTAAAGTGGGTCAAAATCGCGCTATAAGGAGTCGGTTACAAACATCGACAAACATACAAGTGAAGCTAATATAAAGCGTGTAAAAATGCACAGTTCCTGTGAGTCACACGGATGAAGTCGCGAGCGAAGTGCTACTGTAGAAATAACAAACAAGAAATATAGGAACGGTACACGCTGTCATAGCCATACATTTACCCTGTCATCCTTTAGTCGTAGTCTTCCCATCCGTGGGTAGCAAGCCAACACTAACGTCGCTTACGAAACACTTACGCCTCGTTGACAATTTCACCATCAGTAAGCAAAATAATCGTTTCTCGAACATAGGAACCGGGCTAAATGAGTAACTGGGTTTTGATGTTAGGTAAGCAGTGGCTTCATGTAAAATATTGGGTTAACTGGAACCCGACCAGAAAAGACAGACATGATGAAATTAATTCAGTTAAATATAAAATACTTAGATATTAGGACGGACCGCAAGAATAGCCCTTGAAATTCAAATTTTATTACGTTTTTTGCAATTTGCAGATTAGTGTTAGGCTGTATGTTCGACAAAGTACGAAAAAAAACTTCAATAATAATAATAATATATTAGGACGGCCAACACACCGTTATCTGATCCCAAACTAGGCAAAGCCTGTAAAATGGCAACCAGACTACTGATTAATATATATTTCTAAATACATACATAATGTAGATAAATTACACCCAGACTCAAATGAAATAATTGTGCTCATCACACAAAGATTTATCCTGAGTGGGAATCGGACCCACGAACACGACCTCAGTCTTAGCCATCAGGGTAAGTAACCACTAGAATAACAGGCCAGTCTGACAATGTCAATACAAGTCTCTAGGTTCGATAATTTACTCTCATTCAGTGACTATTTCATGAAATAGTCGCCTTTTTAACCAACATACATACATCCTTACACTTTCCGACAAATTGCAAAAAAAAAAACGTAAGAAAAATTGTGCTCCCCGGGCTACCTTCGCGCATCCGTAATGAATAAGCGCATAATATTAAATTAATTGTTCAAGATTTCCAATGTCTGGATTAAGGCGCATGCTATGGACGAATATTGTTCGTAAGCAGAGGAAAGAACGAAACTGGGAACCGAATGCTTATAGCACCATATGCTCCTATCATTTTAAGGAGGAACATAAATATCTATCCGCCAAAGGGATAACCAGATTAAAGAAATTAGCATGTCCTGTTTTAGAGGAGGTAGTCCATTTCCTTTTTGTCTGTTACATTTTCGTCCAAGTTCTAAAAGTGTATATATTCGGCGAGAATCTTTTTTATGGTTATTTTCGGAAGGCTATTGGTCAGATCAGAACGGAAAATTGCCGGACCCATTTACTGGCTCGTATTGCAAAAAGGAGTGTATAGCGAAAGCCTAAGTTAGAAAATTGTATGAATATCGACACAGTAGGCTCGCACATGCTCACCACTCTGTTGCTCTCGGTTTGTATTGCGGGCAGAGAAGGCGTCTGAACTGACCCTAATGGCTATTATTCCGCTGTCCGTCCATCCGTCTGTCACGGAACTATATCTTTTTGATCCGTAATAGGTAGACACTTGATATTTTAATGTGCCTATATGGCACTGCTATAACTAAAAAAATATTACTTACGAGTTTCCGCGCGTAAAGAGATCGCGCAATTTCGCAAAAAAAAAATACGTAGGTACTGTGCAGTGAAAGCAACTCATCATCATCAACACATGAAAAACGTATAAAGATGCATTTCACAGGTAAGTACTGCATAGCATTTTATATTTTTGTGTAAAATATTCATCAAAATAAAACAAGAAATTATGTGTACAGAGGCCTTTACAAAAATGTCCCTCTTAAAACGTTATAAAAAAATGTCAAAGATAGCATAGTCTATCTTTTAAGGTTGGCTCACTATAACGTTTTTATTTTAATCAAATCTATCTAAATACATAGTATAAAGCTGAAGAGTTTGTTTACTTCAACTTAGGTACTTAGCTCAGGAATTACGTTTAGTGTTTGATAGCCTTCTTATCGAGAATAGACTATCACGCTAAATATAATGTCACGCGCGTCATAGGAGACGAGTAAAAAGAAAAAAAGTCACGAATACGAAGATTAGGCTCGGGCAGGCGATGCGATGCGATGGGATGGGTCGGGGGAGCAAGAAAAACTTTAGAGGTGTCAAGGGACACCCGGATGGAACGAAGTTCCTTTCCAGGATTCATAATTGTTATATTTTTTTTTATTATTTATTATGTACAAAAACCTGTATACATTCAACAAAAATATTCTCTCCCTCTCTCTCACTCTCTCTCCCTCTCTCCCCCTCTCTCTTTCTCCCTCTCTCTCTCTCCCTATCTCCCTCTCTCTCCCTCCCTATCTCCCTCTCTCTCCCTCCCTCTCTCTCTCTCTCGACTCACAACAAAAAAAACAACAACATACAAACAAATACAAACAACAAAATATATACGGTCGAATTGAGAAACCTCGTCCTTTTTTTGAAGTCGGTTAAAAAGTGTCGTTACAACTTTTCGTGAGAATTTTTTCCGTCTAGCCCCCTTTCACAACGCGCGATAAGGAACTTCGTTCCAATGACATCGCAAGTCAACCTATGAGGTTGTCGGCTGCTAAACCGGACTTGTCTGTGGCTACCATAATAAATTATGGCCTGCGGCTTGGGCTTAAAAACTTAAAACTAGAGCGACTACTCGCTAAGAGCACCTCCTTTGGGGAACCGACCTCGGTTTAGGACATCGTTGGTAGAGGTCAGCAAGGTACGAGCTGGATCGGAATGATAAATAACGGAGAAACGAAATGTCACTTTATATACTTAAAAAGAGCTGTGTCTGTTGTTAGCAGAAATAGAAAGCGTCACTGCAGTGTTTTAGACGGGACATAATAACTTTGTAAATATTTGAAGTAGATTTGTGATGTCCATATTTAAAAAAAAAGATACTTACCTTACTATGTTTACTAACAAAATTTGTCTCGTCCTTTCAGCTACTAACATAATACTAAATACTAAAAACTACCACGAAGTGAAAAGTCCGACGGACGGCCCATTGTACTGCATTGCTGTCACTACTTGACACTGGCAGAATAGTCGAAAACGGCTCAGTGGCCAAAGAGGAAAAAAAAAAAACGAACAAAATCGTTATCCAATACTTATGTCCTAGAGAGGTCATACGTCGCCGCGTCGCTCACTCTACCGAGGTATATCTGCGTGGCAAGTCGCATTCGTGAACGTTGTAAACCAATATACCTATTTTCTAATCAAATTATGCCGAGTTGCGCGTTACGTTATTGCAAATCCCGTTATAATAAAACGTCTGGAGCTGACCTCGCTTTATTTTCGTAAGTTTAAAAAAAAATATTTACCCAATAATAAGAATTAAATAAATTTCTAATATAGTTGTAGAACATTTGCTTATTTTGTAAGAAACGCCCTCTATTGCCGAGTAGCTTTCCTACTGCCGTGTATAGATGTAATGTTCTTAGTTATCGATTTTGTTATAAGTGTTATAAGTAATATTTTATGCGGTAAATAACGTGTCATTTAATTTAAATTTTAAATAAGGAACTAGAGTACTATGAGTTCAAGTAGGTTTCTGTTATTTTAGGTTTCCGAATGTAGAACGTGAAAAATGGATACGGTTTGTTCAACTAAACCGTAGAGAAGAAAATTGGCTTCCATCTGCCTCGTCAAAATTATGTTCGAAGCATTTTAAAATCGAAGACATCTACTTCGGAAAGTCTGGTCGAGCAATTTTAAAGAAAGGAGCGGTACCTTATACTACAAGTGAAGTTAGTTGCACATTTATTATTTCTGTCTGTTCTTCTATTAGCGACTGCAACGATATTTGTTTCAATCTATTCAAATGTAAAACAAAAAGAAAACAGAAACTTTGGTTTCTAGTTTCTACCTAGCGTCACTCTGCATTGCCAGACCTAAGGATTTACGGACTTTTTCATTAGATCTACGGATTTTGGACCTTATTGCAGATACTCTGTGCCTCGGTTATATGTAGAAACGTATATCAATAGAAAATCGAAGTTGCAAACTTCGTATGTTTGCTATTCAAAGCTAGATGGCGATAGTGACGCTAAATTTTGAAGTTTATGTATGATGTTCTTCTTAGTCGCTCTAATTTTGCTATATTATACTAGATGGCGTCACTGTGATATGAGACCACACGGAACAGAAAAAAAACAGTGAATGTGCAAAGTAGGCGTGGCAGAACGCGCCGTGACGCTTACTTGATTACAATCGTGTTCTAACATCGCGTCAAGTCGTTAGTCTCGCGATAAATTTATTTTTCCGTAGCTATGCCGAATTGTTCCATTGTGTCGTGCAGAAATGATAGTAGGAAAAATAATATGAAACATGGGGGTATTGCGTACCATCGGTAAGTACGATTTTTATTGGTTTTCTAATAAAATGTTAGTTAATTTCAAGTTTCTAATAATGTAATAGAACGTCTAGGTAAACAATCTAATTCCATTAGAATAAACTTTTTTCTTGGATAGAATGTACCTACCTATTCATTATTTCGTTCTCGAAAGTTCTTCGCTAATCAATTAGTGATGTAGTCGGGTCGGAAGTTGATTTTATCGACAGATATCGATAAAAGAAAATAAGTAATTTAATATTTATTGTATAACATCACAATAGGTCCTTTAACATTCATACGCGAAATTTATTTTAATACATTTTATTTTTATTAGGTTGCAAAGATGCTTTAAAGCAAAAATG
The DNA here is from genome assembly GCA_947507805.1 of Aporophyla nigra. Taxonomy (NCBI): domain Eukaryota; kingdom Metazoa; phylum Arthropoda; class Insecta; order Lepidoptera; family Noctuidae; genus Aporophyla; species Aporophyla nigra. The sequence continues at coordinate 6,374,122 of OX382321.1, read as the reverse complement.
TAATCATGTTTTTTTTTTTACATAATAACGTAAATATTATAATGATAATTGAGAAGCGTTGCATTGACCTGTAAGATTATTCATATTTTTATGCTTCCACAGCGCCATGCCAGCGTCCGCCTCAATCACAGCAATACATACTACGTTAAAACTAGTGTAATAAATATTGAATATAATATATTATATACATAGACATTTTATAAAATAAATTTCATATTTTATTTATAAAATGAGCATAAATAAGTTTTTTTTTGTTTGTATGGCATCTTTACCACCTCCTTAAAATATATATTTTGAAAACGAATGTAAATACAATAAAGATATCAAAATAAATATTTCCAAAAAAAAATAGGTATGCTACATTACAAGCACACTAATGATTAATACAATGACCATTTGTCTAGCATTTTTTTGAAACCATCAAATGGACATCATAAGTCTAACCTTCATTTATAATATTTTTAGGTTTCCCAAAAATGATAGCGTCCAGGAGAAATGGATTGAGGCAACGGGTAGACTTGATTGGAAGCCATCCAGGTCAAGCACGATATGCTCTGAGCATTTTTTAGAAACCGATTATGCATTGTCATATAAAGGAGACAGATACTTGAAACCTATAGCGCTTCCATGTATAAAAACCATAAAAAACTTTTTTGTTGAAGTAAGTTACCATATTTTATCACTAAAAACAAGAATTGAAAATATTTCATTTGATACGATACTAAACAACGCACCTTCCTGTTATATACTTGTATGAGGATACGATTACCGGAAAAAAAACACCATTTACTGACTTAATATCAAAACTTATTAATAAACACACTAATTCTGTTATGCACATTTAATTTTTATCACACGTTTATTTTGTCGTGGAAATTCTGAAAACATTCAGCGTGAGTATTTATTCATTTGTTATTTATTAATTTATGTAAAACACATTACTATATGTAAAGCAAGTAATTTATATAAATATAAATTGATATTTCATTTTTAAATATTACTTCGATCTTTTGTATTCTTCTTACAGTTTACTCAACTCCCAACGGGTCTTACTTTTTCGAAATAAACTAGAAATCGGGTCGATATCGATAATGTAATTCAAAATCAAACATGTTACTGCACTGGTGAGGCATTGGTCGAGCAGCAGTAGATAACGACATATGACACGAATGTCAACCTTATGTAAAACGCTCTAAGTTTATAATTGCGTCCACTGAGTAAATCGCCCTCTATGGTCTAGTAGCGGAATGTACTCAGCAATCGAATCTAGTTTGATTTTAGAATACAAAACGTAGGAAGTACTTTTTGCCAATGATATCATATACAAAAATACGTAGATGGGGCACTAGCGTGCGAAAATTGTTGCCCACAAATCAGCCCAATTGGCGTCATTTGATTTAGTCGGCTAATAGCAGCGAGCGAAGCAAAGCGTGTCCGTGGCGTAAAGTATTATATCGAAAATGCCAAGTTGTGTTGTAAGAAAGTGTAAAAACTATGGGTCCAAAATAAGTAAGAGTGAAGGAATTTCATATCATAGGTAAGTATAGTAAAATAATGAAGATTTGTATTATTACACGATTATATTTCACATTTAGAAATAAATTTCGATTTATTAACATGGTGGTTAGAAAAGGCTAGAAAATATGATAGCAACTGCAGCGCGACAAGGTCAAATAGCATGCGTCATACTCATAGATGGTCATAGATTAAATTACCCAGAAGCGAACTCGTAGGCACAATTCATATCAGTCGATAGCCGCTTGAATGGGCAACGTGAGTTTTGTTGTTAGTTAGTGCGCGTCTTTCTAACAATAATATTATGATCATAATAAGTTGTAGCTTTCAACGTTTTCTAATTGAGAATTGGATTAGTGATAGCGGGTTATTAGATGTTTTATTAGTAAAATTAAAATGTATGTATATCAAATATGTATTTTCTCATCATCTTTTATTATTTGTCAGATTTCCGAGTGATGATTACATAAAAAGTAAATGGGTCAGCATAGTTCAGGCGGAAAGAAGTCAACATGACTGGATTCCTTCAGAAAGAAGTGCAATTTGTTCTGCTCATTTCAAGCAAGAAGATAAATATATTACTTTGAAAGGATACATACGTCTGAAAAAAACTGCAGTACCTGTGATAGCCCCGGTAACATATTGTATTATAAAATCACGATATTCTATTATTTTCACAAAAACGAAAAAAAAAAATAAGGTTGTAACTTCTGTAATTCCTCAATTTCTATTGCGTAATATTGTATGCGAAGGGCAAATAACAAATCTATACTAATATTATAAAGCTGAAGAGTTTGTTTGTTTGATTGAACGCGCTTATCTCAGAAACTTTTGGTCCGAATTGAAAAATTCTTTTTGTGTTGGGTAGCCTATTTATCGAGAAAGACTATATAACATCACGCTACAACTGGAGCGGAGCAGTAATGAAAAATGTTGCAAAAACGGGGAAAATCGCACGGGTAGGCGATTCGACGCGACGGGAAGGGTCGGGGGAACAAGAAATTTAACGCGGATGAAGTCGCGGACAGAAGCTAGTTTTCGAATCGAAAGCCTTAAATATTTATATACTTCTCTTGGTCAAAATGAGAAAAGTCTGAGCTACATTTCTACGTATACGTTCAAAAACAGAATATTATTTACGGCTGGAATTTAATTTTCGTCCTTGTTTATACGTCAAATTTATTTGTATGGCAATTTATTGTGTCATAAGTGTCATTCTAGAACACAATTTAAACAGAGACCGTCCGCGAAAGTGTTAAACCGACAAATCAAACGAATTTTTTATTTGTAGTGCAATATTATGATTATCAGTTAATATGTGTGAGTTTAGCGGTCCCTATACTGAGTTTGTTGAATTCATTGTTTTTTCTGTTCCGTGTGGCATAACAATTTATTTATCGACTAGCTTTTGCCCGCGGCTTCGCCCGCGTGGATGTCGGAAATTAATGCAAGAAGACGTACTACCGCGATAAGAATGTGTTATTCCAGGTTATATAGGTAATATAGACTCTGTGTGCTATTTTCGATCCAGATCCATTCAGCCATTTTTGCGTGATTGAGAAACAAACACCCAATCATACATATTTTCACATATATAATATTATTAGTAGTAGGATTATAACTCATATTACTTAGGATTCATAGTTTATGAGAACATCATGTGTGTTGGTGTTTTTAAAATAAAAGTAATAGTATTCAGAGTAAGAAGACTGCGACATAGGGCTTGGTTTAGTTGAATATAAGTCTTCCTGGTTTTGCTTAACGCTCCTATTTTACCTATACACTCAATCATTTACCAGACACCGAACATAATTATAGGAATAGTACTTTTGCCAGTGGCTTGGCCCGTATAGCTGTCGGAAAATATAACCCGGGAACCTACTACCGGGATAAAGTAGCTATCCTATCTGTTACGTATCCATGATATAATATTATATCTTTGTGCCAAATTCGATCTAAATCCGTTTGGCCGTCTTTGCATCATTGAGAAACAAACATCCAAAAATCTAAACATCTAAGCCATTTCGCGGTCTCTTGTCTATTAGGTTTATTTTGAGTATAATGAACACACATGATATTCGCAATTACTATGAAGCCAAAGTAATATGAATTACAATCCTACTTATCCTGTACTATTATTACCCGGCCGCTGCCAACGCGCTCTGCACCCGCTTTTTAAATCTCTAATATCTTCTAAGATATTCATTTAAATTACATGCTGTAAAGGGCCAAATTGATCTATATTAAATGCACAATGTATTTAAAGTACTTAATTGGATAAGGATTAATGCTGAATTGCTTAAAATCGCTTCGTAAATAAGCCCTTATTTCTCTTAAAAACTAAAAGATAAAAAATGGTTATTGTGGGTTATCCCTAAGAGATAGACATATACCATTGAGGACATTTTTGTAGGCCTTTTTAAGGTGTACAATACTGTAGTACATTATTTTGATCTATTTCGTAGGATTCAGCCAGGGTTTTTCGAATTTTGAGACGTATGTCAGCGTAGTTTTCAAAGAAAGTTATTTTTTTCTAAAATAAAAGAATCTTTCTAAAATTAAAGTAGCCTAAGTTACTCCTTGTTACACCAGCTATTCGCCAGTGAAAGTCCCATCAAAATCGGTCCAGCCATTTCAGAGATTAGCGGGAACAAACAGACAGACAGACAGACAGACAAAAATTGTAAAAAATGTTGTTTTGGTATATGTATCGTGTATACATCCATATACACTTAGTAAAAAGTGGTTATCTTAATATTAAAAACAGACACTCCAATTTTATTTATTTGTATAGATGTATAGATGTCTAGTAGTTAGCGACCCTGACTGCTATGCCGGAGGTCGTGGGTTCGATTCCCACCCAGGACAAATGTTTGTGTGATGAGCACGATCATTTGTTCTGTGTCTGGGTTTAATTTATCTATAATATGTATGTATTTAGAAATATATAAGTATGTTTATCAGTTGTCTAGTACCCATAACACAAGCTCTGCTTAGCTTGGGACTAGACGGCGTTGCGTGATAGTTGTGGAATATTATTATATTATTATTATTATTTCTTCACTTATCCTCACTATTTGTATTAAATCTCTTTGGTCCATGCGACGTGACCTAACGTCATCATTTAAACGGCCGAAACAACGCGTTTCGTTGTATCGATAAACTTCGATAAAGTTGCAACGTTGTCTCGAATTCGCGAGTGCGCTGCTGTTACGTATGAACGCGGACTGTGCGAGACCGTCCATTTATGTTAGATATTCTTTTACGTGAAAATCATGGCGCGATGTTATCGATTGTAATTTTTCAGTGTATGGATGTTTGAAACCAGATTTAACACTTTTTAAATTACCAGCTCACTCAGAAAGGTAAGCTATTGTTTTTTGTTGTTTTATTTAGTTATTTGTATTAAGTAGGTGTTAATGTAGAGAGAGAGACAACATTATGGGCCTCACTTGTTTACTAAAAGGAGCCAAGTTAAAAAGTCTTGTCACCAATGGAACTATTGTATGTCGACCACATGGTGTCCCCCATAGCCCTATCAGAAAGACTTAAAAATAAGCGGCGTTCAACGTGTTAAGCCCATGTTCCCACGAGCGCGATATAATCGCGGTGGGTATTCTTTGCGTACTGGATCACTTAGAAATAGTAATAGGTCAGTAACCGCGCGCCGGCGTAGGTACTTCGAACTTCTTAGAATTTTGACCGATCGAACAGCTGGTAGTTACTAGTAGCTACGCACGGTCGTTCACCTTCGCCGCCGCGCCGCCGTAGGTACTTCGAATTTCTTAGAATGTTGACTGATCTAACAGCTGGTAGGTACTAGTAGCTACACTCGGTCGTTCACCTTCGCCGCTGCGCCGGCGCTGCTTGCAAGTTACCATAAAAACCAGTTTCAAAATAAATGTTTTTTATTGTACTGAGAGATATATCAAAATAAAAATTGCATGGTTATTAGGTATAACTCGTTTTACTTGTTAAAATTAGCGCACTGGTTAAAAACTTATCCTGTATAATTAACGTGACCATTTATTCTTTGACTCAAAACGGGACATTGGTTTATTTAGGTCAATTAATAGGAAGTCATATAAAAAAAAAAACCACTTTTTTAAAGTTAGTCATTCAGAAAAAGCCAGTTAGCTTAAAAGTTACAAATTGAAAAATATACTTATATACCCGAAATGTTTAGTTATATTTATCAGAGGAACAAATTTGCTCTAATACAGCTGATGCGGCGGCCGTCCGGCCGACTGGACTACTCAAGTTTTCGGAAAACGGGACAATTTTGCGTCCCGGAGTTCATTTCGGGGACACCGGGACTCGTATTTATAAAAGGGGACAGTCCCGTTCAAAACGGGACGTCTGGTCACGTTATGTATAACCACTTGACTGCGCGTACAGTGCCCGACGCTCGAAAAGTATTAGTATTTTGTCGCCTGTGTATAAGGCTTCGTTCCTAGTAACCATATTAGTTGTGTCCAAGTGTTAGACCGGTGTGCACGCTAAATGAATACAATTTTTATAACTTTATCTGTAATTATAACGTATCAAAATGCCATCATGCGCGGTAAAGTGGTGTGGGAAACATTCCAAGAGATCTAATTACAAAAAGGATGGGATAACTTTTCATCGGTGAGTAAACAGTACGAAAATATTTTTCGATTTAATCAGATTCATATCGGATTATGATCCACCGCAGGGGTCTATTTAAAATGGTGGCTGGGTAAACGAGCACACGGTTGAATCGCGCGTTGATGTCTTTTGGAAATGTCTCGTTCTTTTATGAGGCAATTCTAATGCTTCTATCCCTTTCTTTCCCTTTGTATTTTTATCGTAAATATTAGTGCTGTTACCAATAATGGCTGAAAGTCGATATCAAAAATAAAGATATATTTTATTCAATTCACTTAGGTACTGTGATAAAATATTCGACAACTGTTCTGATTGCCATTTCGTCGAATATGGCGTAAATTTTGTTCTTGGATTCTGTAGCTTTCATTTTAATAGTATCTATTGCCTTCCTTTATAATCTTGGTTTACAGTCAATGGATTTATACCAACTTCTCAGAGTACTTGTAGCAGGTAAACATGTGCTGAAACTTTGTCTAGCAAAATTATACGCTTTCGGGAATTAAAAATGCAATATTAAGGAGAATGCTCGTTTACATCAAAGACCACCGCCCGGTCTTTGATGTAAAAAAGAGTTTTTCATCTGTGTCTTTGACAAAAATGTTTTCATTTTAGATTTCCGAAGATTCCGGAACTAAAAGAAAAGTGGATAAATAAGATTACTAGGGAAAATTGGTTTCCAACAAAATACAGTGCTGTTTGTTCAAGGCACTTCACTCCCGATTGTTTTGAATATTTAAAACAACGCCGCCGTCTTTTTAGTTCAGCGATACCAACGTTATTTTTGCCTATTTTGGTAAGTTTATTTTATTGATATAATGTTTAGAAATCGTGAATTTATGAAACACTAGCTTCTACCCGCGTTTTCGTCCGCGTTAAATTTCTCTACCCCGACCCTCCCCGTCGCATCGAATCAACTGCCCGTGCGATTTCTTCGTTTTCGTGACTTTTTTTCTTTTTGCTCGGCTCGTAAGCCTAGCGTGATGTTATATCCTACTAATATTATAAATGTGAAAGTTTGTGAGGATGGATGTATGTGTATGTTTGTTACCCTTTCACGAAAAAACTACTGGACGGATTTGGATGAAATTTGGCACACAGATAGTTTATAACCTGGAATAACATATAGGGTACTTTTTATCCCGGTAGTATGTTCCCGCGGGATAATTTCCGATCTCCACGCGGGCGAAGCCGCTGGCAAAAGATAGTAGTATATAATTTATAACTTTCGTAAATAAATGGGCTATCCAACACTAAACGTAATTCCTGAGATAAGTACGTTCAACCAAACAAACTCTTCAACTCTGAAGTATTTCGATTTAATTACAATTAAAAACGTTGTAGTGAACCAACCTTCAAAGATAGACATATATTATCACGGACTTTTTTTTAAAGATTTTTTTAAGTTTGTCACAATTTAACAATTTCGTCCTACTTGATTGTTGCGTTACTTTAACCGTTAACGCAGCGCACGCACGCAACGGAAGCTCTCAAGAGGAATACATGACTAAATATGTCCGCTGACATAATTGTATGAAAACGAAAACAGGAAGTTCAATTCGTTAAATCACCTAGATACTCATACCGGATTCATAGGATTCTGTGTGTGTATAGAAAGTGCCATTGCTCTCATCAAAGACTTGGTCTGAACTCAGAGTGCGCCTTAAAATATTTTCCTCTATATAAAATAAGCCAAGACCAGTTGGAACACCTGTTTGGAAGTATGCCACGGTGGATCAAACAACAATCCTAGTGCTAGGTTAATTGAAAGCATATACAAGGAGTTTCTTACTCCTGCACCCTAATTGCGAAACGCACAATTTATCAGAATCTGAATGGGATTGAAGATTATTTCTAAACCATTGCGTCATTTGTTTGAATAAATTGTCGGCTCAGCAACGTAAATAACGCAATGAATGTTGTTTAACTATGGATATTAAACCAATTCCTACCGATAAAAAGTTCCGCAATTATCCCTCTGACCTGTGCGCAAATAAAAAATAGCCGTAGTGGCAATTGCTGCGCTCTTAGACAAATTTCAATTTTGCAATGCTCTTCTGCAGTTACCCGCATCAATTACTACAAGATACAAAACCAAAACATAGATCTTGAGACTGAGTGCTTGGATTTTTATTGAAAGCGTTGAAAGCCTGTTACCTAATTCTGAATTCGGTGAAAAAGTAGTAGAATATATGGCCGGCTACATTGTCCATGCTCTGAAACAGCAAACGAAAAACCAAACTTGTATTGGGGCGCTGATTGGTGTACCAAATCAAAACATCTTAAAATTTTGAAAGGACACTAAAAACAAGTTATTGTTTGGATCCACCACTCTAATAAAAAATGGTCGTCGTTGTGAAGTTTATATTAAGAGGGCGATCAACGAGAGTGGTTCGAAAGTGCAGTCTTCGAAATAGTATCATATTTATTATACACTAATAGGATCGGTTTTAAAATTTCTGATTGGGTGTAATTCATTCCCGGAATTAATTTTCACCAATTAGAAATAGAAAAATGAAATCATTTAATTTAATTAGCAAGATGCATAATTTAGAAATATGTAGACGCTTGTATATAATTTTTTTTACAAAGAACAATCAGGACCCTAAAACTTTAATCCGAAAACCATTTACCAAATTAATTCATTTTAAAAATCAATGAAAATAGGATACGTGTTTTTTTTTTTTTTTAATTGATTCATTTTGATTAAATATTATTTCTATGATTTTAATTGAGTATTTATCACTATGTTAAATTAAATTTTGTTAAATTCCATTTTATCGACATCGACTATTTTCCCTTTAATGAAGTAGAGCAGCCCTAACGATAGACGTACTACGCAACTTGACCTTGAACGGACCAATTGCAGCCGCGCGTTCTCCCTCGTCCCCCGGCCCGCAGTAGTGATTCGTGTGCTAAGAAGAAATCGGCCGTTACGCTCTCTAGTGGTTATATTCTCTATGGTTAAATCCACAGAATAAAGAAAAGTAGAGGAACTGTCCCTTAGATACAGCGCACGTGTCAACATTAAGCCTAGATGCGCAACATTTAGCTTATTCGCCGTCAGATACTTGTCGCGATTGGTTGTATCAGAAATACGCGAAATATTACAAATTATGCCTTGTTGTGCGATTTTGACCTGCAAAAACGAAAGCAGAAAACATAATGTATCTTGTGGAGGTGCATCGTATCATCGGTAAATACTAAACTTTATTAATTTTTAATAATATAGTTGATTTTAATGTCCATACCATATTTTATGACTTCAATGCAAACTATAAACAACCTTACAATCATTGTCACAAAGTCTAAAATTCTAAATGCACTTGGTCGTCATCTGGAAAATCATAACATAAATTCTAGTAACTTCGACGCTACTCAATTAGGAATGGGCACATCCGTAAAGTAGGTCGGTATCGATCATTTTTATTTATTTCTAACTCTTCATTTCATGATGGTTCATGTGTATAATTTATAAATATTTAACTAAGACTGCATAAATCTCGAGGTTTTGAGAACACGTAACCTGCATCCGTCCGAAGTAGGTGCGGGTTGCTAATCACTTTCTTTTACTTCTTCACGCTCGAAAGGCTGAACAGATTTCAATAAAACTTGGTACATGGGTAGAGCACGTCACGAAACTATGTTCCTTCGGGATAATTTTCAACTTTAAGGCGGGTGTAATCGCTGGCAGCAGTTAATAGTTAATGAAGATAATATTACATAATATTAACCGTAATACATTAACTTCTGTATAGATAGACCTCAAAAAAAGTAAAAAAAGTATTTAAATATTTCAGTTTTCCCCAAGATCCGTTTATTAAGGAAAAATGGATAGAAGCTACGGGAAGACAAAACTGGATGCCAGCTAAATCAAGTACTATATGTTCAGAACATTTCGAAGATCAGGATATACAAATTTCAAATAAAGGATATAGATATTTGAACGATAAAGCAATACCTACTAAGAACATTTTAATTTTTAAGGTACGATTGAATTGAATTGGTTTATATACACATACATAAATTGTTATATTAGGGCATGGTTTTGATATTATCATCATTTATCATTATTGTCCTTGTCTCATGTTAGTTGAGATTGACGGTAAACTGTGGAAGAGCATTGCAAAATTGAAATTTGACCAAGTGAGCTGCAATTATTTGCGCATAGGTGAGGAGCTTCTTGTATACCCCTCCCCCCCCTTCTTGCTTTCAAATACCCTAGCAATAGGATAGTTGTTTGATCCACCGTGGCACACAAATCCTATGAATCTGGTATATCGAGGTGATTTAACGATTTGAACTTCCTGTTCTACTTTTCTTACACTTACGTCTGCGGACATATTTAGAAATGTATTCCTCTTGAGACCCTCCGTTGCGTGCGCTGCGTTAACAGTTAAAGTAACGCAACAATCAAGTAGCACGAGATTGTTCCTCTTAAAAAGTTTAAAAAATCTTTTAAGGTTGGCTTACTTAAATCGAAATACTTCAGAGCAGAAGAGTTTGTTTGGTTGACAAATTATTACATAGCTCACTCGAATAAATTACGTAACATCAATATTAAAAAAATATCGATAGGCGTCTACACCTCTGTGTAGCAAAAGAGATTACTTGTACATGTGAATATTACATCTATTTCAAAAGTGCTAGCGTTCTGAATAGAATGAATTGGTTACGGCGCCATCTAGCGTTGAGTAGCTGAATTCGTTGTAAAGTCTATTTTAAGTTTTTAGACGAAAAACGTCTTTATTGTTTATGGCATGTTAAATAATAACAACTTTCTCTCGTTGTAATAAGACTTATTTTTTGAAAGCAATAAGAAGATCATTTGTAAAAGCTGCGTTTTTAGGGTTCCGTTGCCAAATGGCAAAAAACGGAACCCTTATAGATTCGTCATGTCTGTCTGTCTGTCTGTCTGAGTATGTCACAGCCATTTTTTTCCGAAACTATAAGAGCTATGCTGTTGAAACTTGGTAAGTAGATGTATTCTGTAAACCGCATTAAGATTTTCACACAAAAATAGAAAAAAAACAATAATATTTGGGGTTCCCCATACATAGAACTGAAACTCAAAAAAATTTTTTCATCAAACCCATACGTGTGGGGTATCTATGGATAGGTCTTCAAAAATGATATTGAGGTTTCTAAAATCATTTTTTGTTAAACAATAATATTTGGGGTTCCCCATACATAGAACTGAAACTCAAAAAAAAAAAAAACATTAAACCCATACGTGTGGGGTATCTATGGATAGGTCTTCAAAAATGATATTGAGGTTTCTTATATAATTTTTTTCTAAACTGAATAGTTTGCGCGAGAGACACTTCCAAAGTGGTAAAATGTGTTTCACCCCCCCCCCCCCCCCGTAACTTCTAAAATAAGGGAATGATAAAACTAAAAAAAAATATATGATGTACATTACCATGTAAACTTCCACCGAAAATTGGTTTGAACGAGATCTAGTAAGTAGTTTTTTTTTAATACGTCATAAATCGTAAACCACAATTTACCTTTCATTCAGTCAACTCAAATATAAAAATTAAAAAAAAAGACATTTAATTTCATAAACATAAACCTTATGCATAAACCGTGAATTCCTGCAGGTTTGTACGGAACCCTCGGTGCGCGAGTCCGACTCGCACTTGGCCAGTTTTTTAATTTGTAGCCAATCATGTCACTGTTTTTTATGTATGTAATGGACAATTTGATATGTAAATGTGTGAGTTTGGCGACACTGGTACTCCCGTGCTTAGCTAGTGTAGGGCTGGGCACTTCTTTGTATTCTTTGGTTAAATCATTTATACTAGACTTTTTGTATTTCAACCTGTATTGTCCCATAACCGGTCACAGATCTTTTCCGTAGCTTTCTATTCTTCCTTGTGCGTTATTTTCACCGACCATTTGGACGTTATCCATTCCATACTAACGAATTTAATTCATTATTAAGATACCAATTATGTAGGTACTTAATCGAAACCATGAACGAAGATATATTCATAAGCCGGAAACGACAGAGTATTATGACATTTCATAACCTTGTAACGACTTCCAGTGCTGTAACAAAAATCTGACGAAATATGCAAAACCGGCTGGCTGTAACGGGCGCCGCGTAGAATTCTGTTGACATTGTAATATCGATCACCTTGAACGCGTGCGTAGGTCATTGCCTGCGACGAGCCCCGCGCGACCCTAGTTCACGCGCACTACCGTGCGTTTTGTTACCGCATAATCTGTGAAGTATGAAATATTATAGAAGTGCGCGCACTGCGGGGAATTAACGTATGTGGTTGATTCACAGTGGGCCTCTCGCTGCTTTCGCATGTATTTTGTATCACATAGAGATATAAGAAGTACCGCGCACTGTGGTGAAAGAAAGGCACCGAGAAGCTGATCAGGCGGTAATATCCGAATTTATTTTTGACGTGACAACGTCTTATAATTCGATGGAGCCGGCTGCACGCACGAAAAAACATGACTCATGCGGCGTTACCTCACTCTTTGGTTACCTCGCTCTGAGGCGTTCCATTTAAGGCTGGAAGTGCAAGCGAGAGCGCGGAACGAGCGACAAAGAGGCACAGTCGGCCTCCGCGTTCGGCAGCGTTCGACATATGTCTCACTCCTACTTAAGTGAGCGATGCGTCCGCGTGGACAGCTGCTATACAATAATACATTTACATGTTTTCGTCAAGTATGAAGTGCAGTGAAAAGTGAATGTGAAGTCAATTATTTATAGCAACGATAATTGCGGCGATAAAAGTAATGATTCTTTCGATATTAAATATATGTTCAGTGATATATTGTCGAATATTCGTGCTTCCATCATTAAAATAAATAGCATCGGTCCGCTAGTGCAGCGATTGTAGGTTATGCTATAATTGACAAAACTATAACAATAAGTTAACAGAACTGTTTCACGATGAGTAAAAAATCAATGGCTTTACTATTCGATCGAAATTATTATCGAACATATCATAACAACGTGTTTGAAATGACAGGTTGGACCAGCCAGCCGTTAGAGGGAACAATTTTCTCCTATATCAAACACATTGAGGCGGGCTTTTTAAAAGCTAGAGTTACAACAATTTTAATGATGTTTCCAAATTTTAAATTCAAGATTTATGAACAATAATTTAATCACAGTTTATTCTTATAATAAATTATTCAAAATTATTACTTTTTTACAACAAATTACAATTAAATTTGCAAAAATAATTAAGTAACTAATTGAACAACAACTTTTATTCAGTTTACTTGCTGAAAGAAATAATGTCAATACAAAATGTATTACTATAAAATTATAAAATCAAAAATTAAATTTTAACAGTCGAGTACAAATTTAACAATAAATTTTATTCTAGTATTTTGTAAATTTAAAATGATTTTCTGAACGAAGAATTTTATGAAAAAAAAATCTGAATTGTTTCGAACGACGATTCATTTTTGCAGAACCGCTTACAATCGCACCATGGAAAAACAACCTGACGAACCAGAGGATGTCAAGAAAGAGCCACTACCTTCGATGAGTGAACCCATAGAGGTTCAAGATGCTGTAGCATCTACTTTAGCAACGCTATTCGCGCAGCCAATAATCGCTGTTTCAAAATCGAAAGCACAAAAACAACGTGAGTACAGACAGCGTATCGCAGCATCTAGAACTCCTGCTCAGGCCGCTGCTGCGAGAAAATTAAAAAACGAAAGACAACGCAACAACAGATTACGCCAAGCTGCTATCTTGACTATTGCCAGTGGTTCTCTTGAAGCGACAACTACATCTTTATCTCGTTCAGGGGAAGAGTCAAACAATGTCCAAACTAGAAGTCAACGACAACACGCGCAACAACAATCTACCACCACTGCAGACCAACCTGATGAGCGTGTCAATCTCACAAATGAGCCACTCATTCCGGCCATTCCTGTTCCCATGGAGGTTCAAGAAGCTGTTGTATCTACCTCTGCGACGCCATTTGTAGAACCAATAACTGCTGCTCCAAAAACAAGGGCACAAATACAACGTGAGTACAGACAGCGGATTGCTGCATCCAAAACTCCTGCACAGGCAGCAGCTGCAAGAGAAGCACGTAATGTAAGAGATCGAAACAACAGATTACGCCAAGCTAACTTGGCTATTGCCAGTGGTTCTCTAGAAGCGACAACTACATCATCATCTCGTTCAGGGCAAAGGTTAAACACCATCCATATTGATACTCAACGACAATTTACCGACCAACAACGTCAAACTTTAGCAACAGAACCAGCAGAGACTACTGTACAACCAAGTACTTCTTCAGACCAAATTGAAGTTCAAACACAATCTACTTGGAACACTAAATGGGCATCATCAATCATGAGATTCAAATCTACTTTTTTGGACAACGATTTTGGCTACGCTTACTCGGTCTGCGACAGACTTTGGTTTAGAAACGACCTTAAACCCATCACTGCAGCACAGCTGAAGGTAATTTCGGATTGGTTTATCAAAGAAAATCGACAACTGAGCAGAGAAAACCCACATACATATTATAATATGCCTTTGCTTATGTACATACCTACCTAATGTTGCTCTACGCTTGGAAAGCAGTAAGAAAGGCTTACTGAGGTATATACTGACTGGAATTGACATAAGTAGCTATCTACCGATACCATAATATTCGATACTTACGTTGCTGTAGAACATCTACCTAGCTAGGTACCTACCGATTCGTAAGATCGCTACTTGGTGCCCGTGCCGTTTGTTTAAGTATGTGTCGTGTTATTATTATGGCAATTTTGATCGCATCTAACGAGTAGCCTTTTTTGTTGAATGTTATTTTATTATACGTAGCTGTATCACAGGCAGCCTACCTAGCCTACTTGCTGTGAAGAGAATGCGATACAGCACCACGTACCTACTGGCCGGTCCGTCCGCCCGAGCCGACCGATCGGGTACGCTGGTGCGAGGGTCTATTGTCGTTTTACACATCACTCGATACGCTTTCTGATGCGAATATGTTAATCTTTACACTGTCGACTCCTCGAAGGGCACTGTCGCGTTTTAATATTACTACATTAGTAGGTTGCACGTCCTGTACGGAGCCGTCCGTCCTTAACAGTTCGGCGGTCGCGGTGTTTTACGACGCCTCACTTTTACCTCGATAATACCTTCGCGAGACTGTGTGATATCGACAGAGTCCTGTTACCACACAAGCTCGATATCCTCCTTGTTGACGCGTCGACCTCGATCGCCGCTAACTATCACTTTTATAGAGAAAATAACGTTTTATACTCGACCCGACCTACGCTTCCTACTCAGTCTGCCCACGGAATAGATAAATAAGGTTGGAATGGTAATGTGGGCGTGGCAAGCGCGCCACAATTATGATTCGACAATCAAACTAGACCGATTCATTCGTTCACCGCGTTTAGTGTGTTTCGAACTACATCGGAGAACAGAGCTCTGCATTAAAATGCCTTGTTGTGCAATTATAACTTGTAAGACAAAAAGTCAGACATCAAGTACAGAGCGAGGAGGTATATCTTTCCATCGGTAAGTCGAAAATAACATTTAATTACAATATTATTAGTAATTAACATTAAAATATATTTTCATTATGAAATTCCAAACATTAACCACAATATCGCAACAAGTTGGAAAAAATATACATTGCCCGATGTGTACTCGCTTAATCAACGCAATGACCGAGTCCGCTTGCAATGTACTGCATACATTGCATCCTCTACACTTCAACCGGGTGTGTAACGGTTGATATAATAACAAAAAATCTAACGTTCACTTGACCTAATTTCAGTTAATATACTTTTGTTTAATATAACGATCAGTTGAGATAATGAATTGTTGATATAATTTCATTTTATCTAATTTCTTATGACACAACAAAATTTTTAATCTAACGCTATTTTATTATACAACTATATACAGCTTACATTATAATATTTTAAATACATCAGAAATCTTATTCTCAAAAATGTCTCTGTACGGATATAGACTCCTTTGCCAAATTTATCGATAACTATCTACTAACAAACCAGTAACAACACTATCGCTCGGTGACAGCGCGAGCGGCGTCTACTCGGAAACAGACTCGGATCAGTCGCTCGACCGATCCGCATATTGTATGAGGGCGAGCGGCCTGTGTTGTATAACAAATCCGAAACAACACGACCGATAATATTGTAATTTTTTAGTTTTATAGAAGTAAATAGGAATAATGTGAGCAAATATTAGTTACATATGAAAGGTCGGTACGCCAGGTACGCCATCTTTTTGTAAATTTGACGTGGCAGATCTCTTTTTGCAGCAAAATACAGAAAAATTCGGCATTTTTGTAGAACGTCAATTTAGTCGCGCAACTAGATCTAGTCTACTGAGCACAATGATATTTTAAACAAAAATACGTGGATGGGGCACTAGCGTGCGAAAATTGTTGCCGACAAATCATCCCAATTGGCGTCATTTGATTAAGTCGGCTAATAGCAGCGAGCGAAGCAAAGCGTGTCCGTGGCGTAAAGTATTATAGCGAAAATGCCAAGTTGTGTTGTAAGAAAGTGTAAAAACTATGGTTCCAAAATAAGTAAGAGTGAAGGAATTTCATATCATAGGTAAGTATAGTAAAATAATGAATATTTGTATTATTACACGATTATAATTCACATTTAGAAATAAATTTCGATTTATTAACATGGTGGTTAGAAAAGGGTAGAGAATATGATAGCAACTGCAGCGCGACAAGGTCAAATAGCATGCGTCATACATGGTCATAGATTAAATTACCCAGAAGCGAACTCGTAGGCACAATTCATATCAGTCGTTAGCCGCTTGAATGCGCAACATGAGTTTTGTTGTTAGTTAGTGCGCGTCTTTCTAACAATAATATTATGATGATCATAATAAGTTGTAGTTTTCAACGTTTTCTAATTGAGAATTGGATTAGTGATAGCGGGTTATTAGATGTTTTATTAGTAAAATTAAAATGTATGTACCTATATCAAATATTTATTGTCTCATCATCTTTTATTATTTGTCAGATTTCCGAGTAATGATTACATAAAAAGTAAATGGGTCAGCATAGTTCAGGCGGAAAGAAGTCAACATGACTGGATTCCTTCAGAAAGAAGTGCAATTTGTTCTGCTCATTTTAAGCAAGAAGATAAATATATTACTTTGAAAGGATACATACGTCTGAAAAAAACTGCAGTACCTGTGATAGCCCCGGTAAAATATTGTATTATAAAATCACGATACTCTATTATTTTCACAAAAATGAAAAATAAAAAAATAAGGTCGTAACTTCTGTAATTCCTCAATTTCTATTGCATAAATATTGTATGCGAAGGGCAAATAACATATCTATACTAATATTATAAAGCTGAAGAGTTTGTTTGTTTGATTGAACGCGCTAATCTCATAAACTTTTGGTCCGAATTGAAAAAATATTTTTGTGTTGGGTAGCCTATTTATCGAGAAAAGCTATATAACATCACGCTACAACTAAGAGGAGCGGAGCAGTAATCAAAAATCTTTGTTTGAACATTCCATGAATCAAACCCCAATACTCAGTCATAGACTGCAACTAATTCGAGCTATTATACAAAAGTATCTGAACGTCCGTTTGCATCATGAGCACAAAAATAATCCATTAATTAATATCATGTCAAAAAGACAAAAAAGAAATAAGTTGAACTTATTTGAGGGTAAATAACTAATCCTACTAATATTATAAATGCGAAAGATTGTGAGGATGGATGTATGTGTATGTGTATGTTTGTTACCCTTTCACGCAAAAACTACTAAACGGATTTGAATGAAATTTGGCACACCGATAGTTTATAACCTGGATTAACATATAGGGTACTTTTTATCCCGGTAGTACGTTCCCGCGGGATAATTTCCGACCTCCACGCGGGCGAAGCCGCTGGCAAAAGCTAGTAAATTAAAATCTCAACTGCCAACTCAACTCCCAAATTTAAATACATGTACTTAGTTCGGGCCTTAGTCCCCTAGTAAGGCCTCATACTTGAGATGAAGAGGCTCCTATTTGCCAAGTAGCGCGACCATCAGTAAAAAAACGCAAGTAATAAATCATATACTCACTGAGTAGGTACATAAATTATCGAAAATCCGGTCTGCAGACCTCAAAATTGTTTAGAATTTGTGAGTAAATAGATAACAATTGTGTTTGTTGTTTTATTTAATACATCATTATCAGTGTAATATTCCCAGTTAAAATCAATGTCTATTCTGTGGCAAATCAGCATACTCTATGATTCACTAGTGTACTTCAAGCGCAACACACTACAGATAGCTGTCTCTTTCTGTATCATACGTTCCGTATTATCTATCGCAGTCGTTGTTGACAATTATTATACATCTGTAGGTAAGTACATTTGTGCTAACAACGGAACGATTTTTGATCGCCGATCAGTATGAATATGGCATATCTTTATTTTATAATATCATTGACTGAGCAGGACCGCGTGGACTTGTACTTTGACAGAGGGGAACGCCTCCGTATGGCTGCTCCCTTCTGGTCCGTGTTGCTCTTTGTATGTAATAACCTACATGATCCTCATAAACTGGGGAAATCACAAGTTTACAACTGGTTAGTTTTGGAACGAAGTTCCTTATCGCGCGTTGCGAAAAAGGCCTAGACGGAAAAAATGAAGACCAAAAGTTTTAACGACACTTTTTGCTATAGTTGTAAGCAGTGCGGCGTGCGCACGTTTCTCTGTCTGACTCTCTCTCTCTCATAGAAAGCAAGCCAGTTATTTTCGTTTCGTCTTTCTATTTCGCATTGAACAGTGTGGTGACGCGACGATTATTTTTGTTGAGTGTATACAGGTTTTTTGTACATAATAAATAATAATAACAATAATGAATCCTGACAGTGTTTCTGCACAAGTTCCGGATATTGCTGATGGAGTTAGGTAAGTAGAGATTTTATACAGACAATAATAAATGCTTATGTATTTTTAGCAAGTACGCATTATAACCTCTCTTTACTATTGTGCTAACCAAGTCATATGCGTTATAATCTCTCCATTATTGTGTGTTTAGCAAGTGTACGCGTCATAAATTTAATAAATTTAAAAGCAAATTATATTTTAATATTACAATATCAATGCGTATGTATTTAGCAAGCCGTGCGTGTTCTAATCTATACGCTGTTGTGTTTACGAAGTAGAGGGAGTATATATATATACAATATATATATATATAAGTACACACACTCTGTGTTTACAAAGTCCCGCGCATCTATGACGTATACGAAAGAATAGACAGACAGATTGCATATAGGTATATATATGTATATATGTGTGTGTGTGTGTGTATTTATATATACAATTTTTATGCTTTTTTTATTTCAATAGCGAATCAACTAAATCATCGATTACTGAGGTACAAACTATAACATCAAGGAAAAAGACAAATGCACAAAGATGTAGAGAATATCGTGAGAGAAAAAAATTACAAAATACAGTGGTACATAACATTACAAGCTAAAAAACCTAAAACTAATGCAGAAAGAAGAAAAAAACATTATGAAGCGCAGAAATTAAAGAAACAAAAGAGTAAAAAAATACCTAAAACTGTTAAACAAAAAAATAAAGAATATTACGATAGGAAAAAAAAAATTCAGGCTTTAAACACTTTAAATCAACATTCAGATGCGTAAGTATGATTATTTTTTATCTTTCTAAGGTATATTTTTTGGAGTATTTTACTCCAAATGATGTCTTTTTAATCAATATTTTTTGATTGGTTAATTTTAGATCACGTGATAATTGCAGTACAAAAATATGTAAACATCCAGAAGAAATACGTAAGAATGCAGAAGGAACGCAGCAAAATATTATCAATGAGCGTAAGACTAGGTTGGCGGCGCGCGCGCGGATGGCGCGGCCGCCCGCCGCTTGGTGTACTTGTTTTTGTACGGACAACCAGGTAACATAACAAGCTTATAACTTTGTGATTATTAATGACTAGCTTTCAGTATTCCACAGAGCCTAAAGACGAAAGTTTTCAACCAGTGCATCCTACCTATTATGACCTACGGAGCCGAAACGTGGACACTCACGGTACGGCTGGTCCATAAATTTAAAGTCGCTCAGCGAGCTATGGAACGAGCTATGCTTGGAGTATCTCTGAGGGACAGAATCCGGAATGAGGTGATCCGGCAGAGAACCAAAGTTGTCGACATAGCTCATAGGATTAGCAAGCTGAAGTGGCAATGGGCCGGCCACATTAGCCGTCGAACCAATGACGAATGGGGTAGACGTGTTCTTGAGTGGAGACCGCGAATCGGCAAACGTAAGGTAAGACGCCCTCAGGCTAGGTGGAGCGACGATCTTCGCAGGGTGGCTGGTAGCAGCTGGATGAGAGTTGCCGAAAATCGAGTTAAATGGTGTGCAATTGGGGAGGCCTATGTCCAGCAGTGGACTGCTATAGGCTGATGATGATGATGATGAATGACTAGCTTCTGCCCACGACTTCGTCCGCCTCAAATTTTTGCTCCCGTGACTCTTCCCGTCGCATCGAATTGCCTGCCAATTTTCGTCCATTTTTCGTTGCTGCTCCGCTCCTCTTGGTTGTAGCGTGATGTTATATAGCCGATAGCCTTCCTCGATAAATAAGCTACCCAACACAAAAAGAATTTTTCAATTCGTACCAGTAGTTCCTGAGATTAGCGCGTTTAATCAAACAAACAAACTCTTCAGTTTTATAATATTAGTATAGACAGTACAGTTATGATTTTTTTTTCATAGATTATATAAAAATTCTAGACCGGTGTTTCGGGTTTTACATATACAAAAAATAATGTTGTTTTTATATGCACTCTGTCTGTCTATTCTTTCGTACACGTCATAGATGCGCGGGACTTTGTAAACACAACAGTGTGTGTATGTATACAGGATAATTTTTTATCCAGTGCGCAAACTGTAACCATGAATTCAGCATATCATTCTAGACCCCCCAGCAAAGAAAATTTTCGTCGGTTATACAAAAAAAAAATCAGCTGTTCCATACATTTTGACCCCGTAAGTATTGCATTTTTCCATGAAACAGCAGATTTTTTTTTTTTAAACTGATGAAAAATTTCTGCGCAAGGGGGTCTGGAATGATATGCTAAATTCATGGTTACAATTTACGCACTGGATAAAAACTTACCCTGTATATACTCTCTCGACTTCGTAAACACAACAGCGTATAGGGTAGAACACGCACGGCTTGCTAAATACATACGCATTGATATTGTAATATTAAACTATAATTTGCTTTTAAATGTATTAAAGTTATGACGCGTACACTTGCTAAACACACAATAATGGAGAGATTATAACGCGTATGACTTGGTTAGCACAATAGTAAAGAGAGGTTATCATGCGTACTTGCTAAAAATACATTAGCATTTATTATTGTCTGTATAAAATCTCTACTTACCTAACTCCATCAGCAATATCCGGAACGTGTGCAGAAACACTGTCAGGATTCATTATTCTTATTATTTTTTATTATTATTATTTTGTTTAGCCTATACTGTCCCACAGCTGGGCATAGGCCTCCCCCAATTTCTTCCAGGAACTCTTGTCCCGCGCCACCTCAAACCAGTCGTCGCGGTACGTATCTAGGTCGTCTCGCCAGCGCTTATTTATTATGTACAAAAAACCTGTATACACTCAACAAAAATAATCGTCGCGACACCACACTGTTTAATGCGAAAAAATGGGGGCGCGGCCGTTGGATCGATTAGCTGTGTAACCCCACCACCCGCGCATCCCCCGCCTCTGCTAGTACACACGTATGATGCATGAACATCCTCCGTCGCGTTAAAAACCTTATTTTACTTTATTAAGTAAGAACAACAAACAGTTACATTATGGAATATTACACATAGGAAAACACAAGTTACATAAATAATAATGTAACCCACAGCGCTGTTCACAGATTACCATTAATAATTAAAACTTTAAACTCACTAGGAGGTGAACTGTACATGCATGATAGTTACACTAATATTATAAAAATAATTAAAAAGAAAATAATAAAAAACGAAAAAAAAATAGTCTAAAAGTTTAAGTGTCATAAAAGACTACGAAACCTTTTCTAACAGCATGTAAATATGTCTGTGTGTTCGAATGCTTCATTGTAGGTTGCAGTCATTCGCCGAATTGGTGAACGTATACCAGTGTTAGATCGGCAGGTAGCTACTGCAAAGAGTTCGCCAGCATGCACCTGCCGTCTATGAATAGTTCTGGGGACTACATAGCACAATACATTGTTCAAATGAATACCATCACTTTAGTTTTCAAAACTTTAACGAGGTAGGGAGCTTCTCTACTTCGTTGTCATATTTGGATTCTGAAGTTGGTAAAAGACATCTTACTTAATATGATAGCCCTTCGTATAATGCCACTAGAATAAATGACGTCTAACTCCCTAATGACGCCGTCGACCCCTCGACACATGCGCGCTAGCATGCGTCATAGATTAAATTACCAGAAGCGAAATCGTAGGCACAAGTCATAGCCATAGTACCTACGCTATCTTCATACAAACGCACGGCGCGCGGCTTGTATGTTTGCGCCATAGTATCTATGCGTCACTGCACGCACACTCAAACAATTTCTCGTCTCGACCCGTTTCTCAGTGCGCCAGTCGGGGGTAACGCCGCAGAAGGTTCGCGCGTCACGGCTTTTCGGTACCGTTATGAAACATGAGTGATAAACGCAGGAGAAATTATTGCTGTGTGTTTGGGTGTCTAAATAATTCATCGATTCCAGAGTTGTCTCTGTTCAGATTACCTACTGATCAGGAAAGGTAAGCAAGTCACTTATTCTAGCATATAATTTTTACTTGATGATGAGATAGGTACCTACCTACTTATTTTTTGTTGTATTAGTTTTCTGTCAGACAGAACTAGGCAGGACTACTTTTCCACTAGAATGTATTAGGTATCTACTTTTGATCTGTCAATTGATATGCCGCTAATGTTTTGTTTAGTCATGCCGATTACTCAGTATTGTAGGTATAGTAACTAAGTACTTACTACAGTTATAAAATCGTAATCTATACATCTATCTATACAAATAAATAAAATTGGAGTGTCTGTTTTTAATATTAAAATAACTACTTTTTACTAAGTGTATATGGATCTATACACGGTACATATACCAAAACAACATTTTTTTTAAAATTTGTCTGTCTGTCTGTCTGTCTGTTCGTTCCGGCTAATCTCTGAAATGGCTGGACCGATTTTGACGGAACTTTCATTGGCAGATAGCTGATGTAACAAGGAGTAACTTAGGCTACTTTTATTTTAGAAAAAATAAATAATAGTTAAAAAAAACTAAAAACACGCTGAATTTTGAGACGTATGTCAGCGTAGTTTTCAAAGACAGTTTTTATGAAAAACTTTTCATAACATCTTACCGCGGTAGTACGTCCTCCTGCGTTAATTTCCGACATTCACGCGGGCGAAGCCGCGGGCAAAAGCTAGTTTAAAATATTTGACGAATTGTGAATCAGATAAATAGGGCAAAGTTCCAATCGTAAACATTCGTAACAACAGAACAAAAAATGATTATAGTCCAAGAGACGGGCGTTAGTTTTTTTAGGTTGTTTTGCGATGTTTTTTTTTTTAAATATTTTAATCACTTTATTCAACTTTTTATGATAGATATCTAATGTATATTAAATGTGCTTTCCATTTCAGACGCCTTCAGTGGCTGCGCTTAATTGACCGCGAGGATTTGATAAATAAATCTCAACCCAAGCATGTTGTTTGTGAAGCCCATTTCCACCCAGAAGACATAATCAAAAATAGTGCTAGAAAATTACTAAAAAAAAATTGTTTGCCGAATTTGAATTTGCCTAATGTAAAAAAAACTGATAAACATACACAAGTGGAAATAACAACTTCATATAATAATTCTGCCACTTCATCATACCAAACGGACATTAAAACCACGGATAACCTAACTCAAACTACTGCTGGTCTTTCTGTAAGTACTCCACGCAAGAGGAAATTAAAATTGGAGTAATTAGATTGTAAAAAAAACCGGCCGAGTGCGAGTTAGACTCGCGCACCGAGGGTTCCGTACAAACCTGTAGGTAGGTATTCACGGTTTATGCATAAGGTTAATATTTATGAAATTAAATGTTTTTTAATTTTTATTTTTGAGTTGATTGAATGAAGGGTAAATTGCGGTTTACGATTTATGACGTATTAAAAAAAACTTCTTACTAGATCTCGTTCAAACCAATTTTCGGTGGAAGTTTACATGGTACATCATTTTTTTTTTTTAGTTTTATCATTCTCTTATTTTAGAAGTTACGGGAGGGGGGAGACACATTTTACCACTTTGGAAGTGTCTCCTGCGCAAACTATTCAGTTTAGAATTTTTTTTTATTAAAAACCTCAATATCATTTTTCCTAGACCTATCCATTCATTTCAGTTCAGTTCAGTTTATTTATTTGTTAACATAGGTAAAAAAAATACAGACCTTATTTTGATAAACAGAGCGCTATGTTATGCCAGGAGGCGTACAAATATGGTGTCCAAATTAAGATGAGGATTACAAATAACCATTTACTAAATAATATCAAATAATCATGCATTATGGTATCAGAATAGAAAATGAATTGAAACAATTACTGAATATTTTAATTATGTATGTCAGACCTAAATGAGGAATTATATAAACGTCAGAATTCGTATGTCAAAAAAATAAAAAAAAATAATAAGAACATGTCAAAATAATTGCAATGTCAAAATAATTAAAATGGCAAAATAATTTAATGTCAATATTAATGATTCCAAATTAATTCGTCATTTAAGTATTCGTCAATGGTATAATAACATTTATCAATTAAGAACAATTTCATTTTTTTCTTAAATAGTGCAAAATTTAATTCTTTTATGGCGTTTGGAATTTTATTATAAATGTGAGGAGCCATACCCAAGACACTTTTTTTTACTAGTGCAGTTTTACATTTATAATTACTCAAGGAATTTTTGTATTGACTACGAATTGGAACATTCCGTACCCTGGCAATTTTTTCAAAAAGGTTGGGATTTGTTTTGACGAAGATGCTAATTTCTAATATGTATATCGACGGTAGCGTAAGTATTTTTAATGACTTAAAATACGGTGCACAGCTGTCATCTGTTTTCAGACCACACATGGCTTCATATTATAATAATTCTTTTCTCTGTGTATAGATGGCATTTGAAGCGCCATCACATGAAGCAATGGGTCTATTTAATTATAATATGCCGATGCAGAGAAAAAATTCAACCGTGTTGTTCGCTTGTTCTTCATCTTTGAGGATTTAATAGCTGTCCTTAGATCCATGCTCATGTTCTGTCACAGAAATTATTTGTCTATGAATAGCTATTGAATTTATATCACTGACCTAGAGGTGATGTTGATTGATTTAGGAGCCCGTGCTTCAGAGCAGATCAATGATTCAGATTATGCATAAACCGTGAATACCTACAGGTTTGTACGGAACCGGTGCGCGAATCCGCTTCGCACTTGGCCGGTTTTTTAATGGAGCAGCGAGTCACTTGTTCGACGAAGTAGAAATAGCCGGTGCATTACGAAATGCTTTTGGTAAACCACTCACTGATCCTCCTTTAGTGAAGTCAATAATAACAAGAATAAACGAAACCCCTAATCAAAACTATTTCAGCGTTTATGTTATTCACAGGAATCTTAATCAAATCAGAGCTGATTTCGTGTCCATGACTGCGAATGTTCCCGGCCTGGACAACTTTCCCATACTCGACATAAACGACCTAATAATATATCGCATCTCCTCTAAAAAACTGTCATAACACAAAAACAAGTAAGAATACAGATAAAAACACAGTCATAATATAACTGCGTTTTTATCTGTGTTCTTACTTTTTTTCCTCTAAAAAACTGTCATTACACAAGTTTTTATCTCTGTTCTTACTTTTTTTCCTCTAAAAAACTGTCATTACACAAAGAAAAAGTTCTTACTTGTTTTTGTGTTATGAGTTATGACAGTTTTTTAGAGGAGATGCGATATGCTCTGGGGACGTATCAAATAAGTCAGGCCAGGAGTTATTATGGCGAACATGTAAGGGGCGATGGTTCGTACCATATTGGTACAGGGAGGACAGGTTGGATATTTCGGTTTTGGAAATATTTTACATCGACGACGTCATCAATCCGTGGCTGCTGCGTAGCCGAATCCAATCGCGACGTAGACGACAGTGCTCATATTTCGTCTGTCTTTTGATAGAAAGGCTTAATGATGGCGTAGCAGCAATAAAAGGGCATTACTGTTCCTGTATTTCTGGGAGGAGAACTATTGGTTGTTGTAGCCAGGTCATATTTGTATTGTGGTTCATGGCGTTCGGTATCTTCGTTCGGTTACGGTTGATGGACCTGATTCTTTTTGCCTTTGACTTCTCGTATTGTCCTTTATCATATAACCTAGGTTTCATTTCTGGCGAAAGAAAACGAAAATCATGCTAATTTGCATTGGCCTTTATAAGCATTTGACATTTTTTTTTAAAGTTGTCTAGAAACGTAATTATTTGAGAGGATGAATGAAAGACGGCTTGCAAAAGGTATTTAAGAGGCAGATGTGAATGGAAACGTCGAGAGGAGACGCCCTAGGATGACTCATAGTGACCTTATTGGTGATGTTCTTCAGAACGGTCGGGTGCTTAGTACTGGTAATCGTCTTGTGTGTATGACCAGATGTATGAACGCAAACGACGCAAAATGAGTATGTAAGGGATCGTAGCAGGTGGCGTTCCGTAGTTTCTGCCTACCCCCATGAGAAAAAGGCATGAGTTTACATATTTATGTATGTAAAAAAACATTTTTACAAAAAAAAAAATTAGCGACTTAAAAACACTACAAAGTGAAAAATAACTAAGTACGGAAGTCGGTGTTTTAGGATCTGTATTTAAGGTTTTTTTGCCACCGACTTCCCAAATTAAAGTTATTTTTCACTTTGTAGTGTTTTTAAGGAAGTCGGTTGTGTTTTTTTTTTTTGTAAAAAAGATTTTTATTTTTATATTTTTAGTAATGGTATCCACCACGCACTAATTCCAAACAAACAATGCATATTTATGCGATAGCAGAAATCGCGATTGATTTGCTATCATTTTTTAAAGAGTTCCGGTGTCTGTCTCCGGAACTGATCATCAGATTTATTTGGAAGGTTAATGACCAAAAGTCTCACGCATCAAGACCAAAATTTTGTAGTAATTGGTTTCATATTTTTTTACGATATTACGCGTCGGGGATTTGGTTTTTGAATAGGGAATTTATTTTTGAGATTAAAAGTATGGATATTGTTTCACTCCCTATAAATGACGTTCCGTTTCAATTCACATGATAATGTTACGAGCTGGGTTTCGGGATAAATTAATTTAAGCCAAAATTATTGAAACACACCACAGTTTAATTAAACAATCACAATATCGCAATAGTCAAACAGAGTCACTTGTTTCGCTTGTACTGTATCGCTTGATTCGTATTCGCTCGCTTCCGAAATCGAACTGCCCATCGGGCCGACAATCCGCTATTTATATCCCGAGCAGAACATTCGCGAACATTCAACACTTTTCCACAGTTTACAAGTAGATTCGAAACTTCGAGAACCTTCCACAGACATCTATTTACTGTTTAATCCCGCTACTCAACAATAGATGGCGGTGGCGTCTATGTACAATTGTTCGTAGTACTTGCTACTTGATAACAGATGGCGTTAGCGTGTCGTATCTAGAAGTTTCAACACTGCCCCATCCTTAGATGGAATTAGCGTGACGTTTCTAGACTTTTCGATCTACGTAATGTTGTCCCTTTCTGAGATGGAGTTAGCACGATGTTTCTAGACTTTACGATCTACGTAACACTGCCCCCTCCTTAGACATGCTCGTCCCGAGCATCATTATTCCCGTAATATCGTGCCAATCGATCTACATGAACAATTTTAGGCGCAGTTCGCAAACCCTTTTGTATTCGGTAAGTGACGTCATTGATCTTGGTCACAATCCGGTACGGCCCGTCCCATTTTGCCTGTAGTTTAGGGGACTTCCCTTTGCTGCGCACTGGGTTATGCAACCACACTAGCGAACCTTCGTCGAAGCCAGTATTGTTCATCTTTCGATCATAACGAGTTTTCATTCTCTCGGACATCTGCTGGCCTGATTCTCTGACATGCTCATATACGTCATTCATCTTGTTGCGCAGATCATTTGCATAATCTGTTATACTGCGTGGTGAATCAGGGGGAATGCCGGTTATTAGATCAGCTGGTAACCTTAACTCCCTTCCAAAGTTCGCGAAGGCTGGCGTCACAGTTGTACTCTCGTGAACTGCACTTCGGTATGACAGAAGAAACGGTTGTATGTGCTTGTCCCAATCCTTTTGTCTGCTTGCTACAACTTTTGCCAGATATCTTTCCAACGTCTGATTAAATCTCTCCACCATTCCGTCAGATTGTGGGTGGTATGAAGTGGTTCTGGTTTTGTGAGTACCCATAACCCGACATGTTTCCTGAAACACTTGAGACTCGAAATTCCTTCCTTGATCGCTGTGGATTTCCAAGGGTACCCCAAACCGACAGAAGACTTCGTGGACTAATTTATCAGCGACTGTTGAAGCTTCTTGATTAGGGATGGCGAAGACTTCCGGCCACTTGGTGAAGTAATCCATGACAACCATGAAATATTTATTTCCACTTTCACTTTCGGGAAATGGCCCAGCGACATCTAGTGCTATTCGTTCCCAGGGGGCTCCTACGTTGTACACTTTCAATGCACCCCTGCTGCGTGTGTGTGGTCCTTTTACCGCTGCACAACTGGTACATCTGCGACACCAGTCCTCCACATCCTCTCGACAATGGATCCAGTAAAATCTTTCTCGGATCTTTAACAGAGTCCTTCTTACTCCCATATGACCTCCTGAAGAACCATTGTGGTAGAGCTGTAGAACTTCTGGTACCTTTGTTTTTGGGACTACCATTTGCAAGTGACAGCTATTCCCTCGAGCATTTTCCCATTTTCGGCACAAGACACCATCCTGGATCACCAAACTCTCCCACTGTGCCCAATAACTTTTTGTGGTGGTACTCATCGCTGCAACATCACACCATTTCGGTTTGGGAGCATTAGCTTTAATCCACTCGAAAATTGGCCTGATATCTGTGTCACTTTGCTGAGCATGCTGTAGGGTTTCCTTCCATTCGTCACTAAGATCCGTTCTTAGCATCCTGACAGGTACTGTTTCCTTAGCTTCTTGCCTGACACAATGCTTGCAGTCTTCAGGACAAGGTCTTCTTGATAAAGCGTCCGCGTTACCGTGAGACTTCCCACTACGATGTTCAATTGCGAAGTCATACTCTTGTAGCAGTTCAATCCATCTCGCCACTTGTCCTTCTGGATTCTTAAACTGCAACAACCACTTTAATGCAGCATGGTCTGTTCGCAGGTGGAATTTACGTCCAAGCAAGTATTTGCTGAAATGTTGCAATGTCTTTACTACGGCAAGAAGTTCGCGTCTTGTGACACAATAATTTCTTTCTGGCTTTGATAAAGATTTGCTGAAGTAAGCTATCACAACTTCATAATCTCCTTTCCGTTGAGATAACACACCGCCAATTCCAGTATTACTTGCGTCCGTGTCAACTATAAATTCATTTTCTGTGTCAGGGTAGCCCAAAATTGGGGTATTGCACAAATGTTCCTTTAAATCTCGAAATGCGATGTCACAGTTCTCATCCCAACAGAACGGTCGCTTCTCCTCAGTAAGCTTGTGAAGAGGTTTGGCAATGTCAGCAAAATTCTTGACAAACCGTCGATAGTACGAGCACAAACCCAAAAATGCCCTGACCTGCGTCTTGTCTTTCGGGACTGGCCATTCCTTGACGGCGACGATTTTCTCAGGGTCTGTTTGTACTCCTTCCTTCGAAACCACGTGCCCCAAAAAGCTTACTTGCTGTCTGAAGAATGAGCACTTCTTTGGACTTAGCTTGAGATTGGCTCCTCGGATTTTTGATAGAACACGTTCCAAATTCTGAAGGTGGTCTTCGAATGTGCGGCCCACGATGATGATGTCATCTAAATAGACAAGGCAGGCGTCTCCAATAAGTCCCGTGAGAACTAGCTCCATTAGCCTTTCAAAAGTTGCAGGAGCATTGCACAATCCGAATGGCATGACGTTAAACTGCCATAATCCCTTTCCCGTAGAAAATGCGGTTTTCTCCTTGTCTTTAGGGTCTATCTCCACTTGCCAGTAGCCACTTTTTAGGTCTAACGTGGTAAACCACTTCATTCCTGACAGCGTGTCCAGTGTGTCGTCGATCCGGGGCAGTGGATAGCTGTCTTTTTTAGTAACGTCATTCAATCGACGATAGTCTACACAAAACCGCATGCTGCCATCTTTCTTTTTCACCAGGACCACAGGAGAACACCAAGGACTAGACGAAGGCTCTATAACTCCATCCTTTACCATCTCTTTAATCATGGTATCTACCTCCTTTTCTCTTGCCACTGGTAGTCTTCTGGGTCGCTGTCGTATTGGCAACTCATTTCCGGTATTAATTCTGTGTTGAACTAATCCAGTCTTTCCTATGTCAGCATCATTTCTGGAGAATATGTCTGCATACTGAAGTAGCATCTTCCTAGCCTTCTCTCTTTCTTCTTCCGATAAATCTTTACGACAGTGTTCTAAAAGATTTAACGTGTTAAATCTTGCAGTTTGGGTGTTATTTTGAGAAGGCTGATATTGGCATTCACGCATCCAAGCTACTTCCCCACAGGAACCCATCAACGTACCCTTCTTGACTACTTGCTCCTTTTCACTTGGGTTCAGTATGCGTACGGCTGCAACGTCAATTGCCTTTACCAAGGTCCGCGCAGTTTTCCATGGAAGGTTTTCATCCAATCCTTCAATGAGAATACATCGGTTTTTCTGCCCAGAATTATGTGGAAGACTAACTGGAACTATTGTTTCCGATCGGGGAGGAAGAACAATCTTCTTCAAGCAGTACACTTTCCCTGATGGTGCACCTTCCATGAAAACTTCTTCTGACCCACATTTTAGGACTCCTTGATTAACGTCAATCTCACAACAGTGCTGTCGCATGAAGTCCAAACCTAGGATGCAGTCGTCTACTATATCAGCCATGATGACCTTATGCCGATAGATTGTGTTACCCAGTTTTAACTCCACCTCCTT
This sequence comes from Aporophyla nigra, assembly GCA_947507805.1. Classification (NCBI taxonomy): domain Eukaryota; kingdom Metazoa; phylum Arthropoda; class Insecta; order Lepidoptera; family Noctuidae; genus Aporophyla; species Aporophyla nigra. The sequence continues at coordinate 6,342,756 of OX382321.1, read as the reverse complement.
CTCACCACGGACGGTTATGTGCTGACCGGTAGCTGTTACTAAATTTACGTCGTCATGCTTACAGAAGAAGTCCCCAAGAAAACGATTCGCTAGTTGGGAACTGACAACCGTGCGAGAAGCTCCAGTATCCAATGTCAGCTTACATGGTCTTCCTTTCACTTCACCTTTTATGACTAGGGTGTTCCCATCATGGGCTTGTGAGACCGAAATTCTTGGGGCTATTTTAACACCAGCCAGCACCCGCCCCGCAGTCCTGGCGTTGACTAGTTTTCCTGCTGCTGGGCGGTGACCTCTGCCGCCTTTCTTTCCCGGGTCTGATCTTCGTTGGCAGTATTACGCTTCGGACAACTTGAACGAAGGTGGCCTTTTTCCCCACAAGTGTAGCACCTAGGGCTGTACCTCGGACGGTCACGAACAGGTGAAGCCGCAACCTCCCTGATGGGATGGGCTCGATGATCATGCCTCACTGCCTCCACCTCCAACGCATGGGCCAAGGCGTCTTTCAGCGTCTCATGATGCCCAAGTCTTACAGCAGCCCTTACTTCCAGATCCCGTATCCCATCTATGAAGGTTTGAATTAGTATACCCTCGATGAGCGCGGGCGCAGACTGGTATGCCTTTCGAACCAGCTTTTCGATTTCTAGGGCCCACTGCTGCAGGTTTTCACCACTGCGCTGCACACGATCCTTCAACTGGGCACGAAAAACGTGTTCCAGGTGCGCGTCACCGTATCTGGCTTCTAGCGCCTCAACGAGCTGCTCGTAGGTAACATTTTTGCCGAGAGCCTCTAACACAGTTAAGGCCTGGTCGCGAAGGGCCAAAGTAAGCGCAGTCATGGCCTGGCCTGTTGTCCACCCATTTGCTTCCATGACAGCTTCAAATTGAATTTTGTATGCCGACCAGGAAGATGTTCCATCGAAGGGTGGCACTTTAAACCCGCGCACAGAAGGTGCAGCAACTATCGAAGCCGCCGTCCGGTCTCCAGCTTTCAAAATTCCAACCGCTTTTCTTATATCAGCGATCTGGACTTCGGCCTCGGAGATACGATTTTCATGTACCTGAACAGTCTCCTTCATGGCTTTGATGTCTTTGCCAAATGTCGCGTGTAGATCTTTCAAGAGGAGAACCTGCTCCTCTTGCCGGCGAGCTTGTTCCTCTTTGTCCTGCTGCAGCTGTTCTTGCAGTCGGCGGGTCTGTTCTTCCTGTCGGCGGGCCTGTTCTTCCTGTCGGCGGGCCTGTTCCTCTTTTTCCTGCTGCAGCTGTTCCTGTAGGCGGCGGGCCTGTTCTTCTTGTCGGCGGGCCTGTTCTTCCTGTCGGCGGGCCTGTTCCTCTTTGTCCTGCTGCAGCTGTTCTTGCAGTCGGCGGGCCTGTTCTTCCTGTCGGCGGGCCTGTTCTTCCTGTCGGCGGGCCTGCTCCTGCAGCATTGCCATAAGAGCAGAAAGATCCATGACTGGTGATGCTGTAGGAACACCAGACGCTTGGGAAACTGGCTCCGTCGTCGGCTGATTACCCTCAGGTGTCTGTCTAGAAGATCCTTCAAACCGCCTCTGATCCACCTCCTGCTGGCGCTGACTCCTGGTACGGATACCTTCCGTATCCTCCTTCGGTAAAACTGGCATAATTTATCCCTTACTTCTGACACCAATTGTTACGAGCTGGGTTTCGGGATAAATTAATTTAAGCCAAAATTATTGAAACACACCACAGTTTAATTAAACAATCACAATATCGCAATAGTCAAACAGAGTCACTTGTTTCGCTTGTACTGTATCGCTTGATTCGTATTCGCTCGCTTCCGAAATCGAACTGCCCATCGGGCCGACAATCCGCTATTTATATCCCGAGCAGAACATTCGCGAACATTCAACACTTTTCCACAGTTTACAAGTAGATTCGAAACTTCGAGAACCTTCCACAGACATCTATTTACTGTTTAATCCCGCTACTCAACAATAGATGGCGGTGGCGTCTATGTACAATTGTTCGTAGTACTTGCTACTTGATAACAGATGGCGTTAGCGTGTCGTATCTAGAAGTTTCAACACTGCCCCATCCTTAGATGGAATTAGCGTGACGTTTCTAGACTTTTCGATCTACGTAATGTTGTCCCTTTCTGAGATGGAGTTAGCACGATGTTTCTAGACTTTACGATCTACGTAACAATAACATAACCTTGACTTGAAAGTGCCACGATAACTAAAAAAAATACTCTGCCAAATCTACATTAATTTAAAAAAACTAGAATAGAATACAATCTCTGTTTAAAAGATTATCATTATTTTTATCTGTGGTTAATTAGCCGTTCACACTTCACAGCCGGTAAAAAAGATGTAGAATGCAATAGAATCGATTAGTTATCTGTGCATCTGACATTTTGCGCTTAATGTACTCTGTGTTTTGCGCTATCGAGTACCGAGTACCGTCTTTTTTGAGAGTTGAGATTGCATAATTATTGAATTGTGTTTGGAAAAGTAGAACTTGTTTATATTTTGTGAGTATTTAATTCTGCAAATATGTCGAGTCGTGGGGTCGGCCGATTAACATTGTCAATCACCCGGCAAAACCGACGATGTATCAATTGTTCATTTTTCATACCAAGAAACCTACCCACACAGTCATTAGAACAAGCGTCTACTCCAATGATTAACTTGTTAAAGTCTTGGATAACTCCTACTCAGGTAAGCAGATCTCATTTTACTCTTTGAATATATAGGTATTATGAATGTCAGGCACCTATTTCCTGACTAATCTTATAATGACTGTACCAGCTTACTAAACATTAATTTCTTTGAATATGTTACAGAAGAGAGATGTCTTCATAAAGGTTAAAAATACACTTTTTCACTCATGGTTTTAATTGCAGGTGTCTTCAGAATGTGTACTTTGTACAGAGTGTTTGACACTGCTTCAAGATCGAGCAAACACTATCAATGAAGGAAGTTTATCTTTGCCTGCTTTTGGTCATAGAAAATTATGTTTTTCTTGTGGAAATTCTATTCTACGTGCAACGAGAACATATCCTGTAAGGCAAGATCGACAAGAGAGAAACATTTTAGTTAGAAATGTTCCGCTGCATTTGGTAAATGTTTTTATTTATATTGCAGCATAAAAAAGAAACCTAATTCAACTTTATATTATTGTTTTTCTTTTCTCCAGTCTTCTATAGATGATAATATCAGGGCCGGATTTGGGGGAGGGCAACCGGGGCTACAGCCCCTGGGCCTCCACGAGTGAGGGGCCCCCACAATGAGAATTAAAAAAAAACATGTTACCACTAACTACTAAGAGTAATATATTCTTATTATTTAATTATTTGTCTTGTAATAAATTATTGGAACACTACAATTCAAAAAATTTATTCATCAATTTGGAAAATTATTAGGGGCCTCCACTCATTTCTTGCCCCAGGGCCTCAAGACCTCTAAATCCGGCCCTGGATAATATTATTATTAGATTTGTTTAAAACATTGAGTCCTGCTAAGTGAAGGTTTCACAAATAAATAATGTTGTAGATATTAGATATTATCTATTTTGGCATAATTACTGCCCGATCATTATCATGTCCTAGTTACATCATATTACAGTACATACTTTTATCTAGTCTATAACCCATTGCTAAATGTTTTGTATTACATGTTTAATCATGTTATTTATATAGATATCAAGATTGGAAAGAGTATGTGCTGCTTGCTGGAGGTCAGCTACAAGAGAAGTTAAACGTCGTGATCTGCACAACTCCAATCGCCCAAGTTTGCAAGATGCTGGACAATATGGAGAGCACAATATTCCTGAACAGCCAAGAGGTCTTCCACAACAAAACCTACACCCTGCTCAAGTTAGATCAAATCCAATTATTATGTCTTCTGTGTATAAGCATGCTGCTAACACGTCCAATCATTGTATATTTATTTGTTAATTGTTTTGAAACAGAACATTTACTGGTACCCTCATCTATAAAGGATATCCTATTACTTAATTATAAATTCTATGTGCCATCGGCAGCACGAATCTGTCGACACCATTTGGATCACGGACGTTGGAGCAAATTAACTTCCCAGTTAAGAGATTTTACTGGTAGTCAATTTGACAGAATAATGGATATAATGCAGCGAGCTGCCAATTATCATATAGATTTCTCAAATTTTTAATTATGCCTAAATATTTGTGTCACTTTTAGCTTGGCATGAACTCAGATCAGTTTTATGATTTGTTAAACTGTATCCCAAGTCTAGCAGGACAAGTACCAAATGCCGCAATTGCTTTAAGTGTTTACTTAGTGAAGCTGAGAACTGGTGACAGTAATGAAAGGTTGGCAAATTTCTTTAATAAATCTCCTGTCACCTTAGAACGCTTAATGAATAAGGCCAGAGTGTGTTTAATTAATGAGTTTGTTCCATTGTACTTAGGATTTAATCATATGACTGTTGAAGATGTTGCTTCTAGAAATAGAATAATACCAGAAGGATTATTTGGATTATTTTCCGCCTAATTCTAAACCAGCAATAGTCATATGTGATGCTACTTATGTATTTATCCAAAGTAGTTCTAATTACTTATTTCAAAAACAAACTTACAGTTTGCAAAAACTGGATAACTTGGTCAAACCATTTATGATAGTGTGTTGTGATGGTCATATTGTGGATTGTCTCGGGCCACACAAGGCGACCGCTAATGATGCTACAATTACAAGTTTAAACTTACGTAATGAGGAATCTAGTTTAAGATCGTTTTTCCGAAGAGGTGACATTTTCATCCTTGATAGAGGAGTTAGGGATGTAATTAATGAACTCCAGGGATATAGCTTTGTAACACATATGCCAGAGTCGCTACTTGAGAATGAACATCAGTTAACAACCCAGCAGGCAAATCGGTCACGTTTTGTTACTCTGTGCTGCTGGGTTGTAGAAGTGGTTAATGGGAGGGTGAAAAGGGATTACAGACTCTTTCGTCATGTTTTCAACAATAGAGCGGTTTTGCACCTAAAATATGATTTTAGAATCTCTTGTGCCCTAATTAATAAGTTTCATGTTGTAATAGGGGACCCACCTAGGGTTGCCAACTGTTGAAAGGACCAACCCGGGAGACTTTGGGGAAAGAAAAACTCAATTAATTTTTAAATTTATATTTATTTTGCTTTCTAGTAGCATCTAATATTTTACGGTTTTTCATTACAAAATCGTAAAAGTTTTTACATGTTAAATCGAAGTTTGTGAGTACTTGTAATTCTGCTTTTATTAAAGAAATACTCATTCGGTTTCTTTCCTTGCTCCATGCTTGTTCCATTATGCTGAATATACGTTCGCAAGAAGCATTAGAGACAGGAATGGAAAGAACAAACGTGACCATTTTTTTTCAATTCAGAACAAGGATTTCTATCTTTCGATTTAGTAAAGAAGTCAACCCAGCGTAAATCAACTCGCTTCTCTTCAACGAGATGTGGCTGCATCTCATACAAAAGTCCAAACTCATCGTAAAGTTTGTCGCTATCTAAGTCAACATTTAACTATTCCTGGAGTCTAGTAATTTCTGACCATGTGATTGGTTCTTTTAGAGATAAAACTTTCATTGCTTGATATTCCGGATCATCAAAGTTGTACCACTTTTCTAAATATGTTAAACAACGAGTAAAAAAGTTATTGACAACAGTTTTCAGATTTATTTTTTGCTGTTCATCAAACTGCTTTAATAAATCCATGGCAGATTTACCATAAAATTGATCAGCTTGTCTGTTTTCTAGCTTCGTTCTCAGATCAATCATTATGTCATGAATTTCAGTGTTTGTTATTGCTTCACTGTTTTCTTGGTGTATGTGTATAATTTTTAGAAAAACCGGAGAAATTATTGTTCCCCGGGAGGTCGGGAGATTAACTATTATTTCCGGAGTCTCCCGGGCGATCCGGGAGGGTTGGGAACCCTAGACCCACCAGACGCCTTGGAATATGTAAGAATTGCTAAAGATAGGCTTTCACTTGAAAACCATTTGGCAACTTATGTTGAACAGGCAAATCTCAATAGAAGAAGAGTGTATTTCCAGATGATTGACAGCAATAATCCACATTTAGGTGGCTTTCCACTATTGACAACAACTGATTTAAAACGATTAGCTCTTGGGACCTAACAACTCAAACAGGCTAGATCTTATTATGGGGAACACATGCGTCGGACTGGTATTTATTCAGTTGAGGTGAATAATTCTATTGATGACGATGTACCTTTGATTTTAGGGCTTAATAATTACCATTACCATTTTAATTTGGTTCCATTCGGACAATGGGATCCATGTGAAAACCATATAGGTAAGTCTTTTTGCATTAAGTATTTGCGCGACAAATGAACGAATAACGCGATTAGATTAGTGCGGGGTATCTACCATTAATAAAGAGTTAAAAATAAAAACTTTTCACAAAAAAATAACAACCGACATCCTTAAAAAAACACTACAAAGTCAAAAATAACTTTAATTTCGGAAGTCGGCAAAAAACCTTAAATACAGATCCTAATACACCGAATTCCGATATTAAAGTTATTTTTGACTTCGTAATGTTTTTTTTTTTTTAAGGAAGTTGGTTGTTATTTTTTTGTAAAAAGTTTTTTATACTTACCTAATACGAATACGAAAAGCGGGAATGACCCCTTCCCGCGTGCGAAATTTATATATAATTCGGGCTAAAAATCGGGACGTCTGACAACGCTGCATGCAGCCCATCGTCTGAACACCGCATGTCGATACAGCTCATTTCTTTTGTTTAAAAATAAGCATTTGCTTTACCTATTGTTTACATTTTGTTTGTTTACATTTTTCATTGACTTAAATAACTGCGAAAGGACGCGACGGCAGACCGCACGTTACAATAACGCCTCGAATGTGGTCTTCCCCTTCTCTAAACCGAAGCGAACGAGTCTAGTCACGCGGTCGGCTGTCTTCGGGTGCGGTCGTAAATATAAGTAAAAATGCCAATTTGGGCAAGTTGTGTCGTGAAGGGTTGTGTAAATTACGACGAAAAACATAATAAAATAAATGATACTATTTCATATCACCGGTTAGTCAAAAACTGTGTCTTTAAATCAACTTCTAATATTATTTTAAACAATTTTCTTTCTTGCTTGTCTCAACGATTGCAAAAGACGATCGTTCCGTACGAGACAACTTTACATCGGCGCGTTGTATCCAATGAAATTAAAAGATTTAATTTTATGACTAAACAATATTTAATTATGTAGATTTTTTTAAATATTTTTTATTTATAATAGCAACTTAAAATTCGTTTTTATGTGCTGGTTAAAAAATCTATAAATAAGTAAGGAAGTACGTATAATTTGCAGATTTCCTACAGATTCCGAGCGAAACGAAGCTTGGTGTCGTGTCATACGGGAACGTGGCGAACCTTATTTTAAGTCAAATAAATATTTACGTGTTTGTTGCGCACACTTCAAACCGGACGATTTTTATATGTTGGGATCAAGAAGAATGTTGAAGACAACGGCAATACCAAGTGTTGATGTTAGTATCTAGTTATTACTGCATTAAAATCAATAATTTCTGCGTCTGCCATGAAATATATTTTTAGGGTTCCGTACCAAAATGGTAAAAAGGAACCCTTATGGTGCGACTCAGTCTGTCTGTCCGTCTGTATGTCACTGCTGGATATCTCATGGACTACTAATGCTATCTATCCGTTGTTGTAATTTTCTGTTGTTGTTTATTGTTCTGTCTGTTGTCTGTGGTTCTGTCTGTTGTCTGTTGTTTGTGGTTAACCATTGTTGCTGTAAGAAACGGTCTATGGGACCGCCCTTAACTTTTTGAGATGAAATTATTTTATCGTGTTTAGACATCCATAACGTTTCTGAAGTTTCGCTAGCTAATTGAATTTGACCCTCTATATATTTTATATATCCTTGAATGGTGATCCAATAATTTAAAGAGCTATAATCTTATACAACGTCTTTTTAATAAAACAATATTTCCGAATCCCCCATATTGTCTGAACCACAGCGGCCGCGGCTCGCACCCTAATTGCGAAACGCACAATTTATCAGAATCTGAATGGGATTGAAGATTATTTCTAAACCATTGCGTCATTTGTTCGAATAAATTGTCAGCTCGGCAACGTAAATAACGCAATGAATGTTGTTTAACTATAAATATCAAACCAATTCCTACCGATAAAAAGTTCCGCAATTTCTCTGGCGTCCGTCACTCCATGTACTTGCGCGCTATAATTACCTACCGCCCGGCCGAGCAGTTTCGGGCCGTTTGCGAACCAAACCATATTCAGTGCGGTTTTCGCAAGCGAAGCGCACGCACGTTGTCCAATTTTAATCGTTCCATTCGTTTTTACGGGTACCTTCGATGCCGTCTGGTGCGTTATGTGCAGTAGATGGGTGCAAATCAAGTAAAAGAAGGGATAAACACCTAACATTTTTCCATTTACCTGTCAATGAAGAAAGGTAAGTGATAAACTAGTACCATGTTTTGTCGTTTCAAAATTATTTTTAATATGTATACTTAGCATTAGCTTGCCTTTCAGACACAGATTTACATATTTTTCTTACATAGAAACGTCATACTTACCTTAACAACGTTTAAAAAGCTATTTTTATTAGAATAAAATTGCGATAATATTTGACGGACAGTCGCGCAAATACCTACAGTACGAAACTTCCAACACAAGTCGCGCGGCGCGGTGACCTGTCTCAACTTGTGCTGTTAGCAGTTAGCGTAAACAAACAAACCCGAGTGATTCGGTTTTATGCGATTTGTAAAAAATATATAAGTAAATGTTTATGTAGGTAAAGAAAAATTAATCAAAAGATGTGAAGCTAAAAAAAATAATTATATTGCAAAGGGTTCATTTTCCATGATATCCTCAAAGAATTCTTGAGCTCGCCCCGTGTTAATAATAAATTGATAAATGTTAATAATCATTCAATGTATTTATTAGTAGGTATTGTTTATATATATATTTTTTTTTTGGGATTGTCTAGTTTGGGAACTACCTATTATAAATTCGTCATATCTGTCTGTCCGTCCGTCTGTCTTATCTAGGTACCGATCTCCTTCCAAGACTTGTCGTATTTTATTATTTAATTTATATTTTTTCAGGCGTAAAACATGGGCTGAATTGATTGCCAGGCCCGAATTAGCAAGGCCAGACACCAAGCCAAGAAGTCATTATGTGTGTTGTCTTCATTTTGAAAAGTCGGTGATTATTCATAAACCACAATTACGACCTGACGCTTTGCCTACAAAACTGCTGCCATCTGTACCAACTACTTCAAGTGCCAGTACTGAACCAGAATCTAAAGAAATATCGACACAAACCAAATATTCGGTCAGTCCTTTAATATAATTTACCATTGACATGCATGTAAAATTTAAATTTTACAAATAATCCATTGAATTGACATTATTTATAATATGACATTGCTAGCCCTATTGTATACTTTACTATTGACATGCATGTAAAAATAAATAATAATTGATTAATTATCAATTCAAATACATAAAATTGACATTATTAACACGAACGTGACATTGCATTGTATAAATTCAGATTTATGACTACTAACTTAATATATTTGTATACCAATTATCATTGGTAGGGCATAGAGCTCGACTAGAATGTATACGTAAGATCTTTATTACCTGTGTTCACAAATAAAGACATTAATTGATTCGAATATTAATATACTATCAGCCATTAACATCAAAGGTGCTGATACAAAATCGGAGTCGGTACAGACATCTCATAATAGTCAAACTGAACAAACTAAGACGTCAACTGCACTTTCATCTAATACACCAAGGAAAAGAAGACTTAGTAAAGAATTGAAAGTGTCGGAACTAAAAAGAAAACTTCAGAATGATTTGAACAAAATAAAGCAAGAAGTTCAATCAAAAGAGTCACAATCTTTTGAACGGTTTACTTTCCAAACCGAAGATGAGGTCACAAAAAGATTTTGTAAGCTCATTCAGTGGCAGAGCAATTTAAAAAATAAGCGTATAGGCAACAGGTATGATCCCGAATTTAAGTTGTTTGCCTTAAATTTTCATTTTTCTAGTCCGCAGACGTATCGGAGTATGAAGACATTTTTGAGCTTCCTAGTGAAAGTACCCTTGAAAAATTTAAAATGGTAATTCCACCTAAATTCGATGATCGTACGTTGGAGTTCTTATCATCTAAATTAAAATCTATGCCATCAAAAGCTAAGTACTGCACTCTGTCCTTTGATAAAATGGTTCTGAAGAGACATTTACATTACGACACCAGAAGAGACGAATTTATTGGTCTTCATTATATCAATGGTGAAGTGACGTCGGAAATAGCTTCTCATGCCTGTGTAATAATGCTCAGAGGCATTATTGTGAACTGGAAACAACGTATTGCTTATTCTTTCTTAGGATCTCCAAAACATTACGAGAAATTAGAACAATGGTTGGATGAAGTTATTTTGAAACTTTCAAACATAGGGATAGAAGTTAAAGCTATTGTATCTGATCAGGGATCAAACTTCGATAACTATGCTAAACAAGTAAAAAAGGTTACAGCTGAGAAGCCTTACTTTTTATTTAACAGTAAAAATATTTACTATCTACGTATTCGATGTCCCACATTTAATTAAATGTATCAGGAATAACTTACTGACAAATAATTTTGGCCACGATGAAAAAAAAAATTCTTGGAAACATATAGACACACTTTATTCTACACAACAAGAAAAAAATTTAAAATTGATTCCTAAAATCACCGAAGCTCACATAAAACCGAACAATTTTCAAAAAATGGGAGTTAAATACGCCGCTCAGATTTTTAGTAACTCCGTCTATGCCGCATTAAATGTTCTTATGTTTAATAAAACTTTACCAGAATTTAAGTGGTGAAACTGATTACCGCTTCGACTTGCCAAATGAAAACGCCTTTACATATATATCGGGTTATTTACTTTTTAAATGTAGCAACAAGCATACCTGTCCTGGCTTTGTTGCTGAATTACAGAACATTCCTGATTTAAATGAATCTACGAATACAGTCTATTCGTTTATCCATTTTAAAGCATTCAATAAAACATCGTCTTTTTACGGAAAGTTATAAGTGCCAACAGATGCGTTTCATAATTATGTAAGTAAGAGAACTCGAGACTATATTTATTAATAATTTTGAAAAAAATATGAAACAAAAGCCGGGTAGTACTCTTTATAAAATTTTAAATGACATACATATTGATTCTCCCTGCCCTTGTTTCCCAAAACAATATTTAATTTAAAAAAATATTAGATTCAGGACTTTTTCTACATTAAAATTTAATAACCGAGAATTTAGAAAGGGTAAGAAATTTATAAAAAATAAAAAACACATGTAGCTTTTAAAGATTTTTTTTATTTTACCTACACACTGACCTCTATAATTTATTATGTTTTAGATGTATTTGCACAGTCAGCACCAATTTATTAAAAACATATTTTACCTTTATACGATACAATTTTAAACTACCGAACATATTCACAGTTCTCAATAAAATAGAAACAAATAGTTATGTTAATTTAATTTTATCGAAGAGATCCCACAGCAATCGCAGGGCTGCCCCTGCGCATTTAGGCACATTTTAGCATGCAGCGGTTGCTGACGCGACGGAGTAGGCTATTATAGCCACAGAACAGATAAAGAGGTTAGAAGGGCCTTGTGGGCGGGGCGCGCGCGCCGCTCATATTGTGAACGCTCATATGTCGACCGAAATTAGCGTCACCGGCCAACAGTCGCGCTCATATTGTGACAACGTACGAAGCTCCGCGAAAAAAAAACAATTATGCCGTCTTGCGCCATCATAACGTGTCGGAAAAGAAGCCAGATGTGTAGTGTAGCCCGAGAAGGGATTTCTTTTCACCGGTAAGTCCTAAAACCTTATAATACGAGTGTTATTTGTAATTATTACAATTGTATTATGTAGTTTGTAGACAAAACGACACAATCGAAAAAAAGATGCAAAATTATACATTGCTTGCAACGCATGGGTACCATCTTGTACTACGCGAGTGATCGCGCGATGTATTGCGATCATTGCGAGAGTCGCGTGTGCCGAGCCAATGCTTGAATTCCGCGAAATTCCATGCGTATCGATAGTGTTGCACCAAGTTGTAAACACTGTCGATATTACGAATGTATTCAAATGATTATTATCAGTAATATTGGAATTAAAATACCTTTGTTAATTAACACCAATTATTGTTAATTGTAAAGTAGTTATCAATATAGTTTCTGAGTGCGGTTTTCGTCTAAAATTTGGTTTGAGGTTAGCTGTTTATAATGAAAACATATATTTTATTATTAGGTTTCCAACAGATCCAGATATAAAGAAATTGTGGATTGAGGCAACCGGTAGAATACAATGGATACCTACTAAATGTAGCACAATTTGCTCTAAACATTTTGCAGAAAATGATTACATAAAAAAAAAGACTGGCAAAAGATTCTTAAAACCAGGAGCTTCTCCACACACAAATATCGCAGTAAGTAGTGTGTAATTTATATTCTATAAAACTTTATTGGTGTATTTGAATAGCGTATCTAATCATTACCTTAAAATGACACCACCTAGATCATCTTTTATGGATATTATTATATATGAGCGTGTTTATTGGGTCTATACAGCTATGCTGAAAATTGATGGTTGAAATCTATAGTTTCAAAATGATATTTTTTTCGTTATGCGTAGGTACTTTTATACTTTTCTGATTACTGGTAAAACTGAGTTTTGTTTTTTTAACAGTCATCACTAGCATCTACCAGCGATATCGTAACACAAGCTGCATCTGCCAGCGATACAGTAACACAAACCGCATCTACCAGCGACTTAACACATGCTGCATCCACCATAGAAGAAATAACCAGTCAAAACCAAGTAATATAATTTTGAACTTTTCAAACTGATCCCATACCTGAATTGGTGATGAAAAAAGATCATTGTTAGTGTAAAATAATCACATGACTTTTCTTTGAATATAACAGATGTTTGTATTCTAAATTACAGCTGATTGTGAATGCAAGCAAATCAATTCCGTCTATGCCACGAAGAGATAAGCCCATGAAGAGACGAAATATACTGGTATTTTTTTTTTACATTATGCTATAATAAATTTAGTTATACACATTAGGACATTTAGTAATGTAAAATATACTGTGGGCATTATAATAAAATAAGGCCTCCAGTAACAGTTGCAATACCCCCTGTGCTAGAAATAATAATGCTTATATTAGATGTGCTAACACAATTACAAAATAATATTGTTTTTTTGTTTACGGCTAAAGTTATTGTCACCCATAAATGCATTAACACCTAGAAAGAGAAAACTGGCAAACATCATTAACACAAATGAAAGTATAATTAAGAGGCAGAGATTACAAATCAAAAGAATACAAGCTCAGAATAGAAGACTGAAAAAAAAATTAATAAAATAGAAGACATTTTAATTAATATTCAAGAAAAGTTTTGTTTGAAAGATGAGGTTACGAATATTCTGAAAAATATAAATTTACAGGTATAACAAACTCTTGCACTATCAGTTGTCGTATTTGGTGTGACGTTATCGATCGTTGTCTTGCTTTCTTTCGATATTAGAAAGTTTGACTATTTTTTTTTTATGACAGGCTCAATAACTCACAAAACGCATGGTAATGAAAAAGTCTGGAGGAAAATCGAAACAAAAATATAGCCCAGCGCTTCGTACCTTTGCGTTGACACTACATTATTATTCGCCAAAGGCATACGAATATATACGTAAAACTTTTGATACTTGTCTGCCAGAAAGGCGTACCCTTAGAAAGTGGTATGAAAAAATCGGAGGAGATCCAGGCTTTACAAAAGAATCCTTGGAAGCGTTGAAGCAAAAAGCGAAAAATACAAATTATACTATAATTGCAGGGTTAACTATTGACGAAATGGCTATACGCCGACGTATAGAATATGATGGTGAAATATTAGTAGGGCACGTTGACATCGGCACTGGCGTAGAAGGAGATCATATAGAAGAAGCTAAAGAGGCTCTAGTTTTTTTGGTGACAAGCGTAAACTGTAACTTTAAAGTCCCCATTGGTTATTTCCTTGTGGATGGTATAACAGGACGACAGCGTGCTGATTTGATTTTACAATGTTTAGAATTACTTGAAGAAACTGGTTTAAGAATTATATCATTGACTTTCGATGGATGCGCAGCAAATATAGCAATGGTGAAATGTCTGGGCTGTTCTATAGAAAATCGAAAAATTACTTTTAACCATCCTGTTACAAAAGATCTAATTTTGGTAATGTTGGATCTACTAGCTTTTGCCAGCGGCTTCGCCCGAGTGGAGGTCGGAAAATATCCCGCGGGAACGTACTACCGGGATAAAAAGTACCCTATATGTTAATCCAAGTTATGAACTATCTGTGTGCCAAATTTCATCCAAATCCGTTTGGTAGTTTTTTCGTGAAAGGGTAACAAACATACACATACACATACATCCATCCTCACAAACTTTCGCATTTATAATATTAGTAGGATGAGTACCGTCGTGGCAGCAACGCGGCACAAGCGGCACGCAACATCAACGACGTTTACGGAGCTAACACTACAAACCAACGCACCACCTGTTTTTGGTTTGCTCGCTTCCGTTCTGGAAATTTCGACCTGAAAAATGAACCTCGCGGTCGTCCGAAGACTTTGGTCGACAATGACGAAATAAAGGCGATTGTGGATGCTGATGATACACAATCTACGGCTGAATTAGCAGCAGCTTTCAACGTTAGCGTCAAAACAATATTGGTCCATTTGCGTCAAATTGGTAAGGTAAAAAAGCTTGACAAATGGGTGCCCCACGAAGTCAATGATCGCCAGCGCGAAGTACGCGTCGAGACGTGCCTTGCACTGCTCAACAGACACACAAATGAAGGAATTTTGAACCGCATTGTTACCTGCGATGAAAAATGGATTCTGTTTGATAACCGCAAGCGCTCAGCAAGTTGGTTGGATCCTGGTTCAGCACCTAAACAATGCCCTAAACGAAAACTTACCCCAAGAAAAGTGATGGTCACTGTTTGGTGGTCTAGCGCCGGTGTGATTCATCACAGCTTCTTACCAAACGGGGTGAGCATTACTGCAGATGTGTACTGTGAAGAACTGAACTCAATGATGGAGAAGCTGGCACATCTCCAACCAGCATTGGTCAATCGCTCGTCTCCGCTGCTCCTGCACGACAACGCGCGACCTCATACTGCACAGCAGACGGTCTCCAAGTTGCAAGAACTGGGGTTGGAAGCTCTCCGTCATCCGCCCTACTCGACAGACTTTGCGCCTACAGACTACCACTTTTTCCAGAATTTGGATAACTTCTTGGCGGGAAAAAAATTAAATGCCCGAGAGGCAGTACAAAATGTCTTTGAAGAATTTGTTGCCTCCTGTCCAGCTGATTTTTTTAAGAAGGGCATCAATAAACTGCCACTGCGTTGGCAAAGATGCATTGATTGCATGGGTGATTATTTCGATTAATACAAAGAAAAAATACATGAAAAAAATTCGTTTAATTTTTTTCATACAAACCGGCAATTTCATAGGTAAAGACCTATTATTATGTATTTAGAATGTCCACACTATTCCAACCCCTTCCCTCTCCCGATATTATAGCAAAAAATTGCAAAACTTAAATAACAAAAAATTCAAGAATTACAGTAATTTTATCGATATCGATTATCGACTTTTTGTACACCGTAACATGTACGAGAAATAAATTGCTTTTTGTGTGTGTGAGTGCACGTCAAGTACAGTGTTTGCGTTAGTGTGACAATCAATAGCAAGCTCGCGATCTAAGTGTATGTAATTTATTAGTGTGCGTAATTCGCGTACGTTCGGGACCTTTGCTTGTAGTGGAGTTAAAGAGTGGGAGACAAGCGGCGACACGCGTTCTAATACAAATCAGGAACTATTTCCTTTCTAACCTCTTTATCTGTTCTGTGATTATAGCAGTAGGTATAGGAAATTTTCTACTGAGTGAAGTATCTGTTACGTTACGTAGTAACTATTTAGTAATCTGTGCCGCGGCCCCGACTGAACCGTATTTTTTTAATACATTTATGAATAGCGTGTAACGTTACGCTCTCAACGTCATAAACTTTATCTCCGCCATTGTTTATAATATTAATTACGTTAGTACTTAATTGTATATGTATAGGGTCTATTTTGGTTTGTTTTTGGCTGTACGTACAACGGAAGTGTGGCTGTAAGGACAATGCCAGATTCTACCCAACCTTTATTCAGCTCGCATGAGATAGTGATTCTTTGTTACTTTAATGTTTTTCTGTTACACTTGCGGATTAATAGTATAGTTGACAATACTCTTTAGATTTACTTGATGACATTGTATTTATTATTTGACATTGCTTGGTTTAAACTTTTCTATTTTACAATTATTTTTATTTCATTTTTTTTTTTTGACACTTTTACTTTTACTGATATTGACGGTCCCTACGTACATATTGACATGTCAAAGGTCACGCAAAGGTTATTTGATCTAAGCGACATTTTTTGAAAGTTGCAGGAGAGTGATTCAAAATTTTATTTTTCGAAAAACAAAATCATTATAAAAGAACTAGTA
This sequence comes from Aporophyla nigra, assembly GCA_947507805.1. Taxonomy (NCBI): domain Eukaryota; kingdom Metazoa; phylum Arthropoda; class Insecta; order Lepidoptera; family Noctuidae; genus Aporophyla; species Aporophyla nigra. The sequence goes on along the minus strand of OX382321.1, from coordinate 6,326,134 downwards.
AGTGGATTTTGGAAAAACTGAATTATATTTACCAAAATCCACTCACTAGTTCTTTTAAAAAGATTTTTTTTTTTTCCGAAAAATAAAACTTCGAATCACTCTCCTGCAACTTTCAAAAAATGTCGCTTAGATCAAATAGCTTTACAACCGTCGATATTTACAGCCTTGTTTAGAATACCTAATTATTAAGAAATGATTACTATGTATTACTTTCCTTATTTAATTACTGTCTTTATGAGTCTGATTATCTGTGATACAAAATACCAGTTTAAATGTTTAATTTTAACAAGTTTATTCATATAGGAAAAAAAAATCAATACACTTTGTCTTTTTTTAGAAAGTAGAGGCAGGTTTAGGGTAAGTTGCCTCCTTCTTTTATTCTCTACGATGGAGAAAGCAATGTACAGCGAAACTGAAGTGGGGGCAATGATTTCCCAGTCACCGCCGGTGGCGACTGGGAATTTTCATTCCCATTTGCCTCCGGAGGCAATCCCCGCGGGGGCGACTGGGAATATTCGTTAGTACCTACCAAATGTTCGATCGGTCAAAATTCTAAGAAGTACGGTACCTATGCTACGAAGTAGGTGCGCGGTTACTGACCTATTACAATTGATCGAAAATAGTATTACGAAATATGTAGGGTGTCCACAGTTTACTGATTTAAGGTCGGATAAAAATTAAAAAAAAAACGTATTGAAAAAATTGTTGAAATATGTTCTATTACTGATACTGAACCACCAAAAAAGATTTGCGCACTGGTTATAAAATTATCCTGTATTATTCAGGGATCACAATCATTTTGTGAGAATCGAACCCACAGCACTTGGCGCAGCGTTAGTGGCACTTAAACCGTGACCACTCGTGCAGACAATTAATTACAACTACCATTCTTGTATATTTTATCGAAATATGTAGTTAAGAGAATTTGTTATTTTTCAGGACTTTGATGATGTTCCAAAATTTGACTCACCTACTAATCTGGACCCAGAGGGGTAATTGCGTAAATTGTTATCAGGTGGAATTGGTTTAATATTGATAGTTAAACAACATTCATTGCGTTATTTACGTTGCTGAGCCGACAATTTATTCGAACAAATGACGCAATGGTTTAGAAATAATCTTCAATTCCATTCAGATTCTGATAGATAGTGTGTTTCGCAATTAGGGTGCAGGTAAATAAAACTGACATGAATTCTGTGTTCGACACCCCAAGAAAAGCAATGCTTAAGACGCGAGTTCGTAAATTAGTTATGGAAAAAAAATGCTACATAATAAAAATAAAGCTCTTAAAATTCAAAATAACAGATTAATGAAAAAAATCACAAACATGAAACAAATTTAGGTTTTGAAAAAAAAAAATATCTGACGGAACAGCAATTTTCGGAATTGTAACCTTAAAGCAGAACTATTAAACTTTTTTAAAACACTTTTTGCAGTCCAATGTAATACTGTGTTTGAACATTCCGTGAATCAAACCCCAATACTCAATCATAGACTGCAAATAATTCAAGCTATTATAAAAAAGTATCTGAACGTCGTTTGCATCCTGAGCACAAAAATAATCCATTCATTAATAATATCATGTCAAAAAGACAAAAAAGAAATAAGTAGAACTTATTTGAGGGTAAATCTATATATATAAAAATGAATCCCTATTTCCCTTGGTCACGACATCACGCGTGAACGGCTGGACCGATTTCACTTTTTTTGTTGTTGTTCTGTTTGTAATTGTCAGGAGAAGGTTCTTATGAAAGAAAAAAATTAAAAAATTGCGCGGAAAATTAGAAAATTTAAGAACACTTATTTAAGAATATTTAACAACCATATAATAGGACAATGTAAACTTTTTTAATATAACATTATGACATTTGACATAGAATTGACAGAATGCGTGCTCAAATATCATCAAAGAGACAGGACAACGTCTGTCGGGTCAGCTAGTAACTAATAAAATCTCAACTGCCAACTCAACTTCCAAATTTAAATAGATGTACTTAGTTCGGGCCCTAGTAAGGCTTCATACTTGAGATTTGCCAAGTGGCCCGACCATCATTAAAAAAAACGCAAACGATAAACTATGTACTCACTGAGGTACATAAATTTTACAAAATCCGCTCTGCAGACCTCAAAATTGTTTAGAATTTGTGAGTAAATAGATAACAAATGTGTTTGTTGTTTTATTTAATACATCATTATCAATGTAATATTCCCAGAATCAATGTCTCGTCTGTGGCAAATCCGCATACTGTATGATTCAGTAGTGTACTTCGCAACCGCAGATAACAGAAACTAAAGGGAGATATGAACGGGCGGGGCCGGTGTCTCAGCAATATGTGCAAAAAGAGAACACAATACTCTCGGCACGTTTAGTTGAAGTTCGACCGTCGGCCGGGATTCTTTAAAAATGCCGTGTTGTTCTGTAGTGACTTGCAAAAATCGAAGCAATACCAGTAACTTTAAGTCAAATGGAATCACATACCATCGGTAAGTATTGAAAATTATATGTTTTTGTAAATAAAAATTCAAAAACATTATTACTTAGATTAATTTGTTACTTTTACATCTTTTTATTATGTGGCAGAATGATAGTCGCAATATTATGTTATGCCAGTTAACAATACTTGCATTGTACTAACGAAAATTCGAACGCTGAGTTCCTAACTTCGCAGTATATAATGAATATATCGAAACTAACAAAATACTTAAATAACGTGGTGCGGCCGTTGCTCGCAGTTGTCAGTTAGTGATGTGCCTCGAGAGTCTTCGAGTGTGACCATGTCGATAATATTTATATTGGTAACTGAAAATTAAGTATTTATAGTTCATTATATGCAAAAGTGTTCGGTATAATAAAAAAGTAATATAACTAAGCGTTATTTCATTTTCATAATTTTTATTTTCATTTCATTTATTTGTGTAACGACTAACGGATGCTCAATCGGTCCCGGATTTCATTCCTGTCTGACGAGGTAGATATTTGAATGGAGAAGCGAGTTACAAACTTTGAAGATGCTATAATATTTTTAAAAATCGCTCCGCATACATTCCAATGGTGCATCACAGACGGCGAATATAATATATATTTTCATATTACAATATCTTAAGAAACTGAACGAAATCGTTAACATGTCACGTGACATCTCAAGATACTGCTGATATTACTATACAGCATTATTATTATATTAATGGTTATTTATTATTTATTGTCGTTTTTATATTTTGTAAGATATTGAATACATACCTACATGACGTTTTTGTGATTTTAAGTAGTACAGCGGTCGCTACAGAGAATACTGTCGTTGTAGATTAATAAAACTGTGATCCTAGCGTGGGACTACAAAAGTGTACGTTTATTTGTTTATTACTTTCAGCTTTCCACGTGACTCTACGGTAAAAGAAAAATGGATTCATAGTACAAACAGAGGACCAAATTGGTGGCCGTTAGAGCGGAGCTCGATATGTTCGGCACATTTTGAAGAGAAGTGTTTCAAGCCCTGCTTAAATAGTCGAAGACTATTTGAGTGGGCAGTTCCGACTTTAAGGTTGCAGCTTGTGTTTGCTAATGAGGTTTGCGTTACGTCACGATATATTATATTCATAATGTGAATTAATCAATTATTTTTGGTCAAAAATTTGAAAATTGGCGTTATTCCCATTTTATTTTAGTAAAAATTAATTATATTTTCGGATAAGTATATAAAAATGTAGAAATTATTTAAACAAAATTAAACGAAGTTATTATAATACAAGAATGTGCTAAAATTAAATATCGATAAAAATAATCGACCATCGCTTTCGACTCCCTAATTGCATGTGTGTGCATTGGATGTTCGCAAATAGCAAGTGTTTACAAGTGAATGCCCGCCCCATTCTATGTATGTGTGCTATTAGAAATTGATTTAGTGCTTTCTTCTTGGTGTGCGTGTTCAAATTTCAGTACACTATTTGTTAATGTTGTAATTATTTGGGTGGGAGATAAGCAGCGACACTAGGACTCCTTACTATTCCGCAATTACTCTGGATATCTATGTTCGCAACACATTACAGAATTACAGATAGCCATCTCTTTCTATAACATACGTTACGTATTATCTATCGCAATCGTTGTTTACAATTACTCTACATCTGTAGGTAAGTACATTTGTACTGACAACGGAACGATTTCTTATCGCCCCCGATCAGGTATGAACCATAGATGTATGAACGTAGCGTATTTTAACTTTTTAACTAGCTTTTGCCCGCGGCTTCGCCCGCGTGGATGTCGGAAATTAACGCAGGAGGACGTACTACCGCGGTAAGATGTGTTAATTCAGGTTATATTATAGGTAATAGCTGTTACCCGCGACTTCGTCTGCGTGGTATTTAACAAAAAGTTTTTCATACAAACTGTCTTTGTAAACTACGCTGACATACATCACAAGCTACGCTGACATACGTCTCAAAATTGAGCGTGTTTTTAGTTTTTTTCAACTATTATTTATTTTTTCTAAAAAAAGTAGCCTAAGTTACTCCTTGTTACATCAGCTATCTGCACACCAGTGAAAGTTCCGTCAAAATCGGTCCAGCCATTTCAGAGATTAGCCGGAACAAATAGGACAGACAAAAATTGTAAAAAATGTTGTTTTGGTATATGTACCGTGTCCATCCATATACACTTAGTAAAAAGTGGTTATCTTAATATTAAAAACAGACACGCCAATTTTATTTATTTGTATAGATATCATTGCGTTACTTAGATTTCTAGACGTGGACACAGACCAAATTAAAAAAGCTCTTTGGACGTGGATAACGATGTTGAGGTGCATCAATTGTCACTTACGCGTCGACAGGATGTTATGACATGTTGTGTCTTCATTACAATCGGCACTGCAGACTGTTCTCGCAACATGGAAATCGTCGCAACAGGTATGTAGTTGCTACCACGGGTTGCTACCTTATTTATTAATCGTAGCGAAAAATCCTAAATAAAAACTTGAGAGGTGTCAAGGGACACCCGGATAGAACGAAGTTCCTTTCCAGGATTCAAAATCCGCCCCTAAGACTACCCACTGACCCATTATTGTTATTATTTTTTTATTATTAACCTGTATACACTCAACAAAAATATTCTCTCTCTCTCGCTCTCTTTCTCTCTCGCTCTCTCTCTTCTCACAACAAAAAAAAACAACATACAAAACAAATACAAACAACAAAATATATACGGTCGAATTGAGAAACCTCCACCTTTTTTTGAAGTCGGTTAAAAAGTGTCGTTACAACTTTTTCTCTTAATTTCCGTCTAGCCCCCTTACGCAACGCGCCATAAGGAACTTCGTTCCAATAATCATTGTATGTACTAACTGCGGTTTCGCTTGGCTTGTAACCTTAATGCAAAAATCTATGAACAAATAGTATACCTACCTACCTAACACTAACTTGAATAAACTGTTCTAGGCAAACAATTTAAATTTTGAGGGTTATGTTTGGATGGTAAAATAATTATTAACTTGTCTAACCATATACTAATGTTTGTCTTACCTTACAGCTTTCACCAGAAGCTGTAATACTGTAATATGTCAAGAGTGCTTTTTACAGTTAGACCAGCACTGTAGAAATGGAAATGTGAATGCTAAAAGAGATCTCGGTCACACACATGTTTGTATTGGATGTGGACGGTCTGTTTTAGAAACAAGAAGACATGTGAGATATCATTCTATCAAAGCCAGTGATTCATTAATAGCTACTATACTTTCATGGGATATTCACAATGAGGTCAGTAGTAAGGTATTAATTAACCTTTTTCTCTATCCTGTGACACAATATTATGCACATTAGTCATTGAAATAACATGTTTGTAAACTGTTTAGCTGAATAACAACCACCTGCATGGTGGCACGGAGGTATAATTTTTCTTCACAGCCGGGCCTCATTAAATATTGTCTATGTGAACTTAAGAATTCTAGGCTGCCTTTTTAAAAACCTTTGAAAAATAACTTTGTTATGTATTCTAATGTTTTATTTACTTGTAGGTGATATCAAGAGATACATTCGTATGCCATCTGTGTTGGATGCGGGCTAATCGTCATCTATCACAAAATGTTTTAACCTTTTGACCGCCAGAGTCATGTATAGATGACAAACCAAAATGTGCCCAGCACGCCACGGTCACAATTTGCTATCGTGACCGTGGCGTGCTGGGCTCGTTTTGGTTTGTCATCTATACATGACTCTGGCGGTCAAAAGGTTAAAAGGACAACCACGCACAGACGAACATGCTGAACTTTTAAATCAACCAGTTGGTCCGTAGCCATTGCAGGTGCCTCATCAAGAAATACAGAGCCAGCACCCCTTTCCCCACTTCAAGATCACCAGGTTCCAATGGAATTTGCAGAAAGTCAACCATTATTTTGCCACATTATAAACAAACAGCAAATACTTTTAGGCATTGTGTTTTTCAAGGCTCTGCTTATCAATCTGGGCATTTAAATCCTTTGCTAATTAAGGTTGTGCTCCTTAAACAATATCAGGTATTCATATGTGCCAATTCACTCCCGTGTCTGTGAAACACTTTTATATGGCAATGAATCGTAATTTTTAACCGACTTCAAAAAAAGGAGGAGGTTATCAATTCGACTGTTTTTTTTTTAAATTATTTTTTTATGTTTGTTAGCTCATAACTTTTGACTGGGTGAACCGATTTCGATGATTATTCTTCCCGAATGGTCCCATTTTGATTTGGTTCCATTTGGACAATGGGGTCCATGTGAAAACCATACAAGTCTTAAATTTGCATTAAGTATTTGCGCGACAAATGAACGAATAAAGCGATAACATTAGTGCGGGGTATCTACCATAACTAAAAAGTTAAAAATAAAAACTTATTACAAAAAAATAACAACCGACTTCTTTAAAAAAAACACTACAAAGTCAAAAATAACTTAAATTTCGGAAGTCGGTGGCAAAAAAACCTTAAATACAGATCCTAAGACACCAAATTCCGAAATTAAAGTTATTTTTGACTTTGTAGTGGTTTTTTTTACGGAAGTCGGTTGTAATTTTTTTTTTTTTTTCAATAACAAAAGTAACTTTACCAGTACCTTTACACCTCAACAAATAGAGGATTTAATTCGTGTTATGGAAAGAAATGGAGACTTAAGGGATTTTGAAAATTTATAAGAGATGCATAATCACATTTGTCATTATTGGACAGTTCTTAATGTGTTAGAATTTCTAGCTTTATATGGTGAAATACCTGTACTTGGAAATGAGAGCAACGGGAATTCATGTTTAGCAATAATTCTAACAAAATTCAAAACTGGTGATAGCGGTCTACATTAGAGCGTTTTCTCAACAAAAAATCCAGAACTATTTAATAAATAATTTTGTCTCGAATAATGTTTGGTTGCAGCATATAAGTAGAAAACTAGATTGATATAAATACCAAATAATCTCTCTCTCTCTCTGACTCTATAATAGGGTATTGCTGAAACTGCAAGGGTAATCATGTGGTTGGCTGTTGCCATGTTGCCACCTTGGTTGGGCGTGTTCATCATCATCATCATCATTTCAGCCGTAAGACGTCCACTGCTGGACTTAGGCCTCCCCCAATTTGGGGGGCTTTGCCATAATCGCCACGCTTGGCAGGCGGGTTGGCGATCGCAGTATGGTGGTAAATTGCATAGAGGACGCTGCTGCCCATTCTCTAGTACCTAAGTCCCATAGTCGCCTTTTACGAAACCCACGGGAAGAAATGGGGTGGTGTTATTCTTTACGTCCGGAACCACACGGTACGTGGTTGGGCGTGTTATCAAGACAATATTGATCATCCGGCAGCTTTTCTTTATTATGTTTGAATAAAAATCAACAATTCTTATAAGTTGTTTTATTACCGATCAAGTCAAATCAGGACATTTTTATGTCCTAAGTCAAAGGTCGGTTGTTGTCGGTGTTTTTTCATTACTTCATTTTACAGCCAAACATCCTAGAATAGCATTGTAACATTGTAAATACAGCACTCTTTAAACTTAAACCCCAATTAACCTTAAATTAAGGTAGCTAACCTAAATGTAAGAATTGTTTTAGATTTAAACAGAAACGGCAAGTTCTAAAGGCATTTAAACATATTTTTATGTATCAATAAAAAAGCAGCAATAGGATGCTACATTTGGCATGCTTGTACACCAACTTTTATTTATTGGTCAAAGTTCCACACATTTTCAGGCATTAAAGATAAAATATATTTATTGCGTAACTGTGTACATTAAGGTCTTATTAATAAACATTACATTTTTGGTTTCAACAGTCTACCCAAGTCGGATATGCAATAGTATGTGAAGAATTTAATTTTGTCCTTTACGTTGTCATTATTTTCGGGGTGAACAAACTACTTCACGATTTTAACAAACAACATTTTATAATGTGCACACATTATTAAGATTTTTAGAAGTTTAGAATATTATGATAGTGTCGTAATTACTAACGATTGAAATTTTCTTTTATTACAGGAAGACAGCACACTACCTGACCATGAAATTACAGTGTTTTGCCCGAAATGTAAAGGGGAAGTAAAGCACACCGCAGCAGGAATACAAGAGGTAAGACTACGTTCGTTCGGACGTAAAAATATCGCGTCGTGATTTTTAACTCTCGGTGTTGGACCGAGCATTGATAATCTAACGGAGAGCATCCCAGGGCGTCGAAAAACACTGTTCGGTTTTCAACTCTCGGCACTGAGCAGTAGTGTTGCAAAGGACTCGAGTCCGCGAGTCGTAATTTTAAAGACTTGACTCAATTATGCAAGACTCAGTGTGCTCAAAAGGCTCGAAGTCTAGAGGCAAGCAGTCAAGTCTTAAAAAGGACTCGGGGTCTTAAAGAGGGCTCGAGTCTTAGAGAGGACTCGAGTCTTTAAAAAAGCACTCGAGTCTTCAAATGAACGGGAGTCTTAAAGAAAAACTCAGAGCAAGAAGATGAGACTTGTAGCTCATCATTCGAAAAGACTCGAATAGAAGGTGACAAGTTCACATTAGTGGTTATAATATAATTATGCGCACAGTAAAATCGAGTCCTTTTCTAAGACTCGAGTCCTTGTTCAGACTCGAGTGGCTGTTAAATGACTCGGGCTTGGCTTGACTCTTAACTCCGAACCTTCTGAGTCTTGCATAATTGAGTCGAGTCTTTAGAATTACGACTCGAGGACACGAGTCCTTTGCAACACTACTGAGCAATGCGTTGAAGATTCAGCGCGCGATAAAATCCTGCTGCGATGTTTTTAAATCCATGCGAACGTGGACTAAGTCACTATCCGCACTTAAGTGTTAAGATTTGCACTTCGAAAATCGTCCTGTATTTTGTGGGTGGGTAGTCATCAAATGACGTCTCCCGCTTTGGGTGGAGCAGAAGGGCGTGTCAGAATTTTACTGACTACAACACCCGTGTTCCTTCAGTGGCCTATGCCAGGGTAACTCTTTCAAACAGTTCCGCAACCCTGACAGATCGCTTATGCATCCTGTTTTCTTCGCAATATCACCTTCAACATCACTAGCTGAGGTAATACTTAAAACCCAATATTTTACGAAAATAACCACAGTACCTGTTAAGAATGTGCTGTTTTACTGCCACAACTTGATATAAGTGTTTGGCTTATTGAACAGTCTAAAGATTTACCGTAGTTCGGGAATCTACAGTAAAACATTCAGTATCATTTATCATTCTCTTACCAGTTGCCCTTACTTGCTGTTATCCCAAACTATTTGAGGTCGAAGCAACATGTCTTTTTCATCCATACTTCTCCATTAGGGTCACAGCACACATATCAACTCGTAAACTGATCGCAACCGTATCAACTCGAACTGTTTAGTGTTCTTTGTATGCAATTCCCTTCTGAAATGCACACTAATCGGAATCGTAACGTAAGTGATTCGCCTCGGGACCAGCTCACGATCCGCGGTGTGGCGCGTGGCAACCAGCGGTCCCCGCGCTTACGGCTCGTAGTGCCCGCGCTTACACCTCTCCGTCGCCGCGCTTGCTTCTCTTCGTCCACCCTTGCCCCCACCGGCGCTACAGCGCACAAATGCTGTCATTCACAAGGCAACTTTAAAGTCGATTCAAACTCATCTGGTGCCAGCCAGATCAACCAGCGGTCGGCGAGCCGTAAGCGCGGCGTCGCCTAGCTGTAGCCGAGTCGACGTATTGGAGCTTCTGTTCCGTGACTTACGTTAGGTTGACGCCTGTTTGGCGGCGAGGCGAAAGGCGATACGGTGACGATCCCTTTCCGAATTGATATGTGTGCTGTGACCCTTACTCGTCATCTCGGTAGTCGCTCCCTTTCTGGCCATATCAAGAACGATGATAAAGAACTTTCATTCATTCTTTCATTCATATTTCGTGTTCTCTTACTCATATAGCTAGCGTTAGCAATGACTGCTAAAAAAAAAACCATGTGTGCAATCCACACGTGGTAGAAGCGAAACCTTCAAAAGTTTGGCTTCAAGATAATGAGACGAATGTAAAATTTCGGGAAGAGGATAATTGTAGGTTTTAGTAATGATCCTAGTAATACAAAGTTTGATAATTATCATTCACTAAACAGCGGTAAAAAAATAATAATCAGGAAAAATGCCTTTTTATTGTGCTTATTGATTCGTAAATATCGTCAAAATATAGAAGAACGACGAACATAAGAAACAATGTATAATGCTTCCTATCTCATTTTCTCCCACGTTAAATCTTATGAATTTATGTGTCTGTCTCTTTTTACTGTCGCTTTTTCGTTTCATAGAGTTTCAAGTCACAACGGTGCTAAAGAAGTTTTCACTTCAAAAACATTTCTTCCCTGTATTTTTTGCCGAGGTGATTAGAAATCGATATCACAGAGTTGACCTACTGTGTAGCCATATACTGTATTTTGTATCACATTTGAAACTTAAAGCGTTTTATTTAAGTTTAAACCAATAACAGACACATTTGAATTGTTAAGGAGTTGGTTAGTTAGAAAGAATTGAGTGATCCATTTCAAAGCTTTGCTGGTCATTTGGGTGAGCCATAACCGCCACGCATGGCAGGCGGGTTGACGTTCGCAGTATGGTGGTAAAATACACAGAGAACGCTGCTGCCCATTCTCTAGTAAGTCTTTTAGTCGCCTCTTACGACACCCACAGGATGAAATGGGATGGTGATATTCTTTAACACGTTGTGTGCCGATCACGCGATATCGCGTGCTTCGTCGGCTCTGCATTATGGCCGATCACGCGATATCGCGTGCTTGCTCCTAACAATTTTGTATGCGCTCTAAATCTGTGGCTATACGGGATTAACCATCAATCTGTGGACACTATTTTCAATCAAAATGTTCGTTACATCAATCATAGGAACCATCCACTCCTTGCGCCTTTGAGCTTCCCCTGTCCTTCAAGCCACTCCATTCATAATTTCTTCACGATTTAACCATGACGTGCAATTCCTCAGGATCAAACAAAAGTACTCGTCGCAAACGTGTACCATTACTTCGAGCAAGAGTATGAAGAGTTAAAGACTGTTTATGGAGACTTGGACTTGACTCCTCTGTCGAAGTTCCGCCAACGGACTGCGCTGGCCACCGGATTTAGCGAGTCGAGAGTACTTCAGATACTGAAAGAGGAAGAGGAACGGAATGCAGAAAAGCGACAGGAACCGCATGAGGAACGACGCAGAGCTCGCAAGAGATCTATACAGACTGATAGGTATGTTATAAGATAACACTGTATTTTTAACAGCATGTATAAAACGTCCCGAAATGAATCGTCGGGCAGAATTCATTCCGCTCCAGCCCGACCTTTGCTGCCCTCTACCAGCGATGCCCTAAGCCGAAGTCTATACCCTACAGAGGGTGCTCTTAGCGAGTAGTCGTTCTAGTTTTAAGTTTTTTAAGCTCTAGTTGAAGACCTTAAATTGTTAAGGTGAATGCTTCAACCAGCCCGCGAAATTCAAATTTTCTTACGTTTTTTGCAATTTGCAGGCCAGTGCTAGGTTGTTTTACGTTTTAAGTTCTTTTATTTTTTGCTTTTCTATTTTGGTTTTGCCCCTACTATGTGGAGGTGGGCGTTAATGACTGCGACACAGTTTATACTAATGCAGTTGTTATCGAACACAGTGTTTTTGTAAATTGAGTTTTTGTTACAATAAACTTTAATTTAAATTCAAATTTAATTTAATTTAAATTTTTAAATTTAAATTAAAATATTATTCGCGCCTGTAAGACATGTAGTTACAGAATTATAATCATCAAAATCATCAATACAACGCTCTAGTTCATAAAGCTGTAGGAATTACTTTTTCTCTTTTTTTTATGTTCTTAGGCCTTTATGAACTTGGAGGGTTGTATTGGTGATTTTGATGATTATAATTCTGTAACTACATACGTCTTACAGTCGCGAATAATATTTTAATCAACATATAACCTAGCACTGGCCTGCAAATTGCAAAAAACGTAAGAAATTTTGAATTTCGCGGGCTGGTTTGGAGCATTCACCTTAAGGTAACTACAGGCAAGTCCGGTTCAGCAGCCGTTCGGACGGTTTCCTACCAGCCACGACATCCGTCTGCTCAAGGGATCCGCCCTTTTCTACGGAGATTGAGTGGACTTTACACTAAGCAAAGTTTGACGGGGTTTACATTAATAACCAGTGATCGGAGTAGGTAGATTGATTTTACGTACTCGCATCTTGAATAGTCATAGAAATCACAACATGGATAAGACTTTTTTTCCGGGATTTCATTTTGGTTCTTACGGGATTGAATCAAATATTGTGAAAGTAAGGATTTTTAAACTAGGTACAAAATTAGTAATTTATAGAATGCGACAGATAAACATTTAAAATTATTTTTTTCTTACTATAGAAGGCTGATCACCTATATACTATTAAAAAGACAGCAAAAGGGTGAAACATTTCTTATTCATATTGATGTATTCTTTATTCTACACATTACAACATTTGAAATTATTTACAAAATCCCTGAATCCCGGATGCATATCCATACTAATATACCCGGTGACATTTTTTAACGTCTTGAAAAAAAATGGGGTTAATAGGTGAACGGAGTAGAAGCCTTTGGCATAGAATTTTTTATTATTTTTTATTTTTGAATTTCATGTAATGAAATTGATCTAGCAATAAATACTACACATTTAAAGTAACATTTTCATACTAGAACAACAAAAAAGAAATTTGGGAAAAAAAAAACAAAAAAAAAAAACAATTAAAATTTATCGAAACTCAAATCATACGCACCCTACTCAATGCGCGGCATGTATCAATGATTTCGTAGCGCAGTCCTACCCTTTGAAGCCGGCCGATAGGCGGCCTCATTAATCTTTCGCAGGCGCACGAGCCGCACACGCATCCCTTTCCACCCGCGTCCCGCGCTCCTTTAGTCACCTGCGATGAATCTGAAGGCCTTCCTGTCTTCTATTCTAGTTACACAACACACCCTATGAAGGTCGAGACGGTAAAAAATGTCATCTGGTATACGTGCCAGGTCATTGATCCCATTTCAATCTACCTACTCCGATCACTTGTATCGTGAAATAGTTCCTTGACTGTTTTGTTTGAACTATATCTAGCTTTCGTATAGAGAAATTACAATTTTTTCAGCCAACTAATTGTTTGGGGCTAAGAGTAACAACAGCCGCACGGGTCGATCGATCAGGTTAAGCTACGCTTGCCGCGGTTGGTCCGTGGATGGGTGACCATCTTCACATACCAACACTCCTTCGTGCGTCGGCACGTGAAGGGGTGTTGGTATGTGCATTTCTCGTCTTTTAACGAAGTTGGGAAAAGATTAATTGTTCTCATGTGCTACCGTTTTTTTTTTCTGAATGGAAAATCATCAAATGACTTCCCCCCGCTCTGGGCGGAGCGGGAGGGCGTGTCAGACTTTTACTGACTAAAATTCACCCGTGTTCCTTCAGTTGCTAATGTGCCAGGGTCACGGTATCTCTTTCGAACAATCTCGCGACCCTGGCAGGCATCGGTCCTAGCAGACCCCTTCAGTGCTGCTGACATCTCTTTGAGGTGCGCGTGGAACACTACGCGCCGACGACCCGAGCCTGGTCCTTACCAGGCGGCGAGCTACCCATTGCTCGCCGTCCGCAAGCTCGCGCCTACGGTGGCCGGAAGTCCGCTATAGACTCCCGACGCCCGGGGCGTCTCCTCCTGCGGCGGCTAGGGACGTGAGGGCGCAGAGACTGTCACTCCCTCACGCGCCCCGCCTCCTCCTTCGCGAGCATTACTGCTTCCCAGAAGGAGGTGACGGCTTCCCATGCCCTCTCGCTCCGTACCATGGCTCGCACCAGGGCATGTGCTACCTTTAGGAATGAAACAATTTCATGATAAGGTTATTGTATTTTTGTTTCAGTTCGAGCGAAGAAGACAATTCGGATGATAATGCTAGCAATCACGGGCAAACCAGTACCTCCCAAGAGTGAGTTTCATCTCTTTTATACCATTTACCATGATTTCGACCGCCAAAATTTCTTGTTTTCTTTTCTCTGGTATTCGGCAATACTGTAGTTGTGTGGCCCAGTAGTTATGGCCTCGACTAACGAGTCGTAAGTCGTGGCTTCAAATCTAGACTGGCGCTTTACTTTATTAACCGAAGAAAAAAAACGGAGGATGTTCTCAATTCGACGCGTATGTTTATTTTTTTTTAATGTTTGACCACGCATATCTTTTTACAAAGTAGTCTGATTGTGATAATATTTTTTTTATTTGAAAGAGTATACTCCTGAGGTGGTCCCATATAAATTTGGAAAACAAAATCGAACCCTAAGGGTTGGAAAACAGGGGATGATTGATTGTTCACTCACTGATTGTAATTTATAACTACGTATAACTTTATACAGAGTAGTCCGATTTTTATAATTATTTTTCATTGGATAGGGTATACCTTGCCAAGTATTATTAGTACATTAAAGCCACAAAAAATTATAAAATAAAACTTTTTAACAAAAAACTTTGAGTCGGCGCAGAAAAATCAATGAACAAAGATCACTCAAAGCCGGCGACTCATAATTTTAAGGTTTATTATTTTTTGCTTTTCAGTTTTTTCGGCGGTTAAATTTTTTGTTAAAAAGTTTTTTTAATAACTTCATCACAACTACTCTAAAAAACGAAAGTTCTGCAGGCAACAAAGCCAGGAAAATGTCTTAGAATAAAAAAAATCGAAGACATGTGTCATCCACCAACTGGGCACACATGCTGAGTTATGGCCCACTTTCTCTCATAAGGGGCCATCCATAAATTATGTCACACGTTAAGGGGGGGTAGGGGGTCGACGAAGTGTGACATTGTGTGAGAAGGGGTGGGAGGGCCCCTAAATTTTATGACGTCCCATTTCAAAATTGAATATACATATTTAAAGTACTATTAAAACACGAAATATGAACTATGAAAGAAATTTTTAAAAAAAATCTATGTCTAGATGTAAAATTGCTAAATATGTGACGTCAAGGGGGGGTCTCACAAATGTGACCAGCTGTGACAAGGATGGGGGGGGGAGTCACCACTGAGAAAGTTACAAGCTGATTATTCTTATGTTAAAGGAACCATCTTCTGGACACAAATCCTGACTAGAGCTCAAAAAATTGGGAAATTAATCTTTTTTTTTACGTTTTCAGCATTGAGACATTGGTGGTGAAAGAGGAACCTGCAGACAGCAAGTAAGTACATAATATTATCATGAAAACATGGTCTTTTAGATCATTTCTTTTTATATACTGTTTTGACTGGCCTGTTAGTTTAATGGTTAGTGACCCTGACCGCTAAGACAGGTTGTGGGTTCAATTCCCACCCAGGACAAATCTTTGTTTGATGAGCACAATCATTTATTCTGTGTCTGGGTGTAATTTATCTATAATATTTATGTATTTAGAAATATATAAGTATGTTTACGTCATGTTGTTTATGTCATGTGGTGTCGGAGTGAATAACACTACCCCATTTCTTCCCGTGGGTGTCGTAAAAGGCGACTAAAGGATTTACTAGAGAATGGGCAGCAGCGTTCTCTATGCATTTTACCACCATACTGCGATTGCCAACCCGCCTGCCAAGCGTGGCGATTATGGCAAAGCCCCCCAAATTGGGGGAGGCCTAAGTCCAGCAGTGGACGTCTTACGGCTGAAATGATGATGATGAAGTATATTTATCAGTTGTCTGGTTGCCATATTACAGGCTCTGCCTAGTTTGGGATCAGATAACGGTGTGTTGGTTCTCCTGAGATATAATTATTATTTCTGGTGCTCAGCAGCATAGCGATACCTTAATCCGCAAATCAGCCAACTCCATATGTCAAAATTTTACAGGAGACAATTAAAACTTTATAATTTCATTACTAATTAGAACTTTAAAAAAATTAAAATCCTGTTGGTGTATTATGTTAGTAGCTACTAAATTTCATTGTCTGTTTTATTTATAATATTATCGTTACTAAAATATAGACCCTTTTGTGAGTTATCTGCTTTTCCTACGAAATAAAAATTGGAATATGGAGTTGGCTGGTTTTACTTAGTATGAGGGTAAAAGAAACACATATTAATTATAGTAGAATTGGATTATTTATTCTTCGTAATTTTCATAATAATTTTAGTAGTTATCAGGCATGGTATTTTTTAACTCTTGTAGATCTAAATACTTCTTCTTTTTTATTTTTCTGCGTTGGTCGTACATTTGCGGTAAATTTTCAAATGGAGTTTGATCCACATTGTTGTTTCGGCGTTGGTTCAACAATGTATATTGGTCAGAGAATCAATCAATCAAACAAAGGTAAGACTGTGTTGTTCTTTATCTGCAGTAATGCGAAGGCATTTTCGGCAAGTTGTTTAAAAAGTTCTGCAATTCGACGAGCTCTTTGTCAAAAGGCTTCTTTACAGGCAGTGTATTTTTACTCGTACATGCTTGCTCATCTGTGTCTTTTTTGGATTGTGTCTTCCATTCCCAAACAGATGACTTTCCTATAGAAAAAGTATTCAGGAATAAAATTTTGCAGACCCTTATAGTATCTTCAATTCTTCACCTTTCTTTAAATAGTATATAAAAGTGTTCACTCGTTTTGACGCCTCAGGGTTTTTTCTGTCTCTCTGCCGGTTAGTATGAATGACTTTTACTAAATTTTCAATGTACACGCGTTTTTCATCCCAAGTCATATTCCAGAATTTATCGAACAGCTTTCTTCTATCCTCTTCAGTAATCAGGTGATATTGAATAACACTCTTGGCTTTTTCTTTACAAGTACATCTTGGCTTTAATACTCTTTCTGGTTTCATTTTTTTG
The DNA here is from genome assembly GCA_947507805.1 of Aporophyla nigra. Lineage (NCBI taxonomy): Eukaryota > Metazoa > Arthropoda > Insecta > Lepidoptera > Noctuidae > Aporophyla > Aporophyla nigra. The sequence continues at coordinate 6,308,852 of OX382321.1, read as the reverse complement.
GTCCATTCACCGTCTACTTTTTTTTCCAAAGTATTTTTTTCCCTTTTCTCTATTTTTTTTTTTTGTTGATTTCACCAGCCCAATCTTCTCTTTTTACTTGACATCTTTTTTTTTCTTTTTATAACAGGCTCATCGGGTCCAGAATCTGAATCACTGTAATTGACTAGTTTTTTTAATCCCACATCCATGCCTGCTTCCGAAGTATGATTAACTGATGCACTTTCTTGAGTACTACTGGAAGGATTCATTTCAAGCGGTAGGTTTTCTTCAATGTTGTTGTCATCAGTAAATGCAATTGAAGTCCAAAGCAGTGCGATATTTTCTTGTCGAGAATTACCCGAAATATTATCGTTGCTTGCATTGTCGTTTTGCGTGGTATTGTCGTTTAAATCTGTGTTTACACTGCTACTGTTTAAAATCGAGATTGGGTTGTTAAGCAAACTAGGGCAACAGTTTTGCGTTTCAGGTACACCCTCTTTTCCCAATACAGTCTCTTCAATGGTGACATTTTCCTTAATATGAAAGCTATCTATGTTTAAAAGCATAGAACTGGAAATAAAATTGCTGGTCGAATCATGGTTAACTGTTTCAATAACGGTATATTCATCTGAGTTATTATCAGTCACATCATAGTGTTCTATCACATCATCATAGGGTTTAGGAAACTGGTTATTAAGAAATAAAGCAGTGTCAGGATTAGTTAGATCATTTCTGATAGGATTTTCATCTTGAAGGCTAAGCAGAATTTTTCCGGCTCGTGAATGTTTTATAGACATCTAACAACAACACATGAAACAAAAACAGCGAATAAACTAAGTACAAAATCATACATAATAAATAAAACTTTAATTAAGTTAAAACAATGCAAAATTATAATTACAAAATAGTATTTAGCACTCTGCAAGCAAACTATGACGATGACATGAAATTAGGTTAACTCCCAACACGTTCACAAAAAAGTAAAAGAAAAACGGCTAACTCCATGCTTAGAATGAAAACACCATAAAACCTTAGAAAAGCTATATGTAATGCTAAACAAATGCAAAATAAACATACCTTGAATAAATAGAGAACTAATGAAATAGCATTTGATATCTTCTCGACGTTAGTTTTTTTTTTAATATGGAAAAACCGGAGCAGCATACGTGTTTCTCTGCGACGCCATACAAAATGGCCAATCTCCGGGAGTTGGCTGTCAAAATCGGGGCGTTCCGTTACGCGTGGAGTTAGCTGGTTATCGAATAGCGATTTATTAAAAAAATAGGGATAAAAATGGAGTTGTTGTTTTTTCATATCATCCGTCAGTCATATTGGCCGAAGACTGCATCAAAAAAGTATTTTGCACAAAAAGTGGAGTTGGCTGGTTTGCGGATTAAGGTGGGCGTTTTTCAAAAAAAATGAGCACCCCAGAAATGTGTTGTCCACCAAATTTGACAATAAATTTCTGAGCAACCTTAACACATTTCATTAGTTAGAGTTATTTTTCTACTACAGACATGATTAAGAATTATGTTTAAATATAATAAGTTACTGAAACACATTGTAAAAATTAAAATATTGTCAAAAATGTAATACAAAAAAACACAATTTAATATGTCCACCTTACAGCTTGTTAACTTTGAAGTTCATTAAAATACTTCCAAATTAAATTTATTTAATGAAGTTGTTTGCAATCGAAGCCTTATTGTTAGTATTTTAATAACAAGTTTAATATAATACAATAAAAAGGAATTTGAATAAACAATACTAGTTTAAAGTTTGTCCTTAAAAACGGAAGTGGCGGAATTTCCGCCTAAGTAACGCCAACAACTAGGATTACAAAACAAAAAAAATACTACCATTCTCTGGCAATTTTTTAGTGATGGTAACATTAGTTCCATTCAGAATACCCCGTCCTCTTCTTCCCGCTTGTTTTTGACGCATTCCGTTACGTTGTGTTGTGTGGTAGCATGGTGCTAAAAAATGATCCACTAAGAACGGCTTTTTTACTGGTAAGTAATCAGTTTATTAATATGTACTTATTCTTTAGTTGCTTTTTAATTATCCGTGAATAATTTTTATGACACAAAATAGGAATATTTATGATGTTTCATATAAAATCATTGCCAACAACAGTTTGAGATTATGATTCGTAACATCCATTAAGTAACGTTACGTATAAGCGGACCGAATACGTTACTTAATGGAATTATAAGGACGTGTGCATAATAGTTTTTTTTACTAGCTACGGCCCGCGGTTTCGCTCGTGTGAAAATTTATGTGTCAAATGGAGAACAAAATAAATAAAATAGTAAATTTTAGAATTTTCGATTGGTTCATTCTGATATCTGATTATGTGGATTGCGAAAGTATTATACGGGTTTTGCATTTTAGAGCTGGCGGGGAGCGGACGCGCGTTCTGTGATCTATCTGTGCGTGGTGATTTGTTTAAATCAAGTTATATTATAATACCGTATACGTGTTTCATTATTTACATAAAAGTTTATTTTTACCATGTTTTGAGAGAATGTGCGAACCTAGGCATATTTTTTTTTCATATAAATTTCAGAAATTTATTGCACACTTCCTAGGGGTAGTTTTGTAAAAGTAAAAAATACATGTGTAATTGTTTACTTTTTATTTTATTCCTATCCAAATTAATCATTAAAAATAGTATATTTCCAGAGTAATAGGTTATACGTTAGACTTTTGTTTTTGTTTCAGATAAATATTTTCAATTAATATAAAATGCCTCTCACGGGAGCAGAACGTGCAAAGCGGTTTAGAGAGAAACTGAAGCAAGATCCAGAAAAATATGATGCGTACAAGAAAAAGCAAGTTGACAGAGTAAAAAAATGCCAGAAAAAAATAGTCGATCTCAATGACGAAGAAAAGGAGAAGAAAAGAAGACAATGGAGAAACCAAAAAGCAGCCCAAAAAAAGAAAAAGAGCGAACAAAAGCCAAAGAAAGAGAAAGAAGAAACCAGAGAACTAAAAATTACCAAAAATTTAAAGAAGAAACTAAAATGTGCAAATATTTCACTAATTAAGTCTGAAAAACGCGAAGAACGTCTGAAATTGATAGTAGGACGATTAAGGAAAAGATTACAAAGAACCAAATCAGCTTTAGAAGCTAAAGAAAGAGATCTCAAAATACTAGAAAATAAAGTTCAAGACATAGAAGAAGATAGGGATAAGTTAGAAAAGTCAATTCAAGAAACGTATAAAAACAATTGTAAGACTCAAAAAAGCAAAAGACTATTAAAGAAGATTGTGCAAAATTACGCACAGAAAAGTAACATAACATATCCTACTCATAAAATATTGGGGCTCAAAAAAAGGATTAGATTTGCCTATAAACCACGAAAGGTCAACACAAAAGTGAGAGAAGAAATTCAAACCTTTTATCTTCGGGACGATGTGACTAGGTGCACTGCAGGGAAAAGAGAGTGCAGAACAAAAGAAAAAAATAAAATGCAAATAAGGTACATGGTTGACACATTGTATCATCTTTACCAAACTTACAGAAGAGACGGTGGCAGACATAGTTTCTCAACGTTTTACAGATGTAAACCATTTTACGTTTTATCTCCAACTATCGGCGCCAGAGATACCTGTATGTGCATTAAGCACAGCAACATAGATTTCATCTTACAAGCTTTAAAATCGAATAAAATTGTTTCCTACAAAAATATTGAGGAGATGGTTCATGTATTTTCTTGTGATACAAAATCATTTAATTGTATGTATGGAAAGTGCATTAATTGTAAAACTCCACACATTGAATATAACAAAGAAAGGTCAAGCGAAGAAACCAAATGGTGGAAATGGGAACGAGTAGATCACAAATATGAGAAAGCGGGCCGAGAAATAACTACAAAGAAAACTATAAGAGGGGAGCAGAATGGAACCGTCGGTAATTTAGTAACTGAATTGGAAACTGCGTTAGTAACATTCAAAGTACACTATTTTAATTGGAAGGAACAACAGAGACAGTACCGTAAGTGCGTTAATAATTTGAAGGAAGACGAGATAATGATATTGTGTGATTTTTCTGAAAATTTCGACTGTAAATATTCAAACGAGATACAATCGATGCACTTCGGTGCTTCAAAGGCCTCTATAACAATACACACTGGAATTATTATTTTTAAACAAAAATGTCAAACATTTGCTACAGTTTCCGACAGTAACAACCACGAGCCTGACGCTATTTGGGCACATTTATTACCCATTATTAAATACGCCAAAGAAAACCACCCTATTAATGTCATCCATTTTTTTTCCGATGGTCCCACCAGCCAGTATCGGCAAAAGAAGAATTTTTATTTATTAAACTTATTTGCAGACAAACTAAAATTGAAATTCTCCACATGGTCTTTTTCCGAAAGCGGCCATGGGAAAAGTATTGCTGACGGTGTTGGTGGGTCGGTTAAGAGACAGCTTGACACTAGAGTACGTTATGGGACAGACGTGACTAATGCGACAGATGCCTACAATGTTTTGAATGGGTATATGAAATCTGTAAAATGTTTTTATATCAACGAAAAAGACATTGAAAACATTCGTAAGCTTATTCCACTGAATTTAATAGCCGTCCCTGGGACAATGAAATTGCACCAAATAATATCGAAACAAAAATATAAGATTAATTACAGGCTACTTAGTTGCTTTTGTGGTGATAAAGGAGGGTTATGCAATTGCTATTGTCCGGAAACCCATATGCTAGTGCCAGTTGGAGCTAATCGTGATGATGAGTCTATAGTAATGTCTGAGAACATCAGGGAAGTTAAAACTTCAGGCAATCACATTTTCCATGAGAACATCACGGATAATACAGTACAAGTTCACAATGCTGTTATGGCCAGCAGCTCACAGAATATCCTCGGCGATGATTCACTTCATGCTCTCCATGAAAACATTACGGGTAGTGCCGTTAAAATTGACAATGCAGTTATGGCCAGCAGCACAGAAAATATCCTCGGCGATGATTCATTACTTCCCTCGATTACTGCCGGCGGGTGTGATGATTTAACCCCTCCAAATTCGTGGTTAAGTGACATAAATTTTATAATCGATGATAGAATACTTTTAGAGCAATCTTATAATATTGAGTCACAATTAATTGTAGCAGCAGAAAATGCAACTATGGTGGAAACCAAAAAAGAGGATTTCCATAGTTCTAATCCCGGTCCCAGAGTAGCAGCAGATGTACCTGTAATTGACCTTACATGTACACAAAAAATGGTTTCACAGAATGCTCAACAGTTTCCAGGTCCTAGAAAAAGAGTCGACATATTGTTGCCTGGACATTCTGGACCGCCAACCAAAAAAAGCAGAGAGAAAATAAGCGAGAAAGAAAATAAGCGAAAAATGAAAGTATTATTACCAACTACGAAGAGAAACATTCATTGCTATGTTTGCCACCTTTGTAAAAGCGATTCTTTATGTCTAAAAGACATGATTAAATGTATGGTGTGCAAAAATTGGATATGTCTAATATGTAGTGGCACTGATTTTTTTGATTATATTTGCCCAATATGCCTTAAGGTGAATGCCTAGATAGCCCTCGCCATACATTTTTCAGGTGTGGAAATCTCGGTAAATAAACAGTTTCTGCAGAATAAAAGCAACTGTAATGAGACTTTATAATGTATTATGTTCGCGTATAGCCCAAATTTTATAAAAAAAACAGTATTTCTAGGAGAATTAGACCGAATAAAAAACGAAAAATCTTTACATGTGTGAGTGACCTGAATCGCGCCATCTGACAGAAATTTATAGAACCACTGAGAAAGTTGGTTGCTGTTGTGTTACGAGTTTACGATTAGTAAACATTCATAATAGATGGCGCTGTTTGATATTCGAACATTTTAAAAGAATTTATCTTTTAAATTCGATAATGCGACGTTGCCATTCTAGAGGCAGCGCGCGCACACCGCGTTGTTGCCATACCGTCAATGCGTGATTACTTGAGTCTTGAAAACTTGCGAATCGTTTCCAGAATATTGTGTTTCTAGCAAGTTAGCGCCGGGCGCGCGGGTTTGCCCGCGGAGTTAACATTTTATGATTGATAAAATGTTTTTTATTATGGAATGAGAAAGAATGCTTTACATAAAGTGAAAAAAATATCTCTGCGATCTGCCCTTGGTTCACACAGATACAATACTAATGTAATTATTGTATTATCTAGTTTAAATATGTAGTAAGTAGTTACTAGTACACGACTTTCCAGATTTAAAAATCTTTTTAATGTATGTAAGTAGGTACTGATAACATTCTGATACGCTTAGGTACTAATCCATTGGTTTGGGTTGAATAAAATCAGAGAATAGAATTTGATGTATAAGTAAGTTATAACTAAATCAGGCGATCAGCGAAGCTACCTACACAATGGTGAAACGTAGGTACTACGTACATCTATTGATTGAATCATATTTATTCTTCTATTCTTTTATAATTCATGTGAAACCAGCAAGATTAGTGAATACACAGACAAACCACTTTGATTTTTCATAATTGCTTATTTTACTAGTATTATTAGCACACACAAAATGCGTCAAGCAGGGTTGCCAACTTTATTTTTTAGAAGATCGTACCATACATTTTAAAAGATCGTACTTTGCTAAGAATTCAAAAATAAAAATAGTACGCATTGAAATTTCAATAAAATAAATGGTAAACAAATGTGGTGGGTGTTACTATAACTTCAACGCAAAATTTAACATTTTGGTATAATATTTAAGAATCTGGACACCAATTTAGCAACTAAACTTTACGACGAGGTTTTTTTATTAAAGAAAAGGGGCTCGGAAGAGACTTTGTCATGAAATCCACACGAAACAATAAACACCAGTATCATTAGAACTTAAAACGAGATATTTACCATGTTTATTATTACTTAAAAAAAACTGTGCTACCTACTACTGAGAACCATTCAAATGAGTGCCATCCGTGAAACAGTTTTCATCAGGGCTTGTTAACGTTACCAAATTCACACTATAAGTATCGTTAAGTAACGTTATTTTCATAAAGTTAATATTTTAACGGTAAAACGGGTAACGATACTTTGGTATCGAATCTATAAAATAACGTTACCAATTAACGTTACTAGTATCGATACTTTTACATACATACATACATAGAATCACGCCTTTTTCCCATGGGGGTAGGCAGAAACCACGGAACGCCACCTGCTACGATCTCTACACACTTCTTTTGCCTCGTTTAGGTTCATAAAATTGGTCATACACACACGCCGGTTGCGAGTACTACGCACCTGACCTTTCTGAAGAATATCACTAATAAGGTCCCTATATGTCCTCCTAGGGCGTCCCCTCCCGGTGTTTCCACTCACATCTGCTTTGTAAATACCTTTTGTGAGCCGACCTTCATTCATCCTCTCAACATGACCAAACCATCTAAGCATACTTTTTTCAATTTTTGTCACTACATCTTCTTTTACACCACACCGTTCTCTTATCACATCGTTACCTAATGCGTTGTTGTCAACCTGCGCAACCTAAGCGGCACGCCATGGGCGGCGGCGCTCTACGGCAACATCGCCAATCAAACGGTGCAAATGCAACTTCAATAATGTAGACGAAAGAAAGAGATGAAAGAAAATAAATAAAAAATTAACGGTACTCAGTTACCGGTAAAACGTATGCCAAGTATCGTTACCAAGCATTACGTGACCTCTACTAATAACGTTATCTTCGTCCGATGAAAGTAACGATACCAAATTTTTAACGTTATTCAAAGCCCTGGTTTTTATTCAAAAGTGAAGCGTTTTTGTGTTTTATTGACGGTAAGTGTTATTTTTATGTGCAATGAATGATTTTCAAGGTGATATAGAGTATTATTATAATGGTAATTAATTACCCTTAAAACTTTACAAAAGTGTAAGATTTAGAAGATGAAATACAAAATCAAACGTTAGCAACACTCGTTGATTGTCGTCACATGACATACTACAAATTTCAGATATTCTCTCTGAAAACAACAGCTTGATGGTGGTGTTATTTCTGTTTCTTGAAACATTTCATAAATAAGATACATTTGCTGTTGTTTGTAATTATTCTTTTTGATTTCAGATTGAATTGCAACTGAACTGCCTAAGATGAACCCGACTAATAAACTTGCATAAATGTATACGACATGTGTATTCAGGACCGCGAAAATCACGGAAAAAAGTGCAAGCTGTATTGAAAAGACATCATGGAAGTTCTTTTAGTGATCTATAGTGAGTAAATTAGATTCCCATAAGATTTCGAATCAGATTTACGTGAGTGGAGGTTATTTGATACTCGTTGGTTCGTGTTGTAGTCTTCGTTTACAGCCATTTTTCCTTGCAGCCGAAAGCAAGCGAAGGAACAACAAGCATGCAAGCATGGCGTAACAAGAAACAGAAGGTAGTGGAAGAAACCGCGGTTTGCCCTGTTGTATTTAGGTACCTACAGACCTATCAATATTTTTCTGTCTCTCAACACTGTTTTTTTAACATATCTTTTATTTCAGTCCACATTCAACTCAAGATCGTCATCAGCTGTCCAACCTTTCGACAGCTTAAGATACGCCCTAAACCTATTCGCGTGGTATACCAGAAATTCGATACGAAGCCATAGCCTGCAGCTCTAGCTTCAATACAGTTGAATCTGTTACAGAGCAAGTAGAGACTGTTGATTTTGATTGGCCACAACCCGATTCAGAGATTGAAGCTTATCAACTAACTGTGGAAAGAACATCAAGTGACAACTTATCAGGTTTGGTAGGGTACCGTATTGTTGACTTGAAGAAGGTCATATGGTCACAACTTTGATTCTTCATCTGGAATGGTAAGTCCCAACTTGATACCATATTTTTGTGTTCATTACATTAGTACGCTTTTGCTTGTTTGTTGTGATGAAGTTTATGTTTGACAATACCAAAGTACAACATATTTTACACAATGTTCAGTGTAACAAATATCATTATTTCTTGGTATGTATGTATAAAAATAATGTATTTCTTGGATTGTTTCTTTTTAACAGCTATTATTATTTTGATTCTAGGTCCAGGGTCAATTGCGAATTACCAAAATGAATAAATGTTACTTCATTTGCTTTATATCTGTCACCCAACCATTGACTGTCATAGAAGTTAACCGGGATGAGGAAGTTATCAACGCTATGATGCCGAAGTTGGTAACATTTTTTAAAACGTGTACTGCCAGAAATTATATTGAGAAGAGTTGAGAAAAATGCTAAATGTCTAGACATCAAGGAATTAAAAGGTATAAAAATATAAGTCTTACTCATTTCCTAACTTATTCCGCAGGTCTCTGAGGTGTGGGTTCAGTAAGAATAGTCTAACAAAACTGTGTAAATTCATTTGTTGCAGCGAAAACTGCGTCTTCCAGCATTTGATTCAGATCGCACGGAAATTATATAAATGGAAGTAAAAAGTGACAAGCAGAAGACTGATACGGCGCGGCGGCGGCGGCGACTGCAAAAAGTAGCGCGTAGAAAAGAAGATATTTTATTATAATATTTATAAGTATCTTTGTATGGTGGTACGAGTCGATGGTTCGAATCCAAGCCGGCACTTTGCTGAGTGTAAATTATTTCATCACCACAGTTCAGAGGAGGCCTGAGTCTCAGCAGTGGGAACATTATAGAATAATTAATAAGCTATTTTTGCACGTAGCGATGTATAGTTTGTGTTATTTTGTTAGTTCATAAGATTTTTCTGTGTAGATAAGTTTCACTCATGTATTTAGGTACCAGCCTAACAATTCAATTGTAAAAGAATATTTATTGCAGTTCAAAATTGTATCATAAGTAGGTATTCTTGAAACATTAATAAATGTTATGGTTAGCTAGCAACCCCTTTGTGTTGTTATGTAAGATACATGTGCCGTTATATATAGTTACGTATGATGTTATTTATATTGTAATCTACATACATAATTCTTTCTAATACTAAATTCAAAATCATAATTGTAAATATCAAAATATTTAAAAAAGTATGTTATCTTTGTATGGTGGTATGACTCGATGGTTTGAATCCAAACGGAAACTATCTAAGTAAATGTAGTGAGAGTAAATAAAACATTATTTTTATGAAAATATTAACCCCTTTTTACTAAATAAATATTATTAATTTATAGTAGGGTACAATAAAAAGCTTTACAATGTAATAAATAGTCTTTTATTTATTTAGTACACGTCACTATTTACACTTCCATTCCTTCTTCTGCCTTACATTTCTTCCCGTGGGTGTCGTAAAAGGCGACTAAGGGATTTACTAGAGAATGGGCAGCAGCGTTCTCTATGCATTTTACCATCACACTGCGATCGCCAACCCGCTTGCCAAGCGTGGTGATTATGGCAAAGCCCCCCAAATAGGGGGAGGCCTATATCCAGCAGTGGACGTCTTGCGGCTGAGATGATGACTATTTACACATTACAATTTAGGTTCAGTCACATTACTACAACTTATAGGGACAGTGTACCTATATTAATTTCATTTTAAACTGTTTGAATAAAACGACATCTAGTGGTGTCGAAAGTTACTACTATTTACTTTGCATGTGTGTGTAAAGAGTAAAGTCAAGCGGCTAAATCTTTAGAATGTACAAATCTTTGTATGAGACCAGTTAACAAGCACAGTGACTATCTAAAAAAATCAAGTTAATGCCCTAGGTTTCGCATATAATAAAGTTATCTATTAAAGATTTCTAAGTTAGGCGTAAAAATTGAAAATGTTCCAAATTGTGGATCTAGCGCCATCTAGCGACAAAATGGCATCTGAGATAATCATCCATCCACCTTAACTCCGATTTGTGATTTTAAAACGACCTAAGTCTGTTACGAGTAGATGATATAGGATTTTCATAAAGCTATCCAGTTTGAAAGTAAATGAAAAACCAAGACTGGCTAAGATTATTAATTATTATTATGTACTCATTGTACACGTAGCCTAATTTTTCCTATTAGTAACTTTGTGTTCCACCTAAGTAACTGTCCTATTAAAATGTGATTTAAATTTTAAGATTTCTTTTAATTGTATTAGCTTAGAGCTCTAAATAACAATTATAATATTGTTTTAATTCTCCAAATTTCATTTTGTGTTACCTTAAAACTTTGTAAACTTACTGTTGTGTTAGATAAAAGATATTTTGTATGGTGTTACCGGCACAAAAGTGACGTAATGGATGTTTTTCCGAAAATTACTCGCTAATTTATGATTAATCTTTAGTTTTTTTTCTGTTTTTTAAATATTAATATGCTATTAGTTGAATTAAACAAGTAAGTAATTATAAACAAATCGTTTTATTTGTGTAAAAGCCAAGTTAAAAAGTTACTTAATGGAACGAATTGTGGATAACTTTTGAAACCAGAATGATATTTTTGTGTTTATTTTCATATATTTAATATAAATTTTATTAAATTTAATTAATTTATTTAATTATATATAGGTTTACCATCAATTACATGTAGACTTCCGTTCATTAGAAATAAGGTTTCCACATAAGTAACGGGCTATTTTTTTTGAAAAACGCCCAGGTATCGATAGTGAGGAGCTTGTGGATCAATATTAACAACGACACTGATCGATCAAGGGCTATGCTTGTCGCGTGGCACAGGCAATTGAAGGAACACGGGTGGGTTGTCGTCAGTAAAATTGTGACACGCCTTCCCGCTCCGCCCAGAGCGGGAGACGTCATTTGATGATTTCCCACCCAGAAAATAAAACGGGCGGGCAAAGTGTTATTGGGTTAGTGAGAGCCTAGTAGTTTGCGGATAGGTGGCCAATTTGAGTAACCTTTTTAACCGACTTCAAAAAAAGGAGGAGGTTATCAATTCGTCTGTATATTTTTTTTGTTTGTTAGCTCATAACTTTGACTGGGTGAACCGATTTCGATGATTTTTTTTTTTATTTGAAAGCTGGTGCTTCCCGAATGGTCCCATTTTAATTTGGTTCCATTTGGACAATGGGGTCCATGTGAAAACCATATAAGTCTTATATTTGCATTAAGTATTGCCGCGACAAATGAACGAATAACGCGATTAGATTAGTGCGGGGTATCTACCATAACTAAAAAGTTAAAAATACAAACTTTTTACAAAAAAATAAAAACTGACTTACTTAAAAAACACTACAAAGTCAAAAATAACTTTAATTTCGGAAGTCGGTGGCAAAAAAACCTTAAATACAGATCCTAAGACACCGAATTCCGAAATTAAAGTTATATTTGACTTTGTAGTGTTTTTTAAGGAAGTCGGTTTTTATTTTTTTTACACTCTATGTTGGAGTCAGCTTCTAGTCTTACCGTATGCAGCTGAAAACCAGTATTGAATATGCAACGACTGCCTATCTGCCTCCCACAAAAAAATTTGGGTAACACGATACCCCTTGGTAAGACTAGTTATCAGACTTTTGGGTATCTGGCGACCTGTCAAAAATCAATAGTCATTCATTCAAACTAGGCTGAGACTCAGCACTTTTTGAACGTCAAAGTTACATGAGACAGTCCCCCCAAAACGCCCACCCTTCGACACTTCCTAGTGCTTTAGCTGGGAAGAAGAAGTGGCGGAACAAACTCCCCAGCAGCACAGCTGTCTGTTAAGTTAGAAGAACTTGATTCTATACAGTATTGTGTAAGTTATTAATATTATAAAACAAAACATACATTATTCGCCATATGTTAGCTAGCACACGCCAATATACCAACAAAACATTGAAAACTAAACTCAACTCAATCAACTGTAAAGTAAATGTATCAACTTTTCATGGCCAGCTGGTCTGTGTTTATGTGGCCTTCGGAATTCTAATAATGTTTGTTTTCATTTCAGTGAAGAACCGGAGATGTACATTCCGATACCTATAAAGGAAGAACCTGGCGATCAAGAAGGCAAGAAGTAAGTTGGAACTAAGTTCGTTACGGGTTTCAAACAGTCGAGAAGTGTTGGACAGCATTCATTGCGTTATTACGTTGTTGAGCAGAACAATTTTTCTAACATAGGAAGCTATGGGTAGCAATACCTTGCTAATTTATTAGATTCTGATTGATTATTACGCAATTAGGGCGACGGTTAGAACAATTTTTCTTTATCCTTTGCTCATCTGGCGAATGAGACAAGCTCGACATACTGTCTATGTGTCCTCTCACTTTCATAATGCACAGCGATTTCGAAAAAAATAAAAATGGCAGCGGGTCGATATGCCAGATCGGTTCTAAGCCATTTAGATTTTTATTGACTAGACATTTCTAAAGTTACATAAAAATACTCTAATTCCCCCTATCACAAAAATTATCAATGATAGCTTACAGTCGGGCTTGTTCCCTGATTCCTTGAAGAAGTCAGAAGTGTGCCCAATATATAAGAGCGGGGGCAGAAATCAAATCAAAAACTATAGGCCAATATCCATACTACCGGCAATATCGAAAATAATGGAAAAAATTATAAACACTCGTTTGGTAAATTATTTGGAAAAAAATAACCTACTGTCTGAAAATCAGTATGGATTTCGACATGGTAAATCCACTGACCAAGCAGTGCACAAGCTCACCAGTTTTGTTAGCACAAATTTGGATAAAGGAAAAAAGTGTCTTTCAATATTTCTCGATCTCGCCAAGGCTTTTGATACGATTTCTGTTTCCCTCTTATTGGCTAAACTCGAGAAGATAGGAATCAGAGGTACCCAGCTAGAACTCTTTAAAAGTTACCTGTCCGGGCGAAATCAGTGTGTTCGTGTGAGTAAATACAAAAGTACCTACCTTCCAGTCACACATGGCGTACCACAGGGCAGCATCTTAGGTCCCATCTTATTTCTTGTTTATATAAACCAGCTCACAAGTCTTAAACTCAACCAAGGCGAAATCGTCTCCTTCGCAGATGACACTGCTTTAGTTTTTGCCGCCAATACTTGGGATGAGGTATTCGATGCTGCTCAGAAGGGTTATAATATCGCTAAAAGCTGGCTCCAGGCAAACATTCTTACTTTGAATGTGGATAAAACAAAGTATATATCTTTCAGTATTAAAAATGATTCAACTCTGAGTAACATCCATAAAATTATCTCTCATGAGTGTACCCTGCAAGCCAGCTGTGTGTGTTCACCACTGGAACGTTTTCATACCATCACGTACTTAGGGGTTACTATAGATAGAAATCTAAATTTCAAAGAACACATTAAGCGGCTTGGTGCACGAGTCCGCAAACTCATATATGTTTTTAAGAACTTGCGACACGCTGCTGAGCCTCATCTCTTAAAACAAATTTACTATGCCCTAGGCCAATCATTATTAAATTACTGCATCTCATCCTGGGGGGGCACTTGTAAAACCACCATGAAGTCCATTGAAATCGCCCAGCGCGCAATTCTAAAGGTTTGTATTTTCAAACCTATCATTTTTCCTACTGCTTCTCTGTATCAGATTTGTGGAGTTCTGACTGTAAGACAACTTTTCATCCTCAACATTATTCTAAAACAACATTTAAAGCTACCTTATGACCCACTCGTGCAAAAACGTCGAAATAAAAAAATACGTATGGAACGGATCACTTGCAAAACCAAATTTAGCGAAAGATTTATTGAATTTCTTGGTCCGTTTCTTTATAGCAAAATTAACAATGTATTAAATATCTACTCTCTTACTAAATCTAAATGTAAACAAGTGGTAAGTGAATATTTGCAACAACTCAATTATGAAGAAACGGAGTTATTATTAAACGTTGTACAGTAATGAGAAAGTTAGGTTTTAAATAGTTAAAATAATCTTAGATAAAACCACGCTCAAGCACTCACAATCACCCACACTCACCCTCACACACTAACACACACATGCACTCACATCACTTCAACTCCACATAAATCACGTACACATCTTCACACACTCACAAACACTTCACTCACGTATAGAACACTTATTTATTATTGTATAGGTAATATTAGAAGTATCAATTAAGTTAGGTATAAGTTATTCCAAATTAATTAGTAGTACGACCAACCCGTTTGCTCTGTTGGCAATTTATTGTTAAAATATCGAGGGAAAGGTACTGGAAACCGAAATACAGGCTTTGCCTAGTTCGGTTACAGTAGCTACATCCATTTATTAGAAAAATATACTGCCACACTATTTTCTGTAAAATATTATTAAGTTTTTTGGAGAAATAAAGTTTACTTACTTTACTTACATGTTTTTGTGTTTTCAGGGAGCAAGCTCAAACTGATCCGATTTCTGTATATGTGAAGACTGAACCACAGCCTGATGACAACACAACAGCAACGGACAAAGACAAGTAAGTCTTCTATGGAGATAACTAACTTATTTACTTGACTGGCCTGTTAGTCTAGTGGTTAGTGGACCTGACTGCTAAGACAAGTCGTGAGTTCGATTCCCACTACAGACAAATCTTTGAGTGATGAGCACAATCATTTGTTCTGTGTCTGAGTGTAATTTATCTATATTATGTATGTATTTAGAAATATATATGTATGTTTATCAATTGTCTGGTTGCCATAGTACAGGCTCTACCTAGTTTGGGATCAGATAACGGTGTGTTGGTTGTCCTTAGATATTATGTACCCGACTGTCAAGACAGAGTTATGTTTACGAGCGTATTTTGTTTTTAAATTTCTTTCATTATCATTTCGACATAGGAAAATGTCGTGAGGAAAGTATTGAGTGTGAATGTCGATGGCTATAAGAGTAGAGGGAGACCAAAGAAACGATGGATGGACTGTGTGAATTATGATATGGATAGAAAGGGGGTGACTACTGAGATGACGACTAATAGAGAAGTGTGGAAGATAAACACATGTTGCGCTACCCCAAATAAATTGGAGTAGCGGCAAGAGATTGATGATGCCTCTAAAACATTCTTAATTCTCTATATTTCTTCTACTGCCTTTTAAAACCCACTCTGTATTTTTTTCCAATCATCATCATCATCATCATTTCAGCCGAAAGACGTCCACTGCTGGACATAGGCCTCCCCCAAGCACCGCCACTTCGACCTATTCTGTGCTTCTCGCATCCAACGTATTCCTGCGGCCTTCACCAGGTCATCGGTCCATCTTGTGGGAGGCCTTCCAACGCTCCGTCTTCCAGTACGCGGTCGCCACTCCAGAACCTTCCGACCCCATCGGCCATCCGTTCTGCGAGCAATGTGCCCTGCCCACTGCCACTTAAGTTTGGCAATTCTTCGGGCTATATCGGTTACCTTGGTTTTCCTACGGATCTCTTCATTTCTGATTCGATCGCGTAGGGAAACTCCAAGCATAGCCCTCTCCATTGCTCTTTGGGTGACTTTGAGCCTTCTTATGAGGCCCATTGTGAGCGACCACGTCTCAGTACCATATGTCATCACTGGCAACACACACTGGTCAAAGACTTTTGTCTTGAGACACTGCGGTATTTGGGACGAGAAGATATTGCGTAGCTTTTTTTTCCAATACCTTTAGAAATCCGACACAGCGTATCATTTTTCCAAAACTCAAAACTCATTTTTAACCTCCGATGCAGAAAGAGGGGTATTATAAGTTTGACCACTATGTGTGTCTGTGGCACCGTAATTCTTAAACGTGTGAACCGATTTGGGTGCAATTTTTATTTAAAAGAATATTTTCTAGCGGTGGTTTTTAGACATGTTATATTAAAATCGGTTCAGCCGTTTCGACACGACGAACCTTTGATCAAAATGTACCTTTAATTTCTTTAATAAACTTAAAGGGCCAAACACGTGTATTTTTATTTACTTTGAAGAGGTTTTGGTTTTGCTCGGGGTGCCCTGTAAATTTTCAACTAGACTTATCGAGGACCGATGACAATACTATAATTTAATAAATTTGTGCCATTATCCTTGCGAGGGTTAACAGGACAGCAAAAAAACTGTCTTCGAAAACTACGCTGACATACGTCACAAACTACGCTGACATACGTCTCAAAATTCGAAACACCCTAAAAAATATAAAATAAATAAAGCGTGGGGTGCTTCCCCACGCTTTTTTTTTTCCATTATTTTCTACTTTTTAGTTTGGTTTTCTATGGAAGCGTGTTTTTTAGTTTATTAAAACTATTATTTTTGTTTATTACAGTACAAACGAGACACTCGCAGAAACTGAACCTGCTGGAACTAAACGTAAAGGAAGAAAAGCACCGAGGAGAAGTGATGTCACATCTACACGGTGAGTCAACATTGTCTGCCTTTTCGCAACCTGGTAGAAATGTGACGGTGCTATTATTTACGTCCGGGACTGCCGTATACTATAACATAACATAATATTTATTCAAAAAATAAAAGGCTTAAAAATATGTACAGTTTGCTTATATGTAAATTATATTCTAATATTTACGTACCTGAACTAGGTAATCCTGTGTTTCAGGCAAGAAGAGCCTAAATAGTCTTATAAAATAAATAAATAACCAAAAGTTGTGAATAGACAAATTATTATATAAATGTTGAGTAGCTTATAAAATAGTTTCTAAAATTTTATGGAATTAAATACTTAACGTAGGTGAATACTTTAACACAGTAAATTAATACATTACATTACATTAGTATTAATTTATTACTATTGTTACGAGCTGGGTTTCGGGATAAATTAATTTAAGCCAAAATTATCGAAACACACCACAGTTTAATTAAACAATCACAATATCGCAATAGTCAAACAGAGTCACTTGTTTCGCTTGTACTGTATCGCTTGATTCGTATTCGCTCGCTTCCGAAATCGAACTGCCTATCGGGCCGACAATCCGCTATTTATATCCCGAGCAGAACATTCGCGAACATTCAACACTTTTCCACAGTTTACAAGTAGATTCGAAACTTCGAGAACCTTCCACAGACATCTATTTACTGTTTAATCCCGCTACTCAACAATAGATGGCGGTGGCGTCTACGTACAATTGTTCGTAGTACTTGCTACTTGATAACAGTTGGCGTTAGCGTGTCGTATCTAGAAGTTTCAACACTGCCCCATCCTTAGATGGAATTAGCGTGACGTTTCTAGACTTTTCGATCTACGTAATGTTGTCCCTTTCTGAGATGGAGTTAGCACGATGTTTCTAGACTTTACGATCTACGTAACACTGCCCCCTCCTTAGACATGCTCGTCCCGAGCATCATTATTCCCGTAATATCGTGCCAATCGATCTACATGAACAATTTTAGGCGCAGTTCGCAAACCCTTTTGTATTCGGTAAGTGACGTCATTGATCTTGGTCACAATCCGGTACGGCCCGTCCCATTTTGCCTGTAGTTTAGGGGACTTCCCTTTGCTGCGCACAGGGTTATGCAACCACACTAGCGAACCTTCGTCGAAGCCAGTATTGTTCATCTTTCGATCATAACGAGTTTTCATTCTCTCGGACATCTGCTGGCCTGATTCTCTGACATGCTCATATACGTCATTCATCTTGTTGCGCAGATCATTTGCATAATCTGTTATACTGCGTGGTGAATCAGGCGGAATGCCGGTTATTAGATCAGCTGGTAACCTTAACTCCCTTCCAAAGTTCGCGAAGGCTGGCGTCACAGTTGTACTCTCGTGAACTGCACTTCGGTATGACAGAAGAAACGGTTGTATGTGCTTGTCCCAATCCTTTTGTCTGCTTGCTACAACTTTTGCCAGATATCTTTCCAACGTCTGATTAAATCTCTCCACCATTCCGTCAGATTGTGGGTGGTATGAAGTGGTTCTGGTTTTGTGAGTACCCATAACCCGACATGTTTCCTGAAACACTTGAGACTCGAAATTCCTTCCTTGATCGCTGTGGATTTCCAAGGGTACCCCAAACCGACAGAAGACTTCGTGGACTAATTTATCAGCGACTGTTGAAGCTTCTTGATTAGGGATGGCGAAGACTTCCGGCCACTTGGTGAAGTAATCCATGACAACCATGAAATATTTATTTCCACTTTCACTTTCGGGAAATGGCCCAGCGACATCTAATGCTATTCGTTCCCAGGGGGCTCCTACGTTGTACACTTTCAATGCACCCCTGCTGCGTGTGTGTGGTCCTTTTACCGCTGCACAACTGGTACATCTGCGACACCAGTCTTCCACATCCTCCCGACAATGGATCCAGTAAAATCTTTCTCGGATCTTTAACAGAGTCCTTCTTACTCCCATATGACCTCCTGAAGAACCATTGTGGTAGAGCTGTAGAACTTCTGGTACCTTCGTTTTTGGGACTACCATTTGCAAGTGACAGCTATTCCCTCGAGCATTTTCCCATTTTCGGCACAAGACACCATCTTGGATCACCAAGCTCTCCCACTGTGCCCAATAACTTTTTGTGGTGGTACTCATCGCTGCAACATCACACCATTTCGGTTTGGGAGCATTAGCTTTAATCCACTCGAAAATTGGCCTGATATCTGTGTCACTTTGCTGAGCATGCTGTAGGGTTTCCTTCCATTCGTCACTAAGGTCCGTTCTTAGCATCCTGACAGGTACTGTTTCCTTAGCTTCTTGCCTGACACAATGCTTGCAGTCTTCAGGACAAGGTCTTCTTGATAAAGCGTCCGCGTTACCGTGAGACTTCCCACTACGATGTTCAATTGCGAAGTCATACTCTTGTAGCAGTTCAATCCATCTCGCCACTTGTCCTTCTGGGTTCTTAAACTGCAACAACCACTTTAATGCAGCATGGTCAGTCCGCAGGTGGAATTTGCGTCCAAGCAAGTATTTGCTGAAATGCTGCAATGTCTTTACTACGGCAAGAAGTTCGCGTCTCGTGACACAATAATTTCTTTCCGGCTTCGATAAAGACTTACTGAAGTAAGCTATCACAACTTCATAACCTCCTTTCCGTTGAGATAAGACACCACCAATTCCAGTATTACTTGCGTCCGTGTCAACTATAAATTCATTTTCTGTGTCAGGGTAGCCCAAAATTGGGGTATTGCACAAACGTTCCTTTAAATCTCGAAATGCGATGTCACAGTTCTCATCCCAACAGAACGGTCTCTTCTCCTCAGTAAGCTTGTGAAGAGGTTTGGCAATGTCAGCAAAATTCTTGACAAACCGACGATAGTACGAGCACAAACCCAAAAATGCCCTGACCTGCGTCTTGTCTTTCGGGACTGGCCATTCCTTGACGGCGACGATTTTCTCAGGATCTGTTTGCACTCCTTCCTTCGAAACCAAGTGCCCCAAAAAGCTTACTTGCTGTCTGAAGAATGAGCACTTCTTTGGACTTAGCTTGAGATTGGCTCCTCGGATTTTTGATAGAACACGTTCCAAATTCTGAAGATGGTCTTCGAATGTGCGGCCCACGATGATGATGTCATCTAAATAGACAAGGCAGGCATCTCCAATTAGTCCCGTGAGAACTAGCTCCATTAGCCTTTCAAATGTTGCAGGAGCATTGCACAATCCGAATGGCATGACGTTAAACTGCCATAATCCCTTTCCCGTAGAAAATGCGGTTTTCTCCTTGTCTTTAGGGTCTATTTCCACTTGCCAGTAGCCACTTTTTAGGTCTAACGTGGTAAACCACTTCATTCCTGCCAGCGTGTCCAGTGTGTCGTCGATCCGGGGCAGTGGATAGCTGTCTTTCTTAGTAACGTCATTCAATCGACGATAGTCTACACAAAACCGCATGCTGCCATCTTTCTTTTTCACCAGGACCACAGGAGAACACCAAGGACTAGACGAAGGCTCTATAACTCCATCCTTTACCATCCCTTTAATCATGGTATCTACCTCCTTTTCTCTTGCCATTGGTAGTCTTCTGGGTCGCTGTCGTATTGGCAACTCATTTCCGGTATTAATTCTGTGTTGAACTAATCCAGTCTTCCCTATGTCAGCATCATTTCTGGAGAATATGTCTGCATACTGAAGTAGCATCTTCCTAGCCTTCTCTCTTTCTTCTTTTGATAAATCTTTACGACAGTCTTCCAAAAGATTTAACACGTTAAATCTTGCAGATTGGGTGTTATTTTGAGAAGGCTGATATTGGCATTCACGCATCCAAGCTACTTCCCCACAGGAACCCATCAACGCACCCTTCTTGATTACTTGCTCCTTTTCACTTGGGTTCAGTATGCGTACGGCTGCAACGTCAATTGCCTTTACCAAGGTCCGCGCAATTTTCCATGGAAAGTTTTCATCCAATCCTTCAATGAGAATACATCGGTTCTTCTGCCCGGAATTATGTGGGAGCCTAACTGGAACTATTGTTTCCGATCGGGGAGAAAGAACAATCTTCTTCAAGCAGTACACTTTCCCTGATGGTGCACCTTCCATGAAGACTTCTTCTGACCCACATTTTAGGACTCCTTGATTAACGTCGATCTCACAACAAACAGTGCTGTCGCATGAAGTCCAAACCTAGGATGCAGTCGTCCACTATGTCAGCCATGATGACCTTATGCCGGTAGATAGTGTTTCCCAGTTTTAAGTCCACTTCCTTCTCACCACGGACGGTTATGTGCTGACCGGTAGCTGTTACTAAATTTACGCCATCATGCTTACCGAATAAGTCCCCAAGAAAACGATTCGCTAGTTGGGAACTGACAACCGTGCGAGAAGCTCCAGTATCCAATGTCAGCTTACATGGTCTTCCGTTCACTTCACCTTTTATGACTAGGGTGTTCCCATCATGGGCTTGTGAGACCGAAATTCTTGGGGCTATTTTAACACCAGCCAGCACCCGCCCCGCAGTCCTGGCGTTGACTAGTTTTCCTGCTGCTGGGCGGTGATATCTGCCGCCTTTCTTTCTTGGGTCTGGTTTTCGTTAGCTGTGATTCGCTTCGGGCAACTTGACCGAAGGTGGCCTTTTTCTCCGCAAGTGTAGCACTTAGGGCTGTACCTCGGACGGTCACGGACAGGTGATGCTGCAACCTCCCTGATGCGATGGGCTCGATGATCTTGCCTCACTGCCTCCACCTTCAACGCATGGGCCAAGGCATCCTTGAGTGTCTCGTGGTGTCCAAGTCTTACAGTAGCCCTTACTTCCAGGTCCCGTATGCCATCTATGAATGCTTGAGTCAGAGTCCCATCGATGAGTGCAGGCGCAGACTGGTACGCTTTTCGAACCAGCTTTTCTATTTCTAGGGCCCACTGCTGCAGGTTTTCACCACTGCGCTGCACACGATCCTTCAACTGCGCACGAAAAACGTGTTCCAGGTGCGCGTCACCGTATCTGGCCTCTAACGCCTCAACGAGCTGCCCGTAGGTAACATTTTTGCCGAGAGCCTCTAACACGGTTAAGGCCTGATCACGAAGGGCCAAAGTAAGCGCGGTCATGGCCTGCTCTTTTGTCCACCCATTTGCATTCATAACAGCTTCAAATTGAATTTTGTATGCCGACCAGGAAGATGTTCCGTCGAAGGGTGGCACTTTAAACCCGCGCACGGAAGGTGCAGCAACTATCGGAGCCGTAGTCCGGTCTCCAGCTTTCAGAACTCCAACCGCTTTTCTTATATCAGCAATCTGGACTTCGGCCTCGGAGATACGATTTTCATGTACCTGAACAGTCTCCTTCATGGCTTTGATGTCCTTGCCAAATGTCGCATGTAGATCTTTCAAAAGGAGAACCTGCTCCTCTTTACCCTGCTGCAGCTGTTCCTGTAGGCGGCGGGCCTGTTCTTCCTGTCGACGGGCCTGTTCTTCCTGTCGACGAGCCTGTTCTTCCTGTCGGCGAGCATGTTCCTCCTTGTCCTGCTGCAGCTGTTCCTGTAGGCGGCGGGCCTGTTCTTCCTGTCGACGGGCCTGTTCTTCCTGTCGGCGAGCATGTTCCTCCTTGTCCTGCTGCAGCTGTTCCTGTAGGCGGCGGGCCAGTTCTTCCTGTCGGCGGGCCTGCTTCTGCAGCATCGCCATCAGAGCAGAAAGATCCATGGCTGGTGATGCTGTAGGAACACCAGACGCTTGGGAAACTGGCTCCGTCGTCGGCTGATTACCCCCAGATGTCTGTCTTGAAGGTCCTTCAAATCTCCTCTGATCCACCTCCTGCTGGCGCTGACTCCTGGTACGAATACCTTCCGTGTCCTCTTTCGGTAAAACTGGCATAATTTATCCCTTACTTCTGACACCAAATGTTACGAGCTGGGTTTCGGGATAAATTAATTTAAGCCAAAATTATCGAAACACACCACAGTTTAATTAAACAATCACAATATCGCAATAGTCAAACAGAGTCACTTGTTTCGCTTGTACTGTATCGCTTGATTCGTATTCGCTCGCTTCCGAAATCGAACTGCCTATCGGGCCGACAATCCGCTATTTATATCCCGAGCAGAACATTCGCGAACATTCAACACTTTTCCACAGTTTACAAGTAGATTCGAAACTTCGAGAACCTTCCACAGACATCTATTTACTGTTTAATCCCGCTACTCAACAATAGATGGCGGTGGCGTCTACGTACAATTGTTCGTAGTACTTGCTACTTGATAACAGTTGGCGTTAGCGTGTCGTATCTAGAAGTTTCAACACTGCCCCATCCTTAGATGGAATTAGCGTGACGTTTCTAGACTTTTCGATCTACGTAATGTTGTCCCTTTCTGAGATGGAGTTAGCACGATGTTTCTAGACTTTACGATCTACGTAACACTATAATTGTTGTCGGTTACTTAAGCCGGGTAAATCAAATAATTACATAAATAAGAGTAAGGGGCCATCCATAAATTACGTCACACGTTAATGGGGGGGGGGGGAGGGGTCCACGAAGTGTGACATGTGACAAGGGGGTGGGATAAATTTTGTGACGTCACATTTCAAAATTGAATGTACATATTTAAAGTACTATTAAAACGCGAAATATGAATTATGAAATAAATTTAAAAAAAAAAATCTATGTCTAGATGTAAAATTGCAAAATATGTGACGTCACACTAGGGAGGGGGGGTCTCACAAATGTGACCAGCTGTGACAAGGACGGGGGGGGCAGGGTCAAAAATCATGAAATTTGTGTGGCGTAATTTATGGATGGTCCCTAACAAGACGTGATGTTTTGTTACGTGTGCTTCTAACAACTTGCCCTGTATATTTCTTAACCGGTATCAACATTATATCATTATATCGCAGTCTCGCTCGCGCAGCGCTTGCGATCGGGTGTGATTCGTGTCAAAAAAAAAAAAAAAATGGCGTTAGATACGTTAAAATGTAACGGGTGTAATGTAGTGATATGTGAAGTGCTGTCATATATTCAATACAAACACGATGTAATGGACAATGAGAGCCTTATTAAAATATGTGAATCTGCATTCTCAGAAAAAGAGATTGAAGTGGCGAAACTGCTGCTATTAGAAGCCATACCCTCTAAAAAACGTAAAATATTACGAAGAAAGGAAGGCAAAACAAGGAGAAATGTGGAGGACATAATAAACATCTTCAAAGAAGTGGATCCAGACATCATCCCTATTTTTGTTGCCCGCGATCTGCAGAAATTGCCCCCCATTTCGATCGATCATGTGGATGTCATTACTTTGTTGAAGGACATCACATACATCAAAAACGAAATTGCTAAAATTAAAGAGAATTATGCTACGGTGGAGCAAGTCAAAGGCATACAAATGGATTTGAAAAGCAAGAACTTCGCGTATATTTCAGATCGGGACAATGTAAATACTCGAAAAAGAAGTGCTTATTTGTTGAATAGCGGGCCGATTGGATTATCCCCGTCTATAAATATTAAAAATATTGAAGGTGGGTGCACATCAGCTAATTTGAATTGTAGCGGTGGCGCAAGCGACGGCGGAGTAGTCGAGAGCGAGAGCGCACGTAAGTTGTCGTTGTCCGTCCCGCTCTTCAACTTAAAGGACATAAATACCACAAGCGGTTTGAACGACATTGAGAATAATATACAGATCGCACAGGCTGACTCGCTCATTCACTCGGTCATTCAATCAAACAAGCCTGTGGAACTGTCAGCGCGTCAATCTTTTCAAACGACTGACTCGCTCATTCACTCGGTCGTTCAATCAGACAAGCCTGTGGAACTGTCAGCGCGTCAATCTTTTCAAACGTCAATAATAAACACGCAGTTAGATGAGATTAATAAACGAGATACATGTATGGATACTAATCAGGACCCGGTACAAACAAGTTTTGCACAGATGGTGAGGAAAGAAGGTGAATGGAAACAAAACGATGTACGAAGTGAGGAGTGGCAGTTGAAGCAGAGGCAAAAACTAAGAAATCACTTCATTGAGAAAACGGGGAAGGCCGTTATGGAGTTGGAAAGTAAATTCAAAGCGGCGGATTTAAAAACACCACTGTTTATATCAAATGTCAACAAGGAAACAACTGAGACAGATATATGTAACTATATACAGGCTAAGACAAGTGAAATAGTAACTATAGAAAAAGTAAGCATGAAAAAGGATCGCCCATATAATGCATTCAAAATTTATGTTTCTAAACATAAATTAGAAGTATATTTAAACAATGAGCTGTGGCCGGATGGGATAAAGTTCAGGCGTTTTATATCCTTTAAGATGAGATCAGCTCAGGCGATGTCTGCACCAGTGGGTGCACATTATGAAACAAATAACTAGCATCTATGGATCAAGATAAATGCAGTAAATTTATTACTTTCAACTGTAAAAATGTGAAGCGAAGCGTGAACTGTATTGGGGCACTATGCAGAGATGCGGATGTTGTGGCGCTGCAAGAAACGTGGCTCATGCCACATGATCTGGCATTTCTCGGAAGCATTGATGAGGAGTTCAGCTATACAGGGAAATCAGCGGTTGATGTATCGTCCGGTGTACTGCGCGGTAGACCACACGGTGGCGTGGCGCTTCTGTGGCGGAAAAATGTGTTCAAAAATGTGAGTGTGTTAAAGTGTAAGAGTGATCGTATCACTGCAATCAAAGCAATAACCACTGACCACGGTGAGATAGTGATTGTGTGTGCGTATATGCCTACTGATCAGCCCGATAACCTGCCTAGTTTTACACAGGGCTTGGGCGAAATAAATGCAATTATCGAAGACAGTGGCATTGAAACAGTGTATATGTTAGGTGACTACAATGCTCATCCTTCAGCCCCTTTTTGCGATGAACTGTTTAAGTTTTGTGCTGACAGAAGGTGGGTGTGTGCAGATGTAAAAACACTGGGTGAGTTTTCTGATACTCATACTTATGTCAGTGATGCACATGGATGCAAAAGATGGTTAGACCATTGTGTGGTGAGTGTAGCGGCATGGAATACTGTAACAAATGTCAAAGTACTGTATAACACATACTGGTCGGACCATTATCCTTTGCAGGTGGAATGTAATTTAGGTTTAATAAGAAATAAAATTAAAATGAATGTTTATCAATATCAAAACAAAATAATTTGGGGTATAAGGAATGATGAGGAAATAAATAAATATAATGAATGTTGTAATAGTAAATTAAGACTTATAGATTTTCCTATTGAATTTAATAAATGTGCTGATCTCATGTGTGATGTGTTAGATCACAGAAATGTAATAGATAAATTATATAATAATATCATAGAGGTACTTACTGAGGCCTCGATAAATACCTGTAATAAAGATGTTCACAAAAATAGGAAAGGGAAATGCATACAGGGCTGGAATAAACATGTAGCTGAATCACATAGGCAGGCTAGGATTGACTACCAAATGTATGTGCTTCATGGTAGGCCTGAAACTGGGCGTATTTATGATAAGATGTGCTTAAGCCGAAAAATCTTTAAGTCAAGGCTAAAATATTGTCAAACACATCAGGAACAGATCCGTATGGATATTATTGCAGCACAGCATTCTGCCAAACAGTTCAATAAATTTTGGTTAAGCACCAAAAAACTTGGAAGCAAGGTGGGCCTGCCTACTTGTGTGGATGGCACTGATGACCCGAAAAGTATTGCCAACAGCTTTGCCCAGCAATTTAAGATAAAGTCATCTTTGCCCACATCTGAAAATCGAGAGATGGATTATTATAATAATAATCAACCAACATTAATTACCAGTAAGGAGGTGGGTAGGGCTATTGACAATATGAAACGAGGAAAGTCACCAGGCCATGATGGGCTGAGTGTGGAGCACCTAAGGTATGCAGGAACGCACATAAATAGACTCCTGGCAATGCTGTACACTTTATGTATTAGTCACTCATACTTGCCACCACAATTAATTAAAACTGTAGTAGTACCGCTAGTTAAGAACCATACCGGAGATATAGCTGATAGAACAAACTACAGACCCATATCACTAGCAACAATTGTAGCTAAAGTGCTAGATAGGGTGCTGGATGAACGCCTTGGCCAGTGTATAGAGATACAGGATGCCCAGTTTGGTTTTCGACCAAGATTGTCAACAGAAAGTGCCATTTTGGCGCTCAAACATACTGTTGATTACTATGTCAAAAGAAAAACACCAATATATGCATGTTTCCTGGATCTATCTAAGGCGTTCGATCTAGTATCCTATGACAGGCTCTGGAACAAATTAGGTAAAGTAGGTATCTCTCCAGAAATAATAGGCATTTTCTCATACTGGTACAGTAACCAGAAAAATGTTGTAAAATGGGCAAATGTTTATTCAGATGAATACAAATTAGACTCGGGTGTGAGACAAGGTGGCCTAACATCCCCTAGGTTGTTCAACTTGTATGTAAATCAGCTAATTGAAGGGCTGAGCAGCATGCATGTCGGTTGTCGCATAGATGACGTAAGTGTTAATAACATAAGTTATGCAGATGATATGGTGCTGTTGAGCCCTTCAATCGGCGGACTGAGGAAATTGTTAATAGCCTGTGAGACCTATGCTGAGCAACAT
Source organism: Aporophyla nigra (assembly GCA_947507805.1). Taxonomy (NCBI): domain Eukaryota; kingdom Metazoa; phylum Arthropoda; class Insecta; order Lepidoptera; family Noctuidae; genus Aporophyla; species Aporophyla nigra. The sequence continues at coordinate 6,281,137 of OX382321.1, read as the reverse complement.
GGTCTTAAATACAATGAACTCAAGAGCGAGTTTATGGTTTTTGTTGGTAAAAACAAAAAACCAAATAGTGTTCCTGCTCTGTGCCTGAATGGAGTTCACTTGAAACAGGTGGCTCAGTTTAGGTACCTTGGTCATATTGTAACAGAAACCTGTAAAGATGATCATGATATAGAAAGAGAGCGGAGGGCATTATCGGTCCGTGGAAATATGTTGGCTCAGAGATTCGCTCGGTGTACAGTAGAGGTTAAATTAACATTATTTAAAGCCTACTGTCAAAATTTCTACACGGGTGGTCTATGGGCCAATTTCACAAAGCGAGCCTATAGTGCACTCCGCATCCAATACAATAACATTTTCAGGACGCTGGTGCGGCTTCCGCGGTACTGTAGTGCTTCAGGCATGTTTGCAGATGCTCATATAGATGATTTCTATGCAATTATGCGTAGAAAAACCATGTCTGTCGTACACAGTATGAGGGGGAGCCGTAACGGCATCCTGAAAATGATAGCGGAGAGGATGGACTCGGCGATCATGCGTCGCTTCACTGACCTGCATGTGACAGGTGCAGGTTAGGGAAGAAATTCTTCTGATTATTTAAAGTGTTATTTAAATTGTACTAACATAGTTTATAAGATTTATGTTACTAACATCTGCTATGGACTGTGTAGTCTGAAAATAAACAATTTTTTATTTTTTTTTTTTATTTTTTTTTTTTTTTTTATATAATCTCATTTGCAATTATTTTTGATTACAGTACAACTGAGACAGTCGCACTAACTAAACCTGCTGGAACTAAACGACAAGGAAGAAAAATATCAACTAGTGACGTCACATCCACGCGGTACGTACATTTTTATCATTTGAAGATAAGGGGGCGTCCATTAATTACGTGAGGCATTTTTGAGAATTTTTCGACCCCCCCTCCCCCCTTGGTGAGATATCGTAAGATTTTCCTCAACTCCCTCCCCCCTCCCCTTATCTCACGCGAGATTCTTCAAAACTTCTATTTGGGCTGTAAACGTGTTGGATTGTTGAGAAAACAAAAACAAGAAAATTTTCTTAGACCAAAATTAATTTCTTAACTCAAGAATTTATTTATATTTCATTTTCTTCAAAATGGTATTCTTGGTTCAAGATTTTGGCTCTTGAGTCGAGTAAATTTTTTTATCAGTGTACTATTGTCTCTTTGGCCATATTTTATTGTAGAAATAATTTTTCACGCAATTTAACACCGTTTTCTGCGAGACAAATAATAACGTGATATTTGCCAAGAACCCCCTCCCCCCTAAGTGAGATTTGGAAAGATTTAGCTTGATCCACTCCCCCCCCCCTAGAACACCTCACGTAATTAATGGACGCCCCCTAAGGTATCTACTATACTGCCCTACTAAGCGCAAAAGCGGTAACTCAAAAAAATTGTAAAGTTGATTTTAATGCCAACGGATAGCTTTAAAAAATACTCATCGAATGAACTGACGAAAGTGACGCCTTCTTATAACAAAGTATTCCATTTTTAAATTATATTAAACTAGCTTCTGCCCGCGACTTCGTCCGCGTTAAATTTCTTGTTCCCCCGACCCTTCCCGTCGCGTTGAATCGCATACCCGTGCGATTTTCCCCGTTTTAGCAACATTTTTCATTACTGCTCCGCTCCTCTTGGTTTTAGCGTGATTTTATATAGCCTATAGCCTTCCTCGATAAATAGGCTACCCAACACAGAAAGAATTTTTCAATTCGGACCAGTACTTCTGGAGATTACCCCCTACATACAAACTTACAAACATACAAACAAATGTTACCTCTTTATAATATTAGTATAGATTAGTGTAAATTATATGATGATACAGAGAAATGTTTCTAAAGGCTTTTATCATAATGTTTGGAACAAAATAGCGCTAAAATGCTTAGTTCATTAGATACGTATTTTTTAAAGCTATCCGTTAGCATTAAAATCTACTTTATGATTTTTTTGAGACACCGCTTTTGCGCTTAGTAGGGCAGTATCCTATAATACTAATGATACTAATATTATAAAGCTGAAGAGTTTGTTTGGTTGAACGCTATAATCTCAGGAACTACTGATTGGAATTGAAAAATTGTTTTTGTGTTGGGTAGCCCATTTATCGAGGAAGGCTACATAACATCACGCTTTGACCAATAGGAGCGGAGCAGCAATGAAAAATGTTGCAAAAACAGGGAAAATTTATTCATTTGAGAGCTTCGATGCGACGGGGAGGGTCGTGCAAGAAAATTAACGCGGACGAAGTCGCGGGCTGAAGTTAGTAATATATAAAAATAAACGAAAAGCGCCTTCATCTTCTCTCCTATTAAAAATAATCTCTGCTGTGCCCGACAGGGTCGATAACTGATTCAATGTGATTTAACGTACAAAATTAAACACAAAAAACAATTACAAATACAAACCATACAATTACAAATTATGTGTCGGCGCTTTGAGCGATCTTTGTTCATTGATTTTTCAGAGCCGACTCAAAATTTTTAGGTTTATTATTTTCTGCTTTTTTGTTTTTTCGGCGGTTTAATTTTTTGTTAAAAAGTTTTTATTTTATAATTTTTTGTGGCTTTAATGTACTTATAATACTTGGCAAGTATACCTTATCCAATGAATAAAGAATTATCAAAATCGGACTACTCTGTATAAAGTTATGCGTGGTTAAACATTACAATCAGTTAGTGAACAATCAATCATCCCCTGTTTTCTGACCCTTAGGGTTTGATTTTGTTTTCCAAATGTATATGGGACCACCCTCGGAGTATACCCTTTCCAATAAAAAAAGAATTATCACAATCAGACTACTATGTAAAAAGTTATGCGTGGTCATACATAAAAATGAAATAAAAAAATTATACGCGTCGAATTGATAACCTCCTCCGTTTTTTTCGTCGGTTAAAAAATAGCTACTGCCCGCCACTTCGTCCGCGTCAAATTTTTGCTCCCCTGACCCTTCCCGTCGCATCGAATTGCCTGCCAGTTTTCGTTCATTTTTCGTTGCTGCTCCGCTGCTTTTGATCGTAGCGTGATGTTATATAGCCTATAGCCTTCCTCAATACATAGGTTCCTCAACACAAAAATAATTTTTCAATTCAAAACAAAGAAACTCTTCAACTTTGTAATATTATTAGTGTAGATTATGGAATGCAATAAAGAATAAAGAGTTATGTTAAAATATAATGTTCAAAACTTTAAATCATAATGGAATTCATTATGGGTTTCAATCTAGTTTCATTCATAATGAATTTATGATGTTGATGGGGCTTCCGCGCTTCGCAAATGCTCGTTGAAGCCCTTATTGACGACTAGCACTTCCTCCGGGTGACTCACAGGAACTGTGCATATTTTTTTCGGGATAAAATATAGTCCATGATACTTTGTGATGATGTAGCTTTCTATAGGTGAAAGAATTTTTTAAACCGGTTCAGTAATTTTCAAGTTTATCCATTACAAACATAAATACAAAAAACTCAAATATTTCCTCTTTATAATATTACCAGCTGACCTGTGCCCACTTCGTTGGGCGGTAAAGGGTTTTGTTTTTATTGCATACCAGCTTCTGTCCGTGACTTCGTCCGCGATAAATTTTTTGTTCCCCCGACCCTTCCCGTCGCGTTGAATCGCATACCCGTGCAATTTTCACCGTTTTAGCAACATTTTTAATTACTGCTCCGCTCCTCTTGGTTTTAGCGTTATTTTATATAGCCTATAGCCTTTCTCGATAAATAGGCTACCCAACACAGAAAGAATTTTTCAATTCGGACCAGTAGTTCCGGAGATTACCCCCCTACATACAAACTTACAAACAAATGTTATCTCTTTATAATATTAGGATTAAAAATTTCGCAGAAACCGTCATATCCTGGATCTAGAAATACAAAGACAATGTGACATCCACCAGCACGCACTGTCCATGTGGTAGACAACACAACCCACTCCCTCTAACAGAGAAGAGGCCTGTGTACATTTCGTGGGAACCTATGGCATTCCACACAAACTTATATCGCTTATTTAACCTTTAAGGGGGTAAAATTTCTACAAAACAAAACTGTTTTTACACGCTTTATATTAGCTTCACTTGTATGTTTGTTTGTAACCGACTCTTTATAGCGCGATTTTGACCCACTTTAAACGACCAGATTTCATTCAAACTTTGCACACCTGTGAAGGACCGATGACAATGCAATAATTTCATAAATTTGTGTCATTATCCTTGCCAGGGTTACCAGGACAACAAAAAAACTGTCTTCGAAAACTACGCTGACATACGTCACAAACTAATTTGTGCCATTATCCTTGCCAGGGTTACCAGGACAGCAAAACAAACTGTCTTCGAAAACTACGCTGACATACATCACAAACTACGCTGACATACGTCACAAACTACGCTGACATACGTCTCAAAATTCGAAACACCCTAAAAAATAGAAAATAAATAATAGTTTAAAAAAACTAAAAAACACGCTTCCATTGAAAACCAAACTAAAAAGTATAAAATAAAATGCGTGGGGTGCCTGATATCAATAAAAAAAATACCTTAAAAAGCACCGCACACTTTTTTTTTCATTATTTTGTACTTTTTAGTTTGGTTTTCAATGGAAGCGTGATTTTTTATTTTTTTATTTGATGATGTATTATATATTTTTGTGCAGGCAACATTCACAAGGTGAACCCTCGACGGCGGTGGCCTCGAGTAGCGTTCAACTCACGGAAGAACTAGACGAGTAAGTACAAAAATACTTTATTTAATTACGGTTTGGTTTCATGGTTTGCCAATATACGGTCTGTTTCTTCCCGTGAGTGTCGTAAGAGGCGACTAAGGGACTTACTAGAGAATAGGCAGTAAGTAGCATTCTCTATGCATTTTCTACCAAACTGCGATCGCCAACCCGTCTGCCAAGCGTGGCGATTATAGCAAAGCCCCCCAAATTGGAGGAGGCCTATGTCCAGCAGTGGACGTCTTTTGGCTGAAATAATGATGAAAGCGCCTCTCTGGATTCGAACTTGCGACCCACCACTGTTCAGTAACCGTATTTCGCTGAATACCAGTGCATTTCCATGGAGCAACAGCGTAAATCTGAGCTCCACAACCCAGTTAGGGGCCATCCATAGATTACGTCACACAAATTTCATGATTTTTTTACTCCCGTCCTTGTGACAGCTGGTCACATTTGTGAGACCCCTCCTCCCTAGTGTGACGTCACATGTTTTGCAATTTTACATCTAGACATTGAATTTTTTTTAAATTTTTCTTTCATATTCATAATAAATTACGTCACACAAATATCATGATTTTTTTACAACCCCCCCCCCTCCCGTCCTTGTCACAGCTGGTCACATTTGTGAGACCCCCCCTCCCTAGTGTGACGTCACATGTTTTGCAATTTTACATCTAGACATTGAATTTTTTTTTTTTTTCTTTCATATTTCGTGTTTTAATCGTACTATAAATATGTATATTCAATTTTGAAATGTGACGTCATAAAATTTAGGCCCCTCCCACCCCCTTGTCACACAATGTCCCTTATTGGGTCTCTTGGTTGTCAGACTTTCGGGATTCTGATGACTTGTAAAGACTGTAAAAGATACAAGAATGATAGCCGGGACAACGGCTTAATTTGCTTTCCGAGGCACGGAGGGGGATTTGTTATGGTTGTGAAGTGGACCGGTTAATAATGTGAACCTGGGCCACTTCCTATGTAGTCTACTTCACGCGTGTTGACAATTGAAATTAAATCAGCAGGCACCAGTTAAACTTAATTTATTTACGATTCTATTTTACTTTACAAATAATTACTAAACAAAGACTACGATAATTAATAACAATAAGCAAACAGCGACATAGTAAACAGGGTGTCCCAAAAATCAACGTCAAGCCGAAAACGGCTGATAGGCCAGGTGGTGACAGTTATCAGAAGAATAATAAAAAAAATCTAAGTTAAGCAGTTTTTTTTTTCAGTACTTTCAGTTAAAGTTGGGCGATGTAATCATTTTTAGTAGGTACATGGTAGAGCAAAAAAGTGATGTTTTCTTTAAAACTGAGGTAGTTGTGTTTTAATTTTGGACTGTAGTTTACAGAAGGTTTATTCAGGGTTACATGACTCACAAAAAAAAAATTTTTAATGTCAATAATTTGAAAAGTATTTAACTTAGATTTTTTTTATTTTTTTTCTGATGACGGTCACCACCTGGCCTATCAACCGTTTTCGGCTTGACGTTGATTTTTGGGACACCCTGTATAAGGCGAGAAGCGCAGGCTAGGAAAGCTAAAGCGGAGTGAACCTAAACGATGCTAACACAGGGAATTTATACTAATGAGACACATATACATTAAGGTCCAAATTGCCAAGGACGCTCGTCAGCCATCTTACTACACCGAAGAAATGATTGGCGCTCGTAGGATCGCGCGATGTGACGTAGCGGTGGCGTGATATTTGGCCGGGGTCTGACCGCTCATAAGCGGCAGCGGTTGTCGTAGCGGTTTTGGTCGCCCATCCACGAACGGACCGCGACGAGCGTAACTTAACCTTCGATCGACCCGTACGGCTGTTATTATTTAGCCACAAGCCTTCCGACTCCCATTAAAATGGGTATCTTTTGATTTCAGAAGCAGTTTGACCTCAGACTATGAAGTGAAACTGGAGGAAATGGAAATGCATGAAGAAGGATTAAGTTAATTTTAAGATTGTCAAATTTATTAGTTTTCAACAAATAGACATTTGCGGCAAACTGGGTCAAATAAATAAGTGAACAAAACTTCACAGACTTGATACGAATCGTTATCTAAACATGATAAAACAACACACATTATATTAGTACGGAGAACCCGTTTAATGTTTCAATTTATTATTTGTTGCTATAGGGCAAAGACAATATAACCACTTGACTGCGCATACAGTGCCCCGACGCTCGAAAACTATTAGTATTTTGTCGCCTATGCATAGGCTGCGGTTCAAGTAGCCATTTTAGTTGTGACCAATTGTTAGACCTCTGCACGCAAAATTAATGCAAATAATATAACTTTATCTGCAATTATAACGCATCAAAATACATTCATGCGCGATGAAGTGATGTGGGAAATAGTCCAAGACTTCTAGTAATAAAAATGATCGCATAACTTTTCATCGGTAAGTAAACAGTACGAAAAATTATTTTTATTTAATCAGATTATGATCCACCGTAGGGGTCTATTTAAAATGGTGGTTGGGTAAACCAGCACACTGTTAAGTCCCGCGTTGACGTCTTTTGGAAGTCTCTTTCTTTCATTTGACAATTCTAATGCACCTATCTCTTACTTTCCCTTTGTATTTTTATCGTAAACATTAGTGCTGTTACCATTAATAGCTGAAAGTCAATATCGAAAATTAAAATTAATGAAAATTTTATTAAATTCCAATACTGTGGCTACTTTAGCTTTCGTCTTGACAATCCGTTTGTAAAATGGCGCCAAAACTCACGTGGCCATGGTACCTTCTGCTTTGGGGATGATATTCGACACCGCTTCTGATTGCCATCTCGTCGAATATGATAGTGGCGTAAATTTTTTTCTCGGATTCTCTAGCTTTCATTTTGATTAAATGTGATTTCTTTGATTTTAATTCAGTATTTATCACAATTTTAAAATCCATTTTCTCGATATCGACTATTTTCCCTTAATGAAGTAGAGCAGCCCTAAGGTGCATCCACACATGCCGCCAGGTTTGCCGCCAGCTTTCAAGGCGCATCCACAAATGCCGAGCGGCACGGCCGGTGGCCAACCCGGCGGCCATCTTTTACCTGCGGCACGCGCGGCTTTTAATTGCCGGCGGCAGTTTGCTGGCGGCAAACCCGGCGGCATAAGCCGGCAGCATGTGTGAATGCACCTCTACGATGGGCATACCCACGCAACTTGACCTTGAACTAACCAATTGCAGCCGCGCGTTCTTCCTCGTCCCCCGGCCCGCAGTGGTGAGTCGTGTGTTAAGCAGAAATCGGCCTATATGCTCTCTAGTGGTTATATTCTCTTTGCTATAGGGCTAAATATCCACATTGTAAAAATTTCACCTGACTATTATAGTCAGCCCGCTGACAGACGGACAGACAGCGGAGGCTTACTACAGTCCCCGTCAGACGCTAATTATTCAGTGTTCTGATTCCAGTAGTGAAGAATTTGTGAAATTATAATAATAGATTTTTTTTTTAATTTTTTGTGGAAGTTTTGTCTGAAGTGATCACTGTCTTTGTTGTCGACTGTATTATTCTAATTTTGTTTTTACTCTTACAGAATATAACATGACACCTGTAACCCTGTAGGGTGTAGCTATGGGTACGCCTCTGCCTGACCCTCCAGAAAACGTTAGCGAAATGTACGTGTACAATACAACGTAAGTTTTTATCCAGTGCGCAAATTTTAAAAAATGAAACTTAAACGAGTTATAATAATCAGGTTATTTTTATTTTGATATATCTTAGTACAAAAAAATTAAGTTATCGTTAACGAAAGATGTCTATTTTGAAACTGGTAGTTATGGTAACTTGCGCGCGGCAGCGAAGGTGAACGACCGACCACCTGTTCAATCGGTCAAAATTCTAAGAATTTCGAAGTACCTACGCCGGCACGCGGTTACTGACCTATTAGTACCTACCAAATATTCGATCGGACAAAATTCTAAGAATTTCGAAGTACCTACGCCGTCGCGCGGTTACTGACCTATTCCTATTGTCGATATCATATTAGATACGAAATATGTAGGGTGTCCACAGTTTACTGATTTAAGGTCGGATAATATTTTTTTTTTTAAGTATTAAAAAAAATTGTTGAAATGTGTTCTATTACTGATACTGAACCATCAAAAAAAAAATTGCGCACTGGTTATAAAATTATCCTGTATAGTACACTCACATTTCGCTAGTTATGTGTAAGTCCCATGTAATAGGGGACGAGCCTATTGCCATCTACAACACAAATCCAACTTCAGGTAGCTACTGAGTAATTCCTGTTAGACAAACGCAATAACACGGTCTCTCTCAAAACGGTGAAGGAAAACATCGTAAGGAAACCGACATGTCTTAAAACTAAACATTCGAAGACATGTGTCATCTACCAACCCGCACTGGGCCCGCGTGGTGGATTATGGCTCGCTCCCTCTCACCGAGAGGAGGCCTGTGTCCCTGCAGTGGGTACGTTATAGGCTGCTGATGAATAACACTTTGCCCAGCCTGGGCATTTAGAGGCACCTCGTTGCTCAGCAGAAGCGCTTGTGATGTAAATGTAGTTTATAAACGTAAATGTGTTACTTTTTAGTTTATTTGCTACAGTTGTGCCGCTTGGCCAAAAACAACTGACTAATTAATTCCTATGGAAATGAATGATACTATACTTATGTTTTCTACTTTAAATAACAATAACGTTTCAGTTTTGCTGTGAATAGGTCAGTCAATATTTCTATGTTAGTTTTATTTGAGGTATTTTTTTTCTTTTTTGTATTTTGCTCATGATTAAGTCTTTTATTTAAAGTAAGCTGAGAATTAGCTCGCCTCAAAACGCCTACCTTCTAGTGTTTTAACTGGGAAGAAATGGCGCCAAAAACTACACAGCTGCAGTTGTTTTTTTTTTAACCGACTTCAAAAAGGAGGAGGTTCTCAATTCGCATGTTTATGTTTTTTTTTTATGTATGTTCGGTCATAACTCCGTCATATATTGCAAAATTCTTTTTTTTGTTCGAAAGGGGTTTATTCCGAAATGGTCCCATATAATTTTCATATAGATCTGATGATGAGTTCGGGAGACAGACACCGGAACTCTTTAAAAAATGACAGGAAATCAACCGCGATTTCTGCTATCGCATAAATATGCATTGTTTGTTTGGAATTAGTGCAGGGTGAATACCACAACTAAAAATTTAAAAATAAAAAACTTTTTTTACAAAAAAAAAACAACCGACTTCCTTAAAAACACTACAAAGTGAAAAATAACTTTAATTTCGGAAGTCGGTGGCAAAAAAACCATAAATACAGATCCTAAGACACCGACTACCGAAATTAAAGTTATTTTTCACTTTGGGATCGTTCAACAATTACGTGATCATTTTTAGCCGTTTTTTTAACCCCTCCCCCCCTATGTGATCACAGCGTAATCTTTTGTTTTAACCCCCCCCCCCTCGCCTTGATTACGTAATCTTCGTCCGTGCTTAATGTTTGCTGTTTTATTAGCACTGACACGTATGATGCTTGGAAAAGTCGATTTAATATGCCGAAAAAGTATAAAAATACTGAATCTGGTCACACTGTTCCACAGTTTGTCTATAGTAGGGGAAATCCCGTTCCATCTATCTAATAGTTAGTGTTACCAGTATAGACTTCAAAATTGGACGTAAATATTTAGTTATATAAATGATGACGTAATCATGGATTCTCTCTCCCCCCCCCCCCCCCCCCAAATAATCCAGATGTATATACAAGCACCCGACCCCCCCCCCCCCTTCGGTGATCACGTAATTGTTGAATGATCCCTTTGTAGTGTTTTTAAGGAAGTCGGTTGTTTTTTTTTTTGTAAAAAAGTTTTTTTTTGAGGTGGGTTGTCATCGGTAGGGCGTGTCAAAGTTTCACTGAGTTAGAGCTCTTACACACGAGCGGCATGTAGCTAACGACGGGTTACTGCAGCCGTGAACACGCGATGACGACGCTGATCTTTGAAGATGGCATGTCGCCGGCTTCCGACGACACGTATCGACAGGCGTAGCATGACCAATTGTATCTCTATTCTACCAAGAATAGACAAAGTTTTTTCTATTCAATTCGACATCTCTTCGGCCCGAGTACGGGGCGACCCGTAGACTGGTTTCTATGAAGACAAAGACAGTTATTCTTTCCATAGCAATGTAATTAAGGTGGATCCGCTTAGGACGTTTTCATTGAATAGTCATACAGTGGGATTAAACGATCTTAGAGTATTGTATTGATGATTATAATTAATATAATTCTGTAAAAAAATGTACCTCCAATTGAAACTCAAACTCAAAAGTAGAGAAAAATTAGTCACCATGCTCGACATCGTAGAATTTTGTGGACTGAAGAATAGAAATATTTCCTCTCTTCAGTTTTAACATCGCTGTGCGTAAGACGATAGAAATCTTGACATTTTGTCTATTCTTCCGTCGACTAAACTTGTTTCTATGGTGGTCAAGCTACGCGTGCAGCAGTTACCCAGTTGTCGCTCGTGTGTAAGAGCTCGAAAACCCACCCGTGTTCCTTCAGTAGCCTGTGCCAGGGCCACAGTACATCTTTCGAACAAATCAGGAAGTGGCGCAACGAACTCCCCAGCAGCACAGCCGTCTGTTCAGTTACTGAAACTAGTTTCTATACAATATTAGCTTAGTAGGTTTGTAAAGTAATTAACATCATGAGACTTGATTATTTGTAATGTGTCAGCCATGCCAATGACTCTGAGTATCCTACACTTTTTCTATTCTAGAATTATAATTTGAAATTTAAAATAATAATTTCGCTTTAAATTGTATTATTGATTGACAGATTGTTTCTAATTGAATTACACGTGTATTGATTTCTATAATAAAGAAAAATGTCTTCTTGTAACTTCTTTTATTTTCCTATCTTCGGTGACCAACTAGTGCACAATGATCTTACGGAGGACGTTCCGATAGGCACATTTTTCTTTAGGATTATACGCTAAACATAGACAAGGGTGTCTTGTTGAAAACGAATCATTCTATCACTTTTCTATAAAGAAATGTCGCGCGATCGACCTTTTTTGGAAATAACTTACATTATTTACTGAGGAAAACGATCGTAAAATTCAATCAAAATATGACATTTGCTTAAATGTGTGCGTGTGTTTTGACAGGTAATTTGACGCACCATGGTTGCGATAGTTTAGAAATCAGAAAGCTAGATAGCGTGCAGGGGTTATTATAATTCGGTTAAATCATTATTACGTACAATAATTGATTTATTTCCTTTCCTAAATTACTACCTTTCATGAACAGGTTCACGAAAAAGAACTTTATAATTAAAAACCTATAGCTGACGTTATACATAATATTGTTCTGTGGCAACATAAATATCTTAGATAGGACCTAAGCGACGTTGCCGTACTTACCGTCCGTCAAGGACAGACACTTGACCTATGAAGTTAGCGTTGCCAAACTTCTGTCGCCCGAATCGGCCGATCGACATTAATAAAATACAAATTTTGAAGCTGGCCCACGGAATTTCTCGCGTGTTATTTTTATTTTATGTGCTTTGCATTATTTGATTCAAATTGCAATATTTCTAGTATGTTATTGCAATTTATTGTAGTTACAGTAATATTGATTCAAGATACGCAATTTTATTTTAAAACTAGCTTTTGCCCGCGGCTTCGCCCGCGTGGATGTCGGAAATTAATGCAAGAGGACGTACTACCGCGATAAGAATGTGTTATTCCAGGTTATATAGGTAATATAGACTCTTTGTGCTATTTTCGATCCAGATCCATTCAGCCATTTTTGCGTGATTGAGAAACAAACACCCAATCATACATATTTTCACATTTATAATATTATTAGTAGTAGGATTATAACTCATATTACTTAGGATTCATAGTTTATGAGAACATCATGTGTGTTGGTGTTTTTAAAATAAAAGTAATAGTATTCAGAGTAAGAAGACTGTGACATAGGGCTTGGTTTAGTTGAATATAAGTCTTCCTGGTTTTTCTTAACGCTCCTATTTTACCTATACAGACACTCAATCATTTACCAGACACCGAACTTAATTATAGGAATAGTACTTTTGCCAGTGGCTTGGCCCGTATAGCTGTCGGAAAATAACACCCGGGATAAAGTAGGTATCCTATCTGTTACGTATCCATGATATAATATATCTTTGTGCCAAATTCGATCTAAATCCGTTTGGCCGTCTTTGCATCATTGAGAAACAAACATCCAAAAATCTAAACATCTAAGCCATTTCGCGGTTTCTTACTTGGAATAATACTATTAGGTTTATTTTGAGTATAATGAACACACATGATATTCGCAATTACTATGAAGCCAAAGTAATATGAATTACAATCCTACTTATTCTGTACTACCCGGCCCCTGCCAACGCGCTCTGCGCCCACTTTTTAAATCTCTAATATCTTCTAAGATATTCATTTAAATTACATGCTGTAAAGGGCCATATTGATCTATATTAAATGCACAATGTATTTAAGGTACTTAATTGGATAAGGATTAATGCTGTATTGCTTAAAATCGCTTCGTAAATAAGCCCTTATTTCTCGTAAAAAGTAAAAGATAAAAAATGGTTATTGTGGGTTATCCCTAAGAGATAGACATATACCATTCAGGACATTTTTGTGGGCCTTTTTAAGGTGTACAATACTGTAGTACATTATTTTGATCTATTTCGTAGGATTCAGCCAGGGTTCGAATTTTGAGACGTATGTCAGCGTAGTTTTCGAAGATAGTTATTTTTTTTTCTAAAATAAAAGAATCTTTCTAAAATAAAAATAGCCTAAGTTACTCCTTGTTACATCAGCTATCTGCCAGTGAAAGTCCCGTCAAAATCGGTCCAGCCATTTCAGAGATTAGCGGACAGACAGACAAAAATTGTAAAAAATGTTGTTTTGGTATATGTATCGTGTATACATCCATATACACTTAGTAAAAAGTGGTTATCTTAATATTAAAAACAGACACTCCAATTTTATTTATTTGTATAGATGTATAGATAAAAGTAAGTAAGTAAGTACCTATCTTTCGGCAGTTTTAGAAACAGCAAGTTGGCCCGTCACAATACTAATTATCTGGTATATTGAAATTTGAACTTAAAATAATAATTTGTTGCTTATTTATCTCTATAAAACTTAAAGAATCTATTATAAAAATAAATAAATAAACAAGAAACAACGACTATACTCCGCAAATAATAACAAATCAGTACGGCGAGTGGCGGGCGATCGTGGCTCATGTCGTCATCACATGTTTCGCGCGGGTCAGCGTGCGTTTTAAAACTCCGCTTCTGAAAACTTTAAGACCTTCGTAATTTCTCGATGAATTTGAGTGATTCAAAAAGAAATTTATTCAGATATTTATATTGTATTCGGTGTAGTATACAAAACTGATATACCCATTTGTCGAATTGATCCTCATTAGCGTGAGCGCGATAACGCTGTCCCGTGAATCGTCATAGATGATGTCATGACAAGCGCCATCTTGCGATAACGCCGACCATGCCCGAAACTGATATCACCGTGAGCGCTGTCAAAAATGACAGTTGTGCTTAGAGATGGGCAAATGCCCGAGCATTTTTGGCAAATTGGGAAAATTCCTAATAAGTGCATATAATTTTTGTTTCAAAATTAATTTACGAAATTGATAGCCGATTCTGTAGTATTCGTACGACGATTTCCTATTCTGAAATAGACTAAAGTAACTTAACTATATTTTAGTTTGACAGCACTAAAATTGCACTGAGTTATTAGTTTAGTGAAAATGACAGTTTTGCTATTCTGAGTTTGCCGGTTTTCACTAAAAATTTAGACTATAATAATTTATTTTGACTAAATCTGACTATTTTTAATCGCGTTTAAAAAAGGGGGAATAAAACTAGTGGTCATGACCAAAAATTCACACCAACGCCTCGCCTTCACGTGCAAAAACAGTGCTGTATTTTTTATTTTTTCTTTTGCTTATATCTCGAAAATGGCGTGTTTTATCGCAAAAATAATGAAATTTCGACCCCCTTTATGAAACCGCGGAACATATAAATCTCAACACGTGGGTAATATTTTTTTTATATTTTTCAAACAAAAAGTGAAAAATTCCATATAAAACATGTCCAGGCTGCCCCCTTGCGCGCGCCTTCGTCTCTAAAAAATTCATTGCGTAGCGCACACAAGTACCACGTTGCGATACCAAAAGAAAAAAATAGTTAAAAAAAAAAACTAAAAAACACGCTTCCATTGAAAACTAAACTAAAAAGTACAAAATAATGGAAAAAAAAGCGTGGGGTGCTTTTTAAGGTATTTTTTTTTATTGATATCAGGCACCCCACGCTTTTTTTCCATTATTTTGTACTTTTTAGTTTTGTTTTCAATGGAAGCGTGTTTTTTAGTTTTTTTTTAAACTATTATTTATTTTCTATTTTTTAGGGTGTTTCGAATTTTGAGACGAATGTCAGAGTAGTTTGTGACAGTTTTTTTGCCGTCCTGGTAACCCTGGCAAGGATAATGGCACAAATTTGTGAAATTATTGCATTGTCATCGGTCCTTGACAGGTGTGCAAAGTTTGAATGAAATTTGGTCGTTTAAAGTGGGTCAAAATCGCGCTATAAAGAGTCGGTTACAAACAAACATACAAATATACAAACATACAAGTGAAGCTAATATAAAGCGTGTAAAAAACCACGTTGATTGTCAAATTCGTGTTTAGTCGTGACAAAATAATTGTTAAATTTAGAGATTTTTTCTTGCAGAATAGCGTTAAAATTCTCATAGCCAAAAGTAAGGAATTTTAGAGATAGTTTAGTTAGTTTAGTTCGGTGTACAACAGAATCGGTACCATTAGCTTTGAAAGGTGATTTAATTTGTTGAGTTTCTTCTTCTTCTTCTTCGTAACACTCTTGTCAGAGCGGTCGTCGTCCGCATGAAATTTGTTGACTAGGGGCTGATGTGATTCGCCTCACGATTTCTCGCCATCCAATGCGATTTTTGGAATTGTGGGTGCACTTATATAATGGATCGCCCACTGCGGATTTTATTTGGTGAGTCCATCTCATGGGTGACTGCCCACGTGGTCTAGTGCCCTCCACTCTACCCTGCACGACAAGGCGTTCTAAAGATTCACCGTCACGCCTCGAGACGTGTCCGAAGTATTTTAGTATGCACCTTTGGACCAGATCAGATAGACGCTTTTTGATACTGAGCTCTTGGCCTATCGAGGTGTTGGTACGAAACTCGTTCCACGATACCCCAACCATTTTTCTCCAGCACCACATTTCCAGGGGGTCTATCTTTTGCTTCTCAATGTCGCGAACCGTCCACGTCTCAGCCGCGTATAGGAAAATAGGGAAAAGCAGTATTTGAACAAGCCGGACCTTGGTGGCTTTTGTTAGATCCCTGTTCCTCCAGACTTTTTTCAGAGTGTCCTTTGATGATTTGGTTATTGCCATACGTCGCATAATTTCGTCAATGCACCCACTTCCGTTCGAGATTAACGCTCCAAGATAAATATAGGACTGGACCACGTCGCAATTTGCAATTTTAGAGACTTCGAGCGAGTTTTTGTTTCCGCGGTCCACGATCATCACTTTTTTTTTTGCGGTTAATCTTTAGTCCGAATGCGATGCTCACGCTCTCCATTCTACGAATTAGTTTTTCTAGATGACTTGCGGTAGTCGCAAATAGCGTGGTGTCATCAGCGTAACGCAGATTAGCAATTCTGTAGCCACCGATTGAGACACCGTCTGTCCAGTCCACCAGAGCAATGCGTATGATGAATTAGGTGTAAACATTGAAAAGGAGCGGTGATATTATGCAACCTTGACGTACACTTGCACTAGGATGGAAATTGTTCGACAAAATTCTATCGGTTCAAACTGAATCTGTACCTGTTTCGTATAGCATTCTTAACAGATGCACTAGGTGTTTCGGCGTGCCCATTTCCAGTAAGGATTTCCACAACATTGGCCATTTTACTGAATCGAATGCCTTGGAGAAATCCACAAAGCAGATATAAGTCGGCTTGTTGAATTCTCGGGCTTTCTCAACAACCTGACGAACAATAAATATTTGTTCACGGGTGCTTTTCTCTTTCACGAATCCAGCTTGTTCCAGCGCAATCTCTTTGGATAAGAAAGCTTTTAGACATTCGTTAAGAAATGAAGCAGTATTTTGCTAGCGTGTGAGATGAGTGCAATAAGGCGGTAATTGCTACATATTTATTTATTAAAACTTTATGCACAAGTAAAAAATACTGTACAGAGGCGGACTTAATGCCTGAGGCATTTTCTACCAGTCAACCTTAGGGTGATGCAGAAACAAAACATGGCAGGTGCAACATAGTGATAGATAATTCGGAAAATAATACATACAAATACATAGATATATACATAGATACATACATACATATATATATATAACGAAAATAAACATTGTCTGGAGAAATAACGATAGGTAGAGGAGAAAACGAATCCAGCAAATCAGCGCTGGGATGATTCTGCCAACTTCTTATGAATATGCTCACGTGCCTTCACTTTAAAGGATAACCGACTGGTTGCCAACCTGATATTCAGAGGAAGCGAATTCCATAGAAAGACCGCCTGCACAAGGAAAGAAGATTTAATGAAACCAGAGCGGT
Source organism: Aporophyla nigra (assembly GCA_947507805.1). NCBI lineage: Eukaryota > Metazoa > Arthropoda > Insecta > Lepidoptera > Noctuidae > Aporophyla > Aporophyla nigra. The sequence goes on along the minus strand of OX382321.1, from coordinate 6,263,782 downwards.
GAGAAGGACATCGTAGAAGACGATTGTTAGTGGAACGGAGATTTTTAGTATGCGCAGAGCACAAGTATTGGAACTGGGAAGTCAGGTAAGAAGGAGAAGTAGGCTTGTCCAGTATGGAAAACAGCATTAACAGAGCCCTTAACTCTCTGCGCTGACGGATGGGTAGCCATTTTAAAAGCAACCGGTGCTCGGACACATGATCGTACTTACGAAGATTGAAAACGAATCGAATGCAGTTATTTAGAAGGCGGTCAAGTTTATTGAGGAGATCTGCATTCAGGTCATAGTAACGCACATCGCCATAGTCAATTATGGGAAAGATTAGGGACTGTACAAGCAATGCCTTTATGTGTGATGGAAGAAGATTTTTCAACCGATAGAGCGACCGCAAAGTTCCGGTGACTTTTCTACTGACAGTCGTGACCTGCTTTCGCCAGTCAAGACAAGTGTCGACATGCAGACCAAGATCCTTAACATCGGAGCTAAACGGGATTACTGAGTTATCGAAAATTACAGGTGGCACAGTTAAGCCATTCAACTTCTTTATACTGTGTGGGCTCCCTACAACGACCGATTGACACTTAGCAGGGTTAACCGCCACCCCAAATCGATCAGACCAGCTTTTAACCATTTCTTAATCCCGATTTAGCTCCTCAATCGCATCCGGTATGTTGCCAACACTTGCCTGGCAGTAAAGCTGCAAATCGTCTGCATAAAGATGATACGCATTCCGAAGTTCAGTGGTAATGAGATTAATAAAAATAGAAAACAAAAGAGGAGATAAAATACCGCCTTGAGGGACACCAGCTGTAAGATCACACAAACTCGACGAGGAGTCTCCAGCACGAACAGACTGCTGACGCCCCTGAAGATAAGAGGCAAACCATTCCAATACCTCCGGAGAGACCATAAGATACGAAAGGATGGATAAAAGGACTTCGTGACTCACGGTATTAAAAGCATTGGAGAAGTCTATTAAGGTGAATGCCTAGATAGCCCTCGCCATACATTTTTCAGGTGTGGAAATCTCGGTAAATAAACAGTTTCTGCAGAATAAAAGCAACTTTAATGAGACTTAATAATGTATTATGTTCGCATATGGCCCAAATTTTATAAAAAAAACAGTATTTCTAGGAGAATTAGACCGAATAAAAAACGAAAAATCTTTACATGTGTGAGTGACCTGAATCGCGCCATCTGACGGAAATTTATAGAACCACCGAGAAAGTTGGTTGCTGTTGTGTTACGAGTTTACGATTAGTAAACATTCATAATAGATGGCGCTGTTCGATATTCGAACATTTAGACAAGAATTTATCTTTTAAATTCGATAATGCGACGTTGCCATTCTAGTAGCAGCGCTCGCACCCCGCGTTGTTGCCATACCGTCAAAGCGTGATTGCTTGAGTCTTGAAAACTTGCGAATCGTTTCCAGAATATTGTGTTTCTAGCAAGTTAGCGCCGGGCGCGCGGGTTTGCCCGCGCTGTTAACATTTTTTGATTGATAAAATGTTTTTTATTATGGAATGAGAAAGAATGCTTTACATAAAGTGAAAAAAATATCTCTGCGATCTGCCCTTGGTTCACACAGATACAATACTAATGTAATTATTGTATTATCTAGTTTAAATACGTAGTAAGTAGTTACTAGTACACGACTTTCCAGATTTAAAAATCTTTTTAATGTATGTAAGTAGGTACTGATAACATTCTGATACGCTTAGGTACTAATCCATTGGTTTGGGTTGAATAAAATCAGAGAATAGAATTTGATGTATAAGTAGTTATGACTAAATCAGGCGATCAGCGAAGCTACCTACACAATGGTGAAACGTAGGTACTACGTACATCTATTGATTGAATCATATTTCATTCATGTGAAACCAGCAAGATTAGTGAATACACAGACAAACCACTTTGATTTTTCATAATTGCTTATTTTACTAGTATCATTAGCACGTGCACACAAAATGCGTCAAGCAGGGTTGCCAACTTTATTTTTTAGAAGATCGTACCATACATTTTAAAAGATCGTACCTACTTTGCTAAGAATTCAAAAATAAAAATAGTACGCATTGAAATTTCAATAAAATAAATGGTAAACAAATGTGGTGGGTGTTACTAAAACTTCAACGCAAAATTTAACATTTTGGTATAATATTTAAGAATCTGGACACCAATTTAGCAACTAAACTTTACGACGAGGTTTTTTTTATTAAAGAAAAGGGGCTCGGAAGAGACTTTGTCATGAAATCCACACGAAACAATAAACACCAGTATCATTAGAACTTAAAACGGGATATTTACCATGTTTATTATTACTTAAAAAAACTGTGCTACCTACTACGGAGAACCATTCAAATGAGTGCCATCCGTGAAACAGTTTTTATCAGGGCTTGTTAACGTTACCAAATTCACACTATAAGTATCGTTAAGTAACGTTATTTTCATAAAGTTAATATTTTAACGGTAAAACGGGTAACGATACTTTGGTATCGAATCTATAAAATAACGTTACCAATTAACGTTACTAGTATCGATACTTTTACATACATACATACATAGAATCACGCCTTTTTCCCATGGGGGTAGGCAGAAACCACGGAACGCCACCTGCTACGATCTCTACACACTTCTTTTGCCTCGTTTAGGTTCATAAAATTGGTCATACACACACGCCGGTTGCGAGTACTACGCACCTGACCTTTCTGAAGAACATCACCAATAAGGTCCCTATATGTCCTCCTAGGGCGTCCCCTCCCGGTGTTTCCACTCACATCTGCCTTGTAAATACCTTTTGTGAGCCGACCTTCATTCATCCTCTCAACATGACCAAACCATCTAAGCATACTTTTTTCAATTTTTGTCACTACATCTTCTTTTACACCACACCGTTCTCTTATCACATCGTTACTTAATGCGTTGTTGTCAACCTGCGCAACCTAAGCGGAACGCCATGGGCGGCGGCGCTCTACGGCAACATCGCCAATCAAACGGTGCAAATGCAACTTCAATAATGTAGACGAAAGAAAGAGATGAAAGAAAATAAATAAAAAATTAACGGTACTCAGTTACCGGTAAAACGTATGCCAAGTATCGTTACCAAGCATTACGTGACCTCTACTAATAACGTTATCTTCGTCCGATGAAAGTAACGATACCAAATTTTTAACGTTATTCAAAGCCCTGGTTTTTATTGAAAAGTGAAGTGTTTTTGTGTTTTATTGACGGTAAGTGTTATTTTTATGTGCAATGAATGATTTTCAAGGTGATATAGAGTATTATTATAATGGTACAAAAGTGTAAGATTTAGAAGATGAAATACAAAATCAAACGTTAGCAACACTCGTTGATTGTCGTCACATGACATACTACAAATTTCAAATATTCTCTCTGAAAACAACAGCTTGGTGGTGGTGTTATTTCTGTTTCTTGAAACATTTCATAAATAAGATACATTTGCTGTTGTTTGTAATTATTCTTTTTGATTACAGATTGAATTGCAACTGAACTGCCTAAGATAAACCCGACTAATAAACTTGCATAAATGTATACGACATGTGTATTCAGGACCGCGAAAATCACGGAAAAAAGTGCAAGCAGTATTCAAAAGACATCATGGAAGTTCTTTTAGTGATCTATAGTGAGTAAATTAGATTCCCATAAGATTTCGAATCAGATTTACGTGAGTGGAGGTTATTTGATACTCGTTGGTTCGTGTTGTGTCTTAACTGTGTACTTTTAACTGTACCTATTTCATTTATTTATCTTTTATTTCAGTCCACATTCAACTCAAGATCATCATCAGCTGTCCAACCATTCGACAGCTGAAGATACGCCCTAAACCTATTCGCGTGGTATACCAGAAATTCGATACGAAGCCATAGCCTGCAGCTCTAGCTTCAATACAGTTGAATCTGTTACAGAGCAAGTAGAGACTGTTGATTTTGATTGGCCACAACCCGATTCAGAGACTGAAGCTTATCAACTAACTGTGGAAAGAACATCAAGTGACAACTTATCAGGTTTGGTAGGGTACCGTATTGTTGACTTGAAGAAGGTCATATGGTCACAACTTTGATTCTTCATCTGGAATGGTAAGTCCCAACTTGATACCATATTTTTGTGTTCATTACATTAGTACGCTTTTGCTTGTTTGTAGTGATGAAGTTTTTGTTTGACAATGGTGCCGATTCCCTTATTCATAAACTAAACTAAATTTAAGTTCAGTGCATCTTTTTCTTTCTATTTCATTAAGGAAAGGACAGAAGATACATTTTAGTTTAGTCCTGTCAAATTAATCAGCGCTTGACGTAAATTGACGTAATTTTAGTAGGCAAGTTTTTAATCACGTCTAAACTTGTATGGAGCGCTGATTAATTTGACAGGACTAAACTAAAATTTTCTTTTGTCCTCTTCTTAATGAAATATAAAGAAGAAGATGTACTGAACTTAAATTTAGTTTAGTTTGTGAACAAGGGAATCGGCACCATTACCAAAGTACAACATATTTTACACAATGTTCAGTGTAACAAATATCATTATTTCTTGGTATGTATGTATAAAAATAATGTATTTCTTGGATCGTTTCTTTTTAACAGCTATTATTATTTTGATTCTAGGTCCAGGGTCAATTGCGAATTACCAAAATGAATAAATGTTACTTCATTTGCTTGATATCTGTCACCCAACCATTGACTGTCATAAAAGTTAACCGGGATGAGGAAGTTATCAACGCTATGATGCCGAAGTTGGTAACATTTTTTAAAACATGTGTACTGCCGGAAATTATTTTGAGAAGAGTTGAGAAAAATGCTAAATGTCTAGACATCAAGGAATTAAAAGGTATAAAAATATAAGTCTTACTCATTTCCTAACTTATTCCGCAGGTCTCTGAGGTGTCGGTTCAGTAAGAATAGTCTAACAAAACTGTGTAAATTCATTTGTTGCAGCGAAAACTGCGTCTTCCAGCATTTGATTCAGATCACACGGAAATTATATAAATGGAAGTAAAAAGTGACAAGCAGAAGACTGATACGGCGCGGCGGCGGCGCGCGGCGGCGACTGCAAAAAGTAGCGCGTAGAAAAGAAGATATTGGTGCCGATTCCCTTATTCACAAACTAAACTAAATTTAAGTTCAGTGCATCTTTTTCTTTCTATTTCATTAAGAAAAGGACAGAAGATAAATTTTAGTTCAGTCCTGTCAAATTAATCAGCGCTTGACGTAAATTGACGTAATTTTAGTAGGCAAGTTTTTAATCACGTCTAAACTTGTATGGAGCGCTGATTAATTTGACAGGACTGAACTAAAATTTATCTTCTGTCCTTTTCTTAATGAAATAGAAAGAAAAAGATGCACTGAACTTAAATTTAGTTTAGTTTGTGAATAAGGGAATCGGCACCATTTTATTATAATATTTATAAGTATCTTTGTATGGTGGTACGAGTCGATGGTTCGAATCCAAGCCGGCACTTTGCTGAGTGTAAATTATTTCATCACCACAGTTCAGAGGAGGCCTGAGTCTCAGCAGTGGGAACATTATAGAATAATTAATAAGCTTTTTGCACGTAGCGATGTATAGTTTGTGTTATTTTGTTAGTTCATAAGATTTTTCTGTGTAGATAAGTTTCACTCATGTATTTAGGTACCAGCCTAACAATTCAATTGTAAAAGAATATTTATTGCAGTTCAAAATTGTATCATAAGTAGGTATTCTTGAAACATAAATAAATGTTATGGTTAGCTAGCAACCCCTTTGTGTTGTTGTGTAAGATACATGTGCCGTTATATATACTTACGTATGATGTTATTTATATTGTAATCTACATACATAATTCTTTCTAATACTAAATTCAAAATCATAATTGTAAATATCAAAATATTTAAAAAAGTATGTTATCTTTGTATGGTGGTATGACTCGATGGTTTGAATCCAAACGGAAACTATCTAAGTAAATGTAGTGAGAGTAAATAAAACGATTATTTTTATGAAAATATTAACCCCTTTTTACTAAATAAATATTATTAATTTATAGTAAGGTACAATAAAAAGCTTTACAATGTAATAAATAGTCTTTTATTTATTTATTTAGTACACGTCACTATTTACACTTCCATTCCTTCTTCTTCCTTACATTTCTTCCCGTGGGTGTCGTAAAAGGCGACTAAGGGATTTACTAGAGAATGGGCAGCAGCGTTCTCTATGCATTTTACCATCACACTGCGATCGCCAACCCGCTTGCCAAGCGTGGTGATTATGGCAAAGCCCCCCAAATAGGGGGAGGCCTATATCCAGCAGTGGACGTCTTGCGGCTGAGATGATGACTATTTACACATTACAATTTAGGTTCAGTCACATTACTACAACTTATAGGGACAGTGTACCTATATTAATTTCATTTTAAACTGTTTGAATAAAACGACATCTAGTGGTGTCGAAAGTTACTACTATTTACTTTGTATGTGTGTGTAAAGAGTAAAGTCAAGCGGCTAAATCTTTAGAATGTACAAATCTTTGTATGAGACCAGTTAACAAGCACAGTGACTATCTAAAAAAATCAAGTTAATGCCCTAGGTTTCGCATATAATAAAGTTATCTATTAAAGATTTCTAAGTTAGGCGTAAAAATTGAAAATGTTCCAAATTGTGGATCTAGCGCCATCTAGCGACAAAATGGCATCTGAGATAATCATCCATCCACCTTAACACTAAGACTGTGACTTTAGTGTCCATGCCCCGCCTAATATCGTCAGTCACTTTAAGGAGAGCTGAAGTGGTACTGTGCCCAGGCCTGAAACCGGACTGGAAAGGACTGATAAGGGAGTTGCAGTGAATAAAGTGCGAGAATTGTTTATGCACAACGGCCTCACCTACCTTAGTGGAGCTCTTTTTATGCAACGGTGTAAAGACTTTAGGGGTCCAATCAGAAGGCCAAATTCCAGTCCTCCATACCTCGTTACATATTTCGAAGAAGATATCAACTCCCTGCTCTCCTAAGGCTTTTATAGTCTCAATGGGAACTGCATCTCTATCTGTAGCTTTGCCGTTCTTCAGGTGCTTAATTGCTGCTCTAACTTCCGACTTCAGTATGTTTGGTTCCAGTTCATTGGGCATGGTTGTAGGGTAATTTTGTGATTGGGGGTCGTGGAATAAAGACTGACAGTAATTCTTCCAGGTCTCAGAAATGTGGTCAAGTTCTGTCACGATGACACCATTTTTGTCTTCAATTGCTGAAGCCCTAGATGTCAGTGATTTGGTTAGGAAACGGATCTTCTGGTAGAAGTCTCGCGATTCACAGTGTACTTCTATTTCCTGACATATTCTCTGATAGTAGGCGTTTTGGTCTTTACGGCATACAGACTGAATTTGGGCAGACATACCATTTATAGCCCGGATGTCTGCTCCTTTCGCCTTCATATCCCGTCTTTTCTCAACCAAAGCAAGAGTATCATCAGTCATCCAGAGATCCATTAATTTTCACATGGAAAAGTAAATTAATGTTATTATTTTATAATAAAAATGTGATCAATCATTAAATTTCTTCTTTTACTTCTTTGTTAAGTACTATTTTACATGAAAAACTAAATTAAATCACTTTTAACGACCCATATTTTTATGCCCTGCTATTGGGCATTTATTGGGCAGTTATAAATTTATGCCTAAAATGCCGGGTTTTTTCCTTATTTTCCTGCCGGGCAGAAACACATTGCCCATCTCTAGTTGTGCTGTTTGGTTTTAGGTCGCATCTGTTAAACTAACTTGGATTAATTAGAAATTGTGCTTCTGACTACAGTCGCCACCAAACCAAATAAGATGAAGAAGAAGTGGTGTAAATAAGTTTTATTTCGCGTATACATACAATTCAATAAATCGAATAATAATAAATACAATTTTAAACTTGACATACCAAAACTTAACGCAGTTACACCACAGACATATAAAGAGTTACACAAACGAAATTTCTGGGAGTAATAATAGATCAGGACATAAATTGGAAAGCGCAAGTCGATGATGTATCTAAAAGAATAAATAAATTCGTATATGCACTGCGAAAGGTTAAAAATATAACAAACATTAAAACTGCTATCACTACCTATCATGCTTACGTAGAATCATTAATACGCTATGGGTTCATAATGTGGGGTAACAGTACCGATAGGAATAGAGTTTTTGTTGCCCAAAAAAAGTGTATTCGTGCAATATATGGGCTTCAACCTGATGAATCTTGCAGGCCAATATTTAAAGAACTTGGTTTATTACCGCTACCTTCTCTTTATATCTATGAAGTATGCATGTTTGTTAAGAAGCATAAAGACCTATTTAAAAAGGCAGAGGATGTATGTTCTCGAAACCGGCGAGATCCTCACAGGCTTGTATTAAATGAATTTCCGAGACTAGCTAAATATAGTAAAAACTGTTTAGCCATGTGTGTTCGAATTTATAATAAAATTCCAAGTGATTATAAAACTTTATATCTGAGATTGTTTAAAAAAAAATTACTCGAATGGCTAAAAACGAAAAAATTTTATAGTATCAAAGAATTTACAGACGGGAAACATTTTTAAATGTAACCAATAATATTTGCATGCTATAATATAAGCTAAACATGTATGCTCTATACTTTATCTTTAACATCTTTATATACCATGTTTTATGCAAATAAATATTATTATATTCTATTCTATTCTATACTATAGGTTATGACGTTGAGTGAGCACCGTTAGCGCTAGCGTTGGCAACTTTTTTTACAAGAAATAAAGTATATTGAGGTCTGAGAAGAATATTAAACAGTATTTTAGAAAAATGAACAGTATTTTATTTATGTAATGTTTTTAATACATATTTTTTGGAGCTTCTCGCACAACTAATTATTTATAACTTTTCGCACACAAAAAAAAAGTACAAAGATGGACTTAATGCCTTAGGCATTCTCTACCAGTCAACCAAGGGTGGTGAAGAGATTACATGGGAGGTCCTTATTAATTTACAGTCTTTTTGTGTGTGTCTCAGTCTAACACTTACAGTGTTAAGCATTTTGATGCTGAAAACAGTATTTTGTATACTTTATTTTTGATCAACAGTAAAAAGTATAATGTAGTGAAAATCAATACAATACCGTTTCTAACTATTTAGTTGGCAACCCTAGTTAGCGCGTTCACGAGCGTTCCGTATTGTGACGGTTCTCAACTGTCATAAATGTCATTATCGTGTTAACAAAATCGGAGCGCCAATTCACAGGGCTTGGTAACGTTACCAAATTCACACTATAAGTATCGTTAAGTAACGTTATTTTCATAAAGTTAATTTTTTAACGGTAACACGGGTAACGATACTTTGGTAACGAATCTATAAAATACCGTTACCATTAACGTTACTAGTATCGATGCGTTGCATTGCGTTGTTGTCATTGTCAACCCGCGCAACCTAAGCGGCACGCCATGGGCGGCGGCGCTCTACGGCAACATCGCCAATCAAACGATGCAAATGCAGATGAAAGAAAATAAATAAAAATTTAACGGTACTCAGTTACCGGTAAAACGTATGCCAAGTATCGTTACCAAGCATAACGTGACCTCTACTAATAACGTTATCTTCGTCCGATGAAAGTAACGATACCAAATTTTTAACGTTATTCAAAGCCCGGAATTTCACAGAGTACATTTTTATATAGAATGCCAATTTATTGCTGTGAGCACCGTGAGTGATATTTTAATAAGCACCCCTACAATGTCTATTCCAACTAACAAGACGGCGTATAAACGACACCAATATTCGGGACCGCGCAAAAGCATAAAACGTGTTCGATGGGGATTAAGACGATTTCACGATGATGACAGGTAAGTAAGCATGCGGCTTCTTCGTAAAACGGTCAAATTTGATTTCTTAAAGTACGTTGTGTGTTGACAAAAGTTTACATTCGTTCATCGTATTACACTTACAGCCGTTTGAAAGTTTGGCGTTCTGAAGAATACAAGATGCCAGAGAATGAAAAAATCATCATAGATAATTTAATGTATGTATCAAATCCTTGTTCTGTGTGCTGCCGGACGGAAAGGAATAGCACCATCCCATTTCTGCCCGCGGGTGTCAGGACTTACTAGAGAATGGGCAGTAGCGTTCTCTATGCATTTGACCACGATACTGCGATCGCCAATCCGCCTACCAAGCATGCCGATAATGGGAAACCCCTCCAAATTGGAGAAGTTCTATGTCCAGTTGTGGACCTCTTTCAGCTGAAATGATGATGATGATCACACAAATTCTGACTACAGTTCATAAAATTATGAAAGCAATCTTTTTTTTTATGTCTTCAGCGTTGAGACGTTGGTAGTGAAAGAGGAACCTGCAGAATACAGCTAGTAAGTACATAATATTATCATGAAAACATGGTCTTTTAGACCATTTCTATTTATATACTTTTTTGACTGGCCTGTTAGTCTAGTGGTTAGTGACCCTAACTGCTAAGACTGAAGTTGTGGGTTCGATTCCCACCCAGGACAAATCTTTGTGTGATGAACACAGTCATTTGTTCTGTGTCTGGGAGTAATTTATCTATAATATGTATGTATTATATTTAGAAATATATAAGTATGTTTATCAGTTGTCTGGTTGCCATAGTACAGGCTCTGCCTAGTTTGGGATCAGATAACGGTGTGTTGGTTGTCCTGAGATATTATTATTATATCTGGTCCTCAGAAGCATAGGGAGGAGCTTGTGGATCAATATTAACAACCACACTAATCGATCAAGGGCTACGCTTGTAGCGTGGCACAGCACAGGCAACTGAAGGACCATGGGTGGGTTGTTGTCAGTAAAATTGTGACACGCCCTTCCGCTCCGCCCAGAGCAGGAGACGTCATTTGATGATTTCCCACCCAGAAACAAAACGGGCGGGCAAAGTGTTATTGGGTTAGTGAGAGCCTAGTAGTTTGCGGATAGGTGGCCAATCTGAGTAACGTTTTTAAAAACTATGTTGGAGTAGGCTTCTAGTCTTACTGGATGCAGCTGAATACCAGTATTGTATATGTAACGACTGCCTATCTGACTCACCAAACTAAAAACTGAGCAACAAAACTGAGGGGTTGCTGCAGGCCATGGATGAGTGTGGAATACGAGGGCCTGTAAAAGGGTGGTTTAGGCAATATCTGAATAACAGGTATCTAAAAGTTAGAGTTAAAGGAACAGACAGCGAACTCGGTAAAATCAATTATGGGGTGCCGACCGGGTCGGTTTATGGACCGGTTGGATATATCATGCACGTTAATAGTATGGTCAATGTGATTAAAAACTGTAATACCTATATGTATGCAGACGACACGTGCTTGGCATACAGTGGACGGGACTGTGAACTGATCCAGTCGGCAATGCAAGAAGATCTTGATAATTTAATTAAATGGGCGCACGATAATGGCATCCTTATCAATTTAAGTAAGACCAAATGTATGTTGATATCATCTCCGTACAACCGTATAGCGAAAAACGCCTGTATCTCAGTAAAGGGCCACTCGTATGACTGCCTTCATGATTACAAAACAAACTGTCAATGTGAGTGTGTTGAGCGCGTGGCAAACTACAAGTACCTAGGACTGACAATCGATGAATCGTTTACTTGGGACGCACATGTAGACACTGTGTGTGCTAGATTGCGCTCAGTACTAGGGAAACTTAATAATTTAAAATATATAGTTAGTAAGCGAATATTGTACGTTCTTTACCACGCACTCGCAGATGCAACAATAAATTACGGGTTGGCTGCTTATGGGCTGACGTTTCCGGTACATTTAAACAAAATAAAAAAATTGCAAATTAGATTATTAAAATTATTATCAAACAAGGCAACCAAAGACAAACTGAATAAGGAGTACGAGAAATTATTTAAAATTTGCAGAATATTACCTATACAAAAAAAAGTCAAGTTATCTATAATATTAGGACACCACAATAAAAACGAACACAAAATTGAGAGAGTGTATAACCGGCCAACCCGTAAGGTGATACAAAGAAGCAAATATTTAGTCCCTAAAATAACAAATTATTTTGGTCAAAGAACGCAGCGATGGCTAATTCCAACATTACTAAATGAATTACCTCAAATTGCAACTGAAGTAGTCTCCAAAAATGTTTTAAAAAATGTCCTACGTAAGCACTATTTAGGTTTATGTCCTTAGCGTAAGAGCCTAAACTCCATTTATTCATAGGATAGAAGGTTAATATGATTGCAATTTAGTGTGAGCGCTGGTTTATAAGTAGTTTTTAATAATTTTGGCAGTAATCGTAACTTTAACAAGTTTAATGTACTTTTTATTTTTTACAAAGTGTACATCAAATAGAACCTTTTTAACTTCTGTCTAGTGCTATTATAAATGGAGTTTAGCTAGCTAAAACGTTTGTGAGGCAAGCGTGAGTCGACCAGTCTGGCATGCGCACGAGGCGTGTGTTGTTGGTTGTTGTCGTTTGTCGCCGCTCGAGCGGCCGTCGCGGCGTCTCGCTCGCGCTGGGTTGCTTGTCTCCCTCCGGCGGGGGGGTGTGGCGGCGGTCAGGAGGAGTGGGTTGTGTGCTTACGTTGCTCATGCCAGCCTGGTGGGCAAGACGACCTGAGCCCATCATGTGCTGTTTTTTATTTTATTTTTGTGAACCCCTTTTTGTTATACTTAGATATTAAAAGCTGTATCCACGAGAACACTGCCGACAAACTGTACTGCAGTTTGGCAGAAGAATTGTATTACATTTTATGTTTAATATCTACGAATAAACGAATTAAAAAAAAAAAAAAAAAAAAAGTACAAAATAATGGAAAAAAAGCGTGGGGTGCTTTTTAAGGTATTTTTTTATTGATATCAGGCAACCCACGCTTTTTTTCCATTATTTTGAACTTTTTAGTTTTTGTTTTTCAATGGAAGCGTGTTTTTTAGTTTTTTTAAACTATTATTTATTTTCTATTTTTTAGGGTGTTTCGAATTTTGAGACTTATGTCAGCGTAGTTTGTGACGTATGTCAGCGTAGTTTTCGAAGACAGTTTTTTTTGCTGTCCTGGTAACCCTGGCAAGAATAATGGCACAAATTAGTTTGTGACGTATGTCAGCGTAGTTTTCGAAGACAGTTTTTTTGCTGTCCTGGTAACCCTGGCAAGGATAATGGCACAAATTTATGAAATTATTGCATTGTCATCGGTCCTTAACAGGTGTGCAAAGTTTGAATGAAATCTGGTCGTTTGAAGTGGGTCAAAATCGCGCTATAAGGAGTCGGTTACAAACAAATATACAAACATACAAGTGAAGCTAATATAAAGCGTGTAAAAACTGGACCGAATAAAGTACAAGTAGGAAAAAAAACTCACACTGCACTTTGTGGGAACATTACAAAAGGAACAATAATATTCACTTTCAAATCACTAACTTGTTTCTTTCTTAATAATTATTACTTATTCACAATCCACATTACAATAAATTCGTTCAGCACATTTAAAAAGCACTCGAGGGTTATGTCCGAAATCAACAAGAGCTGCAGTCAGACTGCCAGTCCCCAATGCCACCAATGATGTCCCCCACCCATAATATTTTAAACATTATTTTATAGTTCTTCTTCTTTCGTGTCGATGGTACTCGTACACTGTATCGTTTGAGCCCAGTAGGTGGATGATCATGTTTTATAGTAATTCTGGGCAAGTACGTGTTTAAATGTTGTCACAAAACAACTTTAAAATCGAATTAAATACTGCAATTCTTAAAAAACCTAACACATGTATCAACTTTTCCTGGACGGCTGATCCGTGTTTACATGGACTTTGGTATTCTAATAACGTTTCTTTTCATTTCAGTGACGAACCGGAAATATACGTTGCGACAGCCGTAAAGGAAGAACTCGACGATGAAGAAGGCAAGAAGTAAGTTGGAACTAAGTTCGTTACGAGTTTCAAATAGTCGAGAAGTGTTGGACAGCATTCATTGCGTTATTACGTTGTTGAGCAGACCAATGTTTCGAACATTGGAAACAATGGGTAGCAATACCCTTGGGAAGATTAGAGCAATGGTATCGGCCCAGACTAACAAGTTAAGCATTACTTTGTGTAAATAATTTCATCACTACTGTTCTCAAAACGGTGAAGGAAAACATCGTGAGGAAACCGGCATGTCTTAGAACCAAACATTCGAACACATGTGTTATCTACCAACCCGCACTAAGCCCTCGTGATAGATTACGGCCTACTCTCTCATAGAGAAGAGGCCTGTGTCCCAGCAGTGGGAACATTATAGCCCAATTATGCATTGTGCTACTTTTCTAAGGAACAGTGCACTTTACAGTCAATGCTTTAATAAAGGGGTTTGAATCTTTTTGTATGGAAGCTGGTATATCGACCCGCCGCCATTTCGAATATTTTTCGAAATCGCAGCGCACGATGAAAGTGGTACGTATGGGTAGAGGACGCTTAGACGAAAAAAAATGTCAGTTAATACGGTACCCCAAACTGTCACGTTACCGAGGTATTTGAAGGTAAACATCGACATGAGTACAACGACAATCATTAAAAATATATATATTTATACGCGTCGAATTGAGAACCTCTTCCGTTTTTTTCGTCGGTTAAAAATAGACATAATACGTGTGTCTACAGGCGTCAGAATGTATCCAAATATCGTTCTCAGGAACAGACACAGATAAACAATGTCAGGCATTTTTTGTTCGTCAATGTGTCCTATACATAGACATTGTGGCAAGCCCAGACGGAGATGGCAGGATGAGCTGGACTCTTTTAGTAAAGTCTGGTCCTTGGCAGCTCTGGACAGAGAGACGTGGAAAGAGAGTAGTGAGGCCTTCGCCCAGCAGTGGGACAGCATCGGCTAATAATAATAATGTGTCATATACCCATACATACTGTTACGTAGATCGTAAAGTCTAGAAACATCGTGCTAACTCCATCTCAGAAAGGGACAACATTACGTAGATCGAAAAGTCTAGAAACGTCACGCTAATTCCATCTAAGGATGGGGCAGTGTTGAAACTTCTAGATACGACACGCTAACGCCATCTGTTATCAAGTAGCAAGTACTACGAACAATTGTACGTAGATGCCACCGCCATCTATTGTTGAGTAGCGGGATTAAACAGTAAATAGATGTCTGTGGAAGGTTCTCGAAGTTTCGAATCTACTTGTAAACTGTGGAAAAGTGTTGAATGTTCGCGAATGTTCTGCTCGGGATATAAATAGCGGATTGTCGGCCCCATGGGCAGTTCGATTTCGGAAGCGAGCGAATACGAATCAAGCGATACAGTACAAGCGAAACAAGTGATTCTGTTTGACTATTGCGATATTGTGATTGTTTAATTAAACTGTGGTGTGTTTCGATAATTTTGGCTTAAATTAATTTATCCCGAAACCCCGCTCGTAACAATACTTTCATAATTCGAAAAAAAATAAAAATGGCAGCGGGTCGATATGTCAGATCGGTTCTAAGCCCTTTAGATTTTTATTGACTAGACACGTTTTTGTGTTTTCAGGGAGCAATCTCAAACTGATCCATTTTCTGTATATGTGAAGACTGAACCACAGCCTGATGACAGCACAACAGCCACGGACAAAGACAAGTAAGTCTTCTATGGAGATAACTAACTTATTTACTTGACTGGCCTGTTAGTCTAAAGTTGGATTTTTAGTCCTATTCAGTAACTTGACAGTTCAATTAATAATGATACCATTCTAAAACTAATAGTGTAGGGGTAGTGAATGATTTCACGTAAAGAATGAATGATAAAAATGGTTTAAATTAAATAAAACTTTAAAAAATTGTTTTTTGGATGTGGAATATAAGAATAATTAATAGTTTTTAATAACAGTTATTTCATTTTTTATTTTCTTCGGATAGAAACAAAACTAAATATAAAAATCATGTCATTTTACTTTTTTTATTATTATAGTCATTTTATTTCCTCTGGCAGCCATAGACTATATACAGGATAAGTTTTTATTCAGTGCGCAAACTGTAACCATGAATTCAGCATATCATGCTAGACCCCCAGCATAGAAAATTTTAGTCGGTTATACAAAAAAAAAATCAGCTGTTCCATACATTTTGACCCTGTAGGTGTTGCATTTTTCTATGAAACAGCTGATTTTTTTTTTGTAAAACCGACGAAAAATTTCTGCGCAAGGGGGTCTAGAATGATATGCTGAATTCATGGTTGCAATTTGCGCACTGGATAAAAACTTTCCCTGTATATATCGATATAGTATACATCGTGTTGGATAAGTTATTAAATTACAAAGTTTGCATGTAAGTGTACCAACCCGCACGAAGCCCTCGTGGTAGATTACGGCCTACTCTCTCATAGAGAGGAGGCCTGTGTCCCAGCAGTGGGAACAATATAGCCCAATTATGCATTGTGCTACTTTTCTAAGGAACAGTGCACTGTCGTCAATGCTTTAATAAAGGGGTTTGAACCTTATTGTATGGGAGCTGGTATATCGACCCGCCGCCATTTTGAATATTTTTCGAAATCGCAGCGCCCGATGAAAGTGGTACGTATGGGTAGAGGACGCTTAGACGAAAAAAAATGTCAGTTAATACGGTACCCCAAACTGTCACGTTACCGAGGTATTTGAAGGTAAACATCGACATGAGTACAACGACAATCATTAAAAAAAAATATACCTATATACGCGTCGAATTGAGAACCTCTTCCGTTTTTTTCGTCGGTTAAAAATAGACATAATACGTGTGTATACAGGCGTCAGAATGTATCCAAATATCGTTCTCGGTAACAGACACAGATATACAATGTCAGGTATTTTTTGTTCGTCTATGTGTCCTATACATAGACATCGTGGCAAGCCCAGACGGAGATGGCAGGATGAGCTGGATTCTTTAAGTAAAGTCTGGTCCTTGGCAGCTCTGGACAGAGAGACGTGGAAAGAGAGTAGTGAGGCCTTCGCCCAGCAGTGGGACAGCATCGGCTAATAATAATAATGTGTCATATACCCATACATACTGTTACGTAGATCGTAAAGTCTAGAAACATCGTGCTAACTCCATCTCAGAAAGGGACAACATTACGTAGATCGAAAAGTCTAGAAACGTCACGCTAATTCCATCTAAGGATGGGGCAGTGTTGAAACTTCTAGATACGACACGCTAACGCCATCTGTTATCAAGTAGCAAGTACTACGAACAATTGTACGTAGACGCCACCGCCATCTATTGTTGAGTAGCGGGATTAAACAGTAAATAGATGGCTGTGGAAGGTTCTCGAAGTTTCGAATCTACTTGTAAACTGTGGAAAAGTGTTGAATGTTCGCGAATGTTTTGCTCGGGATATAAATAGCGGATTGTCAGCCCGATGGGCAGTTCGAGTTCGATTTCGGAAGCGAGCGAATACGAATCAAGAGATACAGTACAAGCGAAACAAGTGATTCTGTTTGACTATTGCGATATTGTGATTGTTTAATTAAACTGTGGTGTGTTTCGATAATTTTGGCTTAAATTAATTTATCCCGAAACCCCGCTCGTAACAATACTTTCATAATTAGAAAAAAAATAAAAATGGCAGCGGGTCGATATGTCAGATCAGTTCTAAGCCCTTTAGATTTTTATTGACTAGACATGTTTTTGTGTTTTCAGGGAGCAATGTCAAACTGATCCCTTTTCTGTATATGTGAAGACTGAACCACAGCCTGATGACAGCACAACAGCCACGGACAAAGACAAGTAAGTCTTCTATGGAGATAACTAACTTATTTACTTGACTGGCCTGTTAGTCTAAAGTTGGATTTTTAGTCCTATTCAGTAACTTGACAGTTCAATTAATAATGATACCATTCTAAAACTAATAGTGTAGGGGTAGTGAATGATTTCACGTAAAGAATGAATGATAAAAATGGTTTAAATTAAATAAAACTTTAAAAATTTGTTTTTAGGATGTGGAATATAAGAATAATTAATAATTTTTAATAACAGTTATTTCCTTTTTTATTTTCTTCTGATAGAAACAAAACTAAATATAAAGTCATGTCATTTTACTTTTTTTATTATTATAGTCATTTTATTTCCTCTGGCAGCCATAGACTATATACAGGATAAGTTTTTATTCAGTGCGCAAACTGTAACCATGAATTCAGCATATCATTCTAGACCCCCCACTATCAATTTTTTTTTCAAAACTTGGTATCCCTCCAACTGTCAAGTAACTGAATAGGATTAATAGTCCAACCTTAGTGGTTAGTGACCCTGACTGCTAAGACTGAGGTCGTGAGTTCGATTCCCACCCAGGACAAATTTTTGTGTGATGAGCACAATCATTTGTTCTGTGTCTGGGTGTAATTTATCTATAATATGTATGTATTTAGAAATATATAAGTATATTTATCAGTTGTCTGGTTGCCATAGTACAGGCTCTGCCTAGTTTGGGATCAGATAACGGTGTGTTGGTTGTCCAAAGATATTATGTACCAGACTGTCAAGACAGAGTTATGTTTACGAGCATATTTTGTTTGTAAATTTCTTTCATTATCATTTCGACATAGGAAAATGTCGTGAGGAAAGTATTGAGTGTGAATGTCGATGGCTATAAGAGTAGAGGGAGATCAAAGAAACGATGGATGGACTGTGTGAATTATGATATGGATAGAAAGGGGGTGACTACTGAGATGACGACTAATAGAGAAGTGTGGAAGAAAAAAACTATGGTTATGGTTGCCTATCCACGAACGGACCGCGACAAGCGTAACTTAACCTTCGATCGACCCGTGCGGCTGTTATTATTTAGCCACAAGCCTTTCGACTGTCATTAAAATGAATGTATTTTGATTTCAGAAGCAGTTTGATTGCAGACTGTGAAGTAAAAGCGGAGGAAATAGAAATACATGAAGAAGGAATAAGTTAATTTTAAGATTGTTCAATTTATGAATTTTGAACAATAAAATGTATATTGTTATAGCGGCATTAGAAATACTCTGAAAACGCGCTACAGAAACGTGGCAACGACAGCAGTATCCTAAAATCATTGTTGTATTGCACACGCAGGGCATTGAACGTTTTAAATGAGTCACTTTTTAGTTTATTTGCTTCAAATGTGCCACTTGGCCAGAAACAACTGACTAATTAAAACTAATTCATTCATATGGAAATGGATGATTTTAGACTAACGTTTTCTACTTTAAATAGTAATTATGTTTTAGTTTTTAACCGTCGAAAAAAAAACGGAGGATGTTATCAATTCGACTCGTATATATATATTTTTTTATTTATGACCACGCATAACTTTTTACATAGTAGCCCGATTGTGATAAATATTTTTTTATTGGAAAGGGTATTCTCCGAAGGTAGTCCCATATAAATTTGGAAAACAAAATCGAACCCTAAGGGTCGGAAAACAGGGGATGATTGGTTGTTCACGCATAACTTTACACAGAGTTGTCCGATTATGATAATTATTTTTTCATTGGATAGGTTATACCTTGCCAAGTATTATTAGTACATCAAAGCCACAAAAAATTATAAAATAAAAACTTTTTAACAAAACTGAAAAGCAAAAAATAATAAACCTTAAAACTTTGAGTCGGCGCTGAAAAAATCAATAAACAAAGATCATTTAAAGCGCCGACTCATAATTTTAAGGTTTATTATTTTTTGCTTTACAGTTTTTTCGGCGGTTTAATTTTTTGTTAAAAAGTTTTTGCTGTGAATAGGTCAGTCAATATTTCTATGTTAGTTTTATTTGAGGTTTTTTTTTTTTTGTATATTGCTCATGATTAATTCTTTTATTTAAAGTAGGCTGAGAATTAGCACGCCTCAAAACGCCTACCTTTCACCACTTTCTAGTGTTTTAACTGGGAAGAAATGGCGCCAAAAACTACACAGCCGCATATTTTTTTTTGGGGTGCGTTTTCGTATAATGACTTCTCCTCGACTCTGGAAACTTAGAAAGGTAACAAACATAAAAACGGCTGTGATGTCATACCGTGCATATGTTGAGTCCTCGTTACGGTATGGATTAATTATGTGGGGAAATAGTACTAACTACAATAGAGCATTTGTCGCCCAAAAGAAATGTTTACGAGCCATATATGGGATTCCATCTGATGAATCATGTCAACCTTTATTTAAAAAGCTTGGTTTGCTACCGTTACCTTCATTATATTTGTATGAAGCATGTATGTTTGTTAGGAAATATAAACAATTATTCAAAACAGCAGAAGAAATAAATTCTCGAAGGCTGCGTGACCAATTTAGACTTGTACTAGACGAGCTCCCTAGGTTAGCAAAATATAATAAAAGCTTCCTGGCTATGTATGTACGTGTTTACAACAAATTACCAAATGTACTAAAAATATTAAATTGCACATTCATCATCATCATCATTTCAGCCGCAAGACGTCCACTGCTGGACTTAGGCCTCCCCCAATTTGGGGGGCTTTGCCATAATCGCCACGCTTGGCAGGCGGGTTGGCGATCGCAGTATGGTGGTAAAATGCATAGAGAACGCTGCTGCCCATTCTCTAGTAAGTCCCTTAGTCGCCTTTTACGACACCCACGGGAAGAAATGGGGTGGTGTTATTCTTTACGTCCGGCACCACACGGTACAAATTGCACATTATTTAAAATTAAATTATATGAATGGCTGAATGAAAATAATTTCTATAATATTAAAGATTTTTTTGGACATAAATGTATTTAAATTCATATTTTATTATTCACCTAAATTCATATTTTATTATTCACCTAAATTTGCATGCTTTAATTGTAAGCTAAACATGTATGATCTCATTTTTATAACAACACCTATGTATACCATGTTTTAAGCAAATAAATGATCTTATCTTACCTGGGTGGAGCGGGAGGATGTGTCGGAATAGTCAGTCAGGATTCGTTTCCACGCTACTTGACGCACTCCGAGTTATTGTTAAATTCGTTCCGTTATTTTGTTATTTTCGTTGATATTCATTGTTGTTTTTGTTGAGTTGATTGTTATTTGTTTGCGTTACGTTTGAAAAACAGAAAAACTAATACCAAATTTGCCTGAAAACTCCATTCTCGTCATGGATAATGCATCCTACCACAGTATGCAGTATCCTACCACAAATCCAGTGTCATATGTACCCTTGCTCCTTATTTATTTTATTAATATTTTTGACATTATTTCCACTATTATTGATTAATAATATTAAAAAAGAATAATTTATAACAAAAAAAAGTCAATAAAAAATAAAATTCGATGTTTGAGAACTTGTTTTGCCAACCGTACCATGCGTACTTGCCGCCATTTTCAGATCTATTCTCTATCTGCGCGGCTTATAGTACTAAGTAGGATTATAATTCATATTACTTCGGATTCATAGATTATGAGAATATCATGTGTGTAAATAAAACTAATAGTATTCAGAGTAAGAGTAAGAAGACTGCGGCATAGGGATTGGTTTAGTTGAATATAAGTCTTCCTGGTTTTTCTTAACGCTCGTATTCTACCTATACAGACACTCAATCATTTACCGAACACCAAATCGATAATAGGAATTATAGGAACAGTACTATTGCCACTAGCTTCACCCGTATAGCTGTCGGAAAATATCACCTGGGAACCTACTACCTGGATAAAGTATCCTATATGGTAAGTATCCAGGATAACCAAAAATCCAAATCCATCCAAAAATCTAAACATCTAAGCCATACTTCGCGGTATCTTACTTGAAATAATACTATTAGGTTTATTTTGAGTATAATGAACACACATGATATTCGCATTTACTATGAAGCCTAAGTAAAATGAATTACAATCCTACTAATCCTGCACTACCCGACCGCTACCAACCGGGACGGACGTACCTACGGCCTGCCAGCCGCTCCGCCCCCGCTTTTTAAATCTCTGATATCTTCTAAGATATTCATTTAAATTACATGCTGTCAAGGGCCATATTGATCTATATTAAATGCACAATATATTTAAGGTATAATGCTATATTGCTTAAAATCGCTTCGTAAATAAGTCATTATTTCTCGTAAAAAGTAAAGGGTAAAAAATGGTTATTGTGGGTTATCCCTAAGAGATAGACATATACCATCGCGGACTTTTTTGTAGACCTTTTTAAGGTGTACAATACTGTAGTACATTATTTTGATAAATTTTGTAGAGTTCAGCCAGCGTTCGCAATATAAGTGCAAAAAATTGAGTTTATTTGTGACATCACATTAGAAATGTTCAGCGTTTCTTTACTATATTATGCATGTTATACACATATAAACCTTCCTCTTGAATCATTCTATCTATTAAAAAAACTTGCGTCAAAATCCGTTGCGTAGTTTTAAAGATATAAACATACATAGGGACAGACGGACAGCAGTTACTTTATTATTTTATATGTAACAAACTTTCATCCCCTATTCCCTATAGTTATTTTACCCCCTTAAGGGTAAAAATTTAACAAACTTTAAATATAATACAAGTCATCCGTTAACCTCGGTTACATACGGCTGTGTTTGGTACAAATTAACGTCGATTTTTAAAAGTATTCTACTGTTTTAAAAAGTATTCCACTGTTTCTCAAAGTTTCGTATTGTTTCGCTTGTTATTTTGACAGTGCAATTATACTTTCGAAGATGGATACAAACAAGTGCGGTGTCTGCAGTGACACGTTGTCCGATGGTGCACACTGCAAATCGTGTAACCTCATGATGCATTTCCATTGTGGGGGCGTCACTGAAAACGGCTACCAAAAGTTAGGGGATCGTAAGCTAATATGGCGTTGCAGTAAATGCAGAATTGCAGGTAATGCCCTACAACCAGGCTTGCCAGTATCACCCACCCCCGTGCTGGAATCTGAATCGGTTGTCCTGCAGGAAATTCGAGCTTTGTCTTTGAAGTTTGCCACACTGGAGAATATGAAAGAGGAAATCGTCGCATTGAGGAATGAATTTGCCGAGTTCAAGACAACCTTATCCAACCAGTACAGCGAGGTTATGAAAGAAGTCTCTGGAAAACTAAATGATATGGAGCTACGTATTGTGAAGGTTGAGAAAGTCCAGGACCAAGTCGAACAATTGCAAGCCCGTTTGGATAAGTTAGAGGAAGATAATAATAATAAGGACCAATGGTCGCGTATGAATAATATTGAAGTTAAGGGTGTGCCTCAGACAGGTAACGAGAACTTATTTGAAATAATAGCCAAAATTAGCGCTAAAATCAGTTACCCTATCACTAAAAATCAAATTAACTTCATCACACGTGTACCTACTAACGAGAAAGACCGTATAAAACCCATCATAGTCTGCTTCTGCCAACGTTACGTAAAAGAGGATTTCATAGCAGCTGCTAGGCATGAACTAAAGACCTCGCCCCTGACGCCAGATAAAGTTGGATTGAGTGGCAACCATAAAATTTTCATAAATGATCACCTTACAATAAAAAACAAAATGTTGCTGTCTAAAACTAAGAAAACATCGGCAGAAATGGATTTCCAATACGTTTGGGTCAAACATGCGAAGATACTCGTAAGAAAAAACGACATGTCCCCACCGCTGGTTATCAAATCGGAGAAAGATCTGCAGAAAATTGTTTAAATTACTCGACAACCGCTGCTAGAATACTATGTTTAAATAAGTCTGTGTTTTGGCGTGTATTTTTTAGGTGCGAAACAATGTTGTTTGAGAATCTTAGTCCTATGTGTGCTAGTTGTGTTTTCCTATTGGTTTTGTGTCGCTACGCGGTGTGCCCGAGTAAGTCTATTCAATATTATTTTTGCAATGTTACTTTTTATTATGCTAATTTAAACCGTCTCAGTCGTGCAATAAGGTACATTTTCCTTTATGAACCGTCTCCAGTTATGACCCGTCTCCAGTTATGACAATTTACTCCGAGGTGCTCTTATCTCTGTACTGGCCGTCGCCTTTTGTTTCTTTTTATAACGAATGTTTTTATAATGTTATTTCTACTGGTCACTGTGTATTGCTGTGTCTATTACTTTACTTGACCACTACCCGCATTAAGCAATATAAAGGCTGCGTCAGTGACATGCACTTTGTTCTTTCTGTAATAATTGATTTGTTTTTGACAATTTTTTATCTATTTTTTAGTTATTTGATTGATGTTAAACGTATTAATGGCTCCGCTTAAAATCTACTACCAGAACGTGCGTGGTCTGCGTACGAAAACGAACATTGTGTTTCGCGTAGTATGTCTTAGTTCCTACGATATCATTATATTTACGGAGACGTGGCTAGACGATAGTTTTAACAACAGTGAATTATTTGATGGACGTTACCTCGTATGGAGACGCGATCGTGACTACTCCCGAACCGGTCAGTTGCGTGGTGGAGGTGTACTGATAGCGGTGAAACATGATCTTACAATAGTTGAGAGGTTGGATTGGCGGACTTCTGCTGAGGATATTTGGCTGTCTTTAATCCTTAAAAGGAACAAACCACAGGTTAGTTATAATTTGCATATATGTGCGCTTTACCTGTGCAAGGAGAATCTAGGTAATTCTCATAGTATTCAGTTACGTAACTTCACAGATAGTCTCAACAACTTAATTCTGACTCATCCACTTGACAAGTTTTTGCTTGTGGGTGATTTTAATTTCGGTAACGACGTCGAGTGGTGTAATGGGGACATTGCTACCAATGGTGAGTTAATCCCGCAAAATATTTCTTCTCAGCATGTGATTCAGTTCTTCGATACAATACATACGTTCAACTTATCACAGTATAATGGTGAGCGGAACATTAATTGTAGACTACTTGATCTTGTATTCTGTAATGATACTGTGACTGTCTCGGGATGTACGGACCCACTTGCTCTGCCGATTGATTCACATCACAAGCCTTTAATTATTGAGACAAAATTTATTGAAATTCAAAAACTTGTTGACAAACCTAAGCAACGTCATATCTTCTCAAAGGGCAATTATGATGCTATTAAATCTGAGCTTGATCTAATTAACTGGCCTCAGTTGTTACAATCAACGAGCTTGGAAGATGCCGTTACTAACTTTTATAGTAAGCTATATGAGCTTAGGGATATACATATACCCCAAAAATCGGTAAAACAGTCCTCTTATCCTCCTTGGTATACCCCAGCACTCATTAAAATCATTAGAGAAAAACATAAGTATCATAAGAAATATAAACGTTATAGTAACTTATCTGATTATCACTCGTTTTCATTATTGCGTACTAGAGTTTTTGAGCTGGAAAAAACCTGTTATGACAATTATATGACAAACATTGAGGCTTCTATTGTAAAAAATCCTAAGTCTTTCTGGACGTTCGTAAAAAGTAAGCGGAGGGCTGGTTCGTTTCCTAATGAGATGTTCTACGGTGAAACCTCTGTGAATACAGGACAGGATATTAGCAACCTCTTTGCTACCTATTTCCAGTCCACCTTTTCGGAACCTGAATCAATGGCTGATGATGAACGTACTTCCAGTGAACAATATTGTAATACTGCAATGTCTATAAGCACAGTTGACATAACCCACTCACGTATATTGAAGCTGCTGAAATCTTTAGACCTCAGTAAATCAGGTGGGCCTGACCTAATACCTCCTATGTTCATAGTCGCTTGTGCTGATAGTCTTGTGGAACCCATTTGTATCTTATTCAAGCGCTCTCTTTCCGAGGGTAAAGTTCCGAAGATTTGGAAGTCTGCTTTCGTCACTCCCGTCTTTAAAAAGGGCGATAAGGCTAATATTGAAAACTATCGGCCTATATCTAAAATTAGTCTCTTTTCTAAAATTCTTGAACGTGTAGTCTATACTGATGTCTATGCAGCTTTCAAGCCAATTCTCGGTGAGGAACAGCACGGTTTTGTTAGGAACCGCTCGACCACGTCTAACTTGCTTCTGTCGCATGAGTTTATTACAAACGGCATGGCACAGCGACAAGTTGACGTGGTTTATACCGACTATAGTAAGTGTTTCGACCGTATTGATCATTGCATGCTGCTAAAGAAGCTGTTTCTCGCCGGAATACACGGTGATCTGTATCGGTGGTTCTCCTCCTACATAGAGAACAGAACACAGGCTGTCGTGCTTCAGGGCTACACCTCTGGTTGGAGTTCTGTCCCTTCAGGTGTACCTCAAGGCTCAATTTTGGGTCCACTGTTATTTATATTGTTCATTGCTGATATCAAACAATGCTTTCGTCATTCGTATATTTTACTTTATGCTGATGACATGAAGATTCATAAAGTTGTGCGAGACATGTCTGATGCATATCAGTTGCAAGAAGACCTGAAAAGGTTTGAAATATATTGCATCCGTAACAAACTCCAATTAAATGTCTCTAAATGCTTTCTCCTAACATTCTCACGTTGTACTTCTTTGATAAATTTTAGTTACACCTTGAACGATCAGATCATTTGCAGGCAAAATAGCATAAGAGATTTAGGGGTAATCATAGACAGTAAGCTTCTGTTTGATCAACATGTAAATAGCATAGTTACAAAAGCATCCAAAGCTCTTGGATTTATACTACGCACCACGGCCTGTTTTCGATCTCTTAAACCGGTTAAAATCTTGTATTGTTCTTTCGTGCGCAGCCATTTGGAATACGCGTCTCAGGTTTGGAACCCGCAGTATGAGACTTATAAGTCCCGTATTGAGGGAGTCCAAAAAAAATTCCTACGCTATCTAGATTATAGGGCGCAGCAATACTCAGTTGACTACGAGCACCGCTGCAAACGGTACCACTTCCTTCCTCTAGAGATGAGACGTTGTATTGGAGATATGAGTTTACTGTTGAGTATCGCAAATGGCCACATAGACTGTCCTGAACTCGTTGCTAATCTGCCATTACGCACAAATCTGATGGGATTACGTCAGCGGCCAATATTAAATGTACCTTTCGCAATGACTAATTATAGGCGGAATGTTTTCTCAATAAGAAGTGCAGCTAGTTTCAATAGGCTTCCTATAAACCTTAATGTTGACTTGTTCTGCACGAGTGTGGCGACTTTAAGACGGATTTTGGCACAGTCATTTTTCTTGGATAATTAACTAATTAACATTAAATTATGTACTTTTTTATCGACATTTTACTATCTATATGTGGAGGCTTGTTATTAGCAATTTTTTTTATATAACTTTTTTATATCATTGTTTTGTTAGTCTGTAAGCCTTCTTTAAAATAAAATAAATAAATAAATAAAAAATAAATAATTCATAAATATGTATTATGTAATAAAAGCCAAATAAAAAAGTTTCATAATTCTAGCTTTAAAAATGAAAATACTTCCCTACAACCTTTCATCCCCCCTTTCAACCCCTTAAAACCCCTTTTCCGCAATAAAAAGTAGCCTATGTCCTTTCTCAGGCTCTAAACTATCTGTGTACCAAATTTCATTTAAATCGGTTCAGTAGTTTTAGCAGGAAAGCGAGACAGACAGGCAGATAGACAGAGTTACTTTTGCATTTATAATATTAGTGTGGATAGTGTGGATGTTTATGAGTATTCAGAGCAAATTTATATACGCATACTTAAATAAGTAATTTATTAATAAATTTAAATAAAATAAATAGTAATTATACTTCATCTAAAACAGCTGCACATGTTTTTGAAAATCCTTTGATATCTCAGAAGTGCGTTTTTGCTGGGTGGTTCCTTTTTGCATAAATACGGTCAATTAAAGAAACTAGTTTCTGTACAATATTAGCTTAGGTGAGGTATGTAAAGTAATGAACGTAACGAGACTAAATTATTTGCCATATGTCAGCCATGCCAATGACCCTTGAGTATCCTGCAGCCTAATTGCGAAACGCACAATTTATCGAATCTGAATGGGATTGAAGATTATTTCTAAACCATTGCGTCATTTGTTCAAATAAATTGTTGGGTCAGCAAAGTAAATAACGCAATGAATGTAGTTTAACTATGAATATTAAACCAATTCCTACAGATAAAAACTTCTGCAATTACCTCTCTGTTTAACACTGTTTCTGTTGTAGAATTACAATTTGAGATTTAAAATAATAATTTGGCTTAAATTGTATTATTGATTGACAGATTGTTTCTAATTTAATGACTTGTGTAATCATTTGTATTATTATTTGATAGATTGTTTCATATTGAATTACTCATGGAAGGATTTTAATAATAAAAAAAAAATCGTTTTGTAAGTAGCTTGTTTTAATTTCCTTTCTTCAGTGAACAACAAGTGCACACTTATAACATTCTCACTGCTGGGCAACAGGCCGGTTACAATATCTACTGGGTGAAATTAAATTTAGCTAGCGAAACTCCAAGAGAAACGGATACTCTAAATTTGTAATTTCAAGTAACTTGTGAGGTTACTTGAATTATAGTTTACAATTATTTTTTTTGGTTTTACAATCGCAGACAGTGGTCTACGATCGTTGACCCCAAAAAAAAACATTTCTCTTGTTTTATCATGTTTAGATAATAATATGATTAACCTACCACGTGTGCGGAGTTTCGCTTGCTAATTTAATTTCCATTTTTTAGAACCAAGTGGAATCGAGATCGGGCGTTGTTATTGTTCCAATGTTGACACTATGGTGTTCAAGAGTACCAAATTACGTGTTTGCAAAACTAACATTGGAATCGTATTGGAATTAGATTGGGATGAAAATTAGGTTGAAGAGTAAGCCCCCAGGGCTACCAGGATAGCACCGCATAGACCCCTATGTGAACGGTCGCGCGCGTTTTCGTAGAAATTGTTGTACGGATATTAATCGCCGATTCGCGCGCGACCGTCGCGTCGCACTAGTCTGAACGAGCCTTTATGGGTTGGTGGCTTGGCGGGAAGCGGTTCGTATATTATTATCTGTGATTGTTTGACTTGTGGCGCGAAACATCAAACATGGTTGGCGAGTCGCGGGTTTGCAGTGATAGACGGGCGAGCTATACTAGCGAGTCGTAAATCCATGTTTTACTCGCTCATCGCGGGCTGTATCTTTTAAATTTTTAAGTGAGTGTACGTTCAGTGCTAGTGTACTATCCAGACCTGAAAAACTGTCACTTTTGTACTTAGCTTTTTAAAGCATAAATAATGTTCAAAATCAAGACCAAGTGAGGAATAAATGCTGACTGCTTGAAGATATCGTTCCAACAGTGCAAAGCGAGTGACCACAGGATCTAGTATGTGCCGCGGCCATCACGGCGCGGCGCTGTGCGGGGCAGCCAGGCCGAAAATACAACCTACAGGTATTTTATCAATATAGGCTTTCCAGAATAGATCCGCAATCTTCCAGATGTTCTCATAATATGCAAACGAACTGTCTAGCCTTTCCCCAACTATGATTGAATCGGCTTTCAGTCTAACCAGCTCAATTCCAGTGTTTTACTTCTATGTAATATGATACCCCTGCGCTCCTGGTTAAGACTGGTTGTCCTCTAATTGAATGCTGAGTTTTTGGAACGAAGTTCCTTATCGCGAGTTGTGAAAGGCGGCTAGACGGAAAAAAATCTTAAGAAAAGTTGTCTCGACATGCTTTAACCGACTTCAAAAAAAGGACGAGGTTTCTCAATTCGACCGTATATCGATATTTTGTATGTTGTTGTTTTTTTTGTTGTGAGTAGAGAGGGAGAGAGGGGGAGGGGGGGGGAGAGAGGAGATAGGGAGAGATATTTTTGTTGAGTGTATACAGGATTTTTGTACATAATAAATAATTAAAAAATTATAACTATTATGAATCCTGGAAAGGAACTTCGTTCCATCCGGGTGTCCCTTGACACCTTTAAAGTTTTTTATTGTATGTTCTTACTAATATGGTTTGTAAGTTTCTTTTTTTTGTTAATAATGACTCGCTATGGGCCTTCGATGCATGCCAACGGCGCGGGTATTTATAGTGCACAAGTGTGTCGGACAAAGACACTCGCTCTTCTAATCCGATGGGACGGCAATCCGACACGATCGGAGAGAGATCAGGCGTAGGACCAACGGCTTAACGTGATTTCCGAGGCACGGGGGGTTTCACACCGCCAACTTCCAAACTCCGGGCTGTTACTAAGAAATTCCTAATGGAAAAACCCAACAACATTGGCGACCTGGGAATCAAACCCAGGGCCCCACGCTCAGCAGACGCGCTTGCGACCACGAAACCAACGGGGTAGTAAAAAACCGAACTGAAAAGCATAAAATAATAAACCTTAAAATTATGAGTCGGCGCTTTGAGCGCTATCTTTGTTCATTGATTTTTCAGCGCCGACTCAAAATTTTAAGGTTTATTATTTTATGCTTTTCAGTTCAGTTTTTTCGGCGGTTTAATTTTTTGCTTAAAAGTTTTTTTTTAAATATTTTTTTGTGGTTTTAATGTACTAATAATACTTGGCAAGGTATACCCTATCCAATGAAAAAAGAATGATCAAAATCGGACTCCTCTGTATAAAGTTATGCGTGGTAATACATTACAATCACTGAGTGAACAATCAATCATCCCCTGTTTTCTGACCCTTAGGGTTTGATTTTGTTTTCCAAATTTATATGGGACCACCCTCGGAGTATACCCTTTCCAATAAAAAAAGAATTATCACAATCGGACTACTATGTAAAAAGTTATGCGTGGTATACATAAAAAAATAAAAAAAATATACGCGTCGAATTGATAACCTCCTCCGTTTTTTTTCGTCGGTTAAAAATATACAAACATGCTGTGAATGTGTGTAAGCGCAGTAGCTGTCGGTACCGGTCGACACAACGGAAAAGTCGAAGTGTATCTATGTGCGTGTTTTGTGCTGACGCTACTCGTTTTCTCGCTCACATTCACAGCGTATTCGTACGAGTGATTTGAAAAAAATAAACAAGATTAAATCACAGCAATTTTTTATTTGTATTCTGTAATTATAACATGAGAAGGTAAGCGTTATGATTTTAAAATTTAATTACAACAATTGCAAATGTATTTTTGTAAACAAAATGTACAAAAAATAAAGAAAAACTGTCGGGACATGTCATATGACACCGGCACCCTAATTGGCAAAGCCTCCCAAATTAGGGGGGGCTATGTACAGCAGTGGACGTCTTACGGTTGAAATGATAGTGACGGTGAAAATACTGACAGTGTAGACCTCTTCGGTATCTACCTCTTTACAGCAAAATAAAAAAATATCTTAATACATACATTAACTTACGAGTTTTTCCGTAGTTTCTGCCTACTCATAGGAAAAAAGCGTGAGTTTTATTAAATTATCTTAATTTAAATTATAATATCTAAAAATATTCATTTCCATAGGAACGAAATTGAGACTGAGTGGGACTTGGCCGGACATGTCAGCCGGATGTCTGATGACAAATGAACCACCAATAAGGTCCCACTAAAAGCTCCACACATCGTGGCAGGATGGTTTAGGTTCACTATTGGAACCGGTAGGTGGGAGTTCTAGGAAACAGGACATCGTCTGTTCGGTCAGCTAGTAATATTATGTAATCTTTATCAAAATATTAACGATTTTTATATAAATAACTAGCTTTCAAAGCGGCTTCGCGTTTTATACATTGTATAAACTTTCCTCTTGGAGCACTCTTTCTATTTATGAAATCTGCATTAAAATCGGGTGCGTAGTTTAAAAGATCTAAGCGTACAGACGCGGGAGGCGACTTTGTTTTATATACGTACTATGTAGAGATAGGGATTAAAGAAAGAAAAATAGTTTATTCTGCACAAACAAAACGCACAACATGAAATAAAAAATAGTTACAAAAAAGAAAAATACACACGTACAAGGAGCCAAAAGCCCCGTATTCAAGATAAAAAAACGTTGTACAGTATTATCTATGGCTCATTGATGTCACGGCTACGGACCAAAGACAATACAAAATTGCCGGATGCAGAGTGCATTTCTGGCTAGTTTTGTGACAAATATATCACAAAAATATTGTATTACTACATGTTGTACTTCTACTAAAGCTCAGCATTTTTTTTTCGAAACCATTGTCTACACACTTCCATAGAAAACCAAACTAAAAAGTAGGAAAAAAAAATGCAATAAGCGTGGGGTGCTTGATATCAATTCAAATACCTCAAAAAGCATTCAACGCTTTATTTTTTTTCAGTTATTTACTACTTTTGTTTTGGTATTCTATTGAAGCGTGTTTTTTTTGCTAACTCTGGCAAGGACAATAGCACAAATGTTTGAAATTATTGTATTGTCATCAGTCCTCGAGGAGTCTAGTCTACAAAGTTTAAATAAAATCTGACCGTTTGAAGTGGGTCAAGTTCAAGCCCAAAGGAGTCGGTTACAAACATAATTACATACTTACAAACATATATAAACAAACATATAGGTAATAAAAGCGTGTTAACAAAATAGGATCACATATGAATACTGTAAATACATACAGAGTACATACTTGACTGTCTTATGTAATTTTGACGTTCAAAAAGTGCTGATCCTCAGCCTAATTTGAATAAATGACTTGATTTTACGGTAACATTTTGTTTCAGTCAGCTTCCAGTATAACCTGTCGCAACTAGATGCCAGTATCTTACATGGAGCAACTACCTATCTGAGCTCCACAACCAAGTTACTGGGTAACACGGTACCTTATGGTTAGAGTGGTTGTCAGACTTGGGTTTCTGACTATCTGTAACACAGTTGTTATAGATAGTCAGAAACAGTAAAAGAAATAGTCAAAGATCTACGAATGAACAATAAGTGTTGTCTGACTGTCGTTCTTGACTGTACTTATGTACTATCCTTGAAATAAACTAAAATATAAACAATACGATTGATGCGATCGGTCTGGACATTGGGCCTCCGAACTATCCCGCATGTCCTCTCAGTCACACTCGCCTTTTGTCCCATTTGGTTCCTAAAAACAGTTATATTACAGCCTTCGGACAGGCCATATTCATAGACGGTACTAACCAAAAAAAAAGACAAATTTTGATCGCATAAAACTACACTTAACAATCGTATAACTAACTAAATCCCTCTTCTATTTCTATGGTCTCCATTTTAATTTTAGTATCTTCTAACAGACAGCTTCTGAAACAAACAAGATAACATATTAGAAACGTCACATTACCGCCATCTATTATAAAGTAGCAGGTATAACAAGAACTGGATTATTTGTAAATGCCACCACCGCCATCTATCGTTGAATCGCGTAATTATCTGTTCCGGTACTTTCCAGAAGTGTCGCCGATACATATGATTAAGAGGCAGTGTTTCGCGAGTGTTCACGAATATTATCGACGATTAAGCTCGTCATATAAATAGCGGATTGTTAGACTGTCGAGACAGTTTAGTACAAGCGAGACAAGTGATTCCAGTGTTGCCAACAGATAAACTAGCTCTCCACCAGATTCAATTTCTAAAACCACCAGAAAACCACTAACAAAAATCAACCCTACTCCAAAAATCTCTAATATTTCCACTAAACCAATTTTTGGTCTTTACAAAAGAAAACAGTAAGAAGTTATATTAGTAAAAAATGTTCTTTATTATTACGTAATAAAATATTTTAAATCAGTAAATCAACATTCTTAGAATATTAGTAGTAATCAACAAGTCAAGCAAGATCAGGAACATAAAAATAATTCAATAACAACAACTACTTATATTAAAAAAGTGATATTCTATAATTCGTCTTCTTCAGACGAATTTTTGTCTGTCGAAATTGGAATCCCAGATAACAACTTAGATCCAGGAAATTACGAATATCTTGAGCAAAAATACTATCTTTATTTGTAGGTAACGTAACTTTGCTGACAAGCATATCTATCAGGTTGCCTACACAGTATAAGTAAATACTCCAGAAAATTTAATGAAGTAAAAATAACATATTTCGTAACGTTTTAGTGGCTTAGTGGTTGAGTGATAACATTTTCAGTCATTGAAACTGAATTCTACTAAACCACTAGAAAAAACCACCAGCCACTAAAAGGGGGGTCGAAACCACAAGTTTTAGTGGAGAGTCCACTAAATTGTTAACACTGAGTGATTCTGAGTAACGTTTCTAATTACTGCGTTATTTCGTGATTTAACTGTTCGTTTTTTTGGTGGCTATAAATTTACTTATCCTGAACCCCAGGTCGTAACAATGACGTCACCCCTGGAATCCATGAAGGGTTCGGTAAACATCGGCTCCGGGAGTAGGATGCAAGGTGCACTTGCGCCTCCCTGTATCCGAAATGCACTACTTATGTACTACTTCAATAAACGATCACTAGAAAAAGGAATCTGGTACAAAACGATCCAACCACATCCATTGAACCCACCGTGGTTAGATAATCAGCTGTTGAATAGATCATCATTCATCATCATTTCAGCCGTAAGACGTCCACTGCTGAACTTAGGCCTCCCCCAATTTGGGGGGCTTTGCCATAATCGCCACGCTTGTCAGGCGGTTTGGCGATCGCAGTATGGTGGTAAAATGCATAGAGAACGCTGCTGCCCATTCTCTAGTAAGTCCCTTAGTCGCCTTTTACGACACCCACGGGAAGAAATAGGTTGGTGTTATTCTTTACGTCCGGCACCACACGGTACCATGGTGGTACCGATGGTTGAATAGATGTGATACTGTTATCGCACTAAGACTTCGCTCTGGACACATTCCATGTAATAAGTTCTTATATCTAATGGGAAAATCAACGACGACTAATTGTGACTTCTGTATTTATTCCGTCGATGATGTTTATCACATATTAATCGAGTGCGTCCGCAATGAGGAATTTAGAAAAAGCTTAGATTGTAGGATTAGAGAGATAGGTTACTGTAAGTGTTCTAGCTATGCCACTTTCTGATGCAGACAACAACACAAACACTACTTACACACTACACACACACACACACACACCCCCTCACACACACACACACTCACACACTTTACTTTACAAACTAGCTATGATAAGATTACATTAAATAGATATAAGTACAAATATGTTAAACCAACCTGGGCGGCATAATCGCATGTGCGACAAAGCCCTTCAATTTTGAAATAAAAAAAATAAAAATAAACTACTTATGTACCATATGTACTTACTCGTCTAGTACTTGTGTGAGCTGAACGCTACTCGAGGCCCCCGTAGTCGAGGATTCGCCTTGTAGATGTTGCCTGCACAAAAAAAAATACACATCACCATTATCTCTATTCTGATGTAATAAAATATTACCTACAATTTTTTCTAGAAAGTGATGACTATTTAGTAAACATTTATTGTCATTGAATACAAAACTTAAAAATCATACATTTATAAGCGACAACTCAATTCTTTTAATCAGTGACTAGAATTGTTATATTCGATGTTGTCTCTGACGGTATTACGTTACAGTGACAATTGGTCGATGATAATATTGAACATAACAGTCTATATTTGGAGAGGTAGATAATTCTGTAATAATTTCTGCATTTTGTAGACGCGTCCTTTCCGCTTCACGATGGTTTAATTGAGGCGACGAGAGCCAGAGTGACCTAACTAAACAAAATTAATAATAATGGTGTCTAGGGTTAACGTGAATCCTAAAAGATAAAGAATATTACATATTAAGAGATTTGGGCACCAAAGAATAATAAAATATATTTATTTTCTGCAGTTACAATTATTTGAAATCATGGCTTTTGTTTTTTTCCTTACTACTGTAGTTTTCAGTAGTAAGGAAAAAAACAGAAGCCATGATTTCAAATAATTGCATATATATGCAATAACAGAAGCGATGATTGATATTGTAGTTTTCAGTAGTAAGGAACAAACGTTGTTTAAGTACTTAGGCCACGCTGGCTCTCATGGCCTCAATTTATCTCTGTTCTGCTCCCTATGTCTTTGATGATGTTCGCTTTTTTTTAGAGCATTTATTTTTTACCAGTCAACCTTTGGGTGATGCAGAAACAAACAGTGGTAGGTGTAATGAAATTGAAGATAAAAAAACACGATAAATATAAACGTATAACCTATTTAAATCGTAAACAAAATATATATACCTAACTATATATAAATATAAAAACACATTCTTTTATTTAACTTGGTCATTTCTTTGATTCGAAGATGTTTTTGTTTTTTTCATACCTATGAGATAAAGCAGCTATTGCTTCATTATTTAATTCTATTTGTGTTTGAAGAAGCAGAGGTTTTGCAATCTTTTGTAAATATTGTGAACGTTTTCTTCTTTCCCTTTCACGCTGTTGCAACTTTTCTCTGTTCGCGTCCCGGTATATATTTTGACGAACTTTTTAATTATATACTCTAAAAAATATATAATAGTATTAACAGTAGCTACTAGATTAATGAAACTACTATTAGGTTGATAAAATCTTACATAACATTAATAGTACCTTTGTCTTTTTATTGACTGTCCGGTTTCATTAATAATATTTTGTGACCCCTGTGATGGTTGTTGGGTACTTGAATATTTATAAAAAAAATATGTACTTAATTAAATTTACAGGTTTTTTTTTATGTGGTTTTGTCAAAATATTAATCTCGAGAATCTTAGCTAGTTATTCCAATATATTACTACAAATAATCCATACTAATATTTTAAATGGGAAAGTGTGTGTGTCTGTTTGTCCGCGTGGTATTTAACAAAAAGTTTTTCATAAAAACTGTCTTTGAAAACTACGCTAACATACGTCACAAACTACGCTGACATACGTCTCAAAATTCAGCGTGTTTTTAGTTTTTTTAAACTATTATTTATTTTTTCTAAAATAAAAGTAGCCTAAGTTACATCAACTCATATGTTACATCAGCTGTGAAAGTTCCGTCAAAATCGATCAAGCCATTTCAGAGATTAGCCGGAACAAACAGACAGACAGACAAAAATTGTAAAAAATGTTGTTTTGGTATATGCACCGTGTATACATCCATATACACTTAGTAAAAAGTGGTTATCTTAATATTAAAAACAGACACTCCAATTTTATTTATTTGTATAGATTACACCCGTACACAGAAAAAAAATGATTGTGCTCATCACACAAAGATTTGTCCTGGGTGGGAATCGAACCCAAGACCTCAGTCTTAGCAATCAGGGTTACTAACCATTAGACTAACAGGCCAGTCAAATGCACTTACCGTGTGGATCTGATGTCAGTTATCTTTGGTATTTTTCTTCTCTTATGTTCAGTTTTAGGAGGCTC
Source organism: Aporophyla nigra (assembly GCA_947507805.1). Classification (NCBI taxonomy): domain Eukaryota; kingdom Metazoa; phylum Arthropoda; class Insecta; order Lepidoptera; family Noctuidae; genus Aporophyla; species Aporophyla nigra. The sequence continues at coordinate 6,226,757 of OX382321.1, read as the reverse complement.
ATTCATTATGAAAGTCTCGATAGCACTGCAATAAAGAAATTTATTCATATATTTATTTTATTCATAATTAGCTTTTGCCAACAGTTTCGCCCGCGTTTTTTACGTATAAACGTTCCTCTTGAATCACTCTATCTTTAAAAAAAAAACCGCATCAAAATCCGTTCCGTAGTTTTAAAGATCTAAGCAGACATGGGGACAGACAGACGGAAGCGACTTTGTTTTTAACCGACTTCAAAAAAAGGAGGAGGTTATCAATTCCTCTGTATTTTTTTTAAATGTTTGTTAGCTCATAACTTTTGACTGGGTGAACAGATTTCGATGATATTTTTTTTAATTTGAAAGTTGGTGCTTCCCGATTGGTCCCATTTTAATTTGGTTCCATTAGGACAATGTGCTCCATGTGAAAACCATATAAGTCTTAAATTTGCATTAACTATTTGCGCGAAAAATGAACAAATAACGCGATTAGATTAGTGCTATCTACCATAACTAAAATGTTAAAAATAAAAACTTAAAAAAAAAAACAAACGACTTGCTTAAAAAGAACACTAAAAAGTAAAAAGTCAAAAATAACTTTAATTTCGGAAATCGGTGGCAAAAACTTTAAATACAGATCCTAAGACACCGAATTTCGAAATTAAAGTTATTTTTGACTTTGTACTGTTTTTTATACTATGTAGTGATAGTGAAGAGATAGTCTGTAAGTTTGTTTGTAGGAAGTAATCTATGCAATGGCCAGTCGAATTTGAAAATTTTTTTTTGCATTTGGTAGCCCACTGTCTCTGTTGCTGTACAAAGGCCTCCCCAAAACCCTCCAGGCATCGTTTTCCAGGATCACCTGGATCCAACCCTTGCAGTACGCGTCAAGGTCTTCTCGCCGCCTCTTCTTGGGCCAGCCTCGGCGGCATCGTCCATCCTCAGGCACCCACTGTGTGGAGACTATTACCCAGTAGTCGCTGTGCATGCGGCAGGATATGGCTTTAAAATCATGCTACGAGCATTCATTTGACAGCTCACTTTAATAAAAAAATTGCACTCCGGGAGTGCCGGCAGAAGTGAAAACTTGATTATTAACGTTGAGCATGTTTGATATTTTGGAATGGTTAGGGAATAATTTGTTGTTCAATTTCCATATTTTAAGCACTTTATATTCACGAATTTTACGAATATACAACAATGTGATCACTACACAGACGGTCGAGCCATCAGCTGTCACCATCCATGGATGCGCGTGGCACGCTGTAACATAGACGAACATTCGCGCAAGCGCCCTGCGCCGCCTAAACGAAACAGTAGGCCCAGGCATACATTTTCGCCGCGCCGTAGAGAGGGGATAGCTGTCTACTCTCCATCCGTCCTACGCTTTTTCGATCAGGTCACGTGTCCTGACGCGAGTTTAAGATTTTATACCCATTACAGAAAAAGTGCTCAACGCCGCTAAAGAAGTTTTCACTTCAACAATAAAAATACATAATAAAACAATAAAATATATATATATATATTACAATATTTAAAATATGAAATCAAATTACATTTGCAAATCATCTGATTGCTTTTGAAACAATTCTTCTACATTTTTGTCATTTTCCTTTAAACCTTTTTTACGTTGATAATATGCTCTTTGATTCTCACAATGTCTTTTTCTTTTTTTTTCTTCTTTTTCCTCCTTCGACTCTTTTTTCTTCAAATCTTTTTTACGCTGACGCCATGCCTTTTGGTATTCTCGTTTCCGTTCTTTTTTTTTTTCTTTTCTTTCTCTGAAAAACGGAGATTATTTATTATCATCTTATTTCATTTATTTTCATTCGAAATTATTTGTTTGGTAAACCTACACCGCACATGTGCTTATTGTGATGTTATGAAAATATAGGTTAATGCTATAAAGTATAAACATATTACAAATATTATATTTATACTATCCACTTGATTGCGCAATAAAACTTCAAGTGGGTGACGTCATGTGCGCGCGCATCGTAAAAAAAGGACGGGAAACCGGCGGGCGGTCGTGCCGATAAGATAAACAAAAGTTTTGCCGTCTCGGCTTACAAAGGAGCATTCGAGTGTTGTGTTTATGAATAGATTATGAATGGTCCATTCATTTAGTGTTGAGTGTTTGTTGATAATTAGTTCCTCTGTTTTAAAATTTAGCTGTAAACATTGACTACTGTTGAAAAACACATCATGTGAACTTTAAACAGGATTATTTCAAAAAGTAAATCGATAACGCATATGTTTTATGACTTTTATTGGTGGGTGGGTTATATCTACATACGATAAAATAAAAAACAACATACTTCCCAGTACAAAAATATATATTTACAGGCGTGCAACTACCTCGAAAAATTCGTTCACGGTTAACAATTTTTCACAGAAATTAAATAATTTAGTACAATCACAAAGATTCAAAATATTGTTATCATCTGAAAGATAAGTTCATATTGTAACTACTGTGTAAAAATTACGTTGATAATAAGTTTATCTAGTACCGAAAAATATGACATTGATTGAAGTAATCCCCATTTACGTAAAAACGCAGTTTACATTTCTTGTTTGTTTTTGTTCAGTGAAGTTAGAGTAAAGCAAATAAATCATACGTAACTATTTTCTACAAGAAATTACCTTTCTAATGATGTATCACACTTCTTATTCAATAGTCATACAAAAAAAAAATACAGATAAGAAATCTCACAATCCGGGAGAATGGACAGAAAACGCGTGTAATAAAGGCGGGTTTACACAAGACGCACGGGTTCGGTTCTTTCGGGTTTAAAGTAGGTACATGTTTTTGTGTGAATAAAAATAAAAAATACTGGGTCCCAACTCCTGTATGATCATTCATTCATTCATTCTTTCACTCATTCATTCACTGGACGAAAAAAAAGTTGGTTGATTTAGAGATTATCACTAAACCAGGCAAAAAACTAAAAAAAAGCACAAACATTGATAATGGAAGGGCCCGTGCGACGCCACGGCCACGGCCACGACCACGGCCACGCCCACGCCCACCACCACGGGGTAAAACTTCAATGTTTTCCATTTCTACATTTTTAAAAGCAAAATTAGTCAAATAAAATGTTCATCCAAATACCTGTTTTTAAATATCGTTCCAAATAAGAAATACAAATACGGAACAAATATAAAATTAAAATAAAATCAATTATTTTTACCCGTCGAAACGGGTACCTACTTCGAAACGTGAGTGTACCCCAAGCTTTACATTGAAATTAGGTGGGCGGCCATTTTGGTTTGTTTACATTCGGAGGAACTGAACAATAAATCTAATAGAAACTAAAATTTAGTATATTTTGTTTATGTTTTGACTGAAAACTATTGTCGAGTAAACATTCAATGCGATAGTAATTACTTTTTACTGAGAACTGGTCTCACAATTTAATAAATTACGATAGCATTCTGACAAAATTCAAGTCTTGTTATCAGCGTTTAAGAAAACCACACAGAAAAAGTATTAAACTTACACTCAGGTTAAAACTCACTTGCACACACATGAATTATATCATAATAAACCATTTTAACAGTAATTCACTCAATAATAATTACCAAAAACTTAAAAAAACAAATATTTTTCGCTCGCGGCTTATCAGTCGGACGGCGTAAACCACAGACTGAATATGACATTTTTTATTTTCTTTTAATAAACGTTTCTGGGGCGCGTTTCGTATTTATAGCATGTAGAAAACTTATAAATTTCGATTGGGAAAGAGAAAATGATTAAATATCGTTTTTTAGAAAGAAATGGACTTAATTTCAACGATGGATCGCGTCATTACAATTTGAACTCAACGGCAAATATGCAATGGTAAAATATTACCATTTTGCACTCAACGGGCTATGTAAGTTCATATGTATCTATATGAATAATTTCGTTAAGCAGTACGATAGACTCGATCGAAACCTAACCTTAATTATAAAATTATATTAATAAATAAATGAAAATTAATTAAACCTAACCTAACCTGAATAATAAAATTATATTAATTGAAAATTAAAACTTATTAAATTTTCATCTAGTATATTTATAAAGTACTCACTCATTTTCTTTCGCTATTTCTTCATCACTTTTATCATTAATAGATGCACTTTGTTCAATTTCCATATTTTAAGCACTTTATATTCACGAATTTTACGAATACACAACAATGTGATCACTACACAGACGGTCGAGCCATCAGCTGTCACCATCCATGGATGCGCGTGGCACGCTGTAACATAGACGAACATTCGCGCAAGCGCCCTGCGCCGCCTAAACGAAACAGTAGGCCCAGGCATACATTTTCGCCGCGCCGTAGAGAGGGGATAGCTGTCTACTCTCCATCCGTCCTACGCTTTTTCGATCAGGTCACGTGTCCTGACGCGAGTTTAAGATTTTATACCCATTACAGAAAAAGTGCTCAACGCCGCTAAAGAAGTTTTCACTTCAAAATTTAATCGTGTTATTTTCGAACACGTGAGGGTGAGTTTTAACCCTAGATTACTAAACTATCGTAAAATTTATGACGGCAAAATCATGATTCATGGAAAAAACAAAGTTTGCGTCGTTCCCGCGTCCCGTTTAAACTGTGTAGAGCAAAAAAATAAAACTATTTTCATTATTATGTGATCTCTTAAACCCAAAGAATAAGTAATTGTAATTTCTAAAATAATTAAAATTTATAATTCATAGATTTATTGTATTATTTTCCTGTCGTATTTTTTACGAATGTTTAGTAACAACGTCACTTGTAGGATAGTATAGTAATCTACCCTAGATTACTAAACTAACGCCCATTACTGCAAAAATTGCAGACTCCAGGCTAAGGTGGTACGGGCATGTTATGCGCAGACCCGACGACCATATTGTGAGAAAATGCCTTTCCATGGCTAATAAGAAGAGAGGGAGAGGTAGACCGCAAACTACCTGGACGACAAATGTCCGGAAGGACATGCAAAAGCTTGGTCTTACAGATGGCGATGCTTACCACCGAAATGAATGGCCCCGCATGATTAAGATAACCGACCCCGCGTAACGGGAAAAGGCGAGGGCAAAGAAAGAAGAAGTGCTATTTTCATACAAGATAAAATTTTAACCAGTACGTAACCATGAATTCAGCATGATTCTAGACCCCCTTTTTTATGGGAGGGAAAACATTAAATGACCCGCTCCGCGAGGCGGAGCGGGAGGGCGTGTCAGACTTTTACTGACTAAAACCCACCCGTGTTCCTTCAGTTGCCCATGTACCAGGGTCACGGTATCTCTTTCGAACAATCTTGCGACCCTGGCAGTTTCGGACCCCCTAAAAAAGAAGGGTTTTTAGGGGGTCTACCTTTTTTTCGGACCCCCTAAAGCAGAAATTTTATATCAGTAAAAAAAAAACTGCTTTTTCATATATTTTGACTGCGTGGGAAGCCCCCCAGCTAGGTGTACCAACGACTTAAAGAAAGCGGCTAGGGCAGGCTGAATGCGGAAGGCGAAGAACAGGATGTTGTGGGGCAACGTGGGAGAGGCCTATGGCCAGCAGTGGATTGAAATAGGCTGAATTGCTTGATTGATACATTTTGACTACATAGGTATTGGTTATAGTTTAAGTAATTAGAATAGGAATACTAACATCGGGGTAAAAAAAATTGTTACTAACACAACTGAGTCTTGTCACTTGTTTATTAAAGAAATATATATATAGTCACGCCATCTACATTAGCGTTGCCCGGCCTTCCCAAAAATACAAGTGATTGTGAAGTGTGAAATAAAAACTTTTTAACAAAAACTTAAACCGCCGAAAAAAAAGAAAAGCAAAAAATAATAAACCTTAAAATTATGAGTCGGCGCTTTGAGTGATCTCAGTACATTGATTTTTCAGCGCCGCCTCAAAATTTTAAGGTTTATTATTTTTTGCTTTTCTGTTTTTTCGGCGGTTTAAGTTTTTGTTAAAATGTTTTTATTTTATATTTTTTTTGTGGCTTTAATGTACTAATAATACTTGGCAAGGTATATCCTATCCAATGAAAAAATAATTATCAAAATCGGACTACTCTGTACAAAGTTATGCGTGGTTATACATTACAATCAGTGAGTGAACAATCAATCATCCCCTGTTTTCCGACCCTTAGGGTTCGATTTTGTTGGAATTAAATTCATATGGGACCACCTTCGGAGTATACCCTTTCCAATAAAAGAAGAATGATCACAATCGGACCACTATGTAAAAAGTTATGCGTGGTCATACATTAAAAAAAAATATATACGCGTCGAATTGATAACCTCCTCCGTTTTTTTTTCGTCGGTTAAAAAACACTTTTATTATTTCGATGCTAGTACGATTTCATTGATAGTTTCAAAATACTCTCATGGATTAGTTTTGCGGCTGTTTTTATTTATTGTTGTCTTCACATGGCACATATTGGTATAGTTTTACGTGTAGGATTTATTTTTGAGGTATTTTATAGTGTTTATAATGATTTGCCAATAAATATTTGATAGCACTTTTCTATAGAACAGCAACTTTTTTTTGATAACCGACGAAAACAGATTAGATTAAAACCGTTTTCTTTATTTTCTGTAGAAAACAGAGATTACTTACTTTTCTATGTCAACAGCCGATGGTACTTCCTTTACTTCTGTCGAAATCGGATCAGTTTCTATTTGCCCCCTAAAATTAAAAATAGTTTTTTTTTTTATAAAGGTACACTATCTGTATTATTTATAAAAAGTTTCGAAGGTATGGAGTTATAAGCAAACAACATGCTACCGGTTGTCTGCGTAACTTGGCTGTGGCTCCCTTAAAAAATTTGGCCTCCAGCCAGAGCTTAAGAACTGAGATAAGGGCACCTCCTGTGGGGTACAGACCTCGGCTTGGGGCATCGTTGGTAGTTGGCAGCAAGAGACGGACTGGTTCGGAATGATTAATCTTTAGGGACAAATTTAAAGCTACAGGTTCAGCGGCGAGGGCTGGCTCGAGCAAGGGTCTAAAGTGTGTCTTGAGAGTGCTGGTGAGTTTACTACTCTCCTGGCGGAATGTTGTAGCGTCATCGGGAATGCGTTTTCTTACGATTTTGTATATCGTTTTTATAATTCTATTGAATGACTAAAAGTCATGCAATGGAATTTTATGAACTTAGAGGTTATTATTTACTAAGAGATAGATATTGATGAGTTTACATACATACATAGACTCAAGACTTTTTCCCATGGGGGTAGGCAGAAACCACGGAACGCCACCTGCTACGATCTGTACACACTCCTTTTGCCTCGTTTAAGTTCATACAATTGGTCATACACACACGCCGGTTGCGAGTACTACGCAGCTGACCTTAATAAGGTCACTATATGTCCTCCTAGGGCGTTCCCCGGTGTTTCCACTCACATCTGCTTTGTAAATACCTTTTGTTAGCCGTCCTTCATTCATCCTCTCAACATGACCAAACCATCTAAGCATACTGTTTTAAATTTTTGTGATTACATTGAAGTATCTCTGTAAGTACATATTGTGGTTGTTAGCACAGAACTGATTCACTCTGTTCCCCGTACTAGTATAAACTGTATTACGGTGGAACAGACCTCCTCTTACTCTGTAATTGTACAGTTTATAGCAGACTTGTGACAAAATCAATCTTCCTAGAATCTTACTTAGTTTACTATTAACAAAGCAAAGTAGGTGCAACATAATTTGAAATAGAGGTAAATAAACAAAAAAACATGACATTATCACACAGTAAACTTAATTTTTGTAAAAAACTTGTAGGTAGATGTTAAAGTTGACATAGTATATGCAAAATATTCAGATGCAAAATTTGTTTACAAAGTGTCTGGCTGAACCGAATTAGATTAAAATTAAATTAAAATTCAAAATTAGATTCAAATTTAAATCTGATTAAAATTTAAAATCGGATTAAAATTCAAAATTAGATAAAATTAAGACAAAATAAGCTTAAAATTCGAAATTAGATTAAAAGTTAAAATAAGGTTTAGGATAATTAATTATGCAGTTCATCTTCCTAAAATCTGTAATAATTGATCAGTGTGTGTGTAGTGACGTGAAATGTGTAATGTTAATGTGTTATGTATTTTGGTGATTTATTTTATTAACGAGTAATTTGGAGCATTTTTTCTGTATCATCATAATTTAGTGAGTTAAGAAACTTAATAATTTCCGTTTTACAAGCGTGGCTGTTAAAATTACGAATACGGACGTGCTTCGATATTTTATTATACATGAATGGTCCTAGAAAATTTGAAAATCTGTTTGCAAATGATGTTTTACAATAAGGCATTACATCTTCTTTTACTCCGCACCGTTCTCTTATCACATCATTCCTCAGCCTATCATTCATAGTCACACCACACATGCTTCGCAAGGAACGCATTTCCACAGCATTTATTCCAGTTTCATGCTTCTTTTGCCACACCCAATATTCACTTCCATACATAAGCGTAGGCACCAGCAGCACAGCAGTGAACAGCCAGTCGAGCCTTATCCGACATCAAATGGTTGCTCACAATCGCATGTAGAGCACCATTTACTTTATTTCTCGCATTTACTCTTCTTTCTATATCTTTATCAATCTCTCCATCCCTTGTAAACAAACTCCCCAGATATACGAACTCACTTACTTGCTCCCAACTATAATTTATTTTCACATCACACATCGATACATTCTCTTCTCTTTCAAACACCATGACTTTCGCCTTATTCACATTTATATTCATCCCCTTTTTTTTTGGATCGGAAATCATCATTTAACTTCTCCCGCTCTGGGCGGAGCGGGAGGGCGTGTCAGACTTTTACTGACTAAAACCCACCCGTGTTCCTTCAGTTGCCCATGTGCCAGGGTCACGGTATCTCTTTCGAACAATCTCGTGACTCTTGCAGAACCAGCGGTGCCGTAAGCCGAGACCCGTGCCCTACAGGGAATGCCTTTAGCGAGTAGTCGCTCTAGCTTTCAAGTTGTTAAGCTCTGTCTGGAGGCCTTAATTTAATGAGGTTATACTCTTCATCTTAAATGATGATATTAATGGTTACACAGGCCGACAAAATTTGACGAACACTCTTACCCAGAAACCAGACTATACTTTTTCGAAGGATTTTGACGCGCTGAATTTGAATCTGGCCTACTACATAACCTCAAATATGAGAAAAAACGGTATTTTTTTTGCACTTTTAGATTAGGATATCTCGAAACCCTGACGTGATAGAGCAATTTTGAGGCCAGATTTGAATAGTCTGGTTTCTGGGTAAAAATTTTGTCGGCCTGTGTTATTATTCAGTAAGTTCATATTTGTAACAGTCGCGAATCGTATTTATATCAACATAGGTACAACCTGACACTAACAAAAAATTAATAATAAATAAATTGCAAGAAACGTTATCATCACTCGCTACTCTATCTAAATGTAACAACACACTTACCGTATAGATGTGACCTCAATCTTCCTCGTTGTTACTTCTTTAGTTCTAGCAGTTTCAGTTACTACGAATGTCTCCGTTGCACTGCAATAAAGAAAGGGCTTAGAACCGATCGAGCATATCGAACCACCGCCATTTTTTTTTTTTTAGAAATCGCGGTGCATTATGATAGTGGTTGATTTGACTTTTTTGTTTGATAACTCTTACAGGAATGAAAACGTCAAAACTTTTTTTTTCCTTTATTTGTTAGCGTCAAAACTTGAATTTATTTACTTCATTCCTGAATAATACAGAATTAATTACCTTAATAAAAGCTGCAATTTTATCTAAACACGTAAAATTTTCTTATTAGGAACATTTCCTCATCTAAAAGTTAACATATTGTTAGTAAAAATTAACATTTGTAATATGAAGTCAAATCAGAGGACTGATTGTTATTATACTTATTATACCTGGAATACCTACTACGTGATTTATGGGACTGTGACTGACAGATACGGAAACAAAAGAAATATTTATAATTTATTTAAATACAGGTCGTTATAATAATCCAAATCACTAATCTTTTATTTAATTCTTGAAAGTAAGCTTATAACGTGTAGAATATTTTTAAGAATTAATTTAAATTCTATGGGGGACAAACGGGAATAAAAAGTGTTATCTTTCCTTCTATCAGTGATAGGGGGACAGATGAAACCGTTAAGGAGTGAATAAAGTTCGAACTGTCCCCTCATTGCTAACAGGGGGACAGATCAAACTTTTTTTTCCTATCTGTCCCCCTAAGGGGACAAAGCGGGGTGACAGATCGGAATAATCCTCCCAAAGTGTCACATTATCGAGATATTTGAAGGTAAACATCGAGCGAATATACGTATGTGCGAATATTCGCATACTTATTGACATTTGCATTCCTAATCGCATTCGCAGACTTCATGCGAATATGAACGTCAGGAAAAGTAGGTAAGCTGTTAATAATATTAGGTAAATGAAACCAAAAAAATCTTATCAGTTTAATTAGTTTTTTTTTTTCCTTCTAGCTTTACTAACTTAACTTTGTAATTATATCGTCAATGCTCGGCATAAGGAAAACGATGACATATTCGCATTCGCGAATATTGCCGGTAGATATTCGCATTCCCCTTCACGAATGCTTAAAATTGACATTCGTTACATTACTAGTGTCTATAGGCGTCACATTGTATCCAAATAAATCGTTCCCAAGTTGATTATTATAAGGGGCCGTTCAAGTATTACGTAAGCACTATGGGGGGGGGGGGGGGGGGTTGATTTTTACTTTTTTACACACATGGCAACCCACACATTGTCTATGTTTGAAAATGAAACGCATTTTCGGGGATTCTCACAAATAATGTAGACGTTTAGGTACTCGCTTTGAACCAAGTAGGGAAATTACAGCGCTCTATTCACTTGACTAAATTTCTTCCGTCAACCTATTGTTTCGTTTCGCTACGATTGACGGTTTGACGTATTTTAAATGAATCTTATATGCGTTAAAGTCCCCTACACTAAATCTTTTTCCTTATTTCTAAAATTATAACTGCTGCTCATGAATCAACAAAAAAAACAGAGTACATTAAAAGAAAAATGCATATAACAATGTTTACGTAAGCATGGGGGGAGGGGTAAGAACTTTGCTTACTTTTGCTGACGAGGGGGATGGGGGAGTAAAAAATTGTATTCATTATTTGTCTACTAAATCGCATCAACAAATCCCGCTTTTGCAGCTAGCCGAACTAAAGTATTGAACATAACGAATAGTTTAAAAACTAAAAAACACGCTTTCATAGAAAACCGAACTAAAAGTCGAAAACGTTTTTTTTTTTTTCATTATGTTCGATTTTTTAGTTTGGTTTTCTATGAAAGTGTGTTTTTTAGTTTTTAAACTATTCTTTTTTGTAGAATAGATCGGCTGGTTTGATTGGAAACATCTTCTAATATAGTGAACAGAGATAACTTACTTTTCTATCTCATCATCCGGTGGTTCTTCTTTTACTTCTGTCGAAATCGGGTCAATTTCCATTTGCTCCCTAAAACTGAATGTGGTTTTATTTATTAATACAGTCTTATTCATAAAAATAGCGTGTGTGTCAGCTCCGACGCACGACTGAAGTTTACTTCTTACGAACGATTATAAAATATATTATATCGCAACGTAACGGAGTGTTTGATTTACTCCTCATAAATTTTCATACCCCGGGCTTATGTATGGTTAAATCGATTCTTAAGGAGTAAACTCCAACAAACTCCAAAAAACTTCGAATGTTTAAGAAATTTATTCGTTGTGCTTCCAAATTGACATTTATACGTTTTTTTTTTGTGGGTGGGAAATCAACAAATGACGTCTCAGGGTCACGGTGTCTCTTTTGAACAATCTCAGGACCCTGGCAGAACATTTATACGTCAAATGCCATTTTTATTTTATTCACTTGCGGTAGAGTCGGGGATTTTTTTCCTTAAAACACCGTTATAGTCGAGTTCTGGCGTCTATAACTTTATAAACACAACGTGCTAAACTGCGTGCTTGTGCTAAACTGCGTTTATGTTTTGACAACACCAGACTTTAACAATGTTTTAGAAATGAAATAAGAAAATTTAAAAAGTTAAAAAAAATAATTGCCGTCGCAAGACACCTGGCAGATGTGAAACCTCGAAACTATTTCGTTTTGAAAAATATCATTCAGAACAACTATTTGAACGGCGCCGTTAAGTACCCGATCCGTTTGGACTGTGTGAAAGTTGATGATTCAAAACACACATCAGATGTGCCCCTGTCATAAAAGCATATGATAAAATAAAATACTACGTTCAAGACAAGTTTGGCAATAATGCCATCTGCATATGTGGCTTGATGGTACCTCATTAACCGGATAACCAACAACTGCTCCCAAATGAATTATTAAAAAATCCCAAATGAAATAAAATTATTAAACAAAAAATATAAAAAAATACATCGTCATTTGGGAGCAGTTAATAGACATTTAACTGCTCCCAAATGACGATGTAATTTTTTTATTTTTTATTTAATATTTTTTTTTATATATACTTCTTTGATATAATGTAGTCATTATTTGCCTAAAATTTTAATTTCAACTCTTTATTAGTTGTTGTGATGCCAATCATGTCATTTGATTTAAATAGGTTTTATATTTTATTTTTTCAGTATTTTTATGTCCTTAGATTCTTTTATATTTTTTGAATATGAAAATGTTGTAGGCCTTTTAGACCATTTTCTATTTTTAGAAAGTAACTGTGTAGGTCTGTCAACAAGTACCAGGAGTTGTTGACAGGCCTACACAGTGCTCCCATACGTATTAACACTGAAATTTGAAACCATTGTAAAAGACAATTATTTTTAAAAGAGTAACCATGGAGTTTCTTGCCGGCTCTTCTCCATAGGAATCAACCAATTAGAACCGTACACCTAGCTTCCGACGTTTCATAAGTGCCCATGTAGGTTTATGTGAATTAAAATATTATTTTGATTTGATGATATGGCTAAAAAGGAGTTTGCTAACCAGATGACGACTGATAGAGAAGTGTTGAAGAAAAAAACATGTTGCGCCGACCACTAATAAACTGGAATAAGAGCTGGCGAATGATGATAAGGAACTTGATGATGATAGTTAATACTTACTCGTAGGGTTCGGGAGACTCTAACTTCACGACCAGCGTCTCAATTTCTGATACATTTTGGGCTCTGAAAAAGAAAAGTCATTTATTCAAATAAGGCTGAGGATCAGCACTTTTGGAACGTCAAATTTACGTAAGACAGTCCCCCAAAACGCCCGCACTTCACCACTTCCTAGTGCTTTAGCTGGGAAGAAGTGGCGCTACAAACTCCCCAGCAGCACAGCTGTCTGTTAGGTAAAATTGATTCTATACAATATTAGTTAGACAAAGTAGAGACACAGAACATTCAATTAAATCAATTGCCAAATGTCACTTAGCCAACCCAATTTACCAATAAATAAAATGAAACTATACTCAAGCAAAATAAAATGTATACATAGCATAATACCAAAATAAAAGCCTCCTGGTATAAAGGGCTTGATAGCTTACATATGCAATGCCGAATTATGTTCACACCTGCTGTTACGACCTGAGTTACCAGGGAGTCCCGAGGCCACAAATGATAAACTTTTGTGTATTTTTTGTACTACCACTGAAAGTCACCAAACTATTTTGAGTGAATCATCATCTACGAATTCGGAAAGAGGAGAACCAAAGTTGTCATAATAGCTCACAGAATTAGCGAGCTGAAGTAGCAATGGGCCGGTCATATTATCTGTAGAACCGATAACCGTTTGGATAGACGCGTTCTTGAGTGGAGACCGCGAATCGGCAAACATAAGGTAGGACGCCCTCAGGCTAGGTAGAGCGACAATCTTCGCAAGATGGCTGGTAGCAGCTGGATGAAAGTTGCCGAGAATCGAGCTGCACGGCGTGTAATTGAAGAGGCCTATGTCCAAGCTGTGGACTGCTGTAGGATGATGAAGATCATCTAACCTAGCCTTTTCTAAACTATATTGGAGTTGGCTCTCAGTCTAACCCAGCCTTTCCCAAAGTGGGCGATAACGCCCTCTTGTGGGCGCTGCAGACCCCCCGTAAGAGACCCTGAAAAAAAAATGGGGCAAAAAAAATTAGGCCTTCCGCGCCCACAAGGGGGCGTTATCGCCCACTTTGGGAAAGGCTGGTGTAGGAACTACAGTAGCAACAATGCAAACGAGGCAATTTGCAATAAGCCCCGCGCATACAGGTCGAGCGGCCAGTCGTCTCCGCCGCGCCCTAGCGTTAACTTGTACTAACAGATATTGTAAGGAACGCCACTGTAACATAACTCCTGTTCTAGTAATATACTTTATATTGGACTCCGGCATTTCATTTACACCCCTCGACAACCAGATACGAAAGGTTCCAACATTGGTGACCCCGACGTGATCTCAAGGTCCTGGTTGTGGGGAAGTAAATCGCGGTAGTGATATTGTGCGGCTGCGCGGAAGGCGACTCCCCGTCGACTTGGAACCTATCGGCGGGAATTTCAAGGGTTCTCCAGCATGAGTCAACCACCACCACCACCGGTAGCTCAACTGGCCAGCATAAACGTAACGGACAGGATTCCGCAGTTTTGGACGGACATGCCTCGGTTGTGGTTTGCACAATTCGAGTCCGCCATGGAACCTCAGAAACAAGGGGACGCAGCAAAATTCCATTTGGTCATTTCAAGACTGACCAGAGACGCGTTACAGCAGGTTAGCGATTTAATTTTTAAGCCCCCTACCGATAACAAGTATGGTGCCGTGAAACAAAGATTGTTAACGGCCTACGAAGAGAGCGCTGAGAGACAATTCCAAAAATTAGTCGGAGAAATGGAGCTAGGATCACAACGCCCGTCACATCTACTACGGCGTATGTCGGAGTTGGCGCAAAACACAGAAGTACCAACAGAGGCCTTACAACGGCTGTGGATTTCGCGCCTGCCTGGACCATTGAAGGCCGTTCTGTCGGTGTGCCAGGACCAAAAAACGGAAAAGCTCGCGGAAATGGCAGATAAAATCATGGAAAATTTAAACAGTACAGAGGTGGCCACCATAGCTTCAACGGCGACCACGGCAACAACGGACATGGCGACCGTAATGAACGGATTTACTACGGAATTGCAGGAACTACGGCGGGAAGTGAATGAAATACGCGGACGTAGCAGGGGACGCGGAAATCGCGGAAACTGGCGCAGACCACAGTCAAGATCGAGAGGTCCACGTCGCACTCCGGAGAGTCCCGAGTGGCTGTGCAGCTACCATTATGCATACGGTAAGGAAGCAAGGAGATGCACAAAACCATGCAACTGGAAAGAGAATTCGAGGGCGGAAAACTGAGTGCAGTGCAATCGTGCTCCCTGGGCGACTGCGCTGCAACAACGGGGAACCATCGTTTATGCGTAATAGACAGGAAGTCAAGAATCAACTTCCTCGTGGATACAGGTGCTAATGTATCGGTGTTACCAGTGAACAGTGTTAGAAATTATGTGCGTCACGTAAGCGGATACAAGCTGTACGCAGCAAATAACACAGAGATCAAGACATATGGACTAAAAACTCTAGAACTTAATTTAGGCCTGCGCCGAGTTTTTAAATGGCCCTTTATTGTGAGCGATGTCAAGCAAGCAATTTTGGGCGCAGATTTCATTGAGGCGCACAAGTTAGTGGTAGATTTACATAATAAGAGACTAATAGACAGTGAAACTAATTTAAGGTCAAGTGGGTCGATCATACGGTATGATGAGGCGTCAGTTAAAAGTATACAGGAGTGTAATCCTTATCGTGAATTGCTGGAGGAATTCGCAGAGATCACAAAACCGATGTCGTTTAAGCAACCGCCAGCGCACGCAGTGGAGCATCGCATCATAACAAACGGCGCCCCGGTACACGCGCGTCCAAGGCCACTACCGCCCGATCGCTACAATAAGGTAAGGGACGAATTTCATTTAATGCACGAGTTAGGAATATGTAGGAGACCGTCCATCACAAGGAGAGTGGTCTAGTCCATTGCACGTGGTACCAAAAAAGGATGGACAACTGCGCCCATGCGGAGATTATAGAGCGTTAAACGCGATAACAAAGCCAGATCGTTATCCCATTCCAAGGGTAAGTGATTTCACATACATTTTAGCAGGTAAAGCTTGGTTTTCGCGTTGCGATTTAAATAGAGCCTACCATAATATCGCAGTATCCGCGGAGGATATAGAAAAAACTGCTATAGCAACCCCGTTCGGTCTCTGGGAATTCCCACGCATGACGTTCGGATTAAGGAATGCGGCCCAAACGTTTCAGCGATTCATGGACCAACAGGTACTCAGAGGGATAGAACGCATAGATAACGCAAATGGCAAGTCAGCGCTGTTCTGTTACATAGATGACGTAATTGTAGCCTCAGACAACGAAACAATACACAAAGAGCATATTCGTTTGCTGTTTAAACGTTTCAGTGAAGTGGGCATAACGATAAATTTGAGTAAAAGCGAATTCGGGCAAGCAAAAATAGAATTTCTAGGATTCGAAGTAACGCAGACGGGAATCAAACCATTAACAGACAAAGTTAAAGTTATAACAGACTATCCGAGACCAGAGACAGTAGAACAACTTCGTCGTTTTTTAGGAATGGTAAATTTTTATAGGTCGCATTTACCACACGCAGTTGAACATCAAGCAGTACTTAATAAGTTTTTACACAATGCCAAGAAAAGGGACAAAACAAAAATACCGTGGGATAGCAATAGTATAGACGCGTTCGAACAATGTAAAGTCAGCATTAAAGAAGCGACTACATTGTTTCACCCAAGTGCTGACGCGCCTTTGTCAATAATGACTGACGCATCGGATACATGCGTAGGGGCAGTATTACAACAAAAACTAGGCGGCAAGTGGAGACCAGTAGGATTTTTCTCCAAACAGTTATCACAGGCACAAAAGAAGTATAGTACGTATGACAAAGAGTTAGCAGCAATTTACATGGCCATGGTTCATTTCCGCAATTTGATTGAGGGACGACAAATTACCATTTACACAGACCATAAACCATTAACATATGCATTCACAAAAGTAGGTAACGATAAGGAAATACCAAGAAGGGCCAGACAATTATTGTATATTAGCGAGTTTACCAGCGACATACAATATGTAAAGGGCCAAGATAATACAGTTGCAGACGCGTTATCACGGGTGGAGACAATTGTTTGTCCAACGGTACTCAATTTCGACGAATTTGCTCAAGCGCAGGCGCGTGATCGGGTTACGGTAGGTAGTAACGTCAGCAAAAGGTTGGCATTCAGACACGTAGGGACGCCGGAAACTGATAAGCAAATATATTGCGAGGTATCAACCGGTACTGCCAGACCTTTTATAACAGACGAATTTAAAAAAAAAGTGTTCGGAAACATACATAACAATAGTCATCCAGGTGTCCGCACTACACGTAAGATGATCGCACAGAGATACTTCTGGCCAGGCATGAATAAAGAAATTAACCAATGGACTAGAGCATGTATTCAGTGTCAGAAGGCAAAAGTTAATAGGCATACAGTTTCAAATACAGGTAGTTTTCCCCCATGTAACAGGTTCGAACACATACACACAGACATTGTAGGCCCTTTGCCCACGTCAAAGCACGGACAGCGTTATTGCATAACTATTATAGACCGTTTCACGCGTTGGCCAGAGGCTATTCCAGTCTCAGACATTACAGCTGATACGGTCTCCAGGGTCATTTACGAGCACTGGATATGCAGGTTCGGTTGTCCAAGTAGAATAACGACCGACCAGGGCAGACAATTTGAAAGCGACCTTTTTAACAGTCTCATGAAATGGTTAGGCATTCAAAGAATTAGGACAACTCCGTATCACCCGCAGAGCAACGGGTTAGTAGAAAGGTGGCATCGTTCATTAAAAAGCGCATTAACAGCACGTTTGACACAAAGCATGGATTGGGTTGACGAACTGCAAACAGTTATGCTAGGACTCCGTGCAGCCTGTAGAAGTGACTCGGGTTTCAGTGCTGCAGAGATGGTATATGGGGAAACAGTTAGGTTGCCGGGCGATTTCTTCCACGCGAGAAACCAACAAGACAACGACCCCAGCACATATGTAGGACAGCTACGCCAAGCAATAAACAAGCTAAGACCCACATCACGAGCGAATAGCGATTCACGAAAGGTTTTTGTAAGTAAAGATTTAAAGTCGTGTACTCATGTGTTCATAAGGAACGACTTAATGAAAAAATCACTTAGTCCTACCTATGACGGCCCATATAGAGTTATAAGTAGAAATGATAAGGTTTTTAGAGTTAAGTTACCAAATAGAGAAAGCGACTTATCAATAGATAGATTAAAACCAGCGTATATACTACAAGAAAACGAGCAGAATCATGACGCGGATAATTCGCACAAACAACCAGAAAACAATGATAATAATAAAGATGACGATAAATCGCTTCCGCCTATTGGTTTGACCACACGCAGTGGTCGGCGTGTAAAGCCAACGGTGCGATTTTTTCTGCCGTAGAACAAGTAATAGGGTCAAAATACATTGTACCAAATAGTGCGCAGAACATTTTCAGTCAAAGAAGCAACTGCACACAAAGCGTAGCAACAATTAAGTCACAATTAAATACAATGGGAAATTACAACACTAAAAACGAAGAAATTGTTATAGCTCAGCAGGGAACTAATAATGCAAAGCAATTCAGCGATATACAGAACAAATTAGAAAACTATGGTATAATTATAATGGTGATCGGTATGGCTTTGGTGACCATGTGCATTTGTTTATGTGGAAAACAATGTTGTTCCAGCGCTAGGAAGTGGGTAAGAAAGGAACTGACATCATTGTGGTCAGAGGGACCCGCAATCACAGCGGCCCAGCAGGCTACCATACCGCAGGCTTCATACGCGTAATAACAAAGTGTATATAAATAAGTAAAACAACAGTATTTGTAAAGAAATATTGTATTACAGGAAATGTCTTCGATAACAATAGTTCTCGGTAACATAATATAATATGTATGTATTAACAATGAAAGTGTATAAGTAGTGTGTAACAATAGATTAGCAATAATGCAAATTGGATAACAGTGCCTGCGTGCAAAAAGTATTGTGTGAATGTGTTTCATTGTAGCGTGGCGTCATCATGGCAAATACTGTCGACTCAAATAGGGTGATCAATTATTTTTATAGCAGAGTACTTTGCCATGGTGACTACCCTTAACGTTTTAGATAATAGTAAGTAAAGGCGCATTTTTGTTAATGGGGGGAGGTATGTAGGAACTACAGTAGCAACAATGCAAACGAGGCAATTTGCAATAAGCCCCGCGCATACAGGTCGAGCGGCCAGTCGTCTCCGCCCTAGCGTTAACTTGTACTAACAGATATTGTAAGGAACGCCACTGTAACATAACTCCTGTTCTAGTAATATACTTTATATTGGACTCCGGCATTTCATTTACACCCCTCGACAACCAGTTACGAAAGGTTCCAACAGCTGGTCTAACCTGATGCAGATGAAAAACAGTATTTTACGTCTGCCTATGAGACCACCACAACCCAGTTACCGGGTAACACAATACCCCTTGGTAAAATTAGTTGCTAGACATTCCAGCTTCTCACGACTCGTGATAACGAATATTGAGTGTGAATATGTGATGATAACTCTGAATTCTATTAGGTATACACTAGCTGTTTATCGGATATCCAGGATGAAAAGTACCTTATTAGACGGACTAGAGTTTCTTTCGCATTTTCAGTATGTATATAGATGTTTTGGTCTGTGGACCTTGTGAAGGTCGGTGAAACTTTGGAACCGTTCGAAGTTGCGGGGTGTGAGGGAAGCTTCTATCCAGCAATTGACGTCTTTTGAGTGAAATGATAATGGACGTATAAAACAAATCCAACTTACTCTAGATCGCAGCTGGTCTGTGCGCCATTGTCGACATTATCATCCGAACTATCTTCGAATACTATTGAACTGTAAAAAAATACAATATAGTTAGAAAATGCAAAAGTTTTTTTACACGCTTTATATTAGCTTCAGTTGTATGTTTGTACGTTTATTTGTAACAGACTTCTTAT
The DNA here is from genome assembly GCA_947507805.1 of Aporophyla nigra. Classification (NCBI taxonomy): domain Eukaryota; kingdom Metazoa; phylum Arthropoda; class Insecta; order Lepidoptera; family Noctuidae; genus Aporophyla; species Aporophyla nigra. The sequence continues at coordinate 6,206,723 of OX382321.1, read as the reverse complement.
AGCGCGATTTTGACCCACTTTAAACGACCAGATTTCATTTAAACTCTGTAGACTTATCGAGGACCGATGACAATACTCTAATTTCATAAATTTGTGCCATTATCCTTGCCAGGGTTACCAGGACAGCAAAAAAACTGTCTTCGAAAACTACGCTGACATACGTCACAAACTACGCTGACATACGTCACAAACTACGCTGACATACGTCTCAAAATTCGAAACACCAAAAAATAAAATATAGAAAATAAATAATAGTTTAAAAAAAACTAAAAAACACGCTTCCATTGAAAACCAAACTAAAAAGTACAAAATAATGGAAAAAAAGCGTGGGGTGCCTGATATCAATAAAAAAATACCTTAAAAAGTACCCCACGCTTTTTTTCCATTATTTTGTACTTTTTAGTTTGGTTTTCAATGGAAGCGTATTTTTTAGTTTTTTTTTTTTAGTTTGGGTTTCTATGGAAGCGTGTTTTTTAGTTTTTTTTAAACTATTGTTTTTTTATATAACATAATATCACGCCTGTAATTCCCAAAGAGTTAGGCACTAGTGCACCTTTAGTACCTCCATATTGCGCCATTTATGTTTAAGTCCCAAGTAATACGAGGGAGCCTATTGCCATCAACTGGACGTCATAAATGAGTGCATCCCATCCACCCCGGTCGTCCCGTCCCGTTAACGGGGCAGTTGGGAAAAATTGTTGCATCGACCCCGGTAGTGTCGACTCCGTCGTTTAACGGGGTGAATGGCACAGATCAAGTCTCATCTACCCCGGTGTGTTTTTAAGTTCCTGCCAAGTTATGACTACCTGGTACTTCGAAGGCATAAAGCGTTTTCTAGCTAACATTCCTATGCTAGCTTCTACGAAATAGAAGGTAACTCTTTCGAACTAAGTGGTACCTACGTTTTGACATAGATGTCGCTACTGAGTGCTTTTAAAAGTACAGTATTCCTACCTTTTTGTCTGTCTAGGTCTCTTGCGATCTTTGCTTCGTTTTTCAGGCGGTTCCTGTCTTGCTGCGGTTTCTGTCTTCTGCTTGTCAGCATTCCGTTCCGCTTCCTCCTTTAGTATCTGAAGTATTGTCAACTCGCTCACTCCGGTAGCCAGCGCAGTTCGCTGGCGGAACTTCGCCAGAGGAGTTAGGTCCAAGTCTCCATAAACAGTCTTTAACCCTTCATACTCGTGCTCAAAGTACCGGTACACATTTGCGACGAGTATTTTCGTTTTATCCTGAGGAAATAACGACTACCAAGCACATTATTATGAATGGAAATCTATACTACTAGGTGGATTGAAAAGTTCGCGGCCTAACACATAAATAATTAAACTATTTCAATGTAACTGACCTCATTCGATTAGTTTACTCCCTGGTTGTCAAATTGTAAAATTCTATCGTAATAGCATTAACTGTATTTAAATTAGACTGAATTTTGTGAGACTTTGTGCAGCGTTTTTAAAGAATGGAGAAAATTGAGCAACGTGCGGTCATCAAATACCTGTTTAAAAAAAACTAACTCCAAAAGAGATTCACGAAGATATGTCAACAACATTAAGGGAATCTGCTCCGTCGTATACGACTGTGAAAAAGTGGGTTGCTGAATTTAAACGCGGATGAGAGAGTATTGCAAATGACCTCCGCTCTGGCCGGCCTATGACGTCTACGACTGAAGAAAACATCGGGAAAATCTGTGATCTGATATTGACAGATCGGAGATTGACCATCAGGGAGATTGCAGACACTATTGGCATCTCGTATGAACGAACACAAAACATCATTGTCAATGAACTTGGATTTTCTAAGGTTTCTGCGCGGTGGGTAACAAGATTGCTTTCAGTCGAACAAAAACAAATACGCCTCACGATTTCTCGCGACTGTTTGGAAATGTTTGAGGCTTATCCACAAGATTTTTTGGCCTGATTTGTAACAATGGATGAAACTTGGGTACACCACTACACCCCAGAGTCAAAACAGCAATCCAAGCAGTGGAAAAAACCTGATGAACCGACTCCAAAAAAAGCCAAAACAATTTTGTCAGCTGGCAAGGTGATGGCGTCAGTTTTTTGGGATGCTAAGGGTGTCATCAAGGTGGACTACCTTGCAAAAGGTGAAACTATAAACTGGGCTTATTACTGCACCCTCTTACGTCGCTTACGTGAAACAATCAAAGAGAAAAGGCCAGGATTACTCAGCAAGAAAGTGTTGTTCCATCAGGATAATGCTCGCGTTCACACGTCAGTTGAATCTATGGCTCAAATTCGTGATTGTGGCTTTGAATTACTGCCCCATCCCGCCTATTCCCCTGATTTGGCACCTTCAGACTTTCATTTATTCCCAAACCTAAAAAAAACACCTTGGAGGTCAAAAATTTTCATCAATGAGGAGGTCGAAGCTGCGGTGGGTGATTTTTTTGAAGGCCTTGAATAAACTTTTTTTATGACCGGCATACAGGCGTTGGAAACCAGATGGAAGAAGTGCACAGAGTTAAGTGGAGATTACGTGGAAAAATAAAATTACTTTTGCTTATATTTTATATTGTTTTCTTGCTGAGGCCGCGAACTTTTCAATCCACCCTCGTATGATATTATAAGCTGAAGAGTTTGTTTGTTTGATTGAACGCGTTAATCTCAGGAACTACAGGTACCAATTGAAAAAATCTTTTTGTGTTGGGTAGCCTATTTATCGAGGAAAGCTATAGGCTATATAGCATCACGCTACAACTTAGAGGAGCGGAGGAGTAATGAAAAATGTTGCAAAAACGGGGAAAATCACACGGGTAGGCGATTCGATGCGACGGGAAGGGTCGGGGGAACAAGAAATTTAACGCGGACGAAGTCGCTGGCAGAAGGTGGTCAAATTATATGTTTAAAATATCAATAAAATTACCTATACCTACATGTTCTACATCATCATCTGCCTAGCCTTTTCACAATCATCTTGGAGTCAGTTTCCAATCTAACCTGATTGCAGCTGAACACCAGTATTTTACATGTAGTCGCAACTAGGAATCTTATTCCTGATTGCCGCTTGGTGGCAATCCATGTGGAGGTGACTAGGAATATTTGTGACCTGCACCCTAATTGCGAAACGCACAATTTATCAGAATCTGAATGGGATTGAAGATTAATTTCTAAACCATTGCGTCATTTGTTCGAATAAATTGTCGGCTCAGCAACGTAAATAACGCAATGAATGTTGTCTAACTATGAATATTAAACCAATTCCTACCGATAAAAAGTTCCACAATTACCCCTCTGGTTCGTTGTATTATAACAATTGTATTAGTTGGTACGTACCTCTTCTATTCCTTCTACAGTGTAAGGTACTTCCGTGTTGCAGTTTGGACAAAACAATTTGATTTTATTGCCACTCGAAGGGGATTTTTGCTTCTGTAAAAAAGAAGGAAAATTTAAATAAATAATAAATTTATTCAGTTCTTATAAAATACAGTACAATAATAGAAAAGAAATGAGGAACAGATTATTATAAGCCTTAGGTGCTAGTTTTTTACAAGTGCCCTGGACCCCACACTAGGATTCCCTGAAGTGAGATCCAGTCTCTTTCCAAGTATGGCCAACATTTACATTTATTTAGATAAAGACATTAAATAAAAAATACTTGATCTATTTTTCTAGACTAAGTGGGTACCGAACATATTATTTTTAAACTCCGTTGGAGAGACAGTCATAGAAATTAGAATATAGCGTAACCCCCGGCCTGCCAGGGCCGCGAGATTCGTCGAGAGTTACTGTGGCCCTGGCATATAGGCAACTGAAGGAACACGGGTGGGTTTTTAAGTAACCAGCGACCATTTAACCCATAGACGCCTAATGCTTGATCTAACGCACCAAAACAATTCTGTCAACTAGCTGAGGTATGAGGAAGCGGGGAACTGCATTCTGATTGGCCCTACCAAGATCATTACATATCACTAGAGATGGGACAAGTTTAAATAAAACACGAAAATATCGTTATTTTTGTTAAAATTGTACATAATAATATGTTTATTAATATCGATAACTTAACTTCCTATTTCTTAATATTATTTTAACATGTAATTAATGCACTTAAAGTAATAACATACAATTTCAAAAATTAAAACAAAATATTAGGTTGGGGAAAAAGTCTTTTCGCATTATAGTATGTATGAACTTGTAATAAAATCTCTTTGGCTATACTATTTGTATCTGGCTGGTTTTGGTATCATTGAAAGTTTAAATTTTAAAGAACATAATTCCAAATTCAAATTAGGAAAATGTGTGATTTTCATTTGTTTTTCGTACCGTCAAGATGAGTGAATCTAATGAAGAAATTTGTTACATTTTAAAATTTTACTACAAAAAAGGTAAAAATGCAACGCAAGCCGCGAAAAAAATTTGCGATGTTTATGGACCTAGTGTAGTGTCTGTGAGAGTAGCACAAATTTGGTTTAAGCGTTTTCAATCCGGAAATTTTGATGTCAAAGATGCACGTCGCTCTGGTCGCCCTATTGCGGATAAAATGGATGCCATTTTTGAAAAAGTGGAGCAAGATCGGCATACCAGTAGTTACGACGTAGCTGAAGAACTGGAAATTGACCACAAAACAGTTTTGGCGCATTTGAAAAAAACTGGGTACACAAAAAAGCTCGACATTTGGGTACCTCACGAGCTCACTGAAAGAAACCTAATGAACCCTGTACTCATTTATGATTCTTTATTACGACGTAATGAAACCGAACCATTTTTGAAGAAGCTGATAACTGGTGATGAAAAGTGGATCACGTATGACAAGAACGTGCGAAAAAGGTCGTGGTCAAAGGCCGGTCAGGCTTCACAGACTGGCGAAACCCGGGTTAACTCGCAACAAGGTGATGCTGTGTGTGTGTTGGGATTGGAAGGGCATTATTCATTATGAGCTGTTACCACCAGGCAGGACCATCGATTCTGAACTCTACTGCGAACAACTGATGAGATTAAAGCAAGAAGTTGAGAGAAAGCAGCCGGAATCAATCAACAGAAGTGGTGTGGTTTTTCATCGTGATAACGCTAGACCTCACACATCTTTAGCCGCCCAAAAAAAATTAAGAGAGTTTGGCTGGGAGGTGTTAATGCATCCGCCGTATAGTCCTGACCTTGCACCTTCAGATTTCCACCTGTTTCGGTCTCTTTAGAATTCTTTAGGCAGTGTCAGGTTAACATCACGAGAGGACTGCCAAAACCACTTGTCGCGGTATTTTGACCAGAAGTCCCGAAATTTCTTTAGCCATGGGATCATGTCCCTACCTACAAGATGACAAAAAGTTATCGAACAAAATGGTACCTACATACTTTAGTTAAATGTTAATAAACTTTATTAAAAAATGTTTTGAATTTTCTTAAAAAATGCGAAGAAACTTTTTCCCCAACCTATTATCAACGTACTTATTTAGAAACATAACATAACGTTTTAAAAGTGTAACGTGGAGTTTGTTGCCCGTTCTCCATACGAAACTACCTTTTAGAAGGAGTCATTCCCGTTCGTCCACACCCCGTCGTCCACACTGCGGACGACTGGGAATGTTGCGTTCTGTTCGTCTACACTGTGGACGAACAGAACGCATTATTCCCAGTCGTCCACACCCCGTCATCTCACGTCTAGTCTAAGAGTTAGTAAAGAAAATATGATGATAGTATTTCCTTATATAATAAACATACTTTTAAAATATTATGTACTTAGCTTTATTACTTTAGTAAGGCAAATACTTTAAAAGTACATACCTAGTAGGTAAATCTAAAGCTTTTTTGCGTATTTTATACTAAATGTATAATAGGTATAAGAATATTTCACATTTTAATTTTACACATTGGGTATTGTATCAATATCAGTTTAAATACATTTATTATGTAAAAAGTTTTAAAGTTACAATCGCCTGGATATACTCAACTATTATAACTGCACCCTGTCGATCCTCCAACAAAAGATAGTCTTTGCTTATCAGTTTTGACGACGCTTCCGGGAATGAACAATAGATACATGGCCTTGAAATAGCCAATCAGCTCGCTGCATATTGCAAGCCCACGGTATATGGCAATAAAGTGACGATGAGCTTTTCTGACAAAAATTATAAATAGTTATGTTGTAAAAAATTTATACTTAAATTATTGTAAATTAAGTTGATCTGTGATACAAATTACTCTGTTGTTGCCCTCAATTATTGTAAAATAAGATGATCTGTGATGAAAAATACTGTTGTATTTAAACACTACTTAGTACATATTATGTTGTTATTATATACTTTAAAAATGTTTATATAATACCAAAAAAATATTTGTTAAAATATTGCCTTTTAATTATTGTAAATTATGTTGATCTTTGATAAAAACTAGAATTGTTGTTAATTATTTTAACATTTGATGATTTTAAATAAAAATAAAAAACTTAATAGTTATGTTGTTTTTAAATTAATTACATCATTCATTTAATTTAAAATTTCTTTACACTGACTCTTAAACTAGAACTACATGAAACGAAGTGCGGACGACTGGGAATGTTGCGTTCTGTTCGTCTACACTGTGAACGAACAGAACGCATCTTTCCCAGTCGTCCGCAGTGTGGACGACGGGGTGTGGACGAACGGGAACAACCCTTTAGAAGGGGCGACTAGAATCAAATTTATTTTATGGTACATTTTGACGTTCAAAAGTGCAAATTTCAAATAAAGATTTGACTTTGACCATTTATCATTTCAGCCGAAAGACATCCAATGTTGGACATAGGTTTACCATAATCGCCACGCTTGGCAGGCGGGTTGGCGATCGCAGTATGGTGGTAAAATGCATAGAGAACGCTGCTGCCCATTCTCTAGTAAGTCCCTTAGTCGCCTGTTAGGACACCCACGGGAAGAGATGGGATGGTACTATTCTTTACGTCCGGCACCACACGGACATTTTTGAAATGTATTAATTTTTTAAATATCGTCCGAACAGTGTGCTTGTGCTGACCAGACTTTGTAAGAAAAGCTAGCCTTGTAGAAATATATTTGTGCATAACACTCAGTGACAAATCCACTAGATGATTGGTTACTTAAGAGTGGAACTGATGTTTACTTATATTAGAAAATAGTTCCTCGGCAATGAAACTGCTTAAAGTTTTATTCACCAGGACGTCGGTTTTGCGTTTTTGGTTTTTTGGAATTTTTTCAAGGTATGCTTTTATGGTTACTTCAGAACGACGACAAATTTCAGCCGAAGCTCAAGCCACCTTTGTCTCTGTAAGCTTTAAGACTACTTTGGTTCTGATTTAAGGAAACTAAAGCTCTAATACATGTCTTGCATTTTATACGTTTGACTAACGAACTAGACACAAACCCTGCAATGTACTCTACTGCCCTTTCAGTGAAAAGCGACAAAGTAATTCTCTCAAGGGCTCGATTTAAATCGTCATGACTTTCAGTTTCATCGATACCAACAACTTGCTTCTCATCCAACGTTGTCGTCAAGTTAATTCTACCCAGTGCTGAGGAACAGTTCAACATATGTTCCAAAGGAACACAGTTGCCAGTGGAGACATCCATTAACTCGTGTGTGTATTAGTATTTTTTTATATATCGCTTCTAATAGTCGCGGAGTTGGGTTGTCATTACTACCACCGTGTGAACGTATATTGGCAAAAAACAGTTGTATGTGATCTTGGGAAATCTTATTAAAAGGTATATACTTGATAGAAGAATTATTTTTATCTATTAAGTCATGAAACATTCCGATAGCACTCTGAATTGCGACACAAAACCCTATGAATCCTGTTTAACGTGGCGAATTAATAAGTTTACGGTTCTAGTGTCATTTAATTTCACAGTTAAGGTAACAATATATTTTTTACATGCCTCTAGTTTCTTTAAAACATTGGATGAGTTATCTCTGTTAAGAGCTCGTTTAAAGCCCTAGCCATGAACTTTCGAGTCCAGTATGTCAAATAAGTCATTGATCATCAGTAACATTTCTACAGTAGCGTCTACGACTTGAAATTCTTGAAGTTTTAGTTCCGATTTGCAAAAGTTCAAAACTGTTGCTACGCTACGGCTTAACAACTGGGCTAGTTTAACTTTCATCACGTTCTGTTTAAATTCAATGTGGGAAAGTCTTAATTTGTTTGCTAAATTAAACTGTTCCCTTTCCTGGATTTGGTGGAGTAAATTATTGTAATTCCACTTTATGGAACCCCCGTCGCTATTTTTTAATTCGCTGTAATATTCGAATGCATTTCTAACTAATTTTAACATATGAACTGGGTCTAAGAATATAAAAACGTGGTTATTGGCTGAGGAAATAAAAGTCTTCATATTTTGTTCCAATAAACAACAGCCTAGTAATTTTACCATGGGAATGTTTGCCGGACATCCATCAAATGTTACGGCTTTAATAGTGACATTGTTATCATGACATAAAGAAATGACCTGTATCACGAGATTGCGCTTTTGTTCAGCATTAGTGCCGTTTGTAAGAAAGTACCCTATAGGTGCCTTGAATCGTTTGTTTAGCCCAACAACAAGTAATACCAATGCTTCAGTACATTCACCGGCGCAATCGCTTTGGATTTCTCCGCCAAAGTCCACATATCCAAAAGTGCGTTGTGTCGAGGGAACGTATTCAACTTTGGATTTTATTTTAATCTCGTCAAATACTAAAGTGGCGATTAATTCTCCTTCGCATTGGGCAGCTTTGTTTTTTAGAGCGCTAAAAGCTTCTTTGGTGAAGCCTGGTCTACCATCTACGGTTTGGTACCATTTGCTTAGTGTCTTGATAGATGGAAGACACGTTTGGAAAGTTTTCCTCACATATTTGTATGCGTTAGCGGAATAGAAATTTAATGTAAGAGCAAAAGTTCTAAGTTCCGGTGAATATTTTTTCCTAATAGTAACTCCTTTTTTATTCGATTTCATAACTTGCCTTTTTACTAATTCCCTATTGGTTACCCCAATTTTACTCAGTAAATCTGCATTACATGAATTGACTAGTTTTTGATTTTCGAGCTCGCTTAAAATGTTTTAAGACCCTACCTTGATAATAAATGATAGTTGGATTGTTTCCCCCGCACGCGGGGAGTGGCGGATCTATCTTCATTGGTCGGCCGTCACGTCATCGTCACAAACTTTAAGGACTTATTTCACCAGTGGCCAAAAGTGGAATGAAGGAATGATCACTGACCGAAATTTAAAAACGTTACTTAGCATGGCCTTTCGCTAAGAATTATTCTTGTCACCGTCGCACAACTGTTTAAATAAAAGTGCAAGATAAAGACGGCAACATATTTTTGAAAAATGAGCATGCCCGACGTTAATTTGTCTCGGTCTTTGAAATATTTGCGCATAGTAAACTATGGAGAAGACAACTAATACAAAATATTTAAAAACCTGAAACTTAAATTTTGATTATTGATATGCATGGGTAAAATTAATTGAAATCGAATAATGGTTTCTTATAGAATTAGAGGTCCTGATTAACGGAAAAATAAAGAAAAAATTCCATCACGTAAGGTTTTGTAGAAATCTTCATTAATGCTACCATAGTACAGATATGATAGGATAGCAATTATTATTTTCGGAAGGGCTTGTGGCTAATTTAAAACAGCTGCACGGGTCGGTCATTCAGGTTAAGCTACGCTTGCCGCGGTTGGTCCGTATCTTTATAATCCTATCTTTACAAACCCTTCTATGCCTCGGAAAGCACGTTAAGCCGTTGGTCCGCCTGTCATGGTCGCGAGATTAGTTCGAAAGAGGTACCGTGGCCCTGGCATATGGGCAACTGAAGGAACACGGGTGGGTTTTAGTCAGTAAAAGTCTGACACGCCCTTCCGCTGCATCCACAGCGGGAGACGTCATTTGATGATCTACCATCCAAAAAAAAAAGCAGTTGGGCCCGACTGTGTTTCGTAGATCTTAGACAGTCGTTACGGGTCGTCAAAAGTCTGACAACCAGTCTTACCAAGGGGTATCGTATTACCCAGTAACAGGGTTGTGGAAGTCAGATAGGCAGTCGCTCCATGTAAAATACCGGTACTCAACTACATCCGGTTAGACTGGAAGCCGACCCCAAAATAGTTGGGAAAAGGCTAGGCAGATAATGAACAATTATTATTTTCGACTGTTATTTTACTTGTTGGTAGTTATTAAAAATATTTAGTAAATGTGATTGACTGTCGACTGATTGATTTCTCTATCGACAAAACCGAGCCACAGCTATTTACAGAACCAGAATTAAACTTAGTGCGTAAATTAGATCTTTCTAAAATTGCAGCAGAACTTTTAGGATATCGAGTCAAAGAAAAAAAAAATTGGCTACGGGCACTACTTTTCCATAGAGAAATAGATCTAGAGAAAAAGCTTTTGTACCAATTTTTGCTCAAGACGGTGATTCAGTTTTACTGTAAAGATATAAACGGGCTAATGAAAATGTTTAATGTCAAATATGACAAAGAGGCTTCAGTGACAAGCAAATAAGGTATTACAAGGATTTATAACAGTTTATTTTGTGAGTCAGGTTAATGCTAAACGTCATGAAAATCGAAATGTGTAAGTAGTAGCTTTGTATGTAATTTTCAAAAAAAAACCGGCCAAGTGCGAGTCGGACTCGCGCACCGAGGGTTCCGTACAAACCTGCAGGAATTCACGGTTTATGCATAAGGTTTATGTTTATGAAATTAAATGTCTTTTTTTTAAATTTTTATATTTGATTGACTGAATGAAAGGTAAATTGTGGTTTACGATTTATTAAAAAATAAAACTACTTACTAGATCTCGTTCAAACCAATTTTCGGTGGAAGTTAACATGGTAATGTACATCATATATTTTTTTTAGTTTTATCATTCCCTTATTTTAGAAGTTACGGGGGGGAGGGGGACACACATTTTACCACTTTGGAAGTGTCTCTCGCGCACACTGTTCAGTTTAGAAAATAATGATATTAGAAACCTCAATATCATTTTTAAAGTCCTATCCATAGATACCCCACACGTATGGGTTTGATGTTTTTTTTTTTTTGAGTTTTAGTTCTATGTATGGGGAACCCCAAATATTTTTGTTTATTTTTCTATTTTTGTGTGAAAATCTTCATGCGGTTTACAGAATACATCTACTTACTAAGTTTCAACGGCATAGCTCTTATAGCTTCGGAAAAAAGTGGCTTTGACATACTCGGACAGACAGACAGACAGACATGACGAATCGATAAGGGTTCCGTTTTTTGCCATTTGGCAACGGAACCCTAAAAATGGTTATTGTGGGTTATCTCTAAGAGATGGACATATGCCATATTTTGATATATTTCGTAGGGTTCAGCCAGCGTTCGCAATGTAAGCGCAAAAAATGTGTTTATTTATGACATCACATTAGAAACCCCTAAAATGATCAGCGTTTCTTTACTATATTATGCATGTTATATGCATATAAACCTTCCTCTTGAATCACTCTATCTATTAAAAAACCCCGCATCAAAATCCGTTGCGTAGTTTTAAAGATCTAAGCATACATAGGGACAGACAGACCGGGAAGCGACTTTATTTTGACAAACTTTCATACAAACTTTCATCCCCTATTCCCTATTGTTATTTTACCCCCTTAAGGGTAAACATTTAACAAACTTTAAATATAATTCATAAATATATATTATGTCACAAAAGCTAAATAAATTTTTTTCATCATTCTAGCTTTAAAAATGACAATACTTCCCTACAACCTTTCATCCTCCCTTTCAACCCCTTAAAACCCCTTTTCCGCAATAAAAAGTAGCCTATGTCCTTTCTCAAGCTGTAAACTATCTGTGTACCAAATTTCATTTAAATCGGTTCAGTAGTTTTAGCAGGAAAGCGAGACAGACAGTTACTTTTGCATTTATAATATTACTAGCTTCCGCCAGCGGCTTCGCCCGCGTAAAAATTCAACTCCCCAATTCACCCTCTTTTTTTTTTTTTTTTTTTATGGATGGAATTTCAAAAAACCCTTTCTTAGTGGATACCTGCTCTTCATAAAGAACACACCCTCCAAATTTCATGTCTCTAAGACCAGCGGTTTAGGCTGTGCGTTGATATATCAGTCAGTCAGTCAGTCAGTCAGTCACTCAGGACTTTGAATTTTATATATACAGATTAGTGTGGATTGATAAACTCCAGCTTCGTTTCACCGATCACCATACATTTGCGTGGTAAAATCATTACCCTCCTTGGAGCCGCAGTCAGTTATAAAACCTCACCTTTTTCACACTTGTAATGCTACTCTATTTCTTCGTTGTGCTCTTGTATTTATAGTGTCAGTACTTGACATATAGATATATTGTTGACGTACTTCAAACCTAATCATAAATTTTAATTTATTTCTAAATGAACGATTATTATAAGTTTAGGGATAAAACAGACGTTCTTCTCTAAAAAAATAGGGTGTTAACTCAATATTACTTTACAAAGTGAGGATAGATTGTTGCTGTAATGCTTTAGTGAAGGTGGTGAAGTCCTCTTACTGTTATCATCATCTTATTGGTATTGAATTCCTGCAAAATGAATTAATTAATTGCCTTGTGCAGGTACTCCTCACCTTGAAGGTGCTGTTCAATTTTGGTTTATGGTTTTTCCAATTTTCATACATAATTTAGGTCGTCACTAAATAGTAATAGAAAAAGAATGTTATATTATTCACAGTCACAAAAATAGACACATACGAGTATACAGTCTAAATATAAAGTTTGTGGAAAGCCAACATTTATTATATTAAATATTAACAGCAAAATACTTCACTACTACCTTTTTCTGTGGACATAAATATTTAAAAAACGTGATTTTGATCGCACCGATTTGTAAAAAAGTGACATAGATCCGTCGTCGATGAGCCCTACTGGGCGACTGATTTATGAACGAACGAGAGTGATGAGACTACTTATTAAAGGCAAAAAAAGAAATGGCGATAATGTGTATGCGCCTGGAATAAAATAACGTATGTGCCAAAACGAATCGCCGTCTTTTATGAATGAAAAGTGTTATTAAAACGAAAACTGTTTTACAAAAACTTAGATAAGATTAGTATCAATATTTTAAAGTAAACTATGTTTAATAAATCTAACGCATTGCGCTTTGAGGCTAAAAAAATCATAAACATGGATAGGACTTTGCGATTTTTTTGTATTGAGAAAATTTTATCGTATCGTGTATTCTTTTTACAGGATACTAGATCATATAGTCAAAAATCATACACTTTAATATTTAGTTCGGCTATCATACGGTAAAAAAGGTACACTTAAAAGAAAAAGCACGGTTTTCTCAATATGTCACCTTAAGGGAAACCAGTCTTTTACGCATGTATCGACTTTTTTCTCTTAAGTTTTTTATACTTTTACTTTTTTGCATTATCTTGTCAGATAACTCGATAATTCTTCTGCACAAGCGTTTTTTGACCGGTGTCGCATAGTCTGACGGACTTCCAGGAAAACGTTTATTTTTTTGCGGTGTTGAAGTATATGAAAGCAATTTCAAGGAGTTTTCTTTTGGCACTTGTTTTGAGTTACCGATTGGGAACACTGGGGAATTTGTTTTTTTTTTAAATTCTGGTGCAGTTGAAGTAGATGCTATAGGTAGATCTTTTATTTTTACCATCACTTCAGGCCTTGACGTGCTGGCCATAGGAACGTCTGAGTCATCCGCGTTACTCTGAAAATAAAATAGAACATTTATCTAACTATTTTGGCTTCTACCTACCTTCTACTCAAGGTGTATAACGGAATACTCACTAAAAGAGGCAAATACTTTGTCGGTACTGCTGAACTTAGTAGCCGACGACGGTTTTTCACAGGCATAAAACAATCTACAGTAAAATGCCGTGAACATATGACACTATGTGTTGATGGGAACCAGTTCTCTCGCTTGGTTGCAATAATCCATTTATTTTTTAGATCAGGATCATGTGGGTACCTTAAATCAATCATCGTTTCACAATTAATTTAATGTCTATTGTAATTAGCGATTCAAAAGATCTTCGTATAAATAGTATGTATAGGTTTTTGCTTTATCGAACAATTTTATTTGTGTCATAGGATTTGGTGCATCACTAGTTATGTTTACCAAATAATAGAGGAAAAGAGATAGCTAAAAAATTACATTCAGAAGAAAGAGACGCAACCATAAAAGACATCTACGAGAGTCCTTGCACCTTTTTTCACCTATATATCTGACCAGTATAAGATCAAACTCCGATAAATAACTATTGACTTACCGATGAAATGTTATGCCATCCTTACGGAAACTCGAAGTTTGGCTACTGTTACCACACCAACGTATTGAGCAAGGGGCCATTATAATATTTATTTTCACCAATTTTGTTTACGGCTCACAGAAGTGGTCATAACTGAAACGAAATTGTTGAGTGGTATCCTGTATCAGATCTATAAGTCTGATGTGTTGACAGACATCGGTCGCCTGTTATTAGGCGTCTATGGGTTATATGGTCGCTGTAAGTAACATTCCGACACGCCCTCCCGCTCCGCCTAGAGCGGGAGAGGTAATTTGATGATTTCCCAACCCCAAAATAAAAGATAAGAGTCATTTTCAAAAAAAAAAATTACTTTTTCGCAAAATGTCTTGTCCTCGCTGAAAAATCACAAATTATTATGATCCTGTTGCCGATTTCATGAATTCATTCCGTTCTTAACATTATTTATAATGTTAACTTATTAATTTCAACCTTAAATACCCATTTACATTATTATTAAACATTTTTAAATTCATAATAAAAACAGGGTCATAAGACTCTTCGTTCCTTTCCTACATTTAGTTTATGTCTCACTTATGCTCTTCATTACAAAAAAATTCACTGACGCCTATTTAAATGAAATATTATTAAATGTAGTACGGGGTATATTAACGAAGATACTGACCTACCAAAAAGTAAAACATTGATTAAATTGTTAAACTAAAACAGAATTGAATTTAAATACATGTCCACTTTTGTTGTACTTTGTGTAACACCTCTGTGTAACGACGAAATCACGCTGAAATTGATTTACTTTGAACACATCTCTAGTTTATTTAGCAGTGGTAGAACAATACGCAACTGCCAGTCTAAGAAATAACGGGGCAGCCCTCTAATTTTTACTGAAATTTTGATTAGACTTCGATTCTCGATTTTTGTCACTAATTATGTACCCCCGAGTGACGTGGATTTTATAAGTAAGTAAAAATAATTAACACAAAAACTTTATATATACATGAAATTTCGTATACATACATACATAGAATCACGCCTTTTTCCCATGGGGGTAGGCAGAAACCACGGAACGCCACCTGCTACGATCTCTACACACTTCTTTTGCCTCGTTTAGGTTCATACAATTGGTCATACACACACGCCGGTTGCGAGTACTACGCACCTGACCTTTCTGAAGAACATCACCAATAAGGTCCCTATATGTCCTCCTAGGGCGTCCCCTCCCGGTGTTTCCACTCACATCTGCCTTGTAAATACCTTTTGTGAGCCGACCTTCATTCATCCTCTCAACATGACCAAACCATCTAAGCATACTTTTTTCAATTTTTGTCACTACATCTTCTTTTACACCACACCGTTCTCTTATATAAATTTCGTATACTCATGAGAGAATCCAACCGATATTAAATCTTTCTAGAGAAAAATTTGCCTGTAATTTGTTTGATACTATTTTGACGCCACGTAATTTTGTTCAATTGTGTAACGTTACACAAAGGAAAAGGTATAAAGCTGTGTGCATATTGCAATTCAGTATTTTACTTACCTATTCTGAAAAGCAATATCGTTTATAATTATACTGATCTGCAATTTTAAATAACCGGCCAAGTGCGAGTCGGACTCGCGCAACGAGGGTTCCGTACAAACCTGCAGGTATTCACGGTTTATGTATAAGGTTTATGTTTATGAAATTAAATGTTTTATTTTTACTTTTTATATTTGAGTTGACTGAATGAAAGGTAAATTGTGGTTCATGATTTATGACGTATTAAAAAAAAACTACTTACTAGATCTCGTTCAAACCAATTTTAGGTGGAAGTTTACATGGTAATGTACATCATATATTTTTTTTAGTTTTATCATTCCCTTATTTTAGAAGTTACGGGGGGGGGGGGGACACATTTTATCACTTTGGAAGTGTCTCTCGCGCAAACCATTCAGTTTAGAAAAAAATGATATTAGAAACCTTAATATTATTTTTGAAGACCTATCCATAGATACCCCACACGTATGGGTTTGATGAATTTTTTTTTGAGTTTCAGTTCTATTTATGGGGAACCCCAAATATTATTGTTTTTTTTTTCTATTTTTGTGTGAAAATCTTAATGCGGATCACAAAATACATCTACTTACCAAGTTTCAACAGCATAGCTCTTATAGTTTCGGAAAAAAGTGGCTGTGACATACTCGGACGGACAGACAGACTTCAACTTCACTACAGTTACGTGTAGCCAAAAGTCTTCTCAATGTAGCTGGATGAGGGAGACACATAATATATGTTTTCTTAAAAAAAGATACGCGTTTGGGCTGTAGACAAAATAACAATCATTGCTTAGAATAGCTATCTTTTTTTCTGGTGGAACAACCTGCTAATTAAAACGGCCTATTATTTATGTTGGTTCTATGAAAAATGTAGCATTGAGGGCAAATTAGAAATAAAAAACCATCTAAAATCCATAAATCCAGTTAAATATTACCTTATACGATTTAGGTGAATATACAGACTATTACAGACTGACAGTTCATCAATAAACATAAATCCATAAATCAAATTACGCTACCAGAAATCAGTTTTATTTGCAGTACTATTTGTTTACTATTCTTTACCCACCGTAGGAAAAATAGTTGGAACAGCATCAGATTTCAGTTTTGAAGCTGAACTATGTTTTATAATATCCTGGGGCTTGAAGTGAAGACTGCAAATAACGGAATATTTTTTGATATTTGAATGACTTGGAATGCTATCAAGCCATTTTTTCCTCCCTAATTCTTCTCCAGGCAGTCTGAAATTATATTTTTTTAATTTATTTAAAATATACGATGTGACACACCTAAATCAGTGATTAACATGGGAAGTCGAAACTATTTTGCCATTTCCCTAGAATGTTCCTGGGGGAATGTGAAATTTCATGCTCACGTCTATTAAGTATTTGGTACATGATTCCTTGAAAGTTATGTGCGTGGCTTGTACTACAGAACAGTATCAACACACATATTACTAAAATAAATGTTAAAATCAGCCTAGTATAAACATAAAATACCTATAACAGACACGCGTAATTATGCTTACGTTGAAGACTACCTCCTATTTTTTTTTTTTGTGTAAATTATCTTATAATTTCGTTCGTTATGGGCACCCTACTTCAAGAATTGAAATATATGTACTTACTTGAAGAAAGAAACTCCGCATCCTTCATAGGATTCGCTTTTGCAACCATGAATCGCACACTTTTTAACCATCTTTATTACGTCCGAATAAAGAAATTGATTTTATATCGTCGAACTGCGGTTAAATTAAATATCACCAATCTCTCTTTGACCAAGTGATTGTCTGTAATAGAACGTAGCACCATATACATAAGGTTAATTTTTATAATGGTGTCAAATTGACAATGCACATTCCAGGTCGGGTATAAGTTCCTTGCCTTTCATTCAATCAACTCAAATATAAAAATTTAAAAAATAATAATTTCATCATAAACATAAACCTTATTTATAAACCGTGAATACCTACAGATTTGTACGGAACCCTCGGTGCGCGAGTCCGACTCGCACTTGGCCGGTTTTTTTAGAACATAATGTGTTTTGTGCACATTTTTAAACTGCTTTTGGAATTGTTTATTTTCATCTATTGTTATATTAAAAACAAATCTTGTTTTTTGTTCACCCTTAAATAAAGATACAATACAATCTAAACAAAACCCAGTTTTTTTTTGTTTTCTCTTGGTGTAGGTATATGCATTACAATACGAGTGGAAAACGGCAATATGAACTATTCTTTATAAATTATTTTGTGTAACATTATGATCCTTTATGCTACGAAAAATGATTATTCCCTTGTGTTTCTTTTGTGTGACGTACAAATTTTTTGAAAATGACTCAAGCGTAACACCCGGTATTAGCAAAGATTCACACGAATAATATGTATTCTTATCGTGGCGATATTTTTCCACGCCTACAGGCGGGTTGGCGATCGCAGTGTCGTGGGAAAATAGAGAACGCTGCTGCCCATTCTCTAGTATGTCCCTTAGTCACGTCACTTCTTACGACACCCATAGGAAGAAATGGAATGATGCTATTCTTTACGTACGGACCACACGGAACACATAAAATATAGGAAAATCCAACAGCGTCTTTTACTTGACAGGCTGAGATCAGTGGCGTGCATTGCTTTACTCTATAATAGGTAGGCACTAGGCCGCCTGTTCTTGTCTAGATAGAAAAACGGGGGAGTTCTGTTGGTATGATAATTTAGTTAGTCTTGATATGCAATAGCCTCTGTGGAACCATGAAACTACGAGGCCTTAGGGGCTAGTGAAAATCCTTGGGTTCATTCAATTAGTTGAGTGTGGTCAAACCACACTGGGATCAGTGCATTTCATTTCATAGTTACTTAACCCTTTGAACGCCACGGTCGTGATGAAATCATATAAAAAAAGCTGCACAACAGACATCTTCACATACACTTGCTCATCTCTTCCTAACATTCACATCATACATATAGTTATCACATACATACACTTATCACATACACACGCTTATCACATACACACACTCTTCACATACACACACTCTTCACATACACACACTCTTCACATACACACACTCTTCACATACACACACTTTCCACATCCACACTAACACTCATCACATACTCGTACATATGCTCATCACATGCACATATCATTTTGGTTACCTTTTAGTCTGTAGTTTTAGTGAAATTTACTAATCCGTTGCTTTTGTTCTTTCGACATATAATATGGATTTTGGTAAAATCCATATTATATGTCGAAAGAGACTGGATCCTGCGACACAGGGTATCCTAGTGCGGGATCCAGTGTCACATCTAATACTGTAAAACGTTTGTGAACCAATAAATATTATTATTATAATAGATATAGTCGACCTACATTTTCTATTTTATAAGTGAGTCCTGTAAATTAGTAAGTACACATGCTATAACATCATTAAGTTTAGAAAATGTTTATTTATCACAGAGTATTTCAGTTTCAACATGTGAAATTCTAGCCTTACTAGTACTACGCCTTATTAATACTCAAAGTCTCGCAATATTGTTTGGTTGCTGTACTTGGGATTTCTTTGATCCGTGTGGTGCGCCAGACGTAAAGAATAGCAGTCTACCATATCTTCACATGCGCGTCGTAACAGGCGACTAAAGGTCTTACTAGAGAGTGGACAGCAACATTCTCGCATCTCTTTTCGCATTTTGCCACCAAACTGAAGTCCCCAACCTAGCTGGCAAGCGTTGCGATTATGGCAAAGCCCCCAAAATTGGCTTATGTCCACCAGTGGACTTCTTACGGCTGAAATGATGATGATGATTTGAGATTTAGATAACTTAGACCCTGATGCACGACTTCACGACATAAACCATTTAAACAACAGTTTGGAACTATCTCTTTTTTTGAATGGCGTCTCGTAGTACACTTTCATAGGTTGTGAGTTATTCAAAATCAAAATCAAAATCAAAAGTCATTTATTCAAACTAGGCTGAGAGTCAGCACTTTTTGAACGTCAAAGTTACATGAGACAGTCCCCCCAAAACGCCCGCCCTTCGACACTTCCTAGTGCTTTAGCTGGGAAGAAGAAGTGGCGGAACAAACTCCCCAGCAGCACAGCTGTCTGTTAAGTTAGAAGAACTTGATTCTATACAGTATTGTGTAAGTTATTAATATTATAAAACAAAACATATATTATTCGCCATATGTCAGCTAGCACACGCCAATATACCAACAAAACATTGAAAACTAAACTCAAGCTGAAATAAATAATAAAACAAAATCGAAAACAGAACTTAAAACCTTAATAAAGCCTCCAGGCATAAAGGGCGTGCCCGCTTACATATACGATGCAAATGATACATATACACAATAAATGAAATGAAAAGAAAATAAAAATAAACTAACAAAAGCAGTTAAATAAAAAAAATAAAAAAAACAATTATATGAACTACCCATATAAACTTTCAGTAGGAAGACTAATTCTGGATTGAAAGAACATAAACATTGTCTTGAGTTGATCACAGCGACCAACTATTCTTATCGTTTAAGTAGTCGTTGATAGAATAGTATGCCTTTGAACAAAGGTTGGATTTTACTTTAGCTTTAAACTCATTAAACTGCAAATCTAGCAAAGTAGAGGGAAGCTTGTTATAAAAGGTAATACCAAGACCAACAAAAGAATTATGAACCTTATGAAGCCGGTGAAAGGGAGCACGTAGTTTATCCCTACTTCTAGTATTAATATTATGAATATCACTGTTTTTAGTGTACAGGTGTATATTTTGCCTAATATATAAGATGTTGGCGAAGATGAATTGTGATGCCACCGTAAGAATACCAATATCTTTAAAGAAATCTCTCAGAGAAACTCTCGCACCTAGTTGGTAAATCGCTCGAACAGCTCGTTTTTGAAGAACAAAAATATTTTGAATGTCCGCGGCTTTGCCCCACAGCAGAATGCCGTAGGACATTATGCTATGAAAATAACTAAAATAGACTAATCGAGCTGTATCAACGTCCGTGTACTGTCTAACTTTCCTTACGGCGTAGGCGGCCGAACTGAGCCTTCCCGCTAGGCTTGATATATGTGATCCCCACTGAAGTTTGGCGTCTACTGTTATACCGAGAAAAACTGCCGAGTGTACAGTTTCAAGCACCTCATTATCTAAAACGACATTGGGTCCCAGATTCCTAACATTCGGTAAGGCGAACTTTATACATTTCGTTTTCTTAGCATTAAGAACTAGGTTATTTGTGGTAAACCAATCCGTAACCATTGAGAGCGCACTATTCACGTCATCAAAATCTTTTCTATTCCTGTCTACTTTAAAGATAAGTGAGGTATCATCAGCAAATAGTACAATGTCACAGACATTCTTTAAATAGAATGGTAAGTCGTTAATATACACTAAGAATAAGAATGGGCCCAGTATTGAGCCTTGAGGTACACCTAACTGAACTAGTAGCCCGGAAGATTTTACACCATTGACATCTACACATTGGTGCCTATTTTGCAAATAAGAACTTATGACATTGAGAGCTTCGTTTTGAACACCGTAATGACGTAGTTTACGCAAAAGTGTGTCATGGTGAACGCAATCAAAAGCTTTGGAGAGATCACAGAAAACCCCGATAGCATTTTGCGAGTTCTCCCATGCGTTGAAAATGTGTTTCAGCAGAGCAACACCCGCATCTGTTGTCGAACGACCTTTTGTAAAGCCATATTGCTCATTATGAAGGAGGCTATTTAAATTAAAATGTCTTAGCAACTGCTTGAGTATTAAATTTTGAATAAGCTTAAATTAAAAGAAATACTCCCCGGGTTAGGTGGTGATTTCAAATCCGCCCGTTCGATGACAGCTGGTACTGATTTACTGTTTTTTCATTGATTTTGCAGCGAAATAACTCACAAACATAAATCCTTATTGACAGAGCTATCCTGTGGTTACCTTATGCAAACTCGAAAGCTCCAGCCAGGGAGGATATTCTTAAAATACTAAGCGACTGCTTGCTAAGGGCACCCCCTCAAGTCCAATGGAATAAGGGGTGAGCCTATAACTGTTGACATTGTGTCTTCACTTATTGAATTATTTTCATTTCATTCATATTTATCATGCAACATTTTTTTTCCAATTCACTTAAGACAATGGCAGAATAGATAGAATAAGAATAAATTTATTTAGCCAAGTTTACATTCAAATTGAGTGTATTCCTGGATCTCACACTAGGATTCCCTCTATTGTGTGATACAGGCTAGTTTCTTCCGTTTGCATACATACATACATACAATCACGCCTTTTTCCCATGGGGGTAGGCAGAAAACATGGAACGCCACCTGCTACGAACTCTACACACTCCTTTTGCCTCGTTCAGGTTCATACAATTGGTCATAAACACACTCCGGTAGCGAGTATTACACACCTGACCTTTCTGAAGAACATCACCAATAAGGTCACTATATGTCCTCCTAGGATGTCCCCTCCTGGTGTTTCCACTCACATCTGCCTTGTAAATACCTTTTGTGAGCCGTCCTTCATTCATCCTCTCAACATGACCAAACCATCTAAGCATACTTTTTTCAATTTTTGTCACTACATCTTCTTTTAAACCACACCATTCTCTTATCACATTATTCCTCAGCCTATCATTCATAATCACACCACACATGCTTCGCAAGGAACGCATTTCCACAGCATTCATTCTACTTTCATGCTTGTTTTGCCACACCCAACATTCACTTCCATACATAAGCGTAGGCACCAGTACACCATTGTGAACAGCCAGTCGAGCCTTATCGGACATCAACTGGTTGGTCACAATCGCATGTGAAGCACCATTTACTTTATTTCCCGCATTCACTCTTCTTTCCACATCTTTCCATCCCTTGTAAACAAAATACCCAAATATACGAACTCACTTACTTGCTCCACACTCTTTTCATTTAATTTCACATCACACACACACCCATAAGTTTACATTTTTGTAGAATAAGGTACTTACATAATTTAACTTATTAATAGGTACATACATTATTTAACATAACAATGGGTATAAAAAATAATGAAAGAGTAAAGTACATTGTGGTTTCATTTGTGTCAGTTGTGTTGGTGCCTGGTATGTGAGTAAGTGTGTGTATATAGAAAATATACTTTTGCCGCTGTAAAAAGATCATCGCCGCTTCAAAGACAGGTGTAACGGCTCAATTGTCAAACTAGGAACGACAACACATACGCACACTAGTTAGACATAAAGCTTTTTTTTTAAATATAATTATATTGTATACAAATATTGAAAACTATTTTTAAAAGAGTTAACGGTGGAGTTTCTTGCACATTCTTCTCAATACGAATCTACCTTTTGGAAGGGGCAACAAGAATCAGTTCTATTTCGACCTAACAGTTGACGTCCAAAAGTGCATTTTCTGGGCATAATTGAAAGAAATGCTTTGATTTTGACTTCCATAAAGTCACAGGCAGAAACCACGGAACGCCACCTACTACGATCTCTACACACTAGTTAGAATTCACTAGTTTAATTGGACCAGGACCTTAAAAGATTCTACATCAAAACGTACCGCTTTTTCCTTCCTCCTAATAACCAAAAGCAGAGCCAGCAAAATTAGTAAATCTTCGTCGTCTTCGTCATCTAACATCAACATTTGTATAATTTTGGTTAATTTGTCCGACATTACGTATGAAGAGTTAGCAAAACACTACAGAGAATCATTTATAATAATACACAACACAAAATTCATGAAACAATTCGCGAGCAAACTGACATATTAACAGCCAGTGTTTCCATGATTTCCTTTCCCCATCCCTCAATTCCGATTTCCCCTTCTCAGGACTTTTTTCCCCTCAAAAATTATTTTGCTGTAGTTTTGGCACTAGTGTAGTAACTAAAAGAAAAAATATCATATTTCTTCTAGAGCCTGCTTAACTATAATAATATTATTTACACTAAATACAATACGTCAACAAAATCATCGACAAGATTTGTCTGCAACTGCAGCATGATTGGTTTTTTTCGACATGAAATTGTCAGATATGTCAAAATTCACCAATCACGTAGCAGATAGACCACAAGCCTACGTCTTGATATCTAGTGGATTTCTCATACGCAAAAACCCTCATTACGCAACATTTCAGGCGAGGTTTAATATATGATTTCCTACAATTTCCCCTTTTTCTTCCCCTCTGGTCCCTGATTACCCCTTAAAAGGGGAATTTCCCCTCATTGTGGACTTCACTGAAACAATTAAAGCACCACAATGGCGGCAGCGTAACTATGTGTGCGTGTGTAAAGGGATGCCAGATGAAGGAAAATTACCCATTTTTAAATAATATTTCAATAAGATCTCCCTTGCACTTGGTTTTATTACAAGTTTTTGTGACGGATATTGTTAAAGTAAAGGTAAAATACATAAAACACATTGGATATTAAAAATATTTACAACTCATTTAATGTTAATAAAGTTTTACAATCCCTTTTGTTGGTTCAAATTTTTGTAGACTTGACTTTTGCCATCGACAAATCTAGATATCCCTTCTAATTTACTTATGTGTTGAAAACGAATGTTTAGGTATTTTTCGGCTATAATAATAATAATAATTATTATTAAATAATTTTTTTTTATATTTTTAAATGTTTTCTTTTTTTAACTAATATTTAAAAATATAATTTATAAGAATGTTCAACTGTAATAAAGGGAATAATAATAATAAATCATTTAATTCAGGCAACAAAGACCCATAATATAAATACCTTATAGACTAACATACATAATTATAAAAACCATAAAAACACACTACACTTGGGAGCTTGGTTTCGGTCGTGCTTCCCTGTATCGTCTGTACACAACTCCTGCCGGCCAGAAATCTGAGCTAAGGAAGACAGCCTTCTGCATCGCGGGAATCTGGAGGATGTAGGACTTAAAATTTATAGTCCTGGTTGACTCCAACCGCGACAACTTCAGCAACTTCCGTTCGTCGGCACAGATTTGTCCATGGCTCCTCTTGATGATGTACTGGAGGAGCTTATCTCCTGACGTCTCGGGGTCTAACCGGGAAATATATAGATGAATGGTGGGTACAGCAGCGCGGACATCCTCACTTGAGGGAGCGGTACCGCGTTTGTTGCGGTTGCGTCGCGAACGACCCTTCTTACTCTCGACCAGAATAAAACCATCCTCATCCACTTTACTGGTTTTAGCAGCCGGCGCCTTCCGCTTCTGTATCTCAACAACAGATGTCGCACCAGCAGAAGGTGGCTGAGAACTTTGACGAAGGCGTGTAGCCTTTTTCGCGTAACTTTCCTTACGCGGCTGTGTTTTTAATGATGCACTTTGGGCCTGTGACGTAATTGTGTCACTAGCTACTTGCACATCGCGGTCAATGCATTGCGTTTCGCTGACAGGCGAAAAGTGAGCCGCAGCGCCTCGACGCATGTTCACATTCCGCGAAGGTGACGGTGTTGCTGACGCAGCGTTAGAACTACGTAACATTTCTTGCCTTAGCTCGGCAACGGTTCGTTCTGAAGCCTCGAGCTTCTTGTTTATGAGTTCGACTTCAGTCCTGAGTGACGTTATATCCTTTAGAAGTCGTGTGACGTCCACATGGTCAAACGTCACTGGCGGTAGCTTGCAGAGGTCCCTCGCCACGTATGTTGGAATATCATCCGGTTCCGTTTCTTTGAACACTCGGAAAATATCCTGCAGGTCCCTCTTGCCACGTCCGTCTCGTATTCTCGTGCTAAGCCTGATGTTGGTCTTGGCAGTCTCACTAAGCACCTTCTTAGCCTCCAGGATTTCACCTTCCTTGTAGCTGGACATGCAAATTTGCTCCAGAGAGAGCTCATCCATCATATCCAACTTATTTTGTAGAAAGGCGAGCAGTTCGTGAACCACAATGGTATCACAGATTTTAGCTTGCGCCATTGTAATAAATCGCGTGTAATTAATTACACAATTAAGGTTAACAACACGTTTGCGCTGACACACCCGTTCATGTTGACAGCTCGGTCGCACTGTATATATTTAATTAAAGCGATTTTGTGTTCTATTCCTGCAAATGTATGTTCAAATTCCAAATCTAAAAAAATATTGTCGTTTGCTATAAATTTTTCTAGTATTTTGTTTAGCATGTACTGATGTTGTCTTTCATTATATATTGTTATTTTATCTTTTAAAAGTCTTCGGACCACCAGCTCACTAGTCCAACAAATGTCGTACAAATCTTTTGATGGAAAACTTAAGCCTCCGTAGGTTAGGCTACTCACTTGTGTCAAAGGCGTCGTTACATTTTGTGAAAAAAGGTGTTCTAATTTTTTTTGCTGCCCGGAACTTGAAGCTACTGCTTCAATCACTAGTGAACTCTAAAATAAATAATAATATCAGGTTAGTAGACCTGCACATAGAAGAACGTTAATGTTACATTAATGTAAAAACCACAAAAACACACCTCATCAGAAACGCTGGAAGTAGTTACTTCAGTCGGTTGATATTGAATTGTTGACGTATCGAATAAAAACTAAAAAAAAGTTCAATTGTTAAACTGTTCAAAATTAAAATTAACAGGTTAGGTTACAAGCAGAGGACATTAAATTAACTGAATTACCTTTGTTGGTATGGCATAAGCAACAACGCGAAGAAGTCCGCCTTTAGTTGTATACAAACAATTCTTCTCAAAATGTATATTGCAGATTACACTAGATTTTGATGGATTCCAATTATTTTCATTTCTACACTCCCTTATTATTTTTATCCAATCATTTTTCCATGCATCATTTGCTGAGGGAAATCTGTAAAATAAAATATAGAAGAATACAATAACGATAAATAGTAACATAAAAAAATAAATCTCCCACTTAGGAATTTGAAACTTGAAATAGTTGCAACACTGATTGATTTCGAGATTTATTAAATACTAGTGTCTGCCCGCGACTTCGTCCGCATCAAATTTTTGCTCCCGTGACCCTTCCCGTCGCATCGAATTGCCTTCCAGTTTTCGTACATTTTTCGTTGCTGCTCCTCTCCTTTTGATTGTAGCGTGATGTTATATAGCCTATAGCCTTCCTCAATAAATAGGCTACCCAACACAAAAATAATTTTTCAATTCGGACCAGTAGTTCCTGAGATTAGCGCGTTCAACCAAACAAACAAACAAACAAACTCTTCAACTTTATAATATTAGTATAGAAGAATAGATATTGACGTAAAATCGAGAAATAAGCTTTAAAATGACATGCTTACCTATGAAAAGTGATCTCCTGGCTTTTTTTTATAGAACCACTATGGTTTCGACAACTTTTCACAACACACGATGGCATACTTTAACTTATTTTTATCATGCAAAATAACACCGAATAACACGCGGGCACACAGGGCGTCGTTCGAAACGTAATGGCCGACGGGCGACGGCTGACATACTATGGTGTGAATGTGTGCGTGCTGGCTTGTCTACATTATCACACTTACTATGGGTGCTTCAGTTATTGTTATAGGAGACGGCGTCCACTTTTTTTGGAACGAAGTTCCTTATCACGCATTGTGTAAGGGGGCTAGACGGAAAAAATTCTTACGAAAAGTTGTCACGACACTTTTTAACCGACTTCAAAAAAAGGACGAGGTTTCTCAATTCGACTGTATATATTTTGTTGTTTGTATTTGTTTGTATATTGTTGTTTTTTTTGTTGTGAGTAGAGAGAGAGAGAGAGAGAGAGAGAGAGAGAGAGACAGGGAGAGAGGGAGAGAGGGAGGGAGAGAGAGAGAGAATATTTTTGTTGAGTGTATACAGGTTTTTTGTACATAATAAATAATAAAAAAAAATATAAAAATTATGAATCCTGGAAAGGAACTTCGTTCCATCCTGGTGTCCGCCGACCATGCCCCAAACTGATATCACCGTGAGCCGCAAACGGACTATGGTATAGACAGAGATAGCGAATAATCGACATAACTTCTTATTGTGTATCTATATGCCACTAATATTGCCATTAGGAAAGTTTTCCCTATTTTGTGGGGTAATTTTTACAATAATCAGTTACGTTAAACTATACCCCGAACAATCCATAGGTATAGACGCAAGCACATCTAGCTACCCGAAACTGTCAAATTTTCCCAATCAATTGAACCTAATACTTTAGCGTTAAAGTTGAAAACCTATTAATTTGACAGATTGTAGTAGCTTTAAGTGCTGGCATCTATACCACCGCTGCGTTGTAAGATGTAACTACCTATTACACAGACGACGTTTTTGTACACGCGCAACTGTGTGCGTGACAAAAACAGCAAAAAAAATATCAATATATAATAACAGAAAACCTCATCTTGAAGATATATGCAAAAAACTGAGTAAATCCGCATATCCACCCTCTTTCAACTTTCCAAGAAAGTCAACAGCCAGGCTCTTTTGTCAGCATACCATGGACTAGTTGCGTCTGTTTTACGGTACGGTGTTATTTATTGGGGGCAATCTACTGATAAGGAGCTTGTATTTAGGATGCAAAAGCGATGCATAAGATCAATGTGCGGTCTTAAGACCACGGATAGCTATCTTCCTTATTTTAAATCATTGAAAATACTAACATTTCCATCTTTATATATTTTAGAAACGACTTTATTTGTATAAATAATCCACATCTATTTTAAAAAAAAATCAGTAGTTAGAAGGAATCCAATACGGACTTAATATATAAATCAATTGTGTCAAGTTAAATGTAAAACCGCACTAATGGAAAAAAGTTGTTTTGGCATAACCTAACCCCTCGCATCTATAATAAAGTACCTAATATTATTAAAACTATGACTGTTTCTAAATTTAAAAGGGCACTAAACAAAATATTAATTGATAAAAATTATTACTCAATTGACGACTATCTAAATGATGCATCACTGACTCAGACACTTCAAAATTATTGTTATTATCTCATTTCTATTGACATTACACATGACATGATATTATTTATACCTATTAACGTTGTTTTTTATTATTTATATTACTGTATCTTTGATGACCGTTGACATTTTTTAAATTTTTATTATTGTAAAATTATTGACTTTTGAAATTTTTCGTTTTATTGTGACATTTTTACCTATTTGAATGTAATTTACATTTTGGAATATTTAATTTTCTTAATATTTGTTTGTGTAAAATGTGATTTGCATAATAATAATAAATAAAATATGATTTGCATGTCCATGTGACGGTAGAACATGGAGGACTCATAAACTTCAACAACTATTTATTGTATTACCCATGTTTGCAAACCAATAAATTATTTGATTTGATTTGAAGTCTAGGGCTACCGATTACCGTGTGCCGTCTGTATTGGTTAGGTTACGTTTGAATAACGGTTAGATTCTAAGCCACTTATTCCATCCTTAAACTTAAATCTTAAACAGGAAGTTGGTAGTTGTAGCAATGTTTCTGACAACCGTAAATGGGGTTATGGTTATGTATGCATGCGTGAGAATGTACAAAATGTTTAAATAACATAAAATCATTTCATAAATTTCTTTCTCGCCCTTTGTACTTGGTTCTTTCTACAATATTTGTGTTGTAAATGTTTCAGTGTATGCAATAAAGTTTAATATAAACAAATAAATCATTTACCCCCAAAGAATCACATTTAGAAATACTTGGTTCATCTAAAGCCTTTTGGATCTGAAATACAAACATAACATATAATTTTAAACTGCAAATAAGTTAGTGTTATTGTTAAAACAGAACAGCAGTTGTGTTTTATTTTCACTGATAGTGCAAGAGTTAACTACTTACGTGTATAAAAAGTGTAGGTATCGCACATGGTCGTAAAAAAGTTATATTTTTTTTCTTTCGAAAACAACTCGTTTCAAAGTGTCTTGAGCATATCCGGGTGTTTTGAGTTGGATGCCAGTTTAATCGACCCGTACACTCAGTCCATTTATTATAAAAATACGGTTCATTCGGAAAACTGAAAAAAGTGGTAAATTTATTCAAGTGCCGGTATCCCCAACGAGTTATAATCCAACTATTTATAAAAGACACTAAGTGTGGCTAACCACCTGACGTATCATGATTCGCAATTTAGTCGGTTAACACTGAAACAATCTGTTTTAAATTGTCGTATTTACAGTTTTAATTCATTCAAGATTGCTTATTATTGACCAAAATACACATTCAAATGACTGTCTTGAACAAAGTTACTGAGTCGTGACAAAATAAGCTACTTACCGATGAAAGGTTATGTTTGAATCTTTACATTCATTACGGCTTTTACAGCCATTTATGCAACAACTCACCATGACTGTCGCTATAAATTACTCCTCTCAAACGTTAACACTAACATTTAAGTCTTAAAATATGGGTTTCACCTTGGTTTCACAGATTTATCAACAAAAATTCCGTCAGCGGTGAAAACTTGTTTGCACCAAGGGCTCGGTGGCATACAAATAAAAACTAGGGGTGCTCGATATATATCGATATTTCGCTTATCGATATTTTTTACTCGCGATATATCGGTTCAACTCGATATTATCGAATCATCTGATATCGATTTATACTATCGATATATTTCATTCGATATATCGTGAGAAAGTACAAGCATATTGCATGTCTAGTAATTGTATTTTATTTATTTTTGCGGTTGGTAGAAAGGATGGAAAATACCTGAATCCAAAAACTAAACGGTCTGACACGAAATATTATTCTGCGTGAGTAATATTTATTATAGCTTAGTAGTAAAAAACAATATATAATTTGTGGTCGCTTCGCTAGCTTCTTTGTTAGCGTATTATAATAAATCATAGAAAATTACAATAATAGAGTATAGTAATAGATTGATTACAATTAGGTAGTCTGTTTTGTTTAATGCAGTTTACGACATACAAAATAAAAAATGTCTGTATATCTATTATCTATACACACATACAAATAAATAAAATTGAAGTGTCAGTTTGTAATTTAGAATTAACAGTTTTTCACTAAATGCATATGAAAGTATATATGATACTGACATCAAAAAACAATGTTTTAAAATTTTGTGTCTGTCTATCTGTCTGTTTGTGCCGGCTAATCGCTGAAACGGCTGGACCGACTTTGACGGAACTTTCACTGGCAGATAGCTGATGTTATAAGGAGTAACAAAGGCTACTTTTTGTCTGAGTAGCACGTCCCTGTGTGATAATATCTGAACACCACGCGGGTGAAGCCGCGGGCACAGCTAGTTGTTGTTATATAAAAAAGATATCGAAGGCTGCCTACTATTTATTTGTACCTATAGAAGAAGCAAGCTGTAGCAATTATATATGGCATGTTTTGTTTGATACAGAATATGATCATCATATAGTAAGTACCATGTGATTTTAAACCAGGGCTTTGAATAACGTTAAAAATTTGGTATCGTTACTATCATCGGGCGAAGATAACGTTATTAGTAGAGGTCACGTTATGCTTGGTAACGATACTTGGCATACGTTTTACCGGTAACTGAGTAACGTTAAATTTTTATTTATTTTCTTTCATCTCTTTCTTTCGTCTACATTAATGAAGTTGCATTTGCATCGTTTGGTTGGCGATGTTGCCGTAGAGCGCCGCCGCCCATGGCGTGCCGCTTAGGTTGCGCGGGTTGACAACAACGCATTAAGTAACGATAAAAGTATCGATACTAGTAACGGTAATGTTAACGTTATTTTATGGATTCGATACCAAAGTATCGTTACCCGTGTTACCGTTAAAAAATTAACTTTATGAAAATAACGTTACTTAACGATGCTTATAGTGTGAATTTGGTAACGTTACCAAGCCCTGTTTTAAACACGATTTCAAAGATTACTATTTTAATAATAGAAAAGAATAATGGAATAACTATAAACGAAATATTGGAAATTTAATACAAAGACTAATATTCATATTAAATTCCCAATATTTAATTTTAATGCAACTGCGCTGAGAACTTTGATGATTACCAAACTAACAACGTCGCATTTTTCTCAGTTAATAAAATTTTGTTTTAGAGAGGTTTAGAAAAATAATAATTGAGATTTAAGTAAATAAAGTTGGTTTGTTTCTTAATTCTAGCTGTTTGTACTCATATTTCTGTTCCCTTTCTAATATTTTTTTATTATAGACTAGATAAATACAAATTACGATATGTCGAAAATATCCATATATTTGTACGATATATCGCAAAGTATCGATACAACATTACGATACATCATATCGATACTTTTTATGCATGAACATCCGTAATAAGAACCGATACACAAATAGAGACAAAAACTGTTAATCTGTTTCGCTCGCACTTAAGTATTTCACGTTAATGCCTTCTCTCTTTAGTTATTATTGTTATTTTAGTAGCTCATCTAGTACTATACTCTATCTACGGAGCGCCGTGAGCGATATCTTCTAATTTGGAAGAAAGCCTGAGTGGACCGTGAGAAACTGACACTTTTTTCATGTGTCAACTGTCACTTGAATCCATAAAGCTGCGGCTACACGGCAACTTACTTCTCCAAGCTTGGAATTAAATGGAAGTAGTTAATACCATTGAGTGTATTTAACTGCGAATGGGTTATTGAAGGAGTAAGCGCCCAAGTAAACCGTGAAATTAAAATTTTGTTATGCTTTTTTGCGATTTGCACGTCACTGACAGGTTGAATGTTTATTATAAAGCTTGACAGAATTAGAATCCCAGCGCTGGGACTCTGTCTCGCAGATGGTCACAGCTTTATGCTGAGTGATGGCCGTTTTGCGTGGATGTGACGCATGTTTGATTTTTTATTTTTGTATACTTCTGATCTTTCTGCGCGTCATGTTATGTTAGTCGCAAATAAACTTATTTTCTTTCTTTTTTTTAGAATTATCATTATAAAATGCACTAACGGAATTATGGTTCGTTTATTAAACCATTGTGTAACAAGCGCAGGACACACTGAAGCGAAGTTAAATGAAATTGGTATGTCCATATTTAGTTTGACAGTTCAACAACATTAATTGAGTGTTAAGTTACATTCATGAACAAATGAATTTTTCAAACTTATGAAGCAATGAGTTATGTTCCGCAATTGGAATACAGATGTTACTAGCTATCTACTTACCAAATTTGCAGAAGATGTCCCAGCCGTGTACTTCACGTCGTGCCCCTGAAACAATGTTTTCTCTTAATAAACGCCAAACATTAACTAAACGCATTTATTTAAAACAAGATACTGTCTGCGTGGATGTCGGGAATTATCCCACAGAACGAGTGAGCACCTGTTAGCGCGTTCACGAGCGTTACGTATTGTGACAGATCTCAACTGTCATAATCGTGATATCCAAATCGGAACGCCAATTTAATGTTGTGAGAGCGCCGTGAGCGCTTCTAATTTGGAAGGCAGCCCGAGTGGACCGTGAGAAACTGTCATTTTTTTCAAGTGTCAACTGTCACTTAAATCCATAAAGCTGCGGCTACACGGCAACTAACTTATCCAAGCTTGGAATCAAATTGCTCTGGTTTTGTCATAGGAAGTAGTTAATACCATTGAGTGTATTTAACTGCGAATGGGTTATTAAAGGGGCAAGCGCCCAAGTTGCCCTTGAAATTAAAATTTTGTTACGCTTTTTGCGATTTGCAGGTCACTGTCAGGTTGAATATTGATTATTATAAAGCTTGACAGAATTAGAATCCCAGCCTTGGAACTCTGTCTCGCATAGGGTCACATCACAGCACAGCAGTGTTAAGTTATAATAATATTTTAGAATAAACGAATTTTTCAAACTTATGAAGCAATGAGTTATGCCACGTAATTAGAATACAGATGTTACTAGCTATATACTTACCACATTTTCAGAAGATGTTCCAGCCGCGTCCTTCACGTCGTGCCCCTGAAACAATGTTTTCTCTTAATAAACGCCAAACATTAACTAAAAGCAATTATTTCAAACAAGATATTGTCTGCGTGGATGTCGGGAATTATCTCACGGGAATGACCTTCCGGAAACATCACGGAAAAGGCAGTGTAACATATGTTATTCCATATAACAACAGCAGTCTGCCTGTGAAAGTCCTGTCGAAAGCAGTCCAGCAGTTTCGAACATTAGCGAGAACAAACAGAAAGACAGACAAAATGTTTAAAAATAGTTTTTTTTTATATTACAAACAGAGACTTCCATTTTTACTCATGGTAGATCAAGATGTATCGATAATACCCTCTCTTAAATCAGGAAAATCTAAAAAAAATGGCAAGGTTTTAGTAATGATTATGGTGATACAAAGTTTGATAATTATTTAACATTTTATTATTCGTATATATTACATCGATTTATCGCGACAATATTCTGCATTCGTTTTTTTTCCGTATTTACATAAATAATATATAGGTACGATAATAGACTTGAAATAATAATAATATGTACAAGTACATAAAACACTTTTGATTAAATTCTAATATGTACAGGTACATAAAACGTTTTTAATGTGTATTAATTTTTTGAAGTTCAGATGTGACAATATTTGTATCCATATTTCTTTCGTCCATGGTAATGACGTCATGTATTTCCTATCTCATTTCTCCCACGTTAAATCATATGAAGTTATGTCTGTCTCTTTTTACTGTCGCTTTTTCGTTTCATTGAGTTTCAAATCACAAACAACGGCGCTAAAGAAGTTTTCACTTCAATAAGTATACATATAATAGTACAATGTCGGCTCAGTGGTAAAAGCCGCAACTTAGTCGTTACGTTGTAGGTCGTACGTTTGAACCTATACAGACGCTTTATGTTGTGTAAAGTGTCATCTCTCCTGCTCTCAAAACATCGTGAGGAAACCGACATGTCCGAGAACCAAAAAATTCGAAGACATGTGACCCGCACTGGGCCCGCGTGGTGGATTACGGCCCACTCCCTCTCATCGAGAGGAGACTTTAATACATCGTCAACGAATCCATAAGATGGCGATATAGATTATATGTCTGTACGCTACCCTCATCTGCGATTATATTAGCATTTACATTGGCTGCACGCTATTTCTAAACAATAATTTTCGCATAATGTAGCGAAACTGTAGCGCGTTAGAGTTGTCGTTTAAACCACTTCTAGCTCTGACACATGAAAAAATTATTTCAAGGTGGTCTTGCGAACATTTGTAAGGTAGGAAGTACTTCATATTAATTCCCTCGTCAGTCAACAATTCGTTGACTAAATTTGTAAAACTAACACAGTCTATTATTAACCCGAGAGCAGGAGTTTTTTTACGTCTGTGCGACAATATATTTACTTGTTCGATTTTTAAATTTGCCAAGTAATTTTTGGTTTCGGAGATAATGCTCGTCCAAAAATTTTTTTTGTTTGTTTTTGTTTTCTTAGACCTAAGTTTATGTAATATACGTAAACTCAACATGGAATTAAAGTAATTTTTTGCATCAAAACATAAAAGCAGTTTAGCACTAACTCATCACGAATCTGTCGGACAAAAATTCGTGTACTGTATAATTTGGCCTATTTACCAAGAAGTCATTTAACTTTTTCTTAAAAATATTAATGTTTTCGATTTCTCTTATTTGTTTAGGAAGCTTATTATAAATTCTTGAAGACATTCCGAAGAAACTTTTAGAAAGTAGGGCTGTTTTTGAGGGCATAATATTTGCTATTTTGTCGGCATGTCGACGGGAGTGCAGGTTTTCAAACTTTTCCCCATTGGTTTTCACGAATGTAGCGACCTCATAAATGTAGAGGGCAGGAAAGGTCAAAATCTTAAGCTTTTTAAAATATGGCATACAACTCTCTGGGGCACGTATGCCACAAACTGCTCTAAGACATTTCTTTTGCGCCCTAAAAGCGAGTTCCCTGTCTGTAGCATTCCCCCAATAAATTATTCCATATCTAAGTGTAGACGTTACATAGGCATGATAGGCGACTAGTACTGCTGCTTGGTTAACAATCCTCGACAGTCTGTATAAAGCGTAAGAATCCAATGTCTCCTTTGTCAGAAGTAGAGATGGGCGTTTTCAGTTTTTCTCGCAAACGGATATGTAACCGATATTCAGTTATCAAATCGATATCAAAAACAGTTTTCAGATATCGATATCAGTAGTACGGTTTGCTCACGTAACCGTGATATTTAGATGAGCAAACTCAAGGGGACCGCAAACTGACGACAAACGCAAACTTACACTTTTACCGTTAGTAAATCGATATAGGTAGTTTAGATATTTAAAATTATTTATTAATTTGTCAGTTTGGCTACTTGTACAGGCCTACACTGTCCTCCCATACTATTAACACTGTAATTTGAAACAATTGTAAAAACGAATTATTTTTAAAAGAGTAACCGTGGAGTTTCTTGCCGGCTCTTCTCCATAGGAACCAACTATTTGGAACCGTGCACCTAGCTTCTGACGTTTCATAAGTGCCCATGTAGGTTTATATGAAATAAAAATATTTTGATTTGATTTGATTTGATTTGTAACACGTAGTTCTATTTTATAAAGTAAGTTTCTCACTAATATCGAGTAGACGCCAGAAAGTCGCCATCTTATGGATTCGTTGTTGTAATTAAATAAATAGAAAGTAGACCTTATTGCCTTAGCTTTAAGATATAGCTTCATCACTTTTACACCATTAAAAACTTAAATACTTAGACAGAGACAGAGCGAATATCTGTTTCGATATCATATCGCTTGTGATGTGAAGTTTGCGTTTTGTTCGTACTTCGTACGTTCCCAATATTGCAGTTTTGATATAACTTAGACTCGATAAAGTTTTTGTGATATCGGTTATGTAAAGGAGACGGATACGCTTTCATACAATCTTGGGCCTGGATGTAAGAAGATGAAATTGGTGTCTGTTGATAGGTACTATATTATTAAACAATCACTGAAAATTTTGCAGGTTTTGGCAATCTGAGAACCGAGTAAATTAAGATTTAGGAAAAGTGAGGTTAAGTAACAATCTACACTTAACAGCTGATTTTTGAAGTGCGATTCTCATTCTTTAAAATACAGTTGTGGTGTTAAATATAAAGAATATTATTATAATTCATCATCATCATCATTATTTCAGCCGAAAGACGTTCACTGCTGGTCATAAGTCTTCCCCGATTCGGGGGGGTTTGCCATAATCGCAACGCTTAGCAGGCGGGTTGGCGATCGCAGTGTGGTCGCAAAATGCATAGAGAACGCTGTTGCCAATTCTGTCTCTTAGTCGCCTCTTACGACATCCACAGGAAGAAATAGGGTGGTGCTATTCTTTACTATTCTCTCTATTCTTAATAATTATATAAGTATTTGTAGAACGGCTGGTAGCTAAGTAATAACAGCCGCACGGGTTAACCGATCAGGTTAAGCTACGCTTGCCGCGGTTGGTCCGTGGATGGGTGACCATCTTTACATACCAAGACCCTTCCGTGCCTCGGAAAGCATGTTAAGCCATTGGTCCCAGCCAGGCGCGGTCACAGCCTAACATTTTGGGGGGGTCACCATGAGTACTGAAGAATATTTTTAGGAAGGTAAATCCTCTTTGGTCTAGTAGTCGCAAGCACTGCTGATCAGAATGACGTCCCGGGTTATAATCTTTTTGCAAATGTCCATCGGAGTCTCCGTGGCTCAAGTGAGAACAATTTTAAGATAGTAAGACAGGCAAATCGTTCAGGGTTTCGACAGCATGACTGTCTTTGGGGGGGGGGGGGGGTCATGACCCCTAGAACCCCCCCTCTCGAACCGCGCCTGTCCCAGCTATCTTTCGTAGATCTTAGACAGTCGTTACGGGTCAACAGAAGCCCAGTCTGACAACCAGTCTTACCAAGGGATATCATATTACCCAGTAACTGGATTGTGGAACTCAGATAGGCAGTCACTCCGTGTAAAATACTGGTACCCAGCTGCATCCGGTTAGACTGGAAGCCGACCTCAACATAATTGGGGAAAGGCTAAGCAGATGATAATTTATATAGGTATTTGTAGGGTGAGGGAGAGAAAATAAAAATGTTCTTTAGTAATATTTTTTATTTATCTTCAATTATGATTAAATTGTCATCTAGAAACTGTGCAGGTGGTACTATATTGTCTTGGTACCTAGCCCAACTAAGGTACCATATTATTTTCATAACAAGAGGTGGTCTTTGATCCAACTATCAGCAAGCTTGGCAAACATGGTCACTGCATTTTACCTGAAAGATGTAAAAAGTGGTTAATAACAGATAACATGATTAAGTACTTTAAAAAAATCTTGGTCCGATAGTTACTTAGTTCTATATAATGTATCTACATGGGCCTTTTAAATGTTTACCTATACTTTATTATATTAATTAATACCGAACTACCTGCTAAATATCTCAAATATTATGTTCACTGAACACATGTGTGATTATTGGAGAGCGGGGAATACTGTCCTACCGTGATACAGTTTATACTATGATGTAGTACAGAGGTCAGTGTGAATTACTCTCTAACAACCAAACAACCATTTACGTTTTATATAAGATCGTATTTGTTTGTTTTTATACGTACATATAACTCATTGTACCTAAGGTTGTTATTGTGCTACTAGAAACAGGCCTGTCTCACTTCCATACAAGCGGCCCAAAATCCCCGAGATATTTACCTACTATTCTGGAAAACAACCTAATTTCAACCTTTTGCATTGCGTATAGCGTTCATAGTACAATAACTGTCTGCCGTCTCGCTTCAATCTGCTAGGGCTGTCAGAGAGGTAGAATATACAATAGTAGGTACTTTACGGTATTAACAGTTTACTTTTGATCCGCGGGTGCGTGCGCTGCGTGTGCGACAAGTCGAGCGAGTGCAAGCCTATTGAGACTAGTACGGTGGCCGGACGCTTGCGTTTATCATACCTAAACTCGGAAGTGACACTTCTGTACCGTAAGGTACTATACTCCATTTGTTTAGGTAGTTAACTAAATGTAAACAATCTTAACATGTCTTTTATCTAAAAAACTGTCTAAAAAATGAATCTAAAAATGTTTACAATTAGGTATTTACTTAAACCGATGTTAGGTAAGTAACTTAATTTAAATAATATTTGTTGGTCTTTTATACGATTTATTTTATATAAAAAGACATATCAAGATTGTTTACCTTTAGTTAACTACCTAAACAAATGGAGTATAATATATATTCTGTGCTAGAAATAAGAATGTTGCCCCTAAAACGACGCACTGAACTTTTATTTTTTATTATTATTTTGTTAGTATAATGGTGAAGGAAAAAATATTGTAAAGATTGCAAGCCAGCGTGGTAGACGTTGGTGAGGTAAACAAGAAGTGAGTAAATACTTACAGATTGTGGTGTACGCCACTGACGAATTACTGCTAATATCATTTCGTCATCCAAATCTCGACGATCTGTTGTATTACAGCGATTAGTCGTTATGCGACAATTTATACAACGATCCATGGTGTAGCTTTCCAATCGGTAGGCTGTTCGTAGAATCCAAAATGACAAGTCCAAGTCCAACGTTTAAGCGGGGTTCTCCGTGTTGGGTATGGTAGCAAGGCAAGGGTCATACAAGAAAGTAGCTCCGAAGTCCGTAGAATGAAAGCAGGGGTTGAGGAAACATCAATAAAACTATGGGTACATGATACGCACATGCAAAAAAACGAAACAATATGAAAACGAGTGAGTGTCAGCGTTATGTCATGCATGTCATGTCAGAGTTAGCACAGACTAAACATACATTAATCAATTAACAAACATGGATCAATTTATGTTAATTATATAAATATTTAATTGGTTTAAGCTGTGCAGTATGTTATTTCTAATAGATTTAATTATTTTAATTGAATTAATCATCTGGTGAAGGCATCTTCTTAAATAGTATGAACGTTAATCGATTATAATTTAATCGATATTTCATTTACTTGGGAACCTTAACTTAATTTTAGGATTTCTCATTTTCCAGATTGTAAATTGAGTTGATTTTTCAGATTTTGATGTAGAAAAATATAAGCTTTTTTTAAACCATTTCTCCACTTATTACATTTTGGCCCAGAAATGCCCGTCTCCTTTAGGTATCGATATGATATGTTACTAAACACATATCCAATATAAGTTACGTTTTGATATATCGAACTCATGCCTAGTCAGAAGACATTTATTTGACATTCTGCAAAAACATTACGTGTTAGCTTTATCATGTGCGGTGGATCCAATAAACAGTGCACCTGAGACTCGGTAATCCCAAGAAGTTTTTTTAAAGGTTTTTAAATTAGATATAATTTATATTCAATTAAAATACTTACAGGGAAAATAGACGGAATGGCATCACGTTTGAGTGTTGCTTTTCTCATATGAAATAAGTCCTCTGAATTAAAATGACGGCTGCAAACTAAGCTATAGCTTGAATATTTCTTCTTTAAAGGAACAACTTCAAGCCACCGCTGCTGTAGATTTTCATTTTTGGGGAATCTGGAAACAAAACAAATACTTGTATTATAGAAAACAAACTATGTCATTGACAATTCAAAAGTGCCTGTAAATGGCCTACTTTATATAAATGATTTGATTTGAAACTACTACCAACGCCATACGCGAGGTCCAATATTTGAGTTAATAAAATGAAAATTTAAAGACAATACGTACTCTAACAATGTTCGAATCTTCGAACTTAGGAACACAGACTACATAGAGACACTACGCTTAGCAATTTTAAAGCATATATGTGATTTTTATTTGGAATTTTACAGTCAATCTAAAACACTGGTTACTCTAGTCTAGTTGTAAAAGTTAAAAACAAAGTTAAAAACTTACTTAAAAAACGAAATTCCACATCCAGCAGACCCCTCACGACTACACCCCTTCACACAACACGATTTTACCATTATTTAAACCGGTTTCACTGTAATACAATAAAAAAAAACCTGCGAACATAAAAACATGACTTCAACGCGAAAGTGGGCTAAGTTTCGTATTATCTGACGTCGAGTTGGGAGTCTATATTTTTTTACGTAAAGATCATATTATTAGAAAACTCCACGTAAAATTTTAAGCGTCGCAATTAAGTAGTTATCGAAAAAAAATTAATTAAAATCGCAAACTTTTGCAATATTTTGTCACTTTGAGTGACTTTGACATTTCGTCTCGCCATTGAACGTTTCGTTTCAAGTAAGGTAAACGCACTATAATGCTTTACTTCATAATTATGATGCAATAAATACATAAAATTAGTTATTTCGACACGTTTTAAGTATGTTTTGGTTTGGTATTGCATTTATTTCACTAATTTAATTTAATATTATTACATTAAAACTTAAAAGAATTTACCGACTATTGCCGATAAGTGAAACCAAACGTAACACGATAATATTGTTTGTTGTTAGAAATCTTGAACATAATCTAATGTTAAATTATTATTGTTTTACAGATAACGGAATCCTCCCAGCTGAATGCAAGGAGACTGCAGATGTCCTGCTCTTTTTTGACAAGCTTTTTGATTCTGTCAATGGCAGCTTTACAAAAAACAGATTTTCAAAACCTCTCCTAGGACCCGTAACACCAAATTCAAAACACCATGAGTTTTGGGTAGATTCAAAAATAGTTTTAAAGTCCATGAAATTTATCACAGAAAAAAACAAAATTGCATGTGTACCTACTATCAATAATTGGGTATGGACACTGGAAGGCATAGAAACATTAGTTAAAATATTAGCTATTGACCATAATATTACGTCTATATGGATGCGGCACCTAAACCAAGACCCAATCGAGA
The DNA here is from genome assembly GCA_947507805.1 of Aporophyla nigra. Classification (NCBI taxonomy): domain Eukaryota; kingdom Metazoa; phylum Arthropoda; class Insecta; order Lepidoptera; family Noctuidae; genus Aporophyla; species Aporophyla nigra. The sequence continues at coordinate 6,165,326 of OX382321.1, read as the reverse complement.
ATTTCTTTGGGGCCATTAGAAGTCATGGGTGCCGTAACACAAATCCAACGCCAGAAAGATTTGAATCAGCGTTGTTAACGCACCTTATTGGTCAATAGCCTGTCCAGTGTCCATGCCCCTGGAGCAAATTGTGAAGAAGACCAATGCAATGCACTACATGCCCTCATTGTTACAAAGAATAGGGAAACTGCGACGACTGGTGATATCTTTTCAGATATTGTGAATGAGATTACCCTTACACCTTTGGAGGAAAAAAGCCAGCCCCAAATAATGGGGCCCCTACAATATGTTTCTGGATATTTTATAAAAAAAAACGAAAAATAAAATATTTAGGTCCTGCGAAATTTGTAAGGGTAATCTCTAGCCCAGATTTTTTAAAATGCATATCTAACATGCAAGATATTACACATACAATATTATGTAATAATATAAGTCAAAAAGCCCTCAAGGAATACCAAAAACAATAATTCTTTTATTTCTAGATTTTAATTTTTTAACATGCTGTCATCACAAAGATAAATGATTAGAATTTTTGACCAATTTAGTATCTAGATTTTTTATGTTTAGGTACATATTGTAAAAATATAAATAAAATATTATCTGGCAAAAAAGATATTGACAGTAATGATGATGTAATGCAGTGCAAAGCAAAAAAGTATTTTAAAAGATGTTTTAAGAGAAAAAATTGACAGTAGGAACAATGCATTATTAGTGTTGTACTTCGTAGCACGACCATGAAAGCATTCATTATAACTTTAGATGGTAATGAAATCCTTTTAATTTGTAGTAAGTATTTAACACTAATAAAAAATATATATATCTCTCAATTATCGGGTCGTGATGGCAAGATTCCTTCCCAGCACGGCCATGATAAAATTCCAGCTGGCATAGAAGTTGATGAAACGGGAGCATGCCTAAAAAATTGTACTCATTATGTACTCCTATTTCATAACTGGCAAATTGTCGTAATTCGTTAGAAAAGTAAACGTTCTACGAAGTACAACACTTGCCAGCACGACCTGTATATGTACGATAATTGAGAGGTATAAAATTTCTAATTAGTGGTATAAAATAGTGCAAATTAAAAGGATTACCATCTAAAAATATAATGAATGGTCATGGTCAGGCTACGAAGTACAACACCATTATTAAAGTAATGTCAAATACCATAATTATGTATTAGAAAATCTAACTATAAATATCCTATTGGAAATTGTCAGTCTAAGTTTGTAATTGGCGTTTTAATGTAATTTAATTAGTGTAATTAGCATAGATATACGCGATTTGGTGTAAACTGAATATATGAATTGAATATTAATATGGGTTTTATTTTCTGTAGCCTTAAGTAATCCCTTAATTTATTCATATACGTTAGTCTATGAGTAAATTACGGGGTTCATAAAAATTAATAATCTAAACTTATAACAAAAACCTGCCTGAAAGCAGTCCTGATGGTACACTTATAGATCTACATATATACATGTCAGAAAAGTTGTATGTTTGTAGTTACAGATGACGCCACTAATCGCTTTCCTTCTGAACCCGTTGAGTAGGTATGGCTGGGCCATATTGAATAAATCGGTGACAAGGCGAGACAGATACACTCTCCACCAATGTCGGTTTCTCGCTCGCACACGCTTGGGAACGTTTTCTTTTTCATTGAATCCAATAGACAAAAGTAAACTCAGGCTTGTAAGATAGGGTTGTTTTTTTTTTTTGAGCATTTTGTTCGTACACTTTCCAGTTAGTATAATTATGATTTCCTTGGTCACAACATAACAAATACCAAAAACAAAGATGTTTTACAGTGCTTATTCATACAAAGTTATTAGCATCAGATATTTACAAAACTAGAATTAAAATGATTGGTAAATTACATTTTTGTATAGCAGCGTGTATAAAAATGGCCAAGTCCGGACAATTCCCCTTTAATGCATAAACATAATAAAAATACATTGCGGCATCCGAGAAGAGTTCACAGGCTGACGCACGCTTTCGGTCACTTTATTTATTAAAACTTTATGCACAAGTAAAAAAAAAACCTCTTCTTACTGTACCTCTTAAATTAAACTTGTTAATTTGTTTGATCTAAATTCTATATCTAATTAAAATATCAAATAATATAAAAAAACGATTGTCTGGTATTAGCCATGATTCATATGGATTTCAAGCTACGCGTCTTGTCGATTGAAGAAGGGGTGAAGGCGTGATTACTTAAAGTAGTTGTATCTTTAGTTCGTATCCCTTTTCTGCAAATATGCGAGCAAAGCCTATATTTGCAGAAAAGTCCCTTGGGACTAAGCATGTTTAATAATACCTATATGACGTTCCGTGCTTTAAGGTACATACCAGATGTCGGCATTTAGTTTCCGAGTTATTTGCATTTTTGTAAAATCGGGTGAAAATATGGCATTTTGTGATTTTTACTGTTTATTGTACTACAACTTTGCTACAATCAGTGTTGGGCATTAATCAATTAATTTGTCAATTGTCTTGTTAATTGACTAAAAAAGTAATTGCAATTAAACTTTTAATTGCACTTTGCAATTAAATTAATTTGATTAACGTATGTCAATTGTAACTCACAATTAAAATAATTGCAATTAACTTTTTTAGTTGTTTTATGAAACAATTAAAACTAACAATTAACTTTATGTATCAAAATGAAATTACTAAAAGATTTAGGAAAATTAAGCTGCAAGTCTCAGACGAATAAAAAAGTGGTCAAAGGCTGTGAGTATAGCTTAATTTTTATAAATTTTTCTTTCTACATAAAAAGCTTGTTGATAAAGAAATGAATATTTCCTTTCATTATGTGTTTTTATTTATGTAAAACAATGTTGCATTGATATATATTTCTACAGCCTAGGTAACAAAAATATTGAAAGTCATAAAGTGTTCATTTTGTAGGCCCGAACGTACATTGCTCTCGCCTCTCGCTCTCACACACGTCACGTATACATCTTCGTCTCCATCACTCTCGCGCCGGGCGCGGAGTGTCGTTCCTTCAGTGCTCATTGCAAAGACTACAATATGTATAGCAATAGGGACAGCTCATTGCTCTCTAGCCGCGTGAACTAGTCTGAAGACTCTTTACTCTAATTATTATTATTATTTGCAACAACTCTATACGTCTATTTCAGTATAGGAAATCGTCGTTTGACAGGAATAAACCAAATTTTAGTAGTTTTTAGTTTAGTTTAGAGAACTTTTTACAACAGAATCGGCACCAATGACAAAATTTGTAAAGACAGTCTGAAATAGACTAAAGTGACACAACTTAACTATATTTTAGTTTGACAGCACTAAGATTGCACTGAGTTATTAGTTAAGTGAAAATGACAATTTTGCTATTCTGAGTTTGCCGGTTTTCACCAAATATTTTGACTATAATAATTTATTTTTACTAAATCTGACTATTTTTAATCGCGATTAAAAAGGTGTGGAATAAAACTAGTGGTCATGAACAAAAATTCACACCAACACGCCTCGCCTTCACGTGCAAAAACAGTGCTGTATTTTTTATTTTTTCTTTTGCTTATATCTCGAAAATGGCGTGTCCTATCGCAAAAATAATGAAATTTTCGATCACCTCTGAAACGCCGGAACATATAAATTGCAACACGTGGGTAATATTTTTTTTATTTTTCAAACAAAATGTGAAAAATTCGATATAAAACACGTCCAGGCTGCCCCCTAGCGCGCGCCTTCGTCTCTAAAAAAATCATTGCGTAGCGCACACAAGTACCACGGTGCGAAACCAAAAGAAAAAAAAACCATGTTGATTGTCAAATTCGTTTTTAGTCGTGTCAAAATAATTTTTAAATTTAGAGATTTTTACTCCGCCCCTAAGACGACCCACTGACCAGATTTTACGATGCAGAATATCGTTAAAATTCTCATAGCCAAAAGTAAGAAATTTTAGAGATAGTTTAGTCGGTGTACAACAGAATCGGCACCAATGGTGATTATTTGACTCGGTCTTTTATTTGTTGCCAACATGTGTATTTAACCACAGGAATAGGTAAGGTGGGCACTTTTCTACTACCCGGAGCCACAAGGGTCTATTAAATATTTATAGAGTTAATATGACAGAGGGGCATTAAATTACACTACGTATAATATACGTGTTTAGTATTAATTCGATACGGTATAAAAATAAAAAGCACCAAAAATTTTTTTTTTTTTTTTAAACAAACTAAATATCTTACAAAGCAGAGTAAAACGCAACCACCCTTTATAAATAAATTTAACTGACCTTAGATACCTAGGTAAGAACGGCAACGCAGCGCGCGCGCGTGCTCGGCATGTGTTTCTCGTATCAAAAAGGGCGGCCGCACGGCTGGCGCGCTGGTTTTATGTTAGGTTTTGAAATACGCGCACAACAAAAACACTAAATTTTTAAATTCTCGATGTGTCCTCCATTCACGTTAATGCACAAATTATACCGACGGAGAATATTGTTATGTATTTTTCTAATTACATCACTGTCCGTCGCTAAGCACTTTTTTTTTATATAGCTATTTTCACAACTAACAATTTATTAATTGTTAATTGCTACAACTACAGTTAACAATTAAATAATTGTTAATTGTATTTTTCCACAATTACATTTATTGATGAATTGTTAGTTGTTGTGGTTGTATTTATCAATTAATCAATTGTTAATCTTTAATTGTTCTTGCAATTAAAATTTGCCCAACACTGGCTACAATTAACATCCCTACAGACAAAATTTCTAAGCACGTTTTTTTTTAAAAGGATATGTTTAGTTGGAAGGTACCAGATGTCGGTAGGTCTTATAAAATGTCGATACTTTCATAATTATTATGTTGAGTTTTTGAATTTTAATACTATTTTTATATTGGCAGTACAGTATCGGTTATGTTAGTGATCATCGTCATCATCATAACAGCCGTAAGACGTTCACTGCTGGACTTAGGCCTCCCACAATTTGGGGGGCTTTGCCATAATCGCCACGCTTGGCAGGCGGGTTGGCGATCGCAGTATGGTGGTAAAATGCATAGAGAACGCTGCTGCCCATTCTCTAGTAACTCCCTTAGTCGCCTTTTACGACACCCACGGAAAGAAATGGGGTGGTGTTATTCTTTACGTCCGGCACCATTCCACATGTTAGTGATACACTGATGCATATAATGTGTCGGGCGTTAGCCAGGAATTGCTGAGAATGGGGGATTGTTTTTTTGTAATTTTAACTTTCAAACACCATTTTCTAACTAGTTTTTCCAGAATTTCAACTTTGGATGACTGATACAAAAAAAGAATTGGGTTTTTTTTTTAATTCTAATAAAGGGACTCTTATAGATTCTACATTCGGCCTTAACTCAATACCTCCCTACTACTTACTAACTTAACCCTACTACTTAATGTAAATCGATATAATCGTTGCGATGCTGGGAACAGCACTATCGAGAAAAAAAGAGACACTGCTAAAACGCAAATCAGTGTACTAGAAAGGGACAGCAACGCGAACATAACAGAAATTAAAATACTTGATTTTATTTTTGATTTTTAATCACATTGAGTAGAAATATGTAGATTTCTACTCAACCTGTCAAATGTTATCCTATTTTTGGTACAATTACCACGAGATTGAATTGCATTACTTACTGGGTATTAGTCACAGAGTACTATTTTTAAAGCGGTATTAGTTACGGTTTTATTTACTGTCAAACCTGACGTTCGTACGTTGGCCTACAATAACTACGACTCACCAAAATTCCGCCGCATAGGCTTGATATAGCGTATGTTTAGTACTCGCGCGGTATCCTCCGCACACTCACACCACTATTTAGCTCACCTACAAGCAAAAGATCAATACATACAGTGTAGTCCGTTTAGTACGACTTGCATGTAACAACCAACCGTTTTTAGCAACGTAAGTATAGGCGCGTGTTTGGTTTTAATATGAGCCACTATGAAAGTATATCCGTTTATTACGACTCCGCTTACAGCGACTGACCGCTTTTAACGACGGAATTTCACACAAAATTGTCCGGTTACAACGACGACGAGCGTTGACTTGTTTACAAATAAATCGTAGACACTCGTAAACTATCTCCGCTCTCCGCTCCGCGCTCCCCCCGTGCCTGCAAGTCGCTGATTCGAATGCGACTGCTGTTCAGTTTACGGCGTTCATTTGTGGGTGATGCGTGATTTCGCGTACAAAAATGGCTTCTACAAAACGAAAAAGTTTCTCTGTTGAAGAAAAAAGTGTTATAATACAACGTTTAGAAGCTGGCGAGTCAAATGTAAAGATTGCGAAGGAATTCGGTGTAAGTCATTCGACAATATCCACAATTAAGAAAAATAAACACAAAATAGAACCTTTGTTCAAAGCGAATGTTTTAAAACTTAAACGTGTGAGGTTGTCGTCTCAAGAACAAGTTGACTCGGCACTTTTACAATGGTTTAAGCGGCGCCGCAATTGTGGAATACCCGTAAATGGGCCTTTGCTTCAACAAATAGCGAATTTTTTTGCTAAAGAGCTAAACATTCTTAATTTTGATTGTTCGGCGAGTTGGATTAACCGTTTCAAGAAGAGACACAATATTGTTGCCGGAAAAATTGCTGGTGAGTCTTTGTCGGTTGAACAGAGCGATGTGACCGAGTGGCAAACCAAAGTTTGGCCTAATTTACGAGCAAAATTTAGTGACGATGAAATATTTAACGCAGACGAAACAGGGTTATTCTTTAAACTCACGCCAGATAAAACATTAAAATTTAGAGGTGAAAAATGCTCGGGAGGAAAACTTTCGAAAGACAGAATAACTGTGATGGTTGCAGCTAACATGAATGGCACGATAAAAAAGAAGTTGTTAATTATAGGCAAGTCAAAGAACCCACGATGTTTCAAAAATGTACGATCTCTGCCGGTCGATTATGAAAGCAATCGCAAAGCCTGGATGACATCTGATATTTTTATCAAATGGGTACGCGACTGGGATCTGGAACTGACTAAAAAGAAAAAAAAGATCCTGCTTCTAGTTAACAATTGTCCAGCTCATCCCTCAATCAGCGACTTGAGAAGCATAACTCTCATTTTTCTGCCACCTAATACAACATCTGTATTACAAGCTATGAACCAAGGAATAATTCGAGTGTTAAAATCAAACTTTCGTAAAAACCTGGTTCTAAAAATTGTCGCCAGTCTTGATGCAAATGAAGACACCAGCACTGCCAAACATCCAAAGATCACAATACTGGATGCTATTCTAATGCTTTACGACGCATGGAATAAGCTTACATCAGCGACGATTTTCAACTGTTATAGACACGCTGGATTTGTCCGAGATAGTCTCAGTGTTGCTTCCGACAGCGATGATGATGATGATTTACCGCTGTCTATCTGGGCGAGAGCGTTGGATAAACGACTTCCCATAGGAAATGAAGAATTTGAGCAATATTCTGCTATAGATGATGATCTCGCAACTTGTTGGGAGCCGACTGACGAAAATATTCTACAAAGTGTTATCGTCAACGGTGAAGACAGCGACGATAATAATGACGACGACCTGGAAGAAAATTGTACCACTCCGAGTGTATCTGAAGCTCTTAAAGCTGCAGAAGTGCTGAATTTGTTTGTGCATTCTAATTTTGAAGACGACAATATGAAAAGTATGATGTCGCGTTTGCTTAATAGAATCCGTACTTCTTACTGTAGAAATAAAAACCAAAAATAATAAAAAGTTACAGACTTTTTGCACTAGATATTTTGTTGTTCGTTATTTAGATTATTTATTGAGGCACATCATTACATCATGTACGTGCACAATTATTTTGTTATCCTACATTCGACATTTAAGTATATAATTATTATTTCCATTAAAGTTACTTTTCTTTTCATTATTATTCTACATTATGTGTATGTACATTATGTGAAATAAATAAATATTTTGATTCAAATGTTTTTTGTCTCTTGGCCACGTAAATATAATTGAATACATTATGTATGTATGTATTAGGTTGGGGAAAAAGTCTTTTCGCATTATAGTATGTATGAACTTGTAATAAAATCTCTTTGGCTATACTATTTGTATCTGGCTGGTTTTGGTATCATTGAAAGTTTAAATTTTAAAGAACATAATTCAAAATTCAAATTAGGAAAATGTGTGATTTTCATTTGTTTTTCGTACCGTCAAAATCAGTGAATCTAATGAAGAACTTCGATACATTTTAAAATTTTACTACAAAAAAGGTAAAAATGCAACGCAAGCCGCGAAAAAAATTTGCGATGTTTATGGACCTAGTGTAGTGTCTGTGAGAGTAGCACAAATTTGGTTTAAGCGTTTTCAATCCGGAAATTTTGATGTCAAAGATGCACGTCGCTCTGGTCGCCCTATTACGGATAAAATGGATGCCATTTTTGAAAAAGTGGAGCAAGATCGGCATACCAGTAGTTACGACGTAGCTGAAGAACTGGAAATTAATCACAAAATAGTTTTGGCGCATTTGAAAAAAACTGGGTACACAAAAAAGCTCGACATTTGGGTACCTCACGAGCTCACTGAAAGAAACCTAATGAACCGTGTACTCATTTGTGATTCTTTATTACGACGTAATGAAACCGAACCATTTTTGAAGAAGCTGATAACTGGTGATGAAAAGTGGATCACGTATGACAAGAACGTGCGAAAAAGGTCGTGGTCAAAGGCCGGTCAGGCTTCACAGACTGTGGCGAAACCCGGGTTAACTCACAACAAGGTGATGCTGTGTGTGTGGTGGGATTGGAAGGGCATTATTCATTATGACCTGTTACCACCAGGCATGACCATCGATTCTGAACTCTACTGCGAACAACTGATGAGATTAAAGCAAGAAGTTGAGAGAAAGCGGCCGGAATTAATCAACAGAAGGGGTGTGGTTTTTCATCATGATAACGCTAGACCGCACACATCTTTAGCCACCCAACAAAAATTAAGAGAGTTTGGCTGGGAGGTGTTAATGCATCCGCCGTATAGTCCTGACCTTGCACCTTCAGATTTCCACCTGTTTCGGTCTCTTCAGAATTCTTTAGGCAGTGTCAGGTTAACATCACGAGAGGACTGCCAAAACCACTTGTTGCGGTATTTTGACCAGAAGTCCCAAAATTTCTATAGCAATGGGATCATGTCCCTACTTACAAGATGGAAAAAAGTTATCGAACAAAATGGTACCTACATACTTTAGTTAAATGCAAATAAACTTTATTAAAAAATGTTTTGAATTTTCTTAAAAAATGCGAAGAAACTTTTTCCCCAACCTATTATATCTAGACAAATAAATAAAATTGGAGTGTCTGTTTGTAATATTAAAATAACCGCTTTTTACTAAGTGTATGTAAAACACGGTTCATATACCAAAACAATTTTTTTTACAATTTTTGTCTGTCTGTCTGTCTGTTCCGGCTAATCTCTGAAATGGCTGGACCGATTTTGACGGAACTTTCACTGGCAGATAGCTGATGTAACAAGGAGTAACTTAGGCTACTTTTATTTTGGAAAAAAAAACGTACGGAAATCTTTTTTGTTAAAAATACCACGCGGATGAAGTCGCGGGTAATTACCTAAATAACCTGGATTAATGCATTCTTAATACATTAACCGCGGTAGTACGTCCTCTTGCGATAATTTCAGACATCCACGCGGGCGAAGCCGCGGGCAAAAGCTAGTATATGAATGTGATTTGAATAAAAATCAAAAATTGTCATTTCTTTTAGTACGACATCCGGTTAGTACGACGTAATATCACCGCCCGGTCCCATCACCGTCGATATAACCGGATTCTACTGTATATGCAAAGCGTACACAAATAAAACACTCACACGTAGATCGCTAGCTTGCTATTAGTTGTCACACTAACGCAAACAATGAGTTCGACGTACACTCACACTCAATTCAAGCTTTGGCTTACCGCTCGCGAGCTTCGCATTGAACGCAATACATTGCGCTTACGCTTACGTGGTACAAGATAGTACTCATGTATTGCAAGCAATGTATAATCTTGAATCAGTTTGAGATTTTATCGTTTTTGTGTGGTAACTACATAATACTATTGTAATGATTTCAAGTGGTTTTCAAGGTTTTCGGATTTACCGATGAAAAGAAATCCCTTCTCGGGCTAAATTACACACCTGGCTTCTTTTCCGACAAGTTATAATAGCGCAAGACGGCTTAGTTATTATTTTCCACGAGATTCGTGCGCTGTCACAATGTGAGCGCTATTGTTGACCGATGAATCAAATTTTGACATAAATGAGCGCAATGAGCGCTTATTTAGCAAAAAAAGCGGTTACGCGAGCGATAACTTCTTTCACATTTTCTCACTCGCTCGCACCATGATGTCGGAGAGTGACGACGAATAATACTTGATCCACCGTAATATACATTTTTGTGTTAACGACAATATATGAAAAGTTGTATAACAAAGTTTGATTTAAATCACGGAACTTTGTTCTGTGATTTAAATATTTTTCATTACTCAATAATGTTAAAGTGTCATTTGTTATGAAATAATTGAAATAAAACAAATAGATACAGCGCATTGATTAATTTAAACAGGATTTTTTTTTAACCAGTGCGCTAATATTATTTGGTGGTTCCGTATCAGTAGTAGATTTCAATTATTTTTACAATACTTCTTTTTTAAATTTTTATCCGACCCGAAATCAGTAAGCAGTGGACACCCTACATATTTCGTAATGTGATATCGACAATTTAGTAATAAGTCAGTAACCGCGCGCCGGCGAACTTCTTAGAATTTTGACCGATTGAACAGCTGGTAGGTAGGTACTTGTAAGTAGGTACTTCTAGGTCGGTACTCGGTCGTTCACTTTGGCTGTCGCGCCGCGCACAACTTATCATAAAAACCAGTTTAAAAACATCTTTTGTTAACGATAACTAAATCGTTTTGTACTCTAAGATTTATCAAAATAAAAATTGCATGGTTATTATAACTCGTTTAAGTTTAATTTGTTAAAATTTGCGCACTGGTTAAAAACTTTTCCAGCATATAATTTTATTAAAAATTAAATACTATACATTAATATTTTAAAGAATAGTATCTCACCATGTCCGTCGTTTCGAGGAGGTTACGAGATGTAGATGCAACAATATTCGCCAGATTACTTAGGTTTTTCGTTCTAAAATCATTAACACATAATTTTATTTTTCTCCCAAAAATATATTTAACACAATTCATTCTCCAAACTATAGAATATCATGCAAAATAATACCTTGCCTCTCTTGCTTTTGCTAGACCTTGAATGTTTCGTCTTTTACGTTTCCTGACGCATTGGTACTTATAACATGTTTTGTTCCCCATTCCAACTTGTAATAACGGTTATCTACAAGCAACATAACTATAGTATGTAATCGGGTAAAGTAAAAAGTAAGGTGCGAATTATACACGAATTGAAATAATACTCTATGAATAGAAATACTCACAATGATCAAACACTGCGGTCGTAGTTTACGATGTGATAACACGCACACTATAGCAGCGTTGACACGGCTAGCGACGCACTCAACAATAGTATCGACGCGACAAAGAGGGCGAAATCAACTGACGAGACAAGTCCTCGAAAAGCATTCATGCGATACTGAATTACTGAGCCAGTGCTGCCAAGTCTTATTTTTATTTTACCCAGTCTGATCTCAATTTACCCTAGATTTTAAGTTAAATGAGAAAAATATCCTACATTTTTTTTTTAATTTCACAACACTTCATGCAAGATCATACACAAGACGGGACAATACAATCTATAATATAATTAAAGACACGTTTTACTATAAGAATATTTGAAATCATAAATCTAGTGTTTTCTTAAGATCCTATTCGTACCAAGTACCTACTTGGCTAAGATAGGCGCATCGAGAAAGAGGTTTTAAGAGATTGCGGGTTCAAGGGAAATATTTAAATTAAAGTCTACTTTCTTCCAATGCTTTATTAAAATAAGTTGACAATTTCTATGAAAGCATCATCTGTCTCTTCCTCTTCGCTTCTTTTTTCTTATTTATCGTACATGTTAGTATTGAAACTGTCTAACATCTTTTTTGTTGGAACGAAGTCTACGTAATATTTGTTACAAATATTTAAATAATTTCTTATGGTCATTGCATTTTGGATCATACTGAGAGACAGCCTATTGCTTAACTTAGATTTTATAATGCCTTAATCCAAAAAGGCTATTTCTACAGCAGCATTCGATATAGGTGGTGATAAAAGAGACAGCATCCAAGTTTTTATGGACTTTGAATGAATATTATTTAGTCTTAAAATTAACCTCACCGAGTTTGTACCCTAAAAATTATCCTGCTGCTCAAACTTTACCCTAAATACTGGGTGACTTTTTTTAGCGTCTTGAAAAAAAAGGGGGATAATAGGTGAACGGAATAGAAGCTTTTGGCATAGAAATTTTAATTTTTTTTAATTTTGAATAACATGTAATTAAATTGATCTAGTAATAAATACTACACATTTAAAGTAACATTTTCATACTAGAACAACAAAAACAGAAATTTGGAAAAAAAAAACAAAAAAAAAAAAAAAAAAAACCATCGAAACTCAAATCATACGCACCCTACTCAATGCGCGGCATGTATCATTGATTTCGGAGCGCGGTCCTACCCTTTGAAGCCGGCCGATAGGCGGCCTCATTGATATTTCGTAGGCGCACGAGCCGCACACGCATCCCTGTCCACTCGCGTCCCGCGCTCCTTTAGTCACCTACGATGAATCTGAAGGCCTTCCTGCCTTCTATTCTAGTTACACAACACACCACATGAAGGTCGAGACGGTAAAAAATGTCAACCGGTATAGTGAAAGTAAACATTATTGTTATTTTTTAAGCAAATGTTGGACATTATTTTAGTATAAATACTATGTCAAAATTATGCAGAACTTCGGAGATATTCAGATTTGTTTCCAAATCTTTTCAGTAGAAAATTGATTTACTTCCAGTCGTTTTTTCTGTATATAGAATGCATATAACATAAAAGTATTCTACTATTTTTAAAGTATAGATTATTTGAAATACAAGAAAAATTGTTTTATTCATCAGAATCTGCAAATTAGAGCTCTTAAATCAGCTCTTGCAAGAGTTTTTGCCTAAACATGCCGTAGGAGAATGATTATTTCTAAATAAATAATAAAGAAATTGTTTTATTATTATGGTAGAAGAGAAAATAAATTATTTTAACCAATTAATTGTTATTTATACCAGCCAACGAATAGTACTAAATTTCAACGCAGAAATCATGCATCTACGCGCATTTTTGTAATACTCCTCTTAACTAACTAGAGAAGCAAACCTCTTAAAATGTGTCAAAAAAGTGTAACCACTATTTAAACGACACGAAGCTATTGAAACCACTAAACATTTTTAAGTTAACATATCCGTCTCACTCACACAAGTCACAAGAATAATAGCGTCGCTTAGATTAGACAAAGACCGCAATATAAACTTGCAATGGTAGGATGGGGCTGCCTCCCATGCAAAATCTTACCCAACTTTTTAAGCCATAAAAAACGTTAAACGCTAAGTTAAACGGAAATATATCCAACGACTTGTTTTATTATAATAATAATAATAATATTTCACAACTATCACACAACGCCATCTAGTCCCAAGCTAAGCAGAGCTTGTGTTATGGGTACTAGACAACTGATAAACATACTTATATATTTCTAAATACATACATATTATAGATAAATTACACCCAGACACAGAACAAATGATCGTGCTCATCACACAAACATTTGTCCTGGGTGGGAATCGAACCCACGACCTCCGGCATAGCAGTCAGGGTCGCTAACCACTAGACCAACAGGCCTGTCAAAATAAAATATATTCGTAAAAATGTTATTGTTCGTTTGCTGCACGACCCATTCTTTTTCTAAATCTTTTTGATTCTTCATGATGGTTTGTGACTTTTCCGAGTCACTATTATCACGGTCAAAGCATGACTTATTAATTTCTTAGATATAGTCGTTAGTCGTAGTCGCCAATGCATTAATTTTTGCAAGAGGCACGCAGTTACCCTTAAAATTGTTCTTTAATTCAAGGTGGATCAATATTTTTTTTTATAGCTTGATTTGAACTGCACATTCGGATTGTTATTGAACCACCTTTTTGCCTGATATATAATTTGATAGTATTAATTACCGCATAAAATTATTACTTACAAAAAGCATTGGAATTGCTTCATTGGACAAATAAACACGGCCACATTCGCTTTTTGGGCCTATTTTGTCTTGATCACGGAAGTGCTTCGAACAAATGAGAGTAGATTTAGTAGGTAGCCAGTCAGTCTCTCTTCTCAGCAATCGGATTATTTCCACCCATTTATTACAGCGTACTGCATCTTTAGGTACCCTGCAACGGTGATGATATTATTAAAAAATATTTAAAATCACTTATTCCATAAATAAAAACTCCCACAAATGTGGGAAACTATAACTAAGTTTTTAGTGGTAACACTGAACCTGATTTACAAAATTCTACATTTTATTTATTTTATTGCGTTTATGCGTTCATAGAAACAATAAACTTACGTGTGGAAAGTAATTCCGGTTAATTTATTGTGTTTCTGTGATCTTGAATCGCACTCTTTCACTACGCATTTACCCATTTTGGCGATTTTTTGTGTCGCGTGTCACTCAGTTCACTTCGGTTGGCGTCACACAGAGCACTGAACTGACGTTAGCTACGCGTATGGCTGTGGCCATATGTCAAGTGACAACGCCTTGGCACGGTAATTACTAATCTAGTGTAACTTCGAATATGGATTGAGGAATCGGCGATACCAACATAATAACAGTAAATAGTGGACTTTTTTATTCTGATTAAGGTTTTTGCGTATTATTACAGACGTGCACTAAACATTTTGTAAAAAAGAGTATTTTAGCGTACTTTATTAGTGTTATAGATTATAGAGTACGACCACATGATATAGAGGACGATACTCTATTTTAGAGTACGGTTGGCAACCCTAACATAAATATCAAAGTGCGGCGCGACTGCCCTGCATACAGAGCCCTTCTAATCTTTTCTATCAGTTCTGTGGAGACATTTTACGCCGATTTAGCTACGAACGCTCCCCTAAAATTGAGTAGGTACCTAACTTAAAACATTGACAAAGCAGCAAGAAGTGCGCCTGTGTGGGCACGCTTATATGAATACCCCTGTGTGCGTGGCTTACGCTTCTTGTTACACAAACGTGCAAAGCGTGCGACGGGTAACTACAGCATACTACGGTTTTTAAACTAAAATAATTGTCCGTATTTATGCAAAATGGAACCACACGGCAAATTTTGTTTTTTACTTTTTTTGAAGAATGCTCATTTAAAAATGGTCTAAATTCTTATACAAAAATTGGATACCTTGTTTCCAAGGCAAAAATCATGTGGTTCTTCTTTGTATAAGAATTTAGACCTCTTTTGAATTAATATTCATCAAAAAAAGTAAAAAACGAAATTTGTCGTGTGGTTCCATTTTGCATAAATACGGACAATTATGATTTATGATTGAGAAAAAATATAAGATGAGAAACGCATTGTTATTATAACAATACGAAATACAAAGGATACCGGGCGGCGCGGCGGCGGCGAGAGAATTGTTGATGAAATTATGAAGCGTCTACGTATGTCACCCTACTAGATACCGACGAAATAATTTACAAAGTTTTATCAAATGAAACATAAGTACTATCAAAGTCTGAAAAAAAATCGTCGTAATAGAGAGCATATTGATATTTAACTAGATTAATGATGCTAATAAACAAACATGGCTTAGTTTTTTTTCTTTCTTGCTTGACTTCATGACTTTTGGCTAAGCGATACTTTTAATATTGCCATGTAATATAAATCTTAGTCAAGTTACGTACGCCGTGGCTTTACGTATTGCATTAATATACCTAGGAAATACATTTCTGCATCAGAATACCTACAATAAAGATTATAGCGGTCTTAATTTTTAATACGTACAAATGACATCGTAGTGCAATTCGAGTATGGCAACATCGCAAAAAAAAACATGACATTTCAATTGTCAATCGGGAAAAATTCCGTATATATACAAGATGTTCCTTATGATATCAAAAAAAAAAAGCGCCTGCCTGGGTTCGAACCCTCGAAATAAAAATGGTAAGACTGCTTTCGGAATTGGTAGGTGTAGTGTATCTATTTACTATATGTAGATACTGTCTCATGCACACAACCGGAGGCAGCTGCTGTCACTAATATCAACTGTCAGTCACGAGAAATGGCGGGAAACAGAGACATCGAAGCAGGTCTGCACGGTAGCGCTTGATGTGGTGGTCAGCCAGAGAAGTGATATTATTCAACTTAAATACGGAATCAACAGGATTCTTCAGCAGGTATTAAAGGTAAATCAAATAAAGAAAATACCAACAGACCAATATTAACTTACGAGTGAAATTGCATGATGTTCATCATCGCCTACGGAGACACCAAAGCTGCTATCCCTGTTAAATAAAAGAAAACCTTCTATTATTTTCTAAAACAAGACATGATAGAACTCCAGAGTGTTACAACTTACAAAAAAAAAAAAACTTACAAAGTCTCATTGTCATTACTTTTGTTAACATTTTGGTTCTTTTTGTTTGCTACTTGTGCTGTTTTTCTTACTTTTTGTCCGAATCTCCGAACTCGTGGCATCTATAATAAATAAGAAATATAAATATTTTAGCAATGCAAAAAAAAATACTTGGCGTAGTAAATAAAACCATTCTTGTTATACAAGATAGGTATTTAACCAGAGCGCAAAAAAAAATGCGATGTCGATTCACATGTGCGATTTCGCGCTCACTCTAATTCTGAATGGATATTAGCACGCTCAAATCGATGTTAGTATAATACGGAAAGCCAAAAAATAAAACTGTGTTATTATTTCTAAAACAAAGTCCGATTATCGTACTTACTTTTCTTAGTGGCCGAAAATGTATCAACTTCGTCCAACCACAATAAACAAAAGGGCGCTCATTTTAATGTCATAATTTTTTTGTAAGAGAGCGACAAAACCTTGTTACCGCGAGCGCGTCTGAGCGCGGAATGACAGTTTTCGCGCGATTAGTACGCGTTTCGGATATGTACTGAGAAATTTTGAAGCGTTTTCTTATTTTCTCATAAATGAAAAAGCTGAACTTAATTGCCCATGCCTACAAACATTTAGACTATCTTATAGAAAACTATATAAGCAATAATTTCTCATCATTTTCAAGCTCCAGCTCGCGATGCAGCGCCTGTAGTCTTAAATTAGCCCCTAAATAATAAGTTTACCCAGATCCAGCCTGTCCCTTGCTGCCCCCTCCCAGTCGCTTTAGTTTTTAAGTATATATGTCCCGGCTGGAGGCCTAAAATTAACTTTTTAGGAATCACCGGGAAAATAACTTTATTTAGGTGAACAATGAGAAGTCCCATAAAAAAATAAAAAAACATTTTTAAGTTGAAATAAGAACTTAGCTATTCTGGTTCCTATTCAAGGCCCTTTTTTTGTGATTATTGGGTTGGTGTTAACCAATGATATTATATTAAAGAATATCATTGGTGATAACTATTTGTGTGCTGGGGCAGTGGGGCTAATATTGAAGAAGAAATTCTCTGAGTGAAATTTGGGGTTCCTCAGTTCAACATTAATTACCTACGATATTTACGTTGTTGACCAGGAAACATTTTTCGAACATAATTATGAAGTAATGAATTATAATAGCAATATCGTTCAGAATGATTATTCCGACTATACTCCATTTGTTTAGGTAGTTAACTAAATGTAAACAATCTTAACATGTCTTTTATCTAAAAAACTGTCTAAAAATTGAATCTAAAAATGTTTACAATTAGGTATTTACTTAAACCGATGTTAGGTAAGTAACTTAATTTAAATAATATTTGTTGGTCTTTTATACGACTTATTTTATATAAAAAGACATATCAAGATTGTTTACCTTTAGTTAACTACCTAAACAAATGGAGTTTAATAGTGAATATTGAAACAATTAAATGATTGCACCATGAGTTTTACCGCCTTACGCAGGCACTGACGTTAGGTCGATACATCGTGTCGTCTAGCTAACTTCACTCCGTATGCTTTGTTTCTTTCTTTCTCACTAATTAAAAGAGAGAATGGTACCGATTCCCTTGTTCACAAACTAAACTAAATTTAAGTTCAGTGCATCTTTTTCTTTGTATTTCATTAAGAAGAGGACAAAAGAAAATTTTTAGTTTAGTCCTGTCAAATTAATCAGCGCCTGTCACTACTCCATACAAGTTTAGACGTGATTAAAAACTTGCCTACTAAAATTACGTCAAGCGCTGATTAATCTGACAGGACTGAACTAAAATTTATCTTCTGTCCTTTTCTTAATGAAATAGAAAGAAAAAGATGCACTGAACTTAAATTTAGTTTAGTTTGTGAATAAGGGAATCGGCACCAATGGCTCATATCCTCAAAATAAAGTTTTAACGGTACGCAAAAACCGAATTTATCCGACTAATTAGAAAGGTTTGCGATTTATGGACTTCCTAATGGCATTTAGTGGCTTTTGAATGTTTATTCCTCATAAATATGTCACCTTTTTTTTAGATGGTTAATCATCAAAGGACTTCTCCCGCTCTGGGCGGAGTGGGATGGCGTGTCAGACTTTAACTGACTAAAACCCACCCGTGTTCCTTCAGTTACCCATATGCCAGGGCCACGGTATCTCGTTTGAACAACCTCGCGACCCTGGGAGGCATCGGTCCTAGCAGACCCCTTCAAAATATGTCACCGTCGAGTGACGTTTGCAATTTTAATTCGTAATTTAGTTGTCGTTGCGTGGTTCGCGTCTTTTTTGGCCTCATAAAATTATCGACTGCGTGACCTTGAGCGTGTGACGGAGGTCGTTGACGTCGACATGCCCCACACACACTAACATTTCATTAATACAAGCGATTTTATTCTCACACACGATTTGTACAGTAGAGACTGATTAACCGGACTAATTGTTGTTGTTAGGCATTCGGTCACGCCTTTCCGCTCCACCCAGCGGTCTGGAATGCTCTCCCGCTGGCGACGTGATGATTTCCCAAAAACTACAAAATTAAATTAGATTTAGTAACAAAAATCAGCACCCTAATTGCGAAACGCACTGTCTATCAGAATCTGAATCGGATTGAAGATTATTTCTAAACCATTGCGTCATTTGTTCGAACAAATTGTCGGCTCAGCAACGTAAATAACGCAATGAATGTTGTTTAATTATCAATATGAAACCAATTCCTAGTAATAGCAAGTTACGCAATTACTCTTCAGTTTAGTAAAGAATTATTAAGTAATGACATTTTCTAGTAATGCAAGTTCCGTTCATGTTGGTGCATTTATGGATTCGACTTGAAGGTATAAAGCGGTTGGTAGTCCGGATAATCGCGAATACGTATTACTGAGCGCCGGATAACCGAGTTTCCACTGTATCTGTAGGTAAATAACTAATATGGATAAACTGTAATCTCAAGTCTCGTGAGATCTGTATAGCAATCAGAGGGGTAATTGCGGAACTTTTTATCGGTAGGAATTGGTTTAATATTTATAGTTAAACAACATTCATTGCGTTATTTACGTTGCTGAGCCGACAATTTATTCGAACAAATGACGCAATGGTTTAGAAATAATCTTCAATCCCCTTCAGATTCTGATAAATTGTGCGTTTCGTAATTAGGGTGCAGTGCTTGATTAATAAAGTCGAAGAATTTGTTTGGTTCTTTGAACGCGCTGATCACTGGAACTACCAGGTCGTATTTAGACAACTCTTCATACATTTAAGGGCGCAATTATTGAGAGCTTATAGGCAAGTTTTAGGATTTTTAACATCATGCTACCACCGTAAGGAGTCGTGTGAAATAGCGCTTAGCGAAAAAGATGTGTGTAATATCGCAGGCGGATGATCGATGTCACACTTATTAAATATCTAACTAAAAATACTATCTATGTCAAATTGAAGCATAGGTACTATAAAATTATTGACGTATAAATAACTAGCTTCTGCCCGCGATTTCGTCCGTGCCAAAATTCTTGCTCCTCATTACATTATAGATTACTCTACTCCCCATTAGATTTTAAAACAATTAAAAATGGACTACCCAATACTGAATTTTTCAATTCAAACTAGTAGTTCCTGAGATTGGCGCAGTCAACCAAACAAACTTTTCAGCTATAAATAATACGGCTTTCAAAAAATACAAAGAGGTGTTAAAAAAAACAAAATTCTTCTACATATTTATTAGGTACTAATCATACCTAGAGTGGGTATTATTACATATACAATACAGATAATAATAAATAATATCGGTTCCAATAGCTTACAAATATAGTACCTACACATCATTATTATAATAAAAAAATAATTTAAGTATAATTTTTATATCACATTTTATAAGAATACTGGTTAGTCAAGTCCAGAGTTTTTAGTTTTATAACACAATAGACGCAATCAAAAGTTCTATAAACAAACGCTACAAAACAGAAAGCAGGTACAATCAACTTAAATAAAGTATGTAAACTACATTGAAAGAAACATAGTTCCTCCAGACCATATTTCAGCCTTGGCGGTCATTCTCAACGGAGATTAGCCATTGGCGCGGGAGATATTACAGTGCTCAAGTGTGTGCGCAGACACAGGAGCACTCACTCTTCCCTCACTCTCATAACCCGATGGGACGGCAATCCGACACGACCGGAGAGAGATCAGGTTCAGGACCAACGGCTTAACGAGGCACGGGGGATATCACACCGCCACCTTCCAAACTCCGGGCTGTTACTAAGAAATTATTAATGGAAAAACCCAAAAGCATTTTACTCGACCTCTGAATGGAACCCAGGACCCCACGTTCAACAGTCGCGCCTCGACCACGAGACCAACGGGGCAGTCACAATACTCACAATGTTATAAAGATTTGACCAAACTGATATAAGTAATTAAGACTAGATTTAAAAGCCAATGGTACCGATTCTGTTGTACACCGAACTAAACTAACTAAACTATCTCTAAAATTCCTTACTTTCGGCTATGAGAATTTTAACGCTATTCTGCAAGGAAAAATCTCTAAATTTAAAAATTATTTTGACACGACTAAAAACGAATTTGACAATCAACGTGGTTTTTTTTTTTGGTTTCGCAACGTGGTACTTGTGTGCGCTACGCAATGCATTTTATAGAGACGAAGGCACGCGCAAGGTTGCACCCTGGACGTGTTTTATATGGAATTTCTCACTTTTTGTTTGAAAAAAAAAATATATTACCCACATGTTGAGATTTATATGTTCCGGGGTTTCATAAAGGGGGTCGAAAATTTCATTATTTTTGCGTTAGGACACGCCATTTTCGAGATATAAGCAAAATAAAAAATACAGCACTGTTTTTGCACGTGAAGGCGAGGCGTTGGTGTGAATTTTTGTTCATGACCACTAGTTTTATTCCACACCTTTTTAATCGCGATTAAAAATAGTCAGATTTAGTCAAAATAAATTATTATAGTCTAAATTTTTGGTGAAAACCGGCAAACTCAGAATAGCAAAATTGTCATTTTCACTAAACTAATAACTCAGTGCAATCTTAGTGCTGTCAAACTAAAATATAGTTAAGTTGTGTCACTTTAGTCTATTTCAGAATAGGAAATCGTCGTTTGACAGGAATAAACCAAATTTTAGTGATGTTTAGTTTAGAGAATTTTGTACAACAGAATCGGCACCAATACCGCCAGTACCGTGTGGTGCCGGACGTAAAGAATAACACCACCCCATTTCTTACTGTGGGTGTCGTAAAAGGCGACTAAGGGACTTACTAGAGAATGGGCAGCAGCGTTCTCTATGCATTTTACCACCACACTGCGATCGCCAACCAGCCTGCCAAGCGTGGCGAAATATTATGGCAAAGCCCCCCAAATTGGGGGAGGCCTAAGTCCAGCAGTGGACGTCTTATGGCTGAAGTGACTTAAAAGGCAAAGATCAAAATGGCCATCCACCGGGCACAAATCCAGAGTCCGGGGAGCTATTGACAAATTATAAATGGAAAACCCCAATAAAACTTTGCCCGACCCAGGAATTGAACTCAGCAGTAGTGTTTGCAACCTCTAGACCAATTTTTTACAATACTGAAATCTTTATCCAATGTTTAAATAATTTTTGTGTGAATTCGAAATAAAGTTGAATTTGCAAAAACTAGGTCATAAGCTTTAGACTAGAATACGACGTAGTTAAGGTGAATGCTTCAACCAGCCCGCGAAATTCAAATTTTCTTACGTTTTTTGCAATTTGCAGGCCAGTGCTAGGTTGTATGTTGATTAAAATATTATTCGCGCCTGTAAGACATATGTAGTTACAGAATTATAATCATCAAAATCATCAATACAACGCTCTAAGTTCATAAAGCTCTAGGAATGACTTTTTGTTTTTTTTTTTGTTCCTAGGCCTTTATGAACTTGGAGGGTTGTATTGGCGATTTTGATGATTATAATTCTGTAACTACATACGTCTTACAGGCGCGAATAATATTTTAATCAACATGCAACCTAGCACTGGCCTGCAAATTGCAAAAAACGCAAGAAATTTTGAATTTCGCAGGGTGGTTTGGAGCATTCACCTGAAGCGAAAAGGATCCAATCCACACCCAGTTATTTACGGGATATTGACGTTTGAAATTCAAGAGGTATTTTCTCTTTAGTATTCATTTTAAAATTAACAAAAAGCATAATTTTGTCAGTGGAATTTACACATTTTTAGGGTTCCGCACCTCAAAAGGAAAAAGCGGAACCCTTATAGGATCACTTTGTTGTCCGTCCGTCCGTCCGTCCGTCTGTCAAGACCCTTTTTCTCAGGAACGCGTGAAGGTATCAAGCTGAAATTTATACCAAGTACTCAAGTCTACTGTCCCTTGGAGCTTTGAAAAAATCAAACTTTTAAGCTAACGCAATCAAAAGATATAGCCGTTTATGCCGCAAATTTCCACAAATTTTCGAAACTCGCAAGGGAATCAAAACCTAAAGGGTACTTCCAGTCGATCTAGAATTTTGAAATTTGGTACGAAGCAACGTCTTATAGTACCTGTAGGCGAAGCCCAATAAAACGAGCTATATTTAATATTAATCTGTCATTGTTATTGTGGGCGAAGCCCAATGAAACTAGCTATCCATTGACACCAATATTTCCATTCTAATGTAAAAGGTAACTAAGTTATAGTCCATGTAAAATACCTAAATAAATACCTAAATGTTCTTTCGTAACCAGTAGTAGATATCTAAGATAATACTGACTTAAATACCGTAGCATGTTAGTAATAACAGTGTATTTACTTATGTCTTAGCCTGTTGGAATCTAATTAGACTGTAATGCCTGTGTCATTGTTTATTTAACACTAATTAGCGTTTGGTTACATTAAATGTAATTAGTTATCTATATGCCTAAATATTAAACTTGTAGTTCAGTAATAATGGTGCAAGAATGTATGCTCCAATAGGACGACGTCTATTTGTTAATCCAATAAGAAACTAGGAGCCTTGAACTTCCTTACACGTGTTTTCGAATTCTCGACAGGTCGAGACCTGCTCCTTTGGGAAAGTCCATTTTAATCGTTTATAATTGGCGGAGCGCCCGGGAAGTAAGGAAGTGCGTAGGACATTTGCACTATGCGGTAAAACCTATATAAGGGCCGAGTGTCTGTTTTTAGTTTAGTCTTCTTACAATTTCGCACGATTCAACAAGTTACCGCGTAGTGTTTGTGAAGTGAGGGGCTCCGCTGTCCACTGCTTAGTCGCGATGTACCCTATAACTAGTTAGCCAGTCTTCAGTAATGTGTAGCTAGGATTTAATTGTGTGTTCTGATTG
Source organism: Aporophyla nigra (assembly GCA_947507805.1). Lineage (NCBI taxonomy): Eukaryota > Metazoa > Arthropoda > Insecta > Lepidoptera > Noctuidae > Aporophyla > Aporophyla nigra. The sequence goes on along the minus strand of OX382321.1, from coordinate 6,141,454 downwards.
TATTTTATATTGTTTGCTGTGTATCTACTGACTATTTCTCATAACCATTTTATGTGTGATTTCTCTGTAATTTTCTGTGTTATTTCTGTGTACAAAATATAAGCAAAGATTGCGACATCCTGACTGGTTTAATTTCACTCTTTCGTCAAGGGAACACCGTCACCCCCGCCTACAACACCTGACTCCCGTTTTAATAACAGTACCAATAAAGGAAAAATTGCGAAAACCATAAATTTTTAATTACATCATATAATAAAAATATTTTTAATAATTTTAAAGATACTACAACGTTTTTACGGAACCCTCGGTGCGCGAGTCCGACTCGCACTTGGCCGGTTTTTATTAGTAATTGTATATTTACATATTCTGTTAGAAATACTAGTTAAGAACCACAAAGTTTGAATTGTTCATGCTGAAAAACGAAATTAGAGCGCCATATTATTGGTTCGAAAGTTAAAGTTAACAAAAAATAAAATATTTTATTTAGGAAGGAAGAAAGGATCTAGAGTTGCGACCGCGGACTGTAAGATGTAGCGTTGGAAGGCCTCTCACAAGATGGACCGATGACCTGGTGAAGGCCGCAGGAATACGTTGGATGCGAGAAGCACAGAACAGGTCGAAGTGGCAGTGCTTGGGGGAGGCCTATGTCCAGCAGTGGACGTCTTTCGGCTGAAATGATGATGATGGAAGCTATTTTTAGCGGGTATGTAAAATTTGGTCCAATTTGGTGCACTTAACTCATTTTTGATCAAGTTGTGGGTTGGATCCTTTTCGCTTTACTACGTTATCGCGTATTGTAATATGACGGACTACCTGAATTCGAAAAAAACCCTCACTCAGTTCCTATAAACCGTTTTTCATTATCATGAGCTCTCATATGCTCCCTCAGAGTGTAACTCCTGGCATACGACTTACAACAGACAGTGCAGCTAAAAGGCTTTATACCACTATGTTTTAACATATGTTTCTTCAAACCATGGTTTGTTATAAAGGCCATACCACACTCCAAACAACTCTTATTCTTCTGCCCGTGCGTCTGACGTATGTGTGTAGCTAAATAATGTTTTATATTATACTCCCTCCCACAAATAGGACACTTGAACTTGTGTGTAATATTGTGAGCCTCCGACATGTGTTTTATCCTATCGTTATAATGTTTCATCGGCTTAAAACATATTTGGCACTTGATAACGCGTTTGGAATGGGCGCTTTCCATATGATTAGCTTTGGAAGTTTTCGTTTTGAGTATTTTGCCGCATTCCGCGCAAGGGAAGCTACCACTTTCGTGAGTACGTTTGTGAACTTTTAAGCGTTTTGAATTCAGAAATGATTTGCCACAAACATCGCAGATACAGTTCGCGTAATGCTCGTTTAAATGTGTCGTTAGTGTTCTAAAAACGTGAAACTGTTGGCCACATAAGTGACAAGAGTAGGGACTAGCATCAACTTTATAATCTGCAATGCACTCGTTGTATATAACCTTTTTGTGCACCTCAACAAAATGGCGGCACATCGAAATGACATCTGTCAAATTCAAATTGCACTGGCGGCATTCTAAATTCGAAATTTCAATTTGCAGGGAGCGCGGGTAGCGTTTTATTTTTTTAATTTCTACGTCTATGTCGGCGTGGGTTGTTAGCATGTGGACTCTTAGGAGGTTTATTTCCATGAAGTCTTGTTGGCAGAAGAAGCATTGAAACCAGCTCTTGTGGTGCCTGAAGGGGCAAGCGGTGGTGTCTCTAAGGACGGTGTCACACGTCAGCATGACGCGTTTACGCTCGGACACTTGTTTCACTCCGTTCTGCCCTCCCGTGTGTTGGATGCCTTAAAATAAAAATATATTTAATTGTTGGTTTTTCTAGACATAATTAAAAGTACCAAAAAATAAATGTTTTAGATAAACATTTTCACGCCTGTATTAGAATAGCATTTATTTGCCTGTATTCTCCAAAGTGTCGTACAGTAAGTCGTACCGTGTGGTGCCGGACGTAAAGAATAACACCACCCCATTTCTTCCCGTGGGTGTCGTAAAAGGCGACTAAGGGACTTACTAGAGAATGGGCAGCAGCGTTCTCTATGCATTTTATCACCATACTGCGATCGCCAACCCGCCTGCCAAGCGTGGCGATTATGGCAAAGCCCCCCAAATTGGGGGAGGCCTAAGTCCAGCAGTGGATGTCTTACTGCTACAATGATGATTCTCCAAAGGCTTAGGCAGAGATGTAACAAAAGTACATCTACACTTCGCCAGTTATGTTTCAGGTTCACTGTAATAGGGGGCGACCCTATTGCCATCAACCAGGCACAAATCCAGGCTACAGCCTGCTATTGACAAATTACAGATGGAAAAACCCAATAACAATTTGCCCGATACGGGAATCGAACCCAGAACTTGAATTAAGAAAAAAAAATCCAATTGGAATTTATCATTTTTAATTGCTACCTAATCTCCTATACTTTTTTTTTTTTTTGATGGGAAATCAACAAATGACTTCTCCCGCTCTGGGCGGAGCGGGAGGGCGTGTCAGACTTTTACTGACTAAAACCCACCCGTTTTCCTTCAGTTGCCCATGTGATGGGGCCACGGTATCTCATTCGAACAATCACGCGACCCCAGCAGGAATCTCCTATACTTAAATTGAATTTTACTGATGTATTGAAAATTTATAAGGTAAAAGATCCTTAAATATGTATGGTACACCAAAAACGGACACAGATACGGATCTTTCTTCTCCTTCGAAAATCCGCAGATACGGATAGCCAGCACATCACTAGTTATACTTAATAATTTACATACCTATTTCAACAACCGGGATATCAAGTCCATTTTTAATTTCGTTCTCTTTGAGCAAATTGTCTGTACTTTCATTGTCTTCCTTATTATCTCCTTCTTTAGCTATACTTTTCTTTGAGAACTCGGCTATAGGAGTATCAGAATCTATGTCTTCTTTCAAATCGATATCTCTATTTCTTTTCCCTTTTAGAATTAGCTTTTGTCTCTTTCTCTTGCTTGTAGAACGGATTTTCGTTAGTTTTGATTTATTTACCATAAGATTTTTCGTTTCTATTCTTGAATCTGCTTTAAAAATATCTTTATTGTCATCTGAAAATAATTAAAGTATTATGTTACTATATTTAAATAATTATATTGTTCAGTCTGGTGCTGGACCTCAATAATAGCACCATCTCTTTTCTTCCCGTGGGTGTCGTAAGAGGCGACTAAGGGATTTACTAGAGAATGGGCAGCAGCGTTCTCTATACATTTTACCACCATACTGCGTTCGCCAACCAGCCTGCCAAGCGTGGCGATTATGGCAAAACCCCAAATTGGGGGAGGCCTATGTCCAGCAGTGGACATCTTTGATGATGATGATGACTATGTAGCTAATTTAAACCTTATTTACCTTCACTATTGTCTCCAATATTCATAAAATATGGACTATCTACATTATCGGGTACTTGATCCAATTCAGCCTTTATTGTTTCTGTGAGGAATATATCTGAAAAATAAACACGAATAAAGGTTATTGCAATGAAAATAACACTAATTGCACATCACACTTTACTGTTTTATTTTTATCTGCTGTATATTGTGTGCCTTTTAGTTATGTGCTAAGTAAATGTATTTTTCTTTCTTTCTTTTTGTAAGTTCCACAAGAAATAACAGTGGCAGTAGTCAAATACGTTGTTTTCTTCAATGATTTTGAGAACAATGAAAATATAGTGTTGGAGAAAAGAAAAAATAATTAACAAAGGGAGTCAGTCATTCTGTGACTTACAACAAATGTAAAAAGTGTGGTAGGTACATTACTTGTAACCACAAATTCAGCACATGATTCTAGTTCCCCTGGTGCAGGAATTGTTTGCCAGTTATCAATAAAAAAAGCTGTATTTCATAAAAAAAAGTGTAATTCCTATGGATGAAACAGTGCATTAAAAACCATTTTTTTAAACAACCAAGAATCTCTTTTTTTTGTCTGGTAGCATATTTCTGTGTGATAATTTTCAAGATCTACTTGGGCAAAGGTCCTGGCATAGGTAATGTTTTTTTTTTTTTTTTAATAGTCCCGAGAAGGTTGTTAAGACAGAAAACTTTAAAAGTTTTCTAGGGATTGAAATTTGGAGAAAACAAAGTCTCTTTGGTCAGCTAGCTTAGTAATATTACCTTTTTTACTCCCACAATAAGTAAGATAGTGCCTCTCTGCCTCTTCCACCTGTTTGCGGAAGCTTCGTGCATCCCTCAGGTGGCCCACACATAGGGCACACACCATTCTGCTTGGACCCCACTCCATGAGATACGACAGCTGCAATGGGACAGTTGAAACAGATTTTAATTTTTTTAAACTAATTAATTATTTAATGGTAAGTATTGAATGATAAATTGATGACAGATGGAAAGTGTTGTCAACCAGATTGTTGCAAAAGTTTAATAATATTTTTAGAAAATACATGAATTTTTTTGTCAACTGATTTGTTAGGTTGACTGTACCCAAAGTGAGTAAATAATACTTTGTATTTACTCCGCGACTGTACCTACAACTTTTGACTGTAGGAATCATTGATAGATTTTATATTAAAAACAGACCAAGATGTTAATGTCCTCGTGTATGGTAAATAAATAATGTGTAAGTTTTTCTGTCATAAAATATTCAAGCTTAAAAACGTACCGATATTCCATAGCACTCTAGCAACATTTCAGAATAAACCTCTTTGCTTCCGGCCTCCGTGATATAAGTTGCGGTGACATCCCAAGTCCCGCTTGCAGACAGACAGCAGCGGCAAACATCGGGCTGCGACGCCCAGCTCTCGACATTCTCAGCATCCATTGTTTTAATTTATAAAAATACAAAGTTGTATCTTTTTTTTGCAATGCATTACCTATTGTTTTTATGGTTTGACAGCTGACTTACATTATGGGTACATTCCGAATTATACCATAGTTTGCGTTCCGTTGCGATCAATCACTTGGCTAATTGTCTTTCAGCTATTTAATTGGACGCTGGCGTTTAATGAACGGCCAAGGGATCCCATTTAATTTCTAATTTAAACAGATGGCTGCACAACTTTTTTCCTCTTGGTAAGGTGGCGACTGAAACACAGTCGCCCAACTTCGCAATTCGGAATGTAGCCCTTATTAGTGAATGTTTGACATTTATTTCCTTCGTTCTGAAACGAAATAATTCAATAATATATGTATCTGTTGAAGAACAAAATTCAGTGTTGGTTCCAGATATATAAAAGTATAAACGTCAAACCAACGCCAAATTCGTTAAATGTAATCATTTAGTAATCTACGCGCCATGCTTGCCTAGTGAATATTAAAATTTCAGATCCCAGAAGAATCACCATTACAATTTTCCGAACGAAAAGTGTAAGCTGCCAGTGTCATGTCATATTGGTAATTTGACTTGACTTTAGCAAAACCGAAAGCACCGGGTGCGCGGCGGGAAAATATATCGCCTTGTTGTTGTTTCATAAATCTTCATTCTCCTAAATTGTGACTTGTTTCTTAAATTACAACTAAGTAGAGAGGACTTTTAACCATGCGTAACGTAGAAATCAAAGCTAAAATCACTGACTACGATAATATTTGCAAAGTGGCAGAAGAATTAAGCGGCGGACCCCCAACAATAATAAATCAAGATGATACGTTTTACAAAGTCCATGAAGGCCGGTTGAAGATGAGGATTTACGCGGATTCCTCAGCTACGCTCGTGAGGTACGATCGAGCGGACGAAGGAGGTCCTAAGCTTAGCAATTACGAGTTATTGGATTTCTCCATCGACGAAAGTGTTAAAGCTAAATTATTAGATGAAATGCTGAAGAAGTGTTTGGGTATTCGTGGCAGAGTTGTAAAGGAACGGTGAGTTGATCTTATAATAAAAATATTTTAAACTAAGCTTGTTTAAAATATTGCCAACGAGTTCCCCCGCGTGCAGCTCGGAAATTATCCCGCTGGAACGTAATCCCGGGATAAAAAGTGCCCTACATGTGAATCCAGGTTATAAACTATCTGTGTGCTAAATTAAACACAAATCCGTTTTCGCGCTGTTTTTGCGTGATTGACTAACACACATCCGAACATACTAACATTAACATTTATAACAAGTACGATTTTAATCTACCTGCCTACAGGAGTAGTAACAAGTTACCAATTAGTTGATAACCTCCTGATTCGTTGAGCCTTTCCATTGGATGTGTGTTGCCATGGCTGACTTAGATAACTTTTAACCAACTACACACTCAGGTGGACTGTACCAAAGATAATCTCCTCAGGTGGAGTTTTTCGGATGGTTCCAATCCTTAATGTATATTATATGCAGCTTCTCCCCCCTTGACCATGGCCCACCTTTCATCTTGTGCTGCAAGCCCTGTCAGCTGTGCCTGTGACACAGATTTATTTACCCTCATCATGCTAAAAAATAGTCAATAAATATTTTATCATTTTGTTTTCAGTAAATTATTTATGGTGGACCAAACCCGCATCCACATAGACACTGTTCAAGATTTAGGCCACTATATGGAGCTGGAAGTGGTCCTCCGACCTGAACAGACCCTAGAAGAAGGCCAAACCATTGCCAGGGACTTACAATCTAAACTAGGAGTAAAGGATGAAGATCTTATTGAATGTGCCTATGTTGACTTATTAGATAAAAAAAATAATTGAGTTTTTTTTTTAATTGTTCTTTATTTGAATGTAAAGACTGTTCTATTATTCCCTGGGCTTTTTCAATAGTCATCAAAATTAAATTAAGAATGCGGTGTATTTTTGGTGTCTAGCCAAATATGATATTTTTTGCTTGCATTGTGAATTGACTCTTGTGTATAATATAATCAGCCTATAATTATCCCATTGCTGGGACACAGGCCTCCTTTCTGTAAGAGGGAGTGGGCCATAATTCACCGTGCGGCTAGTGAATATCACGTCTTTGAATTTTTGCTTGTAGGACATGCCACTTTCCTCACAATGTGTATAAAAATTCTCATTAAGTACTGATTTTTCAGTACACTTTTTTTTGTATTCTAGAACAGTCGCATTTTAAATTTATTTTGAATTACTGTGATGTAGGATAATTTGAGAGAATCATTCCGAAAACTTTATTTCAGATAGTTTTTTCCAAATTTGCTTTTATTATTTATTCATAAACTGAATTTGTCTGTATTTTCTATACGCTTATTTGCGGTAAATATGACGCAGAAAAAGACTAAACACAGCAAAAGTATAAAAAAGGGTTGGAAAAAGTTCATTTATTTCCAATGAACTATTTCTTGCAGAAGTAGGTTATCCTTACTGATAAAAAGTAATTTTCCTTTATTATAGATGCAACAGAACAACGTTATAAAAAAAAATGTTATCATCATCATCATCAAGTACTAGCTTATAGTTGTGTTTAGTCAGACATGCTGGTGAATTGGCGAAATGTTAAATAAAAACCGTAAATTCCGCGCTAATAAACCGCACATTGAAGAAATCGATAAACCTACGTGTAACATCACTAAGACAACAAAACGAAATGTCAAATTTACGCAAACGTCAATGACTCGATGTTGCGATGTTGCGTCCCCATTTCTTGAAATGTTTGTTTATTTTCTAAATTGAGTAATAAAATTGAATAAAACATTTAACAATGGAGAAAAAGAAAAGTAAAACGATCTATGGGGAGTGTCGTTGCTGCTTAGCAAAGGGCAAACACAGAGATTTAATGAAGGAACACTATTTTAATGGCATACGCGAAGTTTACTTCGATATTTTTATGGAAAGCTTAAATTTATATGTAAGTTTTAGCTTTGAACCGTTGAACTTATATATTATTTGTTGCATAGTATGATTGAAATTATGATAATAGCAGTTTTTGATATGTCCTGTTATCAACAAAGTAGGAATGAGTGAGTCTTGCGTAAACGAATACGTTTGTCGTTAATTTTATTCATCAAGGACTAACCTAATGTTAGTCCAACAATGTATCCGGGGATGCAATGTTCCGTGTGGTGCCGGCTGTAAAGAATAACAACATTCCATTTCTTACCGTGAGTGTCGTAAAAGGCGACTAAAGGGGCTTACTAGAGAGTGGGCAGCAGCTTTCTCTAGCCGGGTTCTAACCCTCTTCCTACAACTCGTAAATCGGGGAATCCTCTATGTTTAAAACTGTTACATACATCAATACTAATATTATAAAGCTGAAGAGTTTGTTGTTTGTATGTTTGATTGAACGCTCTAATCTCAGGAACGACTGGTCCGAATTGAAAAATTATTTTTGTGTTGGTTAGTCCATTTATTGAGGAAGGCTATAGACTATATAACATCACGCTACAATCAAGAGGAGCGGAGCAGCAACGAAAAATGAACGAAAAATGGCAGGCAATTCGATGCGACGGGAAGGGTCAAGGTATAAAAAATTGACGCGGACGAAGTCGCGGGCAGAAGCTAGTACATAATATATAGTCATTACATCTTCGTCCTATGGCATGTAGACACTACAGAACGCTACATACTAGGATCCTTACATACTCATTTTTCCTCTAAAACTGTTACAGTTGTCAACCAACGTCCTACTGACTACACTTATATGTTCAACATGCGTGCAACGTCTCCGTGATGCAAGCAGCTTCCGTATGATGGTGGTCAGTACGGAGAGGCAGCTGCTGCAGGCCATCGCTGGAGACGACAAGGATACGGTGTTTGTTAATGGTATTATAGTGTTTAAATCACTTAACAAATCTCATTGACATGGGCACCCTGCTTGTCTTAACCTACGGTGCACAATGTCGGTCACATTCTGAGCAACAGAAGTCCATACTGAAATAATTTAATTCAAATTTTAAAAAAACTACAATTAAATCTGCTGTGCGGTACCAGACAAAGAATAGCACCACCCCATTTCTTCCCGTGGATGTCGTAAGAGGCGACTAAGTACTTACTAGAGAATGGGCAGCAGCATTCTCTATGGATTTTACCACCATACTGTGATGCGCCTTGCTCCTTGTTCCGACCGCGCGGCCATAGTTAAACCTTTATACTTTATACTTGCACTGTTAGTGTTTTACAAATTCCTTCGTAATGTTGATGTAAACCTTTTTCGTCTACGACAATATGTCCAAGCAATCTAAACGGACATCGGCGCAGGTGGTGTGGCGATCTGATTGATAATCTTTGTAAAGCCTACATGGCCAGAGATCGCACATAATAGGGAGATTTGGAAGGAAAAAGAAGAAGCTTTTGCCAAACAGTTGGACTTGAAAAAAATACTGGAAGAGCCTGGCACAGCAGTGTGGAATAACAAATGATAGTCATAAACACAGCATAGTCAATAATCGGCTAGGGTGCGGATTTGTTTTACTTGTTTATAAAGAGTTACCGTGACCCTGGCACATGGGCAACTGAAGGAACACGGCTGGGTTTAGTCGGTAAAAGTCTGACACGCCCTTCTGCTCCACTCGGACCGGGAGACGGACTCTTGATGATTTCTCACCCAAAAAAAAGAGCAAAGTAAAAAAAATACAAGAAATGAATTAAGAAATATAAATTAATAATATTTTATTTTATAATTTCAGTGAACATTGACGAGAACACGTTGGATAGCCAGTTAGACGTGAAGGTGGAGAGGCAGGCGGAGGTGAAGATAGAATTTACTGAAGAGTTGGGTGGCGTGGATTATGATTCTGACTACGTTCCCGCTGGTGAGCAATGTAGTGATACCTTATCGAAATGAATACAGGGTCAGATTAATTAAGCAATCCTTTACTCATGTGTTGAGTATCGATATCAAAATCTAAAGATCAAAGTTATTGAAGTAAGAAATAGTTTTTAACCGACTTCAAAAAAAAGAGGAGGTTATCAATTTGTCTGTATTTTTTTTTAAATGTTTGTTACATTGTCATAACTTTTGACTGGGTGAACCGATTTTGATGATTCTTTTTTTATTTGAAAGCTGGTGCTTCCCGAATGGTCCCATTTTAATTTGGTTCCATTTGGACTATGGGGTCCATGTGAAAACCATATGAGTCTTAAATTTGCATTAAGTATTTGCGCGACAAATGAACGAATAACGCGATTAGATTAGTGCCATACCATAACTAAAAAGTTAAAAATAAGAATTTTTTACAAAAAAATAACAAACGACTTCCTAAACAAAACACTACAAAGTGAAAAATAACTTTAATTTCGGAAGTCGGTAGCAAAAAAACCATAAATACAGATTCTAAGACACAAAAATCACCAATACAACCCTCCAAGTTCATAAAGGCCTAAGAACAAAAAAAAAAGAGAAAAAGTCATTCCTATAGCTTTATGAGCTTAGAACGTTGTATTGATGATTTTGATGATTATAATTCTGTAACTACATATGTCTTACAGGCGCGAATAATATTTTAATCAACATACAACCTAGCACTGGCCTGCAAATTGCAAAAAACGTAAGAAATTTTGAATTTCGCGGGCTGCGCGGAGCATCCCCCTTAATGTACGAGTACATATCAGTATCATTTAAAGCTCTGAACAAAGTAGGAACAAAAATGTTATTTTTATTTTTTAGTTTTCTATATTGATACCCCAACGAGTAGTAAAGTATTGCCAGCCAATTTAATTTGATCCTGTATATTATTGTATAAAAACTCTTTCAAATAAAAGAAGAATTTTTCAAATCGGTTTTTAAATTACGGTGTTCCACGGTGCTCCTACATAACACACATAAAAGAAAACAACTAAATTGAGAACCCCTTTTTTGAAGCCCTTTAAAAAGTCCTCATTTCTTCTAGATTACGCGTCAGACGGTTCTTCAGACTTAGTGGACCGCGAGGCAGCGTTACTGGGGCGCTTCGCACGAGTAAAGCTACGGCCTTTACCGACAAGGCAGTTACTACCAGAGATATGTCCCGAATACTGCCGACAACTTGATTTATTGCAAGGTAAGATGGTCCGTATCCTGCCAGAGTCGCGAGATCTGTTCGAGAGAGTTACCGTGGCCCTTGCATATGGGCAACTGAAGGAACACGGGTGGGTTTTAGTCAGTAAAAGTCTGACACATCTTCCCGCTCCGCGCAGAGCGGGAGACGTCATCTGATGATTTCCCACCAACAAAAAAAAAGATGGCCCTTATTTGACCTGACTGAGCATTTCAGCTGAAAGGCATTCAAACCTGGACTTTGGCTTCCTCCAATCAGCCATAATCGCCACGCTCGGCAGACGGGTTGGCGATCGCAGTATGGTAAAATGCATAGAGAACGCTGCTGCCCATTCTCTATTCCCCTAGTCGCCTTTTACGCCATCCACGGCGAGAAATGCGATGGTGCTATTCTTTAGTTCCGACAGCATACAGAACCGGTGGAACCATTACAATGTATTTTTCATCGTCTTTTGGCCCCTGTCCATGTTTCTTGGTACCATACTTACTATAGTCTACTCGCGTTAAGGGTCCATCTATAAATTACGTCACACATATTTCATGATTTTTTACCCCCCCCCTGTCCTTGTCACAGCTGGTCACGTTTCTGAGACCCCCCCTCCCTCCCTAGTGTGACGTCACATATTTTGCAATTTTACATCTAGACATAGAATTTTTGTAAAATTTTTCTTTCATAGTTCATAGTTCGTGTTTTAATAGTACTTTAAATATGTATATTCAATTTTGAAATGTGACGTCACAAAATGTCGGGCCCTCCCACCCTCTTGTCACAATTAGTCTACCCCCCCCCCTTAACGTGTAATGTAATTTATTAATTTATGGATGGCCCCTAATGAGAGCAGTGGTGGCCCAGTGGTAACAACTAAGACTTACGAGTTGTAGGTCGAAGCTTCGAACCTAAGCAGGCACTTTGTGTAAATTATTTCATCATCACTGCTCTCAAAACGGTGAAAGAAAATATCGTGTGGAAACCGGCATGTCTTAGAACCAAAAATTCGAAGACATGTGACATTTACCAACCCGCATTGGGCATGTGTGGTGGATTATGGCCCACTCCCTCTCACAGAGAGGAGGCCCGTGTCCCAGCAGTGGGAACGTTATAGGATGATGATCTGCGATAAGAAAAAAGTGAGTCTTTAGCAACTGCAAAGTAAAAGCATATTCAAATTGGGCGATAGAAATTAAACCATTAACATGAAAGCAAACTTTTTATTATAAACTAGCTTATCGTCCGCGTCAAATTTTCACTCCCCTTCCCGTCGCATCGAATTGCCTGCCAGTTTTCGTCCATTTTTCGTTTGCTGCTCCACTCCTTTTGACCGTAGCGTGATGTTATATAGCCTTCCTCAATAAATAGGCTACCCATCACAAAAAGACTTTTTCAATTCTGACCAGTAGTTCCTGAGATTAGCGCGTTCAATCAAACAAACAAACAAACTTTTCAGTTTTATAATATTAGTATAGATTCGTTTCCTTCTGTTTTTTTAATAATGTTCAATCAAATCAGCCTATCGCAGTCCACTGCTGGACATAGGCCTCTCCCATGCTGCGCCACAACACCCTATCCTCCGCCTTCCGCATCCAGTCTGTCCCAGCCACCTTTTTGAGGTCGTCGGTCCATCTAGCTGGGGGGCGTCCCACACTACGCTTGCCAATACGCGGTCTCCACTCCAGGACTCGTCTGCTCCATCGGCCATCGGTCCTTCGACAAACATGGCCAGCCCACTGCCACTTCAGCTTGCTGACCCTGCAAGCTATGTCGGTAACTCCAGTTTTTTTCCGGATAACATCGTTTCTGATCTCATCCATCAAAGAAACTCCGAGCATAGCCCGCTCCATAGCGCGCTGAGCGACCTTAAATTTGTGGATCAGTAATAATGTTGTAAAGGATATTTTCAGAATTACCGCATACACTAACTAATCGCTTTCACTACTCTTCATAGTCACGTTTTGATCACCACACTGTTTCTTCATTCTTCATTCTTTTGAATAAATATTATGTAATGTTATTCTTCTGTCCTTATACCAATTTATATGGGGTCGACGCAACATGTCTTTTTCTTCCACACTTCTCTATTAGTCGTCATCTCAGTAGTCACCACCTTTCTATCCATATCATAATTCACACAGTCCATCCATCGTTTCTTTTGGTCTACTCTTATAGCCATCGACACAATTTTGATCATTACACTATTTAAAGTAGGTATTTAAAAACATTATAAATCACTCGTCTTTGTCCTCTATGAATTATTGATCCTTTTTTATTTTTACGATTAGGAGAGGTATTCATTTTTAAAAATATCAAAAGACGCGTCCGTACTGTCTGAAGGGCTTACTTCAACTGGTCAGTGTGAACTCAATTTTCTAATTTACTATGATATAATTGGTCAAGGGACGAGGCTAAGCTGGGTAACAACGATGAGTCACTATTTTCTTAACGAGAATAGACTTAAAAGAAAGAAAACACATTTATTATTTAAATATATTTTCTTTCTTTCTTTTCGTTTTATTATTTTCTTTCTTTTCTTTATACCAAACAAAGAACAGTACCATTATAAAACTCAGGTTTAGAGTAATACTCCAATGTGCCTTAAAAATATCCCATAAATGTAAAAAAAAACTTAAGTATATCATTTTTTTTTCCATGTTTCAGATATAAAAATACTTCCAAAAACCCTCCTAAAACTAATTGAAGATCAAGAGAGCCGCCGACACTCGACCAATCCGCGCCGAGTATTAATTTCAGAGAAACAAGCCCACATAACGAACGCGGGGACTATACTAGAATGTTCTACCGTGACTCCGTTCAGGGGCAGAAGTCGGACCGGCTTCCCTTGTTTCTACTGCCGGAATATCTTCGAAAACCTGGACAAACTCCGCGAGCATACGAGCCAACATAAAAAATCCGAAATAAAAAATATTCTCAAGACATACGGAGCAGAATGCTTGGTCGTATACGTCGATGTTACCGGGCTAAAATGCACTTTATGCGAGAAAAGTATACCGAGTATCAACGAGTTAAAAAGTCATTTAACAAACGTACATAAAAAGAAATTGTATCTTGAATATACTGACAGAGTTATCCCCTTTAAGTTGGTTCAGAACGGTGTATACGAGTGCCAAATTTGTGGTTTTAACTTCGAAACTTTCGGCTCCATAGAACGTCATATGAACGTACATTTCCGGAATTACGTTTGCAAGGAATGCGGTACAGGTTTCGCTACGAAATACCGTTTAAAAGTCCACGCAAAAAGCATGCATAATATGGGAAATTTTCCTTGTGAGCAATGCGGTAAAGTATTTACTACTCAGCAAAAAATTACAAACCATGTGAACGCTGTTCATAAGTTGTTAAAACGGTTTAAATGTACGAAATGTCCCGAACGCTTCGCCGAATACTTTCGAAGGCAGAAGCATTTGGTACAAGTACACGGTGTTGCCCCTTTAAAATATAAATGTAATGTCTGCGATAAAAGTTTTGACAGACGCTACACACTATCACGTCATATGAAACGCGATCATTTAGAAGAAAGAGACTACCAATGTGAGACTTGTTCCTATAAATGTTTTACCAAAAATGAGTTGCGTGTTCATATGATAAAACATAATGGGGAAAGAATTTTCGAGTGTTCGGTTTGTAAAAAGTCGTATGCCAGGAAGAAAACTTTGAAGGAACATATGAGGATACACAATAATGATAGGCGGTTCGCTTGTGCAGTCTGTGGGCAGGCGTTCGTTCAGAAATGTAGCTTGAAAGGACATTTGAAGACGCATCATTTAGAGTTTAATTTACAGTAGACTGAGAGCAGATTATGGAGAGCCCCGACTTTCGATCACGTAGGTCGTGATTAAACCCGAGCAGGCGTTTTACTTAGTGTAAATTATATAATCGCCATTGCTCCAAAAACGGTGAAGGAAAACATCGTGAGGAACGGGCATGTCCTAGAACCAAAAATTCGAAGACATGTGACGTCTACCAACCCGCACTGAGCCCGCGTGGTAGAGTACGGCCCACTCCCTCGTACAGAGAAGAGGCCTCCTGTGTCCCAGCAGTGGGAACAGCATAGGCTGATTAAGTTTTACAGTAGATTATTTATTAAATTAAATAATGGTATGCATTTTGTGTTTTATTTATAAATCTATAATGTGTATCTTCTAAACTAAAACCCTAATAATTTTGTGACTTGGCGACTAATTCCGATTAATTAGCGACTAAATTTGCAAGAAAAGAGATGTTCGCAAGGGCCAAGCTGGGGTAAGCTCTCTCCAGATCGGCCACCTATAAACTTATAACTTTTGAACCAGTGATCGACTAATTCTGAAATTTGGCGACTATTGGTGCCGATTCCCTTATTCACAAACTAAACTAAATTTAAGTTCAGTGCATCTTTTTCTTTCTATTTCATTAAGGAAAGGACAGAAGATAAATTTTATTTTAGTCCTGTCAAATTAATCAGCGCTTGACGTAAATTGACGTAATTTTAGTAGGCAAGTTTTTAATCACGTCTAAACTTGTATGGAGTAGTGACAGGCGCTGATTAATTTGACAGGACTAAACTAAAAATTTTCTTTTGTCCTCTTCTTAATGAAATACAAAGAAAAAGATGCACTGAACTTAAATTTAGTTTAGTTTGTGAATAAGGGAATCGGCACCATTATTTATGATATGAAAATTAAAATCCTTGATGGTGGCCAAGCCAGTGTCAGTCACACACAACTATTTGTTACATGTTGTGTACAACTTATAATAAAGGGCAAGTATTGGCCCTTTGACTTTATTATCAAGTAGTATGTATATACTACTTTTTAGAGGTTTTGTTAGTGTCACAGTTTTTTTTTATAAATTAGACAAAGTTTAACATTTGTAATAAAAAGGAACTTCTAAAAAAAAATGATTTCATTTCTGCAAGTAGGTTTATCTATCTTTCTTCAAACACTTTTATACGTTAATCATATTTTTAGTACTAGACTAACTTCTGCCCGCGACTTCGTCCGCGTTAAATTTCTTGTCCAGTAGTTCCTGAGATTAGCGCGTTCAATCAAACAAACAAACAAACTCTTCAGCTTTATAATATTAGTATAGATTAGGTCAGTGTTTGCTTTCTGACTACTCTGAGAAGAAAGGCTGAAACAAACTCAGAGGTCACAGTCTGTTTTAAAGTCCAGTCATAATCTTGGTCACATCATGTGAAGACAATGTGGATTGGTGTCTGAAAGAGAATATCATTGACATAGGTACACGAGCTGCCTATACCTTTAGGTTGAATGTAGCCCGACCAGACTACCACTGAAATTTAAACCACTGCCATCTAGTGACGAGTCTATTTAAAGCCCATATTTAATTGGTTGACAGGTAAAACTAAGTTGGTACTTATTCTGTAGTATATTTTCCTTGGTATTTTCTCATAAACTGTTGAGTTTTAGACGAAATTGTAAACACTAGTGTAAAAAGAAACTAATTTTAATATTATTTTACGAAATCACATCGATAGCGTATAACATAATATTATTTTAATTACAAAATAATATAAAAAAATATATTTTCAACATAATTTCAATTCAATCATTCATTATTTCAAACGAATGAGTTTTATTTGTCAACCGACGATTTGTTACGGTTTTGTATCGTAATTTGTTCTCCACACAGCCTGACACAACAGCCCAAGCCCAGATACGCCGCGCCGCGCCGGTGCCGCACCGGAACCGTGTGGAAATCATTGATGCGATGATCACATTTCAGTAACGTATTGCCAACAAAATCGTTTTAGTCAGGTTTTCATTTTAATATGGATATACCATACGAATACGATGTTATGTTTATCTAAAAATGAAAACAAAGTGTTATATAATTATGTATTTAATTTATAAACACAGACAGAAAAATAATCATAAACCTATAATATCATTTGGGCTTATCCTGTTTTAGCCTTCAGAGAAGACGGCGAAGTGCTAATACTTTCTAACCATAGATATCCAGAGATATGCCTTCATTGCGGAATAGTAAGGAATCCTAGTGTCGCCGCTTATCTCCCACCCAAAAAATTACAACATTAACAAATAGTGTACTGACGACACACACTTAAAATTTAAACACGCACACCAAAAAGAAAGCAGCCACACTAAATCAATTTCTAATAGCACACATACATAGAATGGGCGGGGCATTCACTTGTAAACACTTGCTATTTGCGAACATCCAATGCACACGCATGCAATTAGGGAGTCGAAAGCGATGGTCGATTATTTTTATCGATATTTAATTTTAGCACATTATTGTATTTATAATAACTTCGTTTAATTTTATTTAAATATTATTTTTTATATATCTATCAAAATATAGTTTACTTTTACTAAAATAAAATGGGAATATGTTTTTAAAATTTTGTATTATCGGTTAAAGGGAACGCTCTCTGTTACATATCATGCCGTATAAATAAATAATATATTACTTAATCTTAAAAAAATATATTATTACTAAGAATATTTTAATATAATACGTTATGTTATATCTATGTGGGCTAAGTTTGTTACTACGTCTGAGGCTGGATTGGAGCCGAGAGCGTAATAATACAATGTTCACGCAAGTTATACGACATTTTTAACACATTTGTATAGAAATAAAATAAAATGTGAAACCCTCAGTATTATAGACAAAGATTTGACAAAATAGCGACGGACCGCGAATTTTCTAATTTAAACTTCGAACCTTAGATCGTCGGCCTCATGATTGACTAAGATGGGCTTGCGATTTAGTGATCAATACAATAATGTTGCGGAAAATATATTTTTATTTTCAACAATATTTTACCATCGCAATCTTCAATATTTATTATTATTTTTCGGAGCAGTGGTGGCCCAGTGGTATCAACCTCGACTTACAAGTTGTAGATCGTGGGTTCGAACTCAGGCAGGCGCTTTACTTTGTGTAAATAATTTCATTACCACTGCTCTCAATAACGGTGAAGTTTCCTTCGCACCGTTTTCACATCGTGAGGAAACATGTCTTAGAATGTGAAATGCATGTCTTAGAACCAAAAATTCGAAGATATGTGACATCTGCCAACCCGCACTGGAGCCTCGTGGTGGATCATGGCCCACTTCCTGTCACCGAGAGGAGGCCTGTGTCCCAGCAGTGGGAACAATATAGGCTGATGATGATTATCTTCGATATTAATCTTACTCGGTCAATAATATTGCGCAATATTATTAATAGTTTTTAATTTGCTATTTGGTGGTTTCGTAAGGTGGGCCACCTTACGAAACCAGCCCACCTTACGAAATCACCAAATAGCAAATTTAAAAAAATTGAATATTTTTGTATTTCGAAAACAAATTATTGTAATTTTTTAACCAAATATAAATAATTGGATGAAATATAATATTTATTTATCATATTACTTATCAAATTGTACAATAAATTAAAAACTGTTAATTTGTGAAAATCTTTAGGCATAATATTACTTTAAGTAACACACTTAACTGTATTGGAATTATAATGTTTTAATTTGGTTCAAACAACATTAATTTAATAAGTAATTTAACTGTTTTACTATACAAGTAATACGAGGATATCCATTGAGTTCTGTAAAAAATATTCAACTGCAATAATACGCATATCGATAAAATCAGCCGCACGCAAACGATTGCACCTCTCTAAGTCGAAAACGTTCGTTTCGTTCGGGAAGATCGGGCTAGTTCGGGTTAGTTCGTGTCGCTCCGCACGTAAGTTAGTAAATCATTTAAAAATTGATTTAAAATATAAAACAGTGACTTAATTGTTTATTTACCGGTGGTAAGACATGCCATTTGTCTTCAGGTTGTTGGTATTTGGTCTATTTTTACAAATAATTACTGCACAACTCGCCATTTTGGCTTTTTACGCATCAATAGCGCACTGTACACAGTTGCAAAGCGACTGAATGAAGCGTACAGCCACCGTTCGACAATACTATCAAATTGATAGTATCGAGGCGGCACGTGCCACGCCCCCAAAGCATATCCCTCGATATCCGTGTTTCTAACTAATATAGACCTAATTTTATACAAATCGAAAAAGGTTTTATTTTCTAAAAACTTTAAAATGAATGAGTCCGAAAAAGAAGGAAAGCTGAAGTTTTGATAACATTTTAATAGGTTTTACAACAGTTTAGTACTTAGGTTTAGTAGGTATTTGATTAGATAGGCTTGCCATCCTTAATACAATGTAAGATAGGAGGCCATTGACATAGTAAATTACTGCGGAGGCATTGGTTTTAATTTAAACAATATTGTTTTGTTTTATCCAGTTGTTGTTAAAATTATAGAAAATGGCTTCATCAAAACACGCGGAGATCGACATTAATGCCATAGACACTGCATAGACATAAGAAAATCAGTTATTTTATCATACATTTTTTCGTGTTATTTTTGCCATCGACACGCTAAGAAGAAAAATGAAACTGTGGCCGTTGCTTTTAGAGATGGGTAGATTCGCGATTTTAATGGAGTCGGATCCAGATGCAGATCCAGCTCTGCGTCAACGTATCTGGGATTCATTCCACCGGACCTGGATGGGTCATCTGCAAACTGCGTATCCGACGGTCCTGTTGGACCTGGGACAGCTTCTCTCAGGAACTTCCTAACGGTTACATGTTCGCTTTGAATTTGTTTGACGTAAAAGTTAAATTGAAACGGAACTATGATACAATCTCACCGCACAGTACTTACATATATTAGATAGATAATCTGCGTTTTAGCATTTGAAATGACATGAATCTCGAAAAGCGCGCGAAGTATCTTCACCTCAACCTCCCGCTCTATCGTTCGGAAACGAGCGGGACCGCATTTCGTTACAAATCCATCCGCGGCATGCGCGGCGGGTTGTGAACGGCTTTGTTACGCGTCCGACTTGAAGTCCGATATTCAACACGCAAAAGC
Organism: Aporophyla nigra; assembly: GCA_947507805.1. NCBI lineage: Eukaryota > Metazoa > Arthropoda > Insecta > Lepidoptera > Noctuidae > Aporophyla > Aporophyla nigra. Next base: position 6,121,637 of record OX382321.1, on the reverse strand, counting down.
GAAGAGACGGATCCGAGGTACCGTATCCATCCGGACCTACAGATATCTTGTTCAGTTGCTTTGCAACTGACAAAATAATGCGGCGTAGACGCGGTTCCAGCCCGGCACCAGTCGCGCTGGGCCGGAATCACACGGTATTCACTTGTATAGTTGTATAGTACCACATTTATGCGCTTCCGGTGTCATGTATATGAACCCTAACAGCTTTTCCGCTGAGTTTTATCAGGGATGTCAGACGTACCAACTTCTTGGTACACATACTAGTTTTCAGTGTCACGTACCATGTACCAAGACTACTCGGTCCTTGTATGCAAAAATACCAAGATTGGCCGTTGACCGACAAAAATACACTGACAATACAGAATAACCGACAAAGTTTAGATATACATACGGAAAAAAATTACAATCAGAAATCAGATTTCCTTTATGATATAAAAGTTTACTATAGCAAGCAGTCTCGATAAGTGGTTACCATTTTCCATCAAATGATTATCTAGATGCAAGGTGGTGTAGTGGTAACAAGCTACTCTCCCGCTTAGAAGGTCTCAGGTGTAATATCACACATGTGTTTTGAACCCTGCTTTCCGATAAAAATCTTCGTTATGAATTTATTTTTTATTTCTTTCAATATATTTTACATTTTATAATATCTAACAGATAATATAAAAAAAAAGATTTAATGTGATATTTTTTCGGTGCGTTCAATAATTACTGCCCTCTATTAACGGTACACGAATGTAAAATATATTTTTTTTCCCCTAGGATGCGATCTCCGACACAATTTATATATACAGTATTGGCAGCGCCGCAGCGGAGCACAGGGGTACCAGTTTTTCGTTTTCAATACCAGCTTATAGCAAGCTCGGTACAAGGATTTCTGGGTGGCCGTCTGACATCCCTGAGTTTTATCGATTGACTGTTTTCAGTAAGTACATCGCTATTCTAGTGGCACAGAGTACATTATTACATATAGAAATAGAGACCAATCTTCGATGTCATAATGGGAAACCATTGACAGCGCCATCTGTAATCCATGTTAGGCATCTTTTTCAGCATATATATAAATATAGCTACACGTATCTATAGGCATACATTGCTAGACGCTATAGTATACTAGTATCATGTAGTGGATGGTTTGTAAATGAAACATTGTATTTAATAAAAAAACGTGTTTATTTATGTTTTTTATAGCACTCATTCAACTTTTTAGCTTTTAATTGCAAATTGTCCTCATCATCATCAACCTCTTTTCTCCCAGCTAGTATTTTATTAATGTTTTTGCAATAATTAAAAATCATACACCTAATAACAATGTTAATTAAATATTTGATTACTTTTTCTTTATGTAATTCACATTTTATAAATTTAAAATCAACAAATACACTTATAGCTGTATTAATTATTACTTTTAAATTTGTTTTTTCAATATTTTCCTTTATTATCTCATTGATTAAATCTTGTACATTTGAAATAAGCTCTATTAAATTCTTGCTGGGAGTGCAAAGCCATCGTCGACCTGCGTATTCTCTATATTTAATATATTCAATTTCATTTTTTGACATCAAATCATTACAGCAATCTGTGCAGGATTTAAAAATGTTTGATTTTATTTTCTTAAGGAAATACCCGCTCATATATTGCAAAGGAGCAATAATGCGGGGATCCCTTTCTTTAATCGCAATTGGAGTAAAATTAAAATCAAAAATTTTGGCAAAATCAAATGATGCGCAGGTCGCCGATGTTTCCGCATTTTCGTTGATGATGAGAGAGTGCAATGCATCACAAAAATCTTTTTCGCAGTTACCGTGGGTCTGGACACTGCTTATGTTATTTATTAATAACGTGGCGAAAGCCGACTCGAATTGATCACATGTCGGGTTCGTGTTGCGACACCCTTGGCTTCTCACTGCTCCAAAGAAATTTTCCAGAGGGTCTTGGTTAAGATGCCGCAACCATACTGACGACACGTTAAACTCATTTTTAAGTTTTTTTAATAGAGTTTGAATTCCATTCAGTGTCCAGACCCAATTGGTTATAGAAGGAATGGTTTGATTTCTACCAGTTGATGTTATGAATTTCATGGATTTAAATATTCGCACGCCCTCCACCCACGTTTTATGGTGTGCAGAGTTCGGCGTTGCTGGGCCCAGTAAGGGTTTTGCGTTTTTATTTTTCTGATGGCTCCCATTCACAGAGTCGAAGATGTCGTCCATGAATAAGAGCAGATCAGCAGTGTCCTTGCACTCTGTGGGAAGTATGTTCTTATCTGAAACAAACAATTACAGGACAGCTCAATAAACTGCAGTTTTGTTTTTTTTATTCTTCACGCAAATTTATTTCCTTGAAGTGATTGTAAATAAGTAACAATGGTAAATAATCACGTATGCATCGAAAAATTATATTGTTTGACTGACTTTTTATTAGTTTTGCAATGTTCTTGTAATTATTAAATTTTGCAAAAAGAATGGTCTATTTAGTTATCTCAATTTTTTAAACTTGTGTATTAAATATGCTTATCAGAAAACCATGTTAAAATATTATAATTATGGAGAATTTCTGTTTGCATAATTATAACTTTCTGTGGCTTTTTTCCTATTACATACAATTTTTTTGCAATAATTGTTTATAGAATGTCAGTATAAAAAGGTATATACTACTGAGAATCGGTGTATGTCCACTTTACTAGTCCAGATCTATGTAATCTATTAGATAAATAATAAATGACTATAAAATAACTCAAACATTACCTGCTAGATATCCCATGTTAGATGCCACAGTGCGACTGAATATTTGAGAGGCAAATTTAACTTTCATTTTATTCATTTTTTCCGGGTTCACGTGATTTTCAGTCAGTTTCGGAATCAACCTAACGCCTTTGTAGCCAGGGTTTTCATTATGTAATAATTTTAAGTGTGCCCATTTAGCGGTTTTTTTTACGCCTTCTTTAGTAAATTCTAAATTTTTATTCAGAAGGTTATTTCGAATTCCTTTGAGAAGGTGTGGGGGGTCATATAATGGAACAATTTCTTGACCATTTATCACTATGATATTTTCCTTTGGTTCTTCTCTTTTTCTTAAGTAATAGCCCCTGGTCTCCTTAATTAACAGGTTGAGTGCCTGTCTATTATTTGTACCCTGGTCACATACCGAAGCAACCACTATGAACCCTGCCTCTTGTAAGCCTCTTGTTACTTCTCGGATTTGATTAGCTAGTTCTGGACCCTTAGTTGCACTTGACGCAAATGTGTAGCATACTGCCTGCTTATAATTATAAATTAAACCACGCACCATGAAAACTTGGGCGTGATCTGCAAACTCACTTTTCCTTTCTTGCCCATTGTCAACAAGGCCTGTGATTTTGTCTTTCCTCTCATTCAGTACCGATTGACACTGCATGTCGTTTGTTTTATATCAAAAAAGAATAGTTGTGTCAAATAAAAAACAATGTCTATGAATATACCTACGTATATTTTAATAAATAATTCCCTCACAAATTGGTAGCAGAGCGTGGTTGTTTGCAAATAAGAAAAAAATGGCAACAACTACGAGTTATAGAAATATAGAACCTTTGACCAAGTCAAACTATGATACTTGGTGTTTGCAAGCACAGGCGGTCCTGATCAAAAATGACTTTTGGGATATCGTAAGCGGCGAGAAAACTTTACCACCAGTTGCGGATGCGGCGGCGAGATTGGCGTTCAACAAAGAGGACTTGAAGGCAAGGGCTGAAATCCTACTTTTGTTATCACCGTCGGAATTAAAACAAATTAAAGTCTGCGCGACATCTAAAGCTGTATGGGACAAGTTAAAGGCTACTTATCAAAGCACTGGGCCTGCGAGGAAAGCTACCTTATTAAAACAATTGGTTGTAAAACGAATGACCACAGGAGAAGATATACGTGACCACATAAATAACTTTATGGACATCGTGGACAAACTCGCAGATATGGATATAAAGGTACCTCCAGAACTGCTTAGCATAATGCTCCTCTACAGTTTGCCGACAACTTTTGAGAACTTTAGAATAGCCATCGAATCTCGAGACACCCTGCCTAATCCTGAAGATCTAAAAGTAAAGATTCTGGAAGAATACCAAGCAAGGAGTGGCAATGGACAGCCTGAAAGCTCAGAAGCCTATCACGTTAAGAAAAATAGGCAAAGGTTGTACTGTAAGAGCTGTAAAAAGAAAGGTCACACCATCGAGACATGTTGGGGCAAGAAGAAAAACCCGAATGAAAAGGACAACGGAAGCAAATACAATTTTAACGTTTGTCTGAGCACCGTAAATACAGACGCTGATGAAAATGCCTGGTGTCTAGACAGCGGCTGCTCATCGCACATGTGCGGTGACGAATCAAAGTTTTCTACTATGACCCCTGAAATTGGCACCCTAAAGTTGGCATCAAACAAATATACCAGTAGAATTCAAGGCAAAGGGAAAGTTACAATCAGCACCGCTAAACACGGCTACAATTTCCATGACACACTGTATGTTCCGGATATTTCTGTAAACCTATTATCCGTCGCTAAAATAACGGACAGAGGAAATAAGGTTGTTTTTGAAAAAGAGAAAGCCTACGTCGTACACAAAACCGGTGAAATAACACTGACTGCTCGAAAGAGAGATGGGCTTTACTACTTTGAATCTGGACGAAAAGAGACTGCAAATTACAAAACAAAAAATGACAGTGACATAATGGAATGGCATCGCAAACTCGGCCACATAAATGAAAGAGACTTAAAGAAGATGTCTAAGGACAACCTAATGCATGGCTTAAACTTAAGTGATGAAGACATGGAAACATGTGAGACCTGCATCAAAGGCAAATTGTCCAGGTTACCTTTTCTAAGACACAATGATCTGTACACAACTGATAACCTGGAAATAATCCATAGTGACGTTTGTGGACCGTTCGAATGCGATACACTAGCAGGATCAAAGTACTATGTTACTTTCATAGACGACTTTAGTCGCTATTGTCACGTCTATTTTATAAAAAGGAAGAGTGACGTTTTCAACGTTTTCAAAGAATATAAAAATGAAGTTGAGACGTTCCACAACAAGAAAATAAAGAACCTGCAGACAGACAATGGCACGGAATACCGCAACAAGGAATTCGATGCTTTTCTCAAATCGCATGGCATCCAAAGAAGGTTGACCACAATTTATACCCCTCAACAAAACGGGATTAGCGAGAGAAAGAATAGATCATTATTAGATAAAGCCAGATGTCTGTTAATCGAGGCCAAGGCACCTAAAAAACTCTGGGCGGAGGCGGTAGCAACCGCAAACTACCTTATAAATCGTAGCCCTTCCAAAGCACTGGATGGCAAAACACCATTCATGAAATGGCTTGGCCGAATACCATGTGGGCATCATCTTTACGTGTACGGCAGGAAGACCTTTGTTTTGAAAAAGAACAAACGAGGCAAACTGACCCAAAATGCCAAAGAAGGCGTATTCATGGGGTACTCACTGACCTCAAAGGCTTACAGAGTGTACATACCCGAAGAAGATGATGTAGTGATAAGCAGGGACATAAAAGTCATAGACAAGATGTACTTCGAAGAAGAAAGTCAGAACTATGATAAACTTATTAACGAAAGAGAACACTCTCGGATACCTGAAAAAGAAAACAATATTAAAGGTAATGATAAGAAAAATGAAAGAGTACAACCCATAGAAATTGAAATAACCGAGAATGAAAAGGAAAATACCTTACAAAATTTCAATGAGCAAGAAGATGAAGTTTCTTCGGTAGAAGACATAAAGTCTTACGATGATGCATCAGAGGTTATAGAAATACCTGAAAATGGGAGGCCGCAAAGAGAGAGGCGTCCACCCGCGTGGACCAGAGATTTTATATTGGACCAGACTGAAGAAAGTCAACTACTTTCAGAGATATCCAACACATGCGATGAGAATGAAGATTCTGAATACTGGCATGATGCTATAAAAGCTGAAATTAGAGCACATGTTAAAAATGGAACCTGGAAAATAGAAAAGAAGAACAAAGACATGAAAGAAGTGGACTACAAAATGGTTCTTAAAAACAAAATAGGACCTGACAACAGTATTACAAAGAAAGCCAGACTAGTAGCACGGGGTTTCACGCAGCGACCAGGCGTTGACTTCAATGAGACATACGCTCCTGTAGCTAAACTGAGTTCGATAAGATCTGTTGTTGGAATAGCCATGGAAGAAGGCTTGAAATTGAACCAGATGGATGTTACAACGGCATACCTGAATGGTGAACTAGAAGAAAAAATAGTAATGAAGTATCCTGACTATTTAGAAGAATATCTGACTGAAATCATGGTTGAAGAAAGTAAACAGGAAAATTTAACTTTGTACAACAAAACAATGAGTATGCTAAAAGACATAAAAAACAACCCTAAAGGGAAAGTTTGTCATCTCATAAAAGCTTTATATGGACTCAAACAGGCAGGGAGGCAATGGTACAAGAAACTCGACACAGAATTAAAGAACATAGGTTTCAAAGCATCGGAAGCTGACCCATGTCTATACATACAAGAGAAAAGAGGAGTTAAAGTTATAATAATAATATATGTCGACGATTTGTTAATTGCCTATTCATGTCCCAAAAAGCTTCAAGAAATAAAAGACATGTTATATGCCAAATTTGAATTAAAAGACTTAGGAACACCTAAACGGATAATAGGAATAGATGTTACCTATAAGGGAGATGAAATCAAACTGAACCAAGAGAAGTTCATAGAAGACACTCTTAAAAAATTTAAAATGGAAGATTGCAAGGCTACATCGACGCCCATAGAACCAGGTCTTAAGCTAGAAAAAGGAGAAAGAGGTGATAAGAACCATCTGCCTTACAAAAATTTGATTGGCACGCTCATGCATCTGGCTGTTGCTACTCGACCTGATATAATGTATGCCATTAGCTATCTCTCTCAGTTTAATGACTGTTACGGCGAAGAGCATTTCAAGTGCGCAAAAAGAGTGCTGCGTTATTTAAAAGGAACCAAAGGCGTTGGTCTTATATTCAGGAAAACTCGCCAAGAATTACATGGCATGGCTGACGCAGACTGGGGCTCATGCAAGCTGGACCGGAAGTCTTTTTCCGGCTGTTGTTTTAAATATGCTGGAACGGCCATAAGCTGGATATCGAAGAAACAAAAGTCCGTTGCACTATCTACTGCCGAAGCGGAATATGTCGCATTGACTGAAGCTGCAAAAGAGGCCATTCATCTAAAAAGTGTATTCAGAGATCTTGGGGCCAACTATGAAAGCATAGTAATATTTAACGATAACCAAGCTGCCATCAAGTTAAGTCAAAACACTATGGTCAATTCCAAGTCCAAACACATTGACTTAAAAATGCACTTCATTAGAAATTGCATAATGGACGGAATGATACAGGTCAGGTATCTGCGAACCGAAGACATGGAGGCAGATATGCTAACAAAAGCTATAGCTGGACCGCGGCTGTTGAAATTGCGGGACGGCTTAGGAGTTTCGTGAACTCCTGGTGTCCACGATCATGCCGTGAAGAGGAGTGTTAGTACTGGCCATCATTCAGTACCGATTGACACTGCATGTCGTTTGTTTTATATCAAAAAAGAATAGTTGTGTCAAATAAAAAACAATGTCTATGAATATACCTACGTATATTTTAATAAATAATTCCCTCACACATTGTTCTTCAAACAAACTTCGTCAAACATAACAACACATAGCTTTTCTTCGGTTTTCATTATTTCGGCTCTCTTTTTCAACTGAGAGAAAACATTTTTGTTAATCCCAGGCTTAATGTTACTTATTTGTATCAATTTAATGAGTGTTTGCTGTGCAGGCAAAATAAAAATCTTCCTCAAAAATCTGTATCCTTTGGGACTTTGTTTAAATATGGATAAAGATGCAATTTTTTCTTGCAACGTAAAACGTCGTCCTTTACCCCTCTTTCGGTCCTCCCGACATTGAATGCCAATTAACAATTTGCCTGTACTAGTACAATTTTCTAACACATCAAATACTGCAGGATTGGATGCAATTCTTTTAGCTGCTTTTACGTTGGCAGTCAGTTTTTTAACTTTGTTCTTAATTTTACTAATCTTTATTCTTGCAGCAACCAGTTTTTCATGTAATTCCTTTTCAATATTCGTAAGGAATACTCTTTTCCTAGTTTTCCTGACTACTTTTTTTCCTTCTGTAAAAATAGAAAGCAACAACATTAATAATTTATTCAATACAAACTTTTTGGGTCTTTAAATCAAATTAGTGAAACTTACCTAGATTTTGCTGTTTCTTAATTTCTGGAGTACTTTGTAAAGTCACTTCTTCTTGCATTGTAGCCCTGAGGTCTGAAAGTAATAAAATTATTGTACAAATTTAACATTAAGTATGTCAAATGTGGCCATCTTTTAAATAACCCTGTTAGTTTCTATTTGCAGTTGAACTATATGAATAGTACATATACTAGCTATACCCGTGACTTCGGTCGCATGGATCTAAGTATCCTAAGTTAATTCTTATAACATTTTTTGTTATATGTACTGTATATACTTTCAAATGCATTTAGTAAAAAGCTGTTATTTTGACATTAGAAACAGACAGACATTTGTTACCAAATCATCAAGTTATAGATATAGGTAGAATAGCTACATAGAGCCCTGAGTGAAAAGTTAGAATCAATTATGTAATATTTGACCAACATGACCAATATTTAGCCCAGCTACTGCAATAGCACTTACTTACACATCAATCATGACTAATCTAACTTTTAGTTGAGTCCTTGTTATGTAAATGAAAAAAATAAAAGACAATGTCATGAAACATCTACATAGATAATGTATGAGAAATAGTGTGGATATAAATATACTTACTAATGAAATCACTACTCAGAAGCTGTTTCAGGGATTTCATTAGAAGTGCAAAATATGTTTTATTATAAGTGGTCTTTTTATTTACCTGATGATGTCGTTGGTAGGTCCAGAATTGGTTGCAATGGCTGTCTATTAGTCAATGTGAATGGAGTCAGAGTCAATGGTGCTGAAAAAATCAAAGATTCAATAACTAAACAAATAACTAAAGTATAAACAAATGTGTAAAGTATTTCTTAATCGTCATAATTTTGTCACAAGCAACTTTTACTTGGCTATACTGAAGTTAATCCACTATATCTCTGACTGTATGTTAAAATAACTAATAAGTGGATTGTTTTATAATATTTAGTTTTCATATTTACCTGATGATGTTGTTGGCAGGTCCAGAATTTGTTGCAATGGCTGTCTACTAGTAGATGTATATGGAGTCAGAGTCAATGGTGCTGAAAAATAATAATATAAAAGCCTAAATTATTTATGCATCAACATAAATTGTATCAAAATATGAGTAGCCAACAAGTTTTGTAAAGTATTTATTCATCTTCAATAATTTTATCACAAGCAGGTCATAGTTGGCATGACTGAAGATAATCCACTTATGTAGCTGATTGTACATACAAACAACTAAGTAGAGTATTATATAATACTAGGACCACAACATGGTACGCTTCGTTGCTCCCCTGACCCGTCTCATAGACTTCCCTGTTTTCGTTCACTTTTTGATGCTGCGGCGCTCCTTTTAACTGTAGCGTGATGTTATATAGCCTTCCTTGATAAATAGGCTACCCAACATAAAAGAATTTTGCAATTCAGACCAGTAGTTCCTGAGAACCGCGTTCAACCCAACAAACAAACTCTTCAGGTTTATAATATTAGTATAGATGAAGTAACTATACTTACTTGGCATTTTCAAAGTTGGCACAGCAATGTTGCTGATTCTGTTGTTACGGCACAGATATTTCTCTTCAAAGTGCGCACGACACACTCTGCGGTTCAATATTTGTGCATTCTTTAAACCCAAGATGTCATGACTGCCAATGGAGTACAGCCAAGTGTTGAAGCGTTCTCTATCATATTCAGGATTTGGGAAACCATGAAGCACTTGATGCATACCTTAAATAAATAATGAAGTTTTATTAGACAATTATTAAAGTTCATAAACAGAAGTTTTGCTCTATTGACAAGATACTATATACTGTATTTTAAGCACAAGAAATCTAAAAGGGTCAAGGCTCAGGCCCGTCAAGGGCTAGCCCATAATAAGATTGTCAAGTTATCAACCATTATAAATGATGGGCAGATTATAAACTTTGCTGCGAAGTTGGTAAACTTGCAGCCAAAAGGAACCTACAGTTGTGGAACCTACAGTTGTGATACTAAGAACAAAGATGACAAAACAACTGGGTTTTTTATCCTATGGACCAAGATAACTTACAGCAGTTTATATTGTGAATTTGTCTGTACTATCCGGTGTATCGAACCTATGGTTACAGACTGACAAACTGCGTGAATGTTGGTACATAATTAACATATTGAAGGACACTGAATGAGACACAAGAGAAGTTTTATTGTTGTTACGTCTATAGGCGTTTAGTGTCCCTCAAAGTGATAAGATTTACTAGACGTATACTATGTTAAATAAAAAACCATATTGCATAAGTTTGACATACCTCCACTCTCCTTACACCCTGGAACACAGCAGTGCCTGCCCGTAGACATGGTACAGCAAAAGCAGTGAAACACTATTCACCCACAAGAGTCCTGTCTCAATTAAATGCAAAAACACCTTTTCCGTTCACAATAATGGATTAATCGGAGGAACTTAAGCTCAACTCAACGACAAATTCACAGTAAAACACAAAAGGGAGATCACACACAAAATATCGCAAAATAACCGGCGCAAGCGTCAATCATCCGAAGATATTGTGTGATGTTGCCAGTTTACTATAGTAGTCTTTGATCATATTAGTGTGACCACGTTAGCTACTCAGCTGAATTCTGCTTTTAAAATAATACATGTTAAAATCTGCTGAACTTCTTTGAATTTTTTTTTTAAATATGTTAAGTAATTTATTTAAATTTTATTTGTAAATTATAAAAAACGTATAGTTTTGAAACATTAGTCTTTGGCAGCGCCATCTATTGGTCTCTTTATGAATATAAGTACTGAGCTGCCATCTCTTATTCATGTAGGGCATATCATCCATCTACGTCTACGTCACAGTATAACCCGGCAAATTAAAAAAACACATTTAAACTTATTTTGTACAAAGACTACATATACTTCATGATTTTGTATCATTGTATCCATTGCTATTCCCAGTTTTATGTACTAAGATTGAACCGCCTGTCTAGTGGCCTCTATTGTCAAAACAGACGTCAGTTTTCCGGCCATAATTAAAATAAATTTTGGGACTTTCGTGGGTAGTGGTGAAGGCGTAATACGTGCTTTGGTTTGTGTTAAGAATTTTTTCGATTTAAGTGTTTTTACAAGTGTGAACTTCAATCGAAACTATTCTTTGTGTTTGTGTTTTAGCCTAAGGTTTGTTTTAATCCTAATTTTGTATTAATTTTAAAGATTTTATCCGATATTCATCCATAATGGATACCAAAAAACCCCCCGACCCCCCTGATCCCTTTGAATACACTCCGGTGTTAACGGTTTCTCTCCCTGACGAAAATGTGCTTGAAAATGCAATGGACTCCGAATCTGCTAGTAGAAAAAGATTATCTACTTCTCCGACTACTCTCATAAACCCTCCAAAGTTACTCAAAAAAGAATTTGGAAGACAAGCGTACACTTTAAGAGACAGCCCACCCTATGTTGTTCATGTTTCTTTGAAGGATGGCCAGACCCCAGGTACTGTTTTACACCCGGTTAAATTTGGAATGTTTTTAACAAAGAATAATTACAGCAACATTCTATTAGGTAGTGTAAAACGCCTAGGCAGAAACCGGGTGTCAGTTGAGTTTAAGTCTCACCAGGATGCTAACAGCTTCTTAATTAATCAAGTATTAGTCCAAAATAACTTTGTTGCAAATATTCCACAATTTAATATAACTCGTTTGGGTCTAGTTAGAGATATACCATGTGAATGGACAGAAGAGGAGATCATCGAAAATATTAAGGTTCCTGCTGGATGTGGCCCTGTTATAAAGGCCAGGAGAATGAACCGAAAGGTGACCTCTCTGGGTATTACAGAATGGAAACCCACTCAAACGGTAGTCCTGACATTCGATGGACAAGTTTTACCTAAGCGGGTATATTGTTTTTATTCGGCCCTCCCAGTCGAGAAATACATGTACCCGACAATTCAGTGTTTTAATTGTTGTCGTTTCGGTCACACTCGTACGGTATGTCGCTCGCAGCCCCGCTGTTTTAAATGTGGTCAAGACCACCCAGGTGATGGATGCCAAGTTTCAACTGATTATGCCATTTGCGTATCTTGTTCTGGGAATCATTACGCCAATGATAAGGCTTGCCCTGAATTGGGTCGGCAGAAGTGCATTAAAGCTCTTATGGCCGAGAAATCTGTTTCGTATGCGGAAGCAAGTCAGGTTTTCCCTCCAGTCTCACGATCATATGCGGAAGTGTCAAGAACATCACATAATCCCAAAACAACAACCAATTCACCTCAATACCACAGTCCAGCTCCCCAAACACCAAAATCATACCGTAAAACGGTCTTCCTTAAACCTAAATCCCATGCCCCTCTTTCACCTAGCTACGATAGGCAGGCTCATCAAGTCCTTACTCAGGATTACTCCTTCTCTCCATCTCAAAACGGTTGTGCCCTCCCAAGGGAAGGTGCTAGTACTCCTGATAAGCCCGAACACATACTAAATACTATAGCCAATATGCTAATAACTGTATTAGCTAACCCTGCACTATCTATACCTGACCACGTTGCCAATAAACTGACTACAATAATCCATTATATAAATAATGTTCCATCCCCTGACACTCCTGCAGTGGAACGTGAGGAGTATTTCTCCCAGGAAACCTGACCTACTATTTTTAATTAATAAATTTAAACCATCGGTCTGCGGCATCGCTGAGACATGGCTTCGTTCTGGAAGCAATTTCAGGATCCCGTGTTTCAGTAGTGTTCGCCATGATAGACCAGACGGGTATGGAGGATGTGCTTTGTTCATCAATAACAAAGTATCATTCTCCCCAATCCCTCTACCCTTCGTTGGCGATAACATAAATGTTGTTGCTGTTAAGGTTGAGGGCATAAATATTTTTTCTTTTTATATTGCACACCCACGTCTTGACGATCTTGTTTTAATTAGAAACTTACTAAGTAGTGTTAACGGCCCACTACTTGTCATGGGCGATTTTAATTGTCATCACTACCGGTGGGGATCGGAGTCTTGCGACAGTACTGGCATAGGCCTAGTGGATATGTTGGACGATCTTGACCTATGTATTATTAATGACGGCAGTGTCACACGTAGGTCTGGATTAGGGCAAAGTAATAGTTGCGTCGACCTGACATTTTGCTCATCCGGCATAGCCAGCCTCTTTATTTGGTGTCGTTTGAATATGACCTATGGTAGTGATCACTATCCCATCACAGTTGAAATTCCCTCTAAACTTCTTGCTGAAAAAACCTTCCCACCCTTACTAAAGTACCAGCTTAACTCTGTGGATTGGGATCTTTATTCAAAAATTTTAGACATGCGTATTTCCTCTCTCCCATCTGTCAATTCTGAGAATGCCCAAGAATGTTTTGTAAATTTTTCCAACACCATATCCGCTACAGCAGATGATTGCTTCACTTTAAAAAAATCACCTACAGGCAAAATCCCTTCTCCGCCTTGGTGGGATAGGGAATGCACTACCATGATCAGGGCCAGGAATGAGGCAGAAGAGACTTTTAACCTTGAAATGAACCTGGAAAATCTTCTCACTTTCAATAAAATTTTGGCTAAGTCCAGGAAATTAAATAGGAAAAAGAAAAGAGCAGGCTGGGTATCGTTTTGCAGTTCCCTGAGTCCATCCACCCCAGCGTCGGTGGTGTGGCAGAGATTAAAAAGTTTTAGAAACGGTCTAAACCCAACAACCACGAACATCTTATCGGAAGATTTGGGGTACCAGTTTTTTAGTAAAGTTGCCCCAGTCTATGTTCCTGGTGTTGATGAAATAAACTTCGTAGGCTCTGCAACATCAAATGATCCTCTTGAAAAGCCATTTTCCAGCGACGAACTAAAAACGGTTCTTTCTTATGTTAAAGATTCTGCACCTGGTGTGGATGGATTCCCTTACTCTTTCATTGCCAAAGCAGGTGTAAAATGCCACCAATATTACTTGGACTTGGTAAATTTTTGTTTCATCTCCGGGTATATTCCTCCAGCTTGGAAGGTTCAAGTGGTTATTCCTCTGTTAAAACCAGGCAAAGATCCTAGTGATCATTGTTCTTATCGACCAATTGCTTTATCGTCTATCCTCATTAAACTTCTTGAACATCTTATTAAAAACCGTCTAGAATGGTTAGTTGAAAATAGAAAACTGCTACCAACGACTCAATTCGGCTTTAGGAAAAGTCTGGGTACGACTGATAGTGTGGGTATACTCACATCAGAGATCCGGCTGGCCCTAAGTAGAAATGAGTCTGTGGTAGTCGTTTTTCTAGACATTTCAGCGGCTTATGATTCTGTTCTCCTCCCAGTTCTCAGGCAAAAGCTGCATGAGCTGAGAATACCGGCTAGGATTATTCAGATCATCAGCACTATTCTTTCCAACCGTACTCTTCAGCTGAGGATTCCAGGGGAAAGCTCTGAGCAGAGGGTAACCTGGCGAGGCTTACCTCAGGGATCCGTAATTAGTCCTATTCTCTATAATATTTACACTTCAGATCTTCCTTCATGCTTAAATTATAATTGCAAAATACTTCAATATGCTGACGATATTGCATTATTGGTCTCCGGCAGTTCCATAGAGGATGCCGCTCAATCTATAAACGTCTCTTTATCTTCATTAAACCAATGGCTTCTTGATCACGGGTTGTCTTTGAGCGCTCCAAAGAGCACAGCTGTTATTTTTACCCGCAGACGTTCTGTCCCCCTGGTAGATATTAACATAGATGGTCAAGCGATCCCGATCAAGGAAAAGGCCAGGTTTCTGGGAGTTACCTTGGACTCCAAAATGTCGGGTGTAGATCACATCAACAATGTAGTGAAGAAATGTGAACGCTCAGTATCAGTCCTAAAAGCTTTATCTGGAGTCTGGTGGGGAGCTCACCCATACACTTTAAAATTAGTGTACAATGCTCTGGTCAGAAGCGTGATAGACTATTGCTGCTTCTTACTTGAGCCTTGTAATAAAGAGGCGCTTCGTAAGCTAGACGCCATTCAAGCGAAATGCCTTAGGATTGTCGTAGGAGCAATGAAATCCTCCCCTACAAATGCCCTCCAAGTAGAATGTGCAGAGCCTCCCCTTAATCTTCGAAGACAATATTTAGCAGATCGCTTCCTGTCAAAAGTTTTCGCCCTTTCGTCCCATCCACTACTTCCCATCTTAGAACAAATCCACCTATCTTTAGAGGTATCCCCTTATTGGAAACATAAATCCTTTCCTCCGCTGATGAATAGGTATAGAGAGCTTAAAAACCTCGCCTCACCTGTTTGTCAGTATCCCACTCTGCCAGTATTTTCTTCCGCATACGAGGTGGTCCACTTCAGGCCAAAAGTCGTTTTGGAGCTTGGTATTACAAAGAGTTCCGACGACGTACAAGGGGACTTTGATCGGGCAATTGAAAGATACTGGAAAGGTTGGAATGTATTCTACACGGATGCGTCTAAATTATCTCCAACGGGATGCACAGGAGTTGCAACATACTTCCAGAATTCCAGAATTGCCCTTCTCTTTCAGTGCCCTCCAGAGGTTTCGGTATTTACGGGAGAATGCATTGGTATTTTAGAAGCAATTAATTTCATTAAAACCCATAATATTCAAAATTCGGTCATCTTTTCAGATTCTCGCAGTAGCATTCAGGCTCTATGTCAAAATCAGTTAAAATCAAAAATCCACAGTAAAATCATTTTAGATATCCAAAATTTACTCTTCACTTGCTCTAACAACAATTTGAACATTGAAATAGCTTGGGTTCCCAGTCACTCGGGTATAGGCGGCAATGAGTGTGCCGACAGGTTGGCTAAATTTGCTACATCCAACCCTGTTGACCAAAAACATTATGTCGTTCATAGTTACGACTTACGAGCTGATACCAAACTCAAATTAAATAACTCGTGGTCCACAGTGTGGCAAAAAAGTTCAAAGCTTAAAGGGGCGTACTACGCCAGTATACAACCCGACATTCAGCGGAAACCTTGGTTTTTTAAATGTACTAAATTGTCGAAAAGAACTGTTTCATCGTTGTGTAGACTGAGACTCGGTCACTGTTGCAGTCCCGTTTTCCTGAACAAGATCCGTGTTCGTGACAGTTCTCTGTGCGAATGCGGTCTTGATGATGGTACTCTAGATCATATCTTTTTTTCATGTCCTTCAAACTCACAATCTTTTGATTTGTACCGTATGCTTCCTAAAATTAATATAACGCTTCCTACTAACTTCCATTCCCTCTTGACTAACTTTTCCCCTAAATTAATCCAAGTCCTATCAAAATTTTTAAATGACAATGATCTAAAAATGTAGTTTGGTGTGTAGTTACTTGTGTAATAATTATAATTTTATGTATACCTGTGTTGTTTTATAGTAGTATAATAATTATTAATATTTTGTAGATAACTAACAAAACTTGTCTCGTCCTTTCAGCTAGTACTAACAATACCAAATAACAACTACCACAAAGTGCCAAGTTCGACGGCTCATCTTGCTGTGTTGCCGTCACTACGTGACGCTGGCAGAATAGTCGACATCGGCTCAGTTGCCAAAGAGGAAAAAAAAAAAAAAAAAAAAAAAAAAAATTTTCTTTCGCACTGTTTATTTTTGTTATTCAAAATGTTTTCTGCAAAAGATAATTCGGAAGTTGAAGAAGTGGATGCAACAATGTATGGAAAATGCCGTTGTTGTCTGGCTGTTGGACAACACAGAGATGTGACAAAAGAATACTACTATAACAAAATAAAAGAGGTCTACAAAGATATTTTCTTGGAATGTTTTAATTTTACAGTAAGTATTCGATATATTACAGTTTTCTTGCTCTATATATTATTACGATGGGAGTGCGCAACAGTTGTACTTGGCACTATCATGTATTGGTGCGAAAAAGTTTAAAAAGTATTATAATATTTAAAACTTATTTTCTGATCGCGACTTCGCTGAAGTCGAAGTTAGAAGTCGTAAGACACCATATTCTGTGATAGTACTTTTGATTGGTGACGTCGCATCGCATCGCCCCCTCGCGTTATTGCTTCTTTTTCGCTTAACTTCTTTCGCTTCTTTCTGACATTTTCTTTTTCCTCGGCTCCTAAGCCCCTGATGCCTGAGTCTGATGTTAAATATCCTGTTAACTTCGTCAAGAATTGAACTATCAAATACAAAAAGAAATTCTGAAATCCTAGTAGGAGTTCCAGAGAAAACGTTGAATGCGCTAAGCGTTCAAACACATATTTTAGCTTTATTATGTTCTGAAGAGAGAGGCAGAGGTTTGAAACAAACCTTTTCGCCAGTTATGTTTAGAGTCCTATGTAAGGTTGAGCTTATTGCCACCTACGGGGTAAAAATCAATCCGCACAGAATTAGGCCGAAACCTTTGCTTAGTGTAAATTATTTCATCACATTTGCTCTCAAAACAGTGAAGGATAAAATTGAGAGGAAATGTATGTCCTATAATAATAAATTTGAAGACATGTGACAGTTACTAACTCGCACTGTGCCCCTTTGGTGGACCACAGCTAACTCCCACTTATGGAGATGAGGATGCCCCGCAGTATGAACATAATGGAGCACTCATTCACAGCCCGCTTCACATTAATAGAATAATCAACCTATAGGCTGACTTCTCAGCAGGTCTGATTTCCCTGAACAGTTGGGCAGAGGTGTATCTGTAATACCTACAGGTATACCCACATTTAATATGAAAGGTTATATTTTGAACAAAGCGCAGCCACATTGGGAGGCGGCTACCGATGATAGGAAGTGAACAGGAGCTCTTATTTCTGCAATAGCCTACATTAATTATTGGTAGGCCTCGTCTGTTTGCGTTTTCATTAGCCGTTCCCCGCTTCTCTGTCCCTCGGTTTCCATAGGGGGTTAAAAATAGACCATGCTAGCTACACAAAATTTTCGACACGCTCCGATAGGTTACATTTTCTTTGATTGTTCCAAAAGGATAGCTCAAGTATCAAGAGAATGTAGAATTCAAGAGAGAGCGAAGCGAGTCTGATCAACTTAAGCACCAGGTAGGATGCAAAAAATTCCTGGCATTAACCTTAGCCTTTTTAACCCTACGTACGAGTGGGATGCATTCGATTTTACTTTCTAGATTTTACCCTACTAATATTGTAAATGTGAAAGTTTGTGAGGATGTATGGATCTTCGTTACTCTCTCACGCTAAAACTACTGAAAACTACTGTATGGATGAAATTTGGCAAACAGAGAATTTAAAACCTAGATTGACATAGACCTCTATGAGGGCGAAATTGCTGGCAAAATCTAGTATTTTACATCAAGCTTTTTAAGTAAAAACTTCTTTAGTCGCATTGTGCGATATTTGGTAGGAGAAGATCTTATAGGTTGGGTGGTTTAATTTACAAATTATGACATTTTAATTTATGATACTACAATTTGTTGATTCTGCCGGCAGTCCCTTTGCTTTTGATTGCTTATATTCTTAATTTTCTTTTTGCAAATGTCCATTGCAGTCTCCGTGGCTCAAGTGAGAACAATTTTAGTTAGTAAGACAGGCAAATCATTCAGGGTCTCGACATCATGACTGACTTTGGGGGGGTCATGTCCCGTAGGCCCCCCCCCTACGACCGCGCCTGGATAAATTACACGCAGACACAGGACAAATAATTGTGCTCATCACACAAAGATTTGTCCTGGGTGGGAATCGAACCACGCCTTCTAATATAATAGCTTTTCTCTTTCAGCTGTCTCCGCACAATCTCATTAGTCCCCTGATATGTGACAAATGCGTACATCGTCTCCGTGACGCATCAAGTTTCCGTATGATGGCGGTTGCCACGGAGGCGCAGCTACTCCAAGCTATAATTTTTAAGAGCGAACCGGAGGATGTCCCTGAATTTGTTGAAGGTATGTTTATCAAGAGTGGTCAGCTTCATTTGACTAGAATGGCGAAATGAGGTAGATAACGTTCTTAGCACAAACAGCAAATGATTCTTTCCGTAGTTGGTTGATGCCGGACTCAAAGAATAGCACCACCCCATTTTTTCCCATATGTAGGTGTCGTACGAGACGACTAAGGGACTTACTAGAGAATGGGCAATAGCGTTCTTAATGCATTATACCATCATTCTGCGATCGCCAACCCGCCTGCCAAGCGTGGATATTATGGCAAACCCTCCCAAATTGTGGGAGGGTTATCTAGGTCTAGCTGTGGACATCATTCGCCTGATATTATGATGAAAACAATCTTTAGGCTTAGTCGTTTCATTAAAGAAATATCAATTAAAATATTTAAATCGATTATGGTAAGAAAAAACAATGTTTACTGTTTGTACTTCTAGTGCCTCTTGCAAAGACACTTGCACAAACATTGCAGTTTTCAAAATTGGCAGTATTTTGAAAGGTTTGCATATTTTGTATCCGAATCCTAAGGTTTTACTTCATTTATAGTTTTCAAACCATAGAGTTTACGCTGCAGAGCCCTGAGCCCTCGTATGCGCTGACGAGAATTTGACGCGCCGATTTTTTATTCTGCGTTGTCATCGTCGAATGTACTTTAGTACAGTTGATTTAAAACCTTAACTTTGAATGACAAGTTATTTGCTGTGCCGAACTTAAGGGTCTAATGCTAGGCGGAACTCGGCGGAAGGAAACCCTCGGGTGTCACTATTGTGTAGATCGCCTCGAGGACACGGTTGAGGTCCGGGTGTCCTCGCGGAGAGGAAATTTTTGCGCCCTCACGGCCCTAGTCACCGCAGGAGACGCCCTTTCTCGCCACGATTTGATGATTGCTCAACCAAAAAAAAAAAGAGTCTAATGTTGTGTTCAAATACGATATAAATTGCATTAAAACAATTATGATTCGTCTAATTACAGATCAACAAAATTTCTCAACCGAGATCAAAGTTGAAGATGATCAAGATAATTTTGACATTGAAGAGGACTTCTCACAAGAAAGTTCTGAGGAGTCTGTATACAGTTATGGATCTGATGATGACGAATGGATGAGTGACGGTGAACGAATGAACGCTGATGAACGGAAGGAGTATGAACGAATGATTGAACAACGAATGAATGAGGACGATGACGATTGCTCCAGCGGCTCCAGTGATAACGAGCTTGTGATTGATGAGACAAGGGAGGGATACACAGACTCCGATGATACTGATGATGATGTTGATGGGGTTGGAAATGATGATTGTGGTAGGTATCTTTTAATCTTTCATTTTTTATTATTTATTCCTCTTTATTTTCTTACATATTGTTACGTAGATCGTAGAGTCTAGAAACATCACGCTAACTCCATCTCAGGAGGGGGCAGTGTTACGTAGATCGAAAAGACTAGAAACATCACGCTTACTCCATCTTAGCATGGGGCAGAGTTCGAAACTACTAGAAACACACGCTAACGCCATCTGTTATCAAGTAGCAAGTACTACACGAACAATTGTACGTAGACGCCACTGCCATCTATTGTTGAATAGCGGGATTAAACAGTAAACAGTTGGCTCTCGTAAGGACTGGAAGCTTCTACGCTACCTGGAACTGTGGCACAGTGTCGACCGCGAATGTTCTGCTCGGGTTATAAATAGCGGATTGTCGGGCCGACGGGCAGTTCGATTACGGAAGCTATCGAATAAGATTCAAGCGAAACAGTACAAGCGAAACAAGTGATTCTGTTTGACGTTTTGATTATTGCGATATTTGTGTTTATTTAATTAAACAGTTTTTTTTGTGTGTTTCGGTAATATTGTTTTCAATTAATTTATCCCGAACCCCAGCTCGTAACAATAACAAACATATTTTTAAATATTTTTGGGGACATAGGTGAAAGGTATTCTACCTGTGTCCTCTTACGCGTATTGTAGGTGAGATTGTGGAAGCCGGAAGTAAAAATCTTGCTTGTAGGTAATAATAATATAATTATCACACACGTAGTACAATTTGGAATTACAAACACTATTTAACACAGTTATATAAGTAATTAAATTAATAGGGACAGAATAAACTAATTACTTAAAATCTAGTCCACGCCCCGTTACGGTTGCAGCAAGAGAGAGACGCTATGGGTAGCGTCCCGAGTCGTAGCTTAGTGTTGTCCTTAACAACTAACAACATTACAAAAACTTTTACAACTAAACATAGTACAGGCGACCGCGACGCCACGTAATGTAAAGTGCGTTCACAGATGCACGATACGTGACGACAATTTTTTTTTTTTTAACATTAAAAAAAAACAAATTGTCTGTTAGCTTAGATCTTTTAAACTACGCAACGGATTTTAATACGGTTTTCATTAATAGACAGAGCGATTCAAGAGGAAAGTTTATACGTATGCTGGCAAAGCTAGTAACACATAAAATAATGTATTTCAGAAAGCACCTTCAGCTCTATTACTATGAGCACCACCAGTGCTCTAGATGACGAGCCGTGTGAAATAATAGAAGGAGAACAAACGCTGTTGGCTCGTTACCCATCTTCCCCTCCGTCGCCGGTGCCCAGACGGGACGAACTGCGCGAGTTATGCCCCATTTATGATGAGCATTTGAGGAAACTTGGAGGTAAATTACATACACACATACATACATCCATACTAATATTATAAACTAGCTGTTACCCGCGACTTCGTCCGCGTGGTATTTAACAAAAAAGTTTTTCAGTCGTTTTATTTTTTTTCGTGAGATCCTATTTTTTTTTTCTAAAATATAGGTAGCCTAAGTTACTCCTTGTTACATCAGTAATCTCCCAGTGAAAGTCCCGTCAAAATCGGTCCAGCCATTTCAGAGATTAGCTGGAACATACAGACGGACAGACAGACAAAAATTGTAAAAAATGTTGTTTTGGTATATGTACCGTGTATACATCCGTATACACTTTAGTAAAAAGTGGTTATCTTAATATTCCAAACAGACACTCCAATTTTATTAACCTGCCTTAAGTCTGTATAAATATGGATTTAAAACATGAAGTATCTACCCTCTATTTCAGGTAAATTAGTCGAAGCAAAAGCAATTGCACGGTTCTTCAAGTTTCCCCTATTTGAGGAGACATCAATGACAGAGAGGGAGGCTCTCGCTGCAAACGCGTCCACAATATTTGAGAATAGTAACGCAACTGCATTCAAAACTAAGACGAGGAAAGGTTACCATTGTTTTTACTGTCGCGAAGTATACAAGTTCGACAAAATAAAAGACCATCAAAAAAAACACTCGAAGAGAAACATTTACAAGTTACTCAGCAAATTTAATGCAGACGAATTCGTTATCTACGCAGATATCACAAACTTAAAATGTACAATTTGTAAAAAGAAGATAAAGAATCTAAAAAAATTAAAAGCTCACTTGACTAAAAAGCACGGGAAGACGATATATCCAAGTGCGGAGAGAGTGATACCATTCAAGTTGACAGATGTAAACTTTGAATGCCAAAAATGTCTACGGAAATTTGAAACTTTTGGAAAGGTGGAGAAACACATGAACACTCATTTCGGGACTTTTAAGTGTGGAGAATGCGGGGCTGGGTTTATAACGAAGCACAGACTTGCAGTGCATAATTACGACCAACACAAAAACGAGAAAGTTGAGTGCGAAGTATGCAAGAAGACCTTTCGCACTCAACTGAAATACCGTCAACATTACGACGGTGTCCACAAAAATATAAAGAAACATAAATGCTCGCTGTGTCCAGAAAAATTCATTGACTACTTCACTCGGCAGAAACATATGGTTGATGCGCATTCTGAAACCCCTCTGTTGTACAAATGTACTGTCTGTGACAAGGGGTTTAATAGAAGATTTAGTCTGACTTCTCACGTCAAACGTTGTCATACAGATGAGAAAAATATCAAATGCACGGAGTGCCCGTTCAGTTGTTATACCAAGAGTGAACTGAAAGATCATATGATAAAGCATCAGACTCCGCAGAAGTTCGAATGTCCGGTTTGCAAGAAGACGTATGGCAGAAATCGGACGCTGGCGATGCATTTGAAGATTCATAGAAATGTGAATTAAAGACTTAGAAGGCTGCCTCGATCTGATCGGGATAATTTCGTAACATACTTTTCAATCGCCATGCCATAAATTTTTAAAGAACCGTGCGATATTTATATTTTAAGAATAAAATATTTTATTTGAGACACGCACAGGACATACAAACAATAAGAAGAACATAGAAACTTTTAGGATACAAATATATATAACAAAATAGTAAAAGATCTAAGAAAAACCGGCCAAGTGCGAGTCGGACTCGCGCACCGAGGGTTCCGTACAAACCTGTAGGTATAAAGTTTAAAATTTTATTTTATTTTTTATTATATGATGTAACTAAAAATTTACGGTTTTCGCAATTATCTGTGCTATAAGACGTTGCTTCCTACCAAATTTCAAAATTCTAGATCGACTGGAAGTACCCTTTAGGTTTTGATTCCCTTGCGAGTTTCGAAAATTTGCGGCATAAACAGCTATATCTTTTGATTGCGTTAGCTCAGAAGTTTGATTTTTTCACAGCTCCAAGAGACAGTAGACATGAGTATTTGATATGAATTTCAGCTTGATACCTCCACGCGTTCCTGAGATAAAGGGTCTTGACAGACGGACGGACGGACAACAAAGTGATTTCCGCTTTTTCCTTTTGAGGTGCGGAACCCTAATAAAAGAGGCCAAAAAAGCTCCAATCTCAGCATAATGCTGTGATATTTGTAAATAACAACTACCGCAGCGCTGCTATTCCGATAGGACCCCGCTGTGATGCCACGGACATACTTACGGACTTTATGTTATCAAAATTAAAATCCCTGATGGGGGGGGGGGGGCATGTCAGTGTCAGTCACACTACCAGCCTTGACTTTGCCCAGATAGAGGAATAGACTCACCATTATACTATTCATAAACATACATATTATAAATTACAATTGCGTTTCGTGTCTGTCTGTCACCGCGTTGTTCTTTTAAACTTCGCTACAGGGGGCTTACTCTTTAAGTCCGTTAACGAAGATACGGGTCCCAATGAATCAACTCAGACTATTGCAGTCCACTGTTGGACATAGGCCTCCCCCAAGCTGCGCCACAATACTCTATCCTCTGCCTTCCGCATCCAGTCCGTCCCAGCCACCTTTTTAAGGTCATCGGTCCATCCAACTGGGGGGTGATACGCGATCTCCACTCCAGGACTCGTATGCTCCATCGGCCATCGGTCCTTCGACAGACATGGCCAGCCCACTGCCACTTCAACTTGCTTACTCTGCAAACTATATAGGTAACTCCGGTTCTTTTCCCGATAATTTTTCATTCCTGATTTTATCCTTCAAAGAAACTCCGAGCATAGCCTGCTCCAAACGGGCTTGTACGAAAGTAATTCGGTACTTCTAAATGAACCCGATTCCAGATTTTTTAATTTTTTCGAACTGGTAAAAAGGGAGTAATCAAATCAAATCAATTTATTTCGGGCTACAAAGACCCATATCATAAATACCTTACAGACTAACATACATACAAATAATAACAATGTAAACATAAAACTATTGTACACGAAGTGACGGCGTCGTGTTGCGCTGCGTGGTGTCGCGTAGCCTTCCGCGGAATCGCCGATACACGACACCCTTCGGCCAAAACTCTTCCTAATGATTTAGTCATTCATTCTTATTTCGTGCCCCCGTACTCTTCTTCGCATACATCCGTAGGTGATACGGCGTAGGAACCGCCCTTACTTTGGCCGAATCCACATATTTCGTACTTAGAGAGTAGACCCCCAGCTTTTGAGAATATTTTCATTAAAATTTTGACACTTTATTCAATTGGATGTGTAAAATATTAATAAGCGGGTAGTTAGTTATATTATAACTGACGAAAACTGGTACTAAAACCCTACGCCTACCCTCAGGACTAGGCTAGGGAAGTGTGATGTAATTTTTTGTCAAACGACAGTGATATGTAGTAAGTGTCCCAACGTGTTTATTTATTAAGGTTGGTTAAACTAAAGTAGTCCGCGAAAATCTAATTTTTTCTCTAATTTTCTGCAATTTGCAGTGTCAGGTTGTATGTTGACTAACTTCTGCCCGCGTCAAATTTTTGCTCCCCTGCCCCTTCCTGGCGCATCGAATTGCCTGCCAGTTTTCGTTGCTGCTCCGCTCCTTTTGATCGTAGCGTGATTTTATATACAAAAACCCTTCAGCTTTATAATATTAGTATAGATTAAAATATGGTTAGCGTTTTAGCACGTTTGAATTTTTTTTATTAGCCGGTTATGTCCCACTGCTGGGCGAAAGCCTCCCTACTCTCTTTCCACGTCTCTCTGTCCAGAGCTGCTAAAAACCAGTCTTTATTAAAAGAGTCCAGCTCATCCCACCATCTCCGCCTGCCGCGATGTCTCTTGCCACTAAGCGGCACCCATTGGGTCGTAAGTTTGGCCCACTGATCGTCTAACATACGGCAGATGTGTCGAGCCCAATTCCATTTAAGCGTGGTAGCTTTTTGAGTGACTTTCGTATGTATTTACATAACTATAATAACTAAAATCATCAATACAACTCTCTAAGTTCATTAATCCTATTGAATGACGATATCATGAAAAAAATTACATATAGACCTGCCACTGACCTGCAAATTTGAAATTCGCGGTCTACTTGACGTTTTCTCCTTAAATAATAGGTTGGGGAAAAAGTTTCTTCGTATTTTTTAAGAAAATTCAAAACATTTTTTAATAAAGTTTATTTGCATTTAACTAAAGTATGTAGGTACCATTTTGTTCGATAACTTTTTGCCATCTTGTAGGTAGGGACATGATCCCATTGCTATAGAAATTTTGGGACTTCTGGTCAAAATACCGCGACACGTGGTTTTGGCAGTCCTCTCGTGATGTTAACCTGACACTGCCTAAAGAATTCTGAAGAGACCGAAACAGGTGGAAATCTGAAGGTGCAAGGTCAGGACTATACGGCGGATGCATTAACACCTCCCAGCCAAACTCTCTTAATTTTTGTTGGGTGGCTAAAGATGTGTGAGGTCTAGCGTTATCATGATGAAAAACCACACCCCTTCTGTTGATTAATTCCGGCCGCTTTCTCTCAACTTCTTGCTTTAATCTCATCAGTTGTTCGCAGTAGAGTTCAGAATCGATGGTCCTGCCTGGTGGTAACAGCTCATAATGAATAATGCCCTTCCAATCCCACCACACACACAGCATCACCTTGTTGCGAGTTAACTCGGGTTTCGCCACAGTCTGTGAAGCCTGACCGGCCTTTGACCACGACCTTTTTCGCACGTTCTTGTCATACGTGATCCACTTTTGATCACCAGTTATCAGCTTCTTCAAAAATGGTTCGGTTTCATTACGTCGTAATAAAGAATCACAAATGAGTACACGGTTCATTAGGTTTCTTTCAGTGAGCTCGTGAGGTACCCAAATGTCGAGCTTTTTTGTGTACCCAGTTTTTTTTCAAATGCGCCAAAACTGTTTTGTGGTCAATTTCCAGTTCTTCAGCTACGTCGTAACTACTGGTATGCCGATCTTGCTCCACTTTTTCAAAAATGGCATCCATTTTATCTGTAATAGGGCGACCAGAGCGACGTGCATCTTTGACATCAAAATTTCCGGATTGAAAACGCTTAAACCAAATTTGTGCTACTCTCACAGACACTACACTAGGTCCATAAACATCGCAAATTTTTTTCGCGGCTTGCGTTGCCTTTTTTCCTTTTTTGTAGTTTTAAATTTTAAAATGTATCGAATTTCTTCATTAGAGTCACTCATCTTGACGGTACGAAAAACAAATGAAAATCACACATTTTCCTAATTTGAATTTGGAATTATGTTCTTTAAAATTTAAACTTTCAATGATACCAAAACCAGCCAGATAAAAATAGTATAGCCAAAGAGATTTTATTACAAGTTCATACATACTATAATGCGAAAAGACTTTTTCCCCAACCTAATAGTTATTAAGTTACTAAGTATAAAAAAAAATATTAAGTATAAAAGCCAAAGCCAATATCAGTCAAATGAAAGATGCCGAAATAAAGCCAAAAAATCAAAATCTGATGTGTCTGACATCGGCTTAGCTACTACCCAAAGATAATCTAGTCAATAGTGACAATCAGTATTTTGGTCGAACGTATACGCTGCGTAAACGCGACGCTAACGCTGCGTAAACGCGACGATGACGCTTCGTAAACACGACGCTAGCGCTGCGTAAACTAAGTAACTCTAAGCTAAATTTAATTACAGTTAAACCAAAAAATGTTTGCGTTTCTGTAATCTTTGAGTTTCGGAATCAGCACGAATGACACGCCAAAGAGTAATCCCCTTCAGAGAAAAATCTTCTAATCTTAGTTCTGTCGCGTGGGTATGAAGTTTTCGGTCAATATCGTCATAGGTCACTCCAAAAGTTTCGGAAACTATTTTAAACTTGTATAGAGTTGGCTGAGTAATAACCGCCGAACGGGTTGATAGACCCTAATTGCGAAACGCACTATTTATCAGAATCTGAATCGGAAATGAAGATTATTTCTAAACCATTGCGTCATTTGTTCGAACGCTGGCTCAGCAACGTAAATAACGCAATGAATGTTGTTTAACTATCAATATGAAACCAATTCCTACTGATATCAAGATACGCAATTACCCCTCAGGAGCCTCAAAGAGATGTCAGCAGCACTGAAGGGGTCTGCTAGGACCGATGCCTGCCAGGGTTGCGAGATTGTTCGAAAGAGATACCGTGACCCTGGCACATGGGCAACTGAAGGAACACGGGTGGGTTTTAGTCAGTAAAAGTCTGACACGCCCTCCCGCTCCGACCGGAGCGGGAGAAGTCATTTGATGATTTCCCATCCAAAAAACCCCTCAGGTTAAGCTACGCTTGCCGCGGTTGTTCCGGGGATGAGTGATTATTTTTACATCTCAAGACTATGGAAGAAGGAAGTTCTTGAAATGTAAAGATAACCATAACCAAGAAGAACCCATCCAATCGTGCCGTCACACACATGTCTCTGAAGACATGTTAAGGCGTTGGGTCCCGGTTATCATTCGTAGATTTTTTTGCAGTCGTTACGGGTCGTCAGAAGCCCGAACTGTCTTACCAAGGGTCAAGGGTATCGTGTTACTCAGAAACTGTGTTTGTGGAGGTCAGAAAAGCAGCCGCTTCATATAAAAACTAGTATTCAGCTGCATCCAGTTAGTCTGGAAACCGACCCCAACAAACTTGGCAAAAGGCAAGGCAGACGATAAGAGTTGAGAATCTATAATAATTTTGTAAAGGCAAGTACTTTTCATGGTTGCACCAGATCTAAATCTCATCATAGCGCATTCGTATTTTCAAGGATGGCGAAGATTCCAGAAGCGCAAACTTTTCTTGGGCTATATGTACAGACGTCAGCACATCAATCACTACAATCTGTCAAATTTCTTTAATAGATTTCATCTTTATCGCTAAAGCATTAGGTTCAAGGTTGATTGGCAGAATTTGTCAGTTTCTGGTAGCCTAATGTGCTGGCGTCTGTAAATGTATTGCTAATTTTAATTGCATATTTATCATTTAAATCTTTTATCGAAACGTTAAATTAACGCGTAGTCACCTAGACGTATCTGATAGAAATAAGTCTTTTATAATATTTCAATAATACTATTCTCAATGAAAATCAATTTGCAATGGAATATGAACTCTTTCATGTATTCAATTGAGTTCAAATTCCCTTGATATTAGTTAAGATTCTGAATTTAAGTATAGGTGTATCTGATTGTAAGGTAGTATGCTGTCAGTAGGTTTTTGTGTGTGGGAGTGGGTTATCCTATGGTGTAGTGAATAATACAAGGTTACATTTTTTTTTCATGTATCGTGGGAATGGAAAGGAATATTTCAGTCATATATTTAAATCACAGATTAGGGAGACGCTTTGGCCGCCACTGCTAGATGCGTCTTTGTCAATATTTGTTCATGCAAACCATTCACATGCCATTGTTCTCTAAAAATAGACACTGCACAACACACTCACACACATACACACACACAGTTCCACCCCCACACACACTCTCTCACGCTCACACACACACTCCCACCCGCACACACACACACACACTCCTACCCTCACACATACACACACTCCCACCCTCACACGAGTAGTTGCTCTAGTTTTAAGTTTCTAAACCCTGGCCGAGAGGCCGTAATTTATCAAGGTAGCCACAGGCAAGTCCGGTTAAGCAGCGAAAAAAACACTGCATGTGATTCTGTACTCTGTGTTTTAGATGCTCAATAGTTTATATGCATTCCACTGTGTTATCAAAATGGATTCTGTAGTGCACAGCAAAATAGTAGGAGAGAGGAGGCTTTGGAAAATTTAGCTCATCAGTCTTATTCGTAAGATGTAAGTAAATCATTTTTGTCAAACCGATTTATGAATAGTCAAATTATAATTAATTTTTTAGAATTGGAAATTCGGAAATCAGTGTTTAATCTACATGTATAAGCGAATCTTTGTATGTGTAATATCAATAAAACAACATTATAAATAAGCGTTTGTTTATTTATTTCCTTATTTACATAACACCAAGTTTTGACGATTTGACGACCTTATGTTACTTTGGTAGTGTTCTTATAAAATTAATATACATTAATATACGGGTTGGGTATCGATATAGAAATTTAAAGATAAAAGTTGCAAGGAATAAAAAAAATTAACAGAGTTTATTGTTTGTTGAAAAAAAATCTTTTTACAGGCAAGATATTCAAATAAATCAGTAATTATACAAATAAATACAAAAACAAAAGATACTTCTTTGGCTAAAGAATTACTGCCAGGGTCGCGAGATCTGTTCGAACGAGGTACCGTGGCCCTGGCATATGGGCAACTGAAGAAACGGGTGGGTTTTAGTCAGTAAAAGTCTGACAATGATGTCTCCCGCTCCGCCCAGAGCGGGAGACATCATTTGATGATTTTCCACCGACAAAAAAAAAACAAAGAAAAAAAGAATTAGCAATTCAACGTGGCAATGTTGCCAGTCTTCTGGGCACGTTTCCGGATGACAGTGATGTGGACGAATACTTCGACGCCTGAGTGTCCTTTGTTTTTGTATTTATTTGTATAGTAAAAAATAGTTTTGTAATGTTACATAAAAAAGCACGCCCCGTATATGCGTTCCATTAAAAAACAAAAATTGATGGAAACTTCGATTTGCCCTGTATCGTAATGGTAAAAAAAAATTCATCATTTTGTTACAGAAAAAGTGTTACACTACCGAAATTTAAATTTATAAGGTAAAGGGTGTTTATAAAGTACGTCAATATAAAAAAAAATTGACGTTTATAATTCGAATTTTACTACATGGAGTAGATAAAATTAGTTTCATGATAGTTATAAACTAAATACATACTATAACGTCGTTGCGCTTAGAATCCCTGTGTTTTTAGATTTTTGGTATTTGATGCAATTTTTATCCTTATTTCAATAAGCACTAGGCGTAAGAACTATTTTTTGATAACTTCACATAGTTTTATTTGTAAGCACAACAACTACTTCAACAAATTAAGTAAAAAAATAAATATATATAATTATTTTATTTGAAACACACTAAATTACTTATGATTTCAAACTAATTAAAGTATTTTTACTTTCTTAAATTGTGTAAAATAATTTTTTGATTGATCTTATAATTTTTACATTTGTTTGCATATGAGTATGTGCTAATTTGACAATCAACAAAGATTTTTTTTTATCTATACAGGATACATAAATAAAAAACCTTTTGAGCTGGAAGTGAGATAGCCTAAAACTGTATGGATGTCTGTATGGGGAGAGATTATGCTTGGCACCGAAGGTTTTAATGCTGGTAGCCGAAAATATTCAATGTTAATTATCGGATCATTATCCATATACATATCTGCATAGCCATTCACAACCATTCGACAGGTTTCCGAGTCATAATTAACATTGAATATTTTCGGCTACCAGCATTAAAACTTTCGGTGCCAAGCATAATCTCTCCCCACCTTTTCAGGTTTTTAGAGTGTGTATCAAAAATGATACCCTGGTCTACCAAATACTTTTGTATGTTCTCATATCTCCACAACCATGTGTGTGTATTTTTTATACACATTGTATAAAAAAGTGTTTGTAAAAATGATGCACGGGCGCTGTAGGTGTTAAAAATAAATAATCTTAAAATACAAATGTAAGGAATGGTATTTTTGTGTCATAATAGAAATATACAGAAAAAAGAAAGTTTTTTTTAATCATTTTGCAAAATGTACCTCGTTGAGGATCACCCATTACCCTACATACAAAAAAAAAAAAAAAAAAACAAGATTATTGTAGGCCATTTTAATACGTCTCACTTGGCTAAGACATTTAGTTGCAATAAACATACATTATTTTATAATCTGTAAACTTCTTTTATATTATATTTACAAACCTCTTAACATTTTTACAGTAAGTGCAATACACAATTAACTGATATAAACAAGTGTATATTTCAAATTTAAAACAAGATTCTTGTAGGCATGTCTTGATATACAATAGGATAAGTCGGGACCAATGTATCCTTTTTGACATAGAATAATACACTTTATTTTTAGTGCCATAAATTGCGTATTTGTACAAATATAGTTGCTATGGCCACCTCAGTCTTCGAGCGTGCTGTTTTGTACTTAATGCTACTCATTATAAGGTGTATTATTCAATATCATAAACTGCTGCTCTGGACTCTTCCTTGATAACTTCGAAACTAGTTTATACAAGTCAGAGACGACAATAATTTTAATTGTGTGTATATGTTACCGGTCAAAACCAATTTTAGGATGTATTAATTTCGCCTAGGCGGTAGGCCCAACCAGAGGGGTAATCGGTAGGAATTGGTTTAATATTCATAGTTAAACAACATTCATTGCGTTATTTACGTTGCTGAGCCGACAACTTTTTCCAACAAATGACGCAATGGTTTTAGATTAGATTAGATTTATTTATTTGCCTGAAATATGGTATTTTACGGATTTTACAACACACTCAATAGTTCTTCATATTCCGCCAACTAAATTCGGCATGCAAATTTTGTGATAATAAAGATGATTCTAATTTTATAACTTTAAACAAAATAATTAAATTGCAATGTCAAAAAAAAAAAAATTGCCTACATATTAAATTACAAATGTCAAAGAAAAAGAATTAAATTACAATTGTCAAAAAAAAGAAATAAATTACAAATTTCAAAGAAAAAGAATTAAATTAGCAATGTCAAAGAATACTAATTAAATTACAAAATTTCAAAGAAAAATAATTACAATTACAAATGTCAAAAGAAATTACACAAGCCAAAGAAAAATAATTAAATTACAAATTGTCACATTTAATTTTCATCTCATGTAACTTTCCCATTTGTTTTAAAATCTAGAAATTCCCTAACAGTGTAAAAACAATTTTCAATGAGCCATGCTCTGAGATGCTTTTGAAATAAACTAGTTCGCAGTTCTCTAATAACCTTCGGTATATTATTAAATATGTTAATTGCCATTCGATTACTGTTTTTACGGCTGTATGCTGTCCTACATCTTGGTATTGCCAATTTTGTTGGATCCCTTGACATTTTGCCCACCTTATAAATATTTTCGCTATCAGCTGTACTGAATAAATGAGGATGTTTTTTTACAAATGCTCCCATTTCTAATATATATAAGCATGCTAATGTTAAGAGTTTATGTCTTTTAAAAATAGGCTTGCACGATTCTAGTGGGTCTGCACCAAACATAGCTCGTAAACACTTTTTTTGCACAATAAATGCCTTATTGCTGTCAGTGGAATTACCCCATATAATTAAACCGTATCTTAGCACAGATGAGACATATCCATGATAAGCCAGTAGAGCGGCATTACGTCCAACAGTTTTCCTGAGATTTCTTAGTGCAAATGCAAAGCTGTTTAGCCTATTACACATATTTTCAATGTGTTTTTTCCAATTACAGTTTTTATCAATTACTATGCCTAAAAATTTCGTATGGTCAACTTCTTCAATTTCATTGTCACGTCCAAAAATGTTTAATGCATCATTTATCATTTTGTAATTAGAGAATTTAATATATTTTGTTTTGGAAACATTCACACATAAGTTATTTTGTTCAAGCCATTTTATTATAGTTTCTACGGCAGCATTTATTTTATCTTCGAATCGCTCATCTTTATTATCCTTATTTATGATCAATGAGATGTCGTCTGCGAACAAGACGCATTTATTCTTCGTCACTGTTGGCAAATCATTTATGTATAGAAGAAAAAGCAATGGCCCCAAAATACTACCTTGGGCACGCCGTATGTATTGGTCCTGTATTTGGATTTATACTTTATCACTTTTCTATCTTTATTAACGCCTAAGATGTCAACCCGTTGTTGTCTGTCAGTTAGGTAATCTTTTAGCCAATTTAACGCATTTCCTCTTATCCCGTAGCTCTCACATTTTTCTAACAGTATATCATGTTTTACAAAGTCAAATGCTTTGCTCATGTCGAAAAATATTGCAGTGACCGGTATCTTCTTATCTATATTATCTGTAATCAATTTTATTAGATGAAAACAAGCTAGTGCGGTGGACTTGCCTCTTTGAAAGCCATTTTGTTCCGGACGTATTATATTGTATTTGGATATAAATGAGAGAATTCGATTATACATTGCTTTTTCGTATATTTTAGAAATAATCTTCAATCCCATTCAGATTCTGATAAATTATGCGTTTCGCAATTAGGGTGCAGATCTCACTTCTCATCAACATAATGAGTCTACATGTTTATGTGTAAGTTAACAACGGTTAAAGTTTCACATTGGAATGATACCGTGACACTATATGACTTTTTTTACTGAAGTAGGCTGTACATGCTGTTTCTTTTATCTTTTCTAAATAGGTCTATACTGGTTTGTCCTATCTCGTGTAGGGAGAACTGGGTGCTTACTCTTGATTTTAATTCCAATCGATTGACATTGGAATTGGAATTTTTCGTATTCTTGAATTTGCCGCTAGCGCCAAAATGTGTTTAAATTGGGTGTCCATTTTTTAGAACTAAGTGGAATCGAGATCGGGCGTTGTTGTTGTTCCAATGTTGACGCTATTGTTTTCAAGAGGACCGAATTACGTGAATGCAAAATTACATTGACAAGAATTAAAATTAGGTTGAAGAATAAGCCCTTGTTCTAGTTAACTCTAAAATCAGGTTTGGCCGGCAACGTATATAATGATATTTCCAGTCTGTAAACGAAAATTCAACCAAATATATTCAATGGTTTGGTCACCATTTCTAGTCAAAGATTGGCAAAACTCGTTGGCCCATTTCTACTATTAAATTTCTTTGAAAAAGAATTACGATTTATTTGATAGCTACAAAATAATCTTAACTAAGAAACCACAAAAAATACCATTTATTGTCGTAGTAGGTTTTGACCGCGTGGATGAAAAACAGAAATTATTCCACAGGGAAATCAGTCAACCAGTATTACGAGATCAGATAGTCTGTCACTCCATGTACAGACGTCAGCACATCAAGCTACCCGAAACTGTCAAATTTTCCCAATCCATTTTGAACCTAATGCTTTAACGATAAAGTTGAAAATTTATTAAAGAAATTTGAAAAATTGTAGTAGCTTTATGCGCTGGCGTCTGTACAATACTGGTTCTCAGCTACATCTGGTTAGACAGAAAACCGACCCCAAAATATAAGGGGAAAACGCTAAGCTGATTGATGTTTTCGTCTTCACATTATATTAGGTTGGGGAAAAAGTCTTTTCGCATTATAGTATGTATGAACTTGTAATAAAATCTCTTTCTCTTTTTCTCTTTTCTTTTTCTTTCTTCTCTCTTACTATTTGTATCTGGCTGGTTTTGTTATCATTGAAAGTTTAAATTTTAAAGAACATAATTCCAAATTCAAATTAGGAAAATGTGTGATTTTCATTTGTTTTTCGTACCGTCAAGATGAGTGAATCTAATGAAGAAATTCGATACATTTTAAAATTTTACTACAAAAAAGGTAAAAATGCAACGCAAGCCGCGAAAAAAATTTGCGATGTTTATGGACCTAGTGTAGTGTCTGTGAGAGTAGCACAAATTTGGTTTAAGCGTTTTCAATCCGGAAATTTTGATGTCAAAGATGCACGTCGCTCTGGTCGCCCTATTACGGATAAAATGGATGCCATTTTTGAAAAAGTGGAGCAAGATCGGCATACCAGTAGTTACGACGTAGCTGAAGAACTGGAAATTGACCACAAAACAGTTTTGGCGCATTTGAAAAAAACTGGGTACACAAAAAAGCTCGACATTTGGGTACCTCACGAGCTCACTGAAAGAAACTTAATGAACCGTGTACTCATTTGTGATTCTTTATTACGACGTAATGAAACCGAACCATTTTTGAAGCAGCTGATAACTGGTGATGTAAAGTGGATCACGTATGACAAGAACGTGCGAAAAAGGTCGTGGTCAAAGGCCGGTCAGGCTTCACAGACTGTGGCGAAACCCGGATTAACTCGCAACAAGGTGATGCTGTGTGTGTGGTGGGATTGGAAGGGCATTATTCATTATGAGCTGTTACCACCAGGCAGGACCATCGATTCTGAACTCTACTGCGAACAACTGATGAGATTAAAGCAAGAAGTTGAGAGAAAGCGGCCGGAATTAATCAACAGAAGGGGTGTGGTTTTTCATCATGATAACGCTAGATCTCACACATCTTTAGCCACCCAACAAAAATTAAGAGAGTTTGGCTGGGAGGTGTTAATGCATCCGCCGTATAGTCCTGACCTTGCACCTTCAGATTTCCACCTGTTTCGGTCTCTTCAGAATTCTATAGGCAGTGTCAGGTTAACATCACGAGAGGACTGCCAAAACCACTTGTCGCGGTATTTTGACCAGAAGTCCCAAAATTTCTATAGCAATGGGATCATGTCCCTACCTACAAGATGGCAAAAAGTTATCGAACAAAATGGTACCTACATACTTTAGTTAAATGTAAATAAACTTTATTAAAAAATGTTTTAAATTTTCTTAAAAAATGCGAAGAAACTTTTTCCCCAACCTATTATACTCGTATGTATAAAAAAAATGTGTGTGTTAGCTCCGACCCACGACTGGAGTTTACTAACGGTTATAAAATATATAGATCAGTAAACATAACATAACGCATAACGTAACGTAACGGTGAAACTTTGATTTTACTCCCCATAAATTTTCATAACCCGGGATTTTATACGAAAATTGATTCTTAAGGAGTAAACTCCGGAAACCTAACAACACATAACGTAACGTAACGGAGAAAGTGTGATTTTACTCCTCATAAGTTTTCATACCCCGGGCTTAAATATGAAAATCGATTCTTAAAGGAGTAAACTCCATAAACATAACATAACGAATAACGTAACGTAACGGAGAAAGTGTGATTTTAATCCCCATAAATTTTCATATCCCGGGCTATACATGAAAATCGATTTTTGAGGAGTAAACTCCAAAACTCCTCAAAATGGTCACGCTTCGTCTTTATTTTTATGCTGTTTCCCATGTTGCTTCAATGAATTCATAGACACATACTTCTTATGGCAAATCCCACATTCGAAGTTCTTTATCCCAACATGTCTTAGCATATGTTCCTTAAGTTCATAATTCCCAAAGAATCTTTTATCGCATTTGTTGCAAGCAAAAGATTTTTTATTCTCATGCTTCTTCCGAATATGATTCATATAGTATTGTTTCCAAGTAAAACTGTCCCCACAGAATTCGCAGGTTATAGTTTTAATCATTTCCGCGTGCTTTTCTAGACAATGCAGGTGTCTTATATACTCCCCTGTAAACTTTTCAGGGCAGTACAGACATTTGAACTTAGAAACCTGCTGATGCACCAACTCTTCATGTTTTCGCCTATATTTTTGTAAAGTAAAAACTTTCTCGCAGAAACGACAACAGAATTTGCCAACGTTATGTATTTTCACGTGTTGTTTTAAACGGTTTTGGGCTAAAAATGTGTCGCCACAATCATCGCAGACATAATTATTGTAATGAGCGTTCATGTGGCCATCTAAGTGAAGATAGTTACTGAAAGATTGTTTGCACAACGCGCATTGAAGATCTGGCTTTAAAATGTAAGGGATGACCCTAGTATATGCTTGATCTAAGACTATACTATGCTTATCTCTCAAATGCTTAAACATTTCGTTCCAATTGTTAATAACTACACAGCAAACAGTACACAGGAGATTTTCTATATCAACTTTGATTACCTCGTTCATCCAATATGGTCGCATTGCGTATTCTATCTTCTCTGTTCTGTGGCCGACGTGTTCGGTCCTCGTGTGTGTTCGGAGGTCGTCGGGATCCTCGAAGTGAGGTCCGTCAGTGGAGCAGTAAGCGCAGTAGTAACGTACGTTCTTAGATTTGTAAGGGGTCGCGTTCGTGAATGTCAGGATGGCTTTGATTTCTTTTATGAGCTGGTACATTTTCTCTCGATTGGAGTCCAGTTCATCTGAAAGAAATTTGTTTTTGGGTTAATATTTTAGTACATACATATATAAAATGACGCCTTTTTCGCATGGGGGTAGGCAGAAACTACATAACGACACCTGCTACAATCCTTACATGCTCCTTTTGCCTCGGTTAAGTTCATACATCTGGTTATACACGTACGCCGTTTACCAGTACTATAGATAGTTCAATCCACGATGACGCGCCCCTTTCCTTTGTTTTTAACAGCTCTCAGTACAATTGTCAAAGAGTGGGGCGCGTCCTCATGGATTGAACTATCTATACGCACTTGACCTTTCTGAAGAACATCACCAATAAGGTGGTATATGTTCTAGCATTCTATGATTTATGAGCAGATTGGCACAGGTTGTAGGTTCAAACCTACGCAGGCGCTTTACTTTTTGTAAATAATTCCATCACCACTTTTCTTAAAACGGTGAAGGAAAACATCGTGAGGAAATTGGCATGTCCTATTCGAAGACATGACATCTACCAACCCACCCTAGGCCCGTGTACTTGATTACGGCCTACTGCCTCTCTCAGAGAAGAGAACTTTGTCTCAGCAGTGGGAACATTATGCTTTGATTTATAACCCTTACTTAAATTTCAGTACATAATCTTTGCACATGAATATGTACGTCAGGCTGGCCCGGCCCCATGGAATTTAATAATGAGATTGTTATCAATCCAATGTACCCGGGTATACTAATATATGTAACACCTTCATTTTCAATGTAACTCTTTTTTAAAGAAATTACGTGCACTTCTTAGTGGCCGGGCCAGCCTGACGTTTTCAGCCCGGCCACCTTGTTTCCCACTAATCTACAAAAAATACTGGCAATATTGTGCTACAGATGAAATGTACCCTATAATTTATGCATATGTAACACAAAATCGAATCCTAAAATGCAATAGCATACGAAATATTAGCGGTTGCAGGTGGCCGGGCTGAAATTATTTCGTTAATATAAAACAGTAAAACTGCAACACCTACCAAAAACTAATACCAGTACATAATGAGATATAGAGATATAGAATACATGTAACGCTTTCATTTTAAATTATAATACATATTTAGAAAGAATAATCACTTGAAATTATATTTCAGCCCGGCCACCTAAAAGCGGTAATATTCCCTAAAATCTTATGCCAATTTGTACAGTAAAACCTGATACAGCTATGAAATGAAAGTTACATTCGTTTCGTTTTAGTCGTATACCTTTAAGCCTTCTGTTTGACTAGATTATCAAAATCTGAGAAACTTGCCGAAGAGTGACTATCATTTATTAACTAATTTCAGGACATTTGGTTTGTTGAGTGAAACAAAATGCGTTACTATGATATTTTTATTAATAAACTAAGTAGTATAAATCACACATAATAATTGTTGGATACATAATACCTAAACCTATATATATTTTCTCCGTTTTTGGCTTCACAACATAACCATACAAAGATAATAGTTCACAGACGCTACCACCGATTTTTAGACGGCGCCTGTGTCGCGTCCCAACCTAAGTCGTAAGATATTTTCCCCGAGTAGACAGAATAGATGCGCAAGAGCCGTGTAGTTATCAACACTTCTGACATAATATTTTACGTTTTAATATTACTGTGAGTGTAAAATTTGATCAGTTGTTGCAGTGTAGTTGTTTGTGATGTGATGTTTTTAAGGTAAGTCATAGTTTTGATAAATTAAAATATATCGACAAACAATGTTAATGGGTAGCTAAGTAATTATTTAAAAAAAATATACAGGTAAAGTAAAGTAAATCTAAACACTCATTTACTTAATAATAAAACTCCATACAATGCCATCAACTAAATATATTTTATCCTTTCGTTTATAGTCAATAGGTAATAATTTTGGTGATTTACTAATACGGCCTGCCACAGCGATCAGAATGCGGTGAGCGAGGGACGTGGATCGCTGTGGCAGGCCGTACAAGGGGGAGTTACAAGAAGCGCGGGTACAGACGAACACCGTCGACGGTTGCCTGATTACAATGAATAATTCACTAAAATCCAATATATAAATCTTACAGTAATTAATAAGAAACTGATTAATTATTGATTTCACGAAATAAATAAGTACACAATAATAATAAGTAAATACATAGGGTAGGTACACAACAATAAGATTCACAAAAACTAAACACTTACTGTTAGTAAATCACCAAAATTATTACCTATTGACTATAAACGAAAGGATAAAATATATTTAGTTGATGGCATTGTATGGAGTTTTATTATTAAGTAAATGAGTGTTTAGATTTACTTTACTTTACCTGTATATTTTTTTAAATAATTACTTAGCTACCCATTAACATTGTTTGTCGATATATTTTAATTTATCAAAACTATGACTTACCTTAAAAACATCACATCACAAACAACTACACTGCAACAACTGATCAAATTTTACACTCACAGTAATATTAAAACGTAAAATATTATGTCAGAAGTGTTGATAACTACACGGCTCTTGCGCATCTATTCTGTCTACTCGGGGAAAATATCTTACGACTTAGGTTGGGACGCGACACAGGCGCCGTCTAAAAATCGGTGGTAGCGTCTGTGAACTATTATCTTTGTATGGTTATGTTGTGAAGCCAAAAACGGAGAAAATATATATAGGTTTAGGTATTATGTATCCAACAATTATTATGTGTGATTTATACTACTTAGTTTATTAATAAAAATATCATAGTAACGCATTTTGTTTCACTCAACAAACCAAATGTCCTGAAATTAGTTAATAAATGATAGTCACTCTTCGGCAAGTTTCTCAGATTTTGATAATCTAGTCAAACAGAAGGCTTAAAGGTATACGACTAAAACGAAACGAATGTAACTTTCATTTCATAGCTGTATCAGGTTTTACTGTACAAATTGGCATAAGATTTTAGGGAATATTACCGCTTTTAGGTGGCCGGGCTGAAATATAATTTCAAGTGATTATTCTTTCTAAATATGTATTATAATTTAAAATGAAAGCGTTACATGTATTCTATATCTCTATATCTCATTATGTACTGGTATTAGTTTTTGGTAGGTGTTGCAGTTTTACTGTTTTATATTAACGAAATAATTTCAGCCCGGCATTTTAGGATTCGATTTTGTGTTACATATGCATAAATTATAGGGTACATTTCATCTGTAGCACAATATTGCCAGTATTTTTTGTAGATTAGTGGGAAACAAGGTGGCCGGGCTGAAAACGTCAGGCTGGCCCGGCCACTAAGAAGTGCACGTAATTT